>CM057450.1:1774195966-1776595966 GCA_016271365.2 Neoceratodus forsteri | reverse complement strand
CTTTAAAAAGGTTTTATTAACTGTATTCATTCCTGTTATCTCAAATAGCCTTCATGCTTTTTTGTACACAAAATGCACTTATGCACTTTACACAACACCTCTCCGGGTGTTTGGCATCATTCCAGGGACTGGATGGATGGAAATGGAAAAAGAATGAAAGGAGAGAACTAGTAGAAGTTTAGTAGGGACAGTAAAGAGCTACGCTAGGTGGCCAACCTAGGGAAGGGGGAAAAGAAGAAAAGCAAAGAGAAAAGCGTTAACTGTTGCGTAACAAGTTTTGGTAGCTAGGAAATAAGGAGTTAGAAAAGTGGTCCATCTGTCAAAACCGAGGGTGTAACCTAACTCTGCCACAGGTATCGCTGATATAGCTAGGTGTTTTGCAAACTAGCTGTTTTAATAAGTGGTCTACAAATCTAGATGGACACTCACTGAGTGAGCCAATACCAGATACAGCTGGCCACGGGGTTGGAGAGTCCACCATTGACTTGTGGATTTTTGGAAGCCTGTAGAGGGCAGGCATAACAGGAAAATAATTTTTCAAGATTAACTTGTCTTCATCAATCCAGCCTTCAGTAAATGTCCTATCCTCTAGATCATACAGATCACAGGAAGTGTCACTGAGCTAGCATTGTATTTCATTAGCATACTCAGATGAGACGTGTCCTGCACAACCACAGCACCCCCCTTATCTGCAGATTTGATAGCAATATAATGCATACTCTTAAGTTCTTGGAGAGCTCCCCATTCCTCACAGAAAAGCTGGTGTACTGTGGTTGTGGCCGGGCAGAAAAAGTGCATCAATATCATTTTTAACCATTTTTTCTAAAACTTTGCCCATAGATGTCTTAGTTGGTTACAGCAGAATGTGCTTTTCCCTTTGAGACCAGAGTTAGCCACAAGTATAAAAACACGTTGCTCAAAGGTGTCATAGGATAATACTGATTCAGCATGATTAATTAAATAGTCACCGTCCTCAGCATGCTTCTGTACTGGTGTTACTGTCATATCCAAGAACATCTAACAGTTCACGGGTAGAAGCTAGGTTTTGTTCAATATCCATTCCCCCCACCCCTGTTTTTCTGCTCTCAAAAGCAAAAACTCCATAATGCTCTTGGAACAAATGTTAGTGCGAAACACAACTCCAAACCTTTCCTCTAAGTACCTTATATCTTTCATTTTTCTCACTGTGAGGAAAATATGTGCATTCTGTTACTGAATATCTGCCTCCCTAAATAGCTGCAACAAATTATGCAATGTTCTCATGTTTTGGATAAATAGTATCTGTAACAGCAATCAGGTTATTTTTTTGTTCTGCCACCTACCTAGACCATTTGCTTTTCCCCCCAAAAAAAGAAAAAAACTTCCTGTCCTTGCCGATTCTTTTTTGTATTTCTCGCATGTGGACATCATAAACATCAGGAACATTCCTAAAACATATGTGATCTACGGTTGATCACACTCTTTCTTTTGTTCTACAACCCCCACTTAGAAATGTGATCAAATATGCTTCGAATTTGCCAGTGTGGATCATAGTGCTCTCTTCTGGTCTAATCTTGTAATAGCCAATACTGAAAATGCAATTTAATAATAGTTTTTTAAGACATACTATTATGTATATGAACTGTTTTGTATTTTACTTTTGTTAAATTTGTTTTCTATATTTAGGTTTATGCATCACTGACACTCACTGTCTGTTCATTTTTTAATTTGAAATGAACCAATGGGCACTTAACTCTACTGTTACTTGGGGTATAAATGGTCCGTCAGTCATGGCAAGCTCCACCCTCTGATGAAGCCTCCCGTGTAAGGCAATACATAGCGATATTTGCTGGATCGCAGCATCTTTACATAGGCCAGTAAAGCATCCTTGGACCTCAGCTGGTATATGCCGAGCTTTTCTCTCTTCTTTTTGTTGTAGACAGTTTTGTCATATAGGATGTTTTGAAAACAAAAAATAATCTCACGCACACAAGTTTAAACAAGGGACTTCGCCACAATGATTTACAACAGCAGTAATCGTATATTCAGAATAATCTCTGGTGGGAATAAAGCTGTTGGGCACAACCATGTAACAGGACACAGGAGTAGGCAAAACTCTTTGACCACAGTTAAAGGGAAACGTCCACCTACTATCTGGGAGCACAGTTATGTACCCTGTGCTAAATGCTGCTGCAGAGTTAAAAAGTATCATCTCTTACTGCTTCCGTTTAGTTTTTGTGTCCCTTGTAAACTAGCAGTTCCAGTGTGTTCAGTGTATGCGAGCTGCGGGCATTTTCTAGCATGCTGGCACATGCCCATTGCACTTAGTCTGACCGTGACGTTTCATATGGGGAGACTGTGGGAAGCTTGTCATGCTCAGTATACCTTTTGCAGATAAATTTACACTAAAAAAAAAAAGTTGGGGGGGATGAGAACAAACATCTTCCCCCCCAAAAAATGTGAACTCATAACCATTTGAGTAATACCAAAACTGGCTTTGTGGCACTTGCAAAAAGTACTGTATATAGTGTCATAAAAGACAACACATACAGCTACAAAGACGTATTACTTACAAACAGGGCTTGATATAACTGGCTGTCTGCCTGTCTGGGACAGCCATTTTTAATCTGGGACAGTTGTTTTTAACA
Organism: Neoceratodus forsteri; assembly: GCA_016271365.2. Lineage (NCBI taxonomy): Eukaryota > Metazoa > Chordata > Ceratodontiformes > Ceratodontidae > Neoceratodus > Neoceratodus forsteri. The sequence goes on along the minus strand of CM057450.1, from coordinate 1,776,593,339 downwards.
TCCTGCCTGTCCCTGGGACAGGCGCTTTACTGTAGCTGAATCCTCGTCAGTACTGGGCTCTCCACACCCTGTTCTTACCCCTCCTCCTCCTCCTTGCTCTAACTCCCATCTTCTCCCTCCCTGGCCCTTGCCGTCCCTGCCCCCTCCCCCACCTGCTTCCGTGACATCACCTACCTCCCCAAGGGTACCCTCCACTTCTCGCTCTGTCCTCTTCCTGGCCCACCTATTGCCAATACTTATTTATTTAGATTTTGGTAACCGGGTAAACCCACTGAGAGTCTGAGACCTGAGGTCCCTTTTTCAGGGGCGACCCGGAATTAGTTACAGAGAATACATACATAGGCATGATTTACAATAGTTATAACAGGTATAAAAATATACATCAGCATCAATATTCAGAGGTTACAGCAGGTTCAATTCAGGCTCATGCATACAGTTCAGAGACGTCAGGGTACAACACAGTTAGTAGGAATTGAGACAGGTAAGCAGTATATTGACAGCCTAGCTTAGGAGATTCTTCAGGAAGGAAGGCGGGGTTAAGGCAGTGGAGGTAGGAGGGAGACCCGGACTAGGGGGCTAGCAGTTGCAGCCACAGAGGCCGAGTTCAAGGAGATATGCTTTGAGGCCAGACTTAAACTGGGTAAGGGAAGGTTTGTCAATCAGGCTGGCTGGGAGGGAGTTCCATAGGTAGGAGGCAGCGTATTGGAAGGAATGCTTGCCTTGGCTGAAGCGAATCCGAGGGATGTCTAGGGGGCAATTTGTAGAGGATCGTAGGGTTCGGCACTGGGCTTTAGAGGTGAGAAGTCCTCGAAGGTGAGGAGGCGGGCCAAGGGTAGAGAATTTGTAGGCAAGGCAGGCAGTCGGGTAGGCCAGTCTGTGCCACAGGGTGGGCCAATTTAGGTCCACAAGGGCCTCGCAGTGGTGCCTCCTAGGGGAGGAATAGGTAGCAATGCGAGCCACTCAGTTGTAGAGCATGGTGAGTTTATTGAGTTCCGTCTCACGGAGGAACTGCAGTAGAGGCTACTGCTTAATCCCCCTATGCCTAGTATGTGGGCTGGGTTAACCACTCTGCAGCTCACTGTATCTCCCTGGGGCTGCCGTCTGGTTCCTACCAACCTCACCCACTCTAAACAATGCCTCAAATTATCCCTTAAGGGGCTACACCTTGGCTCATTAAAACTGCTACTCCTCCTCCTACTACTACTACTCTCTAGCAATGTCCATCCAAACCCTGGACTATGCAACTCAAGCAACAAACCAAGTACAGGCGCTCTTTGGCTCATCTCTCTCAACATCTGCAGCCTGCTATCTAAGTTTGATGTTCTTCAATCATTCATACGGCAACACAACCCTGACGTCCTTGCAGTGGTTGAAATTTGGCTGACGTCGAAAGTTACAGATCAGGCAATATCACTACAAGGCTATAACATTTTTAGACTGGACTGGGTCACCAAGAAAGGAGGTGGATGTGCCATCTATGTTAAAGACTCCCTACTGGTGCTCCCCCATGCTTGACTCTTCAGCTCAGTTGCTACCCATTAGAATTCTCCTTGGCCCAAACCAAAAAAGCCTTAACGATTGGTTCTGTCTACATCCGACCCAGGGACCAGGTCAAAGGTCTCAATGATGTTCTCAGATTTATCAACTCCCAAACTCCTGGCATTGAACTTGTCCTGCTAGGAGACTTCAACATCAATTGGTTAGCCTCGGATGCAGGGGAGCTGAAAGATTCTATTGCCTCTGCTAACCTCTCACAGATGGTGGTCTCACCAACTAGGACCAACTATAAGACTGGTACTAGTACACTTCTGGACTGGGTACTAACCAGCCACCCTTCCAGGATCCTCAACACCACCGTCCTGCCAGATTCCCTCAGTGACCACTCCCCTGTCCTATGCAAATGGTCCAACAAATTTCTCAAACCCCCCAAATTCATCTACAGTAGGGTCCTCCCTTGTGGACAACTTGCCCATCTTAAACACTACCTGAATCTGATTGACTGGCAACCTATTTACAAGGCCACGAATGTTAACTTGACCCTCGACTTCTTCATTGCCACTTTCAACAAGGCCTGTGACCTTTTTGCTTCAACTAAAAAAACGCAAAGCCAAGTCACTTTGTAACCCCTGGATTAATGTCAAGCTCCTGTCACAGTTGAAACTAACGGATCACCTTTGGGCGGTGGCTAAAGCCACTGGCTCACCGCCTGACCTACTAAAATACAAACAGGCCCATAATGACTGTACCAAGGCCATTCGACTTAGGAAAAGCTACTTCTTCAAGGACGTACTTACTAACACCTGGGGAAACGGTCGTGCCTTTTGGGATAACATTAACAAGGGAAATTACAGAGTTTGGAACTGTCTGTTTTTGAAAGCAGCACAAGGGAAGTCACAGAGTTTGGAACTGTCCGATTTTGAAAGCAGCACAAGGGAAGTCACAGAGTTTGGAACTGTTTGATTTTGAAAGCAGCACAAGGGAAGTCACAGAGTTTGGAACTGTTTGATTTTGAAAGCAGCACAAGGGAAGTCACAGAGTTTGGAACTGTCTGTTTTTGAAAGCAGCACAAGGGAAGTCACAGAGTTTGGAACTGTCTGATTTTGAAAGCAGCACAAGGGAAGTCACAGAGTTTGGAACTGTCTGATTTTGAAAGCAGCACAAGGGAAATCAGAGTTTGGAACTGTCTGATTTTGAAAGCAGCACAAGGGAAGTCACAGAGTTTGGAACTGTTTGATTTTGAAAGCAGCACAAGGGAAGTCACAGAGTTTGGAACTGTCTGTTTTGAAAGCAGCACAAGGGAAGTCCAGAGTTTGGAACTGTCTGATTTTGAAAGCAGCACAAGGGAAGTCACAGAGTTTGGAACTGTCTGATTTTGAAAGCAGCACAAGGGAAATCACAGAGTTTGGAACTGTTTGATTTTGAAAGCAGCACAAGGGAAATCACAGAGTTTGGAACTCAGTGCTTTGGCTTCTCAGAAGGAACTAGCAGGGGGACAAGATCAGATCTACAGTACAGTAGCTTCTTGTTGTTTTACATTGTTTCTTATGGATTCTACTTGGTAGAAGGTTATTTTTTTCTTTCTTATTACTAAGGGGCTAGCAGGGTATTGTTTGGGGCTGTTGGAATTTTGAAACCTGTTTTGGTAGCTATAAGTGGGCTCATTTGTTTGATTCACTGTGTGGCAGGCTGCATTTGTAGAGACCTATTTCTTCTGTTTTAAAACATAATTGGTGTGATTTAACTGGGTCTGTTTCTTTGAATTGGAGACATATATCTTCTAATTCCAAGCCTATTTTGATGTGTTGTTGGTGAAGCTGTTTGAATTGCAGTCCTGTTTCTTTGGGCAGCGGGCGGTCGGCGACACCTAAGCCGACTCAGGGAACCACGAGGCCGGGAGGGACAGCGAGGAGCACTCGGGAAAGGTGCAAAATTTTCCCACCGCCCTTCCCCCTCTTGTGTGTTACTTTATAGGCATCTTCCTACAAATCTCTTCCCGCCCTCAGCATTATTCTAAACCAACAGACTGTCACACCAGCTTGCTGATCCAACCAATCAGCAACTACTACTCCCCGATAGCCAACTAACAATATCTCTCTCATAATGGGAGTTTACTCTGATACTTCTTTCACTGTCAACCATGGGGTTCCACAAAGAAGATGTCCCTGTCTCACAAATTATGGTGATCCATCCACCAGTCTCTCTGAACCATCCCTTTGGTTGACGCTCAAACCCTCACATATGCCCTACCATTGCTGCATCAACTACAGTGGTGACCACCAAAAAGAGACACATACCACCACACATGTATTTAAATCAAGGCTCCACTACTGGATATACAGATCCCCCCTAAGCCTAACCACCAAACTGCTACTTGGTATCTCGACACAATTCCTTAACCCCACATGGAGCACCCCAAAAGAGTGGCAACAGAATAAGAGAAGGAGGACCAAAGACAGCCCCTCTCCCTATCACTGGCAGCCCTCACGAAACTCCTGCTCTTTCTATTGCTCTGTATTGGTAACGTGGAAATCAACCCTGGTCCCCTGAATGTATCACCTCTCCATCAGACCTAACCTCAATTAAAGGCCTCAGTTTCCTGCATATTAATGCATGCAGTCTGTTGAAAAAACTTACACTGATACAAGCCTGGGTTGCCCATACCTTGCCAGACTTTCTCGTGGTATCTGAGACATGGCTCAAACCCACCACAGCAGACAGGGATGTTAACCTACCCAACTATCAGCTACTCAGAGCTGATCGCCAAGCAAGGGGAGGTGGAGTAGCCATATATGCAAAATCCGGTATAGCTGTATCCTGTATTGCTGCAACCTCTATGCCCAAGGAATTTGAATGCCTATCCCTAAAAGTCTCTCTCCCCAATACAGCAGCTTTTCAGTTAGTTGAATGCTACAGACCCCCCTCTACTGAACACAAGCTCTTATCCCACCTGGGGAACCTGCTCAAGTCTAGCACTGAAGAAGTCATTATTCTAGGTGACCTGAATTTCAACTGGCTTACCCAGGCAGCTGCACCTCTGGTATCATTTTGTGATACTTATGGGTTCTCACAACTAATTAATGAGCCAACAAGAATTAATGCAAGGAATAGTAATAACAGCACACTACTTGATATCATGCTAGTGAATAAACCATATCTATTCACACACGCTGGAGTGCTTCTCTGCGATATAAGTGATCACTGCACCATCGCAGGGGTAAGATCCACCAGCATAACAACAATCCCTGCAAAATTCCTCATGAGGAGATCCAAGAAAAACATCAATATTGAAGGTTATTTGCATGATCTAGCTCACTCTCCACACTGGCAAGAGTTTTATCTTGCCCATTCTGTTGAAAAGCTCAGCAGGTGCTAAATAGCATTATAATAAATGCCCTTAACCCATGCCCCAATCTCTAGTATCCGAATAAAAACAAATCCTGTCGTTGGTTTTCAGCTGACCTCAAAGCTGCACTGCTGGAGAGAGACAAACTCTGGAAAATGGCAAGAAAACCAAGAATGCAAATGACTGGATGATCTTTAGGAAAGCCAGGAATAGATGCACCAAGAAAGTTAGGGATGCAAAGGCTGCCTTCTACTTGGCCGAGCTCGACTCCTCCTATCATAATCCTGCTAGATTTTGGGGTACCATCATGGGCATGGTGGGGCAGGACGCTAACAGCTCCCTTCCAACTCAATTACACAACAGTTATGGCCCTATCACTGGCAAAATGGAAATTCTGGACTACTTCACAACGGCTGGCCTTGCCTTTGACACCTCTCCAGCTAACCTGCTGAGGGAACAATTAAGTTCCCATTACACTGGTGATCAGAGAGCTGACTCTTCTTTCAGCTTCAAATCTATACTGTTGAAGCAAGTAGAGGATCTATTATGGCAACTGGATACCAAAAAAAGCGCAGGGGCAGACTCTCTGGACCCCTACTTTCTAAAGATTGCGTGCCATGTACTTGCAGTCCCCCTAACACACCTCTTTAACCTATCTCTAAACTCTGGCTCTATCCCCACACTGTGGAAGACAGCCCAAGTGGTTCCCCTTTTAAAATCAGGGGACCCTATGGAACTTAATAATTACAGGCCCATTTCCATTCTACCAGTGCTATCCAAGATGCTGGAGAAATTAGTGAGTAACCAATTAAGGGAGTATCTTGACAATGCTAACCTCTTAAATCCAGCTCAATCTGGATTCAGGGCCAAGCATAGCACTATCACTGCACTAGCCAAGGTCACAAATGACTGGCAAACCGAATTAGATAAAAGAATAATGTCTGTGCAGTATTCCTGGACCTGAGCAAAGCATTCGATACTGTGGACCACGAGCTTCTACTATCATCCTTGCACTCCTTGGCCTAGATCCACCCTCCCTAAGTGGTTCAGATGTTATCTCACGGTAGGTCACAGCAGGTAAAGCTGAAGGTGACCTATCCTAATAAAACCACTGTTAAGAGGAGTCCCCCAAGGTTCTATCCTGGGTCCTATCCTTTTTGCCATTTATATAAATAATATTGATTCAACCCTCACCAATTCCTCTGTACACCTCTTTGCCGATTACACTGTTTTGTATGTCAGCAACCCTTCGCCTGCAGCTGCTCGTGAAATCCTACAAACAGAATTCTTCTTGTTACAATATCAGCTACTTGAGAAAAAGCTTCTGTTAAATGCAAAGAAAACTAAAGCAATAGAAACATAGAAACATAGAATTTGACGGCAGATAAGGACCGCTTGGCCCACCCAGTCTGCCCATTTCCCTACCTACTGGATAAGCTGCAGATCCTAGTTAACCAGCAGCCTACTTCTTCCTACCCCCACCCCCCAGAATTGCCTTATGACTATCCCATGCATGCTTGAATTCCCCACTGATTTTGACTCCACAACCTCCTCCGGAAGGCCGTTCCATGCATCCACAACCCTCTCTGTGAAGAAATACTTCCTTAAATTACCTCTGAGCAGCCCCCCTTCTAGCTTCAAATTGTGCCCTCTTGTTCTTGCACACCTCTTTTTGAAAGATGCTACCCTCTTGGACTTTGTTGATTCCCTTGAGGTACTTGAAAGTTTCTATCATGTCCCCCCCTTCCTCCTTTCCTCGAGGCTATACATATTAAGCTCCTTAAGTCTCGCTTCATATGACTTCCGGTGCAGACCCTGCACCATTTTAGTTGCCCTCCTCTGGACAACTTCCATCCTGTCTATGTCTTTGCGGAGATTGGGTCTCCAGAACTGCACACAGTACTCCAGATGAGGTCTCACCAGCTGTCTGTACAGAGGGATAATAACTTCCTGTTTTCTACTGGTGATGCCTCTCCCTATGCATCCCAGTATCCCCCCAGCCCTTCTTGCTGCCCTCTCACATTGCTTGCCCACCTTTAGGTCATCTGATATGACTACCCCCAGATCCCTTTCCATTCTTCTTGTTGTTAGTATCTCACCCCCCATTGTGTACTCTTCCCTGGGTTTTGTTTATAGGTGCATTACCTTGCACTTCTTAGCACTGAATCTAAGCTGCCATACATTTGACCATTCCTCTAACCTTGCCAAGTCCCTTCTCATCCTTTCCACCCTACCCTGTGCATCAACTCTGTTGCAGATCTTAGTGTCATCTGCAAAGAGACATACTTTTCCTTCCAGTCCTTCTGCAATGTCGCTTATAAAGACATTGAAGAGGACCGGTCCTAATACTGAACCCTGCGGTACCCCACTAGTAACCCTCCTTTCTTCTGAGTGGACTCCATTTACTATAACTCTCTGTGTCCTATTCTCCAGACAATTCTTTACCCAGGCTGTCATCTTGGGACCCACTCCCAGGCTGTTCACAAATCAAAGCTCCACCAGCACCTCCTCCTCAATCATTCTCCCCCAGCTATGCACTATACTTGGAGAAAATCTGGAGTATGTAGAAAACTTCAAATACCTAGGTGTGTGGATTGACAACAGACTCGACTTCACTCATCATTTAGAAGAACTGTTAAAGAAGCTTCGCCAAAGGCTTGGCCTTCTCTATAGATTAAAACCCTTCCTAAACAGAGACTCAAAGATGAGGTTAGTCCAGGCCATTTTTCTATCAGTTGTTGACTATGCAGACTTCCTTTATAGTCACTGCCCCATCTCCTACCTTCACAAGTTGGATACCTTATATCATAGAGCAATAAGATTCATTACAGATCTGCCATCTAATACCCATCACTGCTCTCTTTATGCTACAGTTGGGTGGGTTTCCCTTCACCTCAGAAGGAACAGAAATGCAGCACTATGGATTTACAGAGCGTTATCAAAAAAACTTCCAAACTATTTTCTGGACTGCTTCACCCAGACCATTTCTAGCTCCTACACCCTAAGAAGCAACATCATCATCCTGTTCAAATTGCCCAAATTCAACACCCCGGCTAGGGAGGGCAGCAATCAGCTATTCTCTAGCTATAGCATGAAACACCCTACAAAAATCCCTAAAACTGTCCAATATTATACCAATTGCATCCTTTAAACAGCGTTGTACAGTTTTCTTCACAGAGGAATGCAGTTGCTACCGATAGAGCTAGCTTTGTCATCTCACAATCTCCCTCCCAAAAATTAACCATATATGGCATAATCCTTCCAGACACCCCATCTTATGACACCCAGTAATACCTTCACCATCCTAGTATTACATTATATTGTGTGTTTGCCATGGCTCCCCACTGGGATATGTATATACTGTAAATGTTAGCTTAACTTTCCTTTAACCATTTTTTATCATGCGAATTTACTGTACATCACTGTGTTTATAAACGTTTTTTTCCCCTGCATGAATAACTGTTTTATATAAGTGTATGATGTATCTGTTATGTATCAACTGTTGAACCTTGACCTTATCAGGTCCATCTTGTAAATGAGCCTTGCTCAATGATGTTCGCCTGAATAAATAAAGATTTGATGATGATAAAGGAATCACAGGGACACAACCAAAAAACTCTCCTGCCATGCTGATAGTTGATGGGATCACTACCTTGGACCCCCTGGACATTGCTAATACCTTTAACTCTGCTTTTACCGATCTCAGTGCCGTTCTCCCCGGACTTTTTCGATGATGACTACAGCTCCCCTAACATCCATCCTGCTCAGGCCAATCCCCCATTTCTACTTTCAGAAGTCTCTTTGAATGCAGCATGCCACTACATCACTACTGCCATCTCCAAATCCAGATCCAGTGGAGACTCCCTTGACCTGAAGATACTGTTGCTAACTCTAGAGGATGTCCTTCGACCCTTAACCAGCATTTTGAATCCCTCTCTCCGTTTCAGTCAATTCCCAGACCTTTGGAAAATTGCCTCTGTCATTCCAGTCCACAAAAGTCGAGACAAGTCTATCCACTCAAACTATCGCTTGATCTCGATACTGTCTCCACTTTCCAAGGCACTTTAACGAATCATAGCAGACCAACTAACTGACCATCTGGACAAGTACAATTTACTGTGCGCTCAACAGCACGGATTCAGAAAGGGGCACAGCACCTCCTCTCTGCTCAAATTCATCGGGGCAGTACATAATTCTCTCGATAGGGGCCTGTTAACCGGAGCAGTTTTCATTGACCCCTCCAAGGCATTCGATACTGTCCACCATCGGCTGTTGATTGACCAACTTCAGAACATAGGTCTCTCCCCTGACTCGGCCTTATGGTTCAAAAGCTACCCTGAAAACTACTCACAAAAGGTGAAAATTGCCAATGCCCTCTCCAACACCTTGCCAGTTCGCTCGGGTGTCCCGCAGGGATCAATTCTGGGCCCGCTCCTCTTCAGTCTCTTTCTAAACTCTCTATCATATTCCTGCACTGAGAATATCATCCTCTACGCTGATGATGCGGTCATATTCTCCTCTCACAAAGATCCCATGTCCTTACAACGGAATCTCCAACTCGCCTTCAGCAACGTTGAGGCATGGTTTTCTAAGAATAAACTTGTCCTAAACCACAAAAAGACTATGTCCATGCTATTCTGCAGGTCCCACAATCAGTACAAGCTTCACCCCTTGACTATCTTGACATCGCTTGGGAATACCCTGGAACAGGTTCCATACTTCAAATACCTTGGGATACTGTTGGATCCCAACTTCTCATACAGTGCTCATGTCGACTCTGTGGCAAAGGCAGCTAACACCAGAATCGGTCTCCTCTACAGACATAGACAACACCTCACTCCTGAAGATCGCTGTTCAGAGTTACGTGGTCTCGATTACTGACTACAGTCTCATCATATATGGCTCTGCCACGGCGACTACCCTCAGACGTATCTAAACCGGCCTAAATAAGTCATGTCGGCTCATCTCTGGAGCTCACCGTCTTACCCACACCTGTGATCAGTATACTAAAACTGTCTGGCTCCAGCTCTCAAATTGCATAAAGTACCTAACCTGCACAACGGCCAAGAAGATTAGCCTTGGCCTTGCACCTCCAGGGGTCACAGCCCTGCTACACACCAATACACCAATAGGAATTGCATGCAGGTCACCAGGGGTTCAAAATCTCAACTCCTTCAAGTTCCCCGCTGTTGCACCACCCAGGGTCAACGTTCATTCACCTACAAAGCTCCCCTTTGGCTGAAAAGCCTCAACCCTGCTATCTCTACTGCCCAAACCCTGGGCATCTTTAAATCAAGACTACAGCAACACCTTACTACCGCCAACTCCTGTGACTGCCCCCCCTAACTGATACTGACATGTCCCAGGGGTCGCCTCGGCCTCTCTCCTCCACCATCCATCCAGCTGCCCCAACCCTTCTGATGCTCTTATTCCATCTTCCGCCCCACCTCACCCTCCTCCCCTTTCCCTCCCTCTTCCCACCCCTTCCCCTTGTTACCAGCACTTATCCCCTGTTTCGTCTGACAACCGCCTTTGGCTGCACCTTTGTTGCCCTTCCCTTTCTGCACCCTTTTTTTCTGCTTACTATACCACTGTTTCCCTTCATCAAGTCTCTTCTTCGTTGCTGGTTTCCCGTCTTATCAGAACAGCTAGTAACCATGTCTTAAAACTTGATCTCGTACTATTTAACTAACTATGGTATGTTGTTATTGATTATTGTTGTTCACTGCTGTCCCTGTATGTCTTCTGCCTCTGACGTGGAACCTTTGTAAAAGACCCCTGACTCAAAGGTATTTGTAATCCTAGACTTGAATAAATAAAAAAATAAAGTACTGGGCACTAGGACCCAGAGGAATCACTGACAGTCTGTACTCTGCAGTGAAGAGAGGAGTCGACGAGGAGGAGCCTTGCATCATCTGATGCTGTAACCGTCTGTCTTGCTCATCGCTGCTATCTTGAGTCAGCTGACCTACCATTGCTTCTGTCACCTGACGTGTTTCTCCTCTGGTGGACCTTAAAGTAGCGGCGGGCAGGAAGAACATTATCCAAGAAACGGCCGGTCTCGTCAATCGTGCATGCGCTGATCGTCCTTGCACATGCGCGGTTTACATTTCAGTACTCGCTGTCCTCATTTTCGGCATCAATCTCGTAGAGGAAGGATGCTGAGAGGAGAGGGAGCGGTTGGTTTCTTAGCACAAGGCCCAGTGCTGCACTCATTTTTCGGACAGTTCACTTCTAAAAGCTCTACCAAAACAAAAACTACTACTATTTTAATATAGTAATAACGCAGCTACTGAAAAAAATAAAACCAATAGGCTGAGCAAGTGGTGACTGATAATCTCAGTAAGAGGGAGGAGGGGCAGGACAGTGTGAGTCTGAGTTTGGGACCTGGACTGAACATCGATTGAACTGACTCCTGATAAAAGGGGAAAAGACTAAACAGCAAGGCTATTGAGGATAGAAAAAATGAAACGTAATTCAGTTAAGGCAGGGCTCATTTGACATCTGAATACTAGGCTTCTCTCCATGTGGTTGAAAGAAGAGAAAAGAGGAACTGAATTGATCTCCCACTGAATCAGAGGAGAAAAATAAAAGCAGCCCTTTTCACTACTTTGGGGGAAGGATAAAGGCAACAGCAGGGCTACCTTGAGAGCTGTGTACTGGGTTCTCTACACGTGGTGAGGAGGGGGAAGGACTGAATTGAGATATATCATTCATTTTATATTCATATATAAAATAATATAAAGCACTAGAAGAAGGATACAAAAAGCTTTTTTTCCCCAGAGTATTTTGGGGGGAGGCAGAGTGAAGCCCTAGCCTTGCCAAACAGCTCCACAGGAGTCAGGACCCTTGTGAGTTTAAGAGGAGGGGGACTAAAACACACAAGTAGACAAGGCAGGCACTAAATATTGAAAAAGAAAAAGACTTTGAGTCTTGGGGTGCAAGCAGCCTGCAGCACAAGCCTAAACAAGGAAATTATAAAGCCCTTTTCAGGGCTCCTACTGAGGTATAAAAAAAAATATAAACAACAGGAAAATATACTGTTTTATTTTTTTTTTACTTTTCAGTGATCTTGTGCAGAAAATAAAAAAGTTAAAGCACAGCAGCTGTGTTTGTGAACTCTCTGCATGTGAAGGGGAGAGGAGGGGGGCTGCATTGAGATGATATCTCATTCTCATCTCAAAAAAAAAAAAACACAAAACTTTTCAATGCTTCTGTGGGAAAAAAGTTAAGGCAGGGCTACCTTGAGGGCTAGCCACTGTGTTCTCTCCACATGGTTGGAGAAGGAGAGGGCCTGAATTGAGATTCTCATCTCACTGATAAATAAGGGAAAACAATTTAAAAAAACAGGCCCTTTTCAGAGTTTTTGGAGGCAGTGAAGTGAAGACTTGACTTACCCTAGCCTTGCCAGTTGCCAAGCAGCCATACAGAACCCTTGTAATCTTTGAGTTGAGAGGAGGGGGACTGTCTGATTAGAAAACAGAAGTAGATAGGGCACCAACTGTGTGTAAAAAAAAAAAAAAACAGACCTCTTTACAGTCTGCTTTATGTTAGATATTTCAAAATTCATCTCACAACTATGTGGACAGGTAAAATTTTTGTCGGACGGGCAAAATTTACCCCCCACCTGTCCTACAGACAGGCATCTCAAAAAAATTATTTCTAGCCCTGCTTACAAAGTACTGATTCAGCTCCCAATTCCATTATAATATACTGATTCTAATACTGCCGTTACCCAAATGCTTTCAAATATGTAAAATACTGTTGACACCCTACCCGATCTGTAAAACAATCTGGCCAAACCAATATTGTCATTTGGCCGAAATATCACATCGAGTAGGCTGTCAACTTTACGTTACATCAAGTAGGTTGTCAACAGCATTTTACATTATGAAAACATTTAGGTAACAGCTTAGAATTAATATATTATTTGGAACTGGGAGGTGAAGTAGTACTTAGTGATATGGCTTTGTGGCAGTAATAGGGTTACATGTCTGAGGTACTGTAAGTATTATTGTGTTTTACGACACTAAATTATTTTGTTTTCAAGTGCCACAAAGCCTGTTTCATTATTAGTCAAATGGTAATGAGTTTATATTTGGGGGAAGATGCTTGTTTCACCCCAACACTTCGCTTTACTACTGGCAGAAAATATACAGGAGCGCGTGGGGTGGGGGCACTAGGACACAGTACAGTACCACAGACAGAGGCACATTATGGGTGGTCAGGTGAATGGCGACCCAAACTATGGTCACAAACTGACTTTTGATGTGTCTGCAGCTGTTATAGGGTCTGCTTGCTTGGGGGGAGGGGGGGGAGACTGGGATCCAGGGACACATTGCAGCAGCAGTGGTGACAGCAGCTGAAACCCTGGGATTGTGAGACAGACGCTGACAGAGAGTCAGCACTCTGCAGACACAGCCGACAGCCACGATGCACACAGCTTCACCTACCCTTCTGTCTCGCTCGCACTCTCCCTCTCTCCACCTCGCTTACAGTCCCATGTTGATGTGCGGTCTTACCGGACACTGGGGGTGGGGTGGGCTCTACTCTACTCTAGGTGTGGTTACTCCCTGTCACACAGAAAAAGACATCATACAGAAAGACTGGTAGACTGTAGAGACACACCATCCCGCTTGCTAGCTCACACTACGGTGCTGTCACTTGCTCCGTCTTGTGTCTGTTACTGTCTCTCTCACCTCGCCCCCATTTTACAGTGATCACTGGCATAACACAGAAAGACACAAAATACAGAGACCCTGAGAGAAACACATTGCACTGATTGCCAGCACACACCACGGCACTGTCACTATCAAGACACAAACCAGAGAAAGACACTGGCCCAGTTTTCACCCACTGAAAACAATACATTTGAAGCACTGATTGGGAGAGACGCACACCATGTGGGGGCACAGACTAAGTGGCTGACGGGGCTATTACTTCAGCTACAGGACAGGCACGGGCTTTGCATCAAAGAGAATTGCAAGACGTACACTATACATTATTTTCAATTATACGCTTGAACAATGTTGCCCCGTCCATAGTCTCAAAAATATAATTGGGTGACGGGTCTTTTTATTTGTCGAATTGCTGACTGAACCGTCAGTGTATTATGGTGTTAATTAAAAAGCTCTTCTGATCATTTAAGTTTTCTTAACATGAAAACTGGATCTGGCTACTTAAAGCACTGTTTGATATTAAATTAGGTAAATATCAAATGGGCTTGATCCGCTACTTGGTGCACTGAGTGAGACTCCGCCTTGCGTTTGTCGGTTATTTCAAAACTCGGTGTAGAGTTTAGAAGAACAAAATGTCCCAAACATCTCTTTTTTTGAATCATTGTGACGGATATGCCACACTGCGGGGATGCACTCAGTTGCTTGTTTCACAGCTGCAATTATGGACTGCAACTTGCAACTGTATGGCTGGATCATCAGTACTATACTATAATAGCATTTACTTCTGCAGTTAGGTTCCCATACTGAACATCACTTCCGGAACAGCAGGGGCTGCCAGAGATTAGCAGGGGTCAAACAGGGAACAAAATGGAGGAGGGACAGGAAAAATACTAAAACTTTAAAACATATGGTAATACTTTTTTATTTCACCATTTCTGTTGTGCTTTACATAGTGTTAATGCTAGAGACTGAATGTTGTGCTTTTCAGCATGTGGACATTTCCCTTTAATAAAGTAAATTCTGCAGTTCTACAGTCGAGAATATACCTCCCACCTGCATGTACTGGGATACCCCTGCACTTCCAACATAGAAACGCTAGCGGCAAACTATACAGAAAAGCAGTTCTGAAAGTTGTAGAAATACTTGCTGATCACCAGAGAGACGAATGCTTTTGAAAAGGCATAGTTTCATCAAGATTCCCACTCGACTGAGATGACATGCCAGCATGCATCATGTGGTCTCTTTGCCTGTACAGCACATATGGGAAGAGACATGTGGGCTACGGTCAGACTCACAAATCTCAAAGCAAAGTCAGGAGCCACAGAACTAGATCTAGTTTTGTGCCAACAGCAGAGAATTGGGCAGACGTCTATCTAGTGGTCCACGTGCTGCTACGCCCCCTAATTTCGGAACACACAAATGTTACATGAAGGCAGCTCCAAGACGGACAGGGAACCAGAATCCTGGAGGGTTTTGTGGGCAGTCAGCAGGACAGTGTGCGGTCGTGAGGGAGGATTACCACTCTAGACAATGTCTAACATCCATGTTATTACTTTGACCGAGAAGAAATGCTGGGATGCATCATGCGGTCTCTGTCTGTGTAGCACGTACTGGAAGAGATGTGGACCATGATCAGACTCAAAAATCTCAGAACAGTCAGCAGCTACAGAAATAGAGCTAGTTTTGTACCACCAGCAAAGAATCAGGCAGGCATCTGTTTAGTAGCCCAAGTCCCTCTAGGCCCCCCTCGATCTTAAACACAGAAACATAGACAATGTTGGCAGGCACTAGTAAGATGCAGAACGTTTCCAGATGTTGGTCAAGGTGGAGAAGCGATGGTTGCAGTTTGCTGGACTAGATCTTCACTACCTGCACCAGAAATCTGTCCTTGAAGTGCCTCGATGCCAGGAAGACAGCTCTGGTCTCCAAGACTTTTATTTGGAGGTGCTGCCCCTCCAGGGACCATATCCCCTGGATCGGAACCTGGTCATAGCACTGCTCACCAGCCCGCCAAGCTAGCGTTTTGGGCCAGAATGAGTTGCTCCAATTGAGCTAACAGAAACCCCTTCAACAGATTTTAAATGACAACTTTGTCTGTCATTTTAACAATCCGTAACAAGCAAATTGATCCCCTAAAGATAGTACAGAACTTTAAATACCTTGGGGTTATCCTGGAAAGCTCCTTATCCTACTCACTCCACATCGACAATGTCACCAGGACTGCTAACAGGAAGATCGGACAGCTGTATCGAAACAGACACTGTCTCACCATGGACGTCCTTAAACAGCTCTGTCCTCTCTGTGCTAGACTATGGCATCGTCATCTACAGCTCTGCCTCAGACTCTATCCTGAAAAGAATTGCCCTTACCCTGAACAAGTTCTGCAGGCTTCTCCTAGGAGCTCCACACAAAACCCACACTTGCAACCTATATTCACTATCAGGTTGCCTTGACCTGATGAACCAAATTTGTTATCAACTATGTCTCCTAGCCAAGAAGGCCTCCCTTGGCTTAACTCCACCTGTTGTCCAATCCCTGCTAACCCCAATAGCCCCCACCAGGCTGACCAGAGGGTCTCAGAACAATCTCTACAAAGTCCCCTGCCGGCGCATGTCCTAAGGCCAGTGATCCTTTGGTTGCCGTGCCCCAAAGTGGCTTAATTCATTCCCAAGTGACCTGCAAGCTGAGCCTAAACTTGGCCCATTCAGAGTTAAACTCCGCTCACACCTCACCGGCCAAATGACCTGCCAATGCTTCTCATGTCCAGATAAACTGCTCTAGGCCTTTCCCACGCTCAAGCTAGCACTCTACTCCCCCATGCTCATTCTTCAAATCATCCTGCACCCAATTCTCCCCTACCTGCCTCATTTCCTCTCACCTCCTGATTCATTCTCCCCGTCAGTCCTGCTCCTATCATCCCCCTTGTCCCTCTGTCCTCGCTCCCCCCTCAAACCCCTGTACTCCTCCTCTTTCTCTCCACCCCTCTACACTTCACTGCATCTTTCTCCTCTCCCCTGCATCCTACCCCTCATCTACTACCTCTCTGGTCTCCCACCCCTCGTCACTCCACCAGCACTCTGACAAAGGGAACCACTGATCCACAACTCCCTGCCTTGAAACATGTTTCTCTGCTTCCCTTCATCGTACCTCCTACCTTTCCTCTTAGAAGTTATTCATCATCTGCCAAGTTAATGCCTCTTATTTACTGTAATTTTACTGTACTGTACTGGACTCACTGTAATCAGTTCACAAAACCTATTTGTAACTTGTTTTTGTATCGCTCTGTGTATTCACTGCTGTATTAAGTGACATGGAACCTTTTTAAATGAGTTTCTAGCTCAAAGGTTGTAATCAGAGACTTGAATAAAAGAAAATAAAAAAAATAAAACCTACGTTCTTTTCCTTTGGGTGGAACACAGATCACTACTGTACAGAGCAGAGGAACTAAGGCTTGGTCAATAATCTGATGCTTCCCAGAATTCACAGAAATTGGGGAAAGGAAAAAATGCCCTCTTGAGGGCACAGAAGAAATCTCTAGCACATAACTCTGTGACATGATCGTCAGTACTCAAGTGTCCAACTTGGTCAGGTCTCATCTGTCGAAAAAAATCTCTATGGCTGTCCGTCCACAGCTTGTGAGCAGAGTAACCACTTCTGCGGTTAGCTTACTCAAAGCATTTACAAGATAAATTGCCTTTGTTCTGCAAGAACTTTAAGCCTGGGAGTGTGCCATTAGTTAGCTGGTTTCCATGTCCTTGAAAGGCATGAAACTTACTCTGGGAGTTGTGACTATGGCCGAAACCCCAGATTCTGAAGCCACTATTAGAGGACTACTGATTCATCAAACTCAACATAAGACCCTTTCTTTTCCTTAATCCCCTTCAGCATCTGTTGCAACTACAAGCAAAACAACATACCACCTGTGAAATGCCAACTGAGTAAGCGAGACTTGAACACACAGACTACCAGTCAATGTCTCAGCCAAACTATCCTAAGGGTCGCCACAGCTGCAGCATGGCCTGTTTACAGGTTATTTCTAGATGCTTATTATTACAGTTGCAGAGCAGCTACACCTTGATTGGAATACCTAGTTGGTTACAGTTGAGGTGGCTACATCCATAACACGAGATGCCCCATATTTTTGTTGACCAATGCAACAAGGAATGGGTAGCGGTTTGCCCATGACTTCGAGAGTAGCTTCTTCTTGTCCATATAATCCCAATCCTCTTTAAATATTCGTGCAAAATGTTAAAATTCAGGGAAGCACTAGGCATGTTCCCTATGGAGGATAAAATATGATAACAGTCAGCGTAAGGGTAGTGTGCATCTCCACTAGCTGTATCATCCTACAGGTCTCCTCAACCAGGAAGGAAAAATTATTTGGATCAAATACAATTGGGACTGAAGAAGACTGATTCTCTTCTATACATTCACCTTTCTCTTCATCCCCTCTAGAATCCTGAGAGCCCTTAGGATTCTGAGGGTCAGCAGATTAGTAATGCCTTAAGAGAGTCTTCCAGGCAGTCTGGCTGAGGGGTGGTTCCTTGTCCAGACTGATCTGGGCATACATTCAGATCTGGAAGAACATCTTCTCCAAACAAGTTCAATGACAGATGTTCAGATATATCTGGACGTGCCAGTCACTGCCCCCCCACCCCCCAACCGAGGGTCTGCTGAGAAATGGGTATAAGAGGAGGAACGTTCTTCTGCACCCTGGTTGTTAGGTTTAAATGTCACATTTATTGCACGATTATAGTTTTCGCTTTCAGCCCTTCAGCAATGTAGCAATACAGATAAAATCCACTGAAATAACATTCAAAATATTGCACAATATATGCATTTAAAATCGAGAATCCCTGGAGAAGAATGTTGATGCATATTGTAATAGTAAATGAAAGCTGTATCCACATTCAGGCAATATCAGATTTACAACTAGGGCTGAAATTACAGGCAAGAAATATTTGATTTGTAGAAAACTATCCAGTAAGAATGTTTTGTTCAACAGATTAATTTATAAGTTTAACCATTAATTAATTACCAGCAGTCTTATAGGTAAAATCAATAAACAAACAGGTGGAACTTTCAATTTTGTTACATAGTAACCCAAGAAGTTAACAAGTTAAACAGCATCAAAAGAACATTTCTGGATTGGATACATATAAAGTTCTGTTTCATCTACAGTTAGTTGTTTGGAGTGGCAGAAATAGAACTAAAGGAGAACTACGAGGTAACTGGAAGCCCCGACCGTTGCACAGATCGGGGCTCCAGTACCCCGTTTCTCCCTGCTGTCATGTCATATGATTATATGCCGGCATATAATCATATGTAAAAATAACATTGGGCACAGCTGAAACAGTTTATTAAAACTCCGTACACAGGGGCATATTATTGGCTGCGGCAACACCGTGTCATCATCTCATGATTCTATTAGTGAGATCTCGAGGGCGGACACCAGCCGGCTACATGCCACCCTGTCGCTGGCTGCAGCCAGGGAACTTCAGATTTTATGAGGGATGGGGTAAGCTAATAACTTACTTATCTGGTGACAGCAGGGTGAAACAGGGTACTGAAGCCCTGATCTGTGCATCGGTCGGGGCTTCCAGTTACCCCGTAGTTCTCCTTTAATTAATTCTATAGGGGGGAGGGAATGGAACCAGAGACCAGCAAAATGTAATGCCCAAAAACATCAAGGGACCCCAGAGGGGAACCCAAAATTCAGAAATGGGAAAGAACCCAACCTGAGCAATTCTATGCTGAGAAAAAAATCCGGAAGACTACAGAGAAAGGGAGGCAAAACTGTTCTGAATAAAAGAAAAATTGCAAAAAAGGCTTACTTAGGCACCACAGTAAGTGTAGACCACAACTGCAAGAACTTAACACATCTAACACTCTTAAGAATTCAGTCTGAGTAGAATTTAAGCACAATGACAGAACACACAAAACATTCAGAAGCCAATTAAGCAAATAAAAAACATTCGGTATGTAAAAACTCTCTGCTGAAAGTAACTATGGGAGGAAAAACAACAAAGGTTTTAAAGAAAGTTTTCAAGCAGTACAGCTTTTAGCTAAGCTGCCTGCTCCTACTTGCCGACATACTAAGACCGAACATTCTAAGCTAACTGACTCAGATGAAGTTGAGCCAGGGGTTCTATGATGATGTCACAGCTTTCAAGTGTGCTAGGCCCTAGTAGGTGAGGCTGTATAACCCCCAACAGTAAATGACTAGCCCACAGGGGCGTAAGCATCCCCAAAAATTTGGGGGCATGCTCCCCCCCGTTTATGGCACTGCCACCCCGACTCTGCCATTTATTTAAATGCACTACTAGTGCAGTAGCGTAACTGCTGTGCTGTCAGTGATGACAGTGAGAGTGAGTACCGATGCCATGGATATGCACTCACTTCTCACAGTCCACCAGGAAAACTCTGCAGCAAAGCCAGACTAGCCTGAGCTTGAGCCGCACACTCTCCTCCCTGTCCCACCTCTGCTCTGAGCCCTCCTACCTACTGTGTGTGTGACAGTGCGCATGGTGTGGTGGGCGGCGTCTGAGACAGTCTTTGTCCTCCAACAATCCTGACTCCTGCCCAGTGCCGTCATTCCTGACTCCATGACATGTGCTATGTGGGTGATGTGACCGCAGTACTCAGTGCTCCTGGCTTGTCTCCCAGTGCTCTCTTATCACATGATCTCTGTCTCTCTGAGGGGAAAGAGAGTGAGAGGCAGGCAGTCAATCACAGGATGGATGCATGCAGGGTAGCAGATCAGGAAGACAGGAAGCAACAGGTTCACAGGTTGGGACTTGGGAAGGAAGGAACAAATGGATAATGAATAGCTTGTGCCTGTGTTGCTTGCTCCAATCATGTGCTATGTGGGCTATTATGATGGAGAAATGCAATTCCACAACATGATCAGAGCAAGGATGACAAGGGGCAAGATGGGCTGAGTCTGCCCAAGAGAGTGAGTTATCAGACATTGTGTCATCAATTTGAGCCAGCGCCAGGACTGAGCAGTTGAATGTCCAATGAAGACAACCTAAAAAAACTGATTCCAGCGGAAATTGCACCAACCTCGGCTTGCTCTGCAACAGCAGCTGTACCAGCAGTCCCATCTTTATTTATTTTGCTTAGAATCATTATTTTTATAAAAAACAGCTAAACAACACAAGGGGGGAAGGAGACTAAGACACAGCAGGCCAGACACAGCAGCACTCACGCTCACCTCTCAACTGTAGCTTGTAGGTTGAGTTTGTTGCACCCTGCCTAAAAAACATTGGGCTGATAATGGAACAAACAAAGGAAAGAATTTGGAGAAAAGTAAGCAAGAAAACAGACTAAGTAAAAAAGAGTGGGGGCGGATACACATACACACTGCGCAGCAGCAGGTCAGAGCTCAGAGTTGCAGATACAGGTCTAACGTCCTGAGATTTCTGTGCTGCATCTATCGTGGCCCAACACTTCACTTACATGGACTAAGTGATTTTGATTTTAAAAAGGAAATTGTACAAAGCTCACTGTACCAATGACAAAATTAGCTGGTAGGTTATGCATGCATTGCTGCAGAGTTCCTAGAATGTGCTTCGAAAATGCACCATTTTTCACTCAATTCTTCAAACATTTGGGGGCAAATCCCCCGAACCCCCTTTTGTGAAAAAGTGACTTATGGGGACATGTACCCCCACCCCTTCCCCAGTTTCAAAATCCTGTTGATGCCCCTGCTCACCCAGTGATATCATGGAAAGACACAGAATACCATGTTTAAAAATAACCATAACATTTGTTGTCTTTTTAGACTACAGTTTGCTGAAGATGTCCTCAGAAATTCTGAGCAATAAAACTGTGGTATCCATGAAAAATGCTAGTTGTAACATGGCTAAAAGCAGTAACAGCAAAAAACAAGAGATCCATTGGCTAAAACTAGTCACATATGTTCAACCACTAGAGGCTGCTCTACTGATTGATCTCCTGTTTCACTGGCTACCCTTGAGCTTTCAACTCTTAGTGTCAGGATGATTACTATAATCCTGCTGCTTTGCCATTTGCTCCCCCCTGCCCAGTTCCCTTCCCTGTCATACCCTGATGCACCCCCACCCCCCTCCTCTGCAGCTGGCCGCAGTCTGAATGCTTGGCAGCAAGTGATATTTTGGGTAACCATGAGCCCCCCCATGACCCTGTTAAAGGGGCTTGGCAGATAACTTACACTCCTCTTACTCACTACAATTGCCTGTCTAGACAGTCAACCCTGGCCGCTCCCCCTGGGGCTGTCCTGACTCAGAAACCTCAACATGTAACACCGTCAGCCACCCTAGACTTTCATTACCTCCTTCAGGCCTACCTTAAGACACATTCACTACCCATTCCTACCGTCTCCACCACTATACCACATACCCTGATATCCCTCTATAATAAGAGGAAGTGTCCCAGGTACCCCTCCTCAAGATTCCTGCTTCTCCTCCTCCTCTTGTCTGGGAATATCCATCCTAATCCTGGACCACCAATTGGCATGATGCCTCCCCAACATACCCAGGGTCAGCTGCACATTGCCTCTTTCAATATCTGTAGCATCCTAAAAAAGTGGGACTCCTTCCAGGGTTGGGTACTGCAGCACCAACCAGATGTCATAGCAGTGTGTGAAACCTGGCTCACCCCTTGGACCCCGGATTCCTCTGTATCACTGCCTGGGTTTACCCTTTACCGTGCAGATCGACATGGTAAGCGAGGGGGTGGCTGTGCCCTCTACACTAAGGATACCTTACAAGGTCACCTACTCCACTCCCCTCAGCTGGGGGCTGGCACTCAGGCCCTCACTGTCAAACTGGCTCTGGGAAGAGCCCAAAACCCTTTATACATAACAACAGTATACATTCCCCCAAGTGACCAAAAATCAGCTTTCCAATCATTACTGTCATATCTGGACACACTACAATCACAGTCGGAACTACTTGTACTTGGTGATTTTAATATCAATTGGCTAAGTAAGGATGCCATCCCACACACTGATCTCGCCACAGCCCAAGACCTAACTCAACTGGTCACTTCCCCCACCTGTTTGGATCCACGTACTGGATCCTCCTCCCTACTGGACCTCATCTTCTCCAATCGCCTGGGTAAGATCACCAGTGTTTCCGTCCTTCCAAATGCCCTCAGCGACCACTCTCCAGTTCTCTGCTCCTGGTCCTGTAAAATCCCAAGATCCCCTCCCAAAATAATTGTGCAACGTAAACTTGGTCCTGGTAAATTGGCTCAATTAAAAGCGCACCTCAGGGTCGTGGATTGGTCCTTCATTTCAAACACTGTAAACCTAGACAGTGCCTTGGACCTAGTTACCAGGTCCTTCAATAATATATGTGACCTCTATGCACTTTTCACGAAAAGAATGGTTAAAGGCAATCACGTACCTTGGTTCACTGAACGGCTCAAGACTTTAATGCGAACCAGAGACTCATTATGGCAGCTCTCCATTGAGTCCAGCCTCCCCCATGATAGACAGAATTAAAGAATGGCTCAGAACAAGTGCACTTGGACCATTCGCAGGGCAATAAGCAGAATACTATAAATCCACCTTAACCTTGTCCTGGGGCTCCGGCCGTACGTTGTGGAACAACATTAAGGAAATATGCAGTAAGGTCCCCAACCTGGTCCCCTCCCAAGTCATGTCAAATGGGTCCTTGACCTCTGACCCCACTAACATTGCTGCAGTTTTCAGTGATGCCTTCTCCAACTTTAGCCATGTTCTCCCCCCGAACTTCTATGACCCACCAGCTCCTAGCACACCCGGCCCACACCTCGGTGCCCCCCCCTTTACCTTCACCACATCTCTCCTAAGTCAGCTGAACCATACTTTACTGCTGCCCTTAGTCACGCCTCCTCCAACGCAGACTCCCTTGATCTCAGAATTCTTCAGCTCTCCCTTAAGGAAGTCCTTGCTCAGCCACATTTTAAACCTCTCCCTCTCACTAGGTAAATTCCCTGCCATTTGGAAATCCGCCTCTATCACGCCCATATTTAAAGGTGGTGACCGCTCCTCTGCTAACAATTACCGCCCTATCTCCATACTTCCCCCCCTCCAAGGCCTTAGAGAGGATAGTTTCGGATCAGCTCACTGACCACCTCAATAAATATGACCTACTCTGCCAACAACAACATGGTTTCCGCAAAGGACACAGCACGACTACTGCCTTGCTTGAACTAACATCACACATCCATACTGCGCTTGATAACGGCCACATCACAGGTGCGATCTACACTGACCTCACTAAGGCCTTTGATACCGTCCACCATTCACTACTCCAAACCTCCTTGCTCAACCTGGGTCTCTCACAGGAAGCAGTGGGATGGTTCGCAGGCTATCTTGCCAACTGGACCCTTCATGTTAAAACTGGCAATACCCTATCCTCCAAACCTCCTGTCCTCTCAGGGGGTCCCACAAGGGTCCATTTTGGGTGCCCTCCTATTCAGCCTCTTCCTAAACTCCCTTCCCGCATCCTGCACCTCCAACCTATTACTATATGCAGATAATGCTGTCATCTTCTCCTCCAGCCCAGACCCCTCTCAACTCCACCACTCTCTCCAGTACTCCTTCAACACTGTCGAAAGCTGGTTCGCCTCACAACGCCTTGTTATTAACTATAAAAAAACAAAGGTATGCTTTTCGCACATCTGCAGAATTCCTGGATAGGGCTTTTTGCATAAATACTATCAGCGTCCCAGACCCCCCTGGAATTTGTGCATTCCTTTAAATACCTGGGCATCACTTTGGACACTGGCCTTACCTATCATGAGCATGTACATCAATTATCTAAGGCCCTAAATATTAGGCTAGGGCTCTTGCACTGCTATAAACATTACCTAACCCCTGAGGCCCTTAAGCTTGCTATCTCCTCCTCGGTACTCTCCCTGCTAGACTATGGCCTTCTGACTTTTGGAGGGGCAAGCTCCTCAGCCCTTGATAGTCTTAGACTTGTCCTAAACAAGGTCTGTCGTTTTATATTAGGGTGTGACAGACTCACCCATACCTGTGCGCTATATAAGGATACCAATTGGCTTAACCTTGACAACAGAATCAAATTCCACACTTGTGTCTTGGCAAAAAAAATAACCCTTGACCTCTCCCCCGCAGCACTCACCCCTTTAATCACCACAGACTCAAAAGTTAAGCACACCCGTAGCTCAGACACCCATTGTTTCTCCATCCCTTCCTGTCGCACAACTCAATTCCAAAGATCCTTTTGCTACAGGGCACCCTTGTAGATGAATAACCTACCCTCGTCCTTGCATTTTGATCAAAGAATTGGTCATTTCAAAACGCACCTTAGGGCCCATCTTCAGTCCACAAGTGACTGCGACTGTACGTAAACCGGTGCCCCCGTCCCTCTACTACTGACAATGGCCACTGGCCTGCCTCTGCATACAGCTCTTAACTCCGCTATCACAGGGATGTTAAGTTTCCAGTTTTTTTTAACAGTCTCAAACTGCACTAGTTCCTGAATGTTAGCCAAACTGTTCCTGTTATAAACATAACTTTACTCTGTAACAATTACTGTATTGTGTATCTTTACTAACTGTATTATGTATCTGTATCTATTACTGTATATGTGACGTGGAACCTTTGTAAAGGAGTCTATGACTCAAAGGTATTTCTGATCTCTGAAATAAACAAAAAATAAACAAACATATGAAAGATTCAACACGGCATTATTTAACCAATAATGCAGTGTCAAGTACTTCATCTAACAACTGCCCAAAAAAGCACTGTTTGGAAAAGAGATACCTGAAAGACTCGCACAGCAACTCCATATACCAAACAGAGGAAGCACGTCACGAGCAGGTCAGCAAATATGCAAACTGCAAACACTTCAATGCCGAACTGAAAAGCGCAGCATACGAGAGTCCTCCTAAGCAAGTCATAGAAGGAATAGCTGTGCAGAATCGCCTAATATTCTTGTATTTGATCTAAAGGACCCATTGTGGCACTGTATGCAAAAGATGTGTTTTGCAACATCAGTAGATAAATAACAATGTCTTCAGGTTGTGAAAAGTACAATAAAAACTCTAATTCAAAAGACAAAACCTTGTAGAAACCATGTATTCAACAATAATATATACAGGCTACTCACCTGCAACAGGAGTTCTACGAGTGGTATATGTTGTTCATCCACACTTATTGACAGGTTCCTTGCCGCTTTAAATCTTGCCAGAAGGTCTTCAAGCTGGCTCCTCCCATCCACCCAGGTGGTAAAATTCTCGGCTCCGCCCCATGACGCCAGATCTAGCCTGCTGGAAGCCAGGCTGCGTGAAGCAGGGGAGGTCGGGTGGGTTGAGTGGATGAACAACATATACCGCTCCTAGAACTCCTGTTACAGGTGAGTAACCTGTATTTCTAGGGACGTGGATATGTTGTTCAGTCCACACTTATTGGCAGACTTGTAGCAGTTCTCCGAGAGAAGGGAGGCAAGGCACACATCCCCTACTTAGGGAATAAGGACTGAAGAAGCGAGGTCCCAAAACCGGCATCCCGGCGTGACTCAACGTCAATGTGGTAATGGGTAATGAAGGTGTGTGCTGACTTCCAGGTAGCAGCCCTGCAGATTTCCTGGACAGGGACATCCCTAGAAGCAGCCACTGAAGCAGCGGTATGGCGGGTAGAATGAGCTCTTATTCCTTTGGGAGCCTCCATGCCCGCCAACCTACAGCTGGCAAACCTCTCCTCGAACTCTAGCCGTTTGCTGCTTATAATAAGAGAGCGCACTTCTAGGGTCCAAAGTATGGCGCTTATATTCGGCCTCCGAGGTGTGACTGGAGTAGAACACAGGCAGAGTCAATACCTGGTTAAGGTGAAACTCCGACACCACCTTTGGAAGGAATTTCGGGTTGGGGTGCAAGACAACCTTGTCCCTGTGGAAGACCAGATAAGGAGACCCAATGGAAAGCGCCTGGAGCTCTCCCATCCTTCTGGCTGATGTAACAGCCATCGAGAAGGCGGTCTTCCACGACAGGTGAGAGATGTCACACCTGTTCATCGGTTCAAATGGCTTGCCCATGAGCTTAGCTAATACCAGCAGTAGATGCTGCCATGCATTTGGTGAAGACCCAGGGAGTTGGAGAGAGGCCGAAGGGCATGGCCTGGAACTCATGAAGAGATCCTCGTTGGTGGGACAGACAGATTAGGACATGAAAGAACGCATCCAGAAGGTCCAGAGAACAGAAGCACACGCCTGGCTCCAATGATGGCATGATCTGAGCCAGAGTGACCATCCAGAAGGTGCGAGACCTTAGGAACTTGTTCAGGTCATGTAGGTCGAGAATGGGGTGCCAGCCCTCTGTCCGTTTTGGGACCAGGAAGTACCTGGACACAAACCCTGGGTCTGGAGGGGGGGTCCGCCACCTCGCTGATCACCTCCTTCTGGAGGAGCAAGGCAATGTCGGCTCGGTGAACCGACAGAGAGGCTGGGGAACCCGTAGCCCCCCGTGGGGCAACGGCCCAATTGGGGGGTTGGGGGGACTGCTCGAATTTCAGAGGCAGACCCCTGCCTACCACTTTAACACCCAGCGTCCGCTGATAGCGGACCAGATGGAAAGGAAGTGGTAGGCCGTCCTCACGGGGAAGCCCAGGGAAGAGTGATGAGGTTGGGGGCAACACCCCTCATCCAGTTACTGGGCAGGCTTGGAGGAAAGGCCGGCCGAGGAACCTCCTGGGCCTTTCCCTTCAGGCTTCTTGCTGGAGGAAGCAGCAGGCTTGGCTTTGGGGTGTCAAGCGTGAGCCTGCTGGCCCTGATGCTGGTGTTACTGGGTCAGACATGCCGCAGGGGCTGAAGGACAAAAGGGCTTACGCTGCTGTTGGTGGCCTTTGTTCTTCTGGGCAGACGTGACCGAGTCCAAGGTGGCATTGGACTTCTCGATCCGTTGGAGATGAACCTCCACCCCGGGCCCGAATAAGTCGGTAACCAGGAAGGGAACATCTGCAAGCTTGTGCTGGGTATCTGCCCTGAAGGTGGAGATCCGCAGCCAAACTCTGCGGCGCATGACCACTGCAGCTGCTACTGACTGGGCACACGAATCAGCAATGTCCAACAAAGTTTGGAGCTGCTGTTTAGCTACCGCCCTTCCCTGATCCCGCACCTGCTTGACCATCGTCTGAAGGTCAGCCGGGAGATGAGGAATCATCTCATCCAGGGAGCCCAAAAGGGCATGTTAAAAGTGTGCCATCAGAACAGCCTAGCTAGCCTGACGAAGACCTAGGGAGGAAGCAGCGTATACCTTCCGCCCTGAGTAGTCCAATTTCTTGGACTCCTTATCGGGCGGTTTGTTCACATCCCGAGTGTTCCCAGAACGCCGGAAAATGCTATCGGTCACTAACCCCTCTGCAGAGGGGTGCTCCGAGAAACCGTAAAGTGAACTGGTAGGGACCGCATACTTTCAAGCCATCCTGGCCGAAGGTGCGGGACAAGATGCTGGCCGCTGCCACAACTCCAGGGCCGGGCCAACAATGGCTTCGGCCACAGGAAAGGCCTCCGGAGGGGAATCCCCAAAGTCCAGTATCTCTGTGAGGGGATACTTGACCCGTTCTGAAATGGGTTCGAGCTTCATCCCACTAGACTCTGAGAAGAGTCGAAGCATTCCCAAAAACAAGGATGGGCTCTCGTTCACTGACTGATCCCCTGCAGACTCCAGATCGCGCGGCCGGGAGAAAAAGGAGTCGTCGTCGTCAGACTCCGAGGAGTCTGCGAACAGCTGCCAAGCGCCTGAGCCCCCCTCAACGTGCAGAGGTCGATCAGGAGTGAGGGTGACTGACAACCTATGGGACAAGCCCTGACCCGACCGAGAATCCTTGGTCGGGGCCCCAGTCTTAGGTTGTGGAGGCGGAGGTTCCACCACAATGGGTGAGGCAGCCGGTTTCGGCCAAACAACCGATGCTGGTGGCGGTTCCTCGACTACTATAAGGAGTTGTTCGCCACTCCAGTGACAGCCACTTAATGGTCGGAGAAGGCAACGGAGTTGGCTTGTTACTGGACAGTAAGAGCTGTTGCCATATTAAGTCCTTGTAGCACCGACACAACTTGTGCCGGAGCCTATCCTCCGAAGAGGACTAAGAGGATGAGTGGCAAAGCCACTTCCCATGGTGCCGAGACCGAGACCGCCGACGTTGGTGGGATCGGCTGGACCTGGAAGAGGACCAAGACCAAGACCTTCGGGGATTCCGAGGGTGGGTCTGAGAGGGGATGGGGGAAACCCACTCCTCCCTCGGTACAGGGACCTTAACCTGAGACTCTGGCACAGGAGGTACAGGCAAGTCCTCGGTTTCCACCGGGGAAACCGGTGAAGTAGGGTTGTTGGCATCTCCAGTCGACAAACCATCTGACAGGTCGAGAAGAATCTCGACTGCGTCGACGGGTGTCTCTGCCGGCTGACCTGACGGGGACACCGTGAAGCCAGCAGCCTTAGCCGCAATCTCGACCAAAGTCGAAAGTCGACGGTCTGGTGAAGGGGATCTCTCCCGCTCCCACGAACGTCAACGGTGGGATTTACCTTTTGAGTCCTTCTTCTTGGACTGACTAGAATGTCCCAATGGTCCTTCTCCCTTGGTGGAGAGGGACTGACAAAGCTCCTTAAAAGATGCTGTATAGGAAAAGCCCAAGGAGAGCGGGATAAATGCCGTGACCGAGGAGGAAGAAGCAGCAGCCTGGGCCTCCTCCTCGAGGGTAATCATCTGCTCCAACTGTTCTGCAGAGCCCGCCGCCACAGACACTGCCCAACGGGCCTCCTTCGACTTGACCGGCGGGTACCATTTCTCAGGGCGCCCCAAAAGTAGTCGAGCAGCACGGTCCTCCAAGACCGAAGCCGAGAAGGAGCTGCACAATTCGCAAGCCTGCAAATCATGGCCAAGCCCCAGGCAGTAAACGCACGTGGAGTGTGGATCGGTCCGGGACATCATCTGCCCACAGGGGCACCGACGAAAGCCGGGAGTCGATTTGTCCATCGCAGCCACAAGGGAAGACGAAGACTGGAGTCTTGTAAATTTTAGAATTAGTTTCGGGTAAACCGAAGACTGTGGATCCAGGCCTAAAACGCAGAGTGCCAAGGAGGGAACCTGAGCTTCCAAGCGGTAAGGAAGATCAGGAGTCATGGGGTGGAGCTGAGAGTTTTATCACCCGAGTGGGTTGGAGGAGCCAGCTTGAAGACCTTCAGGCAAGATTCAAAGCGGCAAGTAACCTGCCAATAAGTGTGGATTGAACATGTCCACGTCCCTAGAACTATATTTACAATATAATAATATATCTCATAACCATGTTATAAGCGCATTGAGCCACTCCGAAGGTGGCATTTAATGGAGAATTAAAGCATGGTTGGGCCGCTGTAGGAACTCGGCCTTCGGTTTCGTGCCACAACTATCCCAACCATGCATTAATTCCCCATTAGCTGCCACCTTCGTCGTGGCGTAATGCTTACATGAATGACAGAAAACAACACTGATGCTACAGGGCAAGCCTGTCGTACAAGAACACTGTCCAATGACTCATCAGCACTTACAGTACTAAGTTGTTTAGATAACTGTTCTGCTTATGAACTATTACATTCTTGACTTGTCGCCTAATATCCTTAGGAACAATAAGAAAAAAACATTCTTGAGGAAACCAAGTAGTTCACAGAATGTGTTTGTACCACTAAGCCCGTAGTCATATCTACAATTTGCCTACTATATAAAACATGGATGTGACATTTGGAATTCTAGACGGTCTTCTTTAGTTGCTAAAAACACATCAGTAGGCAGAAAATACAGGTTACTCACCTGTAACAGGAGTTCTAGGAATGGTATATGTTGTTCATCCACTCTTACTGGCAGGTTCCATGCTGCTTTAAATCTTGCCGGAAGGTCTTCAAGCTGGCTCCTCCCACCCACCCAGGTGGCAAAACTCTCGGCTCCACCCCATGAAGCCAGATCTAGCCCGCTGGAAGCCAGGTTGCGCGTCGAAGCTGAGGAGGTCGGGTGGGTCGTGTGGATGAACAACATATACCATTTCTAGAACTCCTGTTACAGGCGAGTAACCTGTATTTCTAGGGACATGGATATGTTGTTCAATCCACACTTAGTGGCAGACTCCTAGCAGTTCTCCGGGAGGAGGGAGGCAAGGCGTGCACCCCCCTAATTAGGGAATAAGGACTGGAGAACCGAGGTCCCAAAACCAGCATCCCAGCGTGACTCAAGGTCGATGTGGTAGTGGGTAATAAAGGTGTGTGCTGACTTCCAGGTAGCAGCCCTGCAGATTTCCTGGATAGGGACGTCCCTGGAAGCAGCCACCAAAGCAGTGGTATGGCGGGTAGAATGAGCTCTTATCCCTTTGGGAGGCTCCATGCCCGCCAACCTATAGCATAGACCTATGCAGGAGGTGACCCACCTGCCTATCGTCCGCTTGGCTGCAGGTCTGCCAGGTGCGGCTTCAGCGTACGTGACAAACAGCTGGCGAACCTCTCCCCGAACTTCAGCCATCCGCTCCTTGTAATGAGAGAGCGCTCTCCTAGGGTCCAAAGTATGGAGCCTATATTCGGCCTCCGAGGTGTGACTGGGGTAGAACACCGGCAGAGTCAACACCTGGTTAAGATGAAACTCCGACACCACCTTCAGAAGGAATTTCGGGGGGGGGGGCGCAGGACAACCTTGTCCCTGTGGAAGACCAGAAAAGGAGACTCAATGGAAAGCGCCTGGAGCACTCCCACCCTTCTGGCTGACGTGATAGCCACCAAGAATGTGGACTTCCATGACAGGTGAGAGATATCACACCTGTGCATCGGTTCGAATGGCTTGCCCATGAGCTTAGCCAGTACCAGCAGTAGATCCAACGGAGGTGGAGGTTCTCGCACCAGAAGGGATATGTGATCAAGGCCTTTGAAAAAGTGCCCGACCACCTTCTCCTGCGCCACCAACTGCCTTCCAGCCCGCACCCAGTAAGCAGAGATGGCTGCCAGGTGCACCTTAAGGGTCGTCGACCGAAGCCCTATCTGAGAAAGGGACCAAGGGTAGTACAGAATGCTTACCAAGGAACAGGAGGAAGGGTCCAACCCCTTATGCTGACACCAAATGGAGAATCTCTTCCATTTGAAGGCATAGCATTTTCTGGTCGACTCCTTATGGGATGCCTCAACAACGCTGAGAAAGATCCAAGGCCTGGAACTCTAGCCACTCAGGAACCAGCCTGTCAGCTGCAGGGATTGAAGGTCTGGGTGGAGTACCTTCCCCTGGTTGACTGAGATCAGGTCCGGGCGGGCTGGAAGCCGCCTCGGGAGCCTGGAGCTGAGGCTGAGGAGATCTGGATACCAGAACTGGCGGGGCCAGTCTGGCGCTACCAGAATCACCTACGCCTTGTCCCTCCTCACCTTGAGAAGCACCTTGTGGATCAAGGAAAATGGAGGAAAGGCGTAAAAGAGGCCCAGGGTCCACGGCCTCGAGAAGGCATCCCCCTGCAGCGAGCCCTGCTGAGAGGGGCGGACATGAAACAGCCTCAGCTTTGCATTCTACCTGGAGGCAAACAGGTCCATCTGAGGTGTGCCCCAGTGGGAGAACAGATCGTGTACTACCTCCGGCAGGAGAGACCACTCGTGAGATGCAGCACCTATCTGGCTTAGGGCATTGGCTACAGTGTTGGAGGCTCCCGCCACATGAATGGCTAGGAGATCCGCCTCCAGTCTGCCCACGAGAGACCTAGTGCAGAGAGCTTCCTTGCACAGAGGCAAGGAGCACATCATGCCCTGGCGGTTTAGACAGTACATGGTCGTGGTGTTGTCCATCTGGACCTGGACCACTTGACCCCATACAAACACAGCGCAGGCGGTGAGGGCTAGTCGGACCACTCGAAGCTCCAGCAAGATGACATGGCATCGAGACTCCTAAGGGGACCAGAGGCTGTGCGCTCTGAGCTCCCCCAGATAGGCACCCCAACCCATTAGAGAGGCGTCGGTCGTTAGAGTGACCATCGGCTCTGGGCAGACAAACGGGATACCCTCCTGCAGGTGAGCGGGAACGATCCACCACTGAAAAGCATTCCCCATCCCCTGGGTCACCATCACTGGCTGGTCCAGAGGACTGGAGCGCTGTGACCAATGGCGAGCCAGTCCCCACTGTAGGGGACGCATGTGCCCGCAGGCCCAATGGACCACACTGGTGCAGGCCTCCATGAGGCCCAGGAGGCGCAGGAAGTCCCGGGCAGAGCGCAATTGCCCAACCAGAAATGACTGGGCAAAGGAGGAAAGAACCTCAGCCCTGTCCGCCGGGAGCCGTGCTCTGGCTCAAAGAGAGTCGAGCTCTGCCCCAAAGAATTGAATCACCTGCATTGGCACAAGTTCTGATTTGGCCTCATTGATGAGGAGGCCAATCTGAGAGCAGATCTGGAGGGCCAAGTCCTTGGACTGCTCCACCTCCAACTTGGAGGAGGCTGCAATCAGCCAGTCATCCAGGTAAGGGTACACCCGGACCCTTCGGCAACACAGGAATGCTGTCACCACTGCCATGCATTTGGTGAAGACCCTGGGAGCTGGAGAGAGGCCGAAGGGCATGGCCTGGAACTCGTAAAGGAAGGGATCCGTCTGCTCTGAGGCGGAGGAATTGCTGGTGTGATGGACTGATAGGGACATGAAAGAATGCATCCTGAATGTCCTGAGAACAGAACCACACGCCTCGTTCCAAGGATGGGATGATCTGAGCCAAAGTAACCATCCTGAAGGTCCGAGACCTTAGGAACTTGTTCAGGTCGTGGAGGTCTAGAATGGGCGCCAGCCGCCTGTCCATTTTGGGACCAGGAAGTACCTGGACACAAACCCTGGGTCTGAAGGAGGGTCCACCACCTCCCTGATCACCTCCTTCTGGAGGAGCAGGGCAATGTTGGCTCGACGGGCCGACAGAGAGGCTGAGGACCCTGCAGCCCCCCGTGGGGCAATGGCTCGATAGGGTGGGGATTGCTCGAATTCCAGTGGCAGACCCTTTCCTACTACTTCCAACACCCAGCGGTCCATGGTGATAACAGACCAGGCAGAAATGAAGTGGCGGAACCGTCCCCCCATGGGGGGAACCCAAGGAGGAGTGATGAGGTTGGGGGCGACACCCCTCAACCCGTCACTGGGCAGGCTTGGAGGAAGGACCAGCCGAGGAGCCTCCTGGACCCTTCCCTCACAGCTTCCGGTTGGAGGAAGCAGCAGGCTTGGCTTTGGGGTGGCAAGTGCGAGCCTGCTGGCCCTGATGCTGGTGTAGCTGGGCCGGATGAGCCGCAGAGGCTGAAGGACGAAAGGGCTTACGCTGCTGCTGGCGGCCTTTGTCCTTCTGGGCAGACGTGACAGAGTCTAAGGTGGCGTGGGACTTCTCGATCCATTGGAGGTGACCTTCCACCCCGGGTCCAAAAAAGTCGGTACCCAGGAAGGGGACATCTGCCAGCTTGTGCTGGGTATCCGCCGTGAAGGTGGAGATCCACAGCCAAGTTCTGCGGCGCATGGCCACTGCAGCCACTACTGACCGGGCACACGAATCAGTGATGTCCAGGGAGGTCTGGAGTTGCTGTTTGGCCACCACCCTTCCCTGAACCCGCAACTGCTTGACCGTGGTTTGGAGGTCAGCTGGGAGATGAGGAATCACCTCATCCAGGGAGCCCAAAAGGGTGTGTGAAAAGTGTGCCATCAGTATGGCCCGAGCTGGCCTGACGAAGGCCAAGGGAGGAAGCGGCATAAACTTTCCACCCAGAGTAGCCCAACTTCTTGGACTCCTTATTGGGAGGCTTGTCCATGTTCCAAGCGTTCCCGGAGTGCCGGAAAATGCTATCTGTTACAAGCCCCTCCACAGAGGGGTGCTCTGAGAAGCCGGAGAGTGAACCGGTGGGTATAGCATACTTACGAGCCATCCTGTCCAAAGGTGCTGGACAAGAAACTGGCCGCTGCCATAGCTCCAGAGCCGGGCCAACAATGGCTTTGGCCACTAGGAAGGCCTCCATGGGGGAATCCCCTCGGTCCAGTAGCTCCGTGAAGGGATACTTGGCCCACTCTGAAACGGGGTTTGAGCTTCATCCCAGTGGATTCTGAGATGAGCTGAAGCATTCCCAAAAACAAGGACAGGCTCTCGTCCACTGACTGACCCCCAGTGGACTCCAAGTCAAGCGGCCTGGAGAATGAGGAGGAGTCATCATCAGACTCTGAGTAGTCTGAGAACAAATGCCAAGCGCCTGAGCCACCCTCCACCTGCCGAGGTCGATCAGGAGTGAGGGTAACTGACAACCGATGGGGCAAGCCCTGACCCGACCGAGAATCCTTGGACAGGGCCCCAAATTTAGGTTGTGGAGGCGGGGGTTCCACCATGACGGGTGGCGCAGCTGGTTTCAGTCGAACAACCGGTGCCAGCTTTGGCTCCTCAACCGCTGCGAGGGGTTGTTTCGGCCACTCTGGTGACAGCCACTTAAAGGCTGGGAAGGATGACAAAGTCGGCCTATTCCTGGTCAAAAGAAGCTGCTGCCACATTAGCTCCTCGTAGCGCCGACGCAATTTGCGCCTGAGCCTATCCTCTGAAGAGGACAAAGACGAGGATGAGCGGCGCCACCGCCGCTTTCCATGGTGCCGAGACCGCCGATGTTGGTGGGATCGGCTGGACCGAGAAGAGGTCCTAGACCGAGACCTTCGGTGTTTCCGAAGGTGGGTCTGAGAGTGGGCGGGGGAAACCCGCTCCTCCCTCAGTTCAGGGACCTTAACCAGGGACTCCGGCACAGGAGGCACAGGGAAGTCCTCGGTTTCCACCGGGGGAACCGGTGAAGAAGGACTGTCGGCTTCTCCTGTCGACAGACCGTCCGACGGGTCGAGAAAAATCTCGACTGCATCGACGGGTGTCTTGGCCGGCTGACCTGACGGAGACACTGTGAAGCCAGCGGCCTTAGCCGCAACCTCGACCGAAGTCAAGGGTCGGCTCTCCGGGGAAGGGGACCTCTCCCACTCCCACGAACGTTGACGGTGGGACTTACCCTTGGGATCCTTCGTTTTGGACCAAGAGGAATGTCCCGAAGGGCCCTCTCCCTTGGTGGAGAGGGACTGGCAAAGCTCTTTGAAAGAAGCTGTGTAGGAGGATTCCAAGGAGAGCGGGATAAATGCCATGACTGAGGAAGATGAAGATGCGGCCTGGGCCACCTCCTCCTCGAGGGTGATCATCTGCTCTAGCTATTCCGCCAAGCCCGCCGCCGGACACCGCCCAACAGGCCTCCTTCGACTTGACCGAAGGATAACGTTTTTCGGGTCTCCCCAACAGCGATCGTGCAGCGCACTCCTTCAAGACCGAAGCCGAAAAGGACCTGCATAGCTCACAAGCCTGTGAGTCATGGCCGAGTCCAAGGGAATAAACGCACGTGGCATGCGGATCGATCCGGGACATCTTCTGTCCACATGGGCACCGACGAAATCCGGGAGTCTATTTGTCCATCGCAGCCTCAAGGGAATATACAGACCGAAGTCTTGTAAAACGTAAAATTAGTTTTGGGTTAACCGAAGAGATTGAATCCAGCCTAAAACGCAGAGCACTAAAGAGGGAACCTGAGCTTCCAAGCGGTAAGATCTGGTGTCATGGGGGAGCCAACAGTTTTACCACCCAGGTGGGTGGAAGGAGCCAGCCTGAAGACCTTCTGGCAAGATTTAAAGCGGCAAGGAACCTGCCAGTAAGTGTGGATTGAAAAACATATCCATGTCCCTAGAACATGCCAATATCAATGTTTGTTTTTAAAATAAATTCCATGGTATTAAAGGGAAAGAAAAGTTATGCAAGGCATAAAATAAGTGAGTTCGCATTGCTAAACAATCTGCTGGGCTGGACTGTTACAAAAATGTTTTTCTGTTGATGACTGTTCCCGTGGCTGTTTGGGCATTCCTGTATCCTCCCACCTCCATCAGCCTTCCCATTCTTGGACTGCCACTCAGGTGTAGCATCTGCAGCTGAACAGGCATTGAGGTTAAGGGCTAGACCAGGTCTATGGGGAGTGCTGCTGTTATTTAGTGAGACAGGCCAGGAAAAACCCATTGCAACTTGCAATGGTTAAGGAGATGGGAGTAGGCCCAGGAGATAAGTTTAGTGAGGCGGGTGGGCCACTTGATAGGGTGTGCAGATGTGGTTCATAGAGGAGGGTAAGTTGGGTCTGCATGCTTAGTTGGAAGCTGCAGTCATACTGTTCGGTGTTATTTTGAAGCGTGTGTTTTTTGTTTTATTTTATGGTCCTTTCT
Source organism: Neoceratodus forsteri (assembly GCA_016271365.2). Classification (NCBI taxonomy): domain Eukaryota; kingdom Metazoa; phylum Chordata; order Ceratodontiformes; family Ceratodontidae; genus Neoceratodus; species Neoceratodus forsteri. The sequence continues at coordinate 1,776,556,601 of CM057450.1, read as the reverse complement.
GAGAGTTTTGTCAGAACTACTACAAAGGCAGGACGCACAGTGCAGTAGGAGGAGCCTGCTTACTGAACTCCATGGCAGAGTTGAAAAGTACATTAAAAATGTTTATCTTTTTTTCAGGGGATGGGGGGGGAGCAGCTTGAAGTGAATACGTCTGCAAATGCCCTGCACTGCAGAGAAAAAAACAGAGCACACACAAGTATGAAGTTAAGGTTCTTGCAGCTATTGCAAGGGATGTGGAACAGGGTTTGTTGAGAAGACTGGAATTAGGTAATGTGCCCTGAAAATACGGTGAATGCTAGTGCCTTAGGAACGCAAATGTTATCTTTTTTCTTCTTGTTTTCCCTTCTGCAACCAGGTTGCAATGCTGATTCTTACTTTCACAAAATGTTCCCTAGCGCAGTGAATTATTGTGCCCAAAGTTATAAGCTGCCATAAAAGTGTTATTGGGCAAAATGAAAAGAACTGCATAAAACACTGCCTTATGTACTTACACTGTTCATACTAAAAATGTGACAGGAAGCAGAGGCAAAATACCCATGAGCAGCTCCCATCTCGGAACCTTGCATGGTGATGCTCCTCCTCTTCTTCTAGGAGCCACTTATCCAGGTTTTGTTTACAGGTAGATTTATTTTTACTGTTAACTGTATCGAGAGGGAGTTTGTTCCATTCATTGACCACTCTCTGCCTAAAATAAAAACTTTCTTTTAGTAGTCCTATATCTAAAATAGTGTAACTGAAATGGGTGACCGCTGGTTTCTATTATATCTTGTTTAAAAGTGAAACCCATCTCCTTGAATAAATAAGGGTCATTAATTACATCCCACATGAAACGAAGATCACCGCTGTATCTCTGAATCTCATAACCCTTGTAAGTATTTTGCGAATCTCTTTTGGATTTTCTCCAGTTGTCTATTATCATCTTTCTTGTAGGGAGACCATAACTGCGAACAGTAATCCAAATGCGGCCTAACTATGATTTGTACAGCAGGACTGAGACTTCTACGCCTCTGGACTTCATGTTATTTTTAACTGTCCATACTATTTTATTAACATTGCTATATACACCTAGATCCTTTTCGAGTACTGTCTCAGTCAACTGCTTCCTTCCCAGGTAATAGGTATGTTTATGATTATTAAAACCCGATGCATGACTTTGCATTTCTCAATTTTAAAAAACATTTCCCCATGTTTTACCCCACTCAGCAATTTTGTCAAGATCTGCTTGCAATTTAGTAAGATACCTTCTGGCATTTCACATATGCCACCTACTTTTATATCGTCTGCATATTTGACAGACCCGCTAATTAATCCGGTGGCTATGTCTGCAATAAACACACAAAAAATGTAAGGGCCTAACCTTCTGGAACAAACATCCATTCAATACCACCCTCTGTGTTCTATCATTCAACCGGCTCAAAATCCAATTGACAAGTTTGATGTTAATGCTTTTCTGTATTAATTTAACGATAGCAACATGTGGGACCATTTCAAAAGCCTTACTAAAATCTAAAGATATAACATCACAAGGAATTTTCTGGTCTAATTTCTTGCTTATTTTTTCGTAAAAACACAAGAGATTAGTGAGATAAGATTTGCCTTTAGTGAAAAATTGCTGATTACTATCTCTGTTTTCCAACTGCAGTGCAAGTTTGCCCTTGATAATTCCCTCTAGGATTTTGCCAGCAATAGATGTTAGGCTGACTGGCTTGTAGTTTTCCACACACTGCTTATCTCCCTTTTTATACAGCACAGTTATGTGTCCCATCCTCCATTCCTTAGGTACATCGCCTGAATTAATGCTGCTTTCAAACAGAAGCTTAAAGGGCTGTAAGAGCTGTGGAGACATGAGTTTAATCATTTTGCCCATAATCATATCTGGGCCTGGTGAACGGTCATCCCTAATATTTTCAATCCTGCTGTTAATTTCTTCATCTGTAATAGTTAGATATTCAGTGGGGAAAACGTCAGATGTTAATGGATGTTTTCTGCGTACTTCCATATATACTGCTGAAATGCTCATTAAATATTTCTGTCATTTGATCTAATTCATATACTACCAGGTTGTCACATGCGAGAGGTCCTACATTACATTTGGGCTTTCTTCAAGAATATACCCATAGAAGGCTTTGCTGTTATCTTTTGTAGCATTTTTAGCCAAAAACTGCTCTGTATTAATTTAGACTTTCTTAATTTCTATCTTACACTTTTTTAGGATATGTCTGTATTAGTTCCAGTGAAAGGAAGACCGAGACCTACAATGAATCTTAAAAGCTTTTTGCTTTTTATTAAGTCTTGTGAGCCGGCCCGCCGGCACAGTGGCTGGATTTCTGCCTGCGATGCCAATGACCTGGGTTCGGGAACAGACTCGGGAGTCAGAGAGCCAGCCGGGAGAGGAGGCTTGAGCATCCAGCGACCGCTCGGCTTCTCCAGGGAGGAAGGGGGGTATAAAGGCTCAGTGTCTGCTGGGCCCCTTGCGGAGACCGGAGGCACAGCAATATCTCAAGCTTCACTGTGGGAGGGAGTGTGGTGGATGTCAGCTTCAGCCTCAACGTCATGTGGCACGTCACGTCCCAAAGAAAATGACAAAAATGGCTCCATCTTCACTGGATGATGGCCGCTCCTCCTCCCACCATGCCAGTCCCCAGAGTGCACCTCCTCCTCCTCCTCCTCCTCCATCTCCCATGTACCTGCCCTGGGGGTACCATAATTAATTCTGCTCCCTTCCCCCAAGGGAGGGCCCTAGGGTTAGTGCGGACCCCCGAGGTTGCACAGGACCGTGACCGATGGAGGAGGCAGTGGAGGTGAGACGGAGGACAAAAAGGGAGCTACGCGAGCCTGAAGGAGTGGCAGGGTGCCAAAAAAAAAGGCTCATGACCTTTGTACTGAGCCATCTTGTTTTTTTTTTTACTGCTGTCAGTTTTCTTGTACTTGGGTATACATCTGCTGCAGTCATTAAAAATAATGCCCTTTATTTTGTACCACATATCCTCAGTGTCGCATTTGGAAAAAAAGATCCCAGTTAACAGTGGATAATATATTATCTATTTTTGTTGTGTCTGCTTTTTTGTAATTATACAAATAAGAATTATTACTATACGAGATGTAGGAAAAAACAATGTTAAACTATACTGAGTTATGGTTACTAGTACCTAAAGGTGGACCTACAGTACAATTAGAGATGTTTAAACTGCGTGTGCTTAATACAATGTCTAAAATATTTGAGCCCCTTGTAGGTTCAGATACATATTGCTGCATCATGACTTGTTCACTTACTGATAACTTCTTACTTTAATTTGTACTAGCAGTTTGTTTCCTCCAATCTATATCACCGAAATTCATATCGCTCATAAATAACATGTTACCAGCTTCATGAGTGGTTTCCACTACATTAATAAGACACAAAGCAATATCCACAGCTGAATCTAGGGGTCGATAACCTAGCCCAAGAATAAGAGAGTCTGGGGGATGAGGAATAATCATAGCCAGAGGGTTTCAGTGACATTATGATTTCTAATTTTGATGTTAGTTACGTTAGTTTACAATCAGTCTCAAACACTACTGGTACTCTTACTGAACAAGTGCAAACTTTCAAATACCTTGGACTGTTTCCAGACTGTGCCATGACTTTCTCTGACCATGCAGACCACCTAACAAGGACAGTTAATGCAAGAATCTGCTTCCTCTATAGACACAGAAACAACCTCATACCCGAGGTTAAAAAACTGCTTGTTCAGAGCTTTATCCTTAGTATCATCAACTATGGTGCTGTGGTTTAACGGTCTGTTAATGATGGGGTGCTGAACCGGGTAAGGGGACTACTGATCAGGGCCTGCCCTTCTGCACTAGATGCTATACTTGATACACATACATGCGATCTGTATTCCAGACTAGACCTATTCAACCTCAACAATAGGCTCCTCCACCATACCTTTGTGCTTGGCTACTAAGCATGGCTTACTCTCTCCAGGGCTGTGGTCTCTGTTCACCTTTACTGACAACAGGTATGCCATTAGAGGTACAGCAAGTCGCATGCTATTGCATCCCAGCAGGAGAACAACGTTGGGTCAGACCTCCTTCTCCTACCGGTTTGCAATGCACTGGAATGAACTTGCTAACACTATTAGAGAATGTGACTCTGTGTCACTATTCAAATCTAGATTGAATACCTCTCTCTCTGAATCTGCAAGTTGTAACTGCTTCAAATGATTGCCCTGTAACTTGACAATGTAAACTTTGTTTAATGCTTAATTCACTATGATTGCTTGTATGGTGTAAATAGGGAATTATGTTTGCTTTCCTTGAAATGTATGTCCAGTTGCTGTACTACATCCAATGACTGTGTAATGTATACCTACAAATTTATTGTATTACTGTTGTTTCTGGCTCTGAACCCTTTGAATATAGGCACCTGCCCAAAGGGTTAACTGCAAAATAAAGAACAAAATCTTGACAAATAATGCAATCCCTCTTCCGTTTTTATTATTCCTGCTCAAGCTGAATAGTTCATAACCAGGGATATATTTTTCCTATCCACCACATCTCAGTCATTCCAATTAAATCAGGCTGATCTTTTATGCTATAGCCAGCGGATCATCAAAGTTATTATTTTAGCTCCTGGCATTTACCAGGCAGCATTTAACTATATTATTAATCTTGCTCCTCTTTTTTGATGCTTTAACAGCGTGTACACCTGACTGCTTACAAGTAGGAGCCAAACTGACAGTTTTCCCCTGAACTAATTAGTTCAAACTAAGTTTAAGTGCAAGTCTGAAACTGTTTCCAAGTAATAATGCCCCATTTTCATTAAGATGAAGCCCATCCTTAGAGTATAAATTATATATTACTGACAGATAAAACATTCGGTTTCTATATGCTACAGTACAAAATAACCATTTTTAAAAACTGATCCTCAAACCTGAGTGATTTCTAATCAAAATCTGTTTAGTCAGTAATCACTGCTAATCAAATTTGTCCTTGTTACGGAGTTCTGTAAAGTTTAGGAAATTAACCAGCTAGGCAGGATGGACAAATGAGGAAATCATATGCCCTCTAGGCTTGAGTACCTACCCATCCAAACTGTGAGATATATCACATAAATCATTGAAATAAAGAATCATAGATCTCCTACTCGCAGAAATGAAAACACAAGGCGGGAGAAGAAGAGCATTCTACACTATTTTTGAAGGCTTCCTGCAATTTGCTCAACCCCAGGAAGGACTGTCTCATGCAAAACACTGTACTGTTTTCTTTTTTGGGTGGGATGCCGAAAAGTACACAGTAAGTAAGGAGGTGTGGGACTACAGCATTTGTTCATTCCAAGGTTCAGGCACTTGAGATAAGATATTTGGTCCACTGGATTTGCGCTACTCAGCCCGCTCAAGAGACTTTTTTTTTTTTTTTGTAAATACAATTTTTATTCAACTTTTCCAAGTCTACAGTAACCATAGTTACAGCTGGACAGTAGTACATATAGACCAGCCAACACCTCTCCAGTAGACTGGGTGGGTAGGGAAATACAGGTTACTCACCTGTAACAGGAGTTCTAGGAATGGTATATGTTGTTCATCCACACTGTCTGGCAGTTATCCTTGCCGCTTTAAATCTTGCCTGAAGGTCTTCAAGCTGGCTCCTCCCACCCACCCGGGTGGTAAAATTCTCGGCTCCGCCCCATGACCTTGATCTGGCCACTGGAAGCTCAGGTTGTGCGTCGAGCCGGGAGGTGAATGGAGTCGTGTGGATGAACAACATACCATTCCTAGAACTCCTGTTACAGGTGAGTAACCTGTATTTCTAGGGACATGGATATGTTGTTCATCCACACATGTCTGGCAGACTCCTAGCAGTTCTCTGGGAGGAGGGAGGCAAGACGCACACCCCCATACTTACTTGCGAAAAGAGACTGGAGAACCGAGGCCCCAAACCAGCATCCCGGCGTGACTCAAGGTCGATGTGGTAATGGGTGATGAAGGTGTGTGCTGACTTCCAGGTAGCAGCCCTGCAGATTTCCTGGATAGGGACGTCCCTGGAAGCAGCCACCGATGCAGCAGTATGGCGGGTAGAATGAGCTCTTATCCCTCTGGGAGGCTCCATGCCCGCCAACTTATAGCAGAGATCTATGCAGGAGGTGACACACCTGCCTATCGTCCGCTTGGCTGCAGGTCTGCCAGATGCGGCTTCAGCGTAGGTGACAAACAGCTGGCGAACCTCTCCCCAAATTTCAGCCGTGCGCTCCTTATAGTAAGTGAGCGCCCTTCTAGGGTCCAAAGTATGGAGCCTATATTCAGCCTCCGAGGTGTGATTGGGGTAGAACACCGGCAGAGTCAGCGCCTGGTTAAGGTGAAACTCCGACACCACCTTCGGAAGGAATTTCGGGTGGGGGCGCAGGACAACCTTGTCCCTGTGGAAGACCAGGTAAGGAGACTCGATGGAAAGCGCCTGGAGCTCTCCCATCCTTCTGGCTGACGTGATAGCCACCAAGAAGGCGGTCTTCCACGACAGGTGAGAGAGTTCACACCTGTGCATTGGTTCGAATGGCTTGCCCATGAGCTTTGCCAGTACCAGCAGTAGATCCCACAGAGGTGGAGGTTCTTGCACCGGAGGGGAAATGTGATCAAGGCCTTTGAAAAAGCACCAGACCACCTTCTCCTGCACCACAGACTGCTTTCCGGCCCGCGCCCGGTAAGCAGAGATGGCTGCCAGGTGCATCTTAAGGGTCGTCGACCTAAGCCCTTGCTGAGAAAGGGACCACAGGTAGTCCAATATGCTCGCCAAGGAACAGAAGGAAGGGTCCAGGCCCTTGCCCTGACACCAAATGGAAAACCTTTTCCATTTGAAGGCGTAGCATTTTCTGGTCGACTCCTTACGGGACGCCTCAACTACGTTGAGGACCTCGTCGGAAAGACCCAAGGCCTGGAACTCTAGCCGCTCAGGAACCAGGCCGTCAGGTGCAGGGATTGAAGGTCCGGATGGAATACCTTCCCCTGATTGACTGAGAGCAGGTCCGGGCGAGCTGGAAGCTGCCTCGGAAGTCTGGAGCTGAGGCTGAGGAGATCTGGGTACCAGTACTGGCGGGGCCAGTCTGGGGCTATCAGAATCACCTGCGCCTTGTCCCTCCTTGCTTTGAGCAGCACCTTGTGCATCAAGGGGAACGGAGGACAGGCGTAGAAGAGGCCCGGGGTCCACGGCCTCGAGAAGGCATACCCTGCAGAGAGCCCTGCTGAGGGGGGCGGGCATGGAACAGCCTCAACTTCGCATTCTCCCTTGAGGCAAACAGGTCCACCTGAGGTGTGCCCCAATGGGAGAATAGATCTCGTACTACCTCCGGCAGGAGAGACCACTCGTGGGAGGCAGCCCCTATCCGGCTTAGGGCATCGGCCAGGGTGTTGGAGGCTCCTGCCACATGAATGGCTAGGAGATCTGCCTCCAGGCTGCGCACGAGAGACCACATGCGGAGAGTTCCTTGCAGAGGAGCATGGAGCACGTCCCGCCCTGGTGGTTTAGATAGTACATGGTCGTGGTATTGTCCGTCTGGACCCGGACCACTTGACCCCAAAGAAACGGAGCAAAGGCGGTGAGAGCTAGGCGGACCGCTCGGAGCTCCAGCAGGTTGATGTGGCATCGGGACTCCTGCGGGGACCAGAGGCCGTGCGCTCGGTGTTCCCCCAGATGGGCACCCCAACCCATCAGAGAGGCATCGGTCGACAGAGACCGTCGGCTCGGGGCGGACAAACGGGATGCCCTCCTGCAGATGAACTGGAACGATCCACCACTGGAGAGCGTTCCACATCCCCTGGGTCACCGTCACTAGCTGGTCCAATGGATCGCAGCGTTGGGACCACTGGCTGGCCAGCCCCCACTGAAGGGGCTCATGTTCCAGCGGGCCCAACGGACCACGCTGGTACAGGCCGCCATGAGACCCAGGAGGCGAGAAGTCCCGGCAGGATGCAATTGCCCAACCAGAAATGATTGGGCAAAGGAGGAAAGAACCTCGGCCCTGTCCGCCGGGAGCCGTGCTCTGGCTCGAAGAGAGTCAAGCTCTGCCCCGATGAAAAGAATCACCTGCTTCGGCTCGAGTTCCGACTTGGCCTCATTGATGAGGAGGCCAACCTGAGAGCAAACCTGGAGGGCCAGGTCTCTGGACCGCTCCACCTCCTATCTGGAGGGGGCTGCTATCAGCCAATCGTCCAGGTAAGGGTAAACCCGGACCCCTTGGCGCCGCAGGAATGCTGTCACCACTGCCATGCATTTGGTGAAGACCCTGGGAGCTGGAGATGCCAAGGGCATGGCTTGGAACTCGAAAAGGGAACCTTCCGCTCGAAAGCAAAGGAACCTTTGATGGGACGGACGGATAGGGACGTGAAAGAACGCGTCCTGTAGGTCCAGAGAGCAGAACCACACGCCGTGTTCCAAGGATGGGATTATCTGAGCCAGAGTGACCATCCTGAAGGCTCGAGACCTTAGGAACTTGTTCAGGTCATGTAGGTCGAGAATGGGGCACCAGCCCCCCGTCCGTTTCGGAACCAGGAAGTACCTGGACACGAACCCTGGGTTTGAGGGAGGGTCCGCCACCTCTCTTATCACCTCCTTCTCGAGGAGGAGAGCGATGTTGGCTCAGTGAGCTGACAGCAAGGCTTCGGACCCCGAGGCCCCCCCGAGGTGCGATGGCTCTGAAGGGTGAGGCCTGCTCGAACTCCAGAGGCAGACCCTTTCTACCTCCAACACCCACCTGTCTGTGGTAATAGCAGACCAGGCGGAAAGGAAGTAGCGGAGCCGCTCCCCACGTGGGGAACCTGGAGTGAGGTGACGAGGTTGGGGGCGACACCCCTCAACCCGTCACTGTGCAGGCTTGGAGGAGGGACCGGCCGAGGGACCGCCTGGGCCTTTACCTCCCTGCTTCCTGGAGGAGGAAGCCGCAGGCTTGGGTTTGGGACGCCAAGCGCGAGCCTGCTGGCCCTGGTGTTGCTGGGCCGGGCGTGCCTGGGGCGCAGACGGACGAAAGGGCTTGGGTTGAGGTCTGCGGCCCTTGTCCCTCTGAGCGGATGATACCGAGTCCAAGGTGGCATTGGACTTTTCGATCCTCTGGAGGTGGCCTTCCACTCCAGGGCCGAAGAGGTCGGTTCCCAAGAAGGGGACATCCGCCAATTTGTGCTGGGTATCCACTGTGAAGGTGGATAACCTCAGCCATGCCCGACGGCGCATAGCCACTGCAGCCGCTACTGACCTGGCGCATGAATCACCGATGTCCAAAGCAGTCTGAAGTTGCTGCTTGGCCACTGCCCTGCCCTGGTCCCGCACCTGCTTGACCGTGGTCTGCAGGTCAGCCGGGAGATGAGGGACCACCTCATCCAGGGAGCCCAACAGGGCGTGAGAAAAATGCGCCATCAGTACGGCCGAGCTGGCCTGATGAAGGCCAAGGGAGGACGCAGCGTAGACTTTTCACCCAGCAGAGTCCAATTTCTTGGACTCCTTGTCGGGAGGTTTGTCCACGTCCCTAGCGTTTCCGGCACGCCGGAAAACGCTGTCGGTAACTAACCCCTCGGCCGAGGGATGTTCCGAGAAACCGGACAGGGAACCGGTAGGGACCGCATACTTCCTGGCCATCCTGGCCGAAGGCGCAGGGCAGGAAGCAGGACGCTGCCAGAGCTCCAAGGCCGGGCCCACAATGGCCTCAGCCACAGGGAAGGCCTCCGTAGGGGAATCCCCTCGGTCCAATATCTCCGTGAGGGGATACTTGGCCCGCTTGGATACGGGCTCGAGCTGCATCACGGTGGATTCCGAGATGAGTCTGAGCAACCCCAGGAAGGACGAAGGGCTGTTGTCCAGCGACTGACCTCCAGAGGACTCTAAGTCCACTCACTTGGAGAAGGAGGAGGAATCGTCGTCGGACTCGGAAGAGTCCGCAAAGAGCTGCCTCGGGCCTGAGCCACCCTCCACCTGCCGAGGGCGATCGGGAGTGAGGGTGACCGACAGCCTATGGGGCAGACCCTGAGCCGACCGAGAATTCTTGGTCGAAGCCCCAAACCGCGGCTTTGGAGGCGGAGGTTCCACCGGAATCGGTGGAGCAGCTGGTTTCAGCTGAACAACCGGCCTGACAACAGACTCCTCGGGTAAAACGCGGGGTTGTTTCGGCCGCTCTGGTGACAGCCACTTAATGGCCGGGGAAGGCGTCGGCTTATTCCCGGTCAAAAGGAGCTGTTGCCACATGAAGTCCTCGTATCGTCGACACAACTTGCGTCAAAGCCTCCCCTCATCTGAGGAGGAGGAAGAGGACGAGCGGCGGCACTGCGGTACCGCCTGTGATGGCGGGATCGGCTGGACCGCGAAGAAGTCCAAGACCGAGACCGAGAACCTCGGCTTTTCCGAGGACGGTGCGGAGAGGGGACGGGTGGAACCAGCTCCTCCCTCGGCTCGGAGGGAACACCCAAGGGCTCCGGAACTGGAGGCACTGGCAAGCCCACGGGATCCTCAACTCCCACCGGGGGAACCGGGGAGAGGGGATTTTCGGCTCCGCCGGTCGACAACCCGTCCAACGGGTCGAGAAAGATCTCGACTGCGTCGACTGGAGTCTCGGTCAACTGACCTGACGGGGACACCGTGAGACCAGTGGCTGAAGCCGAACGATCGACCGAAGTCGATGGCTGACAACTCGGGGAGAGGGACCTTTCCCGCTCCCAAGAGCGTCGACGAAGAGACTTACCCTTGTCTTTCTTCTTGGACCGAGAAGAAGAAGGTCCAGCAGACGTTGGTCCCTCTCCCCTAGTGGAGAGGGACAGACAAAGCTCCTTAAAAGAAGCTGTGTAAGAGGAACCCAGGGAAAGCGGAATAAAAGCCGCGGTCGAGGAAGATGCGGCCCGCACCGCCTCCTCTTCGAGGGCGATCATCTGCTCTAGCTGATCCGCCGAGCCCGCCGCCGCGGAAACCGCCGACTTGGCCTCTTTTGACTTAACGGTGGAAAATGCTGGGTGCCCCAGTTGTAAACGGTATGCACAGTCTTCGAGGACGAGGGCTGAGAAGGAAGAGCACAGGTCGCAAGTCAGTGGTCGTGTCGAGGCCTAAACAGTACACACACGCGGAGTGCGGATCCGCTCCGAAATCTTCTGCCCACAAGGGCACCGAAACCGAGTCGATGGTCCATCGCAGCCGCGAGGATAGAAGACTGAAGTCTTTTAAGCAAAAACTTTAAATTCGGAAAACCGAAAGTAGGAACCAGTCTTATACGCAGGCGTTAAGGGGAACCTGAGCTTCCAGCGGTAAGGAAGATCTGGCGTCATGGGGCGAAGCCGAGAGTTTTACCACCCGGGTGGGTGGGAGGAGCCAGCTTGAAGACCTTCCGGCAAGATTTAAAGCGGCTAGGATACCTGCCAGACAGTGTGGATGAACAACATATCCATGTCCCTAGAAAAACAGGTTACTCACCTGTAACAGTAGTTCTAGGATGGTATATGATGTTCATCCACATTTTCTGGCAGCTGCCTTTTCTTTAAGACTGGCTGGCAATGTCTTATCATAGAAGCCTGACGGCAAAAAAGGACCAACCTGCGCATCTAGTCTGCCCTTTCCCCCCATCACCTCCCTCTCCCCGCCAGCCCCCGCTCTCCCGACGACACTCAGCCCCATATGCTTGTCCCATGCCCTCTTGAATTCTTCCACCGATTTAGCTCCCACCACTCCGTCTGGTAGTCTGTTCCCAGGCTCCACCACCCTCTCGGTGAAGAAACGCCCTCTCACACTACCCCTGTATCTTTTTCCTTGCAGCCTGAGGCTGTGCCCTCTAGTTCTAACCCGCTCCTTCCTCTTAAAGCTAGCTGCTCCCACCCACCCGGGTGGCAACTCCCTCGGCTCCGCCCTAAGAAGTCAGATCTTCCCCGTTGGAAGCAGTGTTGTGCGACAAAGCCAGGGGAGGTTGGGTGGGTCCACGTTGATGAACATTACATACCACTCCTAGAACTACTGAACATTACATACTACTCCTAGAACTACTGTTAGAGGTGAGTAACCTGTTTTTCTTTTTTCCTTTTCTATACGTATTTTTTGTGGCTTTTTCCCTTTTTCTCCCTGACCCAGGACCCTGGCAGACATGTCCACATGTAGGCACACACGCATGCCGGGTACCAGCTCGGCCCCTTCCACCCCACCCCTGGCAATCGCCGTCACCCCCTTCCGCCTATGCGTCCCATCGGACCTCCTCGATGGGAGGCGGAACAGAGCTGTACTTCCAAGAAAGCTGCCCGTCGGCTGCTCAATCCCACGCCTCCCTCCATGCTGGCACCCCGGCGACCCATTCCCAAACCCGGGTCCAGGCCGGCAGTAACCCGTTTTTCTAGGGACACGGATATGATGTTCTATCCACACTTTCTGGCAGACTACTAGTAGTTCTCCAGGAGGAGGGAGGCAAGGCATACACCCTCTATTTCGGGAAAAGAGATTAGAGAACTGAAAAACCAGCATACTGGTGTGACTCAAGGTCAATGTGGTAATGGGAAATGAAGGTGTGTGCTGACTCCCAGGTAGCAGCCCTGCAGATTTCCTGGATAGGGACGTCCCTGGAAGCAGCCACCAAGGCAGCAGTATGGCGGGTGGAATGAGCCCTTAGTCCTATGGGAGGCTCCCTACCCGACCAACCTATAGCAAAGGTCGATGCAGGATACAATCCACCTGCCAATCATCTGCTTAGCTGCTGGTCTGCTACATGCGGCTTCAGCATAGGTGACAAATAGCTTGCGAACCTCTCCCCGAACTCCAGCCGTGCGCTCCTTACAGCAGGCAAATGCTTGCTGCAGGTCCAAAGTATGGAGCCTGTGCTCGGCCTCTGAGGTGTGACTGGTGAAGTACGCCAGGGGATTAATAACCTGATCAAGGTGAAACTCTGACACAACCTTCGGGGGGAACTTCAGGCTAGGGCACAAGACAACCTTGTCCCTGTGGAAAATCAGGTAAGAAGACTCCACCGAAAGCACCTGGAGCTCACTGATCCTTCTGGCTGACGTGATAGCCACCAGCCGATGTCACACCTGTACATCGGCTCAAACGGCTTTCCAACGAGCTTAGCCAAAACCAGCAAAAAGTCCCACAGTGGTGGAGATTCACACACCAAAGGGGAAATGTGGTCAAGGCCTTTGAAAAAACACCAGACCACTGTCTCCAGTGTCACCAACTGCTGACCAGCCTGCACCCGGTAAGCAGAGACAGCTTCCATGTGCACCTTGAGGGTAGTCGACCGAAGGCCCAACTGAGAGAGGGACCACAAGTAGTCAAGAATGCTAGCCACTGGACAGGACAAAGTGTCCAACCCCTTGCCCTGACACCAAATGGAGAACTTCTTACATTTGAAGGCATAGCATTTCCTAGTCGACTCCTTCAGAGATGCCTCCACAACCGTGATGACATTTTCAGAGAGACTGTGGTGGAGGTAGGCTACACCCTCAGCTGTGACTAAGGATCACTTTTCTATCTCCTTATTTCCTAGCTGCCAAAACTTCTGTTGTACAACAGTTAATGCTTTTCTCTTTGCCTTTTTTCTCCCCCCCCCCACCCTAGGTTGGCCACCTACTGTAACTCTTTACTGTCCCTACTAATCTTCCTATTAGTTCTCTCTTTTCATTCTTTTTCCATTTCCATCCATCTAGTCCCTGGAATGATGCCAAACACCCGGAGAGGTGTTGTGTAAAGTGCACACGTGCATTTTGTGTAGGATTAACATGAAGGCTATTTTGGATGGCAGGAATGAATACAGTTAATAAAGCCTTTTTAAAGAAAATGATTCAGAAGATATATCAAACTGATCATTTCATGATTAGTACAGTTTTACAAAATCCTCAAGGTATTTTCATAAATTCATATTATAAACCCATTACTATATGAAGCTAAACAAAAACTGTGCTATGCTTTATAAAAAATGCTTAGTCATTATGAGTCAGAGATATAAAGAGTCATTATATGTGAAGATATATGTACACTGTACCTTTAACTGAACCAGGAAGTCCCCTGGAACAAACAAACTCCCTTGGTTTTAAAAGAGCATGTTCAGACATGAAAATAGAAAGGGCTTAGTCAGGTGACCCCACCAAAAAGATATAAAACCTCTTCACTGAGTTCACTTCAGTTCAGTCCAGTGGGGCTCAGCCCTGAGAGGAGGAGAGTGGTTCTACTGCTACTGTAAACAAGCTGTTGAATGCAGATTAGAAGAGTCTTAGGAGCTCTAAGATCCAGGATTGTAATATGTGAGAAACTACTGATGTTAAGTAGTGATTTTCTCTGCAATTTTTTGTCATTTATTATTTTTCTAACTTTTGAAAAATAAATATCACACCAAGGTGTGTTTTAAACCTGTAAATTTGCCTTGTCTGAAGTTTATTCCCCACACGCTGTGACAGAAATCCAAATCCCGCAACTCAAGCCGCTCAGGAATCAGGCTGTCAGGTGCAGGGATTGAAGGTCCGGATGGAGTATCTTCCCCTGACTGATGGAGAGCAGGTCCAGGCGGAGAGGAAGACGCCTCGGGAGCCTGCTGCTGAGGCTGAGAAGATCAGGATACCAGAACTGGCGTGGCCAGTCCGAAGCCACCAGAATCACCTGTGCCTTGTCCCTTCTGGCATTGAGTAACACCTTATGGATCAAGGGAAGTGGAGGGAAGGAATAGAAGAGACCTGGGTTCCAGGGCCTCGAGAAGGCATCCCCCTGCTGTGTTCCCTGCCGAGGGGAGGCAGACACAAAACTGCCTCAGCTCTGTGTTCTCCCTGGAGGCAGCAGGTCCACCTGAGGGGTGCCCTACTGAGAGAACAGACTGTGTTTTTATTTATTAAAATGTTTCACCAGGAAGGCACACTGAACAAGTTGCTCATCTCCCGGTGCGACCCGGGGGGCCGGGTACAGAGTGGATAAGCAGTAATTACAAGCAAGGTACACGAGACAACAGTTACCATGAATAAAACAGTAGGCAACTAAATGGCAATATAGTGTAAATAAAGGGGAACAAACAAGTAATCCTGTATGTATCTATACAGATGAAAAATAACTAGTAGAAGGTAACAAATTTAGATAGAGAGTGTAGAGAAGTTAGGCAATAGTAAGTGCATTTGTTTTAGTCGATTCCACAAGTGCCGGGGGAGGAGGGGGCTGGGTGCAGGTAGGTAATAAGTGCCATAAGGTAGGGGTGGGGCTGAGGAAAGCTGAACCCTTGAGCCCCTCCAGGATGTTGAGAACCCTGCAAGGGGTCAGGGACTGCTGGAGGCAGAGGGGGTTACCAAGGGGTGCCGGAGGTATGGGGGGGGGAAACAAGTACAATGTGGGAAGAAGGGGAGGGTCAAGCCAAGGGAGTCCCTCCAGAATACTGAGAACTCTGCGAAGGTGTACTACCTCTGGGTAGATAAATCACTCATGAGATGACTCTCCCACATGGATGAGAGCGTCCGCCAGCTGACTGGAGGCCCCTGCCACATGGATGGCTAGAAGATCAGCCTCCAGGCTGCGCATGAGGGTCCACACACAGAGAGCCTCCCTGCACAACGGCAGGAAGTGCATCCCGCCCTGTTTGTTGAGGTTCTACATGGTCATGGTGTTGTCTGTCTGGACCTGGACCACTTGACCCCGAATGTAAGGAGCAAAGGCAGTCAGTGCCAGCCGAACTGTTCAGAGCTCCAGCAGGTAGATGTGGCATCGGGACTCCTCGGGGGGTCCAGAACCCGTGGACTCTGTGTTCCCTGAGGTGGGCAACCCCGCCCATGAGTGAACCATCGGTCATCAAGATGATCATCGGCTCTGGGTGGACAAATGGGATCCCTTCCTGCAGATGTCCTGGGAATAACCACCACTGGAGGGCGTCCTACATCTGCTTGGTCACAGTGACCAGCTGGTCAAAATGACCCTTGAGTTGAGACCACTGGCTGACCAGCTCTCAGTGCAGGGAGTGCATTCTCCAGCAGGCCTAAACGACCACACTGGTGCAGACTGCCATGTAACCCAGCAGGTGCAGGAAGTCCCAGGCAGGGAGCAACTGCCCAACCTGAAATGATCGGCAAAATGAGGAGAGGGCCTCCGCCCAGTCCACCAAGAGCCATGCTCTGGCTCTGGAAGAGTCGAACTTCGCCTCGATGAAGTCTATCACCTGTGAAGGCATGAGTTCTAACTTGACTTCATTGACCAGGAGGCCAAGGGAGACGCAGGTCTGGAGGGCCAGGTCCCTGGACCACTCCACCTCCAGCCTGGAGAGACCTGCGATCAGCCAGTCATCCAGGTAGGGGTAAACCCGGGACCCCTCAATGCCTCAGGTAAGCTTCCACCATTGCAATGCACTTGGTAAAGACCCTGGCGGCTGAGAACAGGCCGAATGGCATGGCCTGGAACTCATAGAGGGCTCCTCTGCTCGGAAGCGGAGAAAACTTCGGTGAGACAGACAGATCAGGACGTGAAAGAATGCATCCTGAAGATTCAGGGTGCAAAACCACATGTCTTACTCTAGAGATGGTATGATCTGAGACAGAGTTACCATCCTGCAGGTGAGCAACTTGAGAAACTTGTTCAGGTCATGCAGATCTAGAATGCGGCGCCTGCCCCTCATCCGCTTTGGCACCAGGAAGTACCTGGAGACAAACCTTGGGTGTTCCAGAGGATCCACAACAGGAACCATGACCTCCTTGCAAAGGAGCTGAGACATGTCATCTCAATGAGCTGATAGAATGTCTGTGGAAACCAAGTCCTCCCGTGGGGTGCGGGCTTGGCAAGGAGGGTACTGCTCAAATTCCAGAGGCAGACCCTGACCAACCACCTCGAGAACCCACCTGTCCATGGTGACAGTGGACCAGGCGGAAAGGAAGTGATGCAGCTGGCCCCCCACGGGAGGATCCAGGGGAGGTGTGATGGCATGAGGGAGGCACCCCTTATCTCGTCACTGGGCAGGCTTAGAGGAGGAGAAGGGTCTGGCTGAGGAGCCCCCGGGGCCTCTCCCTTCAGGCTTACGGATGACCGAGGCCACTGACTTCAGCCGAGGTCGCCAGGCCTGGGCCTGCTGACCAGCCTGGGATTGGGCTGGTTTGGCTGCAGGAGTAGAGGTGGATCAAAAGGGTTTCCTTTTCTGCTGCTGCTTGGAGCCCTTGGGGTCCTTTTGGGCAGATGTCATGGAGTCCAAGGTGCCACTGGACTTCTCGATGCGGGTGAGGTGGCCCTCGACCCAAGGCCCGAACAAGTCAGTGCCCAGGAAAGGAACATCTGTCAGCTTGTGCCGAGTGTCTGTCGTGAAGGTCGAGATCCTGAGTCAAGCCCTGTGGCACATGGCCACTGCGGCCGCCAAACAGTGGGTGAAGGAGTCCCCAGTTGTCCATAGCTGTCTGGAGCTGTTGTTTTGCTACAGTCCAGCCCTGGTCCCAGACCCATCTGACTGTGGTCTGGAGATTCACCGGCAGGTGAGGAAGCACGTCATCCAGGGTGCCCAGCATGGCATGGGAGAAATGAGCCATAAGGAGGGCCAAGCTCTCCTGGCCAAGAGCAAGTGAGGAGGCAGCATAGCCCTCTTTAGCTGTATGATCCAACCTTTTGAACTCTTTGTCGGGCAGCTTGTCAACATACCCAGTGTTGTCGGAGCACCTAAACACAGAATCAGCCACCAGCCCCTTGGCCGAGGGGTGTTCTGTGAATCCAGACAGGGAACCGGTAGGTACCGCATACTTGTGGGCCATCCAGGAAGAGAGCGCAGGGCAGGAAGCAGGGTACTGCCAAAGCTCCAGGGCAGGGTCAAGAATGACCTCCGCCACTGGGAAGCCTCTGTAGGAGGATCTCCCCAGTCGAGGATCTCGGTCAATGGGTAATGAACCCATTTCTCGACGGGCTCCATTTTCATACCCATGGACTCAGGAATCAGGCGGAGAAGGCCCATAAAAAAAAAAAAAAAGAAGGGCCTCCATCCGTCAAGAGATCCCCAACCAACTCCACGTCGACCAGACAGGAGTGCAGGGAGGAACCCTTCAACTCCAAGGAGACGTTAAACAGGTGTCGACCGCCTGAGTCTCCACTGACCCTCTGCAGACGTCAGATGTGGCAATGACCAACAGCCAATAGTGAAGCCCCTTGGTCGGCCGAGACTCCTTGGTCAGAGTGCCGGTCGGCAGCTATTTAGGTGGTGGCTCCACCAGAACTGGTTGAGACACAGGGATCAGCCAAGCTGGGACCATCTTGGTCGGCTCCTTAGGCGGAGAAGGCATCGGCCAGTCGGGCAAAAGTCAGGTGATGGCTGGCGTAATAACAGGAGCCAGCTTCACGCCGGTGAGCACCAGCTGTTGCCACGCGAGATCCTCACAGAATCGACGCAATTTGCACCAAAGTCTCTCCTCACCCAAGGAGGATGAGGATGAAGAGTAGCGGCAGCACTGCTTCCCATGGTGCCAAGAGTGGGAGCCACTCAACCCACGAGAACAGGATCAAGACCTCAACTGTGACCGCTGGGGGGGGAATGGTGGCAGGGCTCGGAGGGAGACAGCAAATAGCGAGGCTCCTCCTGGTTTTGGTTGGGAAACAAAGGCAGTGGGTCAGTGAACTGATCCGTCCCTCCAACAGTCTGAGTCAGGACCGAAGTCCTGGATAAGGAAGTGTCAACCTCTTCAGTCAACAACTGATCGACCAGCTCAAAAAAATCTCAGCCAGAACATCAACCTGCATCTCAGCCAACTGGCCCAATGGCGTTACCATGGAGCCAGCGGCCTTGGCAGAGGATTCATCCGAGGTCAGATCCAGAGAAGTGTGGGAGTCCAAAGCTGTTGACCAAGAGCGTTCCCGATCCCACAAATGACAGCAAGACTGTTTTTTTGGACTCAGATTTGTGCCAGAAGGGTCTCTGACCGAGGGTTGGCAGGGACTGGCTCAGTTCTTTGAAGGACTCCAAAAAAGTACAGCCCAGCTGGAGTGGCACAAAGGCAGAAACCAAAGAGGAGAGGGACGCGCCTGGGCCACTGCCTCCTCAAATGCCACAAGCTACTTGGCAGACCCCACGGCCGCAGAGACCACCCAACGGGCATTCGTGGATTGGACCAGAGGGTTTCCTTCACTCAGTTGGTCTAACTTGATTCGGGCTAGATGGTCCTCGAGAACGGTAGGATGAAAGGAGTGACAAAAATCGCAGGCCTGGGCATCATGCTCGTGCCCCAGGCAGTAGACATACGTGGAGTGAGGATCCAATTAGGACATCTCCTCCCCACAAGGGCACTGTCTGAACCTGGGAGCAAACTTATCATTCATCGCAGTCACGATCGGTGATCAAGCTGAAGACAAAAAAATGTAAATGTTTTAGGAAGTAAATCTGAAGATTTAAATCGCAAGGGCCTACTCAGCGTGGGAGGGCTAAGGAGGGAACCTGCTTCTTCCAGTGGAAAGGAAAATGGCATCATGGGGCACAAGCAAGGGAGTTACTACCCCGATGGGTGGGAGGAGCCAGCTTGAAGACAATTCCAGACAGTCTTAACGAGAAAGGCAACTGCCAGAAAGTATGGCTAGAACATCATATTCATGACCCTAGAACCAAATTTTAAACTCCAGTAACAGTTAAGGAGAGTAAAGATCAAGACCGTATACATAGATTTATCAGGGGACAAAGTCTGGATCTTTAGTCATTACATGCAGAATCCACCCATTCCAACACGAGGAACAGAGCTCAACTTTATCATTTTGTGCGTGTGTAATACTCTCCATCTTAACAATAGTCCTCCAGCTCACCAGGTAAGGGACTTGTGGAGTGAGCCAGATCCTAGTTATAGCCATTTTGGCTGCTAGTAGCAAAATACCCACACGGTAACTTGAGTGAGGGCCACGCAAATCTCTTGGTAATATAAACAGCAAAAACATATCTGCGGTTAAACATATGGGTTTACCATAAAGTTCCTCCAGCTCCATCTGGAGTGACTGAAAAAAAAGGGTATAAGATAGGGCAGGCCCACATGATATACTACATACTAACATACTAAAATGCCAGCAGAATAGGCCTAACGGTCTTTCGTGTCTGCTCGTTTGGTCAGCCCCCACCCTGGGTGTTGACCTTGCTGTCCCCCTCGCCTTCTCTGGCTTCTCCCTTCCCAGTTCCGGATATTCTTGCTGCATTGGATTTTGCTTCCAGAACCCTTCCCCTGTACCTGTCCCACCCCCCTCTTGAACCCCTCCACTGTCTCTGCCTCCACCAGCCCCCTAGGTAGTGCATTCCATGGCTCCACCACCCTCTCAGTGAAGTAGCACCTCCTCCTTTCTCCCCTGAATCTTCCCCCCTCCAGCTTCCACCCATGCCCTCTAGTGGCCCCTTCCTCCTTCCTTCGAAGCACCCTGACTGTTCCTCCCCTATTTACCCTCTTCATGTACCTCTATCATGTCCCCCCGGTCCCTTCTCTCTTCCAATGTGTACATATTTAGCTCTTCGAGCCTCTCCTCATAGGTCCTGTCCCCCAAGCCCCAAATCATTTTGGTTGCCCTCCTCTGGACCCTCTCCAGGAGGTTAATGGCCCTCTTTAAGTGTGGCCTCCAAAACTACACGCAGTACTCCAGGTGCGGCCTCACCAAGCAGTTATACAGAGGGAGTATCACTTCCCTCCTTCTGGAGGTGATCCCCCTAACGATGCATCCCAGCATCCTGTTGGCCTTGGCTGCTGCCCTCCTACAAGTCTCAGAGTTGTTCATCTTGACATCCACCACCACCCCCAGGTCCCTCTCAGCCATCGAGACTTGTAGCATTCCCCAGGTGTACACTTGGCCTGGGTTTCTGGCCCCAGGTGGGTACCTTGCATTTCCTGCACTGAACCTCAGCTTCCACTTTCTAGACCCTTTCCAGAGCCTCCAGGTCCCTCTGCAGGGCCACCCTCCTCCTCCCCATCCACCACCGCCCCCAGTTTCTCGAGTCATTGCAACAGACCTCTGTCTCACCCTGATTCCTGTCCTTATGTCAGATCGTAGGCGTTGAACAGAAGGGGCCCAAGGACTGATCCCTGTGGGACCCCACTAATGACCCTCCTTGGGGATGGGACTATCCCACCAACTACGACCCTCTGGGTCAGGTCCTGGAGCCAATTGCCTATCCATCTGATCATCTGGTTCCCCACCCCCATTTCTCCCAGCTTATCCAACAGGCCCACGTGAGGAACAGAGTCAAATGCCTTGCTGAAGTCTAGAAAGAGGACATCCACTGGTCTACCCAGGTCCAAGGCACTTGTCACCCAGTCATAGAACTCCACCAGGTTTGTCTGACACGATTTCCCGGGATGAATCCATGCTGTCTATCGTCCAGGCACCCTGACTTATCCAGGTCCCCCCTAGCCTCTCCTTGACAATGCCCTCCATCACCTTGCCCACCACCGATGTCAGGCTGACAGGCCTGTAGTTCCCTGCCACCTCCCTTGATCCCCCCTTGTGGACAGGCACTATATGCGCCACCTTCCAGTCTTGGGGCACCCACCCTGTCCTCAGAGAGATGGTGAAAAGCTCTGCCAGGGGTTTCGCCAGGACATCTGCAAGTTCCTTCAGCACTCTGGGATGTAATTTATCCGGCCCGGTGCTTTCTCCGTCTTAAGGGAGCTGAGGACTTCCTCACTCTCTGCTATGATTTCCACTTCCAGTACCTCTTCTCTCTGCTTGGCCTCCCCCACCTGCCAGTGATGCCTCCTCTCCCCAGACCTGCCGATCGGTAAGGGTCCCCCCTCCTCAGTATCTCTGTCTCCTCCCATGTATGATGCAGCACCCCCATTTTCCCTGGTGAAAACTGAGGTGAAGTACTCATTTAGTACCTCAGCCTGCTCCCCCGGGTCTTGTGCCCATCTCTCCCCTGATTTAATCCTGCTAATCTGCCCCTTCACCCTTCGTCTTTCCCCAATGTATCTAAAGAACCCCTTTTTCCCTCTTCTAATTTCCCTGGTCAGGTTCTGCTTCCTTGCCTTAGCCGCCCTCACCACTCTAGTGGCCCTTCTAGCCATCAGCTCGTACTCCCCTCGATCCCTTTCACTCCTTGAGCACTTGAATTGCTTATAGGCTGCTTTCCTTCCCACTCACCTCCTGGACCTCCCTGGTCCACCAACAGGGTTTTGGGCCCTACCACATTTTGTCTTACTCTTGCACAGGTGCTGGTAGCATCCTGCACCCCTCTCCTGATGATTTCCACCTACTATCAGCGTCCATGTCTGACCCAATCCCATCAAATGCTCCTTAAGGATCCTTCCCATTTCCTTAAAATCCCCCCCCTAGAGTCGGTTACTTCCGCCTTTGTGCAGCCTTCTACCCTCCTAGGTCCAGGCAGAACCAGACCGTGGCATGGTCACTCCCGCCAATGGGTCCCTTACCTCCAGGCCCCCAATCTGGTCACTGTCTGCCAGGACCACATCCAGTACCTGTGCCTCCTGGTCGGTTCCCTCACCTGCTGAGTTAGGAACGCGTCTTGAAAGACATCCAACAACCTCTGTTCCCTGGTCACAGAGGATGTCATAGTCTCAGTCTGTTCCTGGCATGTTTAAGTCCCCCAACAGCACCACCGTTCCTCTGCCCAGTCTGCAGTGTCTCCTAACATCTGCCACCAGACTATCCTCCAGCTCCTCCGCCAGGGCAGGGGGTCTATACACCACTCCTATTTTTACTCTCTTGCCCCCCCTTGTTATCAAGGTGACCCAAATCGCCTCCACGGTTCCCTCCGCCTCCTCTACTCCCCCTATGCCAATGCAGTTTTTGACTATCATTGCTACCCCTCCTCCCCTTCCCTCCCCCCGTCCTTCCTGAACATAGTGCAACCTCCAGGTTCAGGTCCCAGTCATGTCTTGCAGTGGCCCAAGTCTCAGTGACCGCTGCCACATCCACTGCTCCCTCAGTTAACGCCTGGAGCTCAGGCATTTTATTGCCCAAGCTCCTGGCATTTAGCAGGACTACCTTCCACCCTTTCCCTATAGTTCCATTTCCCCTGCTCGTGTTCCCATGGGGATTCTGTTTTCCCCTGGTCTGCACTTTGCCAGTTGGCCTTTTCCTGCAATCCTCCTGGTCCCCAGAGGGGTGGAGACAGAGTCCCTCCTTTATCGGCATCCCCTTGACAGCCTTATCTCCCATGCCACCCCCCTTCACAAGTTTAAACCCCACTTTTCACTAATGAACCCCTCTATTTTCAACTTAAGGATTCCCCTTCCCTCCAAATTGAGATGTAGTCTATCTCAGCATACAGCTCCTTATCCTCCCAGGTCTCCCCCAGTCCCCATCAACCCATACCCTCTGGCCTCACACCACCCCTGAGCCACTGGTTTATCTCCCTAATTTTCCTTTGTGTTCCCTACTAGCCCTTGGCACTGGCAGGATTTCTGAGAAGGAAATGTGCATCCTATGTCATGACAGACCCTGGAGAGCTCCCTGAATCTTGCCTGTATCTCTAGCTCGCTATTTCCCTCAATGTCATTTGTACCCAGGTGACCAGTATGTCTGGGGAACCCCACAATCCTTTCGCCAGCTGATATACCCCGTGGCTTAGCCCTGTGCACCGTTAGTCCAGGGAAGCATCTTGTTCTAACTGGCCAGGCTTCTCCCTCCTATCCCATTTGATACCCTGATCATAGAATCCCCAGCAGGAGCACTCTGACCACCTTTTCCTCCATTCCCCTTCCATGTCCCTCATCCTTTCTACAGGCCCTCCACCCAGCTGGCTCCTTGTTCCTCCCCTATCTGGGTGCCACATGCCACCCCTCCTTATTTACCATGGCCACCCCTCCCTCCAATCCTATGCCTCTCCTCCTCCCGAGTATCCTTCTGTACCTTGCTAATTCCCTCCTCACTGCTCCGCAACTGGTCCTTCCCCCATCTGCTAAACTAGCCTGGCTCATCCTCCTTCCTTCCTGTCTCCATTTAGTTCCTCCTTGCTCGTCGTGCTCCCCTGGCCTAAACCCTCAGCTCCCTTACTGAATCCTCCTTGTACTTCTGGTCCTTCTCCTTACCTTTCCTCCCAACTGGTCCTTCTCCTTTCCTCCTCTTCCCCTGCCCCTCCTGCTCTGATTCACTGCTCCCCATTCTCCTGCATTCCAGGTCCCCCCCTGTTCTTCCTGCTATCTGGCCCCTGCCTCCTGCCTCCCACTCCCACTCCCTTTCCGTCTCTAACCACCTCTGTCGTGGCTACATCACCCCCTCATCCTTGAGCAGAAGAAGAGAATTGAAGCGGTTACTGAGTGTAAGGTCTGATCCACCTCCCCGCCTTGCTTCCTTCTGTCCAGCCCTGGCCATCTGCCTACTTCCCTGAGAATGTTGTCCCTCCGTCCCCCATTTGTGAGGGTTCCCAGTTACCTGCCTGCTTCCTTGGTAGTGTCCTTTTGGACCCCCTCTGCCAGGGTCCCTATGTGACCCCTGAGTATTCTCCTGCACTCCTTTCCCTATACCCCCACCCCCAGTGCTTGGTGCAACCCTGTGGAGATTCCCAGCCCCTTCCCCAACCATACCACCCCTTCCCCAGCTTTCTCCTAATCCCCACAACCTCCTCCCTGTTGTGCTAGCTGGTAGCACACTGGGCAACCATCGAACTTCAAGCCCAGTCCAGTATCATGGCTGCTCCACACCCTGTGCACCCCACCACCCTCCCAAAGATGCCGGCCCTAATGATGTGGTTCCATCCCTTCCAAATAGGTTTCCTTGGGTGAGCCACCAGGTTCCCCTAGTCCAAGATACCCCTACTGCCTAATCAGGTCACCCACTAATCTTAGAGACAGTCCCACTGTACACCAGTAACCCTGTTACTAGGTGCAGTACAACACATTAAACTTATAAGGGAAATGAACAACTCCCTAAGCTCCTCTCCCAGCCTTTAAATCCAACCCCAGTGGCTAGAACTACATGAGCTGCACCAGCAGCCTTTTCCTCCAATTGCAGGGCAGGTGTTACCCTATAAATTTGCAGACTTCTGGGGAGAGAGGGAGGGCTGGTATTGGGCAGACACCTGACTCGAGAGAGAGTGTATCAGCCCTGTGTCTCCCCTCCAAGCCCAGCAGCTAAAGAACCAGGCCCAATCAAATCCCACCAAATAGGTTTTAAATCAGAAGAAATAGGCCTCTACCAGCGCAGCCTGTTACACAGTGAAACATCCACATAAAGAGCCCCACTTACAGCCACCAAATCAGTTTACAAACATCCAGCAGCCCCCAAAACAATACCCTGCTAGCCCCTTAGAAGTAAGAAAGAAAAGAACTAACCTACCAAGTAAAATCCACAAGAACCCTGTGAAAACAACAGCAGCAGCTACTGTCCTGGAACTCAACTGATCCTGTCCCCTTCCAGTTCTTTGTGTGTGATGGGCATTAGTTTGACTGCACTTTCTCCAGCAGGTGGTATCCCTATTCGTGTGGAAGTGAGCTGCAAAGATAGGGGTTCGAAAATACAGTATAGTATCTGATGTTTCAATGCACATTCCCTCCATTGGTGGGAACTGGTTAATTTAGAGATGACCTGACAAGTCCTGTGCCACTGGGTCAGTGTAATTTTTGGTCTAATTCCTCACGCCATGTTTGTAGAACACGTTCCATCCAATCACCAGTAGAGTCAGTCAGGGACTTGTAAAGTAAAGAGATTAAGTGCCCAGTTACTCTTTTCTAATGACAGTTATAAGGGAAGCTAATAATAGCAGGGCATGACTCAGGCTGACGGATTCCTAATGGTAAGTTATAGTAATAATGTCGCGTATCTAAGTACCTGTAGAAGTCGCATTGTCAGAGTCCAAATTCTCACTAAATTTCTGTAAAAATGATTTAAAGGTTGCACCTGTCATTAATTGGGACAGAGCAGAGGTTCTCAAATGGTGAGGTGCGCCTCCCTGGAGAGGTATGGCAGGTTTCTCAACTGTTAAGTTTCTATATACTTGTGTGAGGTTCTCCCTATTGCTTTCTGTGTGTAAACTACAGCACAATGTGTACTGTAGCAGGTTACCTCTCCCCCATTTCTGCCACTGCAGTGGGCCACCTCCCCCTTTTATCATCACCCTTCTCAGGACCAATGAAAAGAAGGCAGTAGCTACCGTGGTAGTTGCCCAATCACAGCTTGCTCTCTAGTTTACTAGTCTGCCCAATCACATCCCAGTAATTTAAAATCTCTTCCCGCAGTAAAAGGTTACAGCACTCTTCCTCCTTAAGATGTCGAACTGGGACTGCCTATATTTGGATTTCTGTGCTGTGCTTGCAGCTGATTGCTCCTGCTCATCTACTGTTTGCATCTCATACTACAGTATGTTTCCCCTAGCATCAAATTATGTATTTCCCACACATTTGTTTACTGTGACAAAAAACTATACTCTCTTTGCCATGTCTCCTTGACTGTTGTTCCACATGTTGTACTCTCCCGGGTCGTTCCTGAAAATAGGCATAATACTTGTCTAGTGTACTTACCCGGTAAACAAAAGCTAAATAAATAAATCTGCTAAAGCCGCCGAACCTCCTGCTCATCTGCTGACATTGTGACCCTCACTAAAGCCACAAACCTCTCTCTATGAAGCTGCCATACCCCCTCTCCTGCTCATCTGCTTATGCTGCCATCTCCGATAAAGCTGCCAAACCACTGAAGCCACTGGACTCCCCCACAAACTGTCAACCTCCCTGAAACTGCTGACCTTGCTGAAGCTGCCCGAACCCGCTGAGCTCCGTGACCATCGCTAAAGCGGACAGACCTCTGCTGACAGCTTTCGCTGGAGACAAGAAAAAAAAAGTCACAAGTAGATAAGGGGCAGAAAACAATATATATATATGTATGCACTGTAAGTCTGCTTTGAGTCCTGAGTGTTCATTGTGTTGAAACTGTTACAAAAAACAAAAATAAAAAAAAATACTACACACAGAAGTGGGGTATGGTATTGAAAATACAATGCATGCAAAAGGGTGATGTAGACCAGACGCGTGTGTGTGTATAACAGAAAATTCACTCTCCCCCTCTTACATATATTTTGGTCTTGCAAGAAGGTTATCTCCCCTGTGGACACAAATCGAGCTTCGGTTAGACCCGCTGCTGGGCCTTCAAGGCCTCTTCTCCCCAGTCACTTGTGTCATTGGGGACTTCTCCCAGATACAAGTAAAGGAAAGAAGGAACCATATGTCTATGATTTCACTGGCCGTCAAAAAGCTCATGCTCAAACACTGGCTGGACCAGGCACCCATATCATATTCCGAATGGCTACATGAAATGTCCTTTGCCCTCAGAACAGAACAGTTATCGCTAATGTTCGCCACCGTAAAACCTCATTTATCAAAAAAATAGGGGAAACTGTATGCCCTCTATTTGTCCTAGTCTGTCTCTACTGACGGTCCCGGCCACCTCCGCATCTACTTAATGAATAATATCTAAACTGTAATTCGCCTCTCTATGTATTTACGCATCTATGTTAATCCTAATTGGATATGTGTTCTTTCTTATACACCTCGCTTGGGGGGTGCTGGTGGATGGGGCAGAGGGATTGCTTTCTTCAGCTCAGAATGTTGGTTAAAGTCTGTACTGCTTTGTAGATGTTTGCACTTTTTTGTTGTAAAATCAATAAAACTTATTTGATTAAAAAAAAAGGAAGAAAGAAAATTCACTCTGCCCTCCAATTTGCAAAAACTGCACTCCTGTCTACAAACCCCCCCAGGTCCTCAAGGCATGCTCCATCCCAGACTGGGAAGGGAGATGAGGCATGGCTCCAGCCCAGATTTGGACTGGGGAACAAAGCAAGAAGGCAGAGTTAAACTTTTCCTTTTTTTTTCCTAATAAACTTTTTTTCTGTCCTGACCTGGGTGGGCAGAATGTTACCGAAGCAGGGTCTCCCATGGATTGCACCTCCCCCCCAATGGTTTGGCCAGGAAGGCCTCCCCTTGGTACTCACACCCAGTGGTGAGGGCTGGGGCAAGTGGGAAGGCCTTTACAAAGGCCACACTGCTATTTTTCCTGTTCTTCCCAGCCATGGCGACATGTAAGTGCTTATGTATGGAGCCATGCATGTACTACAGAACCGTGGCTCCTCCCATCGACACAACTCGCCACCAGGCCATCACCAGGTTGCAGAGGCAGAGTAGACACACCATGTTGTTGGAAAAGGGGGAAAGAAAATGCCAAATGGAGAGCAGAGTGATATCTTTAAAGGGGGCGGGGTTGATGTGATGAGCCATACAGAGTGAGAGTATGTGTGTGTGTTGTGGGGTGTAGTTAGTGTCAGACTGTCTATGATTGGAAGGGGTGGGACAAAGAAATGTGAGCAAAGTGAGACTTCCCTACTTTCACCTTTCTTTGTCGGCCCCCTTCCCACCCACTAAAACATGTGACAATCAAATCACAAACTGATATCCCCCTCAACAAACATACACAATCTCACTCTGCCTTTGCTCATCACCGCAACCAACATCCCCTCAAAATAATCAGGATCATTCTGCTCTCCATTTAAGTCCCTGTATGGTATGTTACTGCATTTGACACATGGGGAGGCCCCGACTTTTTTCTGGCCCAATAGGGAAGGCTCACCTTGACAAAGTCTGAGAATCTATAGGATAGATAGTATAGGGAATAATGCTCCCACCGTCGGAAGGCTATATCCATCAATATTGGTTGGAAGAGTTCCATAAGGCTATTGGGCACAGTAGACTAAGAAGCGGACGAGGTGTAATGCTTTCCTAATAGTAACCAAGCAGAGATTTATTTATTTATTGAAATGCTTCACCAAGAAGGTACACTGAACAACAAGTTGCTCGTCTCACGGTGCACCCGGGGGGAGGGGGTGTACAGGTGGACATAAAACAAAGATTATACATACAATTACAGTTTACATACATGAGTATTGTGTGCAGTTTTGGAGGCCACACCTGAAGCGTGATATCAGGCTGCTAGAGGGGGGTGCAGAGGACGGCAACAAAGATGATATGTGGAATGGAGGGGAGAGACTATGACAGCAGGCTGGGAGACCTCAATATGTACACCCTGGAGGATAGAAGGGACGGGGGGACATGATAGAGACATTCAAGTATCTGAGGGGAATCAATAAGGATGGGACAGATGGGGTCTTTAAGTTAAGGAGGGGGAGGGTCACCAGGGGGCACGGGCTAAGAATCGAGGGGGGAAGATTTAGGAGGGATATGAGGAGACACTATTTCACTGAGAGGGTGGTAGCAAAATGTAACGTCCTACCAGAATGGGTGGTATCATGTAAATCTGTGAACAGTTTCAAAAGGGCATGGGGCAGGGAACAGGGGAGAGTGAGCGTGGGGGGTGTCAGTGGGATGACAAAAGGGAGGGGGGTTGGGGCAGCTGCAAACTAGGGGTGTTGGCTGTACACTCGAGCAGGCTTACATTAGACTGGGTGGTCTGTTTCTGCTGGCACATTCGTATGTTCATATGAGGGTAATTAGGTACAGAGGTTTGAACAACAGTATTACCAACCACTGTTGGAATGATGTTACAGTTAACACAGGTAAGCAGTGCAAATTAAACAATTTAAACAATTAAAGTACTATGGGAAGAAGAGTAAGCGGGACAGTGGAACCCAGCTGTGGGAAGGAGAAGCAGTGAGCACGGAGGAGCCAGGACATTTCCAGTAAAAGCAGATGTAAGGCCTGGTTGAGTAAGATATTTGACACTGGACTGGGGTGAGCTGAAGTGACAGCTCTGACAGTGCAAAGAGCAAAGGGACAAATGGAGAGTGAATTAAAACAGTGAATGTAGGTAGTAGGGCTACCTAATTAAGTGCCAAGGTTATAAAGGAGGGAATAGGAGTGGGGGCAGAGGAGGAGGAGACTGATAGGGAATGGGCAAGTCATACCTAGAACTGAAGCACTCCAGGATGCTGAGAACCCTGTCCGGGGCAGAAGCAGGCAAGGACACTGGTTATAGAAGACGGGGGAGGGGGGGACAGGTATAGGGCAGAGTAATTAGGCAAGGGGAGGGCTTGGTGGATGGGTGGGGGATAGGCTTCAATGTGGTATCGAAGTCATGGATTAGACCCCCTGTTCGGGCTAGGTTGTGAATCTAGGTGACACATGGCTTGGCTGAATTCAGGGGTAGGGAGAAGTGCTATGTCTACCTCTTGCCACACTGTTCGAAGGACATGAGAGTACTATAAAGCGGAGATGAAATGCCCTTTGGGAGGAACAGTGTAGATAATTTAACCCGGGGGCGTTGTCCAGCCCAACTAAATTTGACTACTGCCGTATTCCATTGTCTAACTGTATGCAGTATTAAAGGGAACTGCGCTGAACCTGAAGGTAATTTGTCCCAGTAGAAGCAGTTTTTTTTTTTGTTTTTTTTTTAAACTGGTTCAAATTCTGTTATTGTTCCATATATACTTGCCTTTTAATAACCTTGGTGGTTGTTTCTGATTAGCAGTCTGGTGGTGAGTGCCATTTTACAATTGTATGATATAGTTTAGGTCCCTCTCTAACCACACAGTTCTATAACATGGATACATTGTTTCAACAGTGGAAGAGTTGAGAAAGGGACATAAACATCATCATACAGTTCTAAAACGGCACTATCTGTGGGTAAACCAGAAACACCTAATAGGATAACTAAAAAGCCTGTAGAGGTATAACAGTAACAATATTTGAATTAGTACTTTACAAACCAACTTCTACAGGGAAAAATGACTTGCAGGTTCCGTGCAGTTCACCTTTAGAGTGAGGGGTACGCTTTGTAGTAAGTAAACCACTCTTGGCAGGATCACCATCTGTTTGCCATAAAGATTTTATTGAAGGTTTTCATGACAACAATGATGCATAATCTCATTGAGCCAAAGCGTAAGATAATTACAACTTGTGAGAAACACGTAAGTTCAAAATATGACAAGTGCTCAGTACTGACACAAGTTTTAGATCACCATCTTTATAACCTCAATTCGCTTGGTGAGATTAAGTGGCAGCAGGATCCGTCTTGCAAGGTCTAGTGTTGTTTGGGCAAAGAATGGGGTGTAGTTGTTACGCATAGCCTCAGTCTGTGTCTGTGTTTAGTACATCCCTAAGTATTTTAATTTCTCCAAGTCCTATTGAAAAGGATACCCGTTTTTGGATCTCTTGAGTTGACTGATAGTGGAAGGTGAGGACTTCTGTTTTAGCTGTGTTGACATTATATCCCAAAACACCACCAAAACTCTCTAATATCTGAAAGACAACTTGAAGGAAGAAATTGAGATTATCTAAATATAGGGGTACATCATCAGCATAGAGAGTAATTTGATGCTCCTCACCTCCCAAAGTGATCCCTGTTAAACAGGAAGATTCCCGAATAGCTTCAGCCAAGGGTTCAATAAATACATGACAAATAACAGGGGGGACACTGAGCAGCTCTGTCTGGTTTCTCTATGTAGGGAAAAATCCACAGTGGTGACCCAAGATTTTAACACATGCTCGTGGAGATTCATACTTTTATTAAGGGTTCTGGAAAACTCATTTTTCCTAAAGTGGAATATAGGAATGGCCAAGAGACCTATCAAACACCTTCTATGCATCAAGGCTTAAAAGGACTGAGGGCAGCTGGCACACTTGAATTTCATGAATCAGATGTAGTGCTCTTGTGGTGTATCTGTGGCTGTTCTCACCTGTACAAATCCTGTTTAGTCTAACCCTATTAGGCTAGGGAGAATCGCCTTCAGTCTATCAGCCAGAATCAACATAAAGTATTTATAGTCGGTGCTAACTACCGAGAAAGGTCAATGAGAAGCACAAAGCTGAGGGTTTTTGTCCGGCTTCAGGATGCTTTTTTTTTGGGTGGGAGGGTTAGGTGTGTTTGGATACCTGTGCAGAGACAGCATGGAGCTTCAGACAGACAATGAGACTGCAGGTGCTGCAACATGTCAGAGTGTACAAGTGACACTGCCTTTATGTTGGACAACAAAGAGCCTCAGCCAGTAAGCAATACTGCGACTGAAACAAGTCCTGGTATCAGAAAGGCAGCAAGATTCCATACAGTATATGCAATTAGTTCAGCAACCAAGGAAATGAGATCAAAAAAGAAAACTTTTTTTTTTAATTCACAAAGTCCCTAGACTACTGGCAAGGCAAAGCACATTTTATTTATATAGCGCCCTATCCAGGGGCTCAGAGTGCTTAACAAACATAGTAATAAAATGCAATAAACATCCCAAGAAATAAATTAATCAGAGAAGATTAAAAACATTTTCAAATAAATAAGTTTTAAAAGAGGCTTTAAAGGCCTCCACAGTGCCAGCTGCCTTAATGTACAGTGGAACAGAGTTCCACAACAGCGATGCAGCCACCCCAAAGGCCTTATCTCCCGATCTTTTTAAGTGGGAGGATAGAGCACAGGGGGGTGGATAGGAGAGTACAGAATAAGGAGCTCTTTTAGGCAGTCAGGTCCCAGACCATGTAGGGCCTTGTATGTTAACAAGCCTATCTTGAAGGTGATGCGTGCACTCACAGGCATAGAGGTACCCGTCAACATCCTGGCAGCAGCATTCTGCACTAGCTGCAGTCGCGGCATCAAACCTTCAGACAGTCCCAGGTACAGGGCATTACAGTAATCAAGTCGGCTAGTAACAAAGACATTGATAACCGTAGCCAGGTCAGTAGGAGTCAAGAATGGGCAGATCCTGGCAATATTCCGGAGATGGAAAAGAACAGCCCTAACAACCGATGAGACCTGTTTTTCAAAGTAAAGACAATCATCAAGAATAACGCCAAGATCCTTAGCCACCGACAGGGGACGACCATCAATCACTAAGGCGGGCAGTCTCCCGTTAGCGAGAATACCCCCACAACCCAGCTTGATCACCATAACATCTGTCTTGCCAGGGCTGAGACACAGCCAGTTAGCAGACATCCAGTAATTCATCTCGGCTAAACATCGGCTCGGCGTATCTTGGGCAGACAGGTCACCAGGGGCACAGCACAGGTGCAACTGGGTATCATCTGCATAACAGTGAATCCCCAGATTGTACCGCCTAATGATCTCTCCCAGCAGCAACATATACATGGAAAACAACAGGGGCACCAAGATGGAACCCTGCGGAACACCACAAGACAGCGCAACAGATCCTAAGGAAAGATTTCCTAGGACAATGCACTGCGATCTTCCAATTAAGTATGAGGGGAACCAGCACAAAACTGCTCCAGTAGTGCCCACATAGTTCCACAGATGGCCCAGCAGCACCCCGTTATCTACCGTGTCAAATGCTGAAGCCGGGTCCAAGAGCACCAAAGATGGTAAAGTGCTCTCGGTCCCTCGCCATAAAGAGATCATGTGCCACCGGACAAAAGCCATCTCAGTGCTGTGCCGGGCCTGAAAACCTGACTAGAGAGGTTCATAGATGGATAAAGTCTCCAGGCATTCAACCAGCTGGTCAACCACCACCTTCTCAATAAGCTTCCCCAAAAAGGGAAGATTAAAGATAGGCCTATAGTTTGAAAGAACGTCATGGTTGACAGATGTTTTCTGAGGAGGGGTCCCACTCCAGCCTATTTCAGAGATGCAGGAAAGACCCCCTCACTTAATGACCCACTGATGATCTCCACAAGCACTGGACACAGAAAATCCAAGCAGCTGATGACAAGCCATGTCAGACCCGGGTCCAGAGCACAGGTGGTGGGACGCATGCTGGTAAACACCCGAAGAACCTCATCTGCCAACACCGGCCGAAACTCAGTCCAACTCAGCAGATGATCTTCACTAGCAGATCAATCACCCCCAGTAAAAACTGGACCAGAGGAGGTGATACATGCCCTGATAGAGGCCACCTTGTCAGCAAAAAACTGCCCAAACTGCTCGTCCTTTTCTGCAGAAAATGCTGTCCCAGACTGCAGACAGGAAGGATTTAACCAACTGTCAACAGTGCTGAACAGCGCAGCTGGATGGTTTCTTGCTGCAGCAATCGATCAAGACAAAAATTCTGTCTTCTTAACATCAGTTGCTCGCTGATACTCCGAATAATGGAGCCTCAGTGCCAACCTGTTCACCTCAGAGCGCGACTGCCTCCAGGTACGCTCTAACCTATGCCCCTTAGTTTTCAACCAGCGCAGCTCAGTACAATACCATGGTGACCGACACCAGGAAGTCAAGGGATGAACGTGGTAAGGTGCAATCAGGTCCAGCACCTTGGTTAAGGCTGTGTTATAAGCCTCAACACCAGCTTCTGAACCCTGAGCACAAGATAGCATCAAACTTGAGACAACCAGTGACTCCTGGAGAGGAGTTGGCGAGGCTCCAATTTATTCTTCGGACGACACTGGACTGACTCCACGGGGGGAGGGTGTTAATTTACAGGAGGTCCCACACTGGAACTCAACCACATGATGATCTGACCAACTGACCAGATCAACTTTGACCGCCACAATGTTAAGCCTGAGTGAGAAGACCAGGTCCAGAGTGTGGCCATACGTTTGTGTCCTGAAGGCAGCAGCCCAAGACAATCCCAGCTGACATCAGCTGAAGGAGCTCTCATCCAAAAAGACAGGATACATCATCGACCCAAGCATTTAAGCCCCCCACGACAAAAATCCTAGGGAACTCCAACACCTTCTCGGTGAGGAAGTCTGCCAGCTCCTGCAGAAATAGACTCCCACTGCTCGGGGGATGGTAGACGTGAGCTATTCTGCCATTGACTGCCGAGATACATTTAGCGACCACACACTCAAAAGACACTGGTGTTCGCACTGGGAAGGTGGTGAGGCCCAGAGCGGATCTACAACAGATGGCGACCCTGCCCCTCTGCAGTCCCTCCTTGGGCAATGCAAGACTGGAGTAACCACGAGGAACAGAAGCTGCCAGCACAGGGCCAGTATCATCACCCAACCAGGTCTCAGTGCTGCAAATAAGATCAGCTGAGGAATTAGCGATGAAAGATTCCATCACCGCTCTTATTCTTCACTGATCTTGTGTTACAAAGAACAGCTCGAAGGGGATGAGCCAAGCAGGACAGGCGCACTACCCACTACCCTTTGACATCTGGCAGAGCCCTAGGGAGGGGCACCAGGTATGATGGTCCTCTGTCCTGGTAATGGCTAGTGCAGTGTTCACAAAGCAGGTGGGACACAAAAGATTGCAGAAGGCAGCATGGCAATATCACTGCACGCAGCAGCCTGAATAATGTGGGGGAGAAAAGTCTACTGAGCTAAATAAAGCCAGGTGAGTGACTCAAAAAGAAATAAACAGCACACACCACTACATAAACCAAGAACTCAAATGTGTCAATGTGTGTATGTGGGGTTGGGAGGCTGGAACACAAGAAAAATGACAAAAGAACTCAAAACCTGAAAAACAGTGCCAGGGACAAGTTAAGTACAGGACCTGAAGTCAGTTACTGAAGTCTAAATCTTTAAGAACTACCAGGCTCTATCTCCCCCACCACCACCCTGGTATGTAAGACCCTGGGGGAATACCCCCAGGGCACAAAACTGAATTTTACTGAACTGACAAGTCCCCTTTAAAAACTGCAAATAGCTAAGGAAGCTGCTTTCTTATGTTGAGATGGAGTTAAGCAGGTGATTCACCAAACACTGTCTGAAGCAAGTAACAGGCTGATCTACGTAAGAAAGCAACAGTCAGGAGTAATTGTCACCCCTGCCTGATTCAACCTAGTGCAACCTATGTGTGCTTACATTCCATCCAAGATGCAGGCATAACCCTTGTAGAAGGACATTACAGGCATTCCAGAGCTGTAAATTAATTTTTTTTTTGGAGGGGAGCAGTCACTGAAGACCCTGCTACTATTATTTTCCCTTTTCCCAAACAGCATGAGCTAATGAAATACATCACTAGGGTCAATCATGAATCCCAATTTAGGACCATCACTAGATGTAAATCTTACCATTCTCTCTGATTGGAAACCAGAAGAGGAACTTTCTTCTTTGCATTCATTAGCAGGGCAACTGACACTGCGTTCATTAGCAGGGCAACTGACTCTGACTGCCACTCCACCCACCACTTAACAGTTGATATGTACCAAGTCAAGAATGGTGTCCTGCCATATGGGATCCCTGATCGGAAGCCCCAGTAAGCAATCCTGCACTGTGCGTAGCAGTGCCGGAGTCCTGGTGCTCTTAGCTGCAGGGGTATATCAGTCTTCTGCCCCAGTGGTCTACAGATCACTCCCAGTCTAATCTTTCTTCCAACAGCCATAGTCAGCTGTACTCAAATCAACTCAACCCGTCCTTCCATCTTGATAGTCCCATTCTCCAAAGCCTGTATTCCCTCCAATATGTAGAGGGCTACACACACGCGCACACACACACACCTTTACCCTTGCATTTGCCTATATAGGGTGTACCCCGGAACTGCCAGATCCCAATCACTGCTCCCAGAGGCCCATATCTCTGTGACAGCTACAAAGTCCAACCTGGCCTCTGCCACCATCGCCTGAAGTTCACTGATCTTGCTGTTCAAGTTTCTAACATTTAGGATGACTGCCTTCCACGGTCCCACCCTATTAACTCTCTCCTTAACATATCCCAGGTTCCTGCATACCACACACTTCCTACTCCACCCATTTCATCCTACAGCAAGAAGTGAAGTGACATGAAGTCATGGTTGACCACACAACGTCAGTCACCTCCACACCCACAGAAGTGCGCCGCAGGATGCCGTAGGCTGCAGCCTGGGAAGGTGGGCATAACATTACACCAGGGGGATGAAAAAAAGCACTGGTCAGCAGTAAGTGAAGAAGCCGGCACCATCCATCCCCTGACCTGAGCACCCACTGCTCCTGGAGGAAGACTATGGCCCTTCTCTGTCAGCAGGCAGCACATGGGCTGACCACTGGGACACTGCAAAGGGGGAGGAACTGGTCTGACAGTGGTTATGTTATGGGTTGTCCAAAGTAAGCAGACATAGGTGTCGGGCAATAGCAGCACCCAAAACTGGAGATATACGGAGGAGCCAGCCACAGTGCAACACAGTAACCTGCAATAAATGGCATGTCACAAAGTACTGCATGCCAATCGGTCTTAAATGTCACTGAATTACACTGTTCCCTACAGTATACTGCAGCATGAAAGCAATAAGATATGATGGGGTGTGGGCTGTTGTCTGATAAGAGCACACCCCAGGTGCATGGTGAGGCATTTGCGCCAGGTGCCTTCGGCACCTGGGAAGTGCTCTTAGGCAACAACCCACATCCCCGAAGTGTCTCACTGCTCTTATAAAATGGGTTCACCTTAAAAAAGATAAATATAATACATTTTTCGAAAGAAAAACAGAAGCTTTTAAAAGTGTATTTGTGTGTTTATTTTTACATTCTGTTGACAAAGCATAGAGGGGACGATTGCTGGATATATGAGACGCTCTTTATTCTCATCCCATTCACAAGTGTTTTTCCGTTTTCTTTTTCTCCTCTCTACCCCTCACACTGTAGATGCTGTGTGTTTGTGTGTATGTGTGTTTTTAAAGAATGATTACAACACTGTGAATTACAGGTGTTTGCTTCAGGAGAGACACTTTTGGTTTAACGAGAAATAGCAACATCGCATGTTTGGAGCACTGAAAGGAGAGAAAACCGCTGGCAGCAATAGCTCGTCCTCACAGTGTCAGTGGTGAAATAAACTTGTAAGTAAAATTGTAAAAAGCTCCATGAACTGTGCATTTTCGGTAGTACTGGGTTGGACATTCACAGTGGCGCTCCGCTCTGAGTCTGATGGCATGCAGTTTAAAAAAAAAAAAAAAAAAACTAAAAACAAAAAGGTCAAATGATTTTGAAATGGTAGAGAGGAAGGGGAGTAAGGACCGCTGAGACTGCATGATGCTTGTGGGGGTTCGAAGCACATGCAGCTATCCATGTAGGTGTGGGGGGACATGCTGCAGTTCCTGGCTGTTACAGGAAATGAGTGCTGTAGGAGATAGTTATTGCAGGCACTGATATGGGAGCTGTGCTGTGTCCTGCTTGGCATTACAAGTGCCTGTCGCAGGGTTGTTGTCCTATAAGGACACAGGTCTTGACCATTCGGGATGCATAAAGCTCTCTACCCATTTTATAATTTGTGACATACTGCAGCACTACTGCGTGGCATCCTGTCTGACACCACTGTAGGTTGCCTTAAGTGACATGAATACATTTAAAAAATATATAGACAGTATATTTTTAAACTATAAGTAATTAAACCTAGGTTACAAGAGGTAGTGATTCAGCTGTACCTTTTTACTGATTCATATTTATCCACATAGGGTATGCACCCACAAAGTTTAAAAGGAACCAAGACAACAGCATTTAAGATAAGGGATATTAAACAGCTGACAGTAAGGTGGGGCACTACAGTAAGAACATAATGCCGCTATCACTCTGTGGCAGAGTCTCAGGATGCAGACATTTCAGACAGATAGGAAAATTTCTTAGCTTATGGTAATTTCTTTTCTCCCAGCAGTACATATGTCACTTCACTAGTTAGGAGTGACAGCTGCACCCTATGCACTGGAGAAAAGGCAGTCTACAAATGACCTGCAAGGTGCATAAATGTTCAGCAACAGTTGTAAAGCTGATAATTTCTGTAAATAATACACTGTTGTGTACTCGGTGGACAGGTCCTCAAATCCTGGAATTAAATACAATACAGTTAACACTGACAGAAATTTAACTACTTACCAGGTTCCAGTTTAATAACTTTAATGGCTGTCAGCTCCCCTGTACCGACATTCCGAGCCTGTAAAGAAAAACATGTTTTTTAATTAAACATGCAAAACCAACATTATTTGTCACTGTGAGTCATACATAAGAAACAATGTGGGATAATGAGTGACGATGCTTGCAATCATTGTCTGCAAGTTCTTAACAGGAAAACAAGAAAAAAATGCACACTGTATGGCTGTATCCCTGCTCTGAACAATATTAGGCCCCAGCCCTTACCTTCTGTCTCTCCTGTAAGACCATGACCCTAGTTGTTGTCTTTCCCCCCTTTTGTCTCCGACAATGCCACTTGGCTGCACCTTTTTCCTCCTGCAGCTGGATGCCAACCCCAATGCCCTTTTTGCTAGTTAGGCTTACTCCTAGCCGCTGTATGTCTGTAATATACCCGTTTTTGTACCTTAAATCCATATGTGCTTATTTTATTGTTACTTTTATTCCTAGGATCACTATGTATTTTCTCACTGTACTGTTTGTTCTGTTCTTTGATATGACGTGCAGCCTATGTTAAAGAGCCTTTGGCTCAAAAGTATTAATTCCAAGACTGAAATAAATAAAAAAAAAATAAAAACACCATTTTAAAACCATTAAAAATCAGTATGGGAAGTAGCAGGAAGCATAGTACTGTAATTCTAGTGTGATGACGGAGGAGACTTGGAGTCCACCTTGTCTACTCTCAATCCCACCCCCACCCCCAACAAAAGTAGTGATTATATCCAATTTCAGTACGGACATGGGTCCAGGTAAGTTTTAGGGCTGGTAAGTATTTGCTGTCAGCTTCACTGGCTGGTAGAATTTACATCTAAATGGTAGTGATGCAAGCTGCTCACCAGTCTCGGATCCCCGCCTTTACATCAAGTCTCAAACATGCTGGGCACCTGCAGGCAATGGCTCTCTTTGACAAGTACAGCCATGGAGTTTGAGATACCTTCGTGACGTTACAGAATGCTGTGACCTGATATTTAACATTTTACCACGTTACAATGACTCTTCTGGCATGCCTGACAGCAACTGATGCAATCTCCTGTACTGTTTGGTACTGAACTAAACAACTGACACTAATGCTCTTTTCCATCTCTACCACTACTGCTTCCACTCTGTTAGTGCGTGGTGCCGAGGCTGCCAGCATCGCACACTGCTGCCAATTTTATTGCATGTAGAGCAAATATACTTTTAATATGCAAGGTGGGAAATAAATTATTAAAATCAGGACGAGGTAGTAAATCATGCAAAAATGGGAGTAAACTGCTACTTTACTCCCATCTGTTCCCCTGGACACACCTCTGAGTTATCGACACACCTCTAAGTTGTCTAGAATCCTACCCTATTTATGCATGCATGTATTTATTTATTTGAATTCTGATCACCCGGTATGCACACTGAAACGTGACAGTCCCTTTTTCAGGGGCGCCCTGATCATGCTGGTAACCCTAGATGCCATTCTCTTTTAGGAATCCGTATTATCCTGCTTTGAAAGCCTGAACAGTATTATTGCAGCTTCCACAACCTCACCAGGTAAGCTATTCCGCAAGTAAATTGCACCATATGTGAAGTAATGCTTTCTTGTATTTCCCATTATCCAGCCCCTCCCTCACAGTTTGCATCCTCTAGCTCTGCTCACACTCACTAGCTCAAACATCTTGTATAGACTACCCTATCTATACAGTTTTGCATTCAGAATACCATGATCATATCGCCTCTTAAGTCTTTGCTTCTCTATGAATAAACAGTACCTCAGAAATGTTTCCTGGCTAATCAAAGAAGCCTCAAGGCAATGTTGAGTTCTTGAGATCCCACCTGGAGTATTGTGTCCTGTTCTGGAGACCACATCTCAGAAAGGATATAGACAGGGTAAAGGCTGTCCAGAGGAAGGCAACTAAAATGGTGCAGGGGCTGTATCATTAAAGCCCTACGGAGAGAGACTGAAGGACCTCAATATGTACACACCTGAAGAGAGGAGGGAGAGGGGGACATAACAGAGGCCTATAAGTACCTCACAGGGGTGAATAAGGTACAGGAGGGGAATATTTTTCAGAAGAGAAGGTGCACAAGAACAGGGGGCATACAACGATGATGATGAAAGAGAGAATTTAGGAGGGATGTGAGGAAGTACTTAGTCACTGAAAGAGTGGTGGATGCCTGGAACAGTCTTCCAACGGAGGTGGTGGGAGCAAAAACAGTGGTGAGCTTCAAGCATGCATGCAATAGGCACAAGGGAATCTTGGCAGAAAAGTGTGGGGGGGGCAGATATAGGTAGGGTCTGCGACGACAGTACAGGCAGGGACAAAATGGGCAGACTGGGTGGGCCAAGCGGTTCTTATCTGTTAACAAATCCAACATTTCTCAATTAGCCTGAAGATCAGCAAGCCACCATTCACTTTTTATTAAGCATTTGTTTTTCTGACACAGCACTCGAATAAAGTAGAACAGTGATACAACTGAGAACCATATGAGCAACACCAGCGCAAGCAGAAGTGCAGGCACAAAAGGCAGCCCGACGGCCCTGCAGCTGGCATGTCATGCTCCAGCGATGGCATCCCAGCTTCGGCAGTAAACTCGAGAGCTAGGTTGGGCAGTCCAGGTGGCTGGGTGCTGTAGTTTCACCACTGCAGTAACCCTTGCAGTGGACCAGACAGCTTGCCTCCTCTGCAGACGAACACAAATCCAAACCTCAGCACACACAGCAAAAGAGACTCAGAAGTCCAAAGTAAGTGCTAAATGCAGTTTACTGACTTAACACCAGAGCCCAATACCCAGTACTTACTTTGGACTTTTGAGTCTCTTTTGCTGTGTGTGCCAATGTTTGGATTAGTGTCATTAAGTTGCAGGAAATACTGTAATAATTCAGTTGCCCCAAACCTGCCTCTCCTTGCCACATTCTACGACATTCCTTGTTACACATCAGTCTACAACACTTCGCTAGCAGTGATGACCACACACTCCCCCTTGAGCTGTGGATGGTCTCATGTAGCATATCTAAAGCAAAGTGAGAGCTGTATATTATTAAATTCTATATATTAATGACCATATTTTGGGAGGGAGGGGGCAGCCAGAAATCTTTCTGGAGTTCAGCATTTCATGAGCTGATGTCATCAGTACAGGCAGGTGAACAAAAGCACGAACACGGGATCAAAACCAAATAATACTGCCAGTATAAATAAGTTTATTCCCAGCTGAACTGACAACTGCATTCATTTTTATGACACAACTGGAAGGTGATTTTGGATAGGGATTATTTTACTAGGCTGTGTATGGGAGGTGGCTTCTCGAGTTTGAACTGAAGAGCTGCTGGAACTTTCCATGTGCTGGGAGTTTTGGCCGCGGCAACTTGTGAAGTATTCTTCAAACTGTAACAAGTCTGCTCATACTACAGCACTGCAGACACACACACACACACACACTAGTGTAATCAGGAAAAAACGTTATATAATAGACTGAATAACTGAAGTATGTTAAATTTCTTCTTGTAGCTGTTGCCCCCTAAGCTGCTACTCAGGTAGGTGGCCTTCTAGATTCCTTTAATGTCCTTTCTGTAGTGGGTGACTAGAGCTGGATACAGTGTTCCATGTGTGGCCTAACCGAAGTCTCAACAGAAGATGACCTGACCCTTAACCCCCTCCTAATGCATTTTCATAGCATTTGTTTGTTTGACTTTAGCCGCACACTGCCTGCCTGGCTTCAGTTTAGCCACAATTACGTCAAGATCCTGTCCTCTTGTGTGCTATCCACCTTTTTCTTAATTCATCCTTGTTGAACAATTAGGGTGCGTAGTGCAAATCTCATAAGAGAATATATTAAGACTAGTAGCTGTCATTTCACTAAGATCTATAATTAATTTACAGATCAATCAAAAGTTAAGGTATGGCACAACAACCCAGTAATTTCCAGAGGAGTGTTTCCCTATGCATGATGATAAGGGATTATTTAAAAGTTGCCCCTCTTCCAAAGACTTCCCGATCAGGAGATTGGGCTATTCACTTACATAACATGGGGTGTATGTGCAGAACCCAGATTTTTTGCCGCCAAGATTAGTACTTCCCACAATTAATCCAAGACCCCATTTTTCGGCCCACACTTCTCACGTGTAAAGGTTGCCCTGTAGCACCTCCCAAAACCCACTAGCCAATTTTGCATCGTCATCAAATTTCAGCCCCCTGCTACCAACCTTTTTCTCCAGTTCATTAACAAATATGTTAAAGAGAAACAGACCCAGCACTGACAACTGGGAAATATCCCTTGGCATATCCCTCTACTCTGAATGCTGGCCACCCCCTCAACCCCTGCAGTGCTTTCTGTCAACCAATTTTACTATTCACCTCTTATACACAATAAGGACTTCATATTGAGCTACTTCCTCTATGGGTTTTCCACACTTACTGAAGTCCAGACAGACTACATTCACCACTCAGCACCTTACTACCTTTCTCATTACTGCAACAAAGAAGGCAATCAGGTTGGTTTGGTGGGCTCTACCTTAACTAATTCTGTGTCCAGCCCATTTTTATCTATGTGCTTCTGAACCACCACATCTTTTATGACTGACTCAAGCACTTGGTAAATAAAGCACTGAGGTGAGGCTCACAGGTCTACGGCGGCCTAGTTCTGTCCTCCTCACCCCTTCCTGAATAAAGGGACATCACTTGTAGTTTTCCAGTCCTCTGGCACTATTCCTCTCTATAAGGAATCCGGAAATATATCAGCAAGGGCCCCAGCCAGAGACATGCCCTTTTTTTTATTTTATTTTTATGGGTTGAAGAAAACGTTCAACACCTGATCCATGGCATATATAAGAATCAATAATATTTGTACAGATAGTATTATCCTAGGGAACATAGTTACTATGTTCTTAATTTTCCTCGAACCTGCCCCTTTCCTTTCACCTTCTGCCTCCTTCTCCTCCTCAGTTCTCCTTCCGCCATCTCCCCAGTCCCTATGTCCCCACTGCCCGCCACAAACCTCCTTTACTCTACCTCTTCCCCACCCCTCCTCTCCACCACACCCCCACTCCCCTTCTCTACCTTCCTCTTCCTCCCTGCCCCTACCCCAATCAAATTCTCTGAACTCCACCCCTCCACCCCCTGACAAAAGGAATCTTGGATTTTCCTGTTTCCTGCCTCGAACCTTCTTACTTCTCCTCTTAGTACTCATTACTTAATGCCTAGTTAGTGCCTCTTCTGTATCATACCTCTCAACTGTACCACATTACGAGGAACGTTCCTCATTTTACTTCAAAAAAGGTCCCTGTTCCACATTGTGAGGACTTGTTCCACATTCAGAGTCAACATTTTAAAGCAAATATCCATAGTAAATGATGGAAAAAATAGCTTATTCAATTAATAACAGACATTCTTAACAT
The DNA here is from genome assembly GCA_016271365.2 of Neoceratodus forsteri. Classification (NCBI taxonomy): domain Eukaryota; kingdom Metazoa; phylum Chordata; order Ceratodontiformes; family Ceratodontidae; genus Neoceratodus; species Neoceratodus forsteri. The sequence goes on along the minus strand of CM057450.1, from coordinate 1,776,512,721 downwards.
AAATGCAACATTTTAATAGTGTTTTGAGCTTCTTAGGTAAAGATTTGATTAAGTGTTCCACATTTTGCCCATTTGTTCCACATTGTGACAGGCAATGTTCCACATTTGGGGGACAAAAGGTTGAGAGGTATGTTCTGTATAAACCCAGTTCACAGTTTATCCCACTCCTAATCTCATGTTATTGTGTTTAGTGTAATCTGATGATGCAACCTAGTGGAGGTTGATACTGTGGAGGGGTTCAAGAGGGACTGGGACAGGTATAGGGGGAAGGTGAAGCTGAGGAAGTCCAATACCGGGGAAATACCCTGAAAAGGGGATGGGGAGACAGCAAAATAGGCACTCAGTATGGGTGCTGACTATCAAGCAGACATGGAAGACCATAAGGCCTATTCTGCTGGCATCGTAGTATGTTAGTAACCCGATGTTGTGTTTCGTTTTGCTTATCTACTGCTGTAATAAATCAACGTGGAACCTATGTAAATGAGCTTTTAGCCCAAAGGTTATAATCTGAGACTTTAATAAATAAATAATGTAAAGTTTTATAATCACATTTAGGGTTATACTATTATATGATTACTGGTGACCCCCTTTAATGCCCAGACTCTATCTGTGTTTCAAACACCATAATAACGAGGTTACCCAGTTATTACAGCATTTTGTTTAACTCATTCAGGTCCATTTGTCACGCTCCCTCGTTGACTGTTATTCTGTGAGTGGGCAGGCTAAACAGTTCTGCAAATACAGCTGCTCCATTTGCTGCTTAGTGACAAGCCGCTAGAGCAACTGATAATTTGCGTATGCCAAGTCTCTCCTACTCATTATTTTTTTTTGTAGTATTTATCAGGTTGATCCCGCCTTTTTAACTTGCAAAATATATTTGGTTGATCCTGCTGTGTGTCGGGTTCAGGAAACGACAAGTCTGACCCAGTGCAATAAGCAGTGGGGCTGTGACTGACTTCCTACACTGCGACTTAAGTACAGTTAAACACTTTAATTTAAAAAAAAATATCTGAAAAATAAAACAATGTCCATACTGGACAGAGGGAGGGGGAGAGAGAGAGAGAGAGAGAGAGTGTGTGTGCGTGCGCATGCCTGAGTCAGAAGTGCTTCACTGACTCTGGCATTCTCTCCCTGCACTAGTAATTATAAAAAAATAAAGGAAGGTAACGGTGTTCTTATGGATTTTTTTTATACACACACCCTTAGTGTGTGATGACCTCATAAACCTCTCTAGCTTCGCTCTCGAGGTTTATGGGTCATCATACACCTCGGGTGTGTAACAATAAATCCATAACCAGGGTCTGCCTAGCCATTATTCTCAATATAAAGCACAAATATACTGAACTCAAAGCTAGCAGGTGCCACAACAGTTAGAGCTGGGCAAGACAGAGCAGGCTCGAGCTTAGTGCCTGGCCCGGCTCAGCCTCCATACGCAGCTGAGAGCCAAGGTCAAGCCGTACCAGTTATGGTAAGAGTAAGCATTTTGTCAGCCTGAGAAATCAGTGCAGTATCTGAAACGTTCAACTCCTATGCAGGAAACAACCTGCAGTAGCCAAGGCTCGGCACATGTTTTGGCTCACAGAGTCAAGCCAGACCCCTGGTTCAGCTGTGGCTTGGCTCTTGGTGGAAAAACCCTGACTTGCCCGCCTCTAACAACAGATGTGGACCCATCAAAAATAAATGTTCACAGCAAACATCTTTATCCCAAGTTCTATAGTCCCCTGCACGATCTCACACAGTAAGCGTTTTAACATCATCTAGTCTTGTGCCAAAATTTGCCTAAATTCAAGATCCCCATCAAACAGCAAGCAGAATTTGATCATGAAAGGTGATTAGATATATAAAGACTAAAAAGTAACTAGTGTACACAATGAAGTGTCCATTACCCATGCAATTCACCCATGAGCATTAAAGTATACAGAGGTAAGGCAAGGCAAATTATATTTGTATAGCACCCTATCCAAGGGCTCAGAGTGCTTTACATAGCAACAGTAAAAAAAGAATTAAACAACCCCATAATAAATAATTCAGATTAGAGTAAAAGCTTTTAGACGGCCTGGTGGCACTGAGGGTTGAGGCGCTGGACGCCACACCGCGAGCTACGCCGGCGAACCGAGTTCGGAAGCGAGCTCAAGCACCGCAGGGAGGAAGCCGGATTGAGGTCCACGGACTGCCTCTCCCTCCCAGTGGAGGGCAACAGGGATGCCCAGCGCTCGGGCAACTCCCGGCGGAGATCAGGGCACTGCAAGATGGACTAAAGACGGGAGGGGCATAGCAGGCGCCAGCAGGGTTGCCGGGATGCCATGAGGCCACTGCACACCACACTCGGGGAGGGGGAGTGGGAGTGCACCAGGAACAAGGAAACACCCAGCTCTGTGGGGTAGGAGACAGCACCTGATCCCCATGCCCACCGCCGGATCTCATCCACCCGGGCCCTCACCTGCAGCTTGGCCAGTTTACAAGTGCACCCAAAGAGGAGGACGAGGGGTTACGCCAGGAGTACTGGCTACGGGGGAGGCTTGAGATAGGGGGACCTCAGGCGGGCAGGATCAGGCCAGGATGCCTGAGAGAGGCCCCGTTGGCTGCGACTGGAAGGAAAAAGAAGTGGAGAAAAATATAGAGATTAAATGCTTTTTCAAAAAATACGTTTTAAGAGAGGCTTTGAAGGCCTCCACCGAGCTGACAGCCTTAATATAAGGAGGAAGAGAGTTCCAAAGGAGTGGAGCAGCCACCACAAAGGCCCTATCTCCTGATCTTCTTAGATGAGAAGCTGGAAAAACTAAGTAGGTCAGCTTCGGTGGAGCTTAGGGAGCAGACAGGAGAGTACGAAATCAGCAGCTTTTTTTTTTTTTTTTTTTAAACTTTCTTTTTATTAGTTTTCTTACTATGAAACATAGCAGTATAACAGCATGTCAAGACATCCAAATTCCAGCATTTCACAACAGCCGGAGAGAAAAATCTCCTTAATCATATGTATTGGTGCATCTTTGACATTGTGATACCACATTGGGGGATATTCAGAATTTAAACAACCTCAAGTTAAATAAAATTCTCCACATTTAGTGCTGCCAAATTAAGCCCAGGAGCAGTATGACTTTTATACTTTTTGTTCTAAAGTCCGCTGTAGTCTAACAAGTGCACGCCTTGCAGAGGCTAATGGCGTCATACTATTACCCTGAAGAAATGTACTCCATATCGGAACTGCAGCCAGATACACAGTCTAACATTTTAAAGATTCAGTAACTTAACATAGCTCCATAACTCTTCCAAATAAACAAAACATTTTTAATCCCAAACGGGGAAAAAGATTAGCTGTTTAAGTCTCCGTATCAGCATGTATGTAGTATGCTAAGGAGTCACGGCAGATATAGTTTCACCAAATGGAGTAAAATACCCTACATTTAGAAAATTAAAAGTCTCACTGCCAGAAGTCAGTCCCCTGTATCATCTTCTGAAGCCCTATTTCCTTCTTCGTCAAGAGTGCCAGAGTTCTGCCGCTGTGATTGAATTAGGATGGCTCACTTCCCAGCTTCGATTGGGTCCGAAAAAATCCAAACCTTCCCATCAAAGACCAAGCACAAGCTCGCCGGATAGATCATGGCATGTGAGACCCCAGCATCGCGCAGCTTCTGCCTCACTGCATCAAACTTTCTGCGCCTCAGATGAGTCGCGTAACTGAGGTCCGGGAACAAATAAATCATGCGGTCATCCTGTGTTATAGTCCCTGCCCTTCTGGCCAACCTCAGAATGGTATCCCTTGTCCCGACTCCATCAGTCACCACCAAAAGAGTTTGTGGGTTAATTGGGTCTTCACGGTAGCCACGGGGAGTAATCCGGTACGATTTCTGAAGGGCAAAAGGAATCAGTGGTTCCTCTGGGGCTAATTTTTCTTAACCATTCTTGGCTAAACACAATGGGATGACCGCCCTCAATGCCTTCAGGTAAGCCCAGTATCCTTATGTGCGAGGACCAGGCCTGATTCTCCAAGGCCTCCAGTCTTGCTCGAACGTGTGCATTCTCTTTCACCAGGTTTACAGTAGCTGCAGAGGCAGATTCCACTTGCCGTTTTACATCCTCAGACACCACTTTAAGATTATCGATAGAGGTCTCTGCAAGGTTCAGTCTGGTACCATAAGAGTCCATTTTAGTATTAAGATCAGAGACCACGGATATCAGTTTTTGTAGCTTGGTACCGATAGAGGATAGTGTCTCCTCGGTTTCACCAGTTACTGAGGGCTGTACAGAGACTGCTGCCTTCGTAGTTTGAGTGTTCCCTTCCGATCCTCCTCCTTTTTCTTTCTTTGGATTACCCATTCTGGTACTCTTCTAGGTGCTCTTTCTGATTCTGTAAGAAATTTCACCGGAGAGAATTATAAAATACTTAAAATTTAAAAAGTATACTGAGAAAGTTTGAGGAGCTGTTCTGACTTTCTGCACTCAGCTCAGGCTCCACAGCGCCCCCAATCAGCAGCTCTTTAAGGTAGTTAGGTCCCAAACTGCATAGGGCCTTGTATGTTAGCAAGCCTATCTTGCAGGTGATGCGCGCACTCACAGGCAGCCAGTGCAGAGAGCACAGGACAGGGGTGACATGGTCCCTCACAGAGGTGCCAGTCGTCATCCTGGCCGTAGCATTTTGCACTAGCTGCAGGCGACGAATCAAACCTCAAGTGGAAAGATCATCAGGGGCACAAGACAGGTACAACTGTGTATCATCTGCATAGCAGTAAAACCCCAGATTGCACCATCTAATGCTCTCTCCTCGCAGCAACACATTTATTTATGTCTTTGATAACCAGGTGAGCAAACTGATCCAGAGGACCATTTTCAGTTGAGACCCAGGCCACCAGGGTGGCAAACACAACAAACATCAATACAATACAGAGACACAATTAGAACAAAACAGGACTGCCGAATACACCCGGTATGAGGTCACATTACATAGTACAAATATTTCAGAGAAATCAGTACATACTGGTGTAGTGACATACATTAAGTGGCTATGCAATATAAAAGGCTTAACATGGTGATTATGGTAAAGTATTACATGTAATGTACATACAGTCACCGGGGAGCCAAGTAAATAAAGTTAAAACAAAGGTTCAATCTATCACCAGGAGCGATGTACCAGTCATAGGCAGAAATGCAACATAATTTGCAGAACCTGCTAACAGTTCAGAATAAAACAGGTAGTCATATCCAGAGCGAACAGAGGAGCAGAACAGTGCAAGAGGGTAGGGGCACTGGAGGTGGAGTGAGGACACGAATAGGAGCTATGCCAGGATACAGGCCCTGGTACCGCCTGGGGAACAGCTGTAGGTACAAGCGGCCTTGGCCAGGAGCCACGCCCTTACGTTTGCCTTGGAAGACTGGACTGATGGGAAGGGGGATGATCGGATGGACAAAGGAAGTCTACTCCAGAGGGAAGGGGCATAGATAGAGAAAGCTTTACTATCCCATGCTAGTAGTAGTACATGGTGAACAACAGAGGTGCCAAGATAGACCCTTGCGGAACAAGTCAGCGAGAAGGAAACTGAGGAAAAATTCCCCAGGACCACGCACTGTGATCTTCTGGTTAAATATAAAGAGAATCTGAACAATGAAAAAGAAAAGTTGTTCAGTAACCAGAGTGTTTTCCTTTTTTTTTTTTAACAAAAAAAAAAATTAAAAGAACAGAGGTACGCATTCCGAGTTTCACAGAAACAGAATCTGTCAGCAGCAAAGGAGACGGTACCTGCCTAATCGGTCTCCGAAGACCCTAACTGGTTTCTGGCAACCCTCCCTCCTCCCTGTCTATTTTCTAGTATACCTCCTATATCTATCGCACACAAATGCTTGAAACGCGCCACTGGTTTAATTTATTTATATATTTGAACTCTAATGATCGAATTGGCCCAGCACTAAGAGAAGTCGGTCCCTTTTTCAGGGGTGACCTGAAATTAGTTACATATAGTAGGTGAATAAAATATACATTTACAGAACGCACATCAAATAATACACATACAAGGTACAAAGGTATTAGTTATGCACATTAGGTGATTAAGTTGCACAATATTTACAGAGCGGTAGACAGATAAAGCAGCAAGTAATAATAATACACATAAGGTACACCAAAGAAGTAATTTATGATCCAGTGCCGTCTCTTTCAGGACGCGTCTACCACCCTTACAGTGAAATAATACTTTCTCTCGTCTCTCTTAAAGTGAACCTTTTTGGCACAAACATGGAGATCCCTTACCTCAATGGGGGCTCTTAAAAAATGTTTATTAGCTCCCAAAGGAAGTACAGGGATCGTAAATTTGCCCACGAGGAGATGGTAGCATAATTCCTTTCCACTTCCTGACTCTCTGATCTGCCCCTTCACTCCTACACTACACCAAATCAAAGATGATGGGCATGCCCAGAATCATGACCTGCAGTTTCAAGCACTTTTTAAAACATCTTGTACCGCAAGTTTCTCAAAGGGATACACTTTGCAAGTACAGTAACAGCTCACTACCTAGTTTCAAAGGGCATACATGGCAAACAGTGTACCAAAAATTTCCCAACTCGTCCGTACACGAGTTTGATGGTGCTATGTTGTTATGCGAATGCACCAGAGACTCTGGCAACAGGAGATAAGGTCGAGATGACACAGATTGCAAATATTTAAAAAAGGAGCCAAATACTATAAATAGCTATCTTAAGTCATATAGATGGTTGCAGGCACTTTTTGTTATGTGCAAAAAAAAAAAATGCAGCAGAAGGCTGACAGTGCCCCTTTAAAGGGACACTGTCAGCTTTTGGCTTTTTTATCCCATTTTCAAAAAGGAGCCTGCAGTCGTCTGTGTGCCTAGTTAATGCTTGCATGCTGTCAGAATGTCATAAAATAAAAGTTTTTATAGTTTTTAAAGATAATGAGTATTCCAGCCAACCCACCCTTTTTCACGGTTGCCCGATGCTGAAGCGTGCTCACGTGTCAGCATGGTGCCGAAGTGCTGGTAAACTTGTCTGTGGACGAGTTCGGCAAATTTAAAACAACGTCAGCTAAATACCTCTTCTCAAACTGCACACTGAGCAGAACTTAGTGGACCAACTCCTTTGCAGAAGCAAGCTTTGTAACCCAGTTAAATTTGTGTTTGAAAAGTCAAGCTGTGACGTTATGCATGCGCATCAACATTAACATCAGATTTTCTTGGTGGTGTTTGGAGTGTATCAGGAGGTTGTGCAGGGCTCAGGTGTACAGCAGTCCATCTTTCTGCTGGTTTGCCAGGGTTTTTCCTGTCTTGGCCCCGAACCCAGGACTTCAATGACAAGGACATCAAGCCATGGAATAATGCAGAGTGCATGCTGTACTGACATCAGGTGATGTTTTCCTTCCCACGGATGTCTCTACTGACTGCAGTGCCACCTGTGGTCACACACGTGGAAGTATCGCAGCGGGACATGCAGCCCTCCCTCCTCCGAAACAAGACAAGTAAAGGGACCAGGGAGAGAGCTATACTGCACCTGCTGACTACAGACCAGGACCTTGCTGAAGTACCTGTGGACACTCCAGTTATGACTAGTGCCCACAACTCAGTATGGTTTAGGACCCCTTTTAGAAGACGGCAATAGGACTCCCAAGACAAGGGTTCTAGACTTCAGACTAGCGTGTTTTAAAAAAATATATAAATGGGAAACTTCTGAAGTCTAAATCAGAAGGGGTAGAGCAGCTGGAAGGGAGGAAAAAAATGTAATACCATAAATAAATAAATCCTGGAGGTCACCAAGGGATGTTTAAGTGTAGTTAGAAAAATGGGAAAAGAAAGAGGCACATGTGGTTCCCGGGGCAGTAAGTAAGTAAAATTGTATTTCTGAAGTGCCCATTCCCAGAGGCTCTGGGCACTGTACAGCATAAAACACATCATAAACTGAACACAACAGACAAAGACAGTGTAACAGAAAAAACAAAATCATCACAGGATTAAAATAACTAAAAATAAATACAACTAAAATCCATATAAAATTATTATTTGCAGGCAGCCAGCAAGTCATAGTAAACCGAATGCCTCCTTAAACAGATGGGATTTCAAGACCCCTCTTTAAGGCTTCCAGTGAGGAGGCCACCCTCAAGAACCTTGGGAGCGAGTTCCACAGTGTCGGGCCAGCTCCCTCAAAGGTCCTGCCACCAGATGACTTCAGTCAAGCCCTGGCAACAGCTTGGAGGCCTACCTCAGAGGAATGAAGAGGGCAGGAGGTCTGGTGAGGAGTGAGGAGATCACACAGGTAGCTAGAGCCCAGTCCATGAAGGACCTTACAGGTCAGCAGGCTGACCCTGAAGGAGAACCACCACCTTATCGGCAGTCAGTGCAGGTCACGCAGGACCGGATTCACATGACAGGACCTTTGGAGGCCCGTCAGCAACCCAGCCACAGCATTTTACACTAACTGCAGGCGATGCAGGGTCCCTTCATTCAGCCAGGGTATAGGGCATTGCAGCAGTAAAGTCTGGATGTCACAAAAGCATGCACCAGCGAGGGCAAGTTGTCTGTTGAACCCATTCAGCCTGGCCAGCCAGACGCCAAAATCTGTTGCTGGTGTACACTGGTAATGGTGCTCCCTTTTAACCCTGTCTGCTACCTCCCTTCTTCACTCGTATCCGTGCCCCAGCCCTACCAGTTGACATCACCATTCCTGCCACCTTCCTCTCTGCCCTACCTGTCCTGTGAGTCACCACCCCCAGGCCTAGTGTCTAAGTCCCTAGCCTCATTTCTCCCTCCTTCCCCATCCTTCTAAGCTCCTTTCATTCCTGTGGGGCCTCCAACTGCCACTCTGGCACTGTACCTCTTGAGAGCACTGGCCACTCTCCAGTTGCCGCAGGTGTATCCCCCTCCCTTCCCTGGGCAGAATGGTGTAAACTATATCACAGAGTTCTGAAGTGCACCAGGTGGGCTTCCCACCCAGTGCCTTTGACACTGGCCTTCCCCACACAACCCTCTTTTATTTATTTATTTATTGAAATGTTTCACCAGGAAGGCACACTGAACAACAAGTTGCTCATCTCCCGGTGCGAGCTGGGGGGAAGGGTACAGTTGGATGGACAAACTGTATCTAAACATGCAATTACATTTAGCATACATGACGAGAACATTCAGAAATTAAAACATTACTCTCGCCATTGCCCTGCTGGAATGGCGTTACAATTATGAGACAGGTGAATAGAGCTGAAGCAACATTAATTTATACAGTAAGCTGAACATTCTATTACATTTGGCATACGTGGCAAGTAACGTACAAATATTAAAAACCAAACTACCGCCAACACGCTGCTGGAATGGTTATCCTCCATGCTGCTTCCAGTCATGCTCTCCATGCTCCACAGTGCAGCTAACTGCCATTCTAGACTGACAATCTGCCTCACCAGAGCGGCTATCAGCTCACAGTGGCCCGAGATAACTTTCCTCCACCCTACTGCCAGCAGGATGGTGTACATCAAGTTGCCCTGGCAGCACTACCAAGTGCGCTTCCTTCTTTCCTGGTAACCTGTGCTGTTCGAAACTGCTGGTATCCCCTGGTTCACTTCTACCTGTGGCTTAGCGAAACCCTGCAGGTCCATCTGCAGACCCGCACTGCCACCCAGACCACCATGATCTGAACTGGGTTTATGTCTCGGAGGGATGGAGGGATCCATGGGGGTCCCCAGCCATAAGGTAGGTCCTGAGGGAGGCAGGCACCAGTCCATGGGGATGGGTCAGGGTTGATAAGCTGCCCCAGATATCCCACTTCTAAATGAGTGCCAGGGAGTCTGGTATTCCAAGTGGCCACTATTCAGTTCTCTGCCAGTGATGTCGGGTACTCCAAGTACCCGCTATGCCAATTAGTACCCATAAAGTCAGCCTATGATGTGGCACTCACTGCTGCCAACTCAGTAACATCACACCTGCCCGTGTGAAGACTGAATATATCCATTTTACTATAGTGCTGTTGGAAGATTACTGCCTTGTCTGTGATCCTGAATGAAGGCTAAAAGGCTGGACGTCTGCTGCAGTGCTTCTGTTTAGTGCATATAATGCAGGGCTCTCCAGTGACCAAAGCTGAACAGGCCCTGTCCTTGTCACCTCTTGGCTTTATACATAATGACTGAAGAATCTGTTCCTGATTACAAAGAGGCCCGAGTTAGCCTATGGCAGGCAATGAGGATCGCTGTAAAGTACATACTAACATACGAAGAAGCCAGCAAAAGAAGGCCATTTGGTCTATCAAGTCTGCTCGTATTGCAGGGTTCACAGCTTGAGCTAATGTTCCTGCCCTCCCTCCCCACTCCTCCCATCCTCTCTACCCATGATCCTTACCTTCCCCCTGTATCTATCCCAGCCTCTCTTAAAGCTGCCCACAGTCTTCAACGAGATTACCTCTTTTGGCAGCACATTCCAAGTGTCCACCACCCTCTTTGTGAAGGAGTGCTTCCTGACCTCCCTCCTAAACCTCCCACCCTTCAGCGTATAACTGTGCCCCCTCATGTTATGGCTGTCACTCAGCTTAAAGAGACTCTCCTTATCATAGAAACATAGAAACATAGAAGTTGACGGCAGATAAGGACCGCAAGGCCCATCCAGTCTGCCCATTTCTTTTTCTACCTTATAAATGTGCCATCGGCCTTTGCTCTGTCAGTGACCTATCTATTCATAGTCATTTGTATTGCTCCTTATGCCTATCCATGCCTGTTTGAAGCCCTGCACTGTATTCATAGCCACCACTTCTTGTGGTAAGCCATTCCATGCATCTACCACCCTTTCTGTGAAAAGAATTTCCTCACATTCCCCTTAATCGACCTCCCTCTAATCTCATGCTGTGTCCTCTTGTCCTGCTATTTTCTTACATTTAAACATGTTAGACTCTTTCACCTTGTTTATGCCCTTAAGGTGTTAAATGTCTATCATATCCTCTCTCCCTCCTTTGCTCAAGGGTATACATATTGAGCTCCGTTAATCTGTCCTCATATGTCTTCTGATGCAGTCCCTGCACCATTTTGGTTGCCCTTCTCTGGACTGCCTCAATTTGGTTAATGTCCTTGTGAAGTGTGCCTCCAATACTACCGCAGTACTCCAGATGGGGCCTAACCAATGTCTTGTAGAGGGATTATTACCTCCCTCTTACGACTTGTGATACCCTACTAATACACCTAACACCCCTAGCCTTACCTACTGCTTTAGAGGTCTGCTTGGATGATTTTAGGTCATCAGTGATGATGATGCCCAAGTCTCTTTCTTCCTTTGTGACTGCTAACTCCTTCCCAGCCTATAAGTGGCTCAGGGTTTCTCTTCCTATGTGCATGATTTTGCACTTCTTTGCATTAAATCCCAGTTGCCACTCTTCTGACCATTCTGCTAGTTTATCCAGATCTCTTCTCATTCTGCCCACCCCATCTGGATCATCTACTCTGTTGCAGATCTTGGTGTCATCTGCAAACAGACAAGCCTTACCCTCTAGTCCATCTCAGGGTCACTAATGAAGATGTTGAATAGGACTGGCCCCAGGACTGATCCCTGAGGTACCCACTTGTGACCTGCATCTCTTCTGACTGTATACCATTTACCACCACTCTCTGTTTTCTGCCAGTCAACCAGTTTGCCACCAGTTGACCAACTTCTGACCCACCCAGGCCTACCTAGCTTATTTATCAATCTTCTATGTGAACAGTGTCAAAGCTTTGCTGAAGTCAAGGTAGGCGACATCAGCTACTCCCCTTGGTCCACCACTCTGGTTACCCAGTCAAAGAAATCTATGAGATTAGTTTGACAGGACCTTCCTTTTGTAAACCCATGCTGTCTTGGATCCTGTGCCTATGATTCCAGGTGTTGCACTATCCTTTCCTTAGAGTGCCTCCATAATCTTGCCCACTACTGAGGTAAGACTGACGGTCTGTAGTTCCCGCCTCCTCCTGCTACCACTCTTGTGGGTGGGATCACATGAGCCCTTCTCAGTCTTCTGGGACCTCTCCTGTGCTCAGAGACTCACTAAACAATTCTGCTAATGGCTCTGCTAGTTCCTCCTTTAGCTCCTTAAGTACCCTGGGATGTATGCCATCAGGTCCCATTGCCTTCTACACCCTGAGCTTAGCAAGCTCTTGTGGGAACCTTTCTTTTGTGAAGGGAGTAGTGCTCACCTCCCTCCCCTGTGTCCATGATGCTGAGCTGTGGGCCTGCCCTACCTTCTCTTCAGTAAATACTGAGCAAAAGTATCTATTTAGGATAGATGCCTTTATAGGGTCCTCCTCACATGCTCCTTTTCTCCATTAAGCTTAGCAATACCCCTCTGGACTTTCTCCTTTCACTAATGTATCTATAGAAAGTCTTGTCACCTTCTTTACTGTTCATGCTAGTGTTTCCTCAGTTTGGGACTTTGCCTGCCTTACTGCCTTACCTGCTTCCCTTAAGGCAGTTTGGTATGCCTCCTATCTTCATCCCGCTGTGTTCCCTTATATTTCCTGAAGGCCAGCCTTTTGGCTCTGACCTTTTCTGTTACTGTATTTGAGAACCAAAGTGGTTTCCTTCTTCTTTGCACTTCCTTTTCTGTCTAACACAATGGGATGTTGCTTCAAGTATTGTATCCTTAATGCTTGCCCTTTGCCTGTACCTCCTCACCTGTGTTTCTTTTTTGCCAGGGCTAAGCTTAACTCTGTTGGCCATCTTATCAAAGTCAGCTCCTCTGAAGTCCCATATTTTTGCCTTGGAATGGGATGATTTAGATGTAGTAGCCAAATTGAACCACACCATGTGATGGTCACTGGCCCAGGTGACCTTCTACCTGGAGATCTGTGATCCCTTCTTTGTTAGTCAGTACTAGATCTAGGATAGCCCTGTCTCTTGTGGGTTGCTGTACCAGTTGTTTGAGGCCCTCCCTGCAGGAATCCACTATGAGTCTAGTTCTGGCAGATGTTCCTGCTGGTATTGACCAATCTGTATCTGGCATGTTGAAGTCTCCCATTATCAGAACCTCCCCTTTAGCTGTCATGTTTTGTATATCTTCTAACAGTAATGTGTCTATGTCCTCCCTCTGGTCTGGGGGCCTGTAGACAACCCCAGTTCTTATGGCTGTCCCATTTCCTGTTTCCAGGGTGACCCACAGTTCTTCTGGCTCCTTATGTGTATTCTGAATTTCTGTAGCTTTGATATTTTCAATAACATACAGGGCCACTCCTCCCCCCCTTTTTGCACCTCGGTCTCTTCTGAACAATACATAGCCAGGTACTGAAGTCTCCCAAGTGTGGTTACTGGTAAACCATGTCTCACTAATTGCTACTATGTCCAGTTTAGCCTCAACCTTATCAACCTTATTTATTCCTTTCAAGTACTTGAAGGTCCCAATCATGTCCTCTCTCTCTCTCTCCCATCTTCCAGGGAGTACATGTTTAGTGCCTTCAATCTCTCCTCGTATGCCTTACCCTGCTGACCTATCATCTTTGCAGCCCTCCTCTGGACCTTCTACAGCAGGTAAATGTCCTTTTTGAGGTATGGGCACCAGTACTGAACTCCATACTCTAGAAGCAGCCTAACTAGTGACCTATACAAGGGCAGTATAACCTCCTCTCTTCTACTACTGATCCCCCTAAATATGCATCCCAGCGTCTTAGTTGCATTTGCCGCTGCTTTCTTGTACTGCGTGGAGTGCTTCAGGTCACTAGTGATCATCACTCCCAGGTTCTTCTCCTCCTCTGATGCAGATATTCGGACTCCACTCAGGTAGTACTCTGTCCTGGGATTCTTGGCTCCAGTATGCATAACTTTGCATTTCTTGGCATTGAAGCCAAGCTGCCAGATCTTGGACCACTTCCCCAGCTTTTCCAGATCTTTCTGTAGGTCCTGTATCCCTTCAGCTGTGTCCACTCTCCCACAGAGCTTGGTGTCATCCGTGAATAAGCACATTTTGCCCTTAATGCCATCTCCAATGTCACTGATGAAGACATTGAACACCACCGCACCCCCCCCAGCATCGAGCCCTTGCAGGACCCAACTAGTTACCTCTCTAGTGCCAGATAACTCTTCCCCTCCCCCACAACCACCCTCTGGATTCTGTCCCTCAGCCAGTTTTCCACCCATCTGGCCATCTTTTCCCCAACCACGAGATCCATCAACTTCCTGATCAACCTTCTGTGGGGCACAGAGTCAAAGGCCTTGCTGAAATCAAGACAGGGGATGTTTACCGCTTGGTCCCTGTCTACTGTCTTAGTGACACAGTAAAAGAAGTCAATCAGATTTGTTTGACACGATCTCCCCCCCATGAACTCATGCTGCCTCACATCCTGAAGACCATGCGCTCCACTAGATATTCCACCAACGTTTCCTTTAGTATGGTCTCCATGAGCTTGCCTACAATGGAGGTCAGACTGACTGGTCTGTAATTCCCTGGGTCATCCTTGGTATCGCTTCTGTGGAGGGGCACTACAAGTGCTGTTCTCCAGTCCTGTGGTACCACTCTTGACTTTAGTGAACTATTAAATAGGTCTGCCAGTGGCCCTGCCAGCTCCTCAGCCAGTTCCTTTAGTATCCTTGGATGTACTTTGTCTGGGCCTGGTGATCTGTCCACCTTCAATGCCAGCAGCTCCTCCCTCACTCTATCCTCCTCTATCACTACAACTGTGTTGCCCTCCCCCCGCTCCTCTTTCCCTCCTGAAGGCACTGGTCCATCCTTCTCCCTGGTGAAGATAGAACAGAAGTATTCATTTAGTATCTCTGCTTTTCCCCCATTATCCTCCACCCACTTCACCCCTTTCTTAAGCCGAACAATCCCTTCCTTCTTGTCCCTTTCCTCACTTACATATCAAAAGAAAGCTTTCTCCCCTTCTTAATTCCTTCAGATATCTGTGGCTCCCCCTGTGCCTTTGCTCTCCGGACTTCCATACTTGACTCACTAGCCAATCTTAGGCAATGTTCCCTATCCACCTCTCTTTCTTGGTCTTCCTGAATTTTCTATAGGCCAACCTCTTTTCCCTTACTGCCTGGACATCCCCAGAACTGAACCAGTTGGGCGCTTTGGCCCTTGCATTCTTCCACCTGAGCCTAACACACTCATCTGTGGCAACCAGTATTCCTTCGTTAATGACCAAGCCCTGATGGGAAAATGCATACCACTCTGCTCAGGACTGGGACCACAACCTTGCACTCTTCCAGGTGACGTAACAGTTAGCATAATAGCTATTTTTATTTGTGATGTGAAACACAAAAGCGCCCACAACTGTGCAGAAACATGGTATTTTTAGGGACTGTGAATACCAGAACCAAGCTCCCTTGTGGAGGTACTGACTTTACTGGTGGGTGCTACAGCAACACAGGCCCAAGGAGTCTTAAATAAGTGGATGAAATCACAACAGAAGTCCCAATTCCACCAGGAGGAGAGATCTGAGGGCCGTTACCTGTACTATGAAGGTCACCAGGGTAGCACTTCATCAAAACCTTTTGCAAGGAATTGGAGCAGAGGCTACAATCCCGCTGGAACACCACTGCTACAACCTCTGCGACAGAAATGTAATGCTCTCCAAAATCTCTAATATACCCTCAGAGTGGACTGATGCCTGAAAGTTATTTATGGAAAATGATTTTACCAGGGAAAATACTATCAAGAGTCATACAGTTACGATGAGGTCTATGACCTCCTGTGGACATCCAGCACCTTCTGGACTTCATTCCCAATTGTTTTATCAACAGGATCAGATTTTTTAATGTGTTGTTGGTCCTAGGAGTAGCATCTCGTGTAGAGGACAGTTAAAGCTGTGTGCTGTCTTGAGTAGAATCTCGACAGAATGGGGATCAGATGTACAGCGTCATGCATTCCAAGCATACCCACCATAGGGAAATGGCATCCCAGTCGCCCAACTCATGCTCCTGGTTAGGGAGCAGTATTTGTGGTATCTTAATGTTGGTCTTGTTCATGACAAATCATTCCATGGACACTTTCACAGGGGAAAAAGGGTGCAGAAAGCATCGTCACTGCACGCCCCTTCTTTATGTACTACGGCTTTTCAATGTAGGCAAGCTGCCGCGGAGTTGCCCTGCCCAGGATGTAGGCAGCGAACAGGCTGAACAGTTGCTCTCCTGCTACACCTAAGAACTGCAGGCTATCAGCCATCTATGGATCCCATAGCCTTCCTGTTCCTCAATGTTTTTTTATTATTGTGCTGTTGGCTGTGAGGTCCAGGCATGCTCCCCCAACCTTTGAGGATGTCATTGGGTGTAGATTGACGGGATCTTGTATGTTCCAGGGGGCGCACCCTTCAGTGCGTTGTCCAGTTGAACCACTACAACAGGCTGGGTCTCATCTGATTTGACCCTCTAGTACATCGATGACCATTACCCCTGTGTGTGGACCCCTGGTGTGGTGTTGGAAAACACACCAGGAGTGGACGATGACCAAATGTTACAGACTTTAACTAGATATCCCAGCACTGTACCTTGAACCTCAGGCACTGTTCTGGGAACCTGAGGGGTATGTGGAGATGGATGTCTGGCAGTTCTAATGACGCTTGGAATCCCACAGTTGTCCTCCTCTGATGGACTTGAGTGTCTCAATTTTCAATGGCCTGTACCAGGAAAAAAACGATTCAAGAATTTTAACTACAATGTGGGGCTGAACCTCCCCAGGCACAGATAACCAAGTCCCTTTTGGGTGTAACCTGCATACGCAAGGACAGACCTATGAAGAGAGCTGGTATCACAATACTTCAGCCAGTCGACGTATGAAAGTAATGACAACTCCCGAGCAGACCGACACGCTAGTCATCTGGTATCCAGTGTGGCGGTGACACTGTCTGCCTCACATGAATAGTCAACTGACCAGAACAGGTCCTGTTTATGTGCAGAAATTAACTCCTTGTCCCTTGCCTGCCAACGACCGAAGGCATGCGAGTCTGCCCAGCAAATGGCAGTGTTTCTTATCATGATGTGTTGTCACTTGGGCAGAGACTGATTTTCACAAAGCCATTCCTATGAAGGATGTGGGTCATTAG
Organism: Neoceratodus forsteri; assembly: GCA_016271365.2. Classification (NCBI taxonomy): domain Eukaryota; kingdom Metazoa; phylum Chordata; order Ceratodontiformes; family Ceratodontidae; genus Neoceratodus; species Neoceratodus forsteri. The sequence continues at coordinate 1,776,495,761 of CM057450.1, read as the reverse complement.
AGACAGTTCCCCTAGGCAAAGAGAGGTGTCTCCATCATGTGTCAGATCACCGTCTGCATGGAGTGATGCCGGACACCAACAGAGACATCACCTTAATGCAGACTTACTTTGGGGCATGTCCAGAAGGAAAAAGTTAACGGATAGTTCAGAAATGTAATGCAAACCCCCAAGTAACAGTACTTCTCTAAGTAAACAAAGATACAGGGCAGGAGAGGGAAGGATATATCCTGGTGACTCTGACCAGGTGATCATCCAAGACTCTGGTCCCCCTGTATGTCCAAGAAGGTGTTGGTAGGAGCTGTAACATCCTTCTCTTAATGGCTGGTGATTGTCACTGTCACAGGTCTTTGGAGGCGCAGGCTGGAGATGTGGTGAGCACAAGTTCATGTTCAGACCAGCGCTTGGATCCTAGCAAGGACCAGATGCTATCCATCTGGAAGGGGCTGGTAGAGCACAAGGGGAATAGATTGGGCCCATATCCCAGTATAAAGATATTTCTGCTGGCCTTTCTACGATAGTCACCACTAGTGTGCATTGGTCCCTGGCGATCTTGTACCTCCTTTGAACCCAATTCTCAAAAACGGCTAGATACATAACCAAAATGAGGCAAGAGAGAACCAACAGCAATGGCTTTGCGTGATTCAAAAGGAAAAAACTTTTCAATTTATAAAGGGTACAATTTTTTGATTACTATTACAACAAACAAGCTAAATATGGTCAGAAAAAGTGAGTAAGGGATCCAAAATTACTCCCAGGTATTTAAACTGGGATACTTGCTCAATAAATACAGGTTACTCACCTGTAACAGGAGTTCTAGGAACGGTATATGTTGTTCATCCACACTCTCTGGCAGGTATGCTTGCCGCTTTAATTCTTGCCGGAAGGTCTTCAAGCTGGCTCCTCCCACCCACCCGGGTGGTAAAACTCTCGGCTCTGCCCCATGACGCCAGATCTTGCCCGCTGGAAGCTCAGGTTGTGCGTCGAAGTTGGGGAGGTTGGGAGGGTCGTGTGGATGAACAACATATACCATTCCTAGAACTCCTGTTACAGGTGAGTAACCTGTATTTCTAGGGACATGGATATGTTGTTCATCCACACTCTCTGGCAGACTCCTAACAGTTCTCCGGGAGGAGGGAGGCAAGGCTCACACCTCCAATACTTACTTGGGAAAGACAGATTGGAGAACTGAGGCCCCAAAACCAGCATTCCGGCGTGACTCGAGGTCGATGTGGTAGTGGGTAATAAAGGTATGTGCCGACTTCCAGGTAGCAGCCCTGCAGATATCCTGGATAGGTACGTCCCTGGAAGCAGCTACCGATGCAGCGGTATGGCGGGTAGAATGAGCTCTTATCCCTCTGGGAGGCTCCATGCCCGCCAACCTGTAGCAGAGCTCTATGCAGGAGGTGATCCACCTGCCTATCGTCCACTTTGCTGCAGGTCTGCCAAGTGCGGCTTCAGCATAGGTGACAGACAGCTGGCGAACCTCTCCCCGAACTTCAGTAGTCCGCTCCTTATAATAAGCAAGCGCTCGTCTAGGGTCCAAAGTATGGAGCCTATACTCGGCCTCCGAGGTGTGATTGGGGTAGAACACCAGCAGAGTCAACACCTGGTTACGGTGAAACTCCGACACCACCTTCGGAAGGAATTTCGGGTGGGGGCGCAGGACAACCTTGTCCCTGTGGAAGACCAGGTAGGGAGGCTCGCTGGAAAGCGCCTGGAGCTCTCCCATCCTTCTGGCTGACGTGACAGCCACCAAGAAGGCGGTCTTCCACGACAGGTGTGAAAGATCACACCTGTGCATTAAATTGAATGGCTTGCCCATGAGCTTGGCCAATACCAGCAGTAGATCCCACGGAGGTGGAGGTTCTCGCACCGGAGGGGAAATGTGGTCAAGGCCTTTGAAAAAGCGCCCGACCACCTTCTCCTGTGCCACCGACTGCTTGTTGGCCCGCGCCCAGTAAGCAGAGATGGCTGCCAGGTGCACCTTAAGGGTCGTCGACCGAAGCCCTTGCTGAGAAAGGGACCACAAGTAGTCCAGAATGCTTGCCAAGGGGCAGTAGGAAGGGTCCAAGCCCTTCCCCTGACACCAAATGGAAGAGCTCTTCCATTTGAAGGCATAGCATTTCCTGGTCGACTCCTTACGGGATGCCTCAACGACGTTGAGGACCTCCGCCGGAAAGACCCAGAGCCTGGAACTCTAGCTGCTCAGGAACCAGGCCGTCCAGGTGCAGGGATTGAAGGTCTGGATGGAATACCTTCCCTGACTGACTGAGATCAGGTCGGCCGGGCTGGAAGCCGCCTCGGGAGCCTGGAGCTGAGGCTGAGGAGATCTGGATACCAGAACTGGCGGGGGCCAGTCTGGGGCTACCAGAATCACCCGCCTTGTCCCTCCTCGCCTTGAGAAGCACCTTGTGGATCAAGGAAATGGGGAAAGGCGCAGAAGAAGCCAGGGTCCACGGCCCCGAGAAGGCATTCCCTGCAGCGACCCTGCTGAGGGGGGCGGGCATGGAACAGACTCCGCTGCGCATTCTCCCTGGAGGCAAACAGGTCCACCTGAGGTGTGCCCCAGTAGGAGAAGAGATCTTGTACTACCTCCAGCAGGAGACACCACTTGTGAGACGCAGCCCCTATCCGGCTTAGGGCATCGGCCAGGGTGTTGGAGGCTCCTGCCACGTGAATGGCTAGGAGATCCGCCTCCAGGCTGCACACTAGGGACCAAATGCGGAGAGCTTCCTTGCATAACAGCAAGGATCACGGCCCGCCCTGGCGGTTCAGACAGTACATGCTCATGGTGTTGTCCGTCTGGACCTGAACCACTTGACCCCGTAGAAATGGAGTGAAGGTGGTGAGAGCTAGACGGACCGCTCGGAGCTCCAGCAGGTTGATGTGGCATCGGGACTCCCGAGGGGACCAGAGGCCGTGCGCTCTGTGTTCCCCCAGATGATCACCCCAACCCATCAGAGATGCGTCGGTCGAGAGAGAGACCGTAGACTCGGGGCAGATGGACGGGATACCCTCCTGCAGATGTGCTGGAACGATCCACCATTGGAGAGCGTTCCACATCTCCTGGGTCACTGTCACGGGCTGGTCCAATGGATCGTGGCATTGTGACCATTGGCTGGCCAGTCCCCATTGAAGGGGACGCATGTACCAACAGGCCCAACGGACCACGCTGGTCCAGGCCACCATGAGGCCCAGGAGGCGCAGGAAGTCCCGGGCAGGGCACGATTGCCCAACCAGAAATGACTGGGCAAAGGAGAAAAGAACCTCGGCCCTGTCCGCCAGGAGCCGTGCTCTGGCTCGCAGAGAGTCGAGCTCTGCCCCGATGAACAGAATCACCTGCTTTGGCACGAGTTCCGACTTGGCCTCATTGATGAGGAGGCCAACCTGAGAGCAAACCTGAGGGCGGATCTCTGGACCGCTCCGCCTCCAGTCTGGAGGGCTGCTATCAGCCAATTCGTCCAGGTGAGGGTACACCTGGACCCCTCGGCGCCACGGGAATGCTGTCACCACTGCCATGCATTTGGTGAAGACCCTGGGAGCTAGGGAGAGGCCGAAGGGCATGGCCCGGAACTTGTATAGGGATTCCTCCGCTCTGAAGCGGAGGAACCTCTGATGGGACGGACGGATTGGGACGTGAAAGAATGTGTCCTGGAGGTCCAGGGAGCAGAACCACACACCTCGTTCCAAGGATGGGAGTATCTGAGCCACAGTGACCATCCTGAAGGTTCAAGACCTTAGGAACTTGTTCAGGTCGTGCTGGTCGAGATTGGGGCGCCAGCCCCCCATCTGTTTTGGGACCAGGAAGTACCTGAACACAAACCCCGGGTCTGAAGGAGGATCCGCCACCTTCCTGATTACCTCTTTTAGGAGCAGGGCAATGCTCGGCCTGGCCGAGGGCGACAGGCTGTGGATCCCATGGCCCCCGAGGGGCGACGGCTCGAAAAGGCGGAACCTGCTCGAACTCCAGAGGCAGGCCTTTTCCTACCACCTCCAACACCCAGCGGTCCGTGGTGATAGCGGACCAGGCGGAAAGGAAGTGGCGGAGCCGTCCACCCATGGGGGAAACCCAGGGGAGAGTGACGAGGTTGGGGGCGGCACCCCTCAACCCGTCACTGGACAGGCTTGGAGGAAGAACCGGCCGAGGAACCTCCCAGGACTTTACCTCCTTGCTTCCTGTTGGAGGAAGCCGTCGGCTTGGGCTTGGGACGCCAAGCGCGAGCCTGCAGGCCCTGTTGCTGGTGCTGCTGGGCCGGTCAAGGAGCAGGGACCTAAGGACGAAAGGATTTCTACTGCTGATGGCGGCCTTTGCCCCTCTGGGCGGAGGTGACCGAGTCCAGAGTGGCATTGGACTTCTCGATCCACTGGAGGTGTCCCTCCACTCCAGGGCCGAAGAGGTCAGTCCCCAAGAAGGGGACGTCCGCCAACTTGTGCTGGGTATCCACCGTGAAGGTGGATATCCTCAGCCACGCCCTGCGTCGCATGGCCACTGCAGCCGCTACTGACCTGGCACAGGAATCACCTATGTCCAGAGCAGTCTGGAGCTGCTGCTTTGCCACCGCCCTACCCTGGTCCCGCACCTGGCGGACCGTGGTCTGCAGGTCAGGCGGGAGATGAGGAACAACCTCATCTAGGGAGCCCATGAGGGCGTGGAAGAAGTGTGCCATCAGCAAGGCCGAGCTGGCCTGTTGGAGGCCGAGGGAGGATGTAGCATACACCTTGCGCCTGGCAAAGTCCAGCTTTTTGGACTCTTTGTCGGGGGGCTTGTCCACATCCCGGGAGTTAACAAAGCGTCAGAGAAACGCTGTCGGTGGCGAACCCCTCAGCAGAGGGGTGTTCCAAACCGGCAAGAGTCGTAGGGGACCGATACTTCCTGGCCATCCTGGCTGAGGGCGCAGGACAGGAAGTAGGCCGCTGCCAAAGCTCCAAGGCTGGGCCGACAATGGCCTCAGCCACCGGAAAGGCCTCCGTGGGAGAATCCCCTCGGTCCAGAATCTCCGTCAGAGGATACTTGGCCCGTTTGGACACTGCATCCCAGTGGACTCCAAGATGAGTCGAAGCAGACCCAAGAAGGACGATGGGCTATCATCCACTTACTAGCCCCGGAGGACTCCAGGTCGCACTGCCTAGAGAACAGGGAGGAATCGTCATCGGATTCCGAAGAGTCTGCAAAGAGCTGCCTCGGCCCTGAGCCACCCTCCACCTGCCGAGGACGGTCGGGAGTGAGGGTGACCGACAACCTGTGGGGCAGGCCATGACCCGACCGAGAATTCTTGGTTGGTGCCCCCGACCGATTGTGGAGGGTGGAGGTTCCACCACAGTCGGTGGACCAGCTGGTTCGCTTAGCAAACCGGCCCTGGGGCGGGCAACTCGACTGGAACGAGTGGTTGCTTCGGCCGTTCAGGCGACAGCCACTTGATGGTCGGGGTCGGCTTAGGCCCGGATAACAACAACTGCTGCCACATAAGATCCTCGTAGCGCCGGCGCAACTTGCGCTGTAGGCTCTCCTCACCCAAGGTGGACGAGGAAGAATGGCATCACCGCTTACTTCAGTAACGAGACTGAGACCGCCGATGTTGGCGGGAATGGCTCGACCGAGAAGAGGTCCGAGACCAAGACCGAGACCCCCGGGGGACTGAGGGTGGGTCTGGGAAGGGGTTGGGGATACCCGCTCTTCCCTCAGCTCGGGAACTTTAACCGGGGACTGCGGTCCCGAAAGAGCAGGCAGATCCTCGGTATCCACCGGGGGAACCAGTGAAGTAGGGCTGTCAGCTTCTCCAGTCTAACGGATCGAGAAAAATCTCGACTTCGTCGACGGGAGTCTCAGCAGGCTGGCCTGACGGGGGGCACCATGAAGCCAGCGGCCTCAGCCGCAACCTCAATCGAAGTCGATGGTCGGCTGCCCAGAGAGGGGGACCTCTCCCGCTCCCACGAACGCCAACGATGGAACTTACCTTTCGATTCCCTCTTCTTGGGCTGAGAAGAATGTCCCGAAGGCCCCTCTCCTTTCGTGGAAAGGAACTGGCAAAGCTCCTTGAACGAAGCTGTATACCAGGAATTCAGAGAGAGCGGGATAAATGCCGTGGCCTAGGAGGAAGAAGATGCGGCCTGGGCCGCCTCCTCCTCGAGGGCGATCATCTGCTCGAGCTGCTCAGCCCAGCCGCCAGACACGCCTAATGAGCCTCTTGGATTTTACCGTGGAAAATAAGCTGGGCGCCCAGCTTCAAACGGGCAGTGCGATCATCCAGAACATTGGCCGAGAAAGAACAGCACAACTCGCAAGCCTGCTAGGCCTAAGCAGTAGATGCACGTGGAGTGCGGATCTGTCCTGGACATTTTCTGCCCGCAAGGGCACCTCCGAAAGCCGGGAACAGATTTGTCCATCGCAGCCACGAGGGAAGATGAAAACCGAAGTTTAGAAAACTTAAAAATCAATTTCGGATGAACCAAAGAATTAGGATCCAGTCTAAAACGCAGAGCGCTAAGGAGGGAACCTGAGCTTCCAAGCGGTAAGGAAGATCTGGCATCATGGGGTGGAGCCGAGAGTTTTACCACCCGGGTGGGTGGAAGGAGCCAGCCTGAAGACCTTCCGGCAAGAATTAAAGTGGCAAGGATACCTGCCAGAGAGTGTGGATGAACAACATATCCATGTCCCTAGAATTACCTTGACTGTCATAAGGCTCAAGAGCGTGGCAATTATTTAGCATAAAACATTATCCCCAAATCACAGATTTAGTCTTCTTTGAGTTAAAAATAAGTAAATTCTTAGAAAACCAATTATGAGCAGAAAAAAGTCAATCTGAAGATCATTAGCCAACTTAGAAAATTCCTTAGCTCTGGAAAAAGAATAAGACCATCAGCATAAAGTAATGAATGACAATTTGTGATTATAGAGGGAAGGCAGTTAACAAACAAAGTAAACACAAGTGGCCCTAAATTTGATCCCTGCAGCACACCCCTATCAATTGTATTAATACTAGACATCACATTAGAAACCCCAACAAACTAGGAATGATCCAATAAACAATCTTCAACCCAGGAAACAACATCAGATGAAAAAAATGAAAATTACGTACCTACCGTAATTCTTGATCTTCCCTTGTATCTTCACCATTCATTACTGCTTGGGTTAAGCGGTGCGCATCCGCTATGGAGTTTTTTTTTTTTTTTTGGAGTCGGCTCCAATGGCGCCTCCTCGGCGCAACGTGCCGCATCATCGCGTGGAAGGCCGTTAGGTGCCGCAGACTCTCCTCTATCTCAGTTCTGTTAGCGGAGGCGAAAATAAAGGTGAGAAAAAGGAAAAGCGAGGCAAGAGAGCCGAGGGATAGAAAAAGGAAAGGATATAAACTGAAAAAGGGGTAAGTCGGTGAGAATAGACAGAGGAGAGAGAATTCCTCACCCTAAGGACCCAGAGCCTCCTTCCGAGCTGCTCTAAGGGAGGAACAGAGAGAAGGAAAGAGAAAGTAGAGGAAGAAGGAGAAGAAGAAAAGGGGCATGTTGAGAGGGAGAACAGTGCCCATCGAGCATTGGTTGAGAGGCTTATAGGCTCGAGACTAACAAGGGAGCAAGAATCCCAGTTGTTAGGACTAAGGGGAGGTTCAACCGAACCACCTGAACAGATCCGAATGAGGGCAGACTCTCTGAACTCTCAACATGCCCAGTCCCTTCATCCTAGTTGAGGGCTCCTAGACTGTCCGGGCAGAGCCTGTTCCGGGTAGAGCGCCCAGCCAGGAAGGGGACTAAGTCCCTTAACCTTGTTAGGTGCTAACACAGCAGTGTATGGAAAAGACTATGCCTTCTCGAAGGCAGTTTTGTATGAAAAATAGAGTGGAACTCAATCAGACTCCCTAGGAAAGGCAGGCAGGCAGCACAGACCTGACAAGTTCAGTCAGTAGCTAGAAGAGCTAGAAATAATACCTGCCAGGAGGATTCTTGACTTTGCCGGGCCAGGACAGGCATGGCCACTTGGGCCGTGAAACTGCACGACCTGAAGAAGGTAAGGAATCGCACCCAAAGGGTGGTCAGAAAGAGTTCCCTCAGAAGTAGAGAAAATTATAACCGTGCTCGTTCCTCTTACCTTGAGGAAAAAAGGGAGATCCATTCACTAAGAATGGAAAAATAGAAAAGTTTTTTTTTGGGGGGCATAAAGACCAAGAAAAGTAAGAGGAACGAGACGGGAGGGGGAGACGCCACAGAAGGAGGCCACTGAGGGGAAGGTGGGAGGGTATCAGTAATGAATGGTGAAGATACAAGAGAAGATCCAAGAATTACGGTAGGTACGTAATTTTCATATCTTCCCTTGTCAATCTTCACCATTCATTACTGCTTGGGCGAGTACTAATCCCTCCCCCTTAAAAAAGGGGGGATAGAACCCTGAGGGAACAAGACCCCCAGCCTCCTGTTGGTGAGAAACAGAAGGGGAAGACCCTGGCTAATGCAGAGACAAGCCTATGTGGGAGAAGAGCTAGGAGGTGCCCCCAGAGGACGGGGAGACGGAGGAAGCCCCTGCAAAAGTCTCCTAGCTCTGGAGGAAAAGAGACGGGTCCCCCGGAAAGCGGAGCAAATCACCCTACACCGGGCCACGGGTGACAACCTTGACAGACGAAGCCATGCCGTCCGCCTAATGCAGATGGCTGTCCCCGCAAGCCTGGAAGCCACCTCATTAGCATCATAAGATGCCCTTGCTTGGTGTCTTGTCAGCTCCAGGCCTATAGCGGAGAGGGCAATAGCCTGTCTGGTGTGCGCCATATCAGGCATTGATGCTAAGAGCTGGGGGAGCATCAACCACGGATGCTGATTGTAGGCAGCGTGGTGAGCCTGATGTGATGCAATGCAGGCCACCGCACGAGAGGAAGAGAACACTCTTCGCCCCCACCGGTCGAATTGTAGGGAATCCGAATCCGGTGGACGGTTGTGCGCCAGGCGGCGACGCCCGGAAGGAGTCTCTAGGTATACCAAACCCGAGGATGGGATGGGAAGGGTACCCAGGGATTCCGAGGGGGCACAATACCTTCGTCGACAGTCTACCGGGGCTGGAGAAGGGGCGGCTGGCAACTGCCAGGAACGGATAGACGCCTCCTGGAAAGGGATAGGCCAGGAAGGAACCACCAGGTGCTGGGCACTGAATTCTCCAAGGAATTCACGCGTCTCCCGTTCAGTATTGTCTCACCTAACGTAAGAGATTCAAAGATCCCTCACCATCCTCGAAAGGAATCGCTGATATTCAGTGAAATCAGCGTCGGAGGAAAGATGAGTAAGGGGTTCCTCTCCCTCAGAGGAGGGAGACGAGGATGATGGGGAGCTCGAATGTCCAGAAGATTCCTGTGGCAGTGGGGAGAGTTGAAAGACCCGCTCATGCATATATCTAACGTATGAGGGGAAGGCCGCCGCAGAACCTCTGAACTGCTCCCAGGATAACAGACCCGTAGGACCGACATGGCCTGGAAGAGTGGGGGGTGGTTGCAGAGATACTGGAGAAGGGCACCTGCGAATAGGCAACTGACCTCTGCTAGGGCTCTGAAATCCGGGGAACGGAGCCCGAGCTGGCGGGATCCCAGACAACAAACCAGGTCGCAAAACGGAACCCTGGGGATGCGAGGCCTGGAAGAGCCCAGAAGGGATCCTCCTGTGAGAATCTGGGACTGCATGGATCCAGAAGGGCAGTCCTAAGCAAGCACGGAGGGAGTCCCGGGGCCCAAGAGGAAAAGGCGGTTGACGCTGTGGCTCCTAGCCACCCCACGGGGTGGCCAGCTGAGACCAGACGACCGTCCCCCTCACGACCCCTCGGACACCGAGGCCCTCCTCCTCGACTCCAGCATTCCCCACCCCAAGAGGTGGCAACAGCACCCAGGTAGCTGTCACAGACCCCAAGGAGGAGAGCCCCTCAGTCCCCACCACATCACCCTCCGGGACCGGGCCACCCCTAGCCCGAGGGTCCTCAGGGCAGGACGGGAGCGGAGACAGCAGGAGGGGCCCGCTGTGCCGCCTAGCACCACGTGTTACTGGGGACCCCGACCCCGAAGAGTCAGGGTGCCAGGAAGGGTCCACGTCTGAGTCATCGACCTCCAAAGAGGACAAGACCAGCAGAACCTCCATGCTGGCAACCCCGGGGGTCCCCGGAGGAATGGCGCCGGTGCTAGGGATAGCGCGGGACGACCCTAGCCCACTCGCGACTGCTAGGCCCGGTCCCGCTCCCCTGCTGCGCCAGTTAGGCCCATGGCGCCGGCCCCGGCGCCGGAACCCAACCCGGCGCCGCTGAGAGCACAAACCAGGCCTGCGCCGCCTACAGTGCCGTCTTGATCACTGGCACCGCAAGTGGCACCGGGATCCGAAATGGCGCCGGAGGGCGGCATTGAGGGTCCACCGGTGCCAGGCCCAGCAGGCATGGGCCTCGACACTGGGGGAGCCTGCACCTCCGAGGAGGTAACTGCCGAGGCGGTGTCCCCATGGGGGACCGCGACGTTGCTCCGACACCGCGAGAGAAGCTTCCTCTTCGGCAAGAGAAGAGGAGGAAGCCTCCTCCTCCTCCTCGGACCGTACAGGCCCGGGAGGGGACCCGGGGGAAGGGCCTAGAGACCCTACCTGGGAATCCCTGGAGCGATGCCATCCCCCGAAGGTCGGCGGGGCCTTGCCGAGCTTGAACGCGCGGACTTCGAGGACACGACGGTCCATGGAGAAACAGGCGTCGCACATGTCCATGTTGTGGTTGGGTCCCAGGCAACGGAGACAGACATCATGCCGGTCCGAGACGGAAAAATGCCGGCCACAGGAGCACCGACACATAGGGGCGCGGCCGCGCCGACTTACGCCTTGCTCCCGAACCTGACATGATGCGAACTAAGCAAGGGAAAAAAGCAATCAAAGCACTGCGCGAATTATAGGAAAAAAAGGAACGGTCTTCGTTATACGCGTCGAGAGAGACGCCTAGAGAAAAGAGAGTCTTGAGGTATTACAAACCGAGAACACTATTCGCTACCGGCGCAGGCAGGTGCAGCCTCGATGCGGGAGAAACAGAACTGAGATAGAGGAGGTCCTGCGGCACCTAACGGCTCGCCCCGCCTGATGACGCCGCGCTCGAGGGGCAGCGACAGCATGGAGCCGACTCAAAAAAAAAAAAACCTCCCGTAGCGAGCCCAGCTTAACCCAAGCAGTAATGAATGGTGAAGATTGACAAGGGAAGATCCAGGATTTTAACTTTAAATGATGCCATTTGTAGCTGGCCGGTGGTGCTGAGGGGCTGAAGCCACTGGACGCCTTACCTCTGCCTTCGCCCGGACGGTCAAGTTCGTAATGAGAGCAGAGCTGCCGAGGTTGGCGGGGGGGAGGAGAAGGACTGAGCGTCCGAGGGACTGCTCTCCTTCTCTGGAGAGTGGGGGATGCCAGTTGTTGGTCCGTGACTGACCCCCTATCGGAAGCTGGAGGCAGCGCACCAACGCTGCAAGAAGGGGTGGAGAAGGGCAGATGCCGGGAGGGAGCACGTGCGGATGCGCTCCCCCCCGTCTGCATCATTGCATGCCCTCTCCAGGGGGTCCAATCAGAAAGCCAGGAAAACGATCCCCAAATTGCTGCAAAGTGAACTACCCACCGCAGGCCTTGACCCTGAATGGCGCTTCTCTAGACACTGGATCCTGTTAGAGGCGAGTTGAGTCAGGGGTTCCTCACTGCCCTGCCATGGAGAGGAAACCATGAGGGAAGATGGGGATTCAGCCTGATGTCATGGGGCTGGGTGGGTAGCTGCAGGTGACAGCCGACTGGAGACCAAAGACAAAAAGATTAACGTAAAAAAAAAAAAACCATTTGTGATCAATAAGATCAAAGGCCTTGATGGTCGCTAAACAGAAAAGTGACCTTGGGGTTATATCTGATGACCTCAAGGTGGCAAAGCAGTGCAACAAGGGCAGCAGCCGGGGCCAGCAGGATGCAAACTGATGGTCGCTAAACAGAAAAGGGACCTTGGGATTATACCTGATGACCTCAAAGTGGCAGGGCAGTGCAACAAGGCAGCAGCCGGGGCCAGGAGGATGCAGGGGTGTACAGGGAAGGGAATCACCAGCAGAAGGAGAGAGGTGGTATTACCACTGTTTCAATTGTTGTCCGGTTCTGGAGACCACATCTCGAGAAGGACATAGAGGATACAGACAGGGTACAGGCAGTCCAAAGGAGGGCGACTAAAATGGTGCAGGGGCTGCATCATAAGCCCTATGAGGAGAGACTGAAGAATACCAATATGTGTACACTGGAAGAGAGGAGGCACATGACAGAGACTTGTAAGTACCTCACAGGGGTGAGTAAGGTACAGGAGAGGAGTATTTTTCAGAAGAGAAAGTGCACATGAACAAGGGGACATGCTATGAAGCTGGAAAGTACAGTTACGTAAGAACTTGCCGTAACAGTAGATCTTCGAGAACAGCTCTTGCAGCAGGTTACACCATTAGGACTGAAGCCGGCAGGCGCCAGGACCCCTCGGAAATTCTTCTAGCTAGCTATCTTCAGCGGGGACCGCCCCCGACGTTGGTCCCACCTCAGGCGTCAGGCGTGGTACAAAGAGGCGGTCCCGAGAATCCCAATTCTCCCGCCGGAGACTCCCGGCCAGAGGTTGACAATAGAGGGGGAGACCGAGGATCCGCCGTCAGAAGGCAAAAAGGGAACAAAAAGAAAAAACTATTCACCTTAGAATATTCACCTTACAAGTGACTATCCGACTCCTGCGCTCGCCCAGCCCTGCGGAAGGAAATAACTTCCGGCTCCCTGGACATTCAGACTGGCTGGCTGAATATTCACCTTTAACCCTCTCTCATCCATTTTTTTTTTTTTTTTTAAAGAGGAGCAACAGCGAGCGAAAGACTTCCTCCAAGGGGGACACGGTGGGAGGGAAGGTACCTGCTGCAAGAGCTGTTCTCGAAGATCTACTGTTATGGTAAGTTCTACGAACTGTACTATCTTACTTGAGATACAGCTCTTGCAGCAGGTTACACCATTAGGACTGATTCCCAAGCAATAAAGCTTGTCCCATTCACATCGGGAGGAGGAGAGGAAGAAACTGAGAAGGACCAACCTGACCCCGGTTCAGGACAGGAGGCCCTGCAGCACGGCCTGGCCGAAACCAGCCCTTCGCCTAGAGGCGATATCCAGACTGTAATGCCTGATAAAGGTATGCACAGAGCTCCAAGTAGCCGCAGCGCAAATAGCTGAGGTTGAGACATTCTTGAGAGCTGCAAAGGAAGTGGCTACGCCCCTAGTGGAATGGCCCCGGATGGAACCCGGGAGGGGCTTTTGTTTGGATTGGTAGCAATGAGAGATACATTGCACAAGCCAGCGGGATAAGGATTGCTTAGACACTGGTCGACCTCTCATTCTCTGTGCGAAAGACACAAAAAGTTGATCAGAAGCCCGAAAGGACTTAGTCCTATTGAGGTAATACCTCAGGCTGCGGTGAACATCTAGAGTATGGAGCAAAGCCTCTCCTCTATTGGAGTAGTTCGGGAAGTAGACCGGAAGGTCGATATCCTGATTCAAGGTCAGAGCTGAGACCACCTTAGGCAAAAACTTAGGATTCGTTCTCAGAGACACTCTGTCTCGGTGAAAAACCAAATAAGGCTCCTTACACATCAGGGCATGAAGCTCAGAAATCCTTCTGGCTGAAGTAACTGCAACTAAAAACAACGTCTTCCAAGACAGAAAACGTAGCTCGCAATCCGCGGCTGGTTCAAAGGGAGGGAGCGTGAGCTGCTCCAAAACAAAAAGGAGATCCCATGGAGGAACCGGATCTTTAATAGGAGGCCTAAGGTGTAGCACCCCTCTCAGGAACTCCCTAGAAGCGTCCAGCTGAGCAATGGTGCGCTGGCCCACCGGCTGGTGATAGGCCGAAATAGCACAAAGGTGTACTTTAATAGAGGAGTAGGCTAACCCCGAATGAAAAAGGGAGAGGAGGTAGTCCAAGACCGCCCCCACAGGGCAACCTAAAGGAGAAAGGTCACGCGCTCGTGACCATAGACAGAACCGGCGCCATTTCATGGCGTAAGTAGCGTGAGTAGCCGGCTTCTTGGCTGCGGAGAGAACCTCCGCAACCTCCTGCGAGACCCCGTGTCGCATGATGGCTACGTCTCTAGGAGCCAGGTGTGCAGGTTCAAGGACCGCAGATCCGGATGCAATAATGAACCTTGCTCCTGAGACAGAAGGTGAGAACTGCGCATTAGAGGGAGCGGAGGTTCCCTGGACAGCTGCGCCAGCAATGGGAACCAGATTTGTCTGGGCCAGAATGGGGCCACCAGGATCAATCGTGCATGCTCCCTGCTCAGTTTGAGCAGAACTCTCTGGATCAATGGGAAAGGAGGGAAAGCGTAGAGGAATCTGTTCTCCCAGGAGAGGGACAACGCGTCTCGCCAGAAAACTCCAGGCCCTGGATCTAGTGAGCAAAAATTGGGCAGTTTTGCGTTGAATGGGGATGCGAATAAATTTAACTCTGGAGTTCCCCATCGAAGGAACAGATCCTCTGCTACCCCCTGAAGAAGTTCCCACTGTGGACTCTGGCCTGGGAGGCGACTCAGACCGTCGGCGATCCGTGTTGTCCACGCCTGGGAACATGTACCACGACTAGCTTGCGCCTGTGTCCGACACCCAATCCCACACTCTCATGGCCTCCTGCAAAGGGGTAAGAGTGTGCCTCCTTGCTTGTTGAGGTAGTACATCACCGCCGTGTTGTCCGTCTGAAGCAGGATGGTACATGGTGGGATCATGGACTGAAGAGCCTGGAGAGCATAGAGTACCGCTCTCATCTCCAGAACATTGATGTGAAGATGAGCTTCCAGCGGACTCCATACACCCTGAGACCTCACCCCATCCAGGTGAGCTCCCCACCCGAGACCTGAAGTGTCTGTGGTGAGGGTTATCTCCGGGGACGGCGCTGCGAAAGGGACACCCTTGGAGAGCGACCCGGGGTCTAACCACCATTGCCAGTCCTGAACCACTCGCTTCGTGATTCTGACTGGATGCTGCAGATGGTCTTGCCTCTGGTCCCACTGTGCCTTGAGCGTCCACTGCGTTATGCGCATGTGAAGCGGCGCGAGGGACCGTGGAATAGGCCGCAGCCATGTGACCGAAAAGCCCGAAGGACCGACCTGGCGGGCGGTCTGATTCACTGATAGGTCCTCTATGAGGGACCTGATGCATTCCGCCTGTCGACTGGGAGGAAAGCCCTCCCTGGACCGTGTCCAGCACTGCACCTATGAACTGCAGGATCTGCAGACGGTGACCAAGACCGACTTCCCGTGGTTTATTAGAATCCCAGTGATCCGAATAGGACCTGAGTGTCCTGGATCGCTTGCGAAGCGCCTTCTGAGGCGCCATGAGAAGCCAATCGTCGAGGTACGGGAACACGTAGTGGCCCTTCCTCCTTAGAGCAGCTGCCACGACTGCCATGCACTTGGTGAAAACCCTTGGAGCGGATGACAGCCCGAAGGGAAGAGCTCGGAATTGGAAATGGTGGCCTAAGAACTCGAAGTGCAGGAACCTCTGATGCGCTTGAGCTATGGGGATGTGCAGGTAGGCATCCTGCATGTCTAAGGACGCTAAATAGGCGCCTTGTTTTAGCATGGGAATTAGACCCGGAAGGGTCACCATGCGGAACCTTTTGTATGCGACTGACAAGTTGAGGTCGCTTAAGTCCAGAATAGGACGGAGGTCCCCTGTCTTTTTGGGAACCAGGAAGAAGTGAGAATAGTACCCTAGTCCTCTCTGGTTTCCTGGGACAGGCTGAATCGCCCCCTTGTCCAGGAGTGCGATCACCTCTTGCCAAATTAAGTCGCGTGCTGACCCGAGTACTGGGAGAGCAGAGGAGGCCTCGAGGTGGCTGTTCTGCGAACTCTAAAATGTGGCCTCTGCTGACCAGCTGAGTACCCACCACCTGTCGGTGGTTGTGCCTGCCATCCCGACAGGAAGTTATAATCGACCCCGACTGAAACATCCCGTTGATCCTGAGGCGGGGCCGGAAAGGAGTCATGCTGTGGCGGCTGAAGGACCGCCGACTGGGTGGCCTTGGAGCGCTGACCCCTGCCGGCGGGCTGCTTCCCCTGGGTCCTTCGAAAGCCAGAGCCCCTGTGTTGTGTGGCAGAACGGGGCTGCTGCCTCTGAGTCCACCCACGGAAATGGCCTTGGCTCCTACGAAAGGAGCCAAGCCTCAGCCGGTACATCGCCTGGACTGTCCGGACCGCCTTTCCAGCCTCTTGGAGTTTGGTAACTATACGTTCCGACGGATTACCAAACAGTACCTCACCTTCAAAGGGAGCGTCCATAATGTTTTTCTGGACATCTGGGTGAAACCAGAGACACGGAGCCAAGAGTGTCTTAGGAGGCAACACCTGAAGCAGCCGCCCTGGCTGATGAGTCCGCTGAATCATATCGCTCTTAAGACTTGGGTCCCCACGTCTGAACCCATCCGGAGAAGCTGAAGCATCTCCTCTTTCTGCTCACCTTCCGGCAGCTTCTCAGCCGCCTGTAGGCCCTGCTCCCACAGGGCGTTCTGGAACTGCACCATGTGGGTAAGGTAATTCAGGGACCTGAGGGCGCAAGTCGCAGAAGCTGAAGTGCGCCTCCCAAAGAGTCCAGCTGTTTGGACTCGGGGTCCGTCGGGGTGCTCAAATGTTGCGGTCTCTGGGACCGATCATGAAGCTGTGATCACCAGGAGTCAGCCAGAGGGTGCTGTGACAGGTACTGGTCCCCTTGGGGCCCTGTACAACTGGTCAGCCTTCGGCACCGCCGGAGCGAATGTGACGCCCTCCACGCAGCCTTGGTGACGCCCACGAAGTGTCCACCAAGGGTGGCACCACCACAGGCTTAGGTCTTCTGCCAAAGGTATTTTGCCAGGCGAACTTTCAGGGTCAAGTTCTCTGCATCCCAACCTATGTTCTCCTGGATATGTCTCATTATATCCATGAAGGATGGATCGTCCAGAGGAGACCTTGGAGTCTCACGTGGGTCCGGCGAGGCGAGATCGGAGATGGGGATCTGGATGATGAACAGGATGATCCCGTGTCCTCCGTCGACGGCTACCGACGTCGCCTCCTGGACCTCTTAGGGCTGGGTGATCCAGAAGACGAAGATCTGGACGGAGGTCTCCTTTTAGAATGTCTGCCCCTGGGAGGAGTCTCAGGCTCCCTTGGGACAGAACGGCCAGCTGAACCCACAGGTGAAGGAGGGGCCGGAGCTGGAGTAGAAGGAGAAGGTGGAGGGGGAAGGACTGGGGGTATCACGTCCTTCCTGGTGGTGTCCCACCAGTAGGTAAAAAGGTCCTTCACCTCGGCCAAGGACAGCCCCGACGTCGGCTCCGAGGTCGAAGGCCGGACGTCGGGTCCCAGCGACGGCTCCACGGGGGCCTCGGGCGGTGGCGAGGGAACCCGGGGAGACTCCTCGCGGCAGGGAACGGCCGCCTGGTCATCGGGCTGGACGAATCCTCCTCTGAGGACTCCTGTCCGACCGGCGTCGGAGGCGCAGGGGCCCTCGGTTCAGGCTGCGCAGACGTCGGCCCCCCCACCGACGTCCGATGCGCTGAAGAGGCCGACGCCGGCTGGCCGGCCAATGTCGGCTCGGAGGAACGGTGGCAAATGGCCGACGATGGTCTGGCCGACGCGGATCCACCGGCTTCCTCAGCGAGTCAGCTCCAAGGTGTTCCGGGAAGAGGAAGACGGTGGGGCCGAGGCGGGAGCGCGACTTGTGATGGTGGTGGTGGCGTTCCCGACCGCCCACGGCCTTCTGGGCAGAAGATGGCCGGCGGCGGCCTGGCGGGAAGAGGCCTGAGCAGGCTTGGCGGCGGGCACCGCGGCCGGGGAAGAGCGAGGCCCCGGAGGGAGAGAGTCCGACCGGACTCGAGCTCCGGACTGGAGGCTCGAACCGGCGATCGAGGATCCCCTCGTTTCTCCTTTTTCTCACCATGCAGGTGCGACGAATCCCCCTTGGACGACATCGCCCGTAGTTGCTCTTCTAAGAGGTACGCCTGGAGGGCCTTCTGCCGGCGGATCCTCATGCGACTATTGAACCCCTGGCACAGGGAGCAGGCCTTGGTATCTTGGTCTGGGCCCAGGCACCGGACACACGCGGAATGCGGGTCTTTGAACGGGATCTGCTTGCCGCACGTGCACTTAGAAGAGTGGCCGGCGATCGGTAGATTTGATCCGTAGGGTCGAGGCATGCAATTTCGACGGCGGGAAAGAACTGGAGATTCTGGAGGGACCGCCCCTTTTGTACCACGCCTGACGTCGGAGGCGGGACCGACGTCCGGGGTGGTCCCCGCTGAAGATAGCTAGCTAGAAGAATTTCCGAGGGGTCCTGGCGCCTGCCGGCTTCAGTCCTAATGGTGTAACCTGCTGCAAGAGCTGTATCTCAAAGTAAGATCCAGGGACTTCAGGAGGGATATGAGGAAGTATTTCTTCAGTGAAAGAGTGGTGAATGCCTGGAGCAGAGGTGGTGGAGGAGAAAACAGTGGTGGACTTCAAGCATGCATGGGGCACAAAGGACCCTTGGTAGGAAAGAGGGGGGGTAGCTGGAGATCAGGTAAGATCTACGTTAATAGTATAGACAGGGACAAAAAGGGCAAACTGGGTGGGCCAAGCAGTCCTTATCAGCCAACAAATTCTGTTTCTATAAGATACTGGCCTGGTGGGAGTTGAGTGTGTTGTTTAAGATAAAAAAATGTTAATGTGCAGGATGAAAAATGTCTGAGCACTTCAAACCCCACCCCCAGCACTGTTAAGTTTTTTGTTCTTCACTAATCTTTTTACCAGAACCCTTGCAGTTTCTTTAGAGCTTCCATTTACTCCACAGTAGGGGTGGCCCCCTAAATTTCTCAAAGACTTAATGACACAAGCAAAGGAAACATGTTCCATGCTATCACCCCATCTAAACTGCACTGTATTAATTTTTATTTTTTATTTAGCTTTTTGTTGACCGGGTAAGTGCACTAGACAAATCCTGCCTATTTTCAGGCACGACCCGGGGGAGGGGGATACAGATGAATGCCAACTGACCTTGAACCAGATTAAGCTGTTGGTGGTATTTTTAGTGAATGAGGGAAATTTGGCCAGGACACCGGGGAAATTCCTCTACTCTTTTTCGATAAGTGCCATGGGATCTTTAACATCCACCTGAACTACCACCAATCCAGGCAGATGGGACCTCGGTTTAACGTCTCATCCGAAAGACGGCACCTCAGAAGTGCAGCACCCCTCTCATGCTGCACTACAGTGTCAGTACTGGGATATTAACCCAAGTGCCAGATGTGGGAACTGAACCCACAGCCTTCTGATCTCCCAGCCTCAGAGGCGAGTGTGCTACCTACTGAGCCACTGACACTGCTAGAGGTCTTAATACAGTGTTACAAGATACGGGTTGCCGGGGGAGGGGTGCATGCTCTTGGTGGCATGTACTTTTAAAAATTTCTGACCATTAATTGGGTTATACGATCATTATTTAAGTAACAACACATGATGTGGTGTGCGCTGTTAGGGAAAGGGAACATTGTTTAACTAGGAGTAGTACACTAAACCGGAGCTTGTTTCCAGATGCAACCTAGCAGCACAAGGAGTTAAGTGACTTGCTCAGGATACTAACATACATACTAAAATGCCAGCAGAATAGGCCTAACGGTCTTTCGCGTCTGTTCATTTGGTCAGCCCCCACCCTGGGAGCTGACTTTGCTGCCCTCCTCGCCTTCTCTGGCGTCTCCCTTCCCAGTTCCGGATATTCTCGCTGCACTGGATTTTGCTTCCAGAACCCTTCCCCAGTACCTGTCCCACCCCCTCTTGAACCCCTCCACCGTCTTTGCCTCCACCAGCCCACTGGGCAGCGCATTCCATGGCCCACCACCCTCTCAGTGAAGTGGCACCTCCTCCTTTCTCCCCTGAATCTTCCCCCCTCCAGCTTCCACCCATGCCCTCTAGTTGCCCCCTCCTCCTTCCTTTGAAGCACCCTGACTGCTCGTCCCCTATTTACCCCCTTCATGTACCTGAAGACCTCTAGCATGTCGCCCAGGTCCCTTCTCTCTTCCAAAGTGTACATATTTAGCTCTTCAAGCCTCTCCCCATAGGTCCTGTAACCCAGGCCCCAAATCATTTTGGTTGCCCTCCTCTGGACCCTCTCCAGGAGTTTAATGTCCCTCTTTAAGTGTGGCCTCCAAAACTGCACGCATTACCTGAGGTGCGGCCTCACCAAGCAGTTATACAGAGGGAGTATCACTTCCCTCCTTCTGGAGGTGATCCCCCTAGCGATGCATCCCAGGATCACACAGTATGCACCTAGGTGGCTATGGGATTCAAACCCAGGTCTCCAGACCTGCAGCTCAGAACCTTAACCCACTGTGCTATACTGCTGCCAGCTGCCAACTGCTGTTGTGGGAAAACTGCATGCCTTGGGAGCACATGCCTTCATTTCCACAACAATTCACATCCTGGAGTGTCTTATAGCAATTGAAAAATAGATGCAAGATTGTTGAGGATACATAAACAGATGCAGCATCGGAACATGGTGCTGTTCCTATGGACTGATGAGCATTTCCACTGGCAACACCCGTCCGGCCAGGCCACCTGAGTACTAGCTCCCAAGTCCACTTCCAAACCCAGGTCACAGGAATGGCACCAGGCCAAGGCATTGGGCAGCATCTAACAATCTGCTATTTTGCTTACCAACAACTTGAACTAATGGTGTAAGTGGAGGACTAAGGACCCCACTAAACAAACAGCACAGCTACACCACTGTCCTGAAGCACTATGGAGCAACTGAGAGTTCCAATCCACATGTGCTACGGCAAGCTGTGCTACTCTGCTAGCTGTAGCAGATCGTATCGAATAAAAAGGTACAAACTATCTTCTAAATAAAAATTTTAAAAAAATGAGCGTAAGGGGCACTGCCCCCCCACATGTAACAAAAACACTGATATTTAGGTTTTTGTAATATTTGGGGGGCTCTACCCCCCACACACCCCTTCTGTTCAGTTTTTAGAGCCGTAGTCTAAAGCAATGCAGGAACTGTGTATGTGGCAGATAGGTAGTATGCTAAAAAAACTAGCATTTGGAATTCACGCACTTCTTATGGCAGGGTCTATACTCCTCCACTTGTACTGAACTAACCACACTTCATAAGGTGTTTTTCTTCCCCACCAAGAAGCAGTTTGGGTAGATAACTTCTTTCAGCCACAGTACTTTGCTTTGGCTGCGCGAGGCAGGCAGCGACTGGTGGTGTTAGTGCGAGGTGGGGGGGGTTGCCTTGCAGGTCAGGAGGGGACAATGGACTGCAAGAGGGGTGGGGTGCTGACTACGACAGGGGCAATAGGGAGAGGGGTATATCTGTAACAGTACAGACCAGGGGTTGAAATTAAGCTTTGCAGCCACTAGCCAGCAGGGTTAGTGACTGGGAAAATCCACTAGCCCCACAGGCACAGACTTTTCCACTGGCCCAGCTGGTGTACTTCTTGAAATTTTATCTTCTTCACTACAACCACGCAGGGCTAGTTAAAGGAAAATCTTACTAGCCCAATACAAAATCTACTAGCATTTGGCTAGCAGGCTGGTGCCAATTTGACCTCTGCAGATAGGCGATCGGAAAGGGGGGAATCACTAGGCCACCAGGGACTGATTGTCACTATATGCATAAGCGATCAGGGTGGCGGGGGGGGAAACGACAGACTACCATGGTATGTTTGCACCAGTATGGACCAGCGTTCAGTAAGGGGGTCACTAAACTACCAAGGTATGTTGGTAAAAGCACTGATGGGGGGGTGCAATTGCCTTTTGCACAAGGTCTGTAATGAGGCCTTAACGATATGCAAATGACCCTACAGCACCTTTGCCTGTGCTATGGGCTCATTTGCATGGAAAAGTAGGAATGTGGCAGACTGCTCCGCAGAAGCAATTGCCATTTGTGGGCCCTAACTGCTCCTTTGCTCCTGCCAGCACAATATCCCCCTACTGGCCACATACCTCCGGGGGTTGTGGTTTGCAGGCGCTATCAAGATAGTGCCAGACACAGCTGCATTTAGAGCACCTTTAGTGCTTGCTATGTGATTCAGGCACATTCCAATAAAACAGTAGTCTGCTCCAGGCATTAATTTGCTGCAGGAGAAAACGGTTTGCGAAAGCAAACCACATTTTCAAATATTCTGGACATAGTACCTTATGAAATAACACACAGAAAGATTCAAAAATATGGGCCAGCCACGCGGTATGTTGGTTTCCTTGCGCGCGGTGACCCGGTTCGGGAACGGACCTGGGTCATCGGAGGGCCGGCCAGGGAGAGGACTCGAGCGTCCTACGGACAGCTCTCCTTCTCCGGGGAGGTGGGCAAACATTCAGCACTTTGGGGACTTCTGGCGGAGGCCGAGTTCCAGGCAGCCGGCAGCTAGAAGTGAGAGGGTCGGAGGCGGGGCGGACGCCTGGCGCCATTGCACGACCCCGCCTCCCTCGAAAACTGGAAAATGGACGGCTGCCAGCCGCCCCACGAAGCCCGCCACGGCTTTCAATTAGCCCCCAGGCCAGCGCCCCTCCCCTATCCCGTGTCTCGCGGTGGTGTCTCCCCTCCGCATCCCGCAGCCCCGCAGTGGGGGTAAGCCACTGGTACCGGAGGGCCAGAGGCCGATTGGGGGTGGAAGCCGTTGGCCTGACCGAGCTGGAGGCACTGAAGGCTGGCAGCAGGTTAGGTGGGATAAAGATCGAAAAAAAAATAAAAAAAAGATTCAAAAATGTAAGCAACAGAAATCTGAATTAGAAATAAAGGAAATGGACAATATAAATATCACTGGTGAACCAAATCTAAAAGATCTGAAAGACAATAAAGATAAAAAAAAAAAAAAAAACTTCAGGAGGTAATGAACTAACAAACAGAAAAGAATACAACCACCTGTACTTTTAATTTAATGGGGACAAATCAGGAACCCGTTTAGAAGAAAAGCAAGAGAGGTATAGTAAGAATAAAAGGAGAAGATGGGGAAAGTGTGAAAGAGGACCAGATGAAAGATGATACACTGAATAAATACTTTTGTTCGGTATCCACAAATGAATGGGAAGGTGATGGGCCACAGACAGAAAGGAAGGGTATTAGGTGAAGGGAAGTGGACACTAGCCCCTTTACGGAGGAGAGGGTCCTCAGGGAACTAGCAAAACTAAACATAAACAAGGCAATGGGGCCAGACGGGGTTCACCCCAGGATACTGCAGGAACTAAGGGAGGAACTGTCTGCACCTCTGATGGCCCTGCTCAATCTTTCACTAGACACAGGGGAAGCTACGGGGGACTGGAGGAGGGCGGATGTGGATCCACTACACTAAAGTGGAAATAAGGAGGAGGAGGCAGGAAACTACTGACCTGTTAGCCTGGCATCGGTGGTGGGCAAGGTTATAGAAACACTACTCAAAGGATTTGGGAATACCTTAGAACCAGTGGATTGCAGGATCCAAGGCAGCATGGGTTCATAGGGGGTAGATTTTGCCAAACAAACCTGATAGAGTTTTTTGACTGGGTTACCAGGGAGGTGGATCAGGGAGGAGGGGTGGATGTGGCCTACCTGGATTTCAGTAAGGCCTTCGATATCATTCCACACAGAAGACTGGTAAACAAGCTAGGCAGCCTAGGAGTGTGTCCAAAGATAGTAAAATGGATACGAGGTTGGCTAAGTAACAGAACTCAGAGAGTGGTGGTAAATGGAGTTCACTCAGAGGAGGGTAAGATAACCAGCGGGGTGCCTCAGGGATCAGTACTGGGACCGGTCCTCTGCAATGTCTTTATTAGTGACATCACAGAGGGGCTCGTAGGAAAGGTATGCCTGTTCATGTAGGACACAAAAATCTGCAACACAGTGGACACACGGGGTGGGGGGGGTGAAGGAAGATCTAAAAAAGCGGGAAGACTGGTCAAGGGTTTGGCAACTGGACTTCAACGCCAAAAAATGTAAAATTATTCACATGGGGCACAGAAATCCAAGGGCAATGTATCAGTTGGTGGGAAGGTGTTAACCACACAACAGGAAAGGGATCTGTGGATCATCATATCTGAGGACCTGAAGGTGGCAAAGCAGTGTGATAAAAGAGTGGGAAAGGCTAGTAGGATGCTGGGGTTCATAGGAAGGGGTATCACCAGCAGAAAAAGGGAGGTAGGTAGTGTTACCCCTGTATAGATCAATGGTGACGCCACACCTGGAGTACTGTGTCTAGTTCTGGAGGCCCCATCTTAGGAAGGATATAGATCGGGTGGAGGCGATACAGAGAAGGGCAACCAAAATGGTGCATAGTCTGCATCAAAAGCCCTACGAGAAAAGACTCAGAGAGTTAAATATGACTTGTTGGAAGAAAGGAGAGAAAGGGGAGACATGATAAGAGACATTCAAATGCCTCAAGGGTATCAACAAGGTCCAGGAGGGCAGCCCTTACTGAACTCACTTCATTCATCCATGAGGCCCTAGACTAAGGCTCCGTGGCTGGGGCTATCTATGTAGATCTGACCAAGGCACTTGATACAGTCAGTCATGAGCTACTGCTCCTTGCCCTTCCACCCCTCAACTTTGCACCTGAGGTCACCGCTTGGTTGAAAGACTACCTCACAGGACGGACTCAACAAGTCAAGATTAACACAACTGTGTCCTCATGCAAACTGGTTTGTTCTAGTGTCACGTAGAGGTCGATACTTGGCCCCCTACTTTTCACCCTCTTTTTAAACTCTCTCCCTAAGTCTTGCAGTGGTCGCTTGCTACTCTACGTTGACGATGCAGTAGTGTTCTGGAAACACCCTCAACCTAATTCTCTTCAACTAGCCCTGCAGGACTACTTTAGGGAGCTAGAATCATGGTTCTCTGAATACCGACTTATAATCAATTACAAGAAAACGAAGTCCATGTTCTTTGCACACTGCCAAAGCCCCCACTGTCATGCGCCTCTACTTGTAAAAAACTCACATGGCTCTGCTCTGGAGCAGGTTTCATGTTTTAAATATCTCGGAATCACATTAGACACCTCTCTCTCCTACCACAATCACATACAACTTGTCTCCTCCTCTATCAACACTAGATTGGAGATCCTTTACAGGCTTAAGCACTGCTTACCTCCCAGGCCATGCATCTCGCTGTCTCTTCCTCTATCCTTTTCTTGGTGGACTATGGGATAGTCATTTATGGATCTGCTGATCTAACTGCCCTACACAGCATCAACACTGCGCTTAAGAAAGCTTGCTGCCTAGTCACAGGATGTGACAGGTTAACACACACGTGAGCTTTATAAACATACTGGTTGGCTAAACTTCCAGGGCAGGCTCAAGTATCACACCTTCCTCTTTGCCAAAAAAATACAACTCCAGCAAGCCCCTATCAGCCTCCACCCGATTATCCGCGCAGCCCCCCACAGGCGGACAAAAAGGCTCGCAGCCAACACTTCCCTCCTTGTCCCTCACTGTAGAACATCTCTTGGGAAAAGATCTTTCTGCTACCGCACCCCTCTATGGCTTAACAGTCTACTGCCCCCAATCTCCATGATCCATAGTCTCAACCTATTTAAGGCAGATCTCAAAAGCCTACTCCTTGACTCGACAATCTGTGACTGTAGTTAACCCGCTTCATTTTAGTTGGTGCCAGCCTCCCTCCTATGTCCCCCTACTCTCCTTTTCCCCTGTCCAGATATTTGACTCAGGGTCCCTTAAGATCCTACGAAACTGCATCCTGTACTATCTGATATGGAACATTTTGTATGCTCCCAGTTAATGTAACCATCTAAATAAGATTAAGCTAGGACTGCATAACCTTGTACTGTTACCTTAATACTGTATGTGTATTTTTTACTGTATGTGTATTCTTTTTTTACTTTGATCTGATATGAAACCCTTTGCAAAAGAGTCTATGACTCAAAGGACTGTAATTCCGATTCTATTCAATAAATAAAATATTGCACAGAAAGAGATGCTCAAGGACAAGGGGGCATGATATGAAGCCGCAAGGGAGGAACTTAGCGGGGATGTGAGGAAATTTTTCTTCACAGAAAGGGCGGTGGGTGCCTGGAACAGCCTCCCAGCAGAGGTGGTGGGTACCAAAATGGTAACAGGTTTCAAACATGCATGGGATAGGCACAGAGGGACCTTATTAACAGGGATTGGGGGAAGGGTAAGGCTGGAGATCCGGTAGGTTCTACGGTAGAACAGTAGGTAGGGACTTTAGGGCAGACTGGGTGGGCCAGAAGGTCCTTTTCTGCCGGCAGCTTCAATGTTTCTATGTCCCTATATGTTAAAAAAAAAAAGGAAAAAATATAATACTTTAATCCAAAATGACAGAGGCGAACTCGTAACAGATTAGCAATTAGTGGACATATTTATAAATTACAGTACTACAAAGCTATACTTTGTAGCAAGAGAGTAATAGGAATGATAACATTAAAAGATTAGAAGATATAAACAAGTATCTTTTAAAAAATATGATAAAAATGGCTCTACCTTTAGGAGATCACAGAAATAATTTGAAAATTTAAAACAGTAAATCCCCAGGTATACCTGGCTTCAAAGCTAGATTTGTGTTATTTTTGGCCATCCTGTCCCCTCAGCTAAAATAACTAGTAGAAAAAATCACAAGAGATGTACTGGCAGTATAGCCTAGAGTTAGAGGGACGAGGTGTGAACGATCTTGATACAGCCAGCAGACCAGACCTGAGTTTGATTCTCACAACTTCCACTTGCATACTGTGTGACTCTGAGCACGTCACTTAACCACCCAGTGCTCACAGGTCGCCCCTGAGAACAGGCACTTGTGCCTAGTGGGCCTTACCTGGTTACCAAAGACTAAAATAAATAAAAATAAAAAATTTTCAAGTCCATCTTTGAAGCTTTGGTGGTTCCCCTAGCCAAGGATAATAAACATATAACTAAACCAGAGAATTAAAGACAAGGTGAGCTATTTGATTTAGCTTATAATTAATTGCTAAACTGATACAGCACTGAAGATAAATTTCCTGACTCAATTCATTAAAACCAAACCGCTTTTGTAAAAGGGCAGACAATTTTCGATGGGCTAAGAAAAACACAAACCTTTTCTGAACTTATTAAAAACTCACCCAAGGAAATGGCTACAATAACTTTAGACATATCTAAAGCTTTTGACCTTATCCAACGGCCTTTTCAAGATCTACCTGGAGGAATGTGGTTTCCTAGTATCCTTCCTGAATGCTATTAAACAATTTTATAGTACCCCTTTGGCATATCTAAGGGTAAGCCAATTTATTTTATTAGCTCTAAAAATGTTTACAGGGTAAGACAGAGATGTCCACTATCGTGAATTCTCTTTCTAATATTTATGGAACTTTTACTAGAACATGTAAGGAAGATTACCAGTACAGTACTATATTAAATACATGACCAGAGAATACAATGATGAACATATATTGAATGCATATGCTGATGATATTTTGTTATTAATTGGGAAGCCCATATTCTCCTTTTCTAATTTTTTTTTTAAATTATGTTCATGAGCCTCCCCAATCTAGACACCAACTAAACAAAACTAAATCAGGAACAATGCCAGTTACAATAATAATGGATCCTGCAAAACTGGAGATTCAAGAAATAAAAATTTAACATAGATTGAAATATTTAGGAATTATTCTTAGAAATGATTTAAATGCCACAATGAAACAGAATACAGCAATTGTTCTGAATACAGAAGGGGGGTCTCCTGGACAGAATGAAAAACCTCTCACTTTCACTATGGGGTGGAATTGACACACTTATAAGGATGGTAATGCCTTTCCTACTATACATTTTTCAGAGCCTTACGGAGCAAATAACCCCCCTAATAACTTTGGTTAACAAAAGTCCCCAAAAATTTCTATAGGAGGTAAAACACTGAGAACTGCATGGAGCACATGATGTATATCAAGAGCCGATGATGATGTCGGCCCGGTGGCGCTGAGGCACTGGACGACACACCTCGCATCATGCCGGCAACCCAGGTTCTGGAACGAGACCGGACCGCCGGGGGTCGGCAGGGGAGAGAGAGGATCGAGTGTCCAGAGGACTGCTCTCCTCTCTCAGGGAGGGATCCAGGGGTAGCCCGGTGCATTAGCGGCCCCCGGTGGAGACCAGCAGCACTGCAGCGCACAGGGGCTCACAAAACGGGGAAGACGCTGGGAAGCTGCCTTCTGGACGTGAGTGGGAGCACCCACGTCGCAGGCAGGACAGCACTGCACGTCCCACGTCTGGGGCATAAACTCTACATAAAAAGCCCCACCAGCCCGCATAGGCGATGGCCATCCCAGTGCCGAACCGCCACGTGCCCAACACTGGAGCCCTGCCACTGCCCTTTCAGACTCCTTGGGCCCTTCATCACCCTCGGGGCTCAGGGAGAATGTGACGCCCTTGAAGATGACAGGGTTCACAGTAGGCTGTAGAGCGGCATAGGCGAGTGGAGAGGCCCGAGAGAGTTCCGGTGCCTGGGGGAGATGAACAGAATTTGAAAAAAAAAAAAAAAAAAGAAAGAGCAGATGGTGTCATGGGCTGTCCAGATCCATGTATTGCTGGGATTGTTCCGTGCTCCATGGCCAGAGTAAACTGACAAATCCCTTGGTTAAATCCCTCCTGAAAATGCCATCACTGGACCTGGAAATACTAGCAAGTTTCAGACCAGTCTCTAACCTTCCATTTCTGGGTTAAGTTATAAAGTAGTGGTGCTGCAGTTTCAGGCACTCTTCATGGCTTTTAACATATATAAGCCCCTCCAGTTTGGGTTTAGTTTCCGGTATAGTACAGAAACTGCATTGGTCAAGGTGCACAATGACCTACTAAGGGGGGAGGAATAGAGAAGAGAGGACAACTGTGGTTCTCCTAGGTCTTTCCTCAGTGTTTGACACTTTGAACATGGGTTACTTGTGCACCGCCTGAAAGAGCACATGGAGCTCACCTGCTCTGCAAATTTTTTTTCTTTTTTTTGGTTCCGAACCCCTGATCGGAACTCAGCCCCGCTCCGCCAACCGCACTCCCCATGCTCAGGCTTGCCCCTGTGCAGGGCAACCTGGGGCACCCCTCCCAATGGACACTGGGTAGTAGGGAGACCCAGCCCCCCCCGGGGTCAGGGCCATAGGAGTAAGACCCCTGATGGACACTGGTGGGCAGCGGGGACGGTGGCAGAGCTGGCATCATACACAGGGCCATTTTCCTGATGTTAGAGCACCGGGGGCCGGGACATGCAATGACGTCCAGCGTCCACCCTGGCCCCCATACATCACGGCACTGGCCGCTGTGGAACCCCCAGCCTCCGCCAGGGTTCGCAGTGCGCTGGACACTCAGCCCCCCTTCCCCCAGAGAGAAGTCCTCCGGACACTCAATCCTTCTCCCCCGGCCAGCCCTTCGACTCCCGAGTCAGTTCTCCACCCCGGGATGTCGGCACCGCAGACAGATGCCTTGCCTCTGTGCCAGAGGGCCAGCTACCAGCTCTGCAATCTACTGGTTTAAGTCCTACTCCACGGAAAGGTCACACAGGGTGATGATGGGAAATTTCCCCTACCACCCTATGCCCCAGTCTTATGGAGTGACCCAAAAGTCAGTACTCTTGCCCAGTTGTTCGCGAGGTATATGGTACCCCTGGGTGGGATCACTAGGCAGAATGGTTTGAGTTTTCAATGCTATGCCGATGATACTCAGCCATACATGCCTTTTGTACCTGGGCCACAGAATACAATGAATGTGCTGAATAACTGTTTGGCTAAGAGTCAGGACTGGATGTCATCAAGCTGGTTGAGATTCAACCCACAGAAGACGGTGGTTCCAGTGACAGGGGAGCAGTGACAGCTGATAGGATGATGGTGCTTAGGCTTCATCTCCTGAGGCTTGTGTCCTCTGCAAAGGTGAAGAATATGAGGATCACTTTGGATGAGCAGCTGACACTTGAGGTTCCAGTGTCGGCTGTTATGTGGAGTGGCTTTTACCACCGTAATATCTGACAGAAGCCGGCCCAGTGGTGCTGAGGGTTGAGGCTCTGGATGCCACACCTCGTGCCATGTTGGCGACCCAAGTTCGGGAGCAAGCTCGGGTTACCGGGGGTCAGCAAGGAGCTGGACTGAGCAGCCGCCAGGCAGCTCTCCTCTCCCAGGGAGGATCTTGAGTCTCCTGAGCTCTTGGCTGCCACCCAGTGGAGGCTACTTGGCAGTGCCAAGCCCAGAGGGAGACTTGGTGTTAGGCCAGGCTGGGGGGAAGTGGCAGTCACCAGAGCCACGGAGCATATGCTCGCCTCCATGGGCATGCGTGACCATGTTCTCGGGTCCCAGGAACTAGGAAGGAGAAAAAAAAAAAAAAAACAGGAAAATTATATGTCTCCCCATTGCCAAGTAGGCAGGAGGCAGCAACGGGGAGCAAAAAGCTATGTTTACATCTTTGTGACATCCAGGGCTGACTACTGCAGTTCCCTACCTAGGGATGAATGAAGGTGTCCTGTGGTGCCTGTTGCTGGCAGGTCAGTTCAGGTACTGTCATATAATTCCTGTTCTGTGTGATCTGTACTGGCTGCTGGTGAAGTGGCATAAGCAGGCCTCAGCTTCCAGTCTGGTTTATCTCAGTGCTCCATCTTCAGAGTGGCCTTTTGATGGAATGCAGCACACACATCACTGGGCAGTGTGAAGCAGGCCTGCGCTGTCAGCTTAGTGTGCCTCAGTGCTCCTTTATTCAGCCAGGAGCAGACAGCACCTCTGCATGCCCAGGAGCTCTCACTTGGCTCCCATCAGCTTTTTCTGGCCAGCATGCCTTGCTTGGTAGAGAGTCAATGGCCACAGCTGGGGAAGTGGGGCAGCAGACTGTGAGTAGTCTTTGGCGTCTAGTAGCCAGAAGGATCCTCACACATTTGCCTGTACTGGTAGGAATGCCCTTCTAAAACTGGCCAAAGGTTTCTCACCAATGCTCGCTAGGACTCAAGAGTTCCATGAGTTTTCCCACAGTCTGTTCTTACCACTCGGCTGGGCTCAGGGCATAAATTTTTTCCCCACCCATACACCTGTTGGGACCCCTATTGCCCTTTCCTGGGAAGACAGGTTGACCGTTGCACATTTACCTGTTCTGATAACAGCGTCCTTCTAAAATTGCCCCGAGGTTTCTCTCGGATGCAGGGCAGAGCTTAGAGTTCCATTGAGTTTTCCCACCTGTCCCTTCTTAGCACTCGGCTGGGCTCAGAGCAGAAATTTTTTTTTCATTGCCTCACATCTGTTGGGACCCGTATTGTCCTTTCCTGGAAAGAGGGGTTGATCCCAGGGCTTGACTTCCTCTGCTACAGGGCTCCTATTTTTCATCCAGATCGTTCTTGGTGATGTCTGGACTAGCTTGGTTCTTTCACACACTCATCCTCCCTTCCCCAGTGTCAGGTCATCTAGCCCATGCTCAGTCGGGAGAGGGCCATTTATCCTGCCTGCCACTTGCCTCTGATTATCTGTGGAGCCTGGAGTGCCCACTGGACATCCCTCACGGTGGCTCAGAGTGGGGAAAGGTGGTGTGGTTCAGCCTTCTGCAACTCAGTGTTTTCTGCTTCACCGGTACAAGACCAGATGAGGCCGGCGGTTGATGTGCCATCTTGTCTGCCCTTTCAGTTGGAGTGTGTTGGTGTATGTGACTGGGCAAACTTTGGGTGCCCTCATTGGTCTTCGAAGGCCTCAGACGTTGTTTTTCGTGCAGTACTGGAGGTTCAAGGACGCCTGAATGTGTGGTTGTTTCCTCTGCTCTCTTCTGGATATAGTGAGTGGTGCTGGGCTGCAAACATGTGCCATCCTCTGCCATGATGACACGGTCAAGTGTTGGCAGCAGTTTGGTGGGAAACATTCCTATTCGCTTCTACCTGTTGCTGCTCACCACAGATGCAGCTTTTGGAGTGATTTACCCCTTAGAGGCTGTAGGATGAATTCTACCACCCAGAGACCAGATACATCTCAGTCTCTGTGGTACAACTACTCCATGCCTTGGGCACAGTTTTCAACCATGCCTAAGGCAGTTCTGGCCTCCTCTGTACTGTTAGCAAGTTTCGAGCACGCAACCTTAAGATGGCTCTTGGAGCCCTGCCAGGCACTCGACTCTTTAGCCGGCAATTAGCTCTATGCTCTGTCAGCAGGGTTTGGTTGGCCACTTACTTTCGAGTGAGGGCACTATGGATTCTGCAGCAAGTTCTCACACCGGGGGCATCAAGCTCGTACTGGGATATTCCAACCCAAAGGGTTGACTTCTTTTTAAGGGCTCCCTGCTCCCCCCTCCCTCAGTGCCTGCTGTGTGTGTCGCATGTGGACAGCAGCCTTTAAATGCATGCCAACTGTACCCTGAAGACCTGGCATCAAGGTTTTGTGGGCCTTTTCTTCCTTTATGGGTCAGCGAGTTCATCGCACTGAGGACAGAGCATTTGGGGTCAACACTAATGCCTGCAGAGGTTGTATTAGGCTTTGAGACCCATCTTGACTGCACACACGCACACACTTATCAGTAACAGTTATCAGATTTTGTTAATCCCATATAGATATCCAGATTTTTATTGAAACTTTTCTTTAGTTATATAGTTCACCAATGTTTCTTGGTAAGCAATTCCAAAAACCAACAATTCTTTGCGTAAGAAAGAATTTTCTTTCATCTATTTTAAAAAGTTAACCTTTTAATGGTTTGTCATGTCCCCTGAGATTTGAGATTACGAGTTATTTAATGACAGAATCACAGAACTCAAAAGTGCCTCATCCTGCATAATACTGTATATAAGTAATAAATCGCTCATGATTATCCTATTTCAGGTTCTGGAGATTTATTTATTTATTTAGTATACTTTTCATTTCCTGCCAGCCGGCCAGCAGTCCTAACTCCAGCCACTCCCCCACCTGCCCACCCAGACTGCTCCCTAGCTTACCCCCCAAGGCGGGGCCACTGGGGAGACCCCAACTCCCCGATAAATGACTGAACTTAATCCAGGAGGGCAACAGCCTTGGACAGCTGTGTGGGGCACAGTGCAGCGGATGTCCTCCACTGCTCGGCCTGACAGATTTTTCGGGCGGAGTTATCCCAAGAGGTGCAATGATATGAGGCACGCAGCCGAATGTCTGACACGCCCCCGTATGAAGCCAAGCTCTGGTTGTCAGTCACCTCTAGCCTCCGTTAGAGGTCACCTGAGCACCGGGTGCTCTCCCCCGGAGGAGTAGAGTCATCCTAGGATGATCAATCTTCCTCCCCCTGGCTGGACCTCCCACTCCCAGGCTGTCGGCATTGCAGGTGGTAGTGCCAGCGGGCAGGCTCAGCTATGGAGACTTAGATTTTTTTTTAATCTGTCTTCATATGACCAATTATTACATCCCCAGACTGTTTTAGTAAACTGACATTGAATTTTTCTATTTTAAGAATATGCTTTTTTTTTTTTCTCTCATAAGATGACCAAATCTGCAACCCAAACGTAGGTACAACAGATGCCCCCCCACATCTTGTCATTTGTTTTTATCTGTTCTGTATTATATAGACAGCTTGTCTTTTTTGGTAGAATAATACCCAAATCTGCATCATATCATACTATTTACTTGCAAGTTTATAGTGTCCAAGATGTAACTGTTAATTGGGTTATTTTGGTCTATATCATTAAGCTATATTTGGAATAACACTGGTCCAAAGACAGAGCCCTGTGGTATACCAGTTGTTACCCCCTCCCTCCTTGTTTCAAGAGAAATCCATTAAGGCGTACAGATTAAGCCCCATCAGTCAACCACGCTCTTACCCAGTTTACCAACATACCATTTATATCCAGAGACTGAAGTCTGTTAACAATGCCATCATGAGATATGATATCAAACGCCTTACTGAAGTCCGTAAGAATGACATCAGTACGTGTTCCCATATCCATATGCTTATATATTTTCATAAAAAACTATTAAATTACTGATGCAAGACCTTCCCTTTTTGAAACCACATTGTGTGTTGTCAGTTAAACCATTTATTGCCATGTGTGATTCAATTCTCTCCTTTACTAAAGATTCCATGATTCTGCTATAGACTGATGTAAGACTAGTAGGTCAATAATTTGCAAGATCTGCCTTACTCCCTTTTTTGTGCAGCACAGAAATGTCGGCATCTCTCCAACCTTGTGCTACTTCCCCAATGGTTATGTATTTGTTAATAATAATAAGAAGAGGCCTTACTATTTCATTGGCTATCATTTGCAATCATTTTGCGGGAATTTGGTCTAGCCCCATACCTCTGTTACAGTCCAAGTTTTTAATGGTTTCTGTTAATTCAACTTTTCCAAACAATATTGTACTTTGTACATCCCAAATTTTCTGCATCTTTCAATACTGGTTGAGTTTTAATGTCTTTTCCGGTACATACTGAAGCAAAATAATCATTAATTTCCTTAGCTAATTTTAAATCATGTTATAAATTTTTTTTTCACAATTAATGGACCTACCTGATTCTCACCAGGCTTATGTATCTAAAAAAAAATTTTTTGTCACCCTATTTATAAGTTCTCTTTCTTTTAATTCCGTTTCTTCACCTGGCCCAGGCGAGGAGCCCCCCAAACGACACATGGACCACTCTCTCGGCATTTTCAACCAGACTGCTCGGCAGGGTGGCCCGTACCTTGCCCCCTATGGCAGGGCTCCCCCAGGAGACTGAGGGGAGAGACTGAAATCAACCAGGGGCCTCAGCCCAGGTTTGTGCCTGGGGGTGTCATTCAGGAGGCTGTCTGGGAGCTTCACAGAGCTCCATGGACAGGGGCGTTTCTATGGTTACCCCAAGAGCATGGCCATGCAATGACGTCAGCGCAGGACAGGTACACTCCCATATCCATCCCACAAATGTCTGCCGACGCTCCGCTGATCCCGGTGGTCCTGGTCCACTGGGTGTCACTTGTGTGCCGGGAAGCAACACCCCCCGCAGAGGTGGAAAGCTGTCCCTGGGATGCTCAACCAACCTCCCCATAGCCGACCCTCGGATGTACTGTGCTCACTACCTTACAAGGGTCATCAGCGTCTCACGTGGTAGTGCTATCAATGAGCTAGTGGCCGCCTAAAAGGTTTCTTTCTAGTTTCCTTTTTTCCATCCTTATCCTCTTCTTACAAATGTTTCCCACCGACTTATAATTCTCTTTTCCTTCCTTACTTTGTGTATTTTTATATATTTTGTATTTATTTTATTTCTGTTGTATTGCCTTTTTTTACCTTTTTATTAAACCACAAATGGATTTTCTCTTTCTTGTTATATTTCTTCATATGTGGCACATATTCTATCCATCAATTTGTTTTTAAGTCTACTCCGAGCACAGCATGTGTGCAAATTTATTACCTCATAATTCCAGTCCCAACTAATTTTATCATCACTCAGTTTGCTTTATTATAGTGAAAACACCATGTTCCTTTTTTTCCTAATATACAGTACAACCTTGATTATCCAAACCTCAGTTATCCAGATCTCCCTATTATTATAACTCTTGATTATCTGAACAAATCTGATGTCTCCCATTTGGATAATCGAGGCGGTACTGTAATATTTACTTGCACTTCTGAAACATATACTATTGTGATCACTACCCCATATTGGTTCTTAAATACTACAAACAGACCCTCTGTGACAATATTATTAAGTCTAGGATGTTATTTCTCCCCCGAGTGGCTTGAATCACATACTAAGATAAATTATGCTTTACTATTAATTCACAGAGCTCTTCCTCATTTTCCCCTTTTACGCTTTCTATATTATTCCAGCTTATATCTGGGAAGTTGAAATCACAACAGGATTATGACCTCTCTTTAATTCAGCAGCAATTTTAATTTTGTTATTGATCAATTTATTTTCCGAGTAGAATCCAGTGGCTTATAAAGCAATCCTATAATCACGTATTTGGTATATGTTGGCTCCATTTTTCTCCATATGGATTCCGTGTTGCCGTGTGGTTGATATCAATTCCCTCTGATCCTGTAATTGCATATAGAGCAAGAAGAAATGTTTTTATGAAAAATTGGAACCTGTTTAACCATGATAACTGTTTTTCTCCTAAAGTCAGAGGTTTAAATTTAACAAACCGTAGTTTAGTTGATTCAACCGCATGGCACTTTGCTTTGTTGCTAGTAGGAGACATCGAAATTAACCCAGGCCCCCACACATTCACGAAGCCAGATCTAAAAAATAGTACTAGACAACGCTAGAGGTATTATAAATAATACAAGAATTTAGGATGTGGGTGTAACGCTTTGCCAGCTGGTTCTGATTGCTGTATGATTTTGTAATATAAAAATGTGTTATTGAGTGTCTCTCATGAGACATCTTGCGCTCCTGGGATGACCCCCCCAAGGTTAAAATGACAAGATATATGTTAAACAGCAGAGCTCTTATGATTAACTTCCAAGAACTCACATTTTATAGCCTTGTTTATGATCTGTGTTGCTTTGAAGCCAGGAACTAAAATATCCATTTTATGACATCTTCAGAGGAAGGACAGTTAATTTCAACTGGTGCTAAAAGAAGCTATATACATAGATACGTAGATACATAGACAGTGTCGGCAGATAAGGGCCTATGGCCCACCTAGTCTGCCCATTTGAGTTTGTAATTTCTGTTTATGTTTTCCTAGAACTCTGCTGCCCCATACCCCTGACCTCCAGAATTCCTTTATGTCTATCCCATGCATTCTTAAATCCCGTGATTGTTTCAGCACCCACCACTTCCTCAGGCAGGGTGTTCCACTTGTCCACCACCTGTTCTGTGAAGAAATTCTTCCTCACATTTCCTCTGAATCATCCTCCCTCCAACTTCATCCCATGCCCTCTAGTCCTGGAACATATTTTTTGCTTAAAAATAGTGTATTCTTGCACCCTGTTTCTCCCTGTAAGATACTTGTATGTCTCTATCATGTCCCCTCTCTCCCTCCTCTCCTCCAGGGAGTACATATTCAATTCCTTCAACCTGTCCTCATAGGACTTGTGATGCAATCCATGCAGCATCTTTGTTGCCCTCCTCTGAACCTTCTCTACCCTGTCTGTGTCCTTACATAGGTAAGGTCTCCAGAACTGTACACTGTACTCCAGGTGACATATATGACATCTAGGTGAGAAAACTGCAGAGTTGTAAAAGTCCTGTGATGTCTTTGAAAAACAGGAAACCACACTAGATCAAAGGAAAGACTCAAGATCAAAGAGTCATACTGGGAAATGAGTTTTTGCTGATGTCGCCTTATTTAATATACCTACTCAGTGATGGGACATCCTGTGTGTATATATTTTTGTATTTAACAGGGAGGAGCTAGGTGACATCATGGAAGAGGCATGTTCAAAGACAGTTTTAAACTACTCTGTGGCTGATCTTTAGACACATTTCTGTTGGACTCTGAAACAACATCTAACTATAAGCACTGTAAAAAGGTAGTAATGCATTAGATAAACAAGTCTAACTGTAGTGTGGTAGGAGTTTATGTTTGTATTTTTTTTTTTTTTACTCTTTATTTGTACTCCCCGTCCTGGAGCCCCACTCAGTCGGGACATGCCTAGGGACACCCCGCTTCTTCACCTACCTGGTACCTCGGAGGATCCCCCAGGTGGGTATGAGGTGGGGCCATGCACCTCAAACTTTCTAGTCTTGTTGGGTCCCCCTATTGAGGCCACGTAGGTGGGAGAAATCAGGGTTCATACTGGCGATCCTTCCCCTCGGTGCTACAGTGCTCCTTTTTCGCCATTTTTTTTCTTCCCCGGCGTGTGGTGTGTCATGGGTAATCCAGCCTGCACCTCGTGCTTGCATGGCTTATTTGTCCCCGAGCCTCCCCTTGGGGTCCTACGAGCTGCGGCCATGGTCCCCACCCTCCCCAGAAGACAAACAGTGAGTAGGATGCTCAAGTCTTCTCTCCCCGGCTGGCCCTCGGGCGACCTGGACTCGTTCCCGAACCCGGGTTGCTGGCGACGCAGACAGAAACCCAACCGCTGCGCCGGCGGGCCAGCTTTATGTTTGTATTTTAACCTTGCTGTTTTAAGTGATTGTATGTTTTGTGATATATGGTTCTGTGTTTACATTTTACATATTTTTTATCCATTTTTAAGCAAATCCATGTTTAAAGAGACTGCCTGGTGTGCCTTCGAAATTCCTTCTTTTACATGTGAAGTACAGATGGTTAAAGTTGACACCGTTCATAAGCTTAATGGTAATACCAAACTGGGAAAAGGTAAGAATTTTCCTAAGGCCTTTCATAGAGTTTTTATGGTTCATTTTGGATACCTGGTTAGGTGCCCTTAGGCGAAATATATCTGGCACTCCCCGAAGAGCATAAACGGCTGCAGCATCGGAACATGGTGCTGTTCCTATGGACTGATGAGCATTTCCACTGGCAACACCCGTCCGGCCAGGTCACCTGAGTACTAGCTCCCAAGTCCACTTCCAAACCCAGGTCACAGGAATGGCACCATGCCAAGGCATTGGGCAGCATCTAACAATCTGCTATTTTGCTTACCAACAACTTGAACTAATGGTGTAAGTGGAGGACTAAGGACCCCACTAAACAAACAGCACAGCTACACCGCTGTCCTGAAGCACTATGGAGCAACTGAGAGTTCCAATCCACATGTGCTACGGCAAGCTGTGCTACTCTGCTAGCAGTAGCAGATCATATCGAATAAAAAGGTACAAACTACCTTCTAAATAAAAATAAAAATAATGGGCGTGGGGGCACTGCCCCCCCCCATGTAGCAAAAAACACTGATATTTAGGTTTTTGTTATATTTGGGAGGCTATACCCCCCTTCTGTTCAGTTTTTAGAGCCGTAGTCTACCGCAGTGCGGGAACTGTGTTTTTGGCAGATAGGTAGTATGCTAAAAAAACTAGCATTTGGAATTCATGCACATCTTATGGCAGGGTCCATACTCCTCCACCAGAACTGAACTAACCACACTTCACAAGGTGTTTTTCTTCCTCACCAAGAAGCAGATTGGGTAGATAACCTCTTTCAGCCATAGTACTTTGCTTTGGATGCGCGAAGCAGACGGCGACTGGTGGTGTTAGTGAGAGGTGTGTGGGGAGGGTTTGCCTTGCAGTTCAGGAGCGGATACTGGACTATAAGAGGGGTGGGGTGCTGACTACGACGGGGTTAATATGGAGAGGGATATATCTGCAACAATATAGACCAGGGGTCGAAATTAAGTTTTGCAACCACTAGCCAGCAGAGCTGGTGACTGGGAAAATCCACTAGCCCCAAAGGCACAGACTTTTCCACTGGCCCAGCTGGTGTACTTGTTGAAATTGTACCTTCTTCACTACAATCCTGCAGGGTTAGTTAAAAGAAAATCTTACTAGACCAATACAAAATCTACTACCATTTGGCTAGTGGGCTGGTGTAAATTTTGACCTCTGCAGACAGGCGATTGGGAGGGGGGGATCACTAGACCACCAGGATTGATTGTCACTATATGCACAGCGATCAGGGTGGCGGCGTGGTGGGGACGAGACTACTATGGCATGTTTGTAACAGTACGGAACAGAGTTCAGTGAGGGGGTCACTAGATTACCAAGGTATGTTGGGAAAAGCACAGACCGGGAGGGACCCTTTTGCACAAGGTCTGTAATGAGGCCTTAAAGATATGCAAATGACCCTACAGCACCTTCGCCTGTGCTATGGGGTTATTTGCATGGATACACAGGAATGTGGCAGACTGCTCCGCAGGAGTAATTGCCATTTGCGGGCCCTAACTGCTCCTTTGTTCCTGCCAGCACAATATCCCCGTACTGGCCACATACCTCAGGGGGTTGTGGTTTGCAGGAGCTATGAAGATAGTGCCAGACACAGCTGCATTTAGTGCACCTTTAGTGCTTGCTATGTGATTCAGGCACATTCCAATATAACAGTAGTCTGCTCCAGGCATTAATTTGCTGCAGGAGAAAATGTTTTGCGAAAGCAAACTATGTTTTCAAATATTTTGGACATAATACCGTATGAAGTAACATACTAACGTACTTAAATGCCAGCAGAATTGGCCTAACGGTCTTTCGTGTCTGCTCGTTTGGTCAGCCCCCACCCTGGGAGATGACCTTGCTGGCCCCCTCTCTCTCTCTGGCTTCTCTCTTCCCAGTCCCAAATATTCTCGCTGCATTGGTTTTTGCTTCCAGAACCTTCCCCTGTACCTGTCCCAACCCCTCTTGAACCCTCCACCAGCCCTCTGGGCAGCGCATGCCATGGCTCCGCCACCCTCTCAGTGAAGTAGCCATCTCCTCCTTTCTCCCTGAATCCCCCAGCTTCCACCATGCCCTTTGGTGCCCCCCCTCCTTTCTTCGGAGCACCTGACTACTCCTCCCCTATTTACCCCTTTCATGTACCTGAAGACCTCTAGCATGTCCCCCACGGTCCTCTCTCTCTTCCAATATGTACATATTTAGCTCTTGAGCCTCTCCCATAGCTCCTATCCCCCAAGCCCCAAATCATTTTGGTTGCTCTCCTCTGGACCCTCTCCAGGAGTTCAATGTCCCTCTTTAAATGTGGCCTCCAAAACTGCATGCAGAACTTGAGGTGCGGCCTCACCAAGCAGTTATACAGTGGGAGTATCACTTCCCTCCTTCTGGAGGTGAGCCCCCTAGCGATGCATCCAAGCATCCTGTTGGCCTTTGCCGCCGGCCTCCTACACGTCTCCGAGTTCTTCATCATAACATCCACCACCACCCCCAGGTCCCTCTCAGCCACTGAGACTTGTAGCATTTCCTCCCCAGGGTGTACACTTGGCCTGGGTTTCTGGCTCCCAGGTGCAGTACCTTGCATTTCCCCTGCATTGAACCGTAGCTTCCGCTTTCTAGACCACCTTTCCAGAACCTCCAGGTCCTCCTGTAGGGCCACCCTCCCCTCCTCCCCATCCACCACCGCCCCCCCTTTTGAGTCATCCGCAAAGAGACTCATCTCACTCCTGATACCCTTCCTTATGTCAGAGACGTAAGCGTTGAACAGGAGGGGCCCACGGACCAATCCCTGAAGGACTCCACTAATGACCCTCCTTGGGGATGATACTATCCCGCCAACCATGACCATCTGGGTCCGGTTCTGAAGCCAATTTCCTATCCATCTGATCATCTGGTTCCCCATCCCCATTTCTCCCAGATTATCCAACAGGCCCCCGTGAGGAACAGAGTCAAATGCCTTGCTGAAGTCAAGAAAAGAGGATGTCCACTGGTCTACCCAGGTCCAGGTCACTCGTCACCCAGTCATAGAACTCCACAAGGTTTGTCTGACACCATTTCCCCAGGATGAATCCATACTGTCTATCGTCCAGGCACCCCAACTTTTCCAGGTCCCCCCCATGTCTCTCCTTGACAATGCCCTCCATCACCCTGCCCACCACCGATATCAGGCTCACGGGCCTGTAGTTCCCTGCCACCTCCCTGGATCCCCCCCTTATGGACAGGCACTATATGCACCACCTTCCAGTCCTGGGGCACCCACCCTGTCCCCAGAAAGATACTGAAGAGCTCCGCCAGGGGTTTCACCAGGACATCCGCCAGTTCCTTCAGCACTCTGGGATGTAATTTATCTGGCCCTGGTGCTTTCTCCATCTTAAGGGACCTGAGGGCTTCCCTCACTCTCTCTGCCGTGATTTCCACCTCCGCTACCTCGTCCCCCTGCTTTGCCTTCCCCTCACCTGCTAGTGATGCCCACCCCCTTCCCAGACCCGCCGATCGGTGAGTCCCCTCCTCAGTTCACCGTCCCCCTCCATGTATGATGCAGACCCCCATTTCCCTTGGTGAAAACTGAAGTGACTCATTTAGTACCTCAGCCTGCTCCCCGGTCTTGTGCCCATCCCTCCCGTTTTAATCCTGCTAATCTGCCCCTTCACCCTTTGGTTTCCCAATGTATCTAAAGAACCCTTGTTCCCTCTCCTAATTTCCCTGGCCAGGTTCTGCTCCTTCCTTGCCTTAGCAGCCTCACCACCCTAGTGGCTCTTCTGGCCATCAGCTCATACTCCCCTCGGTCCCTTTCACTCCTTGAGCACTTGAATTGCTTATAGGCCGCCTTCTTTCCCCTCACCACCTCCTGAACCTCCTTGGTCCACCAGCAGGGTTTTCGGGCCCTACCGCATTTTCGTCTTACTCTTGCGCAGGTGCTGGTAGCATTCTGCACCCCCCCCGATGATTTCCCACCTACTGTCAGCGTCCATATCTGGCCCAATCCCATCCAAGTGCTCCTTAAAGACCCTTCCCATTTCCTTGAAATCCACCCCCGAAGTCAGTTACCTCCATCTTTGTGCAGCCTTCTACCCCTCCTAGGTTCAGGGAGAACCAGATCATGGCATG
This sequence comes from Neoceratodus forsteri, assembly GCA_016271365.2. NCBI lineage: Eukaryota > Metazoa > Chordata > Ceratodontiformes > Ceratodontidae > Neoceratodus > Neoceratodus forsteri. The sequence goes on along the minus strand of CM057450.1, from coordinate 1,776,453,525 downwards.
GTTGCTCCCCCCGCCAACGGCTCCCTTACCTCCAGGCCCCCAATCCAGTATCCGCTCCTCCCTGGTCGGTTCCCCCACCTGCTGAGTAAGGATCGCATCCTAAAAGACATCCAACAACCTCTGTTCCCTGGCCACCGAGGATGTCATAGTCTCCCAGTCTGTTCCTGGCATGTTTAAGTCCCCCAACACCACCACCCTTCCCTTTTCCAATCTGCAGCGTCCCCAACATCTGCCACCAGACTCTCCTCCAGCACCTCCGTCAGCACAGGGGGTCTATACACCACTCCTATTTTTACTCTCTTCCCCCTTGTTATCAAGGTGACCCAAATCACCTCCACAGTTCCCTCCGCCTCCTCCATTCCTCCTATGGCAATGCAGTTTTTGACTATTATTGCTGCCCCTCCTCCCCTCCCCCCCCGTCCTTCCTGAACATGGTGTAACCCTCCAGGTTCAGGTCCCAGTCGTGCCCTGTGGTGGCCCAGGTCCCAGTGACCACTGTCACATCCACCTCTGCCTCGGTTAGCATCACCTGGAGCTCAGGCATTTTATTGCCCAAGCTCCTGGCATTTAGCAGGACTACCTTCCACTCTTTCCCTATACTTCCATTTCCCCTGCTCGTGTTCCCGTGGGGATTCTGTCTTCCCCTGGTCCACACCTTACCAGTCGGCCTTTTTCTGCATTCCTCCAGCTCCCCTGGGGGGGGGTAGAGGCAGAAGTCCTCCTTTATCGGACCCCCTCAACAGCCTTTTCTCCCATCCTCCCCCTTCACAAGTTTAAACCCCACCTTTCACCAATGAACCCCTCTACTTTCAACTTAAAGATTTCCTTCCCCTCTGAATTGAGATGGAGCCTATCTCTAGCATACAGCCCCTTATCCTCCCAGGTCTCCCCCCCATCAACCCATACCCTCTGGCCCCACACCACTCCCTGAGCCACTTGTTTTTCACCCTAATCTTCCTCTTGCGTTCCCCACTGGCCCTTGGCATCGGTAGGATTTCTGAGAAGGAAGGAAATAACACACAGAAAGATTCAAAAATGTAAGCAACATAAATCTGAATTAGAAATAAAGGAAACAGACAAAATAAATAGTGAACCAAATCTAAAAGATCTGAAAGACAATAAAGATAAAAAAAAAAAAACTACAGGAGGTAATAAATGAACAAAGAAAAGAATACAACTACCTGTACTTTTACTTTAATGGGGAAAAATCAGGAAACCGTTTAGAAGAAAAGCAAGGGAGGCATAGTAAGAATAAAAGGGGAAGGAGGGGGAAGTGCGGAAGAGGACTAGACAAAAGATGATATACTGAATAAGTACCTTTTCAGTATCCACAAATGAATGGGAAGGTGATGGGCCACAGACAGAATGGAAGGACATTAGGTGAAGGGAAGTGGACACTAGCCCCTTTACGGAGGAGAGGGTCCTCAGGGAACTAGCAAAACTAAAAGTAGACAAGGCAATGGGGCTGGATGGGGTTCACCCCAGGATACTGCAGGAACTAAGGGAGGAACTGTCTGCACCTCTGATGGCCCTGCTCAATCTTTCACTAGACACAGGGGAAGCTCCGGGGGACTGGAGGAGAGTGGATGTGGTCCCACTACACTAAAGTGGAAATAAGGAGGAGGCAGGAAACCACTGGCCTGTTAGCCTGGCATTGGTGGCGGGCAAGGTTAAAGAAACACTACTCAAAGGATTTGGGAATACCTCAGAACCAGTGGATTGCAGGATCCAAGGCAGCATGGGTTCATAGGGGGTAGATTTTGCCAAACAAACCTGATAAGAGTTTTTGACTGGGTTACCAGGGAGGTGGATCAGGGAGGCGAGGTGGATGTGGCCTACCTGGATTTCAGTAAGGCCTTCAATATCATTCCACACAGAAGACTGGTACACAAGCTAGGCAGCCTGGGAGTGTGTCTAAAGATAGTACAATGGATACGAGGTTGGCTAAGTAACAGAACTCAGAGAGTGGTGGTAAATGGAGTTCACTCAGAAGAGGGTAAGATAACCAGCGGGGTGCCTCGGGGTCAGTACTGGGACCGGCCCTCTTCAATGTCTTTATTAGTGACATCACAGAGAGGCTGGAAGGAAAGGCATGCCTGTTCACGGAGGACAAAAAAATCTGCAACAGAGTGGACACACCGGGGGGGGCGGGAGGGAGATGAAGGAAGATCTAAAAAAGCAGGAAGACTGGTCAAGGGTTTGGCAACTGGACTTCAGTGCCAAAAAAAGTAAAATTATGCACATGGGGCACAGAAATTCAAGGGCAACGTATTAGTTGGCGGGGAGGAGATAACAACCACACAACAGGAAAGGGATCTAGAGATCATCATATCTGAGGACCTGAAGGTGGCAAAGCAGTGTGATAAGACAGTGGGAAAGGCTAGTGGGATGCTGGGGTTCATAGGAAGGGGTATCACCAGCAGAAAAAGGGAGGGAGGGAGGTAGGTAGGTAGGTAGTGTTACCCCTGTATAGATCAATGGTGAGGCCACACCTGGAGTACTACACTACCGGTCAAAAGTTTTAGAACACCCCCATTTTTCCAGTTTTTATTGAAATTTACGCAGGTTAATGTCTCAATGTACTCTGAAATTAAAGCATAGAACAAATAAACAATTGGAGATAAAAAAGAAATCATAGAATAATTTTGTTTAACAAAATGTAATCTAAATTACGACTCATCAAAGTAGCCACCTTTTGCAGATATACTGTAACACTTCGAACACACTGTGGCATTCTTCCTACAATGGACATCAAATATTGTTCGGAAGTTCTTCCCAACACTGTTGCAGAAGTTCCCACAAATGTGTTGCACTTGTAGGTTGCTTTGCTTTCACCCTCTGTCCAGTTCATCCCAAAACAGCTCGATGGGGTTTAAGTCTGGAGACTGTGCTGGCCATTCCATGATCTGAAGCCTACCGTCTTGTTCTTTTCCTCGAAGGTAGTTCTGACATAGCCTGGAGGTATGTTTTGGGTCATTATCTTGCTGCAGGATGAACCCCTGACCAACCAGGCGTAGACCAGAGGGTAGTGCATGGCGCTGCAAAATGCTGTGGTAGCCCTTTTGGTTCAGGGTGCCAGTCACTCTGTGCTGTTGTCCTGTGAGCGCCTATCCAAGCTGTTGACTCTCAGAAACTTGTCTTCTGATTCTGTTGGCTTTGGGTCTGCCAGACCTCTTCCTGTCAGAGTTTCCTCCAGTTTCCAAGTGCCTTTGATGGTGTAGGAAACTGTACTCACTGACACCTTGGCTTTCTTTGCAATTTCTCTACAGCAGTTTTTGCTAACCTAAACTTTTTTTTTTAACCTCTTGCAGTTTACCGCTTACCTTTGTACCATTCCAGGTTATTCACTGGACTTGAATTGCTTAAATTTCAATAAAAACTGGAAAAATGGGGGTGTTCTAAAACTTTTGACCTGTAGTGTATGTCTAGTTCTGGAGGCCCCATCTTAAGAAGGACATAGATCGGGTGGAGGCGATATAGAGAAGGGCAATCAAAATGGTGCACAGCCTGCATCAGAAGCCCTACGAGAAAAGACTCAGGGAGTTAAATATGTACTCGGAGGAAGGGAGAGAAAGGGGAGACATAAGAAACATTCAAATGCCTCCAGGGTATCAATAAGGTCCAGGAAGGTGGCATGTTGCACAGAAAGAGATGCTCAAGGACAAGGGGGCATGATATGATGCTGGAAGGGGGGAGACTTAGAGGGGGGGTGAGGAAATTTTTCTTCACAGAAAGGGTGGTGGGAGCCTGGAACAGCCTCCTAACAGAGGTGGTGAGTACCAAAATGGTAACAGGTTTCAAACATGCATGGGATAGGCACAGAGGGACCTTATTAAGAGGGATGGGGTAAGGGGTAAGGCTGGAGATCAACTAGGTTCTATGGTAGAACAGTAGGTAGGGAATTTAGGGCAGACTGGGTGGGCCAGAAGGTCCTTTTCTGCCAACAGCTTCTATGTTTCTATGTCCCTATATGTTAAAAAATAGGAAAAAAATATAATACTTTAATCCAAAATGACAGAGATGAACTCGTAACAGATTACCAATTAGCTGACATATTTATAAATTACAGTACTACTAAGCTATGCTTTATAGCAAAGGAGCAATGGGAATGATAACATCAAAAGATTAGAATATATCAACAAGTATCTTTTAAAAAATATGATAAAAATGGCTCTACCTTTAGGAGATCATAGAAATAATTTGAACATTTAAAACAGTAAATCCCCAGATATATCTGGCTTCAAAGCCAGATTTGTGTTATTTTTGGCCATCCTGTCCCCTCAGCTAAAATAACTAGTAGAAGAAATCACAAGAGCAGTACCAATTTCCAAGTCTATCTTTGAAGCATTGGTGGTTCCCCTAGCCAAGGATAATAAAGATATAACCAAACCAGAAAATTAAAGACAAGTTGCGGTATTCAATGTAGCTTGTAATTAATTGCTAAACTGATAAAGCACTGAAGATAAATTTCCTGACTCAATTCATTAAAACCAAACCACTTTTGTAAAAAGGAAGACACTTTTCAATGGGCTAAGAAAAACACAAACCTTTTCTGAACTTATTAAAAACTCACCCAAGGGAATGGCTACAATAACTTTAGACATATCTAAAACTTTTTACCTTCTCCAACGGCCTTTCAAGATCTACCTGGAGGAATGTGGTTTCCTAGTAACCTTCCTGAATGCTATTAAACAATTTTATAGGCCGGCTCGTCGGCGCAGCGGTTGGATTTCCACTTGCGACGCCAGCGACCCGGGTTCGGGAATGGACTCCGGTTGCTGGAGAACTGGCCGAGGGAGTAGGCTCAAGCGTCCCACGACTGCTCGTCTACTCAGGGAGGAGGGGCAGCGGCTCGCTGTCTGGTACCCCTGGCGGGCGGGGAGACCAGCAGCGAGCCTCAATGCACATGGGGGCGTGGTGTACGTCGGCTCTGCCTAGACGTTCGTGGCACACCACGCCCCGGGGAGAAAAGTGGAAAATCCAGCCTCCTGGTCTGCCGGATGATGGCTGCCTCACTCCTGTCGGCCCAAGATGTCCTGACGCCTCCAAACCCACCTCAGCAGCACTCAGGGACTGATGCCTAGTGCGCTGGTTGCGCCCCTCCCGGCGCCTTCCCCCTCGGAGGAGGAGGGGGACCCACCCGGCGAAGGGATCGTCGGGCCACCCCCGTCCCGGCTGCGATCTGGAGTGTGGAGGGATCAGGCGAGGGTCACAGGAAGCATGAGCAGCCGGAAGGAGTGGCAGACCAGGAAGCAAGAAGGAGGGATAAATACAGAACGAAAAAAAAAAAATTTTATAGTACCCCTTTGGCATATCTAAGGGTAAGCCAATTTGTTTCATTAGCGCTGAAAATGTTCACAGGGTAAGACAGAGATGTCAACTATCATGAATTATCTTCCTAATATTTACGGAACATGTAAGATTACCAATACAATACTATACTATATTAAAGACGTGACCAGAGAATACAATGATAAATATATATTGAATACATATGCTGATGATATTTTGTTATTAATTGGAAAGCCCATATTCTCCTTTTCTAATTTTTTTTAAATGTTTATGAGCCTCCCCAATCTAGACACCAACTAAACAAAACTAAATCAGTAACAATGCCAGCTACAAGAGTAATGTATCCTACAAAAAACTGGTGATTCTTTTTTTATATATATATATATATATATATATATATATATATATATATACTTTGTATTTATTGTTCTGAATAAAACATACAGAATACATGCCAAGCAGTGACATATCACATGTAAATACATTTGACTCATTGGGGACGCCACTCCTCCTGAATTATCTGGTTCTTATTCTACTGCTTAAAGATACATCATGGGAGTTTACTTAACTAGTATATACCTAGATTAATACAATACAAAATTGCTGGGAGTATAGCCCATGAGCTGCGTGGAAAAAGACAAAATCGATTCTAATATATAATGTCCAGTAGTTCTAGCATCCCTTAGATAGGGACAATGAAGTAGTCCGTGCTTGAACTATAGTAAGGGCACAACAGACAGCGCCAATTTCAAAAAGAAAGTACCACTTTTGAAATTAGTTTTAAACTTAAAGGCATCCACATTTAGGAACAACTATACAGAAGAACAGGAGCTATAATTATATATGGTATTTTAATATAATAAAACAGTACGCCAACTATGTAAGCCATGTTCAAATATGGTAGCCACATTTTTAACTAAGGTTCAGATAGTGAGTACGGGTTAAAAGGAAAGAAAAAGAAAATGAGTGTAACAGTCCCAGTTTAAACGTTGGTTCAGTACTCACTCACACTCCGCTTAGGGGAAAGGAACACAAAATCTCTCTCTCTCCCTCTCTCCTGAATTAAACAAATAATAATCCGTTGAAATGTTCATGACTCGTCGTCTTACAGGGCCTCTCTCTCTCTCTCTCCCCTAAATCGGGCAGGTAATAATCCACACTAAATTTTCATGACTTGTCTTCTGATAAACTTTCCTCCTGATCCACTGTACGTCGTCTTCTCAGATCTTGTTTCTGAGCCCATCGACTGGCATCCTTCACATCCGTGAAAATAAAGACCTTTCCCTGGTGCGTTATTCATAACCGGGCTGGGAAAATAATGCTGTGCTGAATCCCCGCCTCTCCAAGGAGCGCTCTGGTACCTTCAAATTGCTTTCTTCTTTGCCTAGTAGCGAAGCTAATATCTGAGTATAGTGGACGTCTCCCTCATGAGCAGCATTTTGTGTTGTCTAGCTAGCGCCAGCCAAGTAGTCCCGGTATGCAATTCCGTCCGTTATTGCCAATACTGCCTCGAGCCTCTGGGTTATCGGACCTACCTCTGACTGCAATTCTGTAGGCTTTTTGTATGCCTCACGTATGAGCTTCCTCTCCAAACTCAGACCCAGCCAGTCGTGAAGGAATAGAACCAAGTGACCACTCACAGCCCTCTGGGAGACCCAGGAAACGGATATTCTGTGCCCTAGTGTTATTTTCCAAGGTTTCCAGCCGAAATCTTAAATGCCCATTCTCCTTCAGCACATCAGTAATGGCACCCATGGCAGCATCCAATCTTTTCTTAGCTTCTGCAGATTCAACCGTAACATTATCCATATTAGTTTCCAAATTCGTAGCTCTGTTTCCGATGCTATCAATTTTGTCCACCAAGCCAGTAACTGAGGAGATTACCCTGTTCATTTTAAGACCTAGGGACTGCCTCTCCTTCGTTCTCTGTGTCTGCAGCCTGCTGGAGAGGAGTAGACCGCGTCGCAGCAGGAGCGGGAGCATTTCTGGATTTTGCTCCGTCGTGAAGGCTCCAATCCTTTCTGGGATTTTCCATATTGGTCTTCAGACCTTTCGATTATGGGTTTGATACAAAGTGCCATCCTGTCTGCTCCAAAAACAACTTTTTATAGTTCCCAAATATAGACGTTGTAGAGAGCTCTTATTCAAAAGCGGTCATATTGCTCAGGCTCACCAGCGCCCCCCCAAAACAAAAAACCTGGTGATTCAAGAAATAAAAATTGAACATAGATTGAAATATTTAGGAATTATTCTTAGAAATGATTTAAATGCAACAGAAACATAATACAGGAATTGTTCTGAATACAGAAGGGGGTCGCCTGGACAGATTGAAAAACCTCTCACTTTCACTATAGGGTGGAACTGACACACTTACAAGGTTGGTAATGCCTTTCCTACTATACTTTTTTCAGAGCCTTATGGGGCAAATAACCCCACCTAAAAACTCTGATTAAAAAAAGTTCCCAAAAATTTCTATGGGAGGTAAAACATCATGAACTGCATGGAGCACATTATGTATATCAAGAGCTCTATGCTCTGCCAGCAGGGTTCGGTTGGCCACTTACTTTCAAGTGCGGGCACTATGGATTCTGTAGCAAGTTCTCACACCAAGGACATTAAGGTCCTACTGGGATATTCAAACCCAAAGGGATACTTCTTTTTAGGGGCTCAGTGTTCCCCCTCCCTCAGTGCCTGCAGTGTGCGTCACGTGTGGACAGCAGCCTTTAAGTGCATGCCAACTGTACCCTGAAGACCTGGCATCAAGATTTTGTGGGCCTTTTCTTCCTTTATGGGTCAGTGAGTTCATCGCTCTTAGGACAGAGCATTTGGGGTCAACACTAATGCCTGTAGAGGTTGTATTAGGCCTTAAGACCCATCTTGACTACATACACACACACACACACACACTTAGTAGTAATCAGATTTTGTTAATCCCATATAGATATCCAGATTTTTATTGAAACTTTCTTTAGTTATACAGTTCACCAATGTTTCTTGGTAAGCAGTTCCAAAGACCAACAATTCTTTGTGTAAGAAAGAATTTTCATTCATCTGTTTTAAAAAGTGAACCTTGTAACGGTTTGTCATGTCCCCTGAGATCTAACATTATAAGTTATTTAATGACAGAATCACAGAACTCAAAAGTGCCTCATCCTGCATAATACTGTATATAAGTAATAAATCGCTCATGATTATCCTATTTCAGGTTCTGGAGATTTATTTATTTATTTAGTATGAATGTTTTTTCCTGCTGGCTGGCCAGCAGTCTGAACTCTAGCCACTCCCCCACCTGCCCACCCGGACTGCTCCGTGGCTTATCCCCCCAAGGCGGGGCCACCGGGGGGACCCCCCTCAACTCCCCGATAAATGACTGAACTTGATCCAGGAGGGCAACAGCCTTGGACAGCTGTGTGGGGCACAGTGCAGCGGATGTCCTCCACTGCTCGGCCTGACAGATTTTTCGTGCGGAGTTATCCCAAGAGTGTGCAATGATATGAGGCACGCAGCCGAATGTCTGACACGCACCCGTATGAAGCCAAGCTCTGGTTGTCAGTCACCTCTAGCCTCCGTTAGAGGTCACCTGAGCACCGGGTGCTCTCCCCCGGAGGAGTAGAGTCATCCTAGGATGCTCAATCTTCCTCCCCCTGGCTGGACCTCCCACTCCCAGGCTGTCGGCATTGCAGGCGGTAGTGCAAGCGGACAGACTCAGCTCTGGAGACTTAGATTTTTTTTTTATCCGTCTTCCTATGACCAATTATTACATCCCCAGATTGTTTTAGTAAACTGACACTGAATTTTTCTATTTTAAGAATATCCTTTTTTTTTTTTTTTGGTAAGATGACCAACTCTGCAACCCAAATGTAGGTACGACAGATACCCTCCCCCTTCGTATCCTGTCATTTGTTTTTATCTTTTTTGTATATTAGACAGCTCATCCTTTTTTGTAGAATAATACCCAAATCTGCATCATATCATACTATTTACTTGCAATTTTATAGTGTCCAAGATGTAACTGTCAATTGGGTTATTTTGGTCTATATCATTAACATATATTTGGAATAACACTGGTCCAAAGACAGAGCCCTGTGGTACACCACTTGTTACCCCCCCCCCTTGTTTCAAGAGAAATCCATTAAGGCGTACAGATTAAGCCCCAGTCAACCACGCTCTTACCCAGTTTACCAACATGCCATTTATATCCAGAGACTGAAATCTGTTAACAATGCCATCATGAGATATATCATCAAACTCCTTACTGAAGTCCATAAGAATGACATCAGTACGCATTCCCATATCCATATGCTTATATATTTTCATAAAAAACTATTAAATTACTGATGCAAGACCTTGCCTTTTTGAAACCACATTGTGTGTTGTCAGTTAAACCATTTATTGTCATGTGTGATTCAATTCTCTCCTTTACTAAAGATTCCATGATTTTGCTATAGACTGATAACATAGATTACATAGATCACACAGAGCATGAAGAAAATTGTCCGTGAGCTCGCAAGTTGTGTCTTACCCATACCTATTTATCTTTTTTTCTAGAAGGTACTTGTCCAATTGTGTTTTAAACACGTGCATGGTACCACTCTCAACAATTTCCTTTGGTAAGCTGTTCCATACTTCTGTTACTCTATTATTCAACCAATATTTTCTCCTAACAGTATTGTATCTATCCTTAAGTAATTGAAAGCTATGAGACCTAGTATCATATGTTTGTTCTCTTTTTTCAGGCCCAAGAGATCCCACATGTTAGAGTTAGTCCATGCCCTATAGATCAAACACATATCACCCCGTAATCTACGATATTCCAAGGGATATAAATTCAAACAGTGCAGCCTCTCTTCATAGTTCATCTCCTCTGTCCCCTGAATCCTATTTGTCACCCGCCTCTGGACCCTCTCCACCATCTCAACATCACCCCTCCTATAAGGGGCCCAGAACTGGACACAATACTCCACATGCGGTCGCACCAGCGCAATGTACAGTGGCATCACAACTTGCCTGTCCCTGCTCCTGATGTGTCTTGCTATACAATTTGCTATGCCACTAGCCTTTTAACCACAGTATTACATTGGAGCCCAAGGTTAAAATCTTGGTTAATCATAATCCCCAGATCCTTCTCTCTCAGACTACCTTTAACGTAGACCCACCCAGAGTATACCGAAATCTATTATTGTTTTTCCCAAAATGCATGACATTGCACTTATTGATATTAAATATAGATTGCTTCTGAGCTGCCCACTTCTCCAATCTATTTAGTGCTGTTTGAAGAACTACCTAATCCTCAAAGTTATTAACTGTACTCCCAATTCTGGTATCGTCCGCGAATTTGGATATCCAGACAACTGATTCAACTTGCATTGATGAAATATACAAATTGAACAAACATGGCCCCAATACCGAGCCCTGGGGAACCCCGCTAGTCACTCCGGCATAACTGGAAAATTCTCCCTTCACACAAACTCTCTGGCTTCTTCCAGTGAGCCAATCCCTCACCCATTTTTGTAACCAATAGGGTAGACCAATCTCATGTAGTGACTCCACAAGCTGTTTATGTGGGACCTTGTCGAAAGCCTTCGCAAAGTCCAGGAGCACAACGTCCACTGATTCACCCCTGTCCATGGCCCTACTAACTTTACCATAAAATTCCAACAAGTTAGTCTGACATGATCTACCTTTTGTAAATCCATGCTGAGTAATATCTATCTTGCCAGTGCTATCAATGAAGTCAACAATATAGTCCTTGATTATGCCCTCCAAGATCTTTCCCATAACCGAGGTCAGACTAATCGGCCTATAGTTTGAAACCTCCTGTCTACTACCTTTTTTATGTATGGGTATAACCACTGCTTGTCTCCAAGCCTCTGGTACTGACGTACTGATGTAAGACTAGTAGGTCAATAATTTGCAAGATCTGCCTTACTCCCTTTTTTTGTGCAGCAGAGTAACGTCGGCATCTCTCCAACCTTGTGTTATTTCCCCAATGATTATGTATTTGTTAATAATAATAATAAGAGGCCTTACTATTTCATTGGCTATCATTTGCATTTTGTGGGAATTTGGTCTGGCCCCATACCTCTGTTGCAGTCGAAGTTTTTAACGGTTTCTGTTAATTCAACTTTTCCAGACAATATTGTACTTTGTACATCCCTGATTTTCTGCGTCTTTCAATACTGGGTGAGTTTTGAAGTCTTTTCCTGTACATATTGAAGCAAAATACTCATTAATTTCCTTAGCTAATTTTAAATCATGTTATAATTTGTTTTCACAATTAATGGACCTACCTGATTCTCACAAGACTTATGTATCTAAAAATGTTTTTGTCACCCTATTTATAAGTTTTCTTTCTTTTAATTCTGTTTCTTCACCTGCCCCAGGCAGGGAGATCCTCAAACGGCACACTGACCATTCTCCCGGCATTTTCCACCAGACTGCTCGGCAGGGTGGTCCGTAGCTTGCCCCCATGGCAGAGAACCCCCAGGAGGCTGAGGGGAGAGACTGAGATCAACCAGAGGCCTCAGCCCAGGCTTGTCTCTGGGGGTGTCATTCAGGAGGCGGTCTGGGGGCTTCACAGAGCTCCATGGACAGGGGCATTTCTATGGTTACCCCAGGAGCGCAGCCGTGCATGACGTCAGCGCAGGACAGGTACACTCCCATACCCATCCCACAAATGTCTGCCGATGCTCCGCTGATCCCGGTGGTCCTGGTCCACTGGGTGTCACTTGTGTGCCGGGAAGCAACACTCCCCGGCAGAGATGAGAGCTGTCCCTGGGAAGTTCAACCAACCTCCCCATAGCCGACCCTCGGATGTACTGTGCTCACTACCTTACACGGGTCATCAGCGTCACACGTGGTAGTGCTATCAATGAGCTAGTGGCCCGGCTATAAGTTTTCTTTCTAGTTTCCTTTTTTCCATCCTTATCCTTTTCTTACAAATGTTTCCTGCCACCTTATAATTCTCTTTTCCTTCTTTACTTTGTGTATTTTTACAGATTTTGTATTTAAATTTCTGTTGTATTGCCTTTTTTTTACCTTTTTATTAAACTACAAATGGATTTTCTCTTTCTTCTTATATTTCTTCATATGTGGCACACATTTTATCCATCAATTTATTTTTAAGTCTACTCCGAGCACAGCAGGTGTGCAAATTTGTTACCTCATAATTACAGTCCCAAATAATTTTATCACTCAGTTTGCTTTATTATAGTCAAAACACCAAGTTCCTTCTTTTCCTAATATACAGTACAACCTTGATTATCCAAACCCCAATTATCCAAATCTCCCTATAATTATAACTCTCGATTATCTGAACAAATCTGATGTCTCCCATTTGGATAATCAAGGCGGTACTGTAATATTTACTTGCACTTCTGAAACATATACTATTGTGATCACTACCCCATATTGGTTCTTAAATACTACAAACAGACCCTCTGTGAAGATATTAATAAGTCTAGGATGTTATCCCCCCCATCCCGAGTGGCTTGAACCACATACTAAGATAAATTATGCTCTATTATTAATTCACAGAGCTCTTCCTCATTTTCCCCTTTTATGTTTTCTAAATTATTCCAGCTTATATCTGGGAAGTTGAAATCACAAGAGGATTATGACCCCTCTCAATTCAGCAGCAGTTTTAATTTTGTTATTGATCGATTTACTTTCTGAGTAGAATCCAGTGACTTATAAAGCAATCCTATAATAACAGATTTGGTATATGTTGGCTCCATTTTTCTCCATATGGATTCCGTGTTGCCGTGTGGTGATATTAATTCCCTCTGATCCTGTAATTGCATATAGAACAAGAAGAAATTTTTTTTCGAAAAATTGGAACCTGTTTAACCATGGTAACTGTCTTTCTCTTAAAGTCAGAGGTTTAAATTTAACAAACTGTAGTTTAGTTGATTCAACCGCATGGTACTTTGCTTTGTTGCTAGTAGGAGACATCGAGATTGAGCCCCCTATACGTTAGCGAAGCCAGATCTAAAAATAGTACTAGACAATGCTAGAAGCATTATAAATAAATTACAGGAATTTAGGATGTGGGTGTAATGCTTGGCCAGCGAAACAGCAGAACTCTGTAATACGATTAACTTCCAAGAAGTCGCATTTTATAGCCTTGTTTATGATCTGTGCTGCTTTGAAGCCAGGAACTAAAATATCCATTTTATGACATCTTCAGAGGAAGGACAGCTAATTTCATCTGGTGCTAAAAGAAGCTATATGACGTCTAGGTGAGAAAACTGCAGAGTTGTAAAAGTCCTGTGATGTATTTGAAAAACAGGAAACCACACCACTAGATCAAAAGAAAGACTCAAGATCAAAGAGTCATACTGGGAAATGAGATTTTGCTGATGTCACCTTATTTAATATACCTCCTGAGTGATGGGACATCCTGTGTGTATTAATTTTTATATATAACAGGGAGGAGCTGGTGACATCATGGAAGAGGCAGGTTCAAAGACAGTTTTAAACTGTTCTGTGGCTGATCTTTAGACACATTCCAGTTGGACTCTGAAACAACATAATCTAACTATAAGCAGTGTAAGAAGGTAGTAATACATTAGCTAGAGGAGTCTAATTGTAGTGTGGTAGGAGTTTATGTTTGTATTTTAATCTTGTTCTTTTAAGTGATTGTATGCTTTGTGATATATGGTTCTGTGTTTACATTTTACATATTTTTTATCCATTTTTAAGTAAATCTATATTTAAAGAGACTGCCTGGTGTGCCTTCGAAATTCTTTCTTTTACATGTGAAATACAGATGGTTAAAGTTGACACTGTTCATAAGCTTAATAGTAATACCAAACTGGGAAAAGGTAAGAATTGTCCTAAGGTCTTTCATAGAGTTTTTAGGGTTCATTTTGGATACCTGGTTAGATGCCCTTAGGTGAAAGATATCTGGCATTCCCCGAAGAGCAGAATTATCTGAGCCTGTACATTTGGGTACGCTAGCATAAGGTTCACAGTTTGAATCCCTCCAGAACTTGAGACCAAAGGCGATTCGGACCCACAAACTGACAGGGGGGTTACCCTCTTCTGTTAACTGTTCACAACACTGCGCTTGGAGGTTGGCACTGTGGGAGCAGAGGGCCTGACCTGCTGAGTAGGGTTTGTGACAGAGGGTACAACAACTAGAGTTAGATATAATCAGCATAACAGAATCATGGCTAAACCAAAGTGTGCAGGATAACGAGATCAAAATTGATGGCTATGCACTTTTTAGACAAGACAGAGGAAAACGGGGGGGGGGCGGTTCTTTTATATATCAAAAATAAAATTGGATTATATCAACCTGTATTTCAAGGAACGCTGGAGGGAACTGAATTCCTTTGTGTTGCATCAAATCAACTAAAACTTCTTACTGGCGTAGTTTACTCTCCCCATAATGTACGTGCAAATAATTTTGAGATACTGTAAGCAAAGATAGCTCTTTTGGCAGAGGGAAAAAATATTGTTTTAATTGGAGATTTTAATGCTGCCTGGGGTAAGCCCAAGGGTTTAAAACTGGAGAAATGTTCTGAAATGTTAAAGGTTAGGCAGGTAGTGAATCAAGTTACAAGGAAAAATGGGATAAATAGTCGGGGGTATTATTCTTACTAACATACTAAAATGCCAGCAGAATAGGCCTAATCGTCTCTCGAGTCTGCTCGATTTTCAGCACAAGCACTGACGGCCAATTCTGATGTTCCACCCCCCCCCCCCCAGGTTATACCGTCCCCAGTCCCAGATGTTCCACCTGTATTGGGCCTGGTCAGATTTATCCTCCCCCTGTACCTGTCCCATCCCCTCTTAAACCCGTCCATAGTCTCCACCTCTGCTAGCTCCCTGGGAACTGCATTCCATGGTTCCACCATCCTTTCATTGAAATAACATCTCCTCCTCTTCTCTCTGAGCCTGCCTCTTCCAGCTTACGCCCGTGACCTCTCGTTGCCCCACCCTCCTTCCTTTGCAGCACCCTGACTGGGCCTCCTTTATTGATCCCTTTCATGTACTTAAAGACCTCTATCATGTCCCCCCTGTCCCTCCTCTCCTCCAGGGTGTACATGTCAAGCTCCTTGAGCCTCTCCTCATAGGTCCTCTCCCCCAGGCCCCAAAATCATTTTGGTGGCCCTCCTTTGGACCCTCTCTAGGAGTGTAATGTCCCTCTTTAAATGTGGTCTCCAAAACTGTACACAGTACTCAAGGTGTGGCCTAACCAAGCAGTTGTACAGTGGAAGGATCACTTCCGCCTTTCTGGAGGTAATCCCCCTGACAAGGCATCCCAGCATCTTATTTGCTGCTGCCCTCCTACAGATCTCTGAGTTGTTCATTTTGACATCTGCCACTACCCCCAGTTCCTCTCGCCCTCAGTGACTTGAATCATGTCTCCTCCCAGGTTATACCCATGGCCTGGATTTCTGACTCCCAGGTGCAGAACCTTGCACTTCCCTGCATTGAATTTTAGTTTCCATTTTCCCGACCACCTTTCCAGAGCCTCCAGGTCCTCCTGCCAGGCCACCCTCCCCTCCTCCTCATCCGCCACTGCACCCAGCTTTGAGTCGTCTGCAAAGAGACTCATCTCACTCCTGATCCCCCTCCTGATGTCTGAGATATAGGCACTGAACATGAGTGGCTGCAGCATTGACCCCTGGGGAACCCCACTAGTAACCCCCCTTTGGGATGAGGCTAACTCTCCAACTACCACCTTCTGAGTACGCTCAGACAGCCAATTTCCTATCCATCTTAACAAGCGTCTCCCTACCCCCATTTCCTTCAGCTTAGCCAGCATGCCACTATGGGGTACCAAATCAAACACCTTGCTAAAGTCCAGTAAGAGGACGTCCACTGGAGTACCCTGGGTCCAGGGCCCTCGTCACCCAGTCATATAACTCAACAAGGTTTGTCTGGCATGATCTTCCTGTGACAAAGCCATGCTGCCTATTGTCCAAGTACCCAGTTTTCTCCAGTAACCCCCCCTAGCCTTTCCTTGACAATACCCTCCATCACCTTGCTGACCGCCAATGTCAGGCTAACGGGCCTATAATTCCCTGCCTCCTCTCTTGATCCCCCCCCTTGTGGACTGGCATGACATGGGCCACCCTCCAGTCTTGGGACACCCACCCAGTCCTCAGGGAGATGTTGAAAAGCTCCGCTAAAGGGACTTATAGGACATCCGCCAGTTCCCTCAGCACCCTGGGATGTATCTCATCTGGCCCAGGTGCTTTCTCCGTCCGAAGGGACCTGAGGGCTTCCCTTGCTCTCTCTACCGGGATTTCAGCCTCCACGTCTTCCCCCTTTTCATCCTGCATTGCTGGGCCCCCACCTGTCTGTGCTGGCCACTCCCTTTCCCCAGACCCATCAGGGCCCCTGGTCTTTTACTGGTCCCACCCCTTCCTCCAGTTTGCCCCTGCTCCCCTTGCAAGACATAGCCCCTCCATCCCCCCCGGTAAACACTGAGGCAAAGTACTCATTTAAGACTTCTGCCTGTTCCCCCACCTCCTGTGCCCAACCATCCCCTATCCTTATCTTGCTTATCTGTCCCCTTACTTTCCTTTTTTCCCTCCTATGTATCTAAAGAATCCCTTGTCGACCCTCTGGATCCCACTGGCCAAGGACTGCTTTTTTGCCTTAGCTGCTCTCACCACCCTCGTGACTCTCTTGGCTGTCAGCTCATATTCCTCCTGATCCCTTTCACTCCTTAAGCATTTGAAGCACCTACAGGCCGCCTTCTTTTCCCTCACCACCTCCTGTATCTCCCAGGTCCACCAGCAGGGTTTTCTGGCCTTACTGAATTTACGCCTTTCCCTTGCGCAGGATCTGGTAACCTCCTGTATTCCCCTCATAATGATCCCCCATCTGCTGTCAGCATCCATATCCAGCCTTATCCTGTCTAGACGATCTTTAGGGATCCTTCCCATCTCCCTGAAGTCTGCACTCCTAAAGTTGGTTACTACCGTCCTTGTTTGGCTATCCTCCCCCTAGGTCCAGGAAGAACCAGACTGTGGTGTGATCACTCCCCGCTAACAGGTTTCTCACCTCTAGGCCCCTAATCTGATCACTGTCCACCAGGACCATGCCCAGTGTCTGGGCCTCCCTAGTTGGCTCATCCACCTGTTGTGTCAGAAATGCATCCTGGAAGACATCCAGCAGCCTCTGCTCTCTGGCCACTGGTGACATCATAGTCCTCCACTCTGTTCCTGGCATGCTGAGGTCCCCCATTACCACTACTCTTCCTTTTCCCAATCTATAGTGTCCCTTGAGATCTGCCACCAAACTTTCTTCCAGGACCTCTTCCAGTGCTGGTGACCAGGTATTTGTGTCAAAGGGACTTCACATCGATAGTTGTCAAGTCTTGCCCCCTAATCTAGGTGATCATAACCTGGTATTGTGTACAATGATACAAAACCACATAATTAGAGAACAAGAGAAGATTATGATCAAGAGACATCTTACAAACTATCACCCAGAACATTTTGTTAGGGATCTAGCAAATGAAAAACTGAAAAGGCTGAGCTTTATTCCCTATATAAATCTGGGGGTTGAAGAATGTTCAAGAACTTTTTTGAGAATCTGTAACAGGCATGCTCCCTTTAAAACAAATAAATTACGGAAAAAAAAAACATCTTCTCCTGGGTAAATGAATAACTAAAGAAAAAGATACGTATTAGGGACAGGGTCTGGATAAAAGCCCATAAAACAAAAAATAGGGCTGACTGGGACAACTATAAAATAAAGCAGAAATGAATGTCAACGATTAATTAAGCAGGCCAGGAAAATATTTTATAACAACAAAATCGAAACACTGACAGACACAAAGCAATATTGGATCTGGATAACCCATTAAGAATTAAACAGGCAATAAAAATGATAAATGACAGGGGTGAATCATTAAATAAAAAAACAATAGCACAGGTACTGAATCATTATTTTATTACTCTACCAGATATAGACATTCCAGTCAATACCCCAAAAGACTCCCATAAATCTATGGAATGCCTTCCTCAGTTTTACTTTAGAAAAATTACTACAAATAAAGTTAGGGTGAAAAATTTAATATTACGAAATTATGTGGTCTGGATAAAACCGAATCAAAATTTATCAAAGATGCAGTAGACCTACCAACACTGAAGATAACAGACCTATTTAACCAAAGCTTACTGGAGAATATATTCTCAGAAACTTGGAAGGCTACAAAAATAGTACCTATTTTTAAGGGTGGAAATATGAAAGATCCTTCCAATTATAGGCCGATAGGGGTCCTCCCCATCCTCTCTAAATTAATGAAGCGAATGGTATATACACAATTGTATGAATATTTGGAAAAGTATTCTCAACTTACAAAATTTCAGCACGGATTCAGGACAGGATACTCGACGGACGCAGCGCTAATGGACTTCGTGGACAAATGGCTAGTCCGCAGGCATGGTGTTCGTCGACCTGTCCAACGCTTTCAATTGAGTGGATCACCAACTGCTATGTGAGAGGATGGGGTGGACTGGGATCACACCTAGGACATTAAAATGGTTTGAGTCCTATTTAGGTGATAGGAAACAACGAGTTGAAATAGGCAGTCAATATTCGGATATAGGTAAATCAACAAGAGGTGTGCCCCAGGGATCAATCCCGGGGCCACTTTTGTTTTTGATATATGTGAATGACTTGCCATCACAAATAAATAATACACACATATGCAGACGACACTGTGTTATTAGCATCAGTAAAAACTCAAGCGGAAATGTTAGTTAAGCTACAAACTGATTGTCATATTCTCCAAGACTGGTTCTCAGTTTCTAAATTAGTATTAATTGAAAAGAAAACACTGGTTATGCAATTTAGTAGAAAACAAAATAAGGTTAACAATAAAACAAAAACTGACAAGGGAATATTAGCAACAGGTGGGAAACAATTAATTACAAAACAATACAAATATTTGGGAGTAATAATAGATAGTTCCCTAACTTTCTCTGATCATATTGATAATATGTCTAAGAAGGTAAACAACAGAATTGGGACACTACGAAGCTCCTTTCAAATGTTAAACATTCAGTTATGGAAAAAAATGACATGCAATTAATATTGCCTGTGTTGGAATACGAAAATTTAGTGTACAACCTTGCTGAACAAAAACATCTGGGTAAATTAGTTAAAACATATAAATCGACTGGCAAGGTTCACTCTGAAATGTAATTTCAAAACTCATCATTGCTTCATGTACAAAGAATTAAGATGGGATAGTCTAACCATCCGATACAAAAAAAAGTTTTTATTTTTATTTTTAAGGTTAACAAGGGTATAACAAAAGGGAATATGGATATCAAATTTGGTTGTGAAACTAATCAATATGCATTTAGGGAAGTAAAATTCAGAGGTTTAAATTTTCCAAAAACTAATACAAGATATGGGAATATGACACTACAAGCTCGGGCTGCAAAAATATGGAATGAGATCTCACCTCAGATAAGAAATCTTACAAAACTGTCTTCATTTAAATTCAGATTAGATGAAAGTTATACTGTGGAATGTACTTTTTAGTAGTATTTTTAAAACGAGGGGTGGAATGTTCACTTCTTATTTTAATGTAAATATATTGAGTATTATAATCTATTTGTACTGTGTTAATACATTAGATATGATTAATGAAATGTAATGTTGACATTATTGCAAGTATGGTTATGTTAGGAAGTTTTAGAATTTTTGTATGAAATCTGCTTACAATGTCTTTGTAATTATAATGTCTTTGTAACTTGAATGAAAGTGAAACAGGATTAGTTTGAAAACAGGTCCTTGGACCTAAAGTATTACTCTGTCTAAAAATAAATATTTTTATTACTACAACATATTGATATGTTTTTTTTTCAAATTTTATCTACTATGTCATATGTTGTAATGTCTTTGGTAACAAACATATCCCACCTCCATTTTTTTACTACAATTCTTATTAAATTATTTCATAACATAGGAACAAATACACTAATTATACAACGTAGACTAATATTAAGACAGCTGTAACTTAGACAAAACTAAATCACGTCAGAAAGTTTAGAGACACAAGACGAGGTTTAAGAAAGCAGAACTATAGACAGTGCATACTGGGAGTGGGACTAGAAGGGAAAGTATGCCTCTTTGCAGATGACACAAAGATCTGCAACAGGGTTGATACGCAAGAGGGGTGGAAAGGATGAGAAGGGACTTGGCAAGGTTGGAGGACTGGTCAAAAGTATGGCAGCTTAGGTTCAATGCAAAGAAGTGCAAAGTAATGCACCTGGGAAACAAAAACCCATGGAAAGAGTACACAATGTGGGGGGAGGTACTAACAACAACAAAAATGGAAAGAGACCTGGGAGTAGTCATATCAAATGACTTAAAGGTAGGCAAGCAATGTGAGAAGGCAGTAAGGAGAGCTGGGGGATACTGGGATGCATACAGAGAGACATCACCAGCAGAAAACAGGAAGTTGTTATACCTCTTTACAGACAGTTGGTGAGATCCCATCTGGAATACTGCGTGCAGTTCTGGAGACCTCATCTCCACAAGGACGTAGACAAGATGGAGGCAGTCCACAGGATGGCAACTAAAATGGTGCAGGGTCTGCACCAGAAGCCAATACGAAGAGAGATTAAAGGAGCTTAATATGTATACCCTCAAGGAAAGGAGGGAGGTGGGGACATGATAGAAACATTTAAGTACCTCAAGGGAATCAACAAAGTCCAAGAGGGTAGCATATTTCAGAAAAAGAGATGTGCAAGAACAAGGGGGCATGGCTCAGGGGCAATGTAAGGAAACATTTTTTCACAGAGAGGGTAGTGAATGCATGGAACAGCCTTCCTGAGGAGATTGTGTGGTCAAAACAGTGGGGGAATTCAAGAAAGCATGTGACAGACATAAAGCAATTCTTGTGTGGGGTAGGAGGAAGTAGGGCTGTTGTTGAACAAGGATCTGCAGCTCATTCAATAGGTAGGGAAATGGGAAGACTGGGTGGGCCAAGCGGTCCTTTTCTGCCAAAAAAGTCTATGTTTCTATGTTTCATACACTTTACATGTAGTCAATGACTTATTCACAAACATCCCCCCCCTCGCCCCAAAGGAAGCATTATATAATTTAATATTAACCAAGCTGAAACAAGATTAAGCCTGTGTGTGTCTGGGCTACAGGTGGTTTGTTACCAGATGTTTAGTGAACAGTTTTGCTCCAATATTAAGTTTTGATGTGCCAGGGACAGCTCAACTGACTATGATATAAGTGAAGCAGCCCTTTTCCGACTTTCTAAGATTGATGTACCTTCTCTATTACTTAAGAACTTATTAAAGGATAACCACCTTACCATGCTTTTCCAGATATCATATTCCTTCTCTATTGCCCAGTTATAGCAACTAGCAGAGGTTGTTCTTCAACTATTAAAAGCTTGCAGACTATCCCATTTGTTCCTTGTGCTTCTTGCATTCAGTAGTACACGATGAATGTCCTTTTTGCACTCTTTTATTTTTAGGCATTGTTGTCAAGATATTTGATTTTTGATTTCCTATCCTTATTAACATAATTTCCCCCCTACAATCCAGTTCAAAGCTGACTGTGCACGATTACATATCTTAGTGACCAGATTTCGTTCCACTGTAATTTAAATGAAGCCCATGCAGAGTCCAGGACAGTAGGGTTCCTAGGCCCCTACTCGCTGTGACAGATGTCCTCTCCATGGGGGTAACACCGGTACTGTGACTTGCTAGACCTTTCTCTGTTATGACAGCTTTGTGTCTATTCTTGAGGACTGCCTTGCATCTATTTCGGTGTTATAAGAAGACATGTTGGTAGCCTTGTCTAACTGGGCTGCTGGAGTTCAGCCGGGCATTTCCCCCATCTGACCATCTAATACTATTCTGCTTCTTGTGCTGAGGGTGTCTAGGTATTGCACCAAATCATCAAGAACGTCATCTGCAATGAAGAAGTGTTGGTAGCCTTCTTGGATTCTGGTATTTTGGGGTACGTCAGTCCCCTCTGCCTTAAGTGGTTGAATGTTTTTTTGGTGAAGGCTAGGTTTTTCTCAAGCACCTATTCCACAGTATGTGCCTAGGTTGCACACCTTAGATTCCATTCCCTGGTGCTCCCTAGAGGCCTGCCAGCCTTCCCTCTTTGGGGTCACTCAGCTGCTTTGATTTTGTATTTGCTGGGTGAGTGGCCAGTCTGCTCCATTAGTCCCTCTGGCCACAGGCTTTCTAATTCTCACTGAACAAATTTTTAAGCACCCAGGTTTGTTTGTGGCGGTGATGCCTAGAACATTTTTAGATTTAGTTTGGACATTTGTCTATTTGTCCTCATTGGCTTAAGGCTTCCAGCTAGCCAGAGTAGGTTCTGCTTCTTCTTCTGGACCACGGCAGACGTACTAAGGACCTCCTTGTGTCTGTTGGGATCCATGATTATTGGTTACCCATTAGTGGCTGTCAAGTTATCACAAAGGTGTGGCATGAGATGAGGACTAATGTATAAGCACATAGGTTTGCTTCTTTACAATGTAGCTGCCCAAATTTACGTTTTGTGGTTCATCTCAATATCAATTTTCAGTTCACGTTTATTGTGGGATTATTTCCATCAAGCAGAACTTATTGGCAATGGTTTCCCACTGTGCACTCATTACCCGTAGTCATAGATACATGCACTCATTATTATCCGCAGTCATAGATACGTGCAGTTTCAAATTACAGAAAGTTATACTAACATACTAAAATGCCAGCAGAATAGGCCTAACGGTCTTTCGTGTCTGCTCGTTTGGTCAGTCCCCACCCTGGGTGCTGACCTTGCTGTCCCCCTCGCCTTCTCTGGCTTCTCCCTTCCCAGTTCCGGATATTCTTGCTGCATTGAATTTTGCTTCCAGAACCCTTCCCCTGTACCTGTCCCACCCCCTCTTGAACCCCTCCACTGTCTCTGCCTCCACCAGCCCCCTAGGCAGTGCATTCCATGGCTCCACCACCCTCTCAGTGAAGTAGCACCTCCTCCTTTCTCCCCTGAATCTTCCTCCCTCCAGCTTCAACCCATGCCCTCTAGTGGCCCCTTCCTCCTTCCTTCGAAGCACCCTGACTGTTCCTCCCCTATTTACCCTCTTCATGTACCTGAAGACCTCTATCATGTCCCCCCGGTCCCTTCTCTCTTCCAATGTGTACATATTTAGCTCTTCGAGCCTCTCCTCATAGGTCCTGTCCCCCAAGCCCCAAATCATTTTGGTTGCCCTCCTCTGGACCCTCTCCAGGAGGTTAATGTCCCTCTTTAAGTGTGGCCTCCAAAACTGCACGCAGTACTCGAGGTGCGGCCTCACCAAGCAGTTATACAGAGGGAGTATCACTTCCATCCTTCTGGAGGTGATCCCCCTAACGATGCATCCCAGCATCCTGTTGGCCTTGGCTGCTGCCCTCCTACAAGTCTCAGAGTTGTTCATCTTGACATCCACCACCACCCCCAGGTCCCTCTCAGCCATCGAGACTTGTAGCATTTCCCCAGGGTGTACACTTGGCCTGGGTTTCTGGCCCCCAGGTGAAGTACCTTGCATTTCCCTGCATTGAACCCTCAGCTTCCACTTTCTAGACCATCTTTCCAGAGCGCCAGGTCCTCTGCAGGGCCACCCTCCCTCCTCCCATCCACCACCGGCCCCAGTTTCGAGTCATCTGCACAGAGACTCATCTCACTCCTGATTCCTGTCCTTATGTCAGATACGTAGGCGTTGAACAGAAGGGGCCCAAGGACTGATCCCTGTGGGACCCCACTAATGACCCTCCTTGGGGATGAGACTATCCCACCAACTGGAGCCAATTGCCTATCCATCTGATCATCTGGTTCCCCACCCCCATTTCTCCCAGATTATCCAACAGGCCCACATGAGGAACAGAGTCAAATGCCTTGATGAAGTCTAGAAAGAGGACATCCACTGGTCTACCCAGGTCCAAGGCACTTGTCACCCAGTCACAGAACTCCACCAGGTTTGTCTGACACGATTTCCCCAGGATGAATCCATGCTGTCTATCGTCCAGGCACCCTGACTTATCCAGGTCCCCCCCTAGCCCCTCCTTGACAATGCCCTTCATCACCTTGCCCACCACCGATGTCAGGCTGACAGGCCTGTAGTTCCCTGCCACCTCCCTTGATCCCCCCTTGTGGATAGGCACTATATGCGCCACCTTCAGTCTTGGGCACCCACCTGTCCTCAGAGAGATGGCGAAAAGCTCTGCCAGGGTTTCGCCAGGACATCTGCAGTTCCTTCAGCACTCTGGGATGTAATTTATCCGGCCCGGTGCTTTCTCTGTCTTAAGGGAGCTGAGGGCTTCCCTCACTCTCTCTGCTGTGATTTCCACCCAGTACCTCTTCTCCCTGCTTAGCCCTCCCTCCACCTGCCAGTGATGCCCCCCTCCCCACCTGCCAATCGGAAGGGTCCCCCTCCTCAGTAACTCTGTCTCCTCCATGTATGATGCAGCACCCCATTTTCCCTGGTGAAAACTGAGGTGAAGTACTCAGTTAGTACCTCAGCCTGCTCCCCCAGGTCTTGTGCCCATCTCTCCCTGATTTAATCCTGCTAATCTGCCCTTCACCTTCGCCTTTCCCCAATGTATCTAAAGAACCCTTGTTCCTCTCCTAATTTCCCTGGCCAGGTTCTGCTCCTTCCTTGCCTTAGCCACCTCACCACTCTAGTGGCCCTTCTAGCCATCAGCTCGTACTCCCTCGATCCCTTTCACCCTTGAGCACTTGAATTGCTTATAGGCTGCTTTCTTTCCCTCCACCTCCTGGACCTCCTGGTCCACCAACAGGTTTTGGGCCCCACCGCATTTTCGTCTTACTCTTGCACAGGTGCTGGTAGCATCCTGCACCCCTCTCCTGATGATTCTCACCTACTATCAGCGCCATGTCTGACCCAATCCCATCCAAATGCTCCTTAGGATCCTGCCCATTTCCTTAAAATCCGCCCCTGAAGTCGGTTACCTGCCTTTGTGCAGCCTTCTACCCTCCTAGGTCCAGGCAGAACCAGACCGTGGCATGGTCACTCCCGCCAATGGGTCCCTTACCTCCAGGCCCCCAAGCTGGTCACTGTCTGCCAGGACCACATCCAGTACCCGTGCCTCCCTGGTTGGTTCCCTCACCTGCTGAGTTAGGAACGCGTCTTGAAAGACATCCAACAACCTCTGTTCCCTGGTCACAGAGGATGTCATAGTCTCCCAGTCTGTACCTGGCATGTTTAAGTCCCCCAACACCACCACCATTCCTCTGCCCAGTCTGCAGTGTCTCCTAACATCTGCCACCAGACTGTCCTCCAGCTCCTCTGCCAGGGCAGGGGGTCTATACACCACTCTATTTTTACCTCTTGCCCCCTTGTTATCAAGGTGACCCAAATCGCCTCCACGGTTCCCTCCGCCTCCTCTACTCCCCTATGCCAATGCAGTTTTTGACTATCTTGCTACCCTCCTCCCCGTCCTTCCTGGACATGGTGCAACCCTCCAGGTTCAGGTCCCAGTCATGTCTTGCAGTGGCCAGGTCTCAGTGACCGCTGCCACATCCACTGCTCCCTCAGTTAGCATCGCCTGGAGCTCAGGCATTTTATTGCCCAAGCTCCTGGCATTTAGCAGGACTACCTTCCACCCTTTCCCTATAGTTCCATTACCCCTGCTCGTGTTCCCATGGGGATTCTGTTTTCCCCTGGTCTGCACTTTGCCAGCTGGCCTTTTCCTGCAATCCTCCTGGTCTCCAGGGGGGTGGAGACAGAGTCCCTCCTTTATCGGCACCCCCTTGACAGCCTTTTCTCCCATCCCAACCCCCTTCACAAGTTTAAACCCCACTTTTTACTAATGAACCCACCTATTTTCAACTTAAGGATTCCCCTCCCCTCCAAATTGAGATGTAGTCTATCTCTAGGATACAGCTCCTTATCCTCCCAGGTCTCCCCTCAATCCCCCATCAACCAATACCCTCTGGCCTCACACCACCCCTGAGGCCACTGGTTTATCTCCAATGTTCCTTTGTGTTCCCACTAGCTCTTGGCACTGGCAGGATTTCTGAGAAGGAAACTGTGCATCCTATGTCATGACAGACCCTGGCGAGCTCCTGAATCTTGCCTGTATCTTAGCTCGCTATTTCCCTCAATGTCCATTTGTACCCAGGTGGACCAGTATGTCTGGGAACCCCACAATCCTTTGCCAGCTGATATACCTCGTGCTTAGCCCCTGCACCGTTAGTCCAGGGAAGCATCTTGTTCTAACTGGCCAGGCTTCTCCCTCCCTATCCCATTTGATACCCTGATCATAGAATCCCCAGCAGGAGCACTCTGACCACCCTCTTTTCCTCCATTCCCCTCTTCCATGTCCCTCATCCTTTCTACAGGCTCCTCCACCCAGCTGGCTCCTTGTTCCTCCCCTATCTGGGTGCCACACACCACCCTCCATATTTACCATGGCCACCTCCCTCCAGTCCTATCCTCTCCTCCTCCTGAGTATCCTTCTGTACCTTGCTAATTCCCTCACTGCTCGCAACTGGTCCTTCTCCCCATCTGCTAAACTGGCCTGGCTCATCCTCCTTCCTTCCTGTCTCCATTTAGTTCCTCCTTGCTCGTGCTCCCCTGGCCTAAACCCTCGCTCCCTTTACTGAATCCTCCTTGTACTTCTGGTCCTTCTCCTTTACCTTTCCTCCCAACTGGTCCTTCTCCTTGCGCTTTCCTCCCTCTTCCCCCTGCCCCTCCTGTTCTGATTCACTGCTCCCACCATTCTCCTGCATTCCAGGTCCCCCCCGTTCTTCCTGCTATCTGGCCCCTGCCTCCCACTCCCTTTCCGTCTCTAACCACCTCTGTCGTGGCTACATCACCCCCCTCATCCTTGAGCAGAAGAAGAGAATTGAAGCGGTTACTGAGTGTAAGGTCTGATCCACCTCCCCGCCTTGCTTCCTTCTGTCCAGCCCTGGCCATCTGCCTACTTCCCTGAGAATGTTGTCCCTCCGTCCCCCCTTTGTGAGGGTCCCCAGTTACCTACCTGCCTGCTTCCTTGGTAGTGTCCTTTTGGACTCCCTCTGCCAGGGTCCCTATGTGACCCCTGAGTATTCTCCTGCACTCCTTTCCCTATGCCCCCACCCCCAGTGCTTGGTGCAACCCTGTGGGAGATTCCCAGCCCCCTTCCCCAACCATACCATCCCCCTTCCCCCAGCTTTCTCCTAATCCCAAGACCTCCTCCCTAAGCTGTGCTAGCTGGTAGCACAGCTTAGGAGGAGGTTGCGGGGATAAATATACATGCACTGTAAAGAGACACTGTTACAGTCTGGTGCATCCTCTAGCAATTCATGCTCAAGTTTCCCTACCCCTCCATTTGGCTGCACCTGTCCAGTGGGCAACAGTCTGATACAGCACCTTAAGAGGGAGAGGTTACTTGCAGGACAGCTGCGCCTGTGTCTGGTACACTGTTTCTGTTCCTGTGTGACAATACTTATGCACGGTCTCTTTCCATTCACCTTATTTCCTCCCTAGCTGGTGGAATACACAATGCAGAGGGACATCAGTGTTCCAGGATCTGGGGACAAACCATCAAATATGGCAGTGTCTTCTTACCAGAGGCAGCAACATAGTAGGGGATCATATCCCGCAGCCGGCATGCCTAGTTTGTGGGTCCTGTCTCCATAGTTGGAATGGCCCCACCTGCATGCCAAGGGCTGAGGCCAGAGTTCCTCACTGGCATCCAGAAGACAGCCTCCGAAAATCAGAGTACCAATCGAAGACTGGTGTGCCAAATCTGTCTCTGGCAGAATAGGTAATGTGTCTCCTCCTACTTAACATGGACTGCATGACAGGCATTGGTCAAGGTGTAGGACACCCTTACACAATATTGTTGCTTCCTCCCCTGTAGCTAGGGGTGTACTTTCTGACTTTGTATTTTCACTGAATGTTCTGGTCTTGGTTGTGCTGGCCAGTTCCAGTTGTGCAACAGAGTACAGTTTGCCACTGGACATGTCCAGTGTCAGCTTACATCTCGTTTCTGTAGAACTGACCACCACACACATTGTGCATTTTTGGGTGTGTCTTATATTACATCTTCTGATACAGGGTTGTATGCTCTCCAGTAAGGGGTGGGAATCATACCTTGGAAAGACTTGGTATCATTGGGTTCAGCCTCGTCTCTCCAGCAATGCCAGATGGGCTTGGTGCGCAGCCTTTTTTCCTTTTGTTAGTTTCCAAACTAATTTCTCCAGCTAGTAGTAGCTTCTGCTCTACAGCACTTTCAGGTTGTGGCCTGGACACAGATGGCCCAGGTTCTGGGTCCTTTTAGGCCTCCCTGCAGAACAACCGGTCCCAGTCCCTGGTCTATTCTTAATGGACCTGGACTGCCTCACTGTTCCATCTCAGCTGTTACCTGTCTGTCTGCTGTTTCCTACAAAGTATCTCACTGGGACTGGTACTCATGGGTATGAAGTTTGAGTCCAACTTGGATTCTGCCCTCGTCCCCATGTGGTGGGTGTCTCCATGTCCATACTGGTCTGGGACAGACCTAACCTGAGTTCTCAGCTGTGTGTGTGTGCTAGGAAGTTGTTTTTCATTTAGCCAGTGTTTTGCTAGAAGGGCCTCTACTGATGCAGGCTACTGGCTCTTTCTCTAGCCTTACATCACGGTCAAAAGCTAGGGGGCTTTTTTCCCCTAAGTGAGTAAAGTACAGTTACGTAGAACTTACGTAACAGTGGTCGAAGAGGCTCTTGCAGTAGGTAATTACATATAGGACTGGCGTCGGCGAGGCGGCAGGACCCCACGGAAAAATTTCTAGCTAGCAGTCCCTGGCGAGGACCCGCCTTACGTCAGGTGACCGGCATCAGACGACGTCGGTATAAAGGGGCGGTCCCGGACGCCCGCCTTCCAGTTCTTTCCTGCCACAGGCCCGGAAGGCCCGTATGAGAGAGAAGCAGATCTTTCCCTCAATGGAAAAGAAGCTGAAAAACCTAGGGGGATGGAGGGCGGGAAGGTAGTACCTACTGCAAGAGTCTCTCTCGAAGATCTACTGTTACGGTAAGTTCTTACGTAACTGTACTATCTTACTTGAGAGGGCTCTTGCAGTAGGTAATTACATAAAGGACAGAATCCCAAGCAGTCTGGAACAAAAGAAAGGCACTGGGAGGAGGAACTACTTCAAGAAGTAGCAAAAACCTTGCAATCCTCAAGATAGTAGGCCTTGCAAGACAGCTAACCCGAAGCCTGCTCTACAGCGAGAGGCAATGTCCAAACTGTAATGTTTCGTAAAGGTATGGATGGAAGTCCAGGTGGCGGCAGCACAGATGTCTGCCGCAGACACATTCTTGAAACAAGCCACAGAAGCTGCTACTCCACGAGTGGAGTGACCTCTGACTTGACCCAGTAGGGTCTTGTTGTACTTGTCATAACAGAAAGTGATGCAATGGTCCAACCACTTTGATAGGCATTGCTTGGAGACAGCATTGCCTTCCCTTTTGTGAGCAAAAGAGACGAACAACTGATCAGTCTTTCTGAGATCCTTCGTCCTATCGTTGTAGTATCTCAGAATCCTGTGGACATCCATGGTATGGAGCAAGTATTCTCCCTGGTTGGAGTACTGCGTGAAAAAGGCAGGTAACTCAATAGACTGATTTAAGGTAGACTCCGCTACCACTTTCGGAAGAAATTTAGGAGTTCGTGCGAAGAGCTACTGTTCTTTGTGAAAAATCAGATAGAGGACTTTACACATAGGGCCTGGGCTCAGAAATTCTGCGAGCAAAGTAATGGCCACCAGGAAGAGTGTCTTCCATGATAAAACTTCAAGTCTGCGGAAGCCGCAGGCTCAAAAGGAGGAAGGGTAAGTTTCTCGAGAACAAAGTTCAAATCCCAAGGGGGAGCAGGAGTCCGAACAGGGAGCCTGAGATGAAGGATCCCTCTGAGAAAGGTCTTGGGTACCTCTAGTTGGGCAAAGGCTTTATTAGCAAAAGGAACATAGTAGGCTGAAATAGCAGCCATGTGAACCTTCAAAGAGGAGTGACTAAGGCCCAGGTCAAAAAGATGATGCAAATAATCGAGCAGAACGGCCACAGGACAGGAGAAAGGCTCCACGTTCCTGGAGGCAGCCCAAATGGAAAATCGCTTCCATTTCATAGCGTAGGTGGACCTAGTGGAGGATTTTCTAGCCTCCACCAGAATTTCCGCCACCTTAGGAGAGACGCCAAAACGAGATTGGGCTAGATCTGCAGGAGCCATGCATGAAGTTGGAGAGACTTGAGTCCCGGATGGACCAGGGTCCCCTGATCCTGGGTCAGCAATCCTCAAGATAAAGGAAGAGGAAGAGGAGGAACCTCTGAGTATTGTTGTAGAAGAAAGAACCAGATTTGCCTGGGCCAGAAAGGAGCGATCAGAATCATTCTCACTCCTTCCAATGCAAGTTTCTGCAGCACACGAGGGACCAGAGGAATTGGGGGAAAAGCATAGACGAATTTGTCCTTCCAGCTTAGAGACAGAGTGTCGCTCCAGAAAGCACCTTGCTCTGGAGCGAGTGAGCAAAAGGTGGGAAGTTTTGCATTTTTGGAAGAGGCGAACAGGTCTACCTGTGGAGTCCCCCAAAGCTGGAAAATGCCGTTTAGAACCTTTTGGTCCAGTTCCCACTCGTGTGGCAGAGCCGAGGAACGACTTAGCTTGTCTGTCAGGATATTGTCGACTCCTGGAACATGGTTCGCCGTGAGGTGAAGGTTGTGCAGCGTTGCCCATTCCCAAACCCTCACTGCTTCCCTGCACAGCGGGTAGGATAGAGTCCCTCCCTGCTTGTTGATGTACCACACCACGCACATGTTGTCTGTTTGGATAGCTAGGTGACCGGGAAGGATGTATTGGTGAAGGGCCTGGAGAGCATACAGAACTGCTCATAGCTCGAGCACATTGATGTGGAGAGCCAATTCCAATCTGGATCATAAACCCTGGGTTCGGTGAGGACCCAGATGGGCTCCCCAACCTTCGCCTGATGCGTCCGTGGTCAGAGTCTGGGAGGGGGGAGGATGAAAGAAAGGGACCCCCCGGAACAGGTTCTCTCGAACCATCCACCATTGCAAGTCTCTTGACATCAGCAAGGAGATCAGCACCAGATGATCTAGGTCGTCTACAAGTTGATCCCACTGAGAGCGGAGAGTCCACTGAGAGATCCTCATGTGGAGTCACGCGCGCGGAACCGTCGGGATGGCGGCTGCCATAAGCCCCAAAAGACGGAGCACCAACCTCGCCGGAACCTTCCTGCATTCCGAAATTAGGGAAATCTGTGACTGGAGGGAGGCCCCCCTGTCCAAAGGCAGGAAGGCCTTGCACACTGTCGTATCGAGGACTGCCCCGATGAACTGAAGTCTCTGGGAGGGGTCCAGATGAGACTTGGAATGGTTGATGGTGATACCCAGACAAGTGAAAACCTGTTGGGTGAGGGAGAGAAAATGCAGGAGTTCCTCCCTGGACGAGGCCGCCAGGAGCCAGTCGTTCAGGTAGGGAAACACCTGAACTCCCAAAGTACACAGGTGGGCAGCTACCGCCGCCAGGGATTTGGTAAAAACTCGGGGAGCCGAGGAGAGACCAAAAGAGAGTGCCCGGAATTAGTAATGGTCCCCCTGGAAAGCAAACCGGAGGTACTTTCGGTGCGAGGGATGAATGGGGATGTGCAGGTATGCATCCTACATATCCAGTGCACAAAGCCATTGGCCCGGCCAAAGAAGGGGCAGAAGGGTTCGAAGGGAATGCATCCTGAATTTCTTGTATTCTACATAGAAGTTCAGGGAGCTGAGATCGAGAATGGGTCTGAGATCTCCCGTCTTCTTTGGTACAAGGAAGAAATGGGAATAGTAGCCCATCCCGTGAAGGTGAGGAGGGACGGGTTCTTGCTAGCCGAGACAGATGATCTTCCTGACAAAGGAAGATGGTCCCTTGAGTAAGAAGGACTACAGAGGGGTGGCGTGGAGGTTTCTGTAGAAACTCTATGGAGTGCTCCTCTACGATAATCTGAAGCACCCATGAATCCGATGTTATCCTCTCCCAACCCGGAAGGTGGAGGGAGAACCTCCCTCCTAGCGGTTCCTCTGGGGAGTCCGGAGGTGGTGAGAGAGGTAAGGAGTGAGGAGGTGTGAGGCAGCGCCGCAGCTGGGGCACCCGTTGCTTTTTTGGGCGGCGGGGGCCTGGCAGCTGTGGGGGCCCAGCATTTGGTGGCCCGCCTTCCTTGGGGTTTCGCTTGAGGCCGGCTGCATCTGCGAAAAGGACGGCGCTGTGGGGGATGGGGACGGTACATGGAATCCACAGATTTCAGGGCTGTCCCCTTCTCCTGCAAGTCGGTGATGATGTCCTTGACATCACCACTGAAAAGCACCGAATCCCTGAAAGGTGCTTCCTGAATCGCTGACTGCACCTCCGGGACCAAACCTGACACTCGGAGCCAGGCGTGATGCCAAAGACTTACGGCGAACGCGGAGCTCCGCCCTGCAGTGTCCACTGCATCGTAGGTCGTCCTCAGAATGTGATGACTGGATGAACGAGCAGAACGGACAAGGTCAGCTAACTCCTGCTTGACTTGGGAGTCAGGCAAGGAGTCAATCTTAGATTCCGCCTGGGTAAGGACAGCCTTCTGGTAATCCCCCATATGTGCTACATAATTTAGGGCCCTGATCCCCAGTGTGGAAGAAGCGTAGATCTTCCTTCCATAATGATCCAGAAGGCAAGATTCCTTGGCGGAGGAGATGAGCTCAAGTGTTTAGGGTGTGCTGACCGGCCGTGAGCAGCGCTAATCACAGCCGAGTCTGCACGGGGGTGAGAATCTAAAAAGTCTACACCCTTCGGAGCCTGGTATAGCCTGTTAGACTTCCGAGGAAGTGGGGCTAAAGCCGACGGTTGCTTCCAAAAGGTGGAAACAAGGTGGGCATGAGGCTCGATCCAGGGTGGCACTAGAGTAGGGGCCATAAGGGGCAAGTCCAGATGTTCAGCGAGTTTAAGCCACTGAGGATCTGGCTCTAAGGAACGCCACTGATGTACTTCCT
Organism: Neoceratodus forsteri; assembly: GCA_016271365.2. Lineage (NCBI taxonomy): Eukaryota > Metazoa > Chordata > Ceratodontiformes > Ceratodontidae > Neoceratodus > Neoceratodus forsteri. The sequence goes on along the minus strand of CM057450.1, from coordinate 1,776,420,258 downwards.
GGATCTTCCTGAGCAACTCCGTGAAGGAAGGATCCCCCAGAGGAGACTTCGGAGGAGTCCTCGGCCGGTGCTTAGATGGAAAGCGAGGCTCGTCGTCTTTCTCGGAGCATCCATCGGAGGAATCCGAGGAGTCCGAGAGAGAAGAAGAAGAAGAAGAAGAATTAGAAGCAGAGTAAGACTCCCTGACTCGTCTAGGGGGAAGAACGGGTTCCTTAGGGGGAATCCTTGGACGCGTGTCCTGCCCCTCTCTAGTTCCAGAGGGAAGAGCTTGGGAATCCGGAGGCGGAGAGGGAGTGTGCCGTCTGGGGCGTATGGGGGCCGGAGGTGGCACCATCGCCGTAAGGTGGCTCTTGACTTCCTTGGTGAGCTGAGCCTTGGCCTCAGCCCACCAGGAGGCCAGAGTCTCCTGAAGATCCACTGGTGGCCTAGGGGGCGGTGGAGAAGGAGGAGGAGGATAGTTATACGGATTATATCCGTAAGGCGAGTATCCGTAACCCGGCTGCGGGAATACCGGAGCCGGGTATTGCGGCGTTGGTGGAGCTGGTGCCGGGTACTGCGGCGCAGGATACTGCGGACCCAGGTAAGCCAGCGTCGGATATGACGGTGGATACCCGGGTACCGGAGGAGCTGCGGGCAGGCGGCACAGGAGGAGCCGCACGGGCGGATCATAGTAGGTAGGCCCGTGGGGAAGGCCCGATGGAAGAGAGTATCCGGGCTGGCGTCGGTGGGGCCGGTGTCGGAGCGGCGTCGGGGCGAGGTCAGATCGGTTCAGTAGGAGGAGGGTCTGACAGCGGAAAAGCATCCCGAGCATCGGCCGGAGAAAAGGTCCCGGGGTCAAGCAGGGGACTCGGGGTCCCGGACGGCAGCGAGGCTGCAGGAACCTCGGCGACAGGCGATGGAGGGTCTGTCGAGGCTCCGGCGCCGGTGCACATCGGAGGAGCCAACGTGCGGCAGGGGCTGAATCGGCGGATGCCAGAGGCGGCGTCCGACTTAAGGGTTCCCGTGGGAGGCGGGCGGTGAAGTGGCCCGGTCCAAGGGGACACCGTGCGCCGCCCCGAAGAGTCGAAGCGTTTAAGCGGACCTTCTCCAGCGATGTCCAGCTTATAGGGGCGCCAGCGCCAATGAGCCGCCGTCTGCGGCAGTACTGAGGGCAAAGCCTCCTTTTGCGGGCGCCCAAAGACGGCTCGAGCCGAGCCTCCTCAAAGCCTTGGAGGCTGCAGTCGAGCGATCCCCGGAGGGACGATACCTGAGCGCGGCTCCGGCCAGAATCCGCGGAGGAGGCCTTCTCCGGTGCCTTTCTTTGTCCGCTTCTTGTGTCCTTCTGGGGAGATCGGCGCCTGCCTAACTTCTTCAACTCCTTCTCCATTGCAGACATCTTTTAAGGAGATGGGCTTCAAGACTGCTGGTGTAGTCTGGGTGGCAGCGTTGAAATGCAGGCAATCGCGGGCACTTGTTGACTGCAAGGTCAGGGCCTAAGCAAAAAAGGCAGAGGGAGTGACCGTCCTTGTGAGGCAGTTGGGCGCCGCACGAGTCGCACTTATTTTTTTAAGGGGACGACATAAACCGACGTTCACCTGACGAAAAAGTATCAAAATATCGATAACTTTGGGTAAAAAACCGACGGAGTAACAGGGCTGAACTACGAACTTTACCGTGAGGCGCTGCACAAGCTAACGGCAGGAAAGAACTGGAAGGCTGCCGTCTGGGACCGCCCCTTTATACTGTCGTCTGACGCCGGTCACCTGACATGGGGGTGGTCCCTTGCCAGGGACTGCTAGCTAGAAATTTTTCCGTGGGGTCCTGCCGCCTGCCAATGTCAGTCCTATATGTAATTACCTACTGCAAGAGCCCTCTCGAAGTAAGATCTACTTTTCTAACCAGACTGCCTCGGAAAAGATGGCCTTTTCAGGCAGGGAGGATGATGTTTAATAAATGCTAACCTTTCTCTGTCACAGGGCTCTGCCTCAGCTTCCCATGTTCTGTAGCAAGTAGCTGCTGGGTACTGGAATATCCCAGTTGATTCACAAATCAGAATTTCTTTTTCTGTGGATCACATTTCTCTCTCATTTGGCTGTCTCCTTGAGCAGCCTCTTCTTTGTCTGGTTCGACTCTTCAAAGAGTCCCAGTTGCTATCTCATGCCTCTGACCAGGGACTCTGGTCCATGTGGTCTGGAAGCTTAGTAGACTTTTGCCTGACCTTTTCAGCCGGAGTCCTTGTGCTAGTTTCCCTAACATATGAATTAACACAGATTTTTACAATGACTATCCTTACTTTTTGAGAAAGTATAGTTGTAACTAGCTTTGCGCTGCACACAGCAGGTTTGTCATAACTTCCTTTGGGCAGGGCCCAAAATATGAGGTCAGTTATAACTTAAGCAGGAGGCTATGCATAATGTACTTTGTGAAGGGACATGAGTCGTTGACTTTCTTAATATTTTGTGTATGACTTTAATACCACAAAATGCACACACGTCTGCTTTTGTTTTCAGTCGGCTTCTTGACTATTTTCCTTTTTTTGCTGCTTTAAACATTTTGTTTGTGTGGGACTTGCAAACCAAAGAATGCGGTGACAGAATTTCAACAAATGTATTGATTTGAAAACTGGTGACCAGGAGAGGCAAACTGAGCCAAAGCCCATTTCCAGGTGCAATCCGGGGGTAAGGGAACAGGAGATACAGTAAAACATTTATTTATTTATAATTTTTGATCAGACTTCACAGTCACACTACTCGGTATAAAATAAAGTGTAGCCAAAGTACAATAAAGACACAATTACAAGAGCAAACTAAAGCAGTAAGGCACTGAGCAGTAATAACATACCAAATGGAGAAACCTGTGGGGGCGGGGGATGGCATGGCAGGGGGCCTGATAGAACGGAAGCCTGGATACAGGCTAAGGGAGAACCAGAAGGAGGCCCAGCACATGGACAGTGTGGCTCCAAGCAGGGAAGTGTCAGGAGAGGGTAACTGGAGCAGGTGGGGATGGCAGAAGTTTCAGCTGCTGCCTTAGGGAGCCAGGGGTGGTGGAAAAGCAGATGGAGGATAGGAGCAGGTTCCAGATGCGGGGACGGTGACAGGAGAGCCTGACTGCCCAGCAGAGGAGTGTGTGTGTGTGTGGGGGGGGGGTGTAATGAAGAAAGTGTGATGATCCCGGAGTGGATGGAGCATCAGGCAGATGGGATGGGAGAGAGGAGAAGAAACATATGGGGAAAGACCAAACCAGTAATATAAAGGAAAGGCACAGTGGAACTGGTGACGTGAGGGCAAGGGGAAGATGGATAGGGAAGGCCCTACAAAAAAAAAAAAAAAAAAAGGCCCTTCAGGTATATAAAAATACGTTAAAAGATGCTCAATTCACTTCTGTGGAGAGCACTGCAATATAGTCACAACATCTGGGTACGAGGCAGGCAGAACACAGGAAATAAAAGGGACTGCGCTGCTGTCTCCAGAAAGCTAAAATGTGAACTTTTCCCTCCCAAACACCCAGCTGCAAAAACGTCCCGGATATCTTTGCCTAGGTTGGGCAGACTCTATGGACTGAGGGCCTTTTCTGTCTGTTACAGTCTATCTTTTTGTGTTCTGGTGTCTTATCTGGAGGTAAAACCTTATTTAACTGGTTGGGAGGCGGTACCAGAACTACTGCTCTAAAACAGGCAGGGAGATGATCCTATAAGGAGAGATCAACACACAAAATACACTAAGCCATAAATTTGGGGCAGAGAGATCAGCTTCTCTGTTCACAGGTAAACTACAGTTTGCAGAACCCACAAAGGCGGAAAGGGCTTTAAATGTGACAATGTAACATTCTTCAAGTGGCTAGCCAAGCGAAATTCTTCTGTTCAGTCACAGCTGATCTCTCACGATTCCAGGTGTTGAGTAGCACCTGCTCTGTGCAGTTTTCTATTGCTCAAGAAAAGCACTCCCAGACTCCTGTTTCGAGCTGCAATAAGACCTACAAGCAAGGACAGTGCTAACATGTACCAAAAGGACAAAGGCTGCAGCCTGTTCAGAAATTACTCCCCCCACCGCCCCGTTAGCGTATCTAAAGTGATTCAGCTGCAGTATTCAACATATGAAGCAAAGAAAGAGTATTGTACAACAGTACTGTTTTTTTGGTAATTGTTAGTTACTGTGCTCTGGAAATGTTTTCGATTTTGGTTAGTTTTGTATCATGTTTTGACCAATATTTTTTAATTGCTTTTAATTTCTTTTTATTGTAAGTTTGGAACACTGAATAGCAACACAAGCTGCATTAGATAAACTATGTAAATCCTTACATAGGTACAGCATCAAATAGAGGTCTAGCAATAAAACATAACATAATACTCTGCAGGGAGTAAAGAGCTTCCAAAGTACAATTAGTAATTGCACTGAATAGCTTTACGATACTTTCCAATGAGGATACTCTTGCACCCATGCTGCAATGATTACGTTATGGTACAAAGTCAGGGCGTTATAACGTATACTACTCATCTTCACCACAACAGTTCAAACTTATATAAATGATTTAAATGAGATGATATTTTTTTTTGCCTTCCCGTATACCTCAATCACAAGTTCTCGCCAGAGGATTACCACTGGAACTGTTGTAGTTGATCATTTTTTTTTTCTTACTGCCATTTTGGCTGTAATGAGGCAAATACTCCCCAACTTTCGGATATGGGATACAAATAAACCCCTGGGGAGGTGTGAAAAGAGGAATACATGCTCAGACAATGACACCTGTGTACTAAATAAATCTCAAACTTCTTCACTAATGCCACCAAAAATGGATGCAAAGAGAGGCAGCCCCAGAAAACATCTGTGTGTGTAGCAACGGGACAACTACAATGCCTCTAAAAGGAACTCCTCCCAGGGAGGTACTTCAGTTGTATTGCTGGGGTGTAGAAAAAACGGACTGCCACTGTTCAAGAAAACTCCTCCCAACTATGTGAACATGTTACTTTGTGAATATTTGCCAGATGTCTTTGCCACTCTGGATCACAATTTCCAGGTTCACATCTTTTTCGCCACGCCCTTCTAATGTGATCAATATTACCAGAATGCACCTGGTCCAGTGCACTATATAAATGTGATACGGGCATGATGACCCCATCTTTCAACAGCATGCTGTATAACTGTAATTCATTCTGGGACTGCTTTTTCTGAAGGCCAGTCTGCCAGGTAATGTTTTAAAAAGTTTTGATGGTACCTTAATCAGTCCTAAGATCTTACTGGGTATTGGGTATGCAGTTTCTCAAAGGTCTGAATCTCCCTTGCCCCCTTCCAGAAACTGACTGACTAGATACGGACCACGTCTCTACTACCTGACGTGGTCCAGTTTGGCTGGATGAGAAAGACTCCTATTATGGAAGGAATACAAAACAAAACAAACCAGATGCAATGTTTTATGCACTAATACCTCACTTTCAATATCTTTAATACGTTACTTGTACATATATATGGGTTAGTGGTAACCTCTACCATTGGGGATGAGGGAGTTGCCAAAAGCGTCCAGGAGAAATTTAATGTGTCCTCTTCTATCATCTCTTAGTTTTCTGCCCCTTACCCTAAACTAATTTATACGACAAAGACATTATTGTCTGCCTAGGCTCTCTCTCTGCACTGGCATACTTGTTGCTAGCTCTGGCCCCCACCCTAGCTACTTTCTACCTGATCTGCTTCTGATACACATGCATTCAGAGTTTGACGTTACTGACAATGTCACCTTACTGACAGTACCCCCTACTTACCCAACTGCTTTTAATGCTCCTGCAACTTATCTGTAGGTGCCATTGTCGTAACTGACTCTGTAACATGCTTGGAAACTCTGTTAATAACAATATATTGATGTAAACAATGTGACTCTGTACTCTCTGTATCACCTGACTTGAATTGTTGTTTGACGTTTTATGAATTACTGTATGTTGTTATATTATCTGTTTGTCCCTGTACACTCTTGACATGGAACCTTCGTAAATGAGTCTCTGGTTCAAAGGTACTGTAATTCCGACACTTAAATAAATAAAATAAAAATAAAGAAATGATATAGTGGTGACAACCAGTACAAGACTATACACAACTGTGCAGCAGTATGGTACAGTGCCAGGAGAGGCAATGCCAGGTCCTCCTGCTGTTCAGAAAGCCGGAGGACCGTAATACTTGATACGAGGCTTATTTCCATCCCAGCTATATATTGCTCCAATTTCTGAAGTAGTACAGGGAAGGGTAATTTCGCACAGTTTTGGTGAAATTAAGTAGGTGAGGTAAGATATTCATTCTGAGTGTGTCAGTATGTTGTGAATGTGAAAGAGGCACATTTTTCAAAGCAGTCATATCTTGCAGAAACTGCTGAGATAAGGGAGCACAGCCAATAGCCACCAACTGTGCTCCTTCTAGTGGTATATGAACCCCAACGTACTTCAGCGCTGGAAGTCTCCATTAAAAAGTAAACCGTGACTCCACTGCTGGGGAGGTGGCATAATTCAATTGAAGCACTTTGGTTTTTAAAGTACTGAACTGAAAATCCAGCTAGTAAGCCAAATTCAGTGAGACTATGCCACAAATGCAGCAAGGTTAAGTCACGCTCCACCAGATATACCAATAAATCATCAGCATACAGAGTCAATTTATGCTGTCACCCCACCCTGAACTAATCCTTTTACCAACTCATTTTGGCATAGTGCCTGTGCCAACGACTTCAGATACACAGCAAATAATGATATACAGCAAATAAGAAGGGCGAAAGTGGCAGCCCTGCCAAGTGCCCCTCTATAAGAGAAAGCCTGCTGAAATCCGGCCATTCACTTTAACATAAAAACATAGAAACATAGAAGTTGACGGCAGATAAGGACCGCAAGGCCCATCCAGTCTGCAGATTTCTTTTTCTACCTTATAAATGTGCCATCAGCCTTTGCTCTGTCAGTGGCCTATCTATTCATACTCATTTGTATTGCTCCCTTATGCCTATCCCATGCCTGTTTGAAGCCCTGCACTGTATTCATAGCCACCACTTCTTGAGGTAGGCCATTCCATGCATCCACCACCCTTTCTGTGAAAAAGAATTTCCTCACATTCCCCCTTAATCGGCCCCCCTCTAATCTCATGCTGTGTCCTCTTGTCCTGCTATTTTTCTTATATTTAAACATGTTAGACTCTTTCACCTTGTTAATGCCCTTAAGGTGTTTGAATGCCTCGATCATATCACCTCTCCCTCCTTTGCTCAAGGGTATACATATTGAGCTCTGTTAATCTGTCCTCGTATGTCTTCTGATGCAGTCCCTGCACCATTTTGGTTGCCCTTCTCTGGACTGCCTCAATTTGGTTAATGTCCTTGTGAAGGTGTGACCTCCAATACTGCAGTACTCCAGATGGGGCCTAACCAGTGTCTCTGTAAAGAGGATTATTACCTCCCTACGACTTGTGATACCCCACTACATCCTAACACCCCTCTAGCCTTACCTACTGCTTTAGAGGTCTGCTTGGATGATTTCAGGTCATCAGTGATGATGATGCCCAAGTCTCTTTCTTCCTTTGTGACTGCTAGCAACTCCCCTCCCAGCCTATAGGTGGCTTTGGGGTTTCTCTTCCCTATGTGCATGATCATGCACTTCTTTGCATTAAATCCCAGTTGCCACTCTTCTGACCATTTTGCTAGTTTATCCAGATCTCTTCTCATTCTGCCCACTCCATCTGGATCATCTACTCTGTTGCAGATCTTGGTGTCATCTGCAAACAGACAAGCCTTACCCTCTAGTCCATCTCCAAGGTCACTAATGAAGATGTTGAAGAGGACTGGCCCCAGGACTGATCCCTGAGGTACCCCACTTGTGACTTGCATCTCTTCTGACTGTATACCATTTACCACCACTCTCTGTTTTCTGCCCGTCAACCAGTTTGCCACCCAGTTGACCAACTTCTGACCCACCCCGAGCCTACCCAGATTATTTATCAATCTTCTATGTGGAACAGTGTCAAAAGCTTTGCTGAAGTCAAGGTAGGCGACATCAACTGCTCCCCCTTGGTCCACCACTCTGGTTACCCAGTCAAAGAAATCTATGAGATTAGTTTGACAGGACCTTCCTTTTGTAAACCCATGCTGTCTTGGATCTTGTGCCCCTATGGATTCCAGGTGTTGCACTATCCTTTCCTTAAGGAGTGCCTCCATAATCTTGCCCACTACTGAGGTAAGACTGACTGGTCTGTAGTTTCCCTGCCTCCTCCCCTGCTACCACTCTTGTGGAGCGGGATCACATAAGTCCTTCTCCAGTCTTCTGGGACCTCTCCTGTGCTCAGAGACTCACAAACAGTTCTGCTAATGGCTCTGCTAGTTCCACCTTTAGCTCCTTAAGTACCCTGGGATGTATGCCATCAGGTCCCATTGCCTTATCCACCCTGAGCTTAGCAAGCTCTTGTAGGACCCTTTCTTTTGTGAAGGGAGTAGTGCTCACCTCCCTCCCCGTGTCCATGGTGCTGAGCTGTGGGCCCTGCCCTACCTTCTCTTCAGTAAATACTGAGCAAAAGTATCAATTTAGGATAGATGCTTTTACATGGTCCTCCTCCTCACATGCTCCCTTTTCTCCATTAAGCTTAGCAATACCCCCTCTGGACTTTCTCGTTTCACTAATGTATCTATAGAAAGTCTTGTCACCTTCTTTTACTGTTCGTGCTAGTGTTTCCTCAGTTTGGGACTTTGCCTGCCTTACTGCCTTCCCTGCTTCCCTTAGGGCAGTTTGGTATGCCTCCCTATCTTCATCCGCTGTGTTCCTTACATTTCCTGAAGGCCAGCCTTTTGGCTCTGACCTTTCTGCTACTGTATTTGAGAACCAAAGCGGTTTCCTTCTTCTTTGCACTTCCTTTTCTGTCTAACACAATGGGATGTTGCTTCAAGTATTGCATCTAATGCTTGCCCACTTTGCCTGTACCCCCTCACCTGTATTTCTTTTGCCAGGGCTAGCTTAACTCTGTTGGCCATCTTATCAAAGTCAGCTCCTCTGAAGTCCCATATTTTTGCCTTGGAATGGGATGATTTAGTTGTAGTGGCCAAACTGAACCATACCATGTGATGGTCACTGGCCCCAGGTGACCTTCTACCTGGAGATCTGTGATCCCTTCCCTGTCAGTCAGTACTAGATCTAGGATAGCTCTGTCTCTTGTGGGTTGTTGTACCAGTTGTTTGAGGCCCGCCCCTGCAGGAATCCACTATGTGTCTAGTTCTGGCAGATGTTCCTGCTGGTATTGACCAATCTGTATCCGCATGTTGAAGTCTCCCATTATCAGAACCTCCCTTTAGCTGTCATGTTTTGTATATCTTCTAACAGTAATGTGTCTATGTCCTCCCCCTGGTCTGGGGGCCTGTAGACAACCCCAGTTCTTATGGCTGTCCCATTTGCTGTTTCCAGGGTGACCCACAGTTCTTCTGGCTCCTTATGTGTATTCTGAATTTCTGTAACTTTGATATTTTCATTGACATACAGGGCCACTCCTCCCCGCTTTTGCACCTCGGTCTCTTCTGAACAATACATAGCCAGGTACTGAAGTCTCCCAAGTGTGGTTACTGGTAAACCATGTCTCACTAATTGCTACTATGTCCAGTTTAGCCTCTGACATTATTGCCTGCAGGACTGGGATCTTATTTCCCAGGCTGTGAGCATTTGTGTACATGATTTTCCATTGGCCAGATTTCAGTGTGTTAGTTGTTGGGCATTACCCCAGTGCGTAGTATGGGGAGACAAACCTTTTTTTCTTACCTGGTGATGCAAATGAACTGCAAACATGCTGAATCCCTGTTTGACCACTAGCTGAGGGGGGAAGGGTGTTATTCCCATTTGACGTATGGGGTGCTGCACCCCTCTCCCCATTTGCTAGTTTAAATATTCTGCAAAGACGTCAAACTTCTGCCCCAATGCACTGACTCCCTCCTTAGTCAGATGCAGTCCATCAAATTTAAAGAACTTTAGCTCCCAGAACTGTTGCCAGTTCCTACAAATCTGTGTCCTTTTCCTGGCACCAGTCCTTGAGTCCGTGTTTAACTCCCCTATCTCCCCTTCTCTGACCTTCCGTCCATCTGCCCCCCTCTCCCAGACTGGCAGGATCTCAGAGAAGGAGATGCTGGACGAAACGGATCATAGTTTGTCACCCAGCCTGGTCAGGTGTTCCTTGGTCTCCACAACTGACCGGCTGGCGAGATTAGTCCCTATGTGTACTAGGACATCAATGTTTTCTCCTGCTTTGTGCACAATTTTAGCAATGCGGTCAGTGTCTCTCCATGCTGATGTACCTGGGAGACATCTGACCATTACCCCTGGCTGGAGATGGGTATCAACTCCCCGAATCATGGAGTCTCCTATAATCAGAAGTTTTTTGGATTTCCTTTTTGCTTTTTTTGTTTTGGTTCCTGATTTGGGTGAGTTTTGTTGTGCTAGCTCCTGTGCCGCAGTGTCCTGCTCTGCAGTGTCTTCTGTCTCTTTGTCTGATTTCAGAGATAGAGGCAGATACCTGTTTGTAGTGTTTATATGGTTTTTGGAGGTAATATGTTGGAGAGCAGAGAGTGATGGGGCACCCGATTTGCCCCTCCTAACCACCTGCCAACCTCCTGGTCCAACTACCCTCTGCGGTCGAGGTTTTTCTGTTGGATGCTGGGGAAATGGCGGTTGGTTCTTATAATGTATTTCCTCTTGAATAGGAAATCTGAGGCGTGCAATCTCTGCCCATGCTGCCTGGAGCCAGCCCTAAGATCTCCAACGCCCAGCATGTAGGACAGTGTCCTAAATCCTGTAAGACTGTCCTTCTGAAAATTGTTCCACAGTACCTGCAGTTAATGATATCCATTCCAGATAAGTTGCTGGGTTTATAACCTAGTCAGAGTAATTAGAAGGAAAAAATGCAAGTAATGGTTTGATTGTGTTTTGTTTTTGTTTAACTTGTTATAACAAGTTAAATTACTAGTGCCCTGTAAATGAGCTCACCTTGTGGATACCCCATGATCCGCCCCTTCCTGCTTTTCCACAGGAAATGTCACAACTGTGGTGCCCAATAAAGGAGTGTAGTGTGGGTGGTTGGGGATGGGGTGGGTGGCTGGGCCCTTCCCTGCCGAAAAGAAGAACCACGGACAAAAGAACAAGGAGGTAGAGCAGAAACAATCAGTCAACAACAAATGCAGTAACCCTGAAAGCTTATCCTAATGTTAGATAAAACTGTAAAACCTGTAAGCACCACCTGTAATAATTTCAGAGAAGATATACGCTGTAAGAAACACTTTGCTACAGAGAAAAATAAAGCAATGAAATGTTAGCAACAAACAGTAGCAATCCCTGTGAGTAAAATAAAAACACCACCACACAGTAAATCTGCTTAGCCAAAAGAAGTATTAATCCTTTTCCCTTGCTCTGGTAAGGTTCTCTACTCTGCCTTTCAAGCAGTCTTGGAAGGAAAGAGCTCAGGTGAAGCTAGGTGCCTTGGCCAGCAAACCAAGTCTTCTACCTACTATCTTCTAACACAGGCCTGAGGGCTATCACAGAGACTGCGGATGATTTGCTCCCACATTTCAGGGAGAGTGGCAAGGAAAAACTGCAATGCCACCCAATCAAAAGCCTTCTCAGCATCTAAACTTAGAAGGAGAAAAGGGATTTTCAATTGGGCAGCACGGTGCAGGACATGTAGTGCCCTGTTGATACTGTCCTGGGTTTACTTGGAGACCACAAAACCAGTTTGATCTTGAACATACAAAAATGCCAGCAGAAACAGGCCTCATGGTCTATCGAGTCTGCCCGACTATGCAGCTAGCCCTTCAACTTGCAGCTGCCCCACCCCGCTTCATCATCCCCCCCCCTTAACTCTGTCCCATCCCCTCTTAAAATCACACACTGTTCTACAGGATACCACCTCCTCGGGCACAGCATTCCATTTGTCTACCACCAGTTCTGTAAAGAAATGTCTCCAGATTTCCCTCCTGAATCTTCCCCCCTCCAATCTCAGCTGGTGCCCTCTGGTATGTCTCCCTCCTCTAATCTGGAAAATCCCTTCTATATTAGTCTTATATATCCCCTTTAAGTATTTAAAGGTGTGATCATAGCCACCCCCCTCCACATTTCTACTCTCCTCCAGGGAGTACATGTTCAGCTCGCCTAGCCTATCCTCATAGGACTTTCCCCTCCAACCCCTGGATCATCTTTATCACCCTACACTGCACCCCCTCCAACAACGTGACATACTTCTTCAGGAACAGGCACCAGTTCTGCACGCAGTATTCCAGGTGTGGCCTGACCAGCGACCTGTACAGGGGAAGGATTACCTTCCTATTTCTGGAGCAGACTCCCCTCGCTATACACCCCAGCATCTTGCTGGCTTTTGCTGCCGCTTTCCTGCACTGAGCTGAGTTGTTCATATTCCCCGTTATAAGCACCACTAGACCCTTTCCTCCTTGGTGCTTTCCAACCGTACCCCTCCCAGCTGAGAGCTCCTCCTCTAGTTCCTAGCCCCGAAGTGCAGTACCTTGCATTTCTTGGTGTTGAACCCCAACTGCCATATTTCTGACCACTCATGTAGTTTGATCAGGTCTTCCTGCAGCCCCCTCCAACCCTCAATGTCATCTACCATAGCACCCATCTTCATATCATCTGCGAACAGACTGATCCTAAGTGACATATCAGCTATGAATATCCCAAACAGCACCGGTGCCTGTAGTACCCCGCTCATCACCACCCTCGGGGGATGAAAGCCCCCCCACTACCACCATTTGCCACCTTCCACTGGGCCAGTTGTTGATCCATTTGACCATCCTTGTTCCCACCCCTATATGCTCCAGCCTCCCATGCGGCACGGAATCAAAGGCCTTGCTGAAGTCTAAATACAGGACATCCACTGTATGGCCCTTGACCAGCTCCCTGGTCACCCAGTTGTAGTACTCAATCAGGTTTCTCTGGCAGGATCTGCCCGAGACAGACCCATGCTGTTGACCATCCCAGAGTCCCTTATCCTCCAAAAAGATCACCAGCCTTTCTTTTAGGATCGTCTCCATGAGCTTACCCACAATTGACGTGAGGCTCACTGATCTGTAGTTGACCGGTTCATCCTAAGGGCCACTTTTGTGAATGGGCACCACATGGACCACCCTCCAGTCCTGTGGTATGCATCCTGTGTCCAGGGAGGTACTGAACAGGTCAGCCAGTGGTCCTGCCAGGATCTCCGCTAGTTCCTCAAGTACCCTAGGGTGAATGCCATCTGGTCCCGGTGCCTTGTCCACCCTTAGTGCCCTTAATCCTTCTAGGGCCCTGCCCTCTGCAATCCCTATATCAGTCACCCCTTCCCCCCATAGCCCACTCCACCCCTCCCTTGTGGGATCTGCCCCCCTTTCTCCTCCATGAACACAGAACAGAAGTATTCATTTATCCTGGACTCCCTTCAGGGTGCCTTCCTCAAGCAACTGGTCATGGAACCAACTCAGCAGAAGGCAATACTGGACCTTGTGCTCACAAACAGGGACAGTGTGATGGGGGTAACAGTGGGGGAGCACCTGGGGAACAGTGACCACCAGTCATTGTGGTTTGAAATCACAGAAAGAGCAGAACCAAACCACACAAAAACACGTATCCTGGATTTTAGGGGGGCAGACTTTGGGAAAATGGGGAGATACTTGAAAGAGGCATTAATGGGAATGGGACAGGAATCAGGGGTTGAGGAACAGTGGGCAGTATTTAAAATGGGGATTACAAGAACAACAGAATTATGCATTAAGCAGGTTAGCAAGAGGAAAAGGAAGAGGAGACCATTATGGTTTTCCAAAGAGGTAGCAAAGAAAGTGAAAGCCAAAAGATTGCAGTCAGGCAATACAAAAGACACAGGCAGAAGGGATAGGAGAAGTACCAGGAGAAGCAAAGGGAGGCAGGAGGTCAGTAAGGAAGCCAAAGCTCAGACAGAAGAACACATTGCAAAATCAGTGGTGAGAGGGACAAAACCTTTACAGGTACATAAGTGAAAAAAGAAAGACAAAGGGAGGGATAGTGAGACTAAAGTGGGAGGATGGGGGCCGTGTGGAGGATGACAACAGTAAAGCTGACATATTGAACAGGTATTTCTGCTCAGTCTTTACTGAGGAAAAGGAGGGTAATGGGTCTGAAGGAGTACAAGGGTGAGAATGGTGCAGAAATGGACACAAGTCCTTTACATGAGAAAGGGTCCTGAAGGAACTGGAAGTAATAAGAGTTGATAAAGCAATGGGGCCAGATGGGGTGCACCCAGGGTCCTTAAAGAACTAAGAGAGGTGGTGGCTGAATCTCTGGCTATCCTGTTTAGCCGATCACTGGAAGAGGAGGTACCCAAAGACTGGAGGACAGCAGATGTAGTCCCTTATACAAAAGTGGGAACAAAGAGGAAGCAGGAGAACTACAGACCAGTCAGCCTCACCTCGGTAGTGGGGAAGATCATGGAAGCACTACTGAAGGAAAGATTGGTGGAACATCTGGTTGTCAATGGACTACAGGACCCAAGGCAGCATGGTTTCACCAGGGGAGGTCATGTCAGACCAACCTCATTGAATTTTTGACTGGGTGACTAGGGAGGTGGATCGGGAGGGCAGTGGACATGGCCTATCTGGACTTCAGCAAGGCCTTTGACACTGTGCCACATAGAAGACTATTACACAAACTGGGGAATATGGGTGTGGGCAGGACAGTAGTGTGGTGGGTAGGTAACTGGCTGGGTGGCAGGACACAGAGGGTGGTGGTAAATGGCTGTCACTCCACAGAGGGAAGAGTGACCAGTGGGTACCACAGGGATCAGTGCTGGGACCGGTCCTATTCAACATCTTCATCAGTGACACTGCATGGGACCTAGAAGGCAGAATTTCACTGTTCGCTGATGACACAAAGCTCTGTAACAGAGTAGACACACCAGAGGGTGTAGACAGAATGAGAAGGACCTGCAGAAACTTGAAGAATGGTCAGGGTTTGGCAGTTGAAATTCAATGCAAAGAAGTGCAAGATAATGCATATGGGGCACAAAACCCTGGCACAATATATCAGTTGGGGTGAGGATATGGCATGCACCAAGCAGAAAGGGATCTTGGAGTTATCATCTCTGATGACCTCAAGGTAGGGAAACAGTGCGACAAGGCAGCAGGTAAAGCAAATAGGATGCTGGGATGTATAGGCAGGGGCATCACCAGCAGGAAAAGGGAGGTCATAATTCCACTATACAAGACACTAGTGAGGCCCCCACCTGAGTACAGTGTACAGTTCTGAGAGCATACCACGTAGGACATAGACAGGGTAGAGAAGGTTCAGAGGAGATGCAACAAAGATGGTGCATGGATTGCATCACAAGTCCTAAGAAGACAGGTTGAAGGAACTGAATATGTACTCCCTGGAGGAGAGGGGAGAGGGGATATGATAGAGACATACAAGTATCTTACAGGAGGAACAGGGTGCAGGAATACACTATTTTTAAGCGAAAAGATGTTCCAGGACTAGAGGGCATGGGATGAAGTTGGAGGGAGGACAATTCAGAGGAAACGTGAGGAAGAATTTCTTCACAGAACGGGTGGTGGACAAGTGGAACACCCTGCCAGAGGAAGTGGTGGGGGCTGAAACAATCACGGGATTTAAGAATGCATGGGATAGACATAAAGGAATTCTGGAGGTCAGGGGTAAGGGGCAACAGACTTCTAGGAAAACATAAACTGAACTTACAAGCTCAAATGTGCAGACTGGGTGGGTCATAGGCCCTTATCTGCCAACACTGTCTATGTATCTATTTAGTGCCTCTGCCTAATTCACGCCCTTCTCCACCCACCCTCCGTCCTTCCTAATCCTCACAATTTGGTCTTAGTTCTTCCTTCTCTGGCTTATGTATCTGAAGAAGTCCTTTTCTCCATCCTTAATACACTGTGCCAGTCTCAGCTCTCTTGAAGCCTTGGCCGCTCTGACTAGCCTGAAAACCTCCCTGGACTTCTTCATATATTCATCCTTGCCATCTTCCCGTCCTGATTTCGAGTCTCTGAAACGCTTTTCTCTTGGCCCTCACCCCCTCCATGACCTCCTGAGTCAACCAGCTGGGCTTCTTTGCCCTTCCCTTCTTACTTCATGTCCTTGTACATGTCCCAGTAGCCTCCGCTATCCCTTTTTTAATAATGACCCACTTTTGACTAGCATCCATGCTTGGTTGAATTCCCACCAGATGCCTACCCAAAATTCACCCATCCTTTTAAAGTCCTCCCCCTTAAATTCAATCAGTCTGGTTCCCGTACTCCCTGTTTTCCCACCCATATTGAGCGTGAACCACACCGAGTGGTGGTCCCTCCCAGCCAGAGGGTCCTCTACCCCCAGATCCCTTACAGCCTCCCCATTTGATAGTACCAGGTCCAGAGTGTTTTCCAATCTAGTTGGCTCATGGACCAACTGCACCAGGAAGCTGTCCTGAAATGCTTCTAATATGAGCTGCTCCTTTGCACTCGTGGTAGCTGGGGTGCTCCACTCCACATAGAAACATAGAATTTGACGGCAGATAAGGACCGCTTGGCCCACCCAGTCTGCCCATTTCCCTACCTACTGGATAAGCTGCAGATCCTAGTTAACCAGCAGCCTACTTCTTCCTACCCCCATCCCCCAGAACTGCCTTATGACTATCCCATGCATGCTTGAATTCCACCACTGATTTTGACTCCACAACCTCCTTCGGAAGGCCGTTCCATGCATCCACAGCCCTCTCTGTAAAAAATACTTCCTTAAATTACCTCTGAGCCGCTCCCCTATTTTCAAATTGTGCTCTTTGTTCTTGCACACCTCTTTT
This sequence comes from Neoceratodus forsteri, assembly GCA_016271365.2. Taxonomy (NCBI): domain Eukaryota; kingdom Metazoa; phylum Chordata; order Ceratodontiformes; family Ceratodontidae; genus Neoceratodus; species Neoceratodus forsteri. Next base: position 1,776,403,495 of record CM057450.1, on the reverse strand, counting down.
TTAAAGATGCTACCCTCTTGGACTTTGTTGATTCCTTGAGGTACTTGAACGTTTCTATCATGTCCCCTCTCCCTTCTTTCCTCGAGGCTATACATATTGCTCCTTAGGTCTCTCTTCATATGTCTTCCGTGCAGACCCTGCACCATTTTAGTTCCCTCCTCTGGACAGCTTCCATCCTGTCTATGTCTTTTGGAGATTGGGTCTCCAGAACTGCACACAATACTCCAGATGGGGTCTCACCAGCTGTCTGTACAGAGGATAATAACTTCCTGTTTTCTACTGGTGATGCCTCTTCCATGCATCCCAGTATCCCCTACTCCTTGCTGCCCTCTCACATTGCTTGCCCGTCTTTAGGTCATCTGATATGACTACCCCAGGTCCCTTTCCATTTTGTTGTTGTTAGTATCTCACCCCCATTGTGTACTCTTCCCTGGGTTTTGTTTCCCAGGTGCATTACCTTGCACTTCTTAGCATTGAATCTAAGCTGCCATACATTTGACCATTCCTCTAACCTTGCCAAGTCCTTTCTCATCCTTTCCACCCCACCCTGTGCATCAACTCTGTTGCAGATCTTAGTGTCATCTGCAAAGAGACATTCCACCCCAGGCAGGCTGAAGTCCCCCACCACCACTATGTTCCCCTTCCTACAGACCCTTCTAATTTGCTCGGCTAACTCTTTATCCAGGTCATCCCCTTGAGCTGGTGGTCTGTATACTACTTCCATCCTCAGTGTCCTACCTTTCGGGCCTTGAAACTGCATCCATAGGACCTCTGTTCTGCCTTCCTCCCCCTCCTCCCTTATACACCTTATCCCCTCCGGTACATAGGTTGCCACACCTCCATCTTTCCCCTTATCCCTATCCTTCCTGAATATCCTATAACCTGGGATCACCATATCCCAGTCCTGGTACTGGGTGGCCCACATTTCCATGATGGCCGTAATGTTCACCCTCCATACTGTCAAGAGGGCCTGCAACTCAGCCGACTAGTTACTTAGGCTTCTTGCATTCAGTGAGACCACCCTCCACCCTGTTTCCTTCTCCTAATCCCCCCAGTGCCACTACCCCGATTCCTTCTCCTTTAGCTTGTGGGGTAAGCAAAAAGTATTTGATGTTTTTGTTAAATTGTACTTGTTTTTGATATTCTCATGTATATTGTTTTCGTGTTTTAATGTCATTTAATTTGTTGTGTATGTATAATTGTGTTTTGTTATTTTTGTTTTTATGTCCGGGTCAGACCTGAAAAAGGGCTCTTGCCCAGTTGCCCTTACCTGGTTAACAAATAGAAATGAAAATGAAAGCTCGTTTAGCTCCCCTCCATGGGACCTCTGCCTACCAGCTGTCCACTCACCACCCCCCACACCTAGTTTAACCCCACCTTTGCTGCTATGTACCTTCCTATCTTCTGCTTTAATACCCACTCTCAGTCTATAATGCTGGGAAGGATTTTGCCTAATCACTTTGTGAATATTGCTGTAAAATGTTTATAATCAATACTCTCTCTGGGGCTGGGGGTGGGGTGGGAGGCGAGCACCCAATTGGGGCTGGCTACCGAGCAGATACGAAAGACCGTCAGGCCTATTCTGCTGGCTTTTAGTATGTTAATACACCACCCCCAATGTCAGTCCGCCCCAACATCATGAGCGGTATAAAGAGGGCAGTCCCCCAGCGTCACCTCACTTCTCCTGCCAGAGACTCTGGCACTGATGGATAGATGGATGGAGAAACTGAGGATACTCCTCTAAAATAGGAGGTCAGATGGTCATGCTGTCAATGCAGAAGGAATCCCTAGTGGGGAAGGCAGGCGGGAAGCAGCACCTGCTGCAAGAGCTCCTCTCGAAGATCTACTGCTATGGTAAGTTCTTACGTAACTGTACTATCTTACTTTCAGATTGATCTCTTGCAGCAGGTAACACCGGTAGGACTGAGTCCCAAGCAGTACAGAGTCCCTTACATTCAGGGTGGAGGTAATGGAGAGATAAAGGCCGAATCCCTCATGAGAGGAGTCCCTGCAGGACTGCGAGTCCAAAGCTGGTCCTGCGCCTGAAAGCAATGTCCAAACTGTAATGCTTAATGAACATGTGGACTGAACTACAGGTGGCAGCTGTGCATATATCTGCAGCAGACACATTCCTCAAGGAAGCAAAGGAAGCCATGACTCCTCTGGTGAAGTGGTCCTTTACCGGACCCAGTAAGAGCTTACCGTACATCTGGTAACAGAACACAATACAATTAACCAGCCATTTAGACAAGGCTTGTTTTGCAACATGTGCCCCTAGCATTCTTGAGGCAAAAGAAACAAACAATTGGTCAGATTGTCTGGATCCCCGGGTTCAGGTCAGATATAATGGAGAACCCGGTGAAAGTCCAGGGTATGCAAAAGAGCTTCCCCCTCAATTCGAGTGCTCAGGGTAATACACCAGAAGGTGGATTTCTTGATTAAGAGTAAACTCAGACACCACCTTTGGCAAAAACTTAGGATTTGTTCACAGAGACACCCTGTTCCTGTTGAAAACCAAACACGGCTCTTTACACATCAGAGCCTGAAGCTCGGAAATCCTCACAGCAGAGGTAAGAGGCAGAGGCAAACGTGGAGGCCTTATGGGTCTCCTTACGAACCCTGGCAGGAGGTAAGGTCAAGCTGGGTGTAGTATACAGGCCCCCCAGGATGGGTGATGTTCTGGAGAATGGTTTGCAGGACAACATCATTGCCCAGTGTGGACCAAAAGAGGAGGGAGTGGTGTTGATGGGGGACCTTAATATGCCAGGTACAAACTGGGGAACCATGTCCTCTAAGGTGGCCAAGGAACAGAGGCTGCTGGACGGCTTCCAGGATGTGTTAACACAGCACGTGATGGAGCCCACTAGGGAGGGGCATGTCCTGGACATGGTTCTGGCAGATGAGGATCTGGTAAGGGACTTGGTTGTAGAGGATCCCCTGACTGGGAGCAACCACAATACTGTCTGGTTTTAAATAAGCATGGGGGAGGGGGGGAGAGATCTAGGACACTGGCAGTGGACTTCAAGGGGGCAGACTTTGTGGGCATGGGAAATATTCTCAAGGATTACAACAATGACAAATGTGGAAAAGAGATGGGAGATCATAAAATGGGGACTTCATGAGGCAGTCAGGACCTGCGCCAAGGTGAAGCGTAAGGGAGAAAGGTCACATAAACCATGCTGGTGGTCCAGTGAGGTTCAGGTAGCGGTCAGAGAAAAGAAGGCTGCCTACAAAAAATATAAATCAATGAGAGGGGATAGGGAAAAGGAAATGTACCATCTTGCATCTAGAAAAGTCACCAGGATGATCACGGGACAAAGTCCAGTAAAAACAGCGCCTGGCACAGAGCTGAGGGGAGGGAAAAGGGTTCTTCCGGTACATTGAGGAGAAGAAAAACTAAGGGCCATCTCGCAGGTTGAGATCAGAAGGAGGGTGGAAGAGGCGAGGGACCAGGCAGGAGTTATTAAATGAGTACTTTGCCTCTGTGTTCACTAGGGAGGGATGGGATATCTACAAAGCAAGGCACAATGGGATTGAAGCGGTAGTGAGTGGGATCAGGGAAGCAGCAGAAATGGAGCAAGAGGGAGGGAGGGAGAGGTACCCCAGGGGTGTCACATCAGGATAAGAATAAAAAGGCCAGTAAGGTGGAGGGGAAGGATGATGCTATCTCCACTGAAAGGGTGTGGTTAGCCCTTAAGGGCCTAAAGAAAGATGAATCTCCTGGGCCGGATGGCATTCATCCGAGAGTACTATGGGAATTGGAAGACATACTGGCTGCACCCCTGGCTGAGCTCTTCAACAGGCCGCTTGAGTCAGGAAGGGTACCTAGGAATTGGCGAGAGGCACATGTGGTGCCAATCCATAAAGGGGGGTCGAGGGAAATACCAGGTAACTATAGACCCATCAGTTTGACCTCGGTGGTGGGAAAATCAATGGAGAGTATACTAAAGGAACAACTGGGGGTGTACTTGGAGGAGGTGGCATAGTCGGCAACATGGGTTTGTGCCAGGTAGATCGTGTCAAACCAATCTTGTGGAGTTCTACGAATGGGTAACATCAGAACTGGACAGGGGAAAGCCTGTGGATGTATTATTCTTGGACTTCAGCAATGCGTTCGACTCTGTCCCCCACAATGGTCTGGTGGAGAAACTGATGGGGTTGGGAGTAGGCCCTCTGATGGTCAGATGGATTGAAAACTGGCTAGCTGGACGTACTCAGAGAGTAGTGGTCAGTGGGGAGCTCTCGAACCCTAGAGAGGTCGGTAGTGGGGTACCGCAGGGCTCAGTCCTGGGTCCAATCCTGTTTAATGCATACATTTCGGACATCAGGGAGGGTATAGGGTGTGAAATGAGTCTCTTTGCTGACGACTCCAAGATTGGAGCAGTAGTTGAGGGGGAAGAGGGGAGGTTGGCCCTGCAATGGGACCTGGACACCATGGAAAGGTGGGCTCACACATGGAAATTAAATTTCAATATCACAAGTGTAAGGTGTTACATCTTGGGCAGGGGAAACCCTAAACACAGGTACACCCTGGGAGGGGAGGCACTGGAGTCCTCAACAGGGGAAAAAGACCTAGGAGTCATGGTGGATGTATGTATGAATAACTCCGAGCAGTGCAGTAGAGCAGCTAGCAAAGCAAACAGGATTTTGGGATGCATCGTAAGGGGGATCACCACTAGGAGCAGGGAAGTGATTCTGCCACTGTACAATGGATTGGTTAGACCACACCTTGAGTACTGTGTACAGTACTGGAGACCACACTTGAAGAGGGACATACAGCTCCTGGAGAGGGTACAGAGGAGGGCAACTAAGATGATACGAGGACTAAGGGATTTGACGTATGAGGACAGACTTGAGGAGCTCTGCCTGTTTTCATTGGAGGAGAGGAGAGACAGGGGGTACATGATTGAGGTCTTCAAGTACCTCAAGGGAATAAATAGGGTAAACACGGAGGGGATCTTTAGACTAAAGCAGGGAGGTATCACCACAGGGCATGGTTTGAAGGTGGAAGGGTGAGGGGGGGGAAGAGGAGGAGATTTTTCACTGAGAGGGTGATGGATCCTTGGAACATGCTGCCTGGCAAGCTGGTTCAGAGGTCCACAGTGGAGGACTTCAAGAGAGGGTGGGACAGACACAGAAAGCGGATATATCAAATGATGGCCTGGCCGGGTGGGGATGGATGATAGGTGTTTCTGGAACACAAGGGAAGCCTCGGTACCAACTGGGATCTGAGGTTTAGAGCAGACTCGATGGAGCCGTGAAGGCCTAATCTGCTGGCAATTAGTATGTTAGTATGTTAATAACTGCAACTAACAATAACGCTTTCCAAGAGAGAAAGCGTAGCTCGCAATATGCGGCTGGCTTGTTGGGAGGTAACATAAGTTTCTATAAAACAAAAAGAAGGTCCCATGGAGAAATGGGATCACTGATGGGCGGTTTCATGTGTAGGATACTACGCAGGAAGGTGTGTGCCAGGTCCAGCTGTACCACAGTTTTGCCCTGCATAGGCGCGTGATAGGCTGACACTGCAGATAGGTGCACCCAGGGCTCCAGAAAAGAAATTTTGCCATGAGTATTTTACTCCTCATTCTTAAACTGGGGTGAGTAAAACCAATTTCAGGTGTGTACAAATGGCAAAAAAATTTGCTGAAGAGTACATTTCTGAAAAATTTACGTATCTGTAACACACTATTAAAAAAACACTTGTACAAGAAAATAATATTGCACAATGTGCTTTACTGCGTATGTAATCACATCTGCTCTGGTCTTCCTCATTGTAAAATAGAATATTTGACAAATACAGACAGATATAGCCAGTATTTTTACAAACCAATACAATCTTTAGCCGTGTGCCTGGGTTACCATGACAACCAGCTCCCAAAAGATCAGTGCTGCAGAGACTGGACTAGGACAAAACACCAGAGCTCAAAAAGAAACTCAGCATTATAATACTGATGGAGGAACTATTTTTGTTTACAAAAATAAATATAACAGTTTTAACATTTTAGCATGTACATTTATTCTTTCAAACATAGATAATACAGTGGCCCATTTTCTGAGCGCAATAATACCCACCAGGGTAGGCGGTATGGGCAATACCAGACCTTCCAGCGGCGTTGGGCCTCATTATGCCCCTGGGCAACATAGAAACACAGAATTTGACGGCAGATAAGGATCGCTTGGCCCACCCAGTCTGCCCATTTACCTACCTAATGAATAAGCTGCAGATCCTAGTTAACCAGCAGCCTACTTCTTCCTACCCCCAACCCCTAGAATTGCCTTATGACTGTCCCATGCATGCTTGAATTCCACCAGTTTTTGACTCCACAACCTCCTCCGGAAGGCTGTTCCATACATCCACAACCCTCTCCGTGAAAAAATACTTCCTTAAATTACCTCTGAGCTGCCCCCATCTTCAAATTGTGCCCCCTTGTTCTTGCACACCTCTTTTTTTGAAAGATGCTACCCTCTTGGACTTTGTTGATTCCCTTGAGGTACTTGAAAGTTTCTATCATGTCCCCCCTCTCCCTCCTTTCCTCGAGGCTATACATATTAAGCTCCTTAAGTCTCTCTTCATATGTCTTCCGGTGCAGACCCTGCACCATTTTAGTTGCCCTCCTCCGGACAGCTTCCATCCTGTCTATGTCTTTGCAGAGATTGGGTCTCCAGAACTGCACGCAGTACTCCAGATGGGGTCTGACCAGCTGTCTGTACAGAGGTATAATAACTTCCTGTTTTCTGCTGGTGATGCCTCTCCCTATGCATCCCAGTATTCCCACAGCCCTCCTTGCTGCCCTCTCACATTGCTTGCCTACCTTTAGGTCATCTGATATGACTACCCCAGGTCCCTTTCCATTTTTGTTGTTGTTAGTATCTCACCCCCCATTGTGTACTCTTCCCCTGGGTTGTTTCCCAGGTGCATTACCTTGCACTTCTTAGCACTGAATCTAAGCTGCCATACATTTGACCATTCCTCTAACCTTGCCAAGTCCCTTCTCATCCTTTCCACCCCACCTTGTGCATCAACTCTGTTGCAGATCTTTGTGTCATCTGCAAAGAGACATACTTTTCCTTCCAGTCCCTCTGCAATGTCGCTTATAAAGACACTGAAGAGGACCAGTCCTAATACTGAACCCTGCTGTACCCCACTAGTAACCCCCCTTTTTTCAGAGTGGACTCCATTTACAATTACTCTCTGTGTCCTATTCTCCAGCCAATTCTTTACCCCGGCTGTCATCTTGGGACCCACTCCCAGGATGGCTAACTTGTATATTAATCTTTTGTGTGGGACTGTGTTGTCAAATGCCTTGCTAAAGTCTAGGTAGGCCATGTCCATAGCCCCTTCCCGATCTACTACTTTGGTCACCCAGTCAAAGAAATCTATCAGATTTGTCTGGCATGACCTTCCCGCTGTGAATCCATGCTGCCTTGGGTCCTGTGCCCCTCTGGCCTCTAGATACTCAACAATTCTTTCCTTCAGAAGTGATTCCATCATTTTCCCTACCACTGAGGTTAAACTAACAGGTCTGTAGTTTCCTGCTTCTGCCTTGCTCCCATTTTTGTGAAGGGGAATCACATCTGCCCTCCTCCAGTCCTCGGGTACCACCCCACCCTCCCATGATTTGTTAAAGAAGGCAGTCAGTGGTGTCACTAGTTCTACCCTTAGTTCTTTTAGAATTCTGGGATGAATCCCATCAGGCCCCATTGCTTTGTCCACCTTCAGTTTTAAGAGTTCTTTCAGAACCCTTTCTTCTGTAAATGGGCTGGCATCAACTTCTGTATCCAGAGTGTTTCTACTGTTTGTTTTAGGTACCTCCCCCTCTTCCTTTGTAAATACTGTGCAAAAATATTTGTTTAGTATTTCTGCCTTTTCACAGTCACCCTCTGCCCACCCTCCCTCCCCTTTATTAAGCCTCACTATCCCTCCCTTGATCTTCTTTCGCTCCTTGATGTACCTATAAAAGGTTTTATCCCCTTTCTTAACTGAGTTGGCTATCTTTTCCTCGGTTTGGGCCTTTGCTGTTCTGACTGCCTTCCCAGCTTCCTTTTGCTTTAACTGATACAGTTCTCTGTCCTGCTCCTTCTGTGATTCCTTGTACTTCCTGAATGCTTTCTTTTTCTCTTGAACCTTCACTGCCACTCCCTTTGAGGACCATAGTGGTTTCTTACCTCGTTTTGTTTTGTTTATTTGCTTCACACAAAGGCTTGTTACCTCTGTGATGGCAGTTTTTATTATTCCCCATTGTTCTTCCACCCATCCTTCCTGCCCAATTGCTAGTGCATTCCTTAGGCACTCACCCATTTTGGCAGAGTCAGCCCTCCTAAAGTCCAGTACTTCTGCCTTTGTATGGCTTGACTCTATTGCTGTGTTTATTGTGAACCATACTGTTCGATGGTCGCTAGTTCCCAGATGGCTACCAACTTCTACATCTGTGATCCTCTCTTCATCTCCATTTGAGAGAACCAGGTCTAAGATTGCTCCCTCTCGAGTGGGCTCCAATACTAGTTGTCTAAGGCATGCCCTTGTAGGGCATCTAGAATAACCCCACTATTCGAGTGGCTGCTGCAACTGCACTCCAGTTAACATCTGGCATATTCAGATCACCCATCAGCAATATCTCCCTTTTTCTGCCATTCTAAGTATCTTTCTATCATTTCCTTGTCCATTTCCTCCCCCGAGAAGGGAGTCTGTATACAATCCCTGTGCGGATTGTGGTGCCATTGCCGGTCTCCAAATTTACCCACAGTGCTTCTTCTCCTCCATGTTTACCCTTTTGTTCTTTTGCTTTGATTCCTTCCCTTATGTAAAAAGCTACTTCTCCTCCTCCTCTTTTACCCTCCCTGTCCCTCCTGTAGATAGTGTATCCTGGCATGTTTACGTCCCAGTCTGGTATTGCCCAATACCACCCACCCTGTTGGGTATTACTGCTTGCTTACTACTCTGAGGCAGGCTATCTCTGAGTAGTAAACCGACTTATTCGTTATCTGGGCAAACTTCAACAGAAACCAGAGTCATCATACGGCATAGACACAAATGGATTAAACCAGTGATCGACAACCGTTTTTGGTCTGGGGACCCCCTGGCAGGCCAACTATCAGCAATGTCGGGGGCCCCTACCAAAAATCTGTTCTGTGTATTATATAGTTACGCATTTAGTACCGCGTTAGCACTAGCTTTGTACCCAACAGCATTTATACAGCATTGTCTTAAAATCAATAATAACTGACCAATAATGACAGAAAATCAATATTAGAAAACAACATTATGGTTTATTTAAATAAAAATTATAGTACTGGCTCACTTTGTATGGTGTCCTTGTAGGCACCTGCTCCGAGTGTTACTGCACTGAATTTCCTGACCGGCAATACCAAGAAAATCTTACTTCTGCCTTGCTAAATCCAATACACTGTAGTACATGTAGAAGGACATATGCCCACATGCCTAATGAGCTGTGATAGTCAGCTTACACTGCCAACTGCACATGAGCTAAGGCCTCAGCTGCCACACATACCAACTACCTGCCTGCCAACATATTAATTCAAGACTACCTGATGTTTTGTAAAACACAGCCCTCTGTCCATAACCACTGCAGTAAGCAGTGCACCCCCAGTAGTTCCTCCTCACAAATGTGCAGAGAGCAGCATGAAGAACGGAGGTTTACTGAAAATACTTCCTCCTGTCCACGAGTGCACCAGCAACAGTTCGTAAGAGTTGAGGGGCCACACAATAGCAGAAATGGTGAGCACTTCAGACAAAAGAGACACAAACAAGGGACACAACCCGAAACCACTCATCCTGAATGATTAGCAAAACAATGAGATACCAGCCAGCCCACTCCACCAAACGATCATCAGCAGTGTCACTGCTTTGCCCAGAGTCTCTGCTACCATCCGAGGCATCTGGGTCATCTCTAAAGGGATTGGCTAAGCCTACCATGCCACTTAATTCCTCCACGTCGCAATCACTGGGTGAATACACGCCTGAGTTGGACTCCTCAGAGCTGTCAGCACTGCTTGTAGTAGTATCCACCATTTTTTCCAGGTTGCTGTCCCTGGTAATACATCATAGGGACAATTCAGTGGGGGAACGCATAAACAATCACAAATGGGTAAACAGATTTAGCAACTTTTGGGTTTGCAACCACATTAACATGAGAAAAAAAAAGAAAGGTTAAAACGTTATCCTTCATTCATTCTGCAGGTGCAACTAGATACTGTGCATATTACCAACACTCCTCCCTACGCAAGGCAGCACATTATATCGGAAACTTCATTTAAAGAATACTTACACAGGCAGCATACTATCGCTGAGGCTCTCGGGGATGTGGGCGCCCGCATCCTTTCGCACATTTTGAGTGTCTCGGACGCTCAGACTTTTTTCATGAGAGTCCCCGAGATCTCGCAACCAAGCCTCCGGGAGTTACTTTTAGACATTTTTTTCATGTTACAGAGGGGAGTTATAACAAATTTGAGCCACTGCTCAACTAAAAAACCTTGTTAGTTGAGCAGTAGACATAATTTGCTTGGATATACCCTCTGAAACATAAAATAATGTAGATTAAAATGCCCCAACAGAAACTAATGGAGCTTTCTGCAGAATACTACAGTAAAAGCTGTGCTGGCGCAGGGGCCCGGCTCCCAAGTATTTGAATGGGGACCCCTAGAAATTTTCCGAGGAGTCCCACTTTTCGGTTGTGGACCCCCCTTTTTTTTCCATGGATCAGTCCTAGACCTCCAATCAAAAGTCCTACCAAGAGCCCTGGACTATTATTTTTTTCAGGACTTCTCCGACTTTCTCCTCGCGTGAAGTCCTACGCCTGCCAGTGACTGGAATCCAGCCTACCCATCATCTGCCTGCCGCGCTCTGTGGAATTCCCGGCCGATTATACAGTGAAGAGATCACTGTGTAAAAAGCAGCAGCCAATCATGAGACAGTAGGTGGGTGGGCTCTGTGGAGGCTGCAAATGAGTGCATTGAAAACATCGCTCTCTGACTATGAATGGCAGGGGAGGGTGCAGGGTGGTGGCTGGCATAAGGGAATTTTTTATTTTTATTTTTTATCTTTTTTTTTTTTTTAAAGTGGATTGGAACAATTTTGTAGAGGCAGATCTATTTAATAGAGATTGCTGATACTAATGCGTAGTTGATACGCACATTTACAGAGAAAACGGACGTAATTGATGATTTTTTAAGTGTAAATTGACCAGTACGCACCTTATCTGGAGTCCTGGGTGCACCTTTATGGATAAATAACTGAGACCTGAGTCTGAAAGGGTAAGGAGATACTCGAGGACAGAGTTCACCGGACAAGCAAAGAGGTCTAAGCGATGGGCTGTGGCCCAGAAACAGAAGTGCTTCCACTTCATGGCGTAGGTGGCCCTACTCCAGGGTTTCCTAGCGGCCACCAGAATGTCAGCCATTCTAGCAAGACCCCAAAATGGGAAACGGCTAGATCAGTAGGAGCCACGCATGTAGGTGTAATGATCTCAGGTCTGGATGGACAAAGGTCCCACTGTCCTGCAAGAGCAAGCGTGAGCTCCACGGCAGCGGCAGAGGTGGTTCCCTCGCAAGCTGTTGAAGTGGGGGGAACCATATCTGCTGGGGCCAGAAGGGAGCCACTAGGATCATCTCTGCTACTTCTGACTACAATTTGAGGAGAATCCTCTTTATCAGTGGAAAGGGAGGGAAAGCGTACAGGAACCTCCTTGTCCAACAGAGGGACAACGCATCTTGCCAGAAAACACCAGGCCCGTGATCTAGCAAGCAAATACTGGGCAGTTCTGCATTGTGTGGGAATGCCAAGAGGTCCAATTCTGGTCTGCCCCATCTGTCGAACAGGTCTTGTATGACAGACTGCTGCAGTTCCCACTTGTGTGCGCTGTACCTTGACCAGCTTATTACGTCGGCCAAGGTGTTTTGTACCCCTGGGACATGAACTGCTAAGATCATCAGACGGTGATCTATGGCTCAGTTCCAAACCCTCATGGCCTGGCGACAGAGCTGGTATAACTGGATTCCTCCCTGTTTGCTGATGTAGAACACCACTGACATGTCTGTCTGAACCAGGAGGTGTCCTGGGAGCAGGTTGGTTTGCAAGGCTTGCAAAGCGTAGAGGATGGTCCTCATCTCCAACACGCTGATATGAAGGGACTCCTCTCGCTCGGACCATGACCCTTGAGTCCTGTGATCGTTCAGATGTGCTCCACAGCCTGTGCCAGAGGCATCTGTTGTCAGGATCTGTGTGGGTGGTGTCCTCTGGAAGGGCATTCCTGTGAAGACGTGGGATGGTGTGAGCCACTATCGAAGGGCCTGGTGGACCAGGTCTGGGACTGAGACAGGTTGGTCTAGGTAGTCCCAGAGTTGATCCCATTGGACCCTCAGCATCCACTGGATTGTCCTCATGTGCAGTCAGGCCAATGGCACTGTGGCAATGGCAGCCACTATGCGGCCAAGGATTCTGAGAACTGTCCTGGCGGGGACCCACCTGTAGAACAAGATATGATGAGCGAGGCCCCGGAGGCGGTCTGCTCTGTCCTTTTTGAGGAAGGCCTTTCCCTTAGTGGTGTACAGAAGGGCTCCAATGAATTGGAGCCTCTGGCTCAGCCAGGGAGAGGACTTTGGCAGGTTTACGGTGATTCCCAGTTCTGCAAAGAGGGGAAAGGTGTCTTCCACAGTGTGAAGGAGTGCTGTCCTGGACGGGGCTGTGAGGAGCCAATCATCCAGGTAGGGGAAGATGTAATGGCCCATCCTTCAGAGGGCTGCTGCCACTTCTGCCAGGCAATTGGTAAAAACCCTTGGTGCCAATGCCAGGCCGAAGGGCAGTGCCCAGAACTGGTAGTGCTGACCCCAAAATTCAAACCTCTGGAATCTCCTGTGGTGCTCGACTATGAGGATGTGTAGGTACACATCCTGCATGTCCAGGGATGAGAGCCAGTCTCCTGGATGGATCATGGGGAGAAAACCCTGTATGGTGACCATCCAGAAGCACCTGTACTCCGTGTAGTCACTGAGGTCTAAGATGGGACGTAGATCTCCCATTTTCTTGGGTACAAGAAAGAAGTGAGAATAGTTCCCTTCAGAAAGGCTGGGACAGGCTGCATTGCTCTTTTGCCCAGAACAGCTTGAATCTCGTTCTGAATGAGAGCTGTGTGAGATTGGGAATAATAGGATAGTAGGGTTGGCCTGTCTGGTGTCATCTCGGTGAATTCTCCTCAGTGCCCTCATTGGATCATCTGTAGAACTCATTGGTCGGAGGTGATCTTCCTCCAACCCTATAAGTAGAGAGAAAAGCAGCCTTCCTGCCAGGTCTGCAGGAAGAGGAGGGTTCAGCAAGGAGATGGGCATTGGGGGCAGTGGGCAGGGCATCCGAGGGGCTTAGCGGCCCTGGGACCTGAGCTTCCCGTGCTATGAGAGGGGACCTTACAGCTGTAGCCTCCTCTCTGCTGCTGCTGTTAATATCTGGGTTGATGGCCAGATTTACCATGAAAACGCTGTTTCCAAAATGGCTTCTGTTTTAGTTTATACATTGTCTGGACTGAGCGGACAACTTTTCCAGAGTCTTGTATCCTGGTAATGATCTTTTCGGATTCTTCTCCGAAAAGGACTGAACCATTACCAGTTGAACGTCCTGGGCGAAGCCACAGATTTTAAGCCAGGAATGTCCCCTGAGGCACACTCCAGTCGTGACCACCCTAGCTGCTGTGTCTGTTGAGTCATAGGCCGATCTAAGGATGTGAGTGCCTACGTCAGAGCCTGTCTGCATGAGTTTCTCGAGCTTTGCTTTTTGTGAGCAATCCAGGAGGTCCCGAACCATATCCATCCCGTTCCCCACATGGCATTTTGGAACTGCACCATGTGCGTGAGGAAACTGAGAGACCTCATGGTGCAGGTGGCCAATGAATATACTTTCCTGCCAATGGAATCCAGCTGCTTGGACTCTCTGTCTGGTGGCTGTGTACCTAAGTGTTTAGGCCTCTGGGACCTGTCATGAGAGGCCGTAATGACAATGGAGTCCACCACCGATTTTCACCTAGAAAGGGGTCCTCCTCTCTGGGTGCCCTATAGAGGCGATCAGCATTCTTGGGAATTGCCGAGGATGTTGATGGGTGCTTCCATACAACCTTGGTCACATTCTGAAAAGTGTCTACCAAAGGTGGCACAAGCACTGGTTTGGGGTCTTTCTGGCGCAAATATTTAGCCAGACGACATCCCTCTGGGTCAAAGTCCTCAGTGCCTCAGCCCATGTTAGCCTGAATGTGGTGCATGACCGCCATGAAGGTGGGATCGTCCGGTGGGGACTTCACGGTGTCTCTTAGATCTGGTGGTGGGAGACCTCATGCTAAGGAGGACCTTGATGAGGAATTGTCTGAATCCACAGGGAAGGAGGATCGAGACCTTGTACAATGGCATTTACGTTTGCGTCCTTCTGTGGAGCAGGAAGAACTCCAGCTTCTTGACCGGGAGCATCTTTTGTGGGCTGAGTGACCCCTGCCATCAGTGGAAGTGGTGGTTTCCCTGGGAAGAGGAGTGTAGTCCCTGGGGAGAGGTTCCTCTATTGGTGTGTGTCTTGGAAGGGGGGGAGGATGTCTGGTTTAACTGTCTCCCGCCAAGAGCTGAATAGGTCCTTGACCTCAGATAGCTGGAGCCTTGGCTCACAGTCGGGCGTCAGATGGTTCAACGGACCTGGTTCCTGACCAGCTGTCTGGTAGCTCAACGGACCCTGTGTCTGGTCTGTGGGCACCGCTGGAGCATTAGGCAGTGGCCCGGGGTTGGCGGTCATGATCTGAGTTGACGCTGACGCCGGGTTACCTGGCGACGGTCTATGAGCTTGGCGTTCATCGGTCAGCAGCAGGGGCAAGGTTGATGATGCTAGGGTCAAGGTGGCAGGAGCTGCAGCCTTGGGTGTTGGCCTGGCGGTGGACTCTGTGGACTGGCAACAGAGGAATATGTCGTCTGACTGCCTTTTCTCCAGCGTATACATGTCTGACGTTGGCTTAAGTGACGTTAGGCTTCTAGGGGGTTGAGAGACGGACCTCCCGGAGGAGTGACCCAAGCCCCCGTGTCTGTCCAGGGAGTCAGCACCTGAGGAAGTGGCCAATTTGGAGTACACTTTTACTGGTCTGTTGCTGCAGAAGGACCAGGCGTCACTATCCGAATGACGGTCTGAGGTCTGGGAGTGTGGCCGGATTTTCAGAGGTTACAGGGTCGACCTGAGGACCCGGACCCTTGCGGTGTGCCTCCCATCGCCCCTACCTGGGCGGGTGGTCTCACTACCGCAAGCCAGGTAATAGAGTGCGCTGCCTGAGATGTGGAGTCCAAGCTCTCCCAGGAGGTGGAAGGCCTAGATCTCGACTGAGTTCTGTCTTTTTCCCCCTCTCTCTCTCTCTCTCCTCTTCTCTTTCTGGTGATGCTTCCACGAATTCTTGTAAGAGAAGCCCTCCTTAGAAGAAGAAGAAGAAGAAGAATCCTACTGCATGGCATAGAGTTTTTGTTCCATTAAGACAGCCTGGAGGGCCTTTTGGCAGCAGATTCTCGACCTGCTGTTAATTTTTTGGCAGTATAGGCTGGCCTTGATGTCGTGGTCTGGGCCTAGGCACAGCAGGCAGGCCCAGTGCCCATCTCATGATAGTATCTGTTTACCACAGGCACACTTCAACTGGTGCCAGTCGATGCAAGACATCAGGGAAGACAACATACAGAAGGTAGATTGGAAGAAACAAACTTTGGTTAAATAAAACATCGAAAACACGGGTAAAGATGGTGTTCGATCATAGCTGAAGATGTCCGTGGAGCAGATGCATGCAAGTCAACGGCGGGAAAAGAGCTGGGGTGACGCTGGGGGACCACCCCCTTTATACCGCATGTGACGTCGGGGTGGCCCAACGTTGGGCGATCCCCTGCCATATACTGCTAGCTAGAAATTTTCTGCAGGGTCCTGCCACCTGCCGGCCTAAGTCCTACTGGTGTTACCTGCTGCAAGAGCTCAATCTCGAAATAAGATCACTGGCTTTTCTCCTTCCCCCAATTTGGTTACTGCTGAAACGGTGGTGAATTTTCAGGTAGGGTACACTTCTGACCTACATTTTTTATTCCTAATATGACCTATATTTTTCATCCCCCTCTCTCCCCCCGTACTATCACTGCCCACAAGGAATACTGAATGATGACAGACCAGAAGTTAAAGGCAACAAGAAATGAAAGAGCAAAGAGTGAGACAAGATGCAACACCAGATTTGTTGTACCCCACTCACACTCGACAGAGTCTGGATATCTGGGGGTGACAAAATTGCAGGGAAAAGGCAATTCAAATTTTTTATGCATAACATCTGCTAGGAAGCATATATCTTTCATACTTGGATGGGATCTTTCCCCCACAGGAGCCCATTATCACATATTTCCCTGTATACATAGAAGGAAAAATTACTTATCATAGTAATCTTGTTTCTTCCAAGGGAGTCTTACTGTATTCTGACTTATACAGAAACATAGAATTTGATGGCAGATAAGGACCGCTTGGCCCACCCAGTCTGCCCAATTCCCTACCTGATGGATAAGCTGCAGATTCTAGTTAATCAACAGCTTACTTCCTCCTGACCCCCACTAGAATTGCCTTATGCCTGTCCCATGCATTCTTGAATTCTCCCACTGTTCCTGACTCCAAAACCTCCTCAGGAAGGCTGTCCATGCATCCACAACTCTCTCTGTGAAAAATACTTTCTAACATTACCTCTAAGCCGTCCCCCCTCTATCTTCAAATTGTGCCCCCTTGTTCTTGCACATCTCTTCTTCTGAAATATACTACTCTCTTGTATCTTGTTAATTCCATTGAAATACTTGTAAGTTTCTATCATGTCCCCCTCTCCCTCCTTTCCTCAAAGGTATACATATTAAGCTGCTTTAGTCTCTCCTCGTATGTCTTCTGGTGCAAATCTTGCACCATTTTGGTTGCCCTCCTCTAAACATCCTCCACTCTGTCTATGTCTTTGCGGAGATGGGGTCTCCAGAATTGCACACAGTATTCCAGATGGGGTCTCACTAACTGTCTGTAGAGAGGGATAACAACTTCCTGTTTTCTACTGTTGATGCCTCTCCCTATGCATCCCAGTATCCCCCCAGCTCTCCTTACTGCCTTCTCACATTGCTTACCCACCTTTAGGTCATCTGATATAATTACTCCTAGGTCTCTTTCAATTTTTGTTGTTGTTATTAACTCACCCCCCATTGTGTACTCTTCCCCTGGGTTTTTGTTTCCCAGATGCATTACCTTGCACTTCTTTGCACTGAATCTAAGCTGCCACGTATTTGACCATTCCTCCAACCTTGCCAAGTCCCTTTTCATTCTTTCCACCCCACCTTGTGTATCAACCCTGTTGCAGATCTTTGTGTCATCTGCAAAGAGGCATACCTCTCCTTCCAGGTGCTCTCCAATGTCACTTATAAAGATATTAAAGAGGACCAGTCCCAGCACCGAACCCTGCGGTACCCTGCTAGTTACCCTCCTTTCTTCACCGTGGACTCTGTTTACTATTACCCTTTGCGTCCTGTTGTCCAGCCAGTTTTTTATCCATGGGGGACCAAGGAGAGAGAGAGAGAGAGAGATGCTACCTAGGCCTATAAGAAATGCAAGATACACCAGATAGCAAATTACAGGAGAAAGCCCAACCCCTTCCAAAAAGGGGGGTGGGAGGGAAAGCAGACCTGATGACTGAGATCCCCTCAAAGATCTACTGTTACTTTAAGTTCTTATGTAACTGTTCTTCGGGGGTATCTTAGTCACCAGGTCACACCACAGGAACGAATCCCATGCAGTTACAGGTGCAAACAGACGGTCTGGGAGGAAGGCCAAACTTAAACTTGACAGGAGGCCCTGCAGCACAGCCCTGCCAAATCCTGCATGGGCTCTAGAGGCAATGTCCAGACTGTAGTGTTTGGTAAAAGTGTGGACGATACTCCAGGTGGCAGCTGCGCAAAAGTAAGCAGCTTAGACCCCTCCAAAACAGGACACAGACGTAGCCATGCCTCTTGTGTAATCGGCTCTGACCGCTCCAGGCAATTCTTTGCCGTACTTGCAGCAGAACATATGCAGTTAGTCCTTTCAGTTGAACTGCCCTGGAGATGAAAGAGTTAAAAGCCTATATGCTAATACTGGAACATTCAATAGGCTCGAGTTTGGTTTTCAAACCACTGTCCCTGGCACATTCTATGTTACTGCTAGATTCTTATGAACTACTAAATTAACAATAATAGCTAAGCTATGCTAATTAACAATATCGATATGTTACTAAAATAGTCCATGGACTACTGAAACCAAATATGGGGCATATAAAAGACTCATGTCACAGATGCCCAAGAATGACCACCCCAGTGGCCCAGTATTTTCTATAAATAACAGCTGAAGTGCAGTGCCCCCCAGATTCTAGTAGGGGAGGCAGGGTGGGAGGTCAGAAGACAGTAAGACTCCCTTGGAAGAAACAAGATTACTGTGGCAAGTAATGTTTTCTTCAAACCCCAGAAAGTTTTACTGTATTCTGACTTATGCAGACTACCAAGCAGTGCTCACTGGAGGTGGGCACAGAACCTACTTGGGAAATAGGCTCTGCAAAACTGCTGTGTCAAACCTGGCATCACTTCTGGCCTGAGTGTCCAGGCAGTAGTGCTTGCTGAATGTATGAACAATTTTCCAGGTAGCTGCTTTACAGATTTCCAACAGAGGGATTTCTCTAGCAGCTGCTACAGATGCTGCTGTTCCCCTAGTGGAGTGAGCCTTCAAGCCCACTTATGGTTCTTTACCCAGTTTGCCATAGCAGAACTGAATGCAGGCCACAATCCATCGGACAATGGTCATTTATGTGGCTGGCTTGCCCCTTCCCACTTCTCCACAGGTGAGGAACAACTGGATACACTCATTCCTATGGCTCTTTGTCTGATCTAGCTGATAGCCCTCTTCACATCTAGGCTATGTAGCCTGTGTTCTCCTGAACTAGAATGGTCAGTGAAGAAAACAGGCAATGTAATGGACTGGTTCAAGTGAAGTCCAAGACCACTTTGGGGAGGAATTTCCTATTTGTTCTGAGAACAACCTTATCCCTGGGGAGTGCAATGTAGTTAGGCTCCACACACAAGGCCTGTAGCTTACTGATCCTTCTTGCTGAAGTGATAGCTACCAGAAAGACAGTTTTCAATGTCAGATATTTAGGCTGTGCTGAAGACATGGGTTCAAAAGGGGGCTGCATCAGCTGTGCTATGCAGATGTTCAGGTCCCATGAAGGAGTAGGTTCCCTATGAGTAGGATGCATGTGGAGCAACCCCTTAAAGAACTTCTTGAAAATAGCATTAAAAGCCAGGGAAGCGCCCTTTCCTGCTGAGAGGTAGACAGAAACAGCTGCCCAGTGCACCTTGAGAGTAGAAGGCCTAGAGAATGAATGAAGATGAGCCAAATAGTTCAGCAGGACTGCCAAGTCGGCTTCCTGTGGATCTGTATTCCTTTGGGAACACCAGACAGAGAACCTTTTCCATTTTGAAGTGTAAGACTTCCTGGTGGAAGGCTTTCTACAGACCCTTAAAATGTCCATCACCCCTTTTGAGAGATGCAAGCCTGCATACTGTAGGTCCTCAAGAACCAGGCCTTGAACCCGAGAGATTTGTGGTTGGGGTACAGGATCCTCCCCTGGGAGGAGGTTCAGGAGATTGTGCCTCCTGGAGAGGCAAACTGGACTGGCTGTTGACAGGGTCAGCAACACTAAGTACCACAGCTGTCTGGCCTAGTCTGAAGCTATCAGCTACCAGTATCATTGTAGCCGACTGACATTTGCCATGGAGTCAATTCTCCTGGAATCCTTCTCAGGAGGTTGAGAGGATAGAGGTATGCCTGCTTTATCACAGGCTGCAGCCTGAGCCAGTCCCTCATGGCTAGCCAAATACTCAGTGCCACTGCCAGTCAACAAATACCTCCTGTCCACCTTTTTATCCACAGTGGGTACAGAAGTAGGAGTCTGTAATACTATCATGGTTTACCTCTTAAGGGACTTATGTATTGGTATTACAAGTCTTTTAACAGCAGGCACATCCATCATTTCAACACAATCAGGCTCTCCTCCTCTTCAGAAGACTCCTGGGCAGGTAACTCCAAGGCTTCTGCAACCTTCTTCATGAAGGCACAATGGGAGAAGGAGTCCCCCAGAAGGAGGGGGGGGTGTGACTCAGTTGCCAGGTGCTCAGGAGAGACTTCAGGCTCAACTGGTCTGGTTCACCAAATTCATCTTCCTCTTCATCATCCCACTCCTGGTCATAAAATGCCTTAGGGTCATATGAACCAGAGGGAAGTGAAGTACCAAGCGTTTGAACCATAGTGTGAGCCATGGTATGCCAACCCGGTTCCCGTGAACTGGTTTGTAAAGACTGAATAATGTGAATGCATTCGTGATGTCTTCAGCGGTTGGAACTGCAACTGCATGCTTCTGCGGTTCTGAACTGGTTGTTTTTTTCCTTTTTGCAGAAGGCATTTCAAGGCCTGTTTCTGAGCTTCTCTTATTAGCGGAGGTCTCCCCCTGGTCAGAGGGCACCCCCTCAGGTTCCACCAGTTTATCCTTGGATGTGGAACTGGACCGACTCTCCATGTTGGTAGCTTTCTAGCCACTCCCTCCTTCAGTCTATTAAGGCACCTGTCAAGAGTACATTGAGGGAAATTTTTGCAGACTTCACAGTCTGCCTTCAGGTGATCAAACCATAGGCAGAATACACAAATCAGATGTGGGTCAGCCTTAGCAAATGGCTCAACACACTCTCTGCAATGCTGAAACCCAGTGGGACCGGTTCTTTTCTTGGGTTTCTGTGACATAACCTCAAACAGTAGAAATTTAGCACTTATCAACAGTTGGCAGCTAAGCCTGGATAAGGAGAATACGTTTTTAATTAACGGTCAGGTTAGCGACCGAGGAAAAAAAACATTTAAAAAAAAAAAAAAAACCCCTTGTTGTGTACCGAATTGGAAGTGCTGCTCCCCCACCTTGAACCTGAGATATTGCCTGTGCAGTTCCTAAATGGGAATATGCAAATAGGCATCTTGCAGATTGATAGATGCCAGAAAATCCCCTTGTTGCAACTCCCTGATGATTGATGACAAGGTTTCCATCTTGAAGGGTCTGCTGCGGACAAAATTATTCAGGAATTTGGGGTCTAGTACTCGCCTGAATCTCCCTGTGCATTTGGGCACAATGAAGAATAAGGAGCAGACCCACCGATTGAACTCTGTGGGGGGAAGGGGGGACTTGCTCGATGGCCCCTGCCTGAAGAAGGTCTGTAATGGCCTGCAACATCACCTATCTTTTGGTCAGGTTGCCCGAGATAGGGGAGGGCACCATATGAGGTAATGGGGCTTGGAATCTAATTCTATTAGCTAACCTTTGCTGATGATGTCTAGGACCCATCTGTCTGATGTGGTGTGGACCCATTCCTCAAGAAAGTTTGAAAGTCTGCCCCCCCATGCGAGGATGGGCCCGGATAGCTTCATTGTGACTTTTTGTTGTTGTTCCCGGTGTCTCTGGTGCCACCTCCACCACCGGATCCTCCTCCCCTGAAGTTGCGCTGGTTATGGGAGGAGGACCATGTTATCATGCCTGAGAAATTAGAGTTTTGACCCTTGTAGTAACCTTGGTCATGAAAATTGTGTCTGGGGTCTCCCGACCATGATGTGCCTCTGTTTCTTGACTGGGACATGCGCACTTTAGCTGTCTCCCCAGATTCCTTCACCGTCTCCTTAAGCGCTTAGCCAAACAGGAGATTACCTTCATAAGGAGCGTTTACCAAATGGCTTTTTGAGGAGATGTCTGCTTGCCAGGCCTGGAGCCAGAGTTTGCGGCGAGCCGAAGTTTGATAAAACATGGTCCAAGCGGCGCACCTGACTGCCTCCTATGACACGTCTGCTGCATAAGCTGATGCCAAATCCATTAATTGCAGCTGCTGAATAGTAGCCTTGTTCTTTTCTGGGTCCTCAGTGAATTGGAAGGCTAAATCTGAGGCCCAGGGCAGAGCAGCCCTGGCAGAAAAAGGATTGGCAGTTGCCATCTTAAGAGAAGTTGCTAATGCTTGGAAGGCCTTCTTGAGTGAGGCATCCACTTTCTTGTTCACTGGGTCCCTGAGAGATGCCCCTCCTTCTGCTGGAATGACCGTCTTTTTGGTGAGGTTCAAAATCAAAGGGTTGATTCTGGGGCAGTGTAGCCACTTTTCAGATTGTTTCTTGTCAAACTTGAGAAGCTTAGATATCCACCGAGGCACAGGATAGGTGCACTCTGGACCTTGTCATTTTTCCTTTAGCAAGTCCTCTATGGCTGGAGGAATAGGAAAAGCTGTGTCTGGTTTGGCGGCAGATCCCAGGTGATAAGCCTGTTTTTGCTGTGTTGGAGCCACTGGGGAAGATCCAAGGTGAATCTCGGCTATGACCTTTTTTATGAAAAAGACTAGGTCCTCCAGGTCAAAGTTTCTGGAAGGGGAGTCGTCCGAGTCCGAGGATGAGTCCACTAGCTCCCCCTCTTCTAGAGAAGAGAAACTGGAGTCTGAGGAGGCTGGGGAACGCTCCCTGCGATGCTTCCATTTGTGGGTGCTCCTGTTCAGAGAACAAGATTTTTTCCTTTTCCTGTGGCGTGAGGAATGATTATCCTCCTCATCCAAGTATCTGTTCCCGTATCTGGATTTTTTCTTTTTATCGTAGTGATGTAAGGACAACTGCCCCTCTTCGGATAAGAATGGGGATGGGGTTCTCTTCAGTTTTGCCTTCTCTTGAGGTCTCACATCTGGTGAACCCAGAGGCTGCCAGTCCAAGCATGAAGGGTTAAGGGCAAAGGCCCTATTCAGCTTATCTATGATGTCTGGGACCAGTGAGGGGGTTGCAGACTGCTGGGTCTCCCTGGTGGCCGCTACTCTCTCAGACCTGGTGGCTGCTACTCTCTCAGACCTGTTTCAGGGTTTTAAATAAATGATTAGCAGTTTTTTCTGTAGACTGTACTAACTGTACAGAACGTATTTATATAGATTTTCTAGAAGTGCTGTGTTTGTTAAACACAGTGAAGCAAGAGCTATACATTTTCACAAAGAATTAGCACTTTTATGAGCAAAACGCTAATCAATTTTTAGAGTTAAATAAATTCATGTGTCTGTCTGTTGGCTATCAATCTGAGTTGAGGACTGGGAGGCCTCCATCCAGGCCCTCCCCATTCACAGGCGCCGCCTTCTCACATTTTAGGAAACGCGAACCAGCGAAAGTAATTAGTAGAGGGGACTTGCAGCGCTGGCATTTTCTGCTCCGGAGGGCTTGTCTGAGACTATGATGCAGAATGGCACTAATCCCCCTGAAAACAGCATACCCCCAACCCCCCCGGGGGCTTCCTGCTAAAATGCTGGGAGGCTGCTGAGAGAATGCTGAAGCACAGATGAGACGCTGTTGCTGGCCCTTTAATGGAAACAATACTTGAGATGCTTAACTGGCTGCCTTGGCTCTCAAGCAGCCAGAAGTGATGCGCAATCATTTTCTGTCCCTTAATGTTGGATTCACTAATGCTGCTTGGATTCTTGTCCCTTAATGCTGGATTCACTAATGCTGGATTCACTAATGCTGCTGAGGGGGGATGCACAGCTTTCCAGAAGACTCCCTTGGGTCTGAGCAGCACTGCCCCGAATTGAAGCACTCGTCAACGAGAGAGCAATGGAACGTCAACGAGCAGCTGTGAGTGCTGCAGGCCCACCATCGACAAGCGGTTGAATAGCTTTGCAAGCCAGCCATAGACGGGAAGAAAAAGTTGTGCCGTTGAGTGTTTAGCACTCCAAAGTGATTCTTTGTGCCTCCGATCGCCAAGAAATGGCTTAAGAGAAAGAAAAAAAAAAAACAGACCCGGGGTAAACTGAAACTCCTATAGATGAGCCCATGGTTTGCATCTTAGGGACTTCTATAAGTATCGCGGGAAAACTTCACAGTAAACATGGGGCCAGTCTGTGCAGCTTGCAAGGCTGAGACTGGAACCCACACAAAAATGCTGAATAAATGCTGCATTTCCTTAGAAATCCCAAAAGAAATAGAAATTATAGATTTACAGTCTGCTGTCTTCAGCCCTACCATGTGGTGACAGTGGTCTGCTGCAGAGTACCTGCCATTTGGAAGGCAGGAAGTAAACTGGTGGAAACAGGAAGTGGAGGGGTGGATATCCAGGCTGCAGAGTTCTGAATTCCTGCCTGCATGTGTGCATCAGGAGCTACAGCCCATCTACACGGAAGCCCGGAGACCAGCTCAGGAAAGAGAATATGTTTTTGGTTAACGACCGAAGGAAAAAATGAGAGAAAACATGGTATTTTTACACCAAAACCTTACCAGTCCTGGAACACAATATATATTTTTTTGCATTATGTTATTTCTGCCACCTTACTGGCCCCTGGCCTACCACTCCTTCCGGCTGCACATGAACCCCACCCCAACCTCCTCACCCCAACCACCTTCCTACTCACCTCAGATCGCAGCCGACCAAGGGGTGGCCCGGCATAACCCTTCACCGGATGGGTCCCTCTCCTTCGAGGGGGAAGGCACCAGGAGGGGGATACCAGCACACTCTCTGATCAGCCCCGGGTGCTGCTGAGGCGGATTCCGAGGCGTCGGAGCATCTGAGGCGGCGGGGAGTCGGCAGCCATCATCCGGCAGACCAGGCAGCCTTTTTTCCTTTTTCCTGTGGGGAGTGACGTCTGACGTCAAGGCATACGCCGACGTCTGTCACCACCCCCTTTGGACACCAAGTCCCGGCTGTATTGCTGCACCCCAGCCTCGCGGTGTGCATCCCTGACCTCCCGGAGAAGGAGAGCTGTCCTCGGATGCTCTATCCTTCTTCCTTCGGCGCCCTCCGCAACCCAAGTCCGCTCCCGAACCCAGGTCGCCGCATGCTAGACGGAAATCCAACCGCTGCGCCTGACGGGCCGGCAGAACACAATATTTTACAGAAAAAAACTTAAACTTTACCTCAAGAAAGTAAATACATTTTTTGGGGGGTTTCCTCCCAGTTGCAAAAACCAATTAGAAACCGATAAACTTAACAACAGAATAAAACCTAGTCTAGTCTAACCTGTAATCAAAGGACAGAGGTTTGAAAATAAATGTAATGCAAACAGTAGTTTGATAAACCGACAAAACTTGTTTTTAACCAGAGGAGCTAAGGAGAAATCTCCGAGGCGACTTCACAGGCAGGAGGAGTAAAGAATCTGGCAGTTACATAGAATGTACCAGGAACAGTGGTTTGAAAACCAAGCTCGAGTCTATTGAACATTCCACTATTAGCATACAGGCTTTTAACTCTCATCTCCGGGGCAGTTCAACTGGAAGGGCTAACTGCATACGTCAGAATATAGTAAGACTTCCTGGGGTCTGAAACATAGATTATTGATGGCAGATAAGGACTGCTTGGCCCACCTAGTCTGACCATTTTGCCTACCTACTATAACACTGCAGAGCCTACTTGATCTCTGGCCCCCCACCCACCACCCCAATACATACCTCTAAGGTTCCCTTATGACTATCCATATGTATTCTGGAAGCCCCGTTACCATTTTGCCCCACCACCTCTGCTGGGAGGCTGTTCCGGCATCCACCACTCCTGTGAAGAAGCACCCTCACATCCCCGGCTTCATAGCATGTCCCCTAGTTCTTGTGCATCTTTTTTCCCTCCTGAACTTTATCTATACCCGTAAGGTGTTTGAATGTTTCCATCATATCCCCCTCCTCCCTCCTTTCCTCCAGGATGTAGATATTGAGGTCCTTTAGTCTCTCCTCATACGGTTTGTAATGCAGACCCTGCACCATTTAGGTTGTCCTCCTCAGGATCGCCTCTACCCTGTCTATGTCCTTCCTGAGATGTGGTCTCCAGAACTAGACACAGTACTCTAGGCGAGATCTCACCAGTGCTCTATGCAGCGGTAACACCACTAGGAATGTCACAATATTGAATTTTTAGTATACAATATTTAAGTAAAAATTATCACAATATATTGATTATCACGATAATCAGCAGAATTTTTAATTTTTTCAATCTAGCTGTTAGGACCTGGTCACCACCAGCTCCGGCCTTTGGTCGTCCTAGTATTCCCAACCCCGACCACCTCACCAGTGGGGAGCCACATGGGGAGTGGTCTGAGGGCTCCAGTGTGCCGTTATGTAAGGCAATCGGGACAGATACCTCCACCACCCCTTTTCTTTTCCCCATCCCTCAGGCTGGCACACATATGATGCTGTGGAAGGGTGACGTAAAGATGTTCTACGTACTCAGCCCCAGTGCCAGGACAGTCGGAAAGCTGTTACTATCGTGTCACCCACCCTCCACTAGGTGACAGCCAAGCAGCAACTTGTGCTGTCCCCCCCAACCCGAAGGAGCAGAGCCGTCCCCACCCCGAAGGAGCAGAGCTGTCAATGGATGCTCAATCCTCCTTCATGCAACCAGCCCTCAACTGACCCGGGTCTGTTCCCAAACCCAGGTTGCTGGTGTGGCAGCAGGTGATGCGCCCAGGCCCTCATCCCTCCATGCCAGTGGGTGGCACTGCATTTCTAAAAAGCAAGCTAAGACACTTTATCACTGTATCATGCTATATGATAATCACAATACTGTTTTCGTCAGAGGTGATTATTGTGATATATCGTTGTATTGTGTTATTGTGACATCCCTAAACACCACCTCTCTCTTTCTGCTGGTGATACCCCTCCCTATGCATCCTGGCATCCCACTACCTCGCCCCACTGCCTTGTCACACTGTCTGGCCACCTTTGGGTCATCAGATATGATTACTCCCAAGTCCTCACCAATTAAACCTGCATTCTAAAGTACCTAACCCCCACTAACACAACCAAACCTCCCACAAAATAAGGAACTACCCCACTCTCACCGAACACCAATGTCATTTGATGCTCCACAGCACACACCAGATGCCATGCCCTCCAAGACACAACAGCCAGTCTCTCCTTCTCTTCTCACACAATGTCCATGACACCATCCTCACAGTACCCCTCTGGAATGTAGACTCCTGCACCCGATGTCACATGCTGCTCCAGACCGAAGACACCATTCCTGACCGCCCACATGAGCTGCACACCACGGCAATTAAAGGGAGGAGGGGCTGGGACATGTCCCCTTATATAGGGCACCCTGCACTACGGAAACACAACTGAAAACATGACAGGGCCAAAGAGCAAATCCCTGAAACCAACCCAACACTACAGAAACCCAAAGGGCCAATTCATGGCCAAACCATGAAATTAACCTGGAACTAACCAGCTGACCAAGATGACGGATGGGACAGGACTAACGGGTGCAAATAAGAGCAGCATCCCAATGTATTATTTAAAATAAATGCTAGGCAACTGTGTAATACAAGGCTACATACCTATCTTGGGGGTTAATTAGGCCAGTAATGCTAACAGCCATAATTAGTCCCCTCAATGGGTATATTTTGTTGTGTACCACAGTTGCCTATCTTTTATTTTATATATATATAAAACCACATTTGGGTGAAATCAGATGCATAGTATTTGATTACCATACATGAAGAATTCCATATAGCAGATAGTGTTAATGGTGTAATTGTTTTTTGCTGCCAATATACCAGGTAAATTATTTCCTTTTTTAAGTGGGAGATGTACTACAGGGGGACCATTTTTCCCCGTGCAGTTTATACTGTACTCTGCAGGGTTTGTTGTATACCTGCAGATTATCAAGGGTCCAATTTAAAATGTTAGAAATCCCATTCCAGGGATAGACCTCGTGTTACTGGAAAGATGCACAGGAATACAATTTAAAAACCTTAAGTGAAGCTGGCCGGTGGCGCAGAGGGTTGACGCGCTGGATGCCACACCTCATGCCATGCCGGCGACTCGGGTTCGACAATGGACTCAGGCCATCAGGGGTCAGCAAGAGGAGGAAAGGGATCAAGTGTCCGGAGGACTGCTCTCCCTTCCCGGGGAGGGTTCCAGGGTTTGTGCCGCTCCTGGTCGGCCTCTGACAGCAGTCAGGAGTAATGCACTGGGACAGGCGGCACTAGCGAATGCAGGGGCGGAGTCTCGGCGGATATCAGGCACACTGTACCAAGGGATGTCATTACACGTCTGAACTCTGGGGGCAACAATAAGAGGAAAAATCCCCTGTCTCGGGGATAAGTGAAGACTCCTCCAGTGCCACGATCACACTCCCACAGTTGGGCCTTTCAACCAGAGGGCCCCCTCCGACTCTAGCCTGGCACATTAGGCAAGGCAAGGCAAAATTTATTTAAAAGACACCCAATCCCGGAGGCTCTGGGCGCCATACAAGCATTTAAACAAACATATTTAACATAAAAAGAATATAAATTCACATATAAATACAAATCAATACAAAATTTTAAACCTAACAATAAATCCATCTCTAAACATTAAATGCCTTAGAGTAGAAGAAAGTCTTTAGCTGGGCCTTAAAAACATCCACCGATGAAGCCTCTCTAACCATAGTCGGTAAGGAATTCCACAGAACTGGGGCTGCGGCACTGAAAGCTCTATCGCCAGCTGTTTTCAGCCTAGTTCTGGGAACGGTCAGTAGGCATTCATTGGATGAACGAAGAGGGCGCGAGGAGAGGGCAGGTGACAGAAGGTCTAACAGGTAGCCAGGGCCCTGTCCATGTAGGGCCTTATAGGTGAGAAGACCCACCTTAAAGAGGACTCTCCACCTGACCGGCAGCCAGTGCAATTCAGAACTGGTGTAATGTGACAAAACTTTGCCCTGTCAACAGTCGAACAGCTGCGTTTTCACCAGCTGTAATCTTCAGAGATCCTCCCGTGACCCCGAGATAGAGCCGCATAGTAATCAAACCTAGATGTGACTAAGGCATGTATCAAAGTAGGGAGGTCCAGAGACGGAACAAGGGGTTTAATTCTGGCAATGTTTCTGAGATGGTAAAAACAGGTACGAACCACAGAGGATATCTGATCCTCCATGGTTAAATCTCTGTCCAGAATCACGCCAAGATCACGCACCCGAGAGGAGGCCTTCAATGGCACAGACCCTAGGACAAGCCCGGTTTCTGTGTCAGAGGCCATTCTATCACTTAACTCTGTTTGACTCCACTACTAATACCTCCGCTCTTATCAGGGTTCAGCGAACCAGCTGGAGGCCATCCAGTCGCTAATCTCGGCCAGACAGATGTTGGCACGCCCACTGCATTGACGCTCCTGGGCAAAGGAAAATATAGCTGAGTATGATCGGCATAGCAATGAAAACTCAAGCCATACTTCCTAATGATCCCCCAGAGGCAGCATATAACACCACGAACAACATTGGAGCCAATACTGATCCCTGAGGAACTCCACAGAGAAGCAAACTGGGTATAGATGAGAAATTTCCATCATAACCCGCTGCCTCCTGTTAGTAAGAAAGGACTCAAACCATTTGATAACATTACGGTGAGTCCACATAGATCCCAAGGCGACAAGCAGCACACAATGGTCCACAGTGTCAAAGCTGATGAGAGATCAAGGAGAACAAGAATTGTCTTGTCTCCTCGATCTCTAGCCCTGAGTAGGTCATTCTGCACCGAACAAGTGCAGTTTCAGTACTGTGTCTGGCATGAAAAGCCGACTGGAAAGGTTCATACAACTCGTGAGAACTGAGGTGTTCTTCCAATTGAAGCGCTACCACTTTCTCAATAACCTTTCCTAAAAATGGAAGGTTAGAGATTGGACGGTAATTTGCCATGATCTCCGGGTCCAAAGATGGCTTCTTTAAGAGGGATCTTACCAGAGCCTCCTTCAAGGCATCCGGAGAGACATCCTCAGACAGGGAACACAGTACAATCGTGGCAAACACCGGGCTAACAGAGCCAACGCATCTCATTAAGAAACGCGTTGGCACTGGGTCCAGTTCACAAAAGGTGTGCCTCACATTGGTTACCACCTCAATAACCTCACTATCCTCCACTGGTCTAAACTCTCCCCAACCAGACGGAGTGCACTCAGAACACATCAGACGATCACTGCCAGCTATAACATTACTGGCTGAAGGAACCACCCGCCGGATCGCAGACACCCTATCCAAAAAGAACCGAGCGAAATCCTCACAATCCGTGTTAGAAAAAACCCTTCTGGGCTGCAGACAGACAGGATGTAAAAGTCTGTCGACAGTCCGGAAGAGTGAGGCCGGTCGGTTTCTTCCGGCAGCAATCTCCCCAGACAAAAACACTGTCTTCTTACGGTTGATTGCCTCCTGATAGCCAACATAGTGGGCATGCAGGGCCAGTTTGTCTGCATCCAGACGGGATCTCCTTCAGCAGCGCTCCAATTTCCGACCCAGTCTCTTCATCTCCCTGAGCTCACCATCAAACCATGGTGACCTCAAGTAAGAAGTCCTGGGTCGTACACGGACAGGTGCGAGGGAGTTTATGGTGTTGGATAACACCTCATTATAGGCATCAACTCCGACCACAACACCTCCCGCATGCATCACCCACTCTAGACAAATCTGCTGCCGCCAAAACCCTCAGGGTCAAATCCTAGCGCGACAGCAGATCATCTCAGGGAAGGGTTTATGGCGGGAGCCCCAAGCGTGAACTGAACCGTGCAATGATCAGACCAGATAACTGGATTCACCTTAAGATCACTAATATCAAGTCCCAGTGAGAACACCAGGTCCAACATGTGGCCATCCCGATGAGTCGGTAGAGTAACTACCTGTGTCAAACCAAGGGAGGACATGAGGACATTAGATTGTAGACAGAGTGCCAGGGCGACAGTGACCCCACCTTGGGGGGGTCCAGAGCCTGGGGATTCGCCGGGCTAGAGCGGATCTGGTGAAGGCTTCAGACGAGAGGTAGAGTCGCTGGTGACTGAGGCAGCTGGAGAGTTCCCAGAGACTGGAGCAGAAACAGAACTGGAAAAAAATAAAAAACCTTAAGTGAAAACCTGGAGAATAGCTAGATTCCCTGCACCGCTGATCGGAAATGTTGGGCAAAAATCAAGGGGTCTGAGACCATTAACGCAGAGTTTAAGGAAGCTCTGGTTCTAGAATGATGATTCAAAGTTCTGGACTGACAGTGTGGGGTTTTGAGTTGAAGGCATTTACACGCCTTAAGCTTCTGTTGTTCACCCTCAATGAGGTACTTCATCCATTAACAAAAATCCTAAACCTCTCTCTCAGCTGTGGAAAATTCCCGAACCTATGGAAAACAGCCACTGTGACACCCGTCCATAAAAGTGGGGATAAGACGAATCACTACAAATTATCGCCCTATCTCCAGACTGCCCCCACTCTCTAAGGCACTCGAACGCATCGGGGCTGATCAACTTACCAACCACTTGGATAAATACAATATACCTTGTCCACAACAACACGGTCTCCGGAAAGGTCACAGCACCACCACAGCCCTTCTTGAGTTCACTGGAGCTTTGCACAAATCCCTTGACAACGGCCTTCTCACAGGGGCCGTTTTCGCTGACCTCTCCAAGGCCTTTGATACAGTACATCATGGATTACTAATTCACCAACTACTGAATGCCGGGCTATCGCCTGACTCTTCTCTCTGGCTTAAAAGCTACTTAGAAAACCGGCCTAGAGAGTAAAATTGTGGATCGCCTTTCTGACACCCTGCCTGTTCACTTGGTGTCTCACAGGGTTCCCATACTGACCCTCCCTTTAGCCTTTTCTTAAACTCCTCCTTACCACTGCTCTGAGCAGATCATACTATATGCCGATGATGCTGTTGTATTCTCCACTCACAAATATCCTGCAGCTCTTCAACACAACCTTCAACTTGGTTTCAGTTCTGTAGAGACATGGTTTCTTAATCATAAACTGGTCCTCAATGACAAGAAAACCAAATCTATGCTCTTCTGCAGCTCTTATAACCCACACAAGCTACACCACTTGGCTATCTCCACTACCCAGGGGAACTCTCTAGATCAGGTGGGGTCCTTCAAATGTAGGGATACAGCTTGACCCTAATCTCTCTATGGACTTCATGTATATAATGTAGCTAGAGCTGCTGATGCAGCTTGGTCTCCTCTACAAACACAGACCACACCTCATGCCAGAAGCTTTGAAGGTTGCAGTCCTGAGCTCTGTGATCTCTGTAATAGACTATGGTCTCATCATTTGTGCTCGCCACAACACAACCCTTAGAAACCTCTCAACTGCCTTAAATAAGGCATGTCGGCTCATCACTGATGCTCATCGTCTCACCCACACATGTGAGTTGTACACTCAGACCGGCTGGCTCCAACTATCAAACAGCATAAAGTTTCTCACCTACTCCATGGTGAAAAAAATCTACCTTGGCCTTGCACCTTCTGGGGTCTCAACTCTGTTACACCACTAAATTAACAAATGGTGCCTTAGGAGACTCACGCTACAGCTACTGAAAGTCCCCCACTGTCACACTTCACAGGGACAACGCTCTTTTGCCTATCGAGCGCCACTCTGGTTCAATGGCCTCAGCCCCACCATCTCCTCTGCCCCAACAATTGGTATGTTTAAAACTAGGCTCCGGGACTATCTCACTACCAACAGCTCCTGTGACTGCCCAACTTAACCTTGTTTCTCCACTTCCCTTCCTGCTCTAGTGGTCCCCTCCTCACTGGATTCTACCCTAACATCTTGGTATACCCAATGCTGCACTTTTCACCCTCTCCCCACCCCTCCTACACTCCCCCCCCCCCTTTCCTTATGACTCTGGCACTTATCTGTTGTCTATTTTCTCTGACAAATGCCGCTGGCTGCCTTGTTACAATGCTACCCTTGAATTGTATTAATCTGTACTCTGTTTGCAATGTCCACATTGTTGTAATGTCTGTCTTGATGTTCCCCATAATTTGTATTTCCCTGACATGGAACCTTTGTAAAACAGCCAAGGCTCAAAGGTATTTGTAATCCTAGACTTGATAAATAAATAAACAATTCTCTATGGCACATTACTCATGATTTTAGGGCTGCCAAATATTTAATTGTTATTTATTCAGAATAGTTGGAAGGAAGACGCACTTAACTGAGGGCCAGCTTGTTTCTAGGTGCAGCCTAGGGAAATGAAACACTGGAATACAAACCGAACAATGAAACGCAAAGTTAAATGCACTGAATCATAAAATAATATAAAACAAAGACATCAATATCTCTGAGAGACCATGTGATGTGCAGACTTGGGAATTAAGAATGGGTTGTAACCTCACTTTGATGGCTACAGGATTCACAGTCCGGGGGGTTGTGTATACATGGTCCCCTACCTGATTTCAGAAGCCTTCAAAAAAGAACCAGATCTCTGTTTTCTTGCTCTTATTCCTATTAATTAGTGCTCTTATTCCAGCACAGCAGGAAGGAATTATACTTGTCTCAAGTGCACATGTAAAGGGTATAGTAGCGTCTCCCTTCAGTTAGAGGTAGTTAATGACAGGGCTTCACCCCCTGCATGGAACAGATTTGCAGGTTTTCTGCTGAATGTGTTTTTGTGGTTTCAAGAGCTAGATGGCATATTTAAGTACAGTATTTCATTTTGTATCTATGGCATTTGAAACATTTGGAACCTAGGTTTTTGTAAATGAGAATGCTGGTTTCCCAGGATAATTCAATAGAAACACGGATTCGTATTTATTATTTTTCCCCATAGAGTTTTTGGGCCCCTGGTGTCACCCTCACCTGCTTCAGGCTATTGCTCAGCTCCCCCAGTCCCATCTGCCACTCCCCGCGCCATCGTGCAAGCAGGGATCCGCACTGGGTAGGACCTGAAGGAACCAGTGCCGTTATACATGGCAATTGAAAAATGCAATTTAAGCCCAGAGACCAGCGTAGGAGTGAGAATACAGGTTTTTTTTGTTTTTTTTTTTTAAGTTTTTTCTCCCACATCCCCTTCCCCAGAGCCAGACACAGGACTTTATACATCCACATCCCTTGAGAGCGTGTAACTGTGCCCTGCACGTGACAGTCTCTGAGACAAGCTTCTTCGGCCCACCACAGGGGTCAATACAGCACTGTAGCCTGGGCATCTCCTTCCCCTGGTTGGGAGTACAGCTGCGTGGCAGCACTACCCCCCCCCTTTCCCCAAGCTGACTCCCAAACCAGGGTCCCAAGCACAGAAGCATGTAGTGCTTCTGCAAGGCCATCGGGCAGCCAAGATTCACATTTACTGATGGTTCAGAGTATTCCCTGGTAAATATTTGTAACAGTTTGATACATAATGTTTTCCTTAAATACAAGTTACACTTTTACACAACGGATGTTGAAACTACAGGGAGTACACACACTGCAATACATTCGTTCACTGCTGGAGACCAGGGTTCGATCCCTCTCTTGAGATACAAGTGAAATGAATGTAACCATTTCTGATGCACGCATACTTGCATCAGAAAATGATCACCAACTCCACACAAACTAGCACGAGTCTGAATGAAAAAACAAGGTATAAATCCCGAACAACGTACTCAAGATAAACACATAATAACTTATTTGCTTTGCCTTACAGAGGCTCATAGTGACCCAGAGGAAGTGGCTTGCACTTCCATGAAGGTGACACAGGTTTGGAAACGTAATCGGATCCATGCAGCAAGACGGCTGAGGCTTGAAGAAGTATTGTCCATGGCAGTACCTACCAGCCCAGGGTGGTTCAGTGCCACAGCAACACCTCGTGGTGAGCAGATAATCTTGTGAGGGTAAGTATTTCTTGCCACAATCGCGTGTACGCAAGTCTCACAAGCGGCAATAAACACCACCATTGTGAAGGTGGGAAGACCAAAGAGCACTAGAAAGAACAGGGACAAATCCTGCTCAAGCCAAGGACAGAACCATGGAAACAGACAATAATGGCAGAAAAAAACCAAAGGGCGCATCAGTCTGCGCATAGTTCCCCATTTAACCCAGGAAATGTCTGCCTAGGGCCTTAGCCCTCCTTATCCACTCCCCCCCATTCCCCTCCCAGTTTCTGTAGCTCCAAGTAATTACTATACTCTTCACTCTGTCCCAACCGTGCACAAAACCTTTAATGGTTTTACCACCCACCACGTGAGCTGGCAGACTGGTACACCACCCTTTCTGCAAAATAGTACTTCCTCACGTCCCTTCTAATCTTCCCTCCTGTTAGTTTCCACTTGTACTCTCATGCTCTTGAACTGTGTCTCATGCTAAATAATTTACTGCAGTGTACTTTGTTTATTCCTTTCAGGATGGTGTACAGTACTCTCTGCACCAAAATCAGGGGTCCCTGTACACCACCAGATGTGCCCTTTGGGGAAATGACTGCCATGGGGGAAAGCTGTGTATAAATCAGGCTGGAGATTAGTCGTTCATGGGGTTGGTAGGTTGGCAAACCAGACAGCAGGCTCAGGCAGGGCAGAACAAAAGCTAGCTAAAAAGCTTTGCCTCACCAGTTCCTACTCTAAGAAAGTGAGGATGTAGAACTTATAAACTGCAAAGGAGCAGCATGGTGACTAAGTGCGAATACCTGTCAGACAGAAACGGCCTTCTAAACTGTAAAACAGCATGAAACATGTAATACACTACCAAAACTCTGAAGCCAAAGGGCCGCCCAATGGCACAGCGGAAGCACTATGCGCTTCCATGACAACGATCAGAGTTTGTGAGCAAGCTCAAGAAGTAAGATCAGGCGGCTGGGGTAGCACTGCTGCATGTCACAGCTCCCAGCCAGGGGAGGGCAGCATCCAGGTATCACCACTGTAGCAACCTCTGTGTGGGCTGAAGGAGCTCGTCTCCCCTGTAGGGCATCAATACATCCTTGCCAGGGTTCGTGCATGGGGACACACAGACTGCACCTAATGCGTGGGCAGAGGAGGAGAAAACCATGACTCCCTGTCACCAATGATAATGACCCCCAGCGCTCTTGGGCTTTGCACAATACGGAGCGCCACCTGCTGGTCGGCGGGGGGGGGGGCAGCCATCAGTGTTGGGGTAGCAGGACCGTGGGCCCGATAAAAGGTGCAAGTTGGTGGCAGGGGAGTAAAAACCTGAATAAAAAATCTGTAGCCAGAAGAAGCTGGACAGAATGTTTCCACGTTTCCTACCTTCTTTCATGAAGCGAGCTTCAGAACCTCCTTCTGGTACCCAACTCCTTATCCAGCTCAATACGCTCCCTGGTGAGCTGACCCCAAACTAGGCTTGGATTCATCCCTTAATCAGGTACTCTGCAGTAATCTACGGCTTATTCGTACAGGTGGGACCTGGAAGCTAACCAAATTCCACTGGGATACAATTCACTTGACAACAGGGGGAGCAAAGTACGAGGAGCTGCTGAGGTTTGGTAGAATCAGAAGAGCTCAAGAGAGCTTTGGGGTGAGAGGCAGGGTAACTTCATTTGTCCTGGTTGCCTAGCAGTGTCCATCCACCTATGGCTCACTACCCTGGTACTTGTCCTGTGTGGACTGCAAACATCAGAGGAGTGATGAGAACAGGGTATTTTACATGTGTATTGCTCCTGATGGCCACTGACACCATCACCAAACTATAGAACTGCTGAACAGATTCACAACGATGTTGGTCGTTCCACAATGAGACACCGAATCCTTCATGTATGGCACCCCCGCCCACCCTGGCACCACAGGACAACTGTAAAACAGAGTAAGCCTCCCTCCCCAAGAAAGGAGACATGAAAGTCCGATGCATCCCCGCATCTTGGTGAGTCTGCTCCTGATGAGCTAGGCTGGGTTATAAACCTGGATCGCCAATATGGCAACACAGTATTCCTCACGATAACATAAATAGTGAATAAAATCCCTCCCTTTTATACAGCACATATCTAGCTAACACACAAATGGATTATTTTCGATAAACAGCCTAATACAGAAAATAGGCTGTGTAACTATTATTTTACCTGTATTATGTAATAAATGTCCACGATGCAGAAGAATCATTTTTCTTAGCTGACCCTTCTGGATCAGTCTCAAGAATTCACTGTGCAGTCAACAGCAGAACAAGGTTTTAGAAACTGTGTAAAACCCCTTATGTTAAGTATCTTCTTCTAGGTTAGCATTTTGTGTACGACCAGTGGTTTAAAAGACCAATAAGTTAGCAAAAACCAAAAATACATCAGCCTACCACGTCAAAGAGAAGGCTGGAAAGCAAACTGCCCATAACTAGAGGCTCTGTGCACGTTCTCCAGTAAGCAAAACAGATCATCTAAAAACATACTGATCCTCATAACCACTTCACCCATTTTGGAATGCTATTCTTACTAAGGAAAATGAGAAACATTCTTTCATTTCTGCTAGCAATACTTGCTCATTTGTAACCCAGTCTTTTGTATCTCTATAGGAACTCCTTGGGTACAATGCAGCTGAAAACAATGGCACAGAGTCATTTAACAAACACTTGGTAGTAAGCTTTTTAGCTGCCATGAAAACTATCAGCTAAAAAGTACGGTTACGTAAGAACTTACCGTAACAGTAGCTCTTCAAGAGGAGCTCTTGCAGCAGGTAACACCATTAGGACTAAGGCCGCCAGGCATTAGGACTCAACGGAAAAATCTTCTAGCTAGCAGTCTGCGGCAGGGGACCACCCTTGACGTTGGCTCCGCCCTGATGTCAGATGTGGTATAAAGGGGGCGGTCCTCCGGCGCCAACTCAGTTCTCCCACCGGAGACCCGGCTGAAAAACAGATGGAGAACCAAGGAAGATCTCCCATCGCCAAAGAGAAGAAAATGAAAAATCTGTCCCTGGGGACAGGTGGGTGGGAAAGCCACCTGCTGCAAGAGCACCTCTCGAAGATCTACTGTTACGGTAAGTTCTTACATAACTAAACTATCTCACTTCTAGGGGGAGCTCTTTCAGTAGGTAATAACATTAGGACTGAGTTCCAAGCAATGCCCAAGAAGAGACCCAGGTCGGAAAGGTGGAGGACAAAAGGCTGTAGGAAATTGGGAGAGGAGTCCCAGAAGGACCGCTAGGCCGAAACCTGCTCTCCTCCTGGAAGCAATGTCCAGACTTTAGTGCCTCACAAAGGTGTGCACTGAACTCCAAGTCACAGCCGCACAGAGGACTGCTGAGGATACGTTCCGAAGGGAAGTGAAGGATACCGCTATCCCTCTGGTAGAGTGCCACCTAACCGGTCCCGGTAGGGGTTTGTTGTGCTGCTGGCAGCAAAATGTAATGCAATGCACCAGCTACCTACTTAGTGTTTGCTTTGTCACTGGTGCCCCAAGCTTTCTGTGGGCAAAGGAGACAAACAAATGGTCTGTCTTTCTGGTGGAACTGGTCCTGGCCAAACAGTAACACAAGATTCTACGTACATCCAGAGTGTGCAACAATGCCTCCCCTTTGAATACTCTGGGTAATAAACTGGTAGCCGGATGTTCTGGTTCAGCATGAACTCAGACACTACCTTCGGGAGAAACTTAGGGTTTGTACGCAGGGCTACCCAGTCCCTGTGAAAAATAAGATAAGGCTCTTTACACACCAGAGCCTGCAGCTCGGAAATCCTCCAGGCTGAGGTAATGGCAACTAAAAATAACGCCTTCCAGGAAAGAAGGCGTAGCTTGCAACTTGCGGCTAGTTCAAAGAGGGGCAAGGTGGGCTTTTCCAAAACAAAACAGGAGGTCCCAAGGCGGCACTAGGTCTCTCCTGGGTGGTCTGATATGCAAGATGCCTCCTAATAAGGTCTTGCAGATGTCAAACTATGCCAGAGTCTTCCCTTTGATTGGTTAATTGTAAGCTGACAGAGCACAGAGATGCACCGTAATGGATGAGTAGCTGAGGCCCAAGTCCAATAGGTAGAGAAGATACTCCAGCACAGATTCCACCGGACAATCGAGGAGATCCAGAGAACAGGGGATCGCCCTCAAACAGAAACGCTTCCATTTCATGGTATATGTAGCCCTGGTAGAGGGTTTTCTCACTGCCACAAGCACCCCTGCCACTCTGAGGGATACTCCAAATCTATTCCTAGCTAAGTCTACAGGAGCCAAGCATTCAAATGCAGGGACCGGAGGGCCAGAAGGACCAACGTCCCCTGCTCTTGGGAGAGCAAGTGAGTGGAGAGGGGCAATGGAACCAGCGGTTCCAATGCCAGCTGTTGCAATAGCGGGAACCAAATCTGCCGAGGCCAGAAGGGTGCTACCAGTATTATCCTGGCTCCTTCTGCCTGCAGCTTGAACAGAACCCTCTGAAGACGAGGGAAGGCACACAGAAACCTCCCTGTCCAAGAGAGGGACAATGTGTCTTGCCAAAAAACACCAGGTCCTGGATCTAGTGAGCAGAAACTGGGCAGTTTGGCATTGTGTGGTGATGCAAAGAGGTCCAGTTCTGGCCGACCCCACCTTTCGCAGAAGTCGTCTATGACTTTTTGCTGTAGATTCCATTCATGGTTCTTAGACCGAGAGCGACTTAGGCTGTCTACAAGGACGCTGTGAATTCCTGGAACATGGACTGCCGTGAGAGCCAGGCTGTGA
Source organism: Neoceratodus forsteri (assembly GCA_016271365.2). Classification (NCBI taxonomy): domain Eukaryota; kingdom Metazoa; phylum Chordata; order Ceratodontiformes; family Ceratodontidae; genus Neoceratodus; species Neoceratodus forsteri. Next base: position 1,776,364,084 of record CM057450.1, on the reverse strand, counting down.
TTCACTGCCCAAGTCCATACTCTCATTGCCACTTTGCATAGGGGATAAGAGTGCATGTCCCCTTACTTGCTGAAATGGAAGACTACTGGAGCATTGTCTGACTGGACCAGAAGAGGCCCAGGGAGAAGCACCCCTTGGAAGGCTTGAAGGGTGTACACTACAGCTCTCATCTCCAGAATGTTTGTGGAAAGCCCGTTCTGCTGAATTCCAGGAACCTCTCGTATGATGAGAAACAAGTTGTGCTCCCCACCCCAGTCCCGTGGCATCCGTAGTAAGGATTTGCTATGGACTGAGTCGCTGGAAGCGAACCCCTATGCTCAAATGGGCTGGGGTGAGCCACCAGGTCAGAGACTGTTGGACTGCATTGGAGATCCGAATGGGCTCCTCTGGCTTGTCCGTGCCTTGATCCCAGTGAACCCTGAGGTGCCACTGCAGGATCCTCAAGTTCAAGCGCACAACTGGAACTGTGACTATGGCTGCGGCCATGTGACCTAGAAGTCGCTGAACCACCATCGCAGGAACCAAGTCTGAGTCCTGTACCCTGCGAGTGACTTCTCTTAACCTCGATGCCCGGTCTGCTGGCAGAAAGGCTTTCCCTTGTACTGTGTCCAGGACTGCTTCAATGTGTTGTAGCCTTTGAATAGGCCATGGTTGTGACTTGAGCAGGTTTATGGTAATGCCCAGAGTCTGGAATAGACTGAATGTCTCCTCCAAGGTTCTGTTCAGCTGGTCTTCTGCTAGAACGGTAAGAAGCCAATCATCCAGGTAGGGGTATACAAAGTGACCCCCCTCTCCTGAGGGCCACCACTACTACTGCCAGGCACTTGCTGAAGACCCTTGGTGCTGATGACAGACCAAATGGCAGCACCCTAAACTGGTAGTGTCCACCTTGGAAGGTAAAGCGGAGGTACTTCCTGTGGGACAGCAAGATCTTGATATGCATGTAGGCATCCTGCATGTCCAGGGAGCAAAGTCAGTCTCATTGGTGGAGCATGGACAACAGGCTTGCAAAGGTCACCATTCTGAATCATTTGTATTCGATGAAAGTGTTCAGCTGGCTCAGATCCAGAATGGGATGGAGATCTCCCGTCTTCTTTGGGACAAGGAAGAAGTGGGAATAAAATCCCTTGCCTCTCTGAGCAATAGAAACCTCTCGGATGACTTTTTTGTCTAACAAGGCCTATATTTCTGCCTTCAGGAGAAATGCATGGGAGAGTGAGCAGTGGGAGAGAGACTGCTGGATTGGCCGGTGGGATCCGAGTGAACTCTAGGGAGTATCCTCTTTCCATTATCTGGAAGACCCATTGGTCCAATGTGATATTGGACCATCCGGATAGGTAGAGGGAGAATCTCACTCCTACCGCCTCCCCCTGCACTTCCTACGAGTCGGAAGGGAGTCATGCTGTATTGGAGGGAATAAGAAGGGGAGGTCTGGGCACCTTTGGATTTTTGGGGCCCTGGGTGCCTGAATGGACAAGGTGTCCTCTTCTTTTAAAACCTCCCTTATGGTGTGTCTGGCATCTTCCTTGTTGTCCCTGTTTTTTTATGAAAGAGACGGCGACGTGTGGCCTGTGGCTCTGACCTGTACATTCTGTGGACTTCAGATACTGCTTTGCCAGGATCTTGCAGTCCCGTAATCAGCTTTTCAGTGTCCTGGCTGCACAGGACTGGTCCCTGAAAGGGAGCATCCAAAATAGCATCCTGTAGATCCTGTCGGAAACTAGAAACTCTGAGCCAGGCACGTCTCCACATGCAAACAGCAGTTGCTGCTGCTCTTGCGGCTGTATCTGCAGAGTCGTAAGAGCTCTTTAGGACATGTTTGTCTACGTCCATGCCAGACTGTATGACAGCGAGGAGTTCCACTTTACCCTCCGAATCTGGCTGGGCCTTAGCCAGGTCCATCGCCTTTGCCCACAGGGACTTCTGGTACGTGACCATGTGGGCAAGGAATTTAATGACCTGACAGTGCAAGCTGTCAATGAGTACCCCTTGCAACCCATTTGGTCAAGCTTTTTGGACTCTGGGTCTGGGGGCTAGGCACTCATGTGACGTGGTTGCTATGCCCTGCCATGGGCAGCCATTAGAATCACAGAGTCTGCCTTGGGGTGTTTGCCCAAGAAAGGCTCCCCTTTAGGAGTGTTTGCCCAAAAAAGGCCCCGTTTAGGAGTTTTATAGTCTATCAGTCTTGCATGGCCTGCAGTTGTGGTGGCCAGATGTCTCCAAGTTGACCTGGTCACATCCTGAAATGGCTCCACCAATGGGGGGGAAATGACCAAGGGTTTAGGGTCAGTGCCTCCCCCCCCAAAATTTTGCCAATCTATGCCTTTCCGGGTCCAGTTCCTCTGTGTCCCACTGGTAAAGTGCCTGTATGTGCCTCATAATATCCAAGAAGGACAGGTCACCTGGCGGTGACCTTGGCAATTCCCTTGGATTAGGAGACGGGATAGGCAACTTGTCCTCTGAGGAGGTAGTCAGATGAAGAATCTCCGGCATCCTTTCCTGAAGACTATGGCAAGCGTCCACTCGAGGATGGAATGGACAGGTATCTTTTTCCGGTGCCCAATCCAGGCTTCTGCCTGCCTTAGAAACATAGAAACATAGAATTTGACGGCAGATAAGGACCGTTTGGCCCATCCAGTCTGCCCATTTCCCCTGCCTACTGGATAAGCTGCAGATCCTAGCCTTCTTCGTCAGGTGGCAGAAGCTCCTTCAGCGGTGGCCGAACCAGGGATGGATCCCTGGGTTTAGGGAGAAGATCCCTTTAATGGTGTTCCACCAGGCGTTAAAGAGCACTCCCACTTCAGCCAGTGGAACAACTGGGGGTGGGGGCATCGGGTTTGGGGCGCCGGAGGACCCAGGCGTCTGATCTTGAGGTACTGGCGCCTACTCCTCAGGCGCCATCTCTACAAGTGTTTCCAGCATCAGATCCATATTGTCTGACAGTCTGGCATCCGGTTCCTTCGGAGGAGGCTGCTGGGCATCCTGTGCCCATCTTTGGGGGTCTTGGTCGCCGGGTCCAAAAGTCGATCCCTCGGGGCTGACTGACATTCTTTAGCCGGTGACGCCTGCTCCTGCTCCAAAGCAGAGTCAGAGTGTCCAGTGATCTGCCTTCCTTCGGAGGTAGACGTCACCCATTCCTCAGGTGGGGGAGGCATCCGGTCCCCGATGACCTCCTGGCATCTTGTGGAATCGTCCGATTTCTTGAGTTTCTTGGACGAAACAGAGTGCTTATGGGTGCCAGATTCAGTGGATTTGTCCAAAGCTGACACCTGCCTCTCTTGGGTCGACCCATGCGAAGGTTTGTGGGGCTGCTGGGGCCAAGGGGACTTGAGCATATGACTGCACCTGGGACGAAGACTCCCCATCTTTAGCATGCAATGCGGTGGTTGTCTTCTTGTGGGTCACCCCTGAAACTGCTGTGGTACCTGGGAAAAGCGATTCAAACCTCCCGCCGGAGGTGGAGATAGTAGATGCCCAGTGAGGGGACTTTGGGTGGGATTCCGATCTGGCTCTCTCTTTCTCCTGGTGGTGGTGTTTCCCTCCCAATCTCTTCTCCTTGGGGGGGGAGACTCCCTGACTGAGGAGGATGAACTATGTCCCAACGGGAACTTCTGCATGGCGGCTCCTTGTTCCTCTAGTAGGTAGCCCTTCAGTTTATTGGTGCAGCAAATCCTAGTTTTGTTGCTAAACTTCTGGCAATGTGGGCAATCGTCCAGCCAGTGGTCTGGGCCTAGGCAGATCAGGCAGACAGAGTGGCCTTCTTTTGGCCAAGATCTGCTTCCTGCACACACAGTTGGATTTTCGCTGATGTGTCAATGAAGACGTGCACTTTACTGACAAAAAAGTTAGAAGGAAAACACGATTTTGATGAAAAAACAGCATGATGCATGAGAAAAAGGCAGTCAACTGCAACGATGGCATCCGTGGATCCGATGTTAGCAGGTTGACAGCAGGAAAAGAACTGAGGTGGCGCTGGGGGACAGCCCCCTTTATACCACGTCTGATGGGGTGAAGCAGACATCAGGGGTGGTCTTCCCCCACAGACTGCTAGCTAGAAGATTTTTCTGTAGGGTCCTAATGCCTCGCGGCCCTAGTCCTAATGGTATTACCTGCTGCATGAGCTCACCCTCAAAGTGAGATGTACAGTTACGTAAGAACTTACCATAACAGTAGATCTTCGAGAGAGGCTCTTGCAGTAGGTAATTACTTGTGGGACTGCACCCTCTGGCATCAGGGCCACATGGAAACCTTTGCTAGCAGTGTCTGATGGGGGACCGCCCACCCGATGTCACGTGACGGACGTCAGCGTGACCCTATATAGTGGGCGGTCCCCATGTCCGCCTCCAGTTCTCCCACCAGAGACCTCCAAGAGTCATGACAGAAGAATGGTAAGAGGCTCCTGGATTCAAGAAAAGGCTCATGGAAAAAGAGATCGACTAAAGAGGGGGAAGGAGGGTGGGAAAAAGGTTACCTACTGCAAGAGCCTCTCTCGAAGATCTTCTGTTACTGTACTATCTTACTTCGAGAGGGCTCTTGCAGTAGGTAATTACTAGTAGGACTGAATCCATGGGACAGGAAAACATGGGAGGCAGGAACTGAAACGCCAGTAGGTAGCCAAATACTTAAGAGTCCCTGGAGGACCACCACTCCAAAACCAGCCCTGCAGCAAGAGACAACGTCCAAACTGTAGTGTTTTGTGAAAGTACAGACCGAACTTCAAGTATCAGCCGTGCAAATGTCTGTGGCAGATACATTTCTGAAACAGGCTGTTGAGGCAGCCATACCCTGGTATAATGTCCTTTAACCTTCCCCAGAAGGACTTTACCATACTTCTGGTAACAAACACCAATGCAACCTGCCAACCATTTGGAAAGGCATTGTTTGGAAACTGCCACATCTTCTCTCTTGGGTGAGAAAGAAACAAAAAACTGATCTGTCTTTTGTCCTGTTGGTGTAATAACATAAAATTCTGTGAACGTCCAACGTATGCAGAATGGCCTCCCCCTGATTAGTATGCTTAGGGTAATACACCGGCAGCTGAAGAGACTGATTCAAGGTAGTCTCTGAAACAGCTGCTGGAAGAAATTTAGGATTAGTTGGCAGAGCCACCCGATCTCTGTAAAAAATCATATAAGGCTCCTTACACATCAGGGCCTGAAGCTCGGAAATTCTTCAAGCAGAAGTAACTGCAACTAAAAAAAGCGCTTTCCAGGACAAAAAGCGCACATCACATGTACTTGTCAGTTCAAAAGGAGGCAATGTCAATTTCTCTAAAAGAAAATGAAGGTCCTACGGTGAAGCAGGATTATACATCGGGAGTTTCGGATGCAGAATTCCTTTTAGGAAGGTTTTTGAAACCTCTAACTGAGCCAGAGTTTTACCCCCTACCAAAACATGGCAGAAATGGCTGTTAGATGCACCTTCATTGACGAACAGCTCAATCCCAGGTCAGATAGATGAAGAAGATACTCCATGACCTTAGGAATGTGACACAAAAAAGGATCCCAACTCTTCCAGGTGGCCCAGATAGAAAAGCGCTTCCACTTCATGGCATAGGTAGTTCTGGTTGAAGGCTTTCTTGCCTCTACCAAAATCTGAGCTACCCTAGGGGAAACCCCAAATCTGGAAGCGACTATGTCTTGAGGAGCCATGCATAAAGATGAAGGAACTTCAGACCCAGATGGAGCAGCGTGCCTCTTTTCTGAGTCAGGAGAAAGTACAAAAGTGGTAAAGGAACTGGAGAGTCCGCTGACAGCTGCTGCAGTAGCGGGAACCAAATTTGTCAAGGTCAAAATGGAGCAATCAGAATCATTCATGCTCCTTCTGTTTGGGGCTTGATCAGCACACTCTGTAAAATTGGGAAGGGAAGAAATGCATACAGATTATCTCCCTGCCCAAAAAAGCAACAGCTCGTCTTACGAACATACGAAATTTGCCAGCAGATAAAGGCCTAGAGGTCTATCAAGTCTGCTCGAATGTGCAGCTAGCACCCCTTATTCTGCAGCTGCCCCTCCCTTCCACCTTTCCCCTTCATTAACCCTCCCACTTGTCCTGTCCCATCCTCGTTTGAAGCAGTCCACTGTTCTACTGCATACCACTTCAGCAGATAACGATTCCACCCATCCACCACCCTCTCTGTAAAAAAGTGTCTCCTCATCTCCCTCCTGAACCTTCCTCGCCCCAGTCTCATATCATGGCCCCTGGTGTCCCTCCCCTTCCTTACTTTGAACAGCCCCTCTGTACCCGTCTTGTTTATTCCTTTCATGTATTTAAAGGTTTCAATCATGTCACCCTGTCTCTCCTCTCCTCCAGTGAGTACATGTTCAACTCCTTCAACCTTCTCTCGTATGATAAGTCCCCCAGCCCCTTGATAATCTTTGTCGCCTGCTGCACCCCTCCAGTAACTTAATGTCTCTCTTCAGATACGGACGCCAGTACTGGCACGAGTACCTAGGTGTGGTCTAACTAATGACCCATACAGTGGCAGAATCACCTCCCTCCTCGAGGATATACCCCTTGCAATACAACCCAGCATTTTGCTGGCCTTGCAGCTGCCTTCCTACATTGTGCCGAGTTGTTCACTGACCTGTAATGAGCAACACCAGATCCTTCTCCTCCTCTGTCTGGGCTAGCTGCACCCCCTAGCTGGTAACTCCTCCTGGGTTCTTTCATCCCAAAATGCAGCACCTTGCACTTTTTGGCATTAAAGCCAGTTGCCAGGTGTCTGACCAGGTTTCAAGCTTTGCCAGATCATCCTGCAACCCCTGCCATCCCCCTAGGTCATCCACCACTGCGCCTACCTTGGTATCATCAGCAAACAGACTGATCTTGCTCTTGATGTCCCATGATATGTCTGCAATGAATATCCCAAACAACACTGGTCCCAACACCAGCCTGTGGAACACCGCTCATCACTGCCCTTGGGTGTGAGGCTCCCCACCCACCACCACCCTCTGTTGCCTTCCCTGCAGCCAGTTCCCTACCCATCTCACCAGCTTTGCACCGCCCCTGTGCCTACTACTTCCTTCCCAGCCTTCCATGTGGCACTGAGTCGAATGCCTTACTGAAGTCCAGATACAGGACATCCACTGCATGGCCCCTGTCTAGTTGCCTAGTTACCCAGTCACAGAACTCGACCAGGTTGGTTTGGCAGGATCTGCCCGCGTGAAGCCATGCTGTCTGCTGTCCTGTAGTCCTTTTCCTCTAGGGAGAGCCACCAGCCTCTCCTTCAGGATAGTCTCCATTAGCTTACCCCACGATGGATGTGAGGGCTCACTGGTCTGTAGTTTCCCGGTTCATCCTTGGGGCCACTCTTGTGGAGGGGCACCACATGAGCCATCCTCCAGTCCTGAGGCACACCCGAATATAGTGAGGCATTAAATAGGTCTGCCAAAGGTCCTGCAAGGACCTCTGCCAGCTCCTTCAGTACCCTGGGTGGATGCCATCTGGGCCTGGTGCCTTGTCCACCCTCAGTGCCTTCAAACCCCCTCGAACTCTGCTCTCCATGATTTCCCCATCTGTCACCACTTCCCACCCTGCTTCTGCCATTTCTCCCACCTTAGGTGTCACCACCCTCCTCTCTTTAGTAAATACTGAGCAGAAGTACTCATTTAGTGCTTCAGCCTTATCACACCCTGCTTCCACCCAACCCCCCTCCTTCCAAATCCTTACTATGTGGTCCTTACAGCTCCTTTTCTCCCTGATGTACTTAAAGAAGTCCTTCTCCCCCTTCTTAATGCCTTGTGCCAGCCTGAGTTCCGTAGATGCTTTCGCTCCCCTTACTGCCCTTGTCATCTCCTTCGATTCTGTCAAGTACTCCTCCCTGTCCTCCCCCTCCCTGTTTTCTTGTACTTCCTAAAGGCAGCTCTTTTCCTCCTTACCTTTTCCATGACCTCCTTGCTCAACCAGATCGGTTTCTTAGCCCTAGCCTTCTTGCTCTGGGCTTTGCAGCAGGTTTTGTTGCCTCCACTATCCCCAGCTTTATGAGCTCCCACCTCTGGTTAGTGTCCATACTAGATTGAATTCTGGCCAGGTACCCTTTTACCACTTCCCCATCCTCCCAAAGTCGGCCCTCCTGAAGTCCAGCACTATTGTGCCAGATTCCACTCCTTCCTTGCCCATATCCTATGTGAGCCATACTGAGTGGTGGTCACTCCTTGACAGCGGTTCCTCCACTGTAAGTTCTCTCACAAAGTCTCCATTTGCCAGCACAAGGCCAAAAAGCACCATGCATGGGATCGAGCGAGCAAAACTTGGGAAGTTTTGCGTCTGATGGGGCTGCGAACAGATCCACTTCCGGACAACCTAAGAGGTCGAAGATGTGGTCTATCACCTCTTGCTCTAGTTCCCACTCATACGCTGTTACCCTGGTACAGCTGAGACGGTCTGTGAGAACGTTCTGCACGCCTGGGATGTGGACCACCAGGAGGCAAACCCTGTGTAGAACCACTCAATTCCAGACCTGCATCACTTCCCTGCATAGAGAATACAAGTGGGTGCTCCCATTTGTTGATGTACCATAATATGCATATGTTGTCAGACTGGATCAACAGTGTATCATGCTGAAGCATGTGCTGAAAAGCCTGAAGAGCATATAGGGACTGCTCTCATTTCTAGCACATTTATGAGTAAGCGTAGTTCTATAGGTAACCACAGGCCCTCGGTCCTGTGATTTCCAAGATGGGCACCCCATCCCTTTCCCAGACACATCCGTGGTCAGGATTTGGGAGTAAGGAGGGGTCTGGAAGGGAATTCCTCGACTCAGGTTGTCAGAGTTCTGCCACCACTGCAAATCTTTCTGCATCGGACCGGAAACTAGGACACAGCTGTCCAAGTCATCCACCATCTGATCCCACTGAGACCTGAGAGTCCACTGCGAGATGTGCATGTGGAGTGAGGCCAAGGGAATTGTGGGGAATAGCCACTGCCATGAGGCCAAGGAGGCGAAGGACTGCCCTGGCAGAAATGTGTTGGTTGGAGGACTTGGCCTGTCTCTCCAGAGTCTATACTCTGTCCAGGAGGAGAAAGGCCACACTGGACTGTGTCCAGAACCACCCCAACAAATTGCAGGCAATGGAAAGAAGCAAGCTGAGATTTGGGGTAGTTGACAGTAATAGCCAGTTGCTCGAAAAGATGTAGAGTAGCTGACCCCTCCCTCAATGGTGCTGCAAGGAGCCAATCGTTGAGGTAATGGAAGACATAGCGCCCCTGACTCCTCCGGGATCCTGCCACTACTGTGAGGCACTTGGTAAAAACCCACGGTGTGGAAGACAGGCCAACGGGAAGGGCTTTGAACTGGTAATGCTCGCCTTAGGAAAAAAAACTGAGGAATCTGCGGTGCGGATGGAACACTTGAATGTGCAGGTATGCATCCTGCAAGCCCACGACACAAAGCCCTTGTCCTTTGGAAAGAAGAGGTAGCAGGCTTTGTAGAGACATCATCCGAAACCTCTTGTATTCTATGAAGAGGTTCAGGGTACTGAGGTCTAATATCGGGCACAGATCCCCCATCTTTTTTGGAACCAGAGAGAAGTGGGAGTAGAAGCCCGTCCCGATCTGGTTCGCCGGTACAGACTCCATTGCTTCTTTTTGAAAAAGAGACATGATTTCCTCCCTTAACTGGGGAATGTGCGCCCTTGGTAGTGGAAAAAGCCTGGAGGATTGTTTTTTTGTTTTTCCCAGGCATCAGTCGTGATGGGCTCCCGGTCTCCCAGATGCCTTGCGAATCTTCTGCCCACCTGTTCCTCTGATAGGGAGAAGAGAGGGCAGTTGGTGAGTCAGGAATGGGAGCGGGGTTAGGGAGGACCACCACTGAAGCTCTCCGAGTCTTGGCTGGAGGGGAGGCGGCCATATTGGGAGCCCTATGTTTGAACTGGCGCCTAGGTGCCTGTTGTGGTTTCGTCTAGCATCTGTTTTGCTGACGAAAGTGACGTTTTGGACGATACATAGTGTGTACTGACCGAAGGGCAGTGCCTTTATCTTGCAGGCTCATAATAATGTCCTGGGCATCCACGCCGAACAGGACAGCCTCTGAAAGGGGCATCCTGGATAGCCAACTGGACATCAGGGGCTAGACCCGATACTCTTAGCCAAGAGAATCTATGAAGGATTACTGCCGTGGCCATGCCTCTAGCGGAGGAATCCACTGCATCATAGGTGGCCCTTCGTGAATGACGTCCCGCCACCTTGGCAGATCTGAGGGTATTTGCCAGGGTGATTTTTGATTCAGAGTCCGGAAGGGTCTCGACTATGGGTTCGAGCTGGCAGAACAGAGATTTCTGGTACACTAGCATGTGCGCCACATAATTAAGAGTACGAATAACTAGTGTAGAAGAGGAATAAAACTTTCTCCCGGACCGGTTCAGTTGTCTGGATTCCTTTTCATGAGGAAAGGTACTTAGGTGCATGGGCTTAGCGGACCTGTCATGGGCCGTAGTTATGACCACCATATCAGCCTTTGGATGTACGCTGAGATGGTCCGTGTCTTCTGGAGTCCTCTAAACCCGGTCAGCTTTCTTGGCCATAGCCAGGATAGAGGAGGGTCCCTGCCAGATGGTTGAGGATAAATCCTCATAAGGTTCCAGCCATGGGGGTGAGAGCACCGTTCTAATTTCTGGGAAATCTAGATGTTCAGTCAACCTCTGGCGTTTAGGGTCTTGAGCATCAGACTTCCAGCCTTGTGCCTGTGCCATTTGCCTGAGGAGGCCCACAAAGGAGGGATCTTTTTTTTGGGGGGGACGACTTGGGAGAATCTCTAGGGACTGGCTCCTCAGGAGGTGTCTCAAATCTCAAACCCTCAGAAGATGACTCTGAATCACATCTGAAATCATTGGACAGGTCCCTTGTTTGGAAGAGCAAGCTCCTTCTCCTTTGGAGCCACATCTGACATCAGGACTTGTGTACAACCTATCGTCTGGCCTGACATCGAGGCTCGAGGGGTGACCGTAAAGGATGCCCTAGGTGTATGATCTGGACGACTTACTTCCAAAGGTCGCAGATGCCTGCTGTCCAATTCTGAGAATAACTGAGATTTCAAAATCTCCCTGAAATCCACCAGTGGTTGAGCAGGAGGAGGAGAAGTGGGAGGTGGTGGAGGGTGGCAGGTATGGAATCCTGACCCGGTGCCATGTGCCGAGAAACCCGGGGTAGCATAATGGTGAGTATAACCTGGTAACTGAAATACAGGCCATTGACAATCAGGATATCCTGGCTAGTAATAACCCGTCGAAAAGGGGTCCGGCATCAGGCCTGACGGAGGGTAGCTCAACGGCGGTAAATCTGAAGGTGCCCCAGATGGAGGGAAGCCTAATGGAGGATAATCTAATAGTGGCCCTGACGGAGAGTAGTTTGATGGCAGCCCTGACGGAGGGTAGCCGGACAATGGCCCTGAAGGTGGATAGCCTGGAGGAAGGCCTGCCGGTGGCCCTGAAAGGGAGAACTCCGGTGAAGGGCCTGAAGGTGGAAGTCGCAAAGGTGGTCCAGAAGGTGGGAAACCTGACGGGGGCCCCCAATGAAGGATGGCCTGCTGACAGCCCTACCGGTGAGAGTAAAGGGCCCGACAGATGTTGAGGAAGAGTAGGGTCTGGCACCCCTGCCGGGATGGCAGAGCTACTGTTAGTCCTTTAGGGGCTTCATCGTCAGGAATACCTAGCGAAAGGTTTCCTTCCATCAGGAGCTGCGGGTCTGGTGAAAGCAGAGGAATCTCTGACGGGGGTTCTCCATGAACAGAATCCCGTGGCGAACCTTGCCCTCCAGCCGGGATGGAGCTGATGTCTGAATGCATGTTGGCAGAGACTCTAAATTGTCTGAGACACCGACCCCTGACTTACCAGCCCCAGCCGAACCTCGGGAGGGTCAGGTGGCTTGGTGCCACGTGCCCTGTGGGCTTAGAACTCAAAGGTTATGATGGGCTCTAAGTACGACGGCAGTCTCGGATGAATCAGAGGAACCCGCGGCCACTGTGACCAGTGGTGGCGGGGTGGTCAAAGCCTGCTCTTTTAGCGGTAGCGCAGGCTTGGCCGCGGCACTCATCTTCCTGGAAGAAGAGGACCATTCCTCCGCCGAAGAGCCCATGGGCAGCTTTGGAAGTGGGGGGGACTGCTCCCAGTCCCAATGTTTTTCCTTGTCCCTCTTCTTCTTCTTGTGGGAGTCAGCTGGAAAGGAGGAGGTGCTTTTTAATTTCTTTAGGTCCTTTTCCATTAAAGCCATTTTTAGTTTTAGGAGATGGGCTTCGAGGGACTGTTGGCACCTTTTCCGTGTGGTCTGGCTGAACTGGGCGCAGGCCTCACACTCCTTGATGTCGTGATTTGGTCCCAAGCAGAAGAGGCAGAGGATATGCTGCTCCTTATGTGGTAGCTGGACGCCGCAAGAATCGCACTTGTTTTTATGCGATTCTGTAGATGAAGTGGACGACATACACAAATATTAGGAATTTTAAGTAAAACGGAAAAAACGGATACTCATCCAAATTTAGACATTCAAACTGCTGCAACGAGCTTCAGTAGGTTCAATGTACACAGGTCGATGGCGGGAAAGAGCAGGTGGGGGAGGACGTGGAGACCACCCACTATATATCACTGACGCCGGGTGCGTGGTCTCCCATTAGACATTGCTAGCAAAAGTCGCGGTGGTCCTCAGGCCAGGGGGCGTAGTCTCACAAGTAATTACCTACTGCAAAAGCCCTCTCGAAGTAAGATCGATGCCTCACAAGCAAAACACTGAGGGTTGTATTCTCAGTCGCACAGTGTAGTGATAGAAACATTCTTACATTATATGCTATGAATTGTTCACTAGACATTTAGAACTCTTGTGATATACGTTATGTTATTTATTATGTTTTTAAGCAATTTATTTATTGTGTTTTATGTGATGTTTTTAATCCTCCTTCCCCCAAGCGTGGCTGAAAATGCATCTTTTTGATCCAGTTCACCTTCCTGGTTAAATGGATATAAATTAAAAACTTAGGCCACCACCCTTTTTGGCTAAACACAAACAACTGACTTAGCCACAGTGGAGGGGGAGCATTCCCACCCCCTGCAGCTAAGCTGCAATGCAAATTAAGTTCGCTAGCTGCTGGTGGGTGAAAAGTACAGTTATGCAAGAACTTACCGTAACAGCAGATCTTAGAGGCTCTTGTAGTAGGTAATTACACATAGAACTGACCCAGCAGGCATCAGGACCCCACAGAAACATTTCTAGCTAGCAGTCTCTGGTGGGGGACCGCCCCCACATCAGGTGACAGACATCATGCAACGTCAGTATAAAGGGCCGGTCCCCCACGCCAAGGGCCAAAAAAGGCAAGACAATAGAGAAGCAGATATTTCCCTTCCAGGAAAAAGAGCTGAAAAAGCTAAGGGGGATGGAGGACGGTAAGGCATTACCTTGGCTTCTGCAAGAGCCTCCCTCGAAGATCTACTGTTACAGTAAGTTCTTACGTAACTGTACTATTTTACTTTGAGAAGGCTCTTGCAGTAGGTAATTACATATAGGACTGAATCCCAAGCAGTCTGGAAAAAGGAAAAGCACTCGGGAGGAGGAAAACAATCCAACAAATGGAACCTCCAGCTGAACAGGTCTTATGAAAGAAGACCTTGGAGTACAGCCAACCTGAAGCCTGCTCTACGGCAAGAGGCAGTATCCAAACTGTAATGTTTTCAGAAGGTATGACAGAAGTCTGCTGGCGGTTACAGACATGTCTGCCGCTGACACATTCTTGAAACAAGCCGCAGAGGCAGCACCTCCTCTAGTGGAGTGGCCTCTGACTTAATCCGGCAGGGTCTTGTTGTACTTGTTGTAACAGAAAGTGATACAATGAGCCCACCATTTAGATAGGCATTGCTTGGAAACTGCATTGCCCTCTAATTTGTGAGCAAAAGAGACAAAAAGCTGATCAGATTTCCTGAGATCCTTAGTCCTAGTGGTATAGTATCTCAGTAGTCTATAAACATCCAGAGTATGCAACACGTATTCCCCTTGATTGGAGTGCTGCGTAAAGAAAGCAGATAGCTCAGTGGATTGATTCAGCGTAGATTCCACTACCACCTTAAGGAGAAACTTAGGGTTGGTGCACAAGGCCACTCGTTCCTTGTGAAAAATCAGATATGGGATTTTGCACCTCAAGGCCTGAAGCTCAGAAATCCACCAAGCTGAGGTAATGGCCACTAGGAAGAGAGTCTTCCAAGAGAGGAACTTCAAATCTGCTGAGGCTGCCAGCTCGGAAGGGGGGAGAGTAAGCTTCTCGAGAACAAAATTCAGATCCCAAGGAGGTGCAGGAATGCGGATGGGGGGTCTCAAATGGAGAAATCCTCTGAGGAAGGTCATAGAGACTTCCAGTTGAGCGAAAGTCCTGCCGCCAAAGGGGACAAGGTAGGCCGCAATAGCTACCATGTGGACCTTCAAAGAGGAATGGCTGAGATCCAGATCGAAGAGATGACACATTTAGTCCAAGACACTTTCTACCGGACAAGAGAAAGGCTCGAAGTCCTTTGATGAGGCCCAAACAGAGAATCGTCTCCACTTCATGGCGTAGCTGGACCTGGTGGAAGGCTTTCAGGCCTCTACCAGAATATCTGCAGTGAGCGGAGAAACCCCGAACCGGGCTTGAGCTACATCTGCAGGAGCCACGCATGAAACTGAAGGGATTTGAGACCTGGATGAACAAGGGTCCCCTGATCCTGGCAGGGGTCGATCTTTACATTATATTACTAGCCTGGGGCATACTGCAAACTGCCTCGGGCCAGTGCAGTGCCCCCTCCACTCTCCTGGCTTGGCTAGTGCGTTCTAGCCCATTTTGTGAACCTGGCCCTTTAAAAGAAAGAAGAAGAAAAAAAGGTTTCTTTTTTTTGTGTGTGTGTGCTTTTTTTTTTTTTGGTGTGTGGGTGTGTGCGTGTAAATAGCCCAGCAACTGCCATGGGAAGCCCTGTGATTGGAGGATCATTTTGGCGCCAGTCTGTAGCCGAACACCCCACCTTCAGAGCCTCCAACGTCAATCTCCACACATGCCCTCCACACCGAGGAGAACCCCTCAGTCTGAAGATGCGATCTGCGGCTGCTGATCATCCTGGTTGGACGTAGAAGTGCTGCCCGATACTCCAGATGGTAAGCCAGCACAAAAAAAAGTCTACAGCTGCTTTTGTCTTTAAGTTACAGCTTAAAATAATAAAGCAGGCCAGCCAGCATAGATGCCATCTTTTGACGTGGGTAATCACTATAATTCACTTTTGATGAAGCTCAGCTTTGGGGGTGGGGGGGTCTGTTGTGATTCTGACATCGTGTCACTGAATTGTTTGTACCCAAACTGAGCTTCATCAAAAGTCAAAAGAGCAGGCTCTGGGTAGTTTCATTTCATGGGCAGGTGACTGAGCAGTGCGAGTAGTCCATTGCATAGAGGCTGTGTATGCCAGGTAATTGTGTTTGCGCCTTGTCCTGCTTTGACGATGGTACTGCACCGAGTAGGGTTTCTCCTGGGTTGAAGGCAGCTGAGGAATTTAGAGTCAGAGAAGAGACAGACAGACGTCCGCCGGGGTGGGACTGGGACGGGGTGCCAATCAATGCCAACAGAGGGAGGGTGTCCTTATAGGCTCTAATCACTGCGCTGCAGCTGGGCTTTTCATCATGCGAGCAGGTGAGTCGACTGGAGTATGGACCCGAATGCTAGCTGACCTGTGGGGATTGGCAGGGGCAGGATATACAGGTTACTCACCTGTAACAGGAGTTCTAGGAATGGTATATGTTGTTCATCCACACTCATTGGCAGTATCCTTGCCGCTTTAAATCTTGCCGGAAGGTCTTCAAGCTTGCTCCTCCCACCCACCCGGGTGGTATAACTCTCGGCTCCGCCCCATGACGCCAGATCTGGCCCGCTGGAAGCTCAGGTTGTGCGTCGAAGCCGGGGAGGTCGGTGAGTCGAGGATGAACAACATATACCATTCCTAGAACTCCTGTTACAGGTGAGTAACCTGTATTTCTAGGGACATGGATATGTTGTTCATCCACACTCATTGGCAGACTCTAGCAGTTCTCCGGGAGGAGGGAGGCAAGACGACACCCCCATATACTTACTTGGGAAAGAGAGACTGAGAACCGAGGCCCCAAAACCAGCATCCCGGCGTGACTCAAGGTCGATGTGGTAGTGGGTAATGAAGGTGTTTGCTGACTTCCAGGTAGCAGCCCTGCAGATTTCCTGGATAGGGACGTCCCTGGAAGCAGCCACCTGCAGCAGTATGGCGGGTAGAATGAGCTCTTATCCTCTGGGAGGCTCCATGCCCGCTAACTTATAGCAGAGATCTATGCAGGAGGTTACCCACCTGCTTATCGTCCGCTTGGCTGCAGGTCTGCCAGATGCGCTCAGCGTAGGTGACAAACAGCTGGCGAACCTCTCCTCTCAATTTCAGCCGTAAGCGCCCTTATAATAAGCGAGCCTCTAGGATCCAGAGTATGGAGCCTATATTCGCCTCCCGAGGTGTGATTGGGGTAGAACACGGCAGAGTCAACACCTGGTTAAGGTGAAACTCGGCACCACCTTCGGAAGGAATTTCGGTGGGGCGGAGGACAACCTTGTCCCTGTGGAAGACCAGGTAAGGAGACTCGATGGAAAGCGCCTGGAGCTCTCCCATCCTTCTGGCTGACGTGATAGCCACCAAGAAGGCGGTCTTCCACGACAGGTGAGAGAGAGCACACCTGTGCATAGGTTCGAATGGCTTGCCCATGAGCTTTGCCAGTACCAGCAGTAGATCCCACGGAGGTGGGGTTTCCCGCGACTGGAGGGAAATGTGATCAAGGCCTTTGAAAAGCGCCCAGACCACCTTCTCCCTGCGCCATGACTGCTTCCCGGCCCGCCTGTAAGCAGAGATGGCTGCCAGGTGCACCCTTAGGGTCACGACCTAAGCCCTTGACTAGAAAGGACCATAAATAGTCCAAGATGCTGCCAAGGAACAGGAGGAAGGGTCCAAGCCCTTGCCCTGACACCAAATAGAAAACCTTTTCCATTTGAAGGCATAGCATTTTCTGGTCGACTCCTTACGGGACGCCTCAACTACATTGAGGACCTCGTCGGAAAGACCCAAAGCCTGGAACTCTAGCCGCCAGGAACCAGGCCGTCAGGTGCAGGGATTGAAGGTCCGGATGGAACACCTTCCCTGATTGACTGAGAGCAGGTCCGGGCGAGCTGGAAGCTGCCGGAGTCCTGGAGCTGAGACTGAGGAGATCTGGGTACCAGAACTGGCGAGGCCAGTCTGGGGCTATCAGAATCACCGCGCCTTGTCCCTCCTCGCCTTGAGAAGCACCTTGTGGATCAAGGAAATGGGGAAAGGCGTAAAGAGGCCCGGGGTCCATTGCCTCGAGAAGGCATCCCCTGCAGCGAGCCCTGCTGAGGGGGCGGGCATGGAACAGACTCAGCTCGATTCTCCGTGGAGGCAAACAGGTCCACCTGAGGTGTGCCCCAAAGGGAGAACAGATGCTGTACTACCTCGGCAGGAGAGACCACTGTGGATGCAGCCCCTATCCGGCTCAGGGCATCGGCCAGGGTGTTGGAGGCTCCTGCCACGTGAATGGCTAGGAGATCCGCCTCCAGGCTGCGCACGAGTGACCAAATGCGGAGAGCTTCCTTGCATAGAAGCATGGAGCGCGTCCCGCCCTGGCGGTTTAGATAGTACATGGTCGTGGTATTGTCCGTCTGGACTCGGACCACTTGACCCCAGAGGAACGGAGCAAAGGCGGTGAGAGCTAGGCGGACCGCCCGGAGCTCCAGCAGGTTGATGTGGCATCGGACTCCTGCGGGACCAGAGGCCATGAGCCCGGTGTTCCCCAGATGGGCACCCCAACCCATCAGAGAGGCATCGGTCGACGAGAGAGACCGCTTGCTCGGGCGGACGAACGGGATGCCCTCCTGCAATTGATCTGGAACGTCCACCACTGGAGAGCATTCCACATCCCCTGTGTCACCGACACAAGCTGGTCCAAGGGATCGCAGCGTTGTGACCACTGGCTGGCCAGTCCCCACTGAAGGGGACGCATGTTCCAGCGGGCCCAACGGACCACGCTGGTACAGGCCGCCATGAGACCCAGGAGGCGCAGGAAGTCCCGGGCAGGGCGCAATTGCCCAACCAGAAATGATCGGGCAAAGGAGGAAAGAACCTCGCCCTGTCCGCCGGAGCCGCGCTGGCTCAAGAGAGTCGAGCTGCGCCGATGAATAAAATCACCTGCTTGCTCGAGTTCCGACTTGGCCTCGTTGACAAGGAGGCCCAGTTGAGAGCAGACCTGAGGGCCAGATCTCTGGACCACCTCCTCCTTCCTGAGGAGCTGCTATCAGCCAGTCGTCCAGGTAAGGGTACACCTGACCCTCGGCCCGCAGAGGAATGCTGTCACCACTGCCATGCATTTGGTGAAGACCCTGGGAGCTGAGACAAGCCAAGGGCATGGCTTGGAACTCGAAGAGAGATCCTTCCGCTCGGAAGCGAAGGAATCTCTGGTGAGACGGACGGATAGGGACGTGAAAAAACGCGTCCTGCAAGTCCAGAGAGCAGAACCACACGCCGCGTTCCAAGGATGGTATTATCTGAGCCAGAGTGACCATCCTGAAGGTTCGAGACCTTAGGAACTTGTTTAGGTCGTGTAGGTCGAGAATGGGGCGCCAGCCCCCCGTCCGTTTCGGAACCAGGAAGTACCTGGACACAAACCCTGGGTCTGAAGGAGGGTCCACCACCTCTCTTACCACCTCCTTCTGGAGGAGGAGAGTGATGTCGGCTCGACGAGCCGCCAGTGAGGCTGGGGATCCCGAAGCCCCCCGAGGGGCGACGGCTCTGAAGGGTGGTGCCTGCTCGAATTCCAGAGGCAGGCCTCTTCCCACCACCTCCAAGACCCACCTGTCCGTGGTAACAGCGGACCAGGCGGAACGGAAGTGCCGGAGCCGTCCCCCCACGGGGGGACCCAGGGGTAAGGTGACGGGGATGGGGGCGACACCCCTCAGCCCGTCACTGGGCAGGCTTGGAGGAGGGACCGGCCGAGGGACCTCCTGGGCCCTTTCCTCCCTGCCTCCTGTTAGAGGAAGCCGGCGGCTTGGGTTTGGGATGCCAAGGCCGAGCCTGCTGGCCCTGACGTTGCTGGGCCGGGCGCGCCGGGGGCACAGAAGGACGAAAGGGCTTAGGCTGTGGTTTGCGGCCTTTGTCCTTCTGAGCGGAAGAGACCGAGTCCAAGGTGGCATTGGACTTCTCGATCCTCTGCAGGTGACCTTCCACCCCAGGGCCGAAGAGGTCAGTCCCCAAAAAGGGAACATCCGCCAACTTGTGCTGGGTATCCGAAGTAAAGGTGGATATCCTCAGCCAAGCCTGACCGATAGCCACTGCGGCCGCCACCGATCTGGCACATGAGTCCCCTACATCCAAAGCAGTCTGAGCTGCTGTTTGGCCACTGCCCTGCCCTGGTCCCGCACCTGCTTAACCGTAGTCTGCAGATCGGCGGGAAGATGAGGGATGACCTCATCCAGGGAGCCCAACAGGGCATGAGAAAAATGTGCCATGAGGACGGCCGAACTGGCCTGGCGAAGGCGAGAGAGGGCATGGCGTAGACTTTTTCGCCCGACATAGTCCAATTTCTTGGACTCCTTGTCAGGAGGTTTGTCCACATCCTGGCGTTGCGGGCGCGGAAGCTGTCGGTAACCAACCCCTCAGCAGAGGGTGTTCCAAAACCGGACAAGGAACGGTAGGGACGCATACTTCCTGGCCATCCTGGCCGGAAGCCAGGGCAGGAAGCAGGGCGCTGCCAAAGTTCCAGTGCTGGACCCACTATGGCCTCGGCCACGGAAAGCCTCGTCGGAGAATCCCTCGGTCCAGAATCTCCGTGAGGGATACCTGGCCCGTTTGGAAGCAGGTTCGAGCTCCATCCCGGTAGACTCCGAGATGAGCCGAAGCAGTCCTAGGAAGGACGACGGGCTATCGTCCATTGGCTGACCTCCTGAAGACTCCAAGTCCAGTCGCTTGGGAAGAAGGAGGAATCATCTTCGACCTCGGAAGAGTCCTCGAAAAGCTGCCTCTGGCCTGAGCCACCCTTCACCTGCCGAGGTCGGTCGGGAGTGAGGGTAACTGACAGCCGATGGGTAAACCCTTAGCCGACCGAGAATCCTTGGTCGAGCCCCAATTGGTGGCTGTGGAGGCGGAGTTCCACCGCAAGCGTGGAGCAGCTGGTTTTGGCCGAACAACCGGCCTGGGTATAGGCTCCTCGGGCAAGTCGAGGGGTTGTGTCGGCCGTTCCGGTGACAGCCACTTAATGGCCTGGGAAGGCGCCGGAGTCGGCTTATTCCCGGCCAGGAGGAGCTGTTGCAACATAAGGTCCTCGTACCGTCGACGTAATTTACGCCGAAGCCTCCCCTCATCCGAGGAGGAGGACGAGGACGAGCGGCGACGCCGCCATCAAGCGTGCCGCCGGTAGACCGAGACCGCTTATGACGGTGGGAACGGTTGACCGCGAAGAGTGTCCGAGACCGAGAGTCCCGAAATTTCCGGGTCGGTGCAGGGAGGTGTCAGCTGAACCGACACTCCCGCCAGACTCGGAAGGTCCATCCGAGGCTCCGGAACCGGAGACCTGGCGTACCACAGTCCTCAACTCCTCCCGGGGAACCGGGAGAGGGATCTCGGCTGCTAAAGCGACAACCCGTCAATGGGTGAGAAAATCAGGACTTCATCAGTGGAGTCTCGGTCAACTGACCTGGCGGGGACACCGTGAGGCCAGTGGCGCCGAGCAGACAGGACCAAGCCGGCGGTCGGCGGCCGGGGAGAGGACCTTTCCCGCTCCCAAGAGCGCCGACGGAGGGACTTACCCTTGTCCCTCTTTTTGGACCGAGAAAAAGGTCCAGCAGACGCAGGCCCTTCTCCTTTAGTGGAGAGGGACAGACAAAGCTCCTTAAAGGAAGCCGTGTAGGAAGAACCCAGAGAGAGCGGGATAAATGCCGCGGCCGAGGAAGATACGGCCCGCGCCGCCTCCTCTTCGAGGGCGACCATCCGCTCGAGCTGATCCGCCGAGCCCGCCGCCGCGGACACCGCCAACCGGGCCTCCTTGGACTTCACCGGAGGGAAACGCTTCTCGGGACGGCCCAGTTGCAAACGGGCAGCACGGTCTTCGAGGACGTAGGCCGAGAAAGATGAGCACAGGTCGCAAGCCTGCGGGTCGTGCTCAAGGCCTAAGCAGTAGACACACGTGGAGTGTGGATCCGTCCGAGACATCTTCTGCCCGCATGGGCATCTCCGAAATCGGAGTCGATTTATCCGCCGCGGCGCGAGGATCGAAGACTGAAGTCTTTTGCAAAATATTATTTTTAAATCCGCAAACGGAGAAATAGGAACCAGTCACAAACGAGAGCGTTAAGGAGGGAACCTGAGCTTCCAAGCGGTTAGGAAGATCTGGCGTCATGGGGCGGAGCCGAGAGTTATACCACCCGGGTGGGTTGGAGGAGCAAGCTTGAAGACCTTCCGGCAAGATTTAAAGCGGCAAGGATACTGCCAATGAGTGTGGATGAACAACATATCCATGTCCCTAGAATGGCTTTTTCTGTCTCCCCAACCAGCATTCCCAGTTCTTTCCCTGACGGTCACCATGGATAAGGAGTGGACTGGCATGGGGATTTTAGCATTAGGCCAGCTGCAGCAAAAGTATTATTTTGGCCCAGACTTCTCGGCTCACACTCAGGTTGCAATGCCAGCACAGGGCTGCTCGGTTTTCTGGTTGGCTAGTGTGTATGGGAGGCCTGGTATTTTTTCCTAACATGCCTTGCTGCTGTGTGTTCTGTAGCCTCCACCTTGTAATTTGGCAGAGGAAAGTTTAAATATGCTGTCGGGGGGGCGCTAGTATCTGGATGATCGGATGTTTGCCACAACCTAGCAGCTGCACCCCCTTTGAGCATGCTATTTTTGGATTTGTTAGCTGTGGCCTGCAGGCGGTTGCCATAAAATTCTGGTGCCGGGTGTGTGTTTTGTTGGGTGATGCTGCTGGGGATTAATTCTGCACAGCAGGAACTCTGGTGATGCGGGGCTGAATAATGCTCTACCATGGCCCACATGGGGGTAGGGGCAGGACGCGGGACGCTGACTGCTCACCGCACCACCCCAAAGCATGTGACTGACTGCCAGCTTTAACATCCAAGTCAGCCAAGATAGTCTCTGCTTTGAGGATGAGAAGATTTTGTGTTCAATGAGGCCTGGGATTGCAAATATAAGTTTTGCTGCAGTTCAGCATCCACCCGCAGTTAGTTGCCATCTCTGCGCAGCTAAAGTGGCTACGTGTATGCTTCACTCAGGTGTATGGTAGTTTGCTAGGGGCTGGGGATTTCTGGCCTGCAGAGGTAGGGGTGGGACGCTGCCTGACTGTTCACTGCACCAACCCAAACAAGCACTCACTGCCGAGCTGCAGACATCCGAGGATGGACTGACTTCTCAGGGAGGCCTAGTTGCCTGCGACTGCCAGCATCTTCATGGCAGCACAGTCTGCTGCAGAGTTGTATGTTTGCTGGGTGACACTGGTGATCTGGCCTGCTGGTGATGCAGGAACTGGTCAGGTGATGGGGCCGATGTACTGACTGGGCATGCATGATAGGGGCAGGAGTGCTGCTCATGCTCACCCACACCAGCCCAACGCACTGCCAGCTTAAGACAACCGAGGGCAGACTGAGCTTTGGGGAGATTGGTGACGATGTCTAGTGTTCTGGAGGCCTGGGATTCCAGCCCACCCACCTTGCCCAGTTTGCCCGCGGCTGCCATACCTACAGGCTAACACATCGTCTGCTGCAGGTCTGATCTCAGTGTCTTGTTTGCAAGCTGGGTGATGCTGGGGATTTCTGGCCTGGCTGGGTCGGCGCAGGAACTGGTGATGAGGCCAAGCTCCTGTACTGGGGGCGAGAGATGCTCTCATTCAGTCAGTGATAGTCATTTCCACCAGCCCAAGTACTGCCAGCTTCCACTGACATCCAAGGACACAGTCCATGAGTGCTGGGGATTAGCAAGAAGCCAATGTCACTAAAGTCAATCCCTTCCATTCCTGGTCCCCCTCCCCAGGCAGCCCACGCTCACTCTTTGCAACATCTAAGCAGGTAGAGTTGAGGGGGGGGGCATCACGAATGCATGAGTACAGTTTGAGTGCATTACTATAGGCAAGCTTGCACAAAATTGAAACCCACAACAAAAAGTAATACTGTAGGAGGGCTGTATTACTCAGTGGGTGGCGTTTAATTTTTCTCCAAGTTGCTTGATATGAATCTGATCATCTGTACCCACATGATCTAGATGCATCCCCACGACTCAGTCTACTAACTTGGACATCTGAAATTAATGTAAAAGGGAGCAGCATGTCTAGGTGGGTTGGAATTGCAGGGGATCATCAGTTTGACTTCAGCATGAGTTATGATATTTCCCTCCGAAACTAACCAAATTTACTGGTGCTGCGCTGCAAGTGCAAACCACTTCCTAAAAAGACCGTTTTTTTGCAATGGCTTGGCACAGTGAACCAGGGCTCCAGATATCATCCCAATTTTGTTTTTTAAATTTACTCACTTCTTGACTTTTTTAACACTCCGGTGAGTAAATACGAGTCATCTGACCCCATTCATTGCTGGCAGAGGGGCACCTGAAAGTCATAAATGACATCCCAATTTGTGTCATTTAAATTTACTCACTAATTTTATTAACACTCAGTGAGTAAATACAAGTCATCCGACCTGCCATTGCTGGCAGACGGGCACTTTAAAGTCATGCATCCCAATTCAATTTGTGTCTTTTAAATTTACTCACTGATTTTTTTAACACCCAATTGAGTAAATACAAGTCATCTGACCTGCCATTGCTAGCAGACAGGCACTTGATTAAATTCTCTCTTTAAAAGAAAATAACAGTTTAAAATGTGGACGAAATCTCCATGACTCTGAGTACATTCTATCTGAATTTGGTTTTATTCACATGCCGCTCAAAATTAAGAGTAATTTACTCAGATCTCACGAAAAAAAAAAAAAACCTTATCTGGAGCACTTGTTCAGATTTTTCAGTGTAATTTTCAGACAAAGCCTGTATTGTTCCTGTATAAAGGTGTGGCGCTGCACTATGCGCTTCAGTGCATTTGTATTGAAGCGCATGATGCAGCACCGCACCCTTTACATATAATGGAGCAACCCAAGCGTCCGCCATACTTCCGGGTGGTGAACTTTTCATAATGAAATTAAAATACTTTGCCAAGAAAACAGGTGCTTTTTACCAAAAAGCTAAACTGGAGGTATTAAGATTTGTCGGGTCGGAGCCCCTGCAAATTAATGTTTCCCTTTAAGAAAAATTAGTTAAGATGTACAGATTCTGATCTACAACTTACTGAACTCAGGGTTGTGATGGAAACAACTCAAACAGTAAAACAGTGTAGTACAAAATAAAATATTTTTCAGTGTAAATTTCAGACATTCAATAGTCTATAGTAAATTTAATTGTATGAGAACTGAACTAGAAATAACTTTACTTTAAAATTAATGTCTGTCACTGTGATCAAATCAAAATTCAGATGTTCAATTTCAGACAATTATCTGTTTAAATTGTGTTGAGTACTGAACTTTTGGTTCTCATCATAAATAACTCAAACACTATCGAACAGTAAAAAAATACTTAAAATATCTAAACTTTGTCACTTTGTCCTTCTTTACATACATTTGTGAATGTTATGTTGGGGCTAGTGCAATGTCTGCGGGGCCAGTGCAGCTGGGGCATCACTTTCCCGGGTGGACCAGTACAAAAAAAAAAGTTAAGCATGACCTCTGTCCTGGGTCAACAAGTGTTGTAACAGAGGAAGAGGAAGCAGAGGCTCCTCTGAAAACTGTTGCAGAAGACAGAATCAAACTTGTCTGGGCCAGAATGGAGCAACGAGGATCATCCAAGCTCCTTCTGTTCTGAGCTTGTGCAAGATCCTCGGAATTAAGGGAACTGGAGGGAAGGCATAGACGAATCTGTCCTTCCAATCGCGAGACAGAGTGTCCCGCCAAACAATGTCTCACCCTGGATCAAGCGAGCAGAAGGTGGGAAGTTTTGCATTTTGAGGAGACACGAACAGGTCTTCCTGAGGGGTTCCCCAGAACAGGAAGATGTCATCTACTACCTCTTGATGCAGTTCCCATTCGTGGGCACTGGCTGAAGACTGACTGAGGTGGTCTGCCAGCATGTTTTCTGCTCCCAGAACATGACCTGCCGTCGGGTGAAGGTTGTGCAGGATAGCACAACTCCAAATTCTCATTGCTTCCCTGCACAGAGGATAGGAACGAGTTCCTCTCTGCTTGTTGATGTACCAGACCACACACATTTTGTCCATCTGGATGGATAGATGACCGGGAAGAATGGAGGAGTGCAGGGCCTGGAGGGCATACAGGACTGCTCCGAGTTCGAGCACATTTATGTGCAAATTCTGTTCGAGCCTGGACCAGCTGCCCAGAGTCTTGTGAGACCCTAGATGGGCTCCCCAGCCCTCTCCTGAGACATCTGTTGTCAATGTCTGGGAGAGGGGTTCAAGATTGAAGTGAACTCCCTGGCAAAGGTTCTCTTGCAGCATCCACCATTGCCAATCCCTGATCATGGGATCGGAGACTAGACCTTCCTGGTCTAGGTTATCCAATGTTTGGTCCCATTGAGACCGAAGTATCCATTGAGAGATCCTCATATGGAGCCGAGCGCGAGGGACTGTCGGAATAACAGCCGCCATGAGCCCGAGGAGGCGAAGGACTGACCTGGCACCGACCCTTCTGCGACTGGACAGAAGACGTGCCTGAGTCTGAAGGGTGTCCATCCTGTCCAGAAGCAAAAAGGCCTTGCCGATGGTCGTGTCCAGGATCGCCCCGATAAACTGGAGTCTTTGGCAAGGGACCAAATGGGACTTGGCCTGGGTGATGGTGATACCCAGGCTGGTGAAAACCTGCAGGGTGAAGGAAAGAGAGTGCAGAAGTTCCTCCCTGGGCGTGCCTGCACTCCTTGGGTACGCAGGTGGGCCGCTACCACAGACAGACATTTGGTAAATACTGGGGGCAGAGGAAAGACCAAAAGGGAGGGCCTTGAACTGGTAGTGATCCTCCTGAAAACAAAACTGAAGGAATTTGCGGTGGGAAGGGCAGATGGGGATGGGCAGGTAGGCATCCTGCATATCCAAAGAGCACAGCCACTGTCCCTGCCAAAGAAGCGGCAGAAGGCTCTGCAAGAAGAGCATTCTGAAGCATTTGTACTCCACAAACATGTTCAGGGAACTGAGGTCTAAAATGGGCCTCATGTCGCCCGTCTTCTTTGGAACTAGGAAGAAATGAGAATAGTAACCTGTCCCCCAAAGATGGGTGTGAACTGGTTCTATCACCGCCTTCGAGAGAAGGGAAGAGATTTCTTCCAGGACCAGAGGAAGATGTTCCAGGCAGTAAGACGACTTGGGGGGTGGTCTTCAGGGTGGTTTCTGAAAAAACTCGATTGAGTGTCCTGCTGCGATCAGTAGGAGTACCCAAGCATCTGATGTAATCCTCTCCCAACCCGGAAGATGGAAGGAGAACCTACTGGTTCCTCTGGAGTGTCAGAGGCCACTGGAAAGGGAGAGTCAGGAGGTGTGGGGCAGCATGGCAAGGCAATGAGTGGCTTTTGGGGTCTTGCTTGAGGGCAAGACACTTGTTAGCCGTTTGCCCTGTGGTTTCGCCTTTGGTCGAGTACTTACACAAAAGGGCAATGCTATCCCTAGGGAGTCTGTGCAGAGTCTCCACGGACTTGAGCGCACTGCCCTTCTGCTGCAGGCTGGTGATGATGTCCTTGATATAACCGCCAAACAACACCGAACCCCTGAAGGGCGCATCCTGAATGACTGATTGCATTTCAGGGACCAAACCTGACACTCTGTGCCAGGCGTGACACCGAAGACCTATGGAGAAAGCCGAACTCCATCCAGCTGCGTCCACTGCAATGTAGGTGGCATGAAGCATGTGCCGACTGGCCAAACGAGCAGAACGGACAAGGTCAGCCACTTCCTGTTTCATCTGGGACTCCGGAAGGGAGTCCAATTTAGATTCCATCTGATTCAGGATGGTCTTCTGGTAGTCTCCCATATGTGCTACATAGTTCAGGGCCCTAATACCCAGGGTAGAAGATGGTTAAATCTTCTTCCCGTACTGGTCCAGAAGCCGGGACTCCTTATCAGGTGGAGATGAGCGGAGATGTTTGGTGTTGGCAGAATGGCCATGAGTGACGCTAATCACAACCAAGTCTGCCTTGGGGTATATATTCAAAGAATCTACTCCCTCAGGAGCCTGATACAGCCGATCTGCCTTCCTTGGAAGGGGGGCTAATGCGGACGGTTGTTTCCAAATAGTGGAAACAAGGTCTGCATGAGGCTCTATTCAGGGTGGAATCAATGTCGGAGCGGTCACGGGCAGATCCAAGTGGGCAGTGAGCTTCTCACGCTGTGGATCTGGCTCCAGAGACTGCCACTGATGAACTTCCTGGATCTTTCTCAATAACTCCAAAAAGGAAGGATCCCCCAGAGGAGTCCTTGGCCTAGGACGTTCTGGAGTATGCGGCTCGTCATCTGGATCGGAGCAGCCCCCTGGGTCTGAGTCAGAGGTCTCCAACACAGAGGAGGAAGACTCCTCCCGACGCGAGGGGAAAAATGGTCCCTTTGGGAAGCTCTCTGGGAAGTGTATCCTCCCCACCCCTGGCACCCGAGGGTTCACCTCTGGTGTTGGGTAAGGGGGAGGGAGTCTCCTGTCTCCGGTGTAGTGGATCCTTCGCAGGGCAGGGTCCAGCGCCGGAAGACGGCTCTCTACCTCCCTGGTGAGCTGAGCCTTGGCTTCCGCCCACCAAGCAGCCAGCATCTCCTTCAAGTCCACCGGTGGCTGTGGTGAGAGTGGAGGAGGAGGAGGGGGAAATACGGATACTGGGGGTAGCCGTATAGCGAGTATCCATAACCCAATGACGTGAAGCCCGGCACCGGGTACTGCGGCATCGAATAAAGAGGTGCCGGGTACTACGGCATCGGATACTGCGGTACCAGATAGGGCAGCACCAGATTAAGCAGTGTCGGATACCCGGGTGCATAGGGCTCTAACAGAGCAGAAGGCCCTGGGAAAGGCCCAGCAGGTGGGCCAGGTCAGGATGGCCCTGCGGGGCATATCGGGCCCGGAGCTGCATCTGGAAAAAAGATGTCGGCTGGCATTGGGGAGGCTGGCATCAGAGCCGACGTCTGGGGATCTGGCATCAGAGGTCCGCCCCTGTAGGAGGAAGCCCTAACATCAGCATACCCAGCTCCTCCGTGTCGATCGGGAATGGAGGGTTGACATTCCCGGGGTCCAACAGAGGAGACGCAGGAGCCTCAGAGGGCAATGGCAAGCGTTGCGGTGAGCCTGGGACACTGGACTGGTCAACAGGGTCCGACGTAGGCTCTTTTACTGGGCGGTTGTTGGAGGGACCAATGTCCGGCTGATCAGCTGGATCTGGGCAGATGTCGCAGGAGCTGGCGTCAGACTTATCAGAACCCTGACCCGACGCAGGTCGCGCTGGGGATGTAATCTTGTCGGGCGTATGAGGGACCGCGCGCCCTCCCGAAGGAGCTGGCGTCTTACCGGTCTTGTCTGGGCGGACACCGGTGGCTTCTTTTTCCTGTTGTTCTTATGCCTCTGGATGACCAGTTGGACAGTAAAGAAGGACACCGCTCGACTGTCCTTCTTTACTGTCCAACTGGCCATCCTGAAGCATAAGAATGACAGGAAAAAGAAGCCCCATTCACTTCAATGGGGCATGGTGGTGGGACTGGAGCGCTCTGAAGCGATCGGGCAGCCCATTGTATGAACCAAGTTACGAGCAATATTTAAAAGGTATGGGTTACAATTAATAATGAAAATATGCCTAGAATAACTGTCACTGAGGGCAGCTACCATAATGTGGGAGTGGTAGCTGATTTCAGCTAGGTCAGAAATTTACTTTAAGTCGACCCCACGTCCAAGGCATCCTAATAATGCTGAAATACAGATGACTGACCCTAGAGATTATAATCCCATTTGTTGTTGAGTTATCCATTTCATTGCATCTGGCAAGACACCTGTACTGACCACACAAGTATGCCGTCAACTAGAAAAGGATTCTTTACTTCTGCAGGAGACTCTGGGACATAACTGCCTTTTTTCCCTGAACTGTAAACTAGGTCTGTAAATGTTTTGAACAAAAGCACTGACACTACCGCAACAAAGACACACCCACAATATTTAACTCCTTAATCTACAGGTGATACAACATGGGCTGCCTTAGGATATCATTTTTATCTTCATGACTGTTTACTGGTCTGTTGATACCTCACAGGTGACAAAGTCACATATGACACAGCAATAAACCAATACCTTAAAATGAAGACAAGAACGATATTGTACCCCGGCCCAGTGGCGCTGAGGGTTGAGGTGCTGGATGCCTTGCCTCATGCTACGCCAGCAACCTGGGTTGGGTAGCGAGCTTGGGCTGCTGGGGGTCAGCGCGGGAGGGCAGGATTGAGAGTCCGGAGGATGGCTCTCCTGTCCTGGGAGGGAAGGTCGAATCCTGGGCTATGGTGGCTCCTGGTGGTGACTGGGGGCACAGCAGTCCATGGGTCGATCAGTCAGGGGATTAGCTCTGGCAGTGATCCTGTGGGCATGCTGGGGAGCGAGCACACCCACACTGGAGGCACTGCATGTCTGAGCCATTAGGGGAAAGGGAAGAACAAGAAAAACACCTTGGGGCCTCGGTAGGCGAAGGTGGGTCGAGTGACTGACCACGCCCAACACCAGATCCTCCAGCCTGCTTCCAGATGCTCCCTGCGCAATTCCTGGCCTGCCCACTAAATTTCAGTAAGGTCTCCGGAGGAGTTGGCAGTCCCGCCCCAGGGGGCTTAGATCCGGGAGCTCAGAGGACCGGGACGAGGAGAGTGGAGTCCCCTCCCCCTCCGGCAGGTAAGACTGAGGATTTCAGGCGAGCGGGATGCAGTCGGTCAGGTGCCCCACTGAACAGAGTCCGAGGCTTCAGAGAAAGGAGCATAAAGAGATAGTCAACAAAAAAAAATAATAATATCTTAAAGCAGCAGTGCAACAAAGAATTGTTTTCCAAAAAAAGCTAGTCTCAGCTATAAATAACAAAAATATTAGCACACCTATTAAATGTACTTGTTACAGTACCATCTATGCTGTGCACCATGAGTATTTTTTATTTTTTTAATCCCAACCCTTGCCAGCCCTACAATGCTATTTCTGTGCAAAATGAGGTGGCCATCTTTTTTTCTTGAGAAAAAAACTCAATTAAAACATTTATAAAATACTTAAATGTTGGTGGAATTAGAAAATTATACCAGCAAATAAAACTGAAAGATGCCTAGAATCTTTCATAGTAGAAAAAAAAAAAAAGATTTGGTCAAATCTGTTACTGGATTTCATTGCACTGCTGTTTTAAGTTAGCCTATGTCATACATGATTTATACAAAAGGTATTCAGGAGGTTTTGTGATGGATACTGTATAAAGTTGCAAAGGAAGCAACAGGAAAAATTGTAAGCTGGAGCTACCAATGTGGGATCAAACAATATATGCCATCTCACATGTTTAAATATCTGAGCATGCTCAGTGTGGCCATAAAGGACAGGTTTCTGAGCATGCTCAGTAATCAACCTCATTATTTTATTCAGGCCGCCAAAAAACATCATGTTTATCTTGACAAAATGTATTTTCTTTCCTGTTGTACAAATAAATAGGGGATATGTGATGTGCGTTCATGAGATATATTTATCTTCATGAGGGGCCACCGACCTCTTCACCTTATGCAACCAGGATGGTCTACCATTAGGAGCAATGATTTTCCATTTTCAGCAGAAAACACTGGTAAAAAAATGAATTTGCCATTTTTTTTTTGCACCACTTAATCGCGAAAAAAACTCACTTTGCACCAGCTTTTTGGGCACACCCTTCTACTGTGAGACACATTTTTGTTATAAGCATGGAACGCAGGAAAATGGGGGGAGCGGGGGATCAGAGCAGGAGGAGGAGGGGGTAGAGGAGGGAGGAAAGCTAAAGGAGAAGGACCAGAAGTACAAGGAGGATACAGCAAAGGGAGCTGAGGGTTTATGCAGGGGAGCACGACAGGTAAGGAGGGGCTGAACGGAGACAGGAAGGAAGGAGGGAGGACTGAGCCAGGCAAGTATAGCAGATGGGGGGAAACCAGTCGTGAGCAGTGACGGGGGGATAGCGGGGTACAGAAGGATACTGGGAGGATGAGGAGAGGCATAGGATCTGAGGGGAGGGGGTGCCAGGGTAATAAGGAGGGGGGGGCAGGTGGCACCCAGATAAGGGGAGGAGCAAGGAGCCAGCTGAGGGAAGGGGCCGGTAGAAAGGATGAGGGACATGGAAGGGGGGCAATGGATGAAAAGGGGCGGTCAGAGTGCTCCTGTTGGGTGATTCCATGATCAGGGGTATCAAATGGGATAGGAAGGGGGAAGCATGCCCGGATAGAACAAAATGCTTCCCTGGACTAATGATGCACAGGGCCAAGCATGAGGTAGATCAGCTGGCAAAGGATTGTGGAGGTTCCCCGGACATACTGGTCCACCTGGGTACCAATGACATTGAGGGAAATAGTGAGCTAGAGATACGGGCAAGGTTCAGGGAACTTGCCAGAGTCTGCCATGACACAGGATGCACAATTTCCTTCTCGGAAATCCTGCCAGTGCCAAGGGCTAGTGGGGAACACAAGAGGAAGATTAGGGAGATAAACCAGTGACTCAGGGAGGTGTGTTGGGCCAAAGGGAATGGGTTGATGGGGGATTGAGGGGAGACCTGGGTGGATAAGGGGCTATATTCTACAGATAGGCTCCATCTCAGTTTGGAAGGGAAGGAAATTCTTTAAGTTGAAAATAGAGGGGTTCGTTGGTGAAAGGTGGGGTTTAAACTTGTGAAGGGGGGAGGGATGGGAGAAAAGGCTGTCGAGAGGGGTCCAATAAAGGAGGGAATTGGTCTCCACCCGCCTTGGGGAGCTGCAGGAATGCGGGAAAAGGCTGACAGGTAAGGTGCTGACCGGGGGAAGGCTGAATCCCCATAGGAACGCAAGCAGGGGAAATGGAAGTATATGGAAAGGGTGGAAGGTAGTCCTGCTAAATGCCAGGAGCTTGGACAATAAAATGCCTGAGCTCCAGGTGATGCTAACTGAGGGAGAGGTAGATGTGGCAGCAGTAACTGAGACCTGGGCCACCAAAGGGCACGACTGGGACCTGAACCTAGAGGGTTACACCATGTTCGGGAAGGACAGGGGGAAGGGGAGGAGGGGTAGCAATAATAGTCAAAAACTGCACTGGCACAGGAGGAGTGGAGGAGGCAGAGGGAACTGTGGAGGCGATTTGGGTCACCTTGATAATGGGGGGGGGGGGCAACAGAGTAAAAATAGAGGCGATGTATAGACCGCCCACGCTGGCGGAGGAGCTGGAGGAGAGTCTGGTGGCAGATGTGGGGAGACACTGCAGTTTGGGCAGGGGAAGGGTGGTGGTGCTGGGGGACTTAAACATGCCAGGAACAGACTGGGAGACTATGACATCCTCAGTGGCCAGGGAACAGAGGTTGTTGGATGTCTTTCAGGATGTGTTCCTAACTCACAAGGTGGGGGAACCGACCAGGGAGGTGCGGATACTGGATGTGGTCCTGGCAGACAGTGACCAGATTGGGGGGCCTGGAGGTAAGGGACCCGTTGGCGGGGAGCAACC
Source organism: Neoceratodus forsteri (assembly GCA_016271365.2). Lineage (NCBI taxonomy): Eukaryota > Metazoa > Chordata > Ceratodontiformes > Ceratodontidae > Neoceratodus > Neoceratodus forsteri. Next base: position 1,776,331,362 of record CM057450.1, on the reverse strand, counting down.
ATGCCACATTCTGGTTCTGCCTGGACCTAGGAGTGGGTAGAAGGCTGCATAAAGACAGAGATAACTGACTTTGGGGGGCAGATTTCAAGGAAATGGGAAGGATCCTTAAGAAGCATTTGGATGGGATTGGGCCAGATATGGATGCTGACAGTAGGTCGGAAATCATCAGGAGGGGGGTGCAAGATGCTACCAGCACCTGTACAAGAGTAAGACAAAAATGCGGTAGGGCCCGTAAACCCTGCTGGTGGACCAGGAAGGGTCAGGAGGTGGTGAGGGGAAAGAAGGTGATTTATAGGCATTTCAAGTGCTCAAGGAGTGAAAGGGATTGAGGGGAGTACAAGCTGATGGCCAGAAGGGCCACTAGGGTGGTGAGGTTGGCTAAGGCAAGGAAGGAGCAGAACCTGGCCAGAGAAATTAGGAGAGGGAACAAGGGGTTCTTTAGATACACTGGGGAAAAGCGGAGGGTGAAGGGGTAGATTAGCAGGATTAAAACAGGGGAGGATGGGCACAAGACCTGGGGAGCAGGGTGAGTTACTAATGAGTACTTCACCTCAGTTTTCATGAAGGAAAATGGGGCTGCATCATACATGGAGGAGACAATGAAACTGAGGAGGGGGGCCCTTACCGATCGGCGGGTCTGGGGAGAGGGGGAGCCATCATTGGCAGGAGGGGGGAAGGCAAAGCATGGGGATGAGGTAGCGGAGGTGGAAATCACGGCAGAGAGAGAGTGAGGGAAGCCCTCAGGTCCCTTAAGACAGAGAAAGCACCGGGGCCGGATAAATTACATCCCAGAGTGCTGAAGGAACTGGCGGATGTCCTGGCAAAACCCCTGGTGGAGCTTTTCAGCATCTCTCTGAGGACAGGGTGGGTGCCCCAGGACTGGAAGGTGGCGCATATAGTGCCTATCCACAAGGGGGATCTAGGGAGGTGGCAGGGAACTACAGGCCAGTCAGCCTGACATCGGTGGTGGGCAAGGTGACGGAGGGCATTGTCAAGGAGAGACTGGGGGGGGACCTGGAAAAGTCAGGGTGCCTGGATGATAGGCAGCATGGATTAATCCCAAGGAAATCGTGTCAGACAAACCTTATGGAGTTCTATGACTGGGTGACAAGTGCCTTGGACCTGGGTAGACAAGTGGATGTTCTCCTTCTTGACTTCAACAAGGCATGTGACTCTGTTCCTCACGGGGGCCTGCTGGATAAGCTGGGAGAAATGGGGGTGGGGAACCAGATGATCAGATGGATAGGAAATTGGCTCCAGGACCGGACCCAGAGGGTCGTGGTTGGCGGGATAGTCTTATCCCCAAGGAGGGTCATTAGTGGGGTCCTTCAGGGATCGGTCCTTGGGCCCCTCCTGTTCAACGCCCACGTCTTTGACATAAGGAAGGGTATCAGGAGTGAGATGAGTCTCTTTATGGATGACTCAAAACTGGAGGCGGTGGTGGATGGGGAGGAGGGAGGGTGGCCTACAGGGTACCTGGAGGCTCTGGAAAGGTGGTCTAGAAAGTAGAAGCTGAGGTTCAATGCAGGGAAATGCAAGGTACTGCACCTGGGAGCCAGAAACCCGGGCCAAGTGTACACCCTGGGGGCAAGCTACAAGTCTCAATGGCTGAGAGGGACCTGGGGGTGGTGGTGGATGTCAAGATGAACAACTCTGAGACTTGTAGGAGGGCAGTGGCCAAGGCCAACAGGATGCTGGGATGCATCTTTAGAGGGATCACCTCCAGAAGGAGGGAAGTGATACTCCCTCTGTATAACTGCTTGGTGAGGCCGCACCTCGAGTACTGCGTGCAGGTTTGGAAGCCACACTTAAAGAGGGACATCGAATTCCTTGAGAGGGTCCAGAGGAGGCAACCAAAATGATCTGGGGCTTGGGGGACAGGACCTATGGGGAGAGGATCAGAGGATCGAAGAGCTAAATATGTACTCATCGGAAGAGAGAAGGGACCAGGGGGACATGATAAGAGGTCTTCAGGTACATGAAGGGGTAAATAGGGGAGAAGCAGTCAGAGTGCTCCGAAGGAAGGGGGGGGCAACTAGAGGGCATGGGTGGAAACTGAAGGGGGGGGGATTCAGGGGAGAAAGGAGGAGGTGCTGCTTCACTGAGAGGGTGGTGGAGCCATGGAATGCGCTGCCCAGGGGGCTGGTGGAGGCAGAGATGGTGGAGGGGTTCAAGAGGGGGTGGGACTGGTACAGAGGAAGGATTCTGGAAGCAAAGTCCTGTGCAGTGAGAATATCCAGGACTGGGAAGGGAGAAACCAGAGAGGGTGGCAGAGGTAGCAAGGTCAGCTCCAGGGTGGGGGCTGACCACACGAGCAGACACGAAAGACCGTTAGGCCTATTCTGCTGGCATTTTAGTATGCTGATTTGTGCCCTCAATTTGGGGGAAGAGAACGGATTTTAAGATTGTACCAAATGGAACTGGCCATTTCTGAAAAACAGAAAATCCCTGTCTCTATACCATCTAGCACCTGCTAAATGGCAGTCAAGTACAGAAAGCTGGACACCCTCACCCCCCCCAACCCCTGTGGAGGACAGCAATCCTGGGGCACTTCATCTTCCTCCCTGACTGGCCCTCTGATGACTAATTCTCTATTACAAACCCAAGCATCACAAGCGGTAGAGCTACTGCTGGGCCAGCGGACTGGCGTCCCCCCTAGTCTTTGTTGGTAGAGATATCACCGTAAAACATGACAGCATGGAAGTAATGGCTGAGAAAGTTGAGGGAAAAGTTACTGTGAAACGAATGGTGCATTTTAGGACTCCCCTGCTCCTATGATTAAGTGCCTCAAGCAAAATTCAGAGGTCCTGGGACCCTTACTATCGGTTAAAAGAAACTCTGCCCCATGAGCTAGTAGGTCAGAAAATATTTTCAAAATGCTTTGCCTGCTCTGTGGGCATGGAAACGGAAAGCATGTTATCTCTTTCTTCTTCTTTACCCCCCCCCCTTTTTTTTTTTTTTGATCGCTTCTGTCTGCTTTTTACTTTTATTTCTTCCTCCTCATTTTCTTCTACATTTTATATGGTTCTGATCAGCCTTTCTCTGTTTCTCAATTCTTTTCCCTATTCTGGTACAGCCTGTGACAGGGAGATCCTGCCACTCTTTAAGACTGACCTTTTCTTAAATCTGTTGCAGGTTCTTCTATTTCTCAGCCTAATCTATCCTTCACAATTTCTAGTCCATAAGGTTGGCCACCTATGGCTATCCCACTCCCCTTTCTTGACTATGCTACAGTGTCCTCTTCAATTTTTCCTTTTCCCCTTTCAGGTCCTTGTACAAGAAAGTCATTGTGGTGACCTCCGAGCTGATGTAAAACAACAGGCTGTGTTCCTCATTGTTGGATTTAGTATGCAATAGCACTATGTCATAAAATACCTTGATGTAGATGCCTTATGTGTACTAATCCTGTAAATGTTGAACATACCACGGAACTAGGTGTTTTTGATAACGGTACAAAGTTACTAGGGGACTGTATTATAAAAATTAAGTTACCGGGGTAAAGATATCGACTCCTCAGAATCGCAGCCCACGTTATTCCCTCTCCAGTTACTTGGTTCCTAAACAGATCCCTGCTTGAAGGCAAAGTCCCCAATGTGTGGAAAGTTGCCTTAGTCACTCCTATCCCTAAAGGTGGGGATATAGAGCTTGTTGACAATTACAGACCGATATCCATCCTCTGCACGCTAAGTAAAGTGTTAGAGAGGATTGCATACCAGCAGGTCTAGGAATATGTTGAATGGAACAATTTATTAACTGAACGACAACGTGGTTTTAGAAAAAATCATGGTACCAATACAGCCCTGATTAGCCTTACTGAGGATATCTTCACGGCTCTAGATGATGGCCTTTCAACTGGTGCGATCTTTACAGACCTCACCAAGGCATCTGACTTGGTAAATCATCAGCAGCTTATCACTAAACTAACATCTCTTGGTCTTGATCATCTGTCTACCCAATGGTTCACAGACTACCTCAATGGCAGATCGCAAATTGTCAAATGGCATGGCGCTACATCCAACAAATGCCGCATCACAGATGGCGTGCCCCAGGGTTCAATATTGGGACCGCTCCTATTTTCCCTATTTATTAATGATTTTCCTCAACATTGTGGAGGGGCCAAGGTGACCTTATATGCAGATGATGCCGTGCTTTATAGGTTCTCCCGAGACACTGTTCAAATAAACAACCTTCTTATTCAAGTCCTTGGTCTACTTGAGAAGTGGTTTCTTGCTAATAAATTACTTCTAAACAGTAAAAAGACCAAAGCCGTGCTATTTGGCCCTAAAAGCCTGGGCCCAATGCGTTTACATTTATTGTCCCCAGCTCTTTCCAATGGCTCGGAAATTGAAGTGATCAATTGTATCAAATACCTAGGTGTATACTTAGACCAAGATTACTCCTTTAAAAGCCACATCGACCATCTAGCCAAGAAACTCAACCAAAAGTTAGGTCTATTATATAGCCTCAGTCCTTTCCCCACTCGTGAATTCAAACTCAAGGCTTCCATTGGTATACTCCTTCCAACCTTGCTATATGGGGCCTCTTTACTACAATCTGTAAGAAGTTCTGAAATGCAAAGGCTAAAAATACTGTATCACAGGATAGGGTGCATCGCTGCAGGGGTGTCACCACGGCAGCATCACTGCAAGGTACTATTATCTCTTAGGTGGCCTTCTCTAGACAGCAGATTATCATATCCATCACTCTGCTTTGCATTTAAGCTCCAGCAAAATGGCACCCCTCCTAGCCTAATTAACATATTAGCTCACAAAAAGAATGAGAGAACACTAAGATCCTCTGGCCGCCAGCTTCTCCATGTCCCTAGTGTTAGGACTTCCCTAGGAATCCGGTCCTATGCTGCCTTAATCCCTCCAATATGGAATGGTCTCCCTAGTAGTCTCCAGGAATGTACCTCCCTTGGGGGCTTCAAAAAGGGTCTCAATGCCCACCTGTTGGAACTGAGCCTCTGCAACTGCTACCGCTGAGTCTACCAGACTCCCTACTGCCGATCTAACCTTATTGGGATATCAGTCTGATTGCGATTGTCTTGTGTATAACAGTACTTCTACTCCTATTGATATTGATTGTAATTAATCTGTTTTTGTATCCTTGACTGGGTCAGTATGTCTAAATTGACTTAACTGTGAAATGACATGTATGTATTTTGTTATGTTTATAGATGTATGTAATTAATTCCGGGTCGCCCCTGAAAAAGGGACTGTTTCTGTCTCAGTGGACCTACCCGGTCACCAAAATTTAAATAAATAAATCAATAAATATCAGAAACCCCCCGTTGTGTTATTTAAATGAATGTAAATTACAGTTTACTTACGAAGCACTTCGACACCATACATTTCTGCTTTATGCTGAAACAGCCTAAAATTTCATGGTGATTTGCATGTGCATCCCATGATGTTTTGCATTATGGGGGTATGTGTGGTGATGTGTTTTTTTGAAACTTGGCGTTATTGCCTATGCCCTTTGTTTCTTTGTCTTTAGCTTGTTTTGGGGTTTTTCTTTTTTTGAGCTCCCCATCACCCAAACACACAAGACCAACATAAGGAATGAAACAATGTTCACTAAAGAGACAGTCAGCATCTACTGCTCTAAGTGCAGAGGAAGGACATGCATAGTTTGTTGCTGCAAACGGATGCTCTGAAGAAGGGATATGCCACTGCTTAAGGTATCCCATGTTTTAAATAAACATCAAACAGAGTGTGTGTGTTGGGCCTGAAATTCTGCGTCTGGTCCATCTGTTATCCCACATCCCCTCCACATAACCACCACATCAAGCAACTACGCTGTCGGGACCAAGAATTCAGCTACAGCTGCACAGGTCGAAATTAATTAGGCCTTCTTGCTCTGCTGCAGAAGCTCTACTCCAGTTTAAAAGGTTTGAGATACTGCTGGAGTTCGGTGTCTTGACAATGCCAACCAATTCTACTGAAGAAGATGTGTAGGTTCACATGTGAAGCACATTAAAATACTTGAACCAGTATTTGTACCTAACCTATAAGGCAGACACCATTAGAAAAACATTCCTAGCTGCAACAGATGAATGTAGAGGAATTCCCACCCTGCCTTAAGTACTGTTATAAAATGGGTGAAGAGTCGGACCCAATGGGATTGCTGAAAGACCATCAGGTGACCATGCATTAAATGCCTGTATATGCATGGTCCCTGTGATGCTCCCTCAGCTAGTATCCTGGGGCAGTGCAGTACTAGTTATTTTGTACAGAACTGTAATTTGAAAGTCAGCCATCTTGACCAATCTCTTAGTGCGAGTAAGATGTTTTAGTGGTGTGCAGCAGTACTACAGAACTGAAAAACTGTATATGTGTCTGCATCAGTCTCTTTCTGTCTGTGACCTCCCATGAAGTGCTGCAGTGTCTCCCCACCCACCTGCCCTGCGGACCTCCGACATTGAGCGTAGAAATCCACAGACTGTATTGTCAGTGTCTTTCTCTGTGTCCCCCGTGTAGGTGCCCCCTCCACTGTCTCTGACCTCCCGTGAACTGCTGCAATGTCTCCCCACCCACGCGCCCTGCAGACCTCTGACACGGAGTGAGAAATCCACAGACTATATTGTCAGTGTCCTTCACTGTGTCCACGTGTCTGCGGGCCTCCCCCAACAGTGTCCATCTGTGACCTCCGGTTAAGTGCTGAAGAAATCCACACCTTCATATACAATGATGTTCCGTTGGCAGCTGCCGCTCCCCCATCACTATAGTCCCAGCGCTGCTTGTGGTACTTCCCTGCTGAGCCATGCCGCCGTCCCCGATGTGGCTGCTGTTACTGCTGTCTCTTGCTGGCGCAGTGAGCTGTGAACACAGGGACAGACAGAGAGTGTGACCGAGCCTGGGACAGAGACGCAGGTGGGCAAGGTGTCAGTAGTGGGAAAGACATATAGTGTTCCATATGGTGCTGAATGGGGAGGAACACACAGCCAGCCCCTCATGTCATCTTCTCACGTATTGGCACACTCCAGTGGCTACCAAAACGGAACCTGACATACTCTGCAGCAGTAGTACATGGGGTCACATATAGTGGCATCTGTTTGGGGCCGTTTGAGGATGAGTGACACACAGAAACCAACAGAGAACATAAGTAACACCACAATATGCAAATGTAAGTCATTGTTGCTGCTCCATATATCGGTGTCTCTGCCAGTGTACTTCTATTGCACAGCATGAGACTTGTGAAGACGTCGGTATGTGTGCTGTGGGAGCGGCGCACACACACCGTAAAGTGCAGGAGATGGCAAGGAGCACACAATGCTGCTCGTAATGGGACAAGCGGGTGGGCAGGATACAGACCTCCGGTACTTACATTTGCTACTACGTGTATCAGTATGTGTGGGGAACGGCAAGACATGTTTGTGTGTGTCTGTGAGCCTTCATCTGGAGCTCCATATGTGTCAAGCACTCTGTGGGACAGTTTGTTCTGCACAGTAACCGTGCAGATCGCTTCTCTTCAGATGCACTACTTTGTGCTGCAGTAGGACACACCTGATTTTCCTGTCTTTACACATGACTAAAACATAATTGATTTTTTATACTTTCCTCATTACCCATGTTGTAAGTGCAATAACCCACTCCAGGGTGTGCGTTTATAGACATTTAATGCACGTCTGGGTTACTGTGAGGTCACTCGGCTTGTGGCCTCATGCCTCACAACGCACCCGAGGCGTGCATTAAATGCCTACCACCGCACACCCTTTCATGGGTTATTGGTTACTTAACAAAAAAGGTGGTGGTCAAAAGTGGCAGAAGTCCACAGGTCAAATGCTAACAGATTTTATACTGGGCCCGTAAAAACAGTCCTTTAACTAGCCCGGACAACCAACAGTAGATAAGATTACACTTCAGACAGAGCAGATGAACCAGTAACCAGCCCTGCTGGTTAATGGCTGCAGCAACCCCTGCCATAACAGCTATGTTGACCAAAGCAATGGTATCTCTATCCCAGTCCAGTTTTTTTTTTATTTTATACTTCATATTTTTATTTTATGATAATACAGTCATACATATAATTGTTTACCAAACACAGATATTATAAAAGACTTGCATTTTCCCACAGAGGGCGCCACTTCTCTTAACAAGAATTTTTTTTTTTTTTTCTTACTCCCCCGAGCTACCTGCCGCCTTACTATCCGCCCGGTCACGGAGCCGCCAGCCTCTGCCCCAAATCAGCCACAGCCTGATACCCGTGGCTTGCCCCCCACGGGCCTGCGGCACTCGGGTTGCCGCAGGCACTGGGATTAGGCCAGGGGCCTGGCCTGGGGAGCACATTGAGGCCAAGGGCCAGCCTCTCATTCGCTGCAGCAGGCAGCTCCCTCCATTTTCCGCTTTTCTGGGGAGGCGGGGTCGTGCCAAGATGTCACCATCCGCCCCGCCTCCTATGAGGTTGTCAAGGTTGGCCATGCGTGGGAACTCCCGCCTCCGCCAGTCCCCAACGCACCGATCACTACCCACACCTCCCCAGAGAAGGAGAGCTGCCCAGCCGGCACTCAATCCTCTCCCCGGCCGCCCTCCGACGACCCGGATTCGTTTCGAACCTGTCGCCGCGCGCCGCAAGCTGAAATCCTGACGCTGCGCCGGCGGGCCCGCTCGACAAGAATATTACGAACCATCTAGTACTTTACAGATACGTCATAAGAAGGGATAACATTAGAGAAAAATAACAACAATTATCTTCTCTGAAAACATTAAGGAAAAAGTTATAATTGCTGTAATGGACCCATGAGCGGCATGGAAATAATCCTAAATCATAAAGTCAAAGAGTCCCAAAGTCCTTCACCATACAAAATGATACTGGTATCCATGCAAATACAAATTAAGGCACAAATAATGTGCATTTCAAATTCTGATCAAACAAAGTGTAGCGGATGCTTAGCCTGCAAACCCTGCTTTTGGTATATAAATTCAAGGCAGAAGAAAAACATACATTTAGCATCACTGTGGAACAACATAAGGGAATTACAGTCTCTATGGAGCAAAAGAAAAAAGGTCCAGAAGTCCAACTGTGAGAGCATATAGACTAACAGAAACATAGAATTTGAGGCAGATAAGGACCGCCTGGCCCACCTAGTCTGCCCATTTTCCTACCTAACAGATAAGCTGCAGATCCTAGTTAACCAACTTCTTACTTCCACTTACCCCCACTAGAACTACCTTATGTCTGTCCCATGCATTCTTGAATTCCCCCACTGTTCTTGACTCCACGACCTCCTCAGGAAGGCTGTTTCATCCATCCACAACCCTCTCTGTGAAAAAATACTTCCTCACATTACCTCAGTTGATTCCCTTGAGGTACTTGAAAGTTTCCATCATGTCCCCTCTCTCCCTTCTTTCCTCAAGGGTATACATATTAAGCTCCTTTAGTCTTTCTTCACATGTCTTCTGGTGCAGACCCAGCACCATTTTGGTTGCCCTCCTCTGGACAGCCTCCACTCTATGTCTTTGCGGAGATGGGATCTCCGGAACTGCACACAGTACTCCAGATGGGGTCTCACCAACTGTCTGTACAGAGGGACAACAACTTCCTGCTTTCTACTACTGATGACTCTCCCTATGCATCCCAGTATCCCCTGTCTTCCTTACTGCCACCTCACATTGCTTGCCCACCTTTAGGTCATCTGATATAATTACCCCCAGCTCCCTTTCCATTTTTACTGCTGTCAGCATCTTGTCGCCCCCCAACTGTGCACTCTTCCCTGGGTTTTTGTTTCCGGTGCATTACCTTGCATTTCTTTTGAATTTGGGCTGCCATACATTTGACCATTCCTCCAACCTTTCCAAGTCCCTTCTCATCCTTTCCACTCCATCTTGTGTATCAACCCTGTTGCAGATCTTTGTGTCTTCTACAAAGACACATACTTTTCCTTCCAGTTCCTTTGCGATGTCACTTATAAAGACATTAAAAAGGGCTGGTCCAAGTACTGAACCCTGTGGTACCCAGCCAGTAACCCTCCTTTCTTCACTGTAGACTCCGTTTACTACTACCCTTTGCTTCCTGTTGTCTAGCCAATTTTTTTTTATCCAGGCTACCACCTTGGAACCCACTCTAAGGCTGGCTAACTTGTGTATTAATCTTTTGTGTGGGACTTTATCAAATGCCTTGCTAAAATCTAGGTAGGCCATGTCCACAGCCCCTCCCTGTCTACTACTTTGGTCACCCAGTCAAAGAAATCTATTAGATTTGTCTGACATGACCTTCCCATAGTGAATAAATGCTGCCTTGGGTCCTGTGCCCCACTGGCCACTAGGTTGTCATCAATTCTTTCCTTCAGAAGTGATTCCATCATTTTCCCTACCACTGAGGTCAAACTAACTGGTCTGTAGTTTCCTGCCTCTGTCCTGCTCCCACTTTTGTGAAGAGGAATCACATCTGCCCTCCTCCAGTCCTCAGGTACCACCCCATCCTCCTATGATTTGCAACTATGTATATAACATGTTGTCCAGTAAACGCACCTCTGTGTAGTGGGTTGCTCAGGTATAAACTACCATGTCCAAATTAAGTTAATAGCTAAACAATATTATCCATGTGTGTTCACAAGTGCCTGATGAGGCATCACCCACCTTCCAGTTTTTACCCAGTCTTATTTTACAATGCTCCTCTTCATCTGAAGAATGTTGGTCCGATTCAGCCTGGCGAACAGGTGGGACAGCATTCTTCTGACCCCATTTCAGAGCTTCAGCCGGACCTGAGAATAGGAAGACCTTCCCGCGATGGGCAATCCTTAGTCGCACAGGGAAATTCATTCCATGAGGGATAGAGGCCTCCCGCAACATCGCTCTAACCCCATCAAATCGTTTCCATTTCTGGCAGGTGGCGTAGCAAATGTCTGGGTTAAGACTGACCCACTGTCCATCGTGAAGGAGAACTCCCTTATGTCGTGCTAGGGCCAACAGAAAATCGTGAGTTCCAGCTTCTGTCCGTCACTCTGATGATAGTTCCGGGGATGTCTTGGTCGGCTATTCTGTTGCTAGCCTTGCTTGTAGAGCAGAAAGCAGCTAACTAAAAGAAGCAACATTTTCTTATCAATTTAACACTTATACCTCAGCATGAGTCAGTGTCTGAAGACACTTTAATGGACGTAGAAGGGGTCTTATTTAGGGTTAAAAAAAAAAAAAAGTCAGTCAGTGTGTGTTCTCTGCTGGGAAGAGTACTGTATCAACTTGCTTTGCTAAACCAGTAGGAAGAGAGAGAGCTTAATTGGGGGGTGTGGCTTTGACACTATAAAAGCAGCTGACTCAAATTACAACTTCCTGTTGCTAGCCTTGCTTGTAGAGCATAAAGCCGCTAACTAAAAGAAGCTATATTTTCTTATTAATTTAACACATATCTCAGCAGGAGTCAGTGTCTGTTGAGATTAAGCAGACAGATACTTTATTAGAAGTAGAAGGGATCTTATTTAGGGTTAAAAAGAAAAGAAAGAAAGTCAGTGCGTGTTCTGTGCTGGGAAGAGTACTGTATCAACTTACTTTGCTAAACCAGTAGGAGGACAGAGAGTTTAACTGGGGGGTGTGGCTTAGACACTATAAAAGCAGGTGACTCAAATTACTACTTCCTGTTGCTAGCCATTTTTCTTACTAATTGCCCTCCATCCCACCCACCTTAAGCCTGTTCTACTTTTATAGCCACTGGATTTGACTGTTAACAGGAACTTCCTGTTTGGCAGCAGGAAGGGAAGGACCATAGAGAAACATTGGTTTTGTCAACCCTAAAGGAAACAAGTAGCTCACTCCCCCCCCCCCCAGCTGCTGGTGGTCTGACACTCAGCAAGAAAGAAGGAGGAGGCTACTGAAGAATATAGGAAGTTGCTGTCCCAGAACTGGAAGGGTGAGCGCTGTAAGGAGAGGGGAGAGTAAGCATACAGAGAAACAGGAGAGGGGACACAAAATATGACATGATAGGAGTGGTTCAGTGCAATGGCTGTGGGGCAGCAGTGTTCCAAGAGACATTCTGGAGGCTGCAATGCAGCCCTATTTGCAGGCAACTCTCTGGTCTGAGGGAAGAGGTTGCCCGTCTCTGGGCTGACTTGGCTAGGATTCATGAAATCTCTTCCCCCACCCAGGGATCACCAGGGCCAATGCCACTACCTCAGAGGTTGCCAAGAAAGAGGAGAGGCTGGACCAGGGAGGGAGAGGGTGGTGGTACAGAGCTGCATCCCTCCAGCTGTACCTCTCCACAATTAATTCGCTCTTCTGGTGGATAGTGGTTCCTCTATGGAGGCACCTGCAGTGAAGACCAAGGAGTATCCTGGGAACCTTCACAAAGGAGACCCACAGGAGGGTGGCATGGGACCCCACAGGGGAAGGAAACAACTCCTGGTGGGGGACTCAATCATTAGGGGAGTAGAAATGGGGAGGAAGGGGAGAGGGAGGTAAGGTGCCTGCCTGGCGCCACAGCTTGGAGAGACAGGAAGCGAATTCTCAGGATCATGGGAGCAGCTGCATGAGGGAGGGAGCTGGATGTCACTGTCCACCTAGGGACAAATGACCTGGCTAGGAGTGGGATCAGAGCAGTGCAAGAGGAGTTTGTAGAGTTGGGGAGAGGCCTTAGACAAGTAGCGCATCCGGTAACCTTCTCGGAGGTGCTGCCTGTCTATTGCAAGGGTGATGCTAGGGTACTCCTCACCAGGGAATTCAATGAATGGTTGAAAACTGGTGTGGAACTCAGGGTTTTCGCTTCACTGGGGACTGGGGAGCCACCTGGAGGGATGCAGACCTATAGCGGTGCGATGGTCTGCATCTGTCTGGGGGAGACCAGGATCCTAGGTGAGAGATTTAAATGCTTCATTGGCAAGTATTTAAACTAGCCAAGGGGTGAGGCACTGAAAAAGAGCAGGGAAATCCCAGCACCTCCCCACACACAATACACAGTAATCAGTGAGGTAAACACCAAGATAGAGAAGTCACTAGGGAGCAGGACAGAGGTAAATGTAAAAAAAAGGCAAAGGCAGTAAGGACAGGAATGGGGCTAAAAGGGGTAAGGCCATCAAAAAGTGGAGGGTGCTGAGTACCAATGCCCGTAGTCTGTGTAACAAGCCCCCTGAACTAGTGGACTTGATGGAAGAGGGTTGCCGGGATATTGTGGCAGTCACAGAAACATGGTACACAGAGAACCATGACTGGGATGTCAACATACCAGGGTACACAATCTACAGGAGGGACAGGGAGGGTAAAAGAGGAGTAGCATCTCTCTATGTAAAGGAAGGGATTAAAGCAACAGAACTAAAGAGTAAACAGGGAGCAGATGAAGCACTCTGGGTCACTCTGGAGACAGGAAATGGCACCACAATCCGCATGGGGGTTGTATACAGACCCCCATCTCAGGGGGAAGGAACGGACAAGGAAATGTTAGAAGGCTTCCTTAGAATGGCAGAAAAAGGGGAGATATTGTTGATGGTGGACCTGAATATGCCAGATGTTAACTGGGGCACCTTTGCTGCAGGTACATCCAAGAGCAGGGTCATTCCTGAAGCCCTACAGGGGGCATGCCTCAGACAGCTAGTACTGGAACCCACTCAGGAGGGAGCAATCTTAGACCTGGTACTCTCAAATGGGGACAGAGAAAGAATCTCAAATTTAGAAGTGGGTAACCATCTGGGAACAAGCGACCACCAAACAGTGTGGTTCACGATAAACACAGCCATACAATCAAGCCAAACAAAAGCAAGAGTATTGGACTTTAGGAGGGCTAACTTTGGGAAAATGAGAGAGTGCCTCAGAAAAGCATTAGCAAACAGGCAAGAAGGAGGGGTGGAGGAACAATGGGGAGTAATCAAAACAGCGATCACAGAGGCAACAAGCCTTTGTGTAAAGCAAATCAACAAAACACAATAAAGGAAAAAACTGCTATGGTTCTCAAAAGAAGTGGCAGGGAAGGTTAAGGAGAAAAGGATAGCATTCAGGAAATATAAGGAAACACAGAAGGAGCAGGACAGAGAACTTTATCAGTTAAAGCAGAAAGAGGCTGGGAAGGCAGTCAGAATAGCAAAGGTCCAAACCGAGGAAAGGAGAGCCAACTCTAAGAAGAGAGTTAAGACCTTTTACAGGTACATTAGGGAGCGAAGAAAGACCAAAGGAGGGATACTGAGGCTTAATAAAGGGGAAGGAATGTGGGTAGAGGGTGACAGTGAAAAAGCAGGGATACTGAACTGATATTTCTGCTCTGTATTCACAAAGGAAGAGGAGGGGGAGGTACCTAAACCAAACAAGAGAAACACTCTGAAGACAAGGGTCGATACCAGTCCATTTACAGAAGAAAGGGTTCTGAAAGAACTAATAAAATTGAAGCTAGACAAAGCAATGGGGCCTGATGGGATTCACCCAAGAGTTCTAAAAGAACTAAGGGTAGAACTAGTGACACCTCTGACTACTCTCTTTAACAAATCATGGGAGGATGTGGTGGTATCTGAGGACTAGAGGAGGGCGGATGTGATTCCGCTTCACAAAAGTGGAAACAGGACAGAGGCAGGAAACTATAGACCAGTTAGTTTGACCTCAGTGGTACGGAAAATGATGGAATCACTTCTGAAGGAAAGAACTGTTGAGTACCTAGAGGCCAGTAGGGCATAGGACACAAGGCAGCATGGATTCACGATGGGAAGGTCGTGTCAGACGAATCTAATACATTTCTTTGACTGGGTGACCAAAGTAATAGACCAGGGAGGGGTTGTGGACATGGCCTACCTAGATTTTAGCAAGGCATTTGATAAAGTCCCACACAAAAGATTAATACACAAGTTGCCAATTTTGGAGTGGGTCCCAAGGTGGTAGCCTGGATAAAAAACTGGCTACACAATAGGATGCAAAGGGTAGTAGTAAATGGAGTCCACAGTGTTCAGTACTGGGACCGGTCCTTATTAATGTATTTATAAGCGACACTGCAGAGGAACTGGAAGGAAAAGTATGGCTCTTTGCAGACGACACAAAGATCTGCAACAGGGTTGATACACAAGGTGGAGTGGAAAGGATGAGAAGGGACTTGGAAAGGTTGGAGGAATGGTCAAATGTATGGCAGCTTAGATTCACTGCTAAGAAGTGCAAGGTAATGCACCTGGGAAACAAAAACCCAGGGGAAGAGTACACAGTGGGGTGAGATACCGACAACAGTAAAATGGAAAGGGACCTGGGGGTAATTATATCAGATGACCTAAAAGTGGGCAAGCAATGTGAGAAGGCAATAAGGAAGACTGGGGGGATACTGGGATGCCTAGGGAGAGGCATCAATAGCAGAAAACAGGAAGTTGTTATCCCTCTGTACAGACAGTTGGTGAGACCCCCATCTGGAGTACTGTGTGCAGTTCTGGAGACCCCATCTCTGCAAAGACATAGAGTGGAGGCTGTCCAGAGGAGGGCACCCAAAATGGCGCAGGGTCTGCTCCCGAAGACATACGAAGAAAGACTAAAGGAGCATAATATGTATACCCTCGAGGAAAGGAGGGAGAGGGGGACATGACAGAAACTTTCAAGTACATCAAGGGAATCAACAACGTCCAACAGGGTAGCATCTTTCAGAAAAAGAGATGTGCAAAAACAAGGGGACACAATTTGAAGATAGAGGGGGGATGGCTCAGAGGTAATGTGAAGAAGTATTTTTTCACAGAGAGGGTTGTGGATGCATGGAACAGCCTCCATGATGAGGTCGTGGAGTCAAGAACAGTGGGGGAATTCAAGAATGCATGGGACAGACATAAGGCAGTCCTAGTGGGGGGGGTAGGAGGAAGTAAGCTGTTGGTTAACTAGGATCTGCAGCTCATCTGTTAGGTAGGAAAATGGGCAGACTAGGTGGGCCAAGCGGTCCTTATCTGCCGTCAAATTCTATGTTTCTATATTCACCCTCGTGGCATGAACCGGTAGGTCCGTTGAAACAATGAAACTTTTTTTGGAGCTTCAGTGCCCAGCTGCTGACCAAACCACTTCTGTAGAAACATCAAGAGGCTATCCCCTTCACTTTCCTCCAGCATACCCAAGATTCTAATGTTGGGGGCTCTGAAGTGGTTTTTCAAAGTCTCATTTCGAGCTTTCCAGTGTCCGCTCTCCTTAATGATGGACGACACCGATCCCATAGCGGCGTCAACTCGCTTAGAGGCATCTATGGCTGTTGTCTGTGCGCCCTCCATAGTTTCTTCCAATGTAGTGACCCTAGTAGCCAAGCCATCAAATTTGTCAGACAATGTGGTCACTGACTTGATCAATCTTGAAAGTTTAGCCCCTATAGTTTGGAGAGTTTCCTCAGCATCTGCCCCAACATTTTCTTCGGGTCAGTTCTGTGCTGAGCAAGTAGCTGAAACCACTTGAGCATTTTTGTTTTTTGTTCCCAATCCACATTGCTGATCTTTACGTGCGTTTCCCATGTTGTTCCAGAGTTATACCGCAAAATATTCCCATCTACCTCGCCAAGTAAGTATTGCTATAAGAAGCTCTTTATTCAAAGTTTGTTGAGCCAAGCAGAGCAATATGATCAGAAAGGCGCCATCTTGCTCGGGCTCCACAGCTCCCCCCCAGTCTAGCTTTCTAAGGACAAATTCAGTTCTCCGCTACTAGTTGCCATCACAATGTATAAAGAACAACCATTTTGACCTACAGAAAACCTGGTGCAGACAACCGCATCGGTCGCTCATGGACCACCCATGCAAGTAATCCACAAGTTAACTATTTGCAATGTGAAACTCTGCTAAGCTGGCTGGGACCAAGATTCCTAGTAGAGATTTTAACTTCAAACAACTGGTCACATTAGGCTGTGGAAGCATCTTTCTTTCGCTTGTCAAATTGAGTTTATGATTGTAAAACTCTGCAAATACCATAGCTCTGAATGTCAGCAGGTGAAGCACACTGTGTCTTCATTTCGATGACAGTTTATTAGTACCCTCCATTTACAAGCATTTCTATACAGAGAGTAACTTATTTGGTCTGTTCTCCCCTCAGACAAATGACAAGAGGTTAGGAGTTGAGATCCAGTATTACAGACATGGTGAGAACACCTTCTTTCTGGTCTGTTCAATATAGTTCTTTTTCTTTCTTGCTCTACACACGGTTTTGTGTCCTCTACTCTCCGTAGCCCCTGCTGCTTTCTGTGTCTCCTCAAATGGCATACGGACAGAACTGGGGACTTGGGTGGGGATATGCTTTTAACATCCTGAGACTGGGAAGCCTGGGTGTTTTGAGAAAGCCATGTTGGCTCAGAACAGAAGCATGGTGCTCTACCATCCTGAAGGTCTAATAAAAACTATGCAGAATAACTACCACCTGAACTTTTTACCCAAACGAAAACACTCTTAGCCAAACCTTTATACAGCAAGTAGCTACTACAGGCTTAAAACTACGATATTTACAAATAGGATTAACTTGAGTGTTTTCATCATCATCAACTTTATTTATAAGCGCTGTTCCTAAGATCACAGAGCTGTACAAAATAAGATCCACAATAATACATAACATAAGAAAGAATTAAAACAGTTATAAAATCAAGCAAATTGTCAAAGATTAAATATCAGGATTAAAACAAAACATTAGCTTATGCTGAACTTAGAGAACGCTAGCTCAAACAAGTGGGTCTTCAGTGCAGTTTTGAAGCTCTCGGTGGTCAGGCACACTCTGATCTGACAAGACAGAGAGTTCCACAGGGTAGGGGCCACAAAAGCAAAAGACCGAGCCCCAGAGGTCTTTAAACAGACCCTGGGAACCTCTAGCAATCCCTCGTCGATGGAGCGGAGAGAGCGGAGGGGCCAGTAGGGGCAAAGGTCTTGCAAACAGCCCAGACCCTGCCCATTTAGGCCTTTGTATGTCAGTAACCCGACCCTGAAGGTGATCCGCCACTGTACCGGCAGCCAGTGCAGGCCACGGAGCACAGATGTGACATGGTAAGATCTTGAAAGGCCATTCAACAACCTGGCTGCCACATTCTGCACCAGCTGCAGTCGGTGGATATCAACCCCCCGAAGCCCTAGGTATAGGGCATTGCAGTAATCAAGGCGAGAAGTTACAAAGGCGTGGACCAACGTTGGAAGATCGCAGAGTGGGACCAGGTGCTTGATCCAGGCAATGTACCTCAGATGGAAAAAAGAGGTTTTAATGACAGAAGACACCAGAGACTTTAACATCAGGTCGCTGTTGAATACAACACCCAGATTTCACACCCGGACCGAGGTGAACAGCTGGCCACCCTGAGCCAAACCCCGGAAGGTTGACCTGCCGACAATCCCAACCCACGACGACCAGGATCCACAACCAACACCTCAGTCTTACCCAAGTTCAACTTCAGCCAACTGGCACTCATTCAATCCTGGATCTCGGGCAAGGCAGCTATTAAATACCGAGACAGTAACACTCTGTTCGGGTGCAAAGGACATGTAGAGCTGAGTGTCATCTGCACAGCAGTGAAAACTCAGCCCATACTGCATCTCGTCCGGGACCACATTGTTTCTTCTGGGGAGGAGCGGGTGGCTCCCGCTAGTCGCTCCCCCTGCAGCGATCGGACCAGAATCACAGCACCTCAGGGTTGAGGCGCCGGCAATCTTGCGAAAGCTGGGCGGACCCCCCCCCCCGATGAATTCAGTACATTTTTCGGGGGCACCTCCAGTAAAGAGGGCTGAGTAGCAGCAGAAGCTGCTAATTTAATTCCTGGAACATTTTCGGCCCCTCCGCCGGCCCCGTTCCCTCCTCCCATTAAATGCCCGGTAATCACGCCCACCTTCTGCCCTGGGCCAATCGGGTCTGACATTAGTCAGCTTCTCAGCTGACATTCTGACTCAAAAAGTGTCTGTATTTTCTACAGGCGGACAGTTTCAACAATCACCTAAATGGGAACGGTTTTTGAACTGCATTGTACCTCCCTGAAACTGTCTACGAGTAGATAGGGAACAGTAACAAACTGGTTCTAATGCCCGAAGCCAACGATGTAATTGATTTACTCTTGAGTCAGAGAGATGACTAGTAACAGATAGTAAACAGTATAGTACGGGGTACCTATGTCCTAAGCTTACTGTGTAAATGACCTACTCTGAGTTCAGAGAGAAATAGAAGCCTAGCTGCTAGTTATTTATCCTAAAGTCTTGCCACCGTTTACATTTGAATAATACCCAAAAGGGGACACATAGGGAATAACTAACAAGCCAGACTCAGTAATTCTGGTCCCTCAAACTAAGGTGGTCCAAGTCAACCAAATGAGGAGACCCACAATTCCTACCTCTGTAACTCTAGGGTCCCCATTACTCAAGGACATGCCAATGAAGCCTGGGGCACCCCGTCAATACCTGCCCAACAGAGGTCTTCTTCTGGCCATTATGTATATCCTGTCAGTCCTCTGGGTGGGTAGGCTAATTGGCGCAGGGGACCCTAACCCACACGTACCCAAACAGCCCTTCACCCACACATACTACTGTGACCTAAGCCCCTACCAAAGCGATTTCAATCCTCACTGTAGACCGTCGAGCTTACCAAGAAAGGCGCATGGTCCCCCTATCACCCTCCACGCAATGAGGTCGAGCCCAAGAGGTCTCATCTCGCTCCTTAATCCCACCTCACTATGCCTCTTCAGAGTCCTCCTGCTCATGGCAGGTGATAGTCAACCGAACCCAGGCCCCATGCCTGGCAATCTCCTGATATCCTCCCCGCAAGACCCTCAATGGGTGTCCTCAAAGAGCCTGCGGATCGTGCACATGAACAAGTGCAGCCTACGACCTAAGATGCATGAAGTGCAAGCCTGGCTGGACCTTTATAAACCAGATGTACTGGCGGTGTCAGAAACCTGGCTCAAACCCCATGTCCTCCCACATGAGGTTACAGCCCTTGGGTACCACTCCTACCGGAAAGACAGGACTAACAAAAAGGGGGGAGGGGTACTCATTTATGTAAAAGATACCCGCAATTCAACCGAGGTTATCCTGCAACATGATGCCAGCACGGACTGTGAATCAATCTTCATCTGCATCACCCTGGGCTTCTGCAAACACCTCACCATAAGGTGCATATACAACCCTCCTAAGAATGCCCTTCAATCCCTGGAGGCAATCCTGCAGGATACAGTTAAACACGTCGCCACTGAACTCCTCATCCTAGGAGACTTCAACCTGAACTGGGCCCAGGATCCCACTCAGTCCCTTTCAGGTCTGATACAAGACACAAACCTTGTACACTTTATACTCTTCCTGTACTCACAGCTTACTAGAAGGAATACACCACTTAAGCCCACCTGCCCAACAGGGAGAGCACTGTGCAACTCCCTTATCTTGCTCTGGGCCCCCTCTATACCAATTTGACTCCTCTCTGCCTACCTGCAAGCCTTGCAGCATTGCTGCCTGGAACGATGAACACTGACTTATATATGACTACTATACTGTTCTTCTACCTACTGCCTGCATTGTAAACCCCTGCTGTTACTTGTATTGGCCCTGTGTGCTAATGCTCTTCAATGTAATCCTTCACTTGTTTTTGCCTGATGTTCATGTATGTACCTTGTAATCTCCTGGGTCGCACCTGAAAATAGGCACTTGGCTGTCTAGTTTGCTTACCCGGTTAACAAAAGCAAATAAATAAATCTCCGAACCTACCAGACTGAACCACAAAACAGGGAATCACTCTACCCACGACTGGGCTCTAGTGATGAACCCCTGCAATATCCAGTCCGCTGGTATCCTGGCTGACGCTTAGAGTGATCATTCTCCTATCTTCTGTATCTGGAAGAACAGAGAGCCCAGAGTGCCCCCAAGTATTCTGGCCACGAGAGATTTCACCCACTACACACTCGAACAATTTTCCAATCATCTAAACAACCTAGATTAGAGCCCGATCAAGCGTCTCCCTACCCTGGACGAGGCTGTGGCCTTCTTCCAGAGGACAATAAATGCGGCAGCCAACTTCCACGCCCTTATGAAAAAACTTTGTGCCAAGGGCAGCTGCTACAAATGGATAACACCTCCACTAAAGGCCCTCATGACACACTGGGAAAAGGTGTTGAAAAAGTTCAAGCATTCCGCACTACAGGCAGACCTTGTGACATACAAAACCCTCAGGAACAAATGCAAATTGGCCATAAAAAAAGCCAAAATAGAGTATGTCACGCGCCTTCAGAAAAATAACCTGGGGAACCCTAGACTGTTCTGGGCTCACATCAATGAACTGGTGAAGGGGAACAGCAAGTCCGAACCAGGACCCATCGAGATCAATGGACAACTAATTCATGAGGACCCGCTAACTGCCACCTCCCTAAACCACCACTTCACCAACCTAGACCCGTACAAGGCTGCCTTATCCCCCCACACCATCGACCCCAGCACTAGGGATCCCCCTGACCTCGACCGCCCATCCTTCCACCTAAGGCTAGTCAAGCCTCAAGAGGTTCTATCACAGCTAAAAACTCTAAAAGCCACTGGTGCTGGGGGACCCGACAGGATCCATCCCAAGCTGCTGAGGGATGGGGACCCAGCCCTGGCCAGACCCCTATCCTGGCTTATCAACTGCTCAGAGAAGGAGGGCGTCATCCCTACACAGTGGAAACAGGCCCATGGGGTCCCGATCCGCAACAGCAGCCGCCAGGAGTCTATTGGCAACTATAGACCAATCTCCTTACTCTGCATCCTGTCAAAAATCCAGGAAAAACTAATCTATGGATAACTATGCGACTACTTAGAGGCACATAAAATCCTGTCACCCTCTCAGCATGGCTTCAGAACTGGCCATGGGACAGACACAGCACTTACCAAATTTACAACAGATGTATTTCGTGGCCTGGATAAGGGTACCCCCACTGGTGCAGTCTTCACTGACCTTTCCAAGGCCTTCGACCTCGTCCACCATGAGGTCCTCCTCACTAAGCTGAGCAACATAGGCCTAGATAGCCACGCTCTGAAGTGGTTCGAGAGTTACTTGACCGTCCGGACGCAGAGGGTGAAGTGGAAGGACACCATTTCTGGCCACTTCCACTAAAAGAGGGGGTGCCCCAGGGGTCGATACTTGGCCCCCTCCTCTTCTCCCCGTTCACTAATGAACTATCATATCACTGTGGCGCAAGCTCCGTTGTCCAGTACGCAGATGATGCAGTCATCTACCGGTCCACCGCTAATCTGGGAAGCCTTAGCCCCCTACTCCAAGATGATCTCCAGTCACTGGAGCACTGGTTCACCGCGAAAAGAATGATCCTCAACACGTACAAAACTAAGGCAATCCTGATCGGCCCTAGATCCCTTGGTCAGGACAGAACACAGCACCTACACCTCACCACTGCGGCTGGCAACAGCCTAGAAATAGTACCCTCCCTGAAATACCTCAGCCTAACCCTGGACCAGGGCCTCACCCTGAAGAACCATGTGGACTCAGTCACTAAAACCTTACAAGGGGAAACTGGGAACCTTCTACCGCCTGAAAGACCAGCTCATACCCGAAGCCAGAATCTCAATCGCCAACAGTGTCCTCCTCCCAACACTCACTTATGCTGCCCCAGTCATGCAAGGGCTGGGAAAGCTGGAGAGAAACAGACTCCAGGTCCTCTATAATAAGGTGGCAAGGTTCGCCTCCCAGGCCAACCCTAGGGATCACCACTGCGATTCCCTATCCTTTCTAAACTGGCTCTCACTGGGTGTACGCTTCCAATACCCCCTGCTCTGCCTAGCCTACAAGTTAGTTGACTGACCCCCAGTCTCTCTGGCCTCGTTGCTCTGAGGCCAACCACCGCCTCCCGCGCACAACGGCCCGTACTCTCCTTGATGTCCCTATATTAGAACTAAGGCAGGCGGTACGTCATTTGACTTCACTGCTCCCACACTGTGGAACCAGCTCCCTCCTGGGGTGCAGGAAGCCCCCACTATCAAAAACTTCCGCACCAGGCTTAAGGCCCACCTATCAGTATCCAGCTCCTGTAATTGCACCAGCTCCTGACAGGAACCCAGAGATAACCGACTAGACAGGTCCTACTCCTCTACCACTGTTTAACTCCATGACAAACCGCCAATATTCGCTCAAAGTTATCACTGATGCTCTAACTATGTATTCCATTTGGACTGCTATGTTTCTGTCCTGTCACCATAACTGTGTTACTGTAATTCCTGTATACTGAACTAATGCTGTATTTGTTTCTGGTATTATGTAATTTCCTGGGTTGCCCCTGAATAAGGGACCTTCGGGGCTCAGTGGGCTTACCCGGTCACCAAAATTTAATAAATAACTAATGTCTGCCAATGGCAGCATATACACTGCGAAAAACATGGGGCAGCACAGAGTCCTGCGGAACCCCACATGACAGGGGGAGGGAGGCCGAGGAAAAGATCCCTGACACCACCCTCAGAGTCCTGCCAGTGAGGAAGGATCGAAACCATCCGAGGACTGTACAGACAATCCAGAGAGAGTCCGCAGTCGCTCCAGCAGCACCCCATGGTCCACA
Source organism: Neoceratodus forsteri (assembly GCA_016271365.2). NCBI lineage: Eukaryota > Metazoa > Chordata > Ceratodontiformes > Ceratodontidae > Neoceratodus > Neoceratodus forsteri. The sequence continues at coordinate 1,776,307,977 of CM057450.1, read as the reverse complement.
GTGTCAAATGCTGCAGAGAGATAAAGGAGAACCAAGATCATACAGCTCCCCCAATCTCTTGCTATCAGGAGATTAAGCACCCGAACCAGGGCTGTCTCAGTACTATGCCTCTTCCTAAATCCAGACTGGAGAGGATCATAGACAATATGAGAAGTGACATGGTCATCCAGCTGTGCCGCAACTACCTTCTCAATAACCTTACCCGAAAAAGGCAGGTTAGAGACTGGTCTGTAGTTAGCTAAGCAATCTGGGTCAAGGTAAGGTTTCTTCAGGAAGGCTACTACTACCGCCTCCTTCCAAGGGGTCAGGAAATACTCGTTTCCAATGAGCACCAGACTATCTCAGTAAAGATCGGGCCAATGACCTCAACGCACCCCACTAGTAGGCACGTTGGGCCCGGATCTAAATTACAGTAGGTTGGGTACATACAGTGCCTTCATAAAGTATTCACCCCCTTGGATTTTGTCACATTTTGTGATGTTGCAAACTCAAATTAAAATATATTTATATGGGATTTTTTTGTCACGTATCTACACAAATTACTCTATAATGTCAAAGTGGAATGAAACTTAACTTCTGGAATTTTTTGTACATTTAATTTAAAATAAAAACCTGGAATGTCTTGATTTGATAAGTATTCACCCCCTTTGCTATGACACTCCAAACTGAGCTCAGGTGCATCCAAATTCCTTGTGAGATCACTCTAAAACATGAATGGAGTCCACCTGTGGTCAGTTCAAATGGTTGACATGATTTCAGAGGAAATACACCTGTCTATATAAGGTCCCACTGTTGACAGTGCATGTCAGAGCAGAAACTCTACCATGAAGACCAAGGAGCTGTCCAGAGAACGCCTGATAGAATGTGAGGAGGCACAGATCTGAGGAGGGGTATGAAAACATTTCTAGGGTGTTGAAAGTTCCCAGGAGCACAGTCAAGTCCATCATTAGAAATGGAAAGATTACGGAACCACCCAGACTCTTCCTAGAGCAGGCCGTCCTCCCAAACTGAGCAACCGGGCAAGAAGGACCTTGGTCAGGGAAGTGACCAAGAACCCAATGACCACCCTGACAGAACTACATAGTTCCATGGCTGAGATGGGAGAACCTGTCCAGAGAACAACAATCTCTGCAGCACTTCACAGATGTAGCCTCTATGGGAGAGTAGCTAGATGGAAGCCACTCCTGAGAAAAGGCCACATAATAGCATGCCTGGGTTTGCAAGAAGGCACGTGGCAGACTCTGAGACCATGTGGCAAAGATTCTCTGGTCTGATGAAACAAAATCGAACTCTCTTTGGCCTGAATGCAAGAGCTATGCCCTGCATAAACCGAAGACAGCTCAGCACCGTGTAACACCATCCCTACCATGAAGCATGGTGGTGGCAGCATCATGTTATGGGGATGCTTTTCAGCGGCAGGGACTGGGGCACTTGTCAGGATAGAGGGAACAATGAATGGAGCCAAATACAGGCACATCATTGAGGAGAACCTGCATCAGTCTGCAACAGACCTTGGACTGGGGCGAAGTTTACGTTCCAACAGGACAACGACCCCGAGCATACAGCCAAAGCAACACTGGAGTGGCTTCAGAACAAGAAGGTGAATGTCCTTGAGTGGCCCAGTCAAAGTCCAGACTTGAATCCCATTAAGAATCTGTGGAAAGACTTAAAGATTGCGGTTCACCGATACTCCCCATCCAACTTGACAGAGCTTGAGTAAATCTGCAAGGAAGAATGGCGAAAATCCCCAAATCCAGATGTGCAAAGCTGATACAGACATACCCAAGAAGACTCAAAGCTGTAATTGCTGCCAAAGGCGCTTCTACAAAGTATTGACTCAGGGGGGTGAATACTTAAGTAAACAAGATATTTCAGTTTTTAATGTTTCATAAATTGTTGTTACACAATAAAAATATTTTTGCCCCTTTAAATTGTTGAGTATGCTGTGTGAATCAAGCGGGAAAAAATTCATTTCAATGCATTACAAATTCTGGTAGTAACACAACAAAATGTGACAAAATCCAAGGGGGGTGAATACTTTCTGAAGGCACTGTACCCTGGACAACCTGCACAATGTCCTCAATCGCCAATCGGTTGAAATCGGACCAGGTAGATAGACCAGGTACTTGCTACCTCATGCCAACCACCGTAATGCCCATTAGAGGGTGCTGAGTGGATCTCTGACCTGATGGTGGCAATCTTATTGGCAAAGAACCGAGCAAACTCATCACACAATTTGTGAAAAAGCACTTCATGACTGGAAACAGGTTGGATTGCACAACCTGTCCACAGTCCAGAAGAGCTGAGCAGGTCGTTTCCTTGTCACAGCAATTTCCTTGGACAGTAATTCTACCTTACAGGAGATCTTAGAGGAGATTGATGAGCCATTACAAAAACTATCAGTCGGCAATCTAAGTTTATCGACCTACAGTTCAGATTTCTGCAAGTGTCGCTCCAAGCTTCAACCGACCCCCGCCTCAACTCCTTCAAAGTCCCGTCAAACCAAGGAGACTTTGGACGAAGAGGGAGGGGGAGAACACGGACAGGAGCAAGAGAGTCGAGGGCACCCGTCACTGCCTTATTATAGGCATGTGCCAGTTCTGCTGGCTCCCTGCATACGCTCGACACACCTGATAGCTCCAGAACTGCCATAAGACCATCAGGGTTCAAACCCCTTAAAGGGCGGTACTGGACCATCTCCGAAGGGAATGATCTATTTGGGGGGGTGCCTTGAATCTGAACCATATAATGTGATGGTCAGACTATCCTAATGACTCTACCACCAGATCAGTGTTCTCCATCCCCAGGAGGAAGACCAGGTTCAATAAATGACCATTGTCTGTGGGTTGTAGAGGTAACAATCTGTGTGAGGCCCAACAAACTCATTAGCTGGAGGAAGTCCTGTCCAAACTGCGAGAGTTCATCCTCAACCCAAGCACTGAAAGCCCCAGAATTAACCATCTGGGGGATTCCAATGTTTTGTCAACAATGAAGTCCGCAACTTCCTGCAATAATTCTTTCCCACCCCCGGGTGGACAGTAGATGAGAAGTATTCTGCAACCTACACCTGCTCCCACGATACATTCAAAGGATCTGGTCACTCCCACTGGAACATCCGTAAGGCCCAGATCAGATTTAAAACAAGTTTGTTTATTTGTTTTGCTTTCTCTTAGTACTCGTCTACTATATATACCTCAGATAATGCAGTACTTATTTCACAGAAAAAGTTCTGGACTGTCCCCCACCTGACCTCAAAATTGCCACCTGTAACACATCACAGTCTGTTATCATGGTAAACACTACAATATCATAAAGATACTATGAGATTAGCTGGGAACAGGCTACTGCTTTTTAGACACACTCTTTAGACAGGCCATCAAGATGTGTCATAAACCACTGAAAAGAAAGAATATTTAAAAAGTTGTATCCTCTGGTGAACTGTAATAGTTGAAACACTCTGATTATATGAAGGCTTGGGCACATAAAGTGCAGTTGCCCTTTTAACATTTCACTACATTTTTATATGCTGTGTATGGAACTGCAGTATCAAATTGCTCCCTGAGCAATGGTATTTGTAGCTAAATACCGAAATGCTCAGCAGAATGGTATTTGGCTAGGGGCAGCTTACACACTGCATCATTCATAAGCACTTTAGAGGGGGCACTGACATCTTGATTATTTTATTTTATTTATTTAGTTTTTGTTAACCGGGTAGGTACACTAGACAAGTTTTATGCCTATTTTCAGGAACGACCCGGGAGAGTACAATAGGGTATAACAGGTACAACAGTTTCCTCACAGGTTTGTGATTCTCTACCCAGGTCAGTGGAGGCAGACCTCCTCTCCATACCCAGATCACGGTTAAAATCTTTGGATGGTAGGGCGTTCGGTGTAGGAGCCCTGATTCTTTGGAACGCCCTTCATCAGGAAGTGAGAGGTGCTCCTTCACTGACAGTTTTTAAAAGATCTCTGAAGACCGACTTTTTTAAATTTACGTTTTGGCCTGGATTCTTGATTTTAGATTATTCAAAGTCTGTTATTTAACTATAGTTTTATTTATTTATTGTAAAGCGCTCAGAGCTTCATGGAGTGGGAGCCGTATAAATAAAATTGCCATTGCCATTTGCCTTCAGAAGGAAGACAGGCTCAGCTATGCAACTTAATAATGAGGGTCTTTCAAGCTTCAAATGAAAAGGGTAAAGATGATTTCCACAGATGAACTCCATAAATATCAGAATGTTTCATGCCATCACAATGATGGGATAACAACATCCTGATATTTCTTTTCTTACATGTTTTTTTTTTTTTTTTTTATCTACATTTTTGGGTCCCTTTTGGGGAGCTGGTGGGCAGGGCTCCAGCCTCCCCCCCCCCGGGGGGGGGTCACATCCAACCCCGGCTGGTGTCCCCATTATCAGGAACATCACTGGGCCATCATGGAGCCCGCCAGCTCCGTTTTCTCCCACCCATGCCATGGCCACATGTACGTGTGTGGAGGCATGAGCATGCTGTGGTTCCGCAGCGCCCTCCCTATGTGTGCCGTTCCCTCACCTGCACTACCCTTAGGCCTCCACCTAGGGGCAACTGTACTGCAGGGGCAACAGGGTCCCTTCCCGGGACAGGAAAGCTGCCTTGCAGCTGCTCAATCCTGCTCCATCCCTCCCCCCAGCCGACCCCTGATGACCCAGGCTGACTCCCGAACCCGGGTCGCCGGCATAGCGCGAAGTGTGGTATCCAGCGCCTCGACCATCAGCACCACAAGGCCGGCTTTTTTCTTACATTTTTACAGGCAAACACAGCACGTTACCCTTGTGGCAGCCACAAAGATCAGGTGTCACAGCAAACATTGGTCCTAGATAACAAAAAATATATAATTCACTGTGTGATCTAGTGATTACAGCAACAGCTTTAGAAACAGAAGGCACACATGTTCAAACTCTGCAAGATCCAAATATTGTGACCTTGGGCAAGTCACTTTCCTCTCAGTGCTCCAGCCCACCCAGCTGTGAAAATGGGTAGAACAGGACCCCACTGGAAACAAGATGTTGCAGATCAGTTGGGCTACGATGGGGTAAGTTGTATATTGTAAATAAAGCAGCAAAGGACCCTCAGAAACTCAGGTAAGCTGTTGGGCCACACTGCCACCAGGCTGACGTGTCCTCCACTTTCACCCGCAAACCATCCCGAGCACCTCATTCCTCCCTACCTGTATCCCAAAACACACAGAGGCACTAACACAAGGGTCACAATCTCCTCCCCAGCACATGGAGACAGCTAATGGCTGCTCCTTTTCTTTCAATCAGACCAATGCATTAGAAATATAAAAGCTGGCAACCAAACATAACAATTAAAAAAAGTGTTGTTTATTTCAACAAACCAGGATGATGTCATGTCATTTGAGGCAAGGCTCATTTACAAAGCTATCCTATGCTGTTGACAATAGGCTGTATATAAAACACCATCCTTAGTTACAAACTAGTCGTGTAAGTTACTAGAAAGAGTTACAAAAATAAAACAAGGCAATGGCATGTGATTCTATCTCAGAATCGATTCTGGGGACATGAACCACTCAAGCTTTGCTCTTTTGTTTCAAGGAATCCCTCTCAATGGAATGACAGCCTTGTTATAAATACTTGCCAGTCTATTACTCTGTCTTCACCTCAGCACAAGTGGGGAGAAATAATTATAAAATCAAACAAACTGTTTCAGTAGCTGTGACAGTTCTATTTTGAGGCCCGGAGAGGGGAGAACAGAAGCACAGCTCAAGCAAATCACATACACGCCCAGAGCTTCTGCAGGCTCAGATTTTACAACCACTTAGTATTCTAAACACATCAACAACTGTGGGCAGAATACCCACTGAAGGCAGCTAGTATTCTGTTATGAATATTATGCTTTTTAGAAGAAATACATCTTACTATGTTATATGTAAGTGCAGCAAAACTGTATATAGCCTGAGGTAGTATACCAAATTTTGGGACAAAACACAAAAATGTTACTTCTGGTATTCCATCTGAATCACTAAATTTCTAGTTCTGTTCTAACACCCATAGTTCAGAAACAAAGAAACATACACAAAGACGACTCAATCCATCCAGTCTGCCCAAGTTCCCTATTTAGCCCTGGGACCTACTGTCCCTCCAGGGTCCCAGTCCTCCCATGCTTCCCCCTATTCTCATCCCAGTTTCTGCCACCCGAGCAACCACCACACCCTTCATTCTGTCAAACCTGTGCTTGGAAGCACCAAATGTTTCACCACCCACCACTTCTCATGGTGCATGGTTTCACAGCTCCACCACCCTTACTGTAAAATAATACTTCCTCATGTCCCTCCTGAAACTCCCACCTGTCTGTTTCCACTTATGTCCATTCATGTGACCTCAAACTAGTATTCAAGCGAAATACAGTAGCTCCCCCTGCAGTTCACCTTAATTCCTATGAGGAACTTGAAGGTCTCTGGCATATCTCCCCATCCCCCTGGTCTCCAGTAAGTACATGTTCAGTACACTGAGGCACCCCCTCATAGGACCTGCCCTGTTGGCCATCATTTTTGTTACCCTGCACTCACCATCTCCAGCCTATCCCTATACTTCCTGAGATGAGGGCACCAGAACTGGGCCTCACTAGTGATCTATACAGGGAAAATATTACCTCGTCTCTTCTGCTATGGCCCTTGGTTCTCCTCCAGATACATTCCAGCATCCTACTCTCTTTGCTTTATGCTGTTGCACTAACTCGATTATTTGAAGGAGTCACTGATGATTCCCACACCTGCCACTTGGATTGTCAGAGGGTTGTGGGCTCAATCCCCACACCTACACTTGGGTTAATATCCCAATACTGACACTGTAGTGCAGCATGATGAGGGTGCTGCACTTCTGAGGTGCCGCCTTTCGGATGAGACGTTAAACCGTGGTCCTATCTACCTGTTCTGGTGGTAGTTCAGGTGGATGTTAAAGATCCCATGGTGCTTATCGAAAAGAGTAGGGAAGTTTCCCCAGTGTCCTGGCCAGATTTCCCCCATTCACTAAAAATACCACAGACAGCTTAATCTGGTTCAAGGTCCGTTAGCATTCATCTGTGTGGAGGGGCAGCTGCAGAAAGTGGGGTGCTAGCTGCACACTCGAGTAGACTTGATAGATCATATGGCCTGTTTCTGCTGGCAAGTAGTAGTAGTAAGTAAGAAGTAGCAGTAAGATAACTCTATGGTCCCATTCCTCAGCCATGGTGCCAAGTCTCACCCAAAACATCCTGTACTCTGTTTTTGGGTTCTTGTTCCTTAGATGCATTACCTTGCACTTTCTGGCACTGAATTTCAACTGTCAAACCTTAGAACACCTCTCTGGCTTTTGTAAGTCCCTCTGCATTTCCTCGATTCCCTCGTTATCCACCATGCTACACACCAATCCCCCTGAGAGCAGTGCTATGCAATGCCAGGTCGCTCAGGAACAAGACCACAATTATTGCTGACTTGATTTCCTCAGTCGACCTGGCTTGCATCACGGAGACCTGGGTTGGCGACAATGCCGGCCTAGTTTTTGAGGCTGCCGTCCCACCTGTGTATACCGTGGTGCACTGCCTCAGAGAGGAACATAGGGGTGGTGGAACAGCCATATGTTTTAGATCTGACTTGGGCTTTACCGTGCACCCAGTGGGAACACCAAGTTCCTTTGAATGTGTGGCCATTCGTGGGGGTCCGGACACAGGTTGCAGGACTCTCCTTATTTACTGCCCCGCTGGGGCGGTGGGGAATTTCCAGCAGGAGGTTGCCGAATTCGTCATCATTAAAACACTGGAAGACCCCAGATGTATTATTCTGGGGAATTTCAATGTTTGGGCGAACAACGAATCTTCTCGGCTTGGTCATAACCTCCTCCAGATTATGTCATCACTGGGCATGTCGCAAGTTGTTTCTGCCGCAACACACCAAGGTGGCCACATGTTGGACTTTGTGTTCTTACTGGGGCTTGAGATAGATAATCTCAGGATTGATCAGGTGGTATGGTCCAATCACTGCATGGTGCAGTTCACGTTCGGGGCTCCCACCGGATGCCCTCCCCCTACAGAAATGATGAGCTGTCGCCCTTTGCGGGGACTGACCCAGGAGTTTTTTTTTGGCGGGAGCCAATCTGTCTAGAGTGGGTGATGCATGCATTGGAGGCATTGGTGCTGGGGTGGGCACTTGTAATAAGGTGCTATCCGACACCACTGACTCCCTCGCACCTGTCCGTGTACGACCCAAATCTTCCTTCCTGAGGTCCCCGTGGTATGACGGGGTTCTCAGGGAGATAAAGGGAAAGAGTCGGCAGTTACAGCGCTGCTGGAGAAAGTCCGGCCTGGAGCGGGACAAACTGGCACTGCATGTGCACTATAATGCATACCAGGGGGCAATCAACCATAAGAAGGCAGTGTTCCTGTCCAAGGAGATTGCTGCCAGGAAGAACTGACCAGCTATACTTTTTCAGACTGTGGACAGGCTACTTCACCCTGCTTGTCTACAGCTGAAAAAGTGTTTTTCTGATGTTGAATGCGAAGAGTTTGCGCGATTCTTCTTGGACAGAGTGCCCAGTATCCAGCAGGACGTTTCTCCAGTCACCAATGTCATAGCTGGCAGTGGTCGCCTGAAGTGTTCTGAGTGCACTCCACCTGGTTGGGGGGAGTTCAGACCAGTGGAGGTAAGTGAGGTCACTGGGGTGGTGACCAATCTGAAGCACACCTTTTGCGAACTGGAATCTGTGCTGATGCGTTTCTTGATGAGATGCACTGACATCATTGACCCGGTGTTTGCTCCGATTGTCCGGTGTTCCTTATCTAACAGGGTTTTCCCTGATGCCTTGAAAGAGGCATTGGTGAGACCACTCCTAAAGAAATCATTTTTGGACCCGGACAGGGCTAGAAATAATTTTTGCAGATGGCTGTCCAAAGGGCAGGTGCACTATTCATTTTGACTGTCCCACAGAATCTGTACCTATCTAGTTTTTTTGTTTACTAATTTTACATTTATGTTTCCAAAAATGAGCTAATAACAACTAGTGTGCCACCTAGCTGGTGCAGTGCCTTGAAAAGGGCTTAGTAAATGATGGTGCCCATTAAAAGGTACCCTAACAAGGGCTACTAAATATTAACCACTGGCTGGCACATGGCCCTGAAAAGGATATAACACGTGTGCCCTCAGTTCAGTGCCTTCTTCTGCTCAATAGTAGCCCTGACAAGGCCCTTGGTTAACTCCATTCTGCTCCTTCTGCTTAACTCCCTTCTGCTCTGCCCGGACAAGTCAATAAGCTTCCTCTGCTCCTGTGTATACCACAAGCACTAAATGTCTTCTCCCTAAGCAACAACCTTGACGAGGGTTTTTAACCAGCCTCTCCATTTCCTGTCTCTGGAGCCCTTCCTGCCCCGACTAGGGTTTTAAGTGGTTGTCTCAGGCTATTAAGTTCCTCTCCTGATCTCCAAATATTGAGTCTTCCACTCTCTCTGCCTTGACTGTCTGCCATGAAAAGGGCCTTCAAATACAATGTTCTAGTCCTTACAATGGCTTTTAAATAGCATTACCCAGGCTGCTCTTAGGTAGTTGAGAGCCCTGGGGAAAGAGTTTTTATTTTGCACTCCCAAAACTCTTCTGCCAGTGAACAACAGCTGTTCTTGGGCTGCTATTGTAAGTACAGCACACAGAGAAATGCAATGTCGACAACAAAAGGAATATGGGCAACTACACATGCACAATGACAGGGAACACCTAGCGCGGCCTGCTGCTTGAGAAAACTGCCACCACACAGAAGAGATAATGACGGGGTGATGAACTGAATGGGATATCTCTCAACATATGACACCATGATGTTGGGATGCCCATAGCTCAGCCTTACAGGTTGCAGCATCTCCGAGGTCCTAGTGCCAGCTAATGCTTTTTCATTTGGTGCCTGTCCCAGGGACAGGCAGAAAAAGGAAACCAGCTGTCCCTGGGGAAAACTGGGTGTCTGGGAACAGGCAGACAGGTGGTTATTTCGACCCCTGGACCCGGAGGTCAGGGCAAATTACCGACCTGTCTCTAATCTTCCCTTTTTGGAGAAGGTAGTGGCGCTTCAGTTGGAGGAGCACCTCATGACCCACGAGTTATATGAACCTTTCCAGTCGGGTTTTCAGGCGAGGCATAGCACAGAAACCGCGCTTGTTCGGGTGCTGAATGATGTCCTCAGGGCGAGAGATCGTGGAGATAATACAATTCTTGTTCTCCTACATCTCTCCTCAGCATTTGGCACCGGGACCATTGTGCGTTGCTGGACCGCCTTAGGGATCTCTGCGGACTCACCGGCACCGTCATCTGCTGGTTTGAGTCCTTTTTAACCAGCAGGAGGCAATGGGTTGTGATGGGGAATTTTTCCTCCGCCCCAGGCTCCTATCTTGCGGAGTCCCTCAGGGATCCGTATTAGCCCCAGTGTTGTTTGCAGTGTACATGCTACCCCTGGGAGGGCTCGTTAGGAAGTATGGCTTGGATTTTCATTGCTACGCTGATGATACCCAGCTATACTTTTCCTTTGCCCCAGGAACATCCAACGCAGTAGATGTGCTAAAGAACTGCCTTGCTGAGACTAACGACTGGATGGCCTCCAGCTGGTTGCGACTGAACTCTGATAAGACGGAGGTATTGGTGGTGGAGTTGAACAGAGTGCATGATAGGATGGCCTCTGAATCAGAGACTGGACTTGTTCTGGGATTTGTTTCATTAAAGACCTCCTCTAGGGTGCGAAATCTTGGTGTCATTCTGGATAGGAGTTTGACTATGGAGGTGCAGATATCCTCCACTGTTCGCTCCTGTTTTTTCCATCTTAGAAATGTCGCCAGGATAAAGCCCCTTGTTCTGCCTCCGGACCTCCCCACTTTGATGCATGCCTTAGTTACATCAAGGCTAGACTACTGTAATGCGCTCTACCTCGGGGTCGCGGGAGGATCTCGCCACAGACTGCAGCTACTGCAGAACGCAGCTGCCCGATTACTAACTGGGCAGCCAAAATTTTGTTATATTACACCAATGATGCGTGAGCTGCACTGGCTGCCAGTCAGGTGGAGAATCCTCTTTAAGGTGGGTCTTCTCACTTATAAGACCCTACACAGTCAGGGCCCTGGGTATCTGTCTGACCTTCTTGTACCTGCTCTCTCTGTCCACCCCCTCCGTTCCACTTGTGGAGACCCCCTAGTGATTCCAAGGACAAGGCCGAAATCTGCTGGCGACAGGGCTTTCGGTGTCGCCGCTCCCATCCTTTACAATTCGCTACCCCTCGGGGGTTAAGGGGGACCCTACTTTAGAGGTATTCAAGGCCTGCCTTTAGGCTCTCCTATTTGCTCAGGCATTTCTGGACTGAAGGGTTAATTTATGGATCTGATTAATTCATTAATTTTTATATGTTGCATTATTATCCTGGGTTTTATTTTGTATCTAATGATTCTATTTCTGAAGATGTGTTTATTGTTTGTACAGCGCCCAGAGCCTCTGGGATTGGGCGTTTTTAAATAAATTTAGCCTTGCCTTGCCATCTGCAAAGAAACATAACCTGCCCTGTATTCCCTCACCAATGTTAATGACGAACATACTGAAGAGGACCAGATCCCAGACAGATCCCTGTGGTACCCCTCTCGTGACCTCAACCTCTGCGACCTCACCATTAGCCACTCAACTATTGAGTTTACAATGACCTTAGCACACCCAGATTCTCCACCTTCTTCAGCAAGCATGTATGAGCCACAGAGTTGAAAGCCTTGCTGAAATTAAAGAAGAGCAAATCCATGGCATGGCCCCCATCCAATTCCACAAGAAAACTACCAGGTTAGTCTGACAAGATCTCCCTGCCACACATCGGTGCTATTTACTCTCCTGAAGACCACTGCTCCTCATAAGATTCACTTTCACCAATGACTCCTTCAGGTTCACCACAACAGAGGAAAGACTGACGTATCTGCAGTTCTCTTTTTTTACCCTTGTCTCCCTTCCCCTTTATGGAGCAGAACTATGTCCGCCATGCTCCAATCCTTCGGAACTACCTCCGTCCTTAGTGAGCTGCTGAACAGATCTACCAGGGGTTCAGCCAGTACTGCTGCCAGCTCCCTGAGTAACCATGGATGCAACCATTCTGGACCCGGGGCCTTATCTTTCTTTTTCGGAACTACCCCATCCGTGCGCTGCTGAACAGACCTACCAGGGGTTCAGACAGTACTGCTGCCAGCTCCCCTGAGTAAACTTAGATACAACTCATCTGGTCCCAGGGCCTTATCTATCTTTAGGGCTGTCAGCCCTTTCTGGACTCTTTGCTTGTAAATATTGTCTGCCTCATTTCTGAGGACCCCCTTTGTAGCTGCTTTGATACTACTCTCTGCCAAGGGACCACCATCCTCCCTAGAGAAAACTAAGCAAAAGTAATCATTAAGGATTGCGATCTTTTGCCCCTCCTGCTCTATCACCCTATCCACCTTGGCCAGCCTTATGATTCCCCCTCCTTTCTACCTTTTTTCCCAATATAGCAGAAAAACTTCTTCTCTGCTCTTGACCCCATCCGCAATACGCAGCTTTGTGTCCGCTTCTGCCTGCCTAACTGCCCTCTCTGCCTCCCTATTTTTGCAATATGTATTCTACCCTTTCTTTTCTTTATACAGTACTTGTAAAAGCTCTTTTTCTTGGCCCTCACCGCTTTCCCCGATTGTTGCAGAGAACCGTAACAGGCTCTTGAACCTGTTACTTTTGGTTACCGTTCTCATGCAAGACTTGGATGCCTCAAGAATAACTCCTTTAATTGCCCCCATCTCTCTCTCCCATCCCTTCCCCCTCGTTATTTGAAACTTGTTTATTCTCCTCGCAGGTCTTGTTGGGCTGGGGTCAAGACTAACTGTGTTTGTTTGTTTTTTTGGTTTTTGCACTGGTTCACCCAAGAAAGTGGTACCCAGCTGCACTGGCTGCTAGTGACTGAACTAGCCCCAAGCTTAAATTCAGATTTACAGAAAATAAAAGAAAATAAGTGCATGGCCAACACAGTTGTGCATTCGCTTTCTGTGTGCAGAGTGAATTCCCCTTGATACTGTATATTAGGCTGACTGCTACTATTAAGATTCTTAGCAGTATAGCACTGTTATAACTTAAGTTACTGTGACTAACCTGCAGCTTCCCGTCATTAGGCCTATCTTGCACAAATATATCCTGCTGCCAGCTAGAGTGTGAACAACCAAGCATTCACTAAAGCAGTAACTGATAAAGGAACTTGGTGCATATGTAGTCTGAATTGAAGCTAACAGTACTGTGGGCAATGGCCGTTTGGTTGCTCTGCCACATGGCTGGGTTCAGCTGTCAAAGAGCTGCAGGAGACTCTAGACAAGCCTGGCTCAGAAACCACTCCCAACATCAGATATGTCAAAACAGCCACACTTTTACCCTCGCCTGCAAAAAAAAACACTGTACTGCCTGCCTGGAGTCAGACCCTCCCCCACCTATGTGGCCAGGCCAGAGATGAGATGACAAGACACCCTACCTTCAGCCACCACCGATAACAGTGTTTTACCTCACACAGTGTAAGTAACAGTTGGTAAATGCACTAGACAGAGCGCACTGCAAATAAAGAAGGAAAAAGAAAGGGGAACGGCCTGGTCTGATTTGGTCCCAAATCCCACCGTCACATGCCGCTGCAGGTTCACTCACAAACTTCTTTGCCTGCATTTTTTGGTCTGCCCTAGGCTTCCATGAGTAGGAGGGATGGTTAACAACAAAAAAAAAGTTATATCTGACTGCATCTAAGTCCTCCTGGGTTTTTTGGGGGCCCCGCTCCTGTACTAACTTAATCACTGTGGAAGTAACACTTTCCTACAAATTTCACTGCCTCCTTGTCCGACTACGAATTCTGTGAAGGCAGTGAGAGTGCCGTGCTGTTCTAGTCTCCCTTACAGTGAGAGGGTTTGGCAGCCGATTAGCTTTTCATGGACACTGAGAAGTGATATCTCTTTTACAACTGCTTTTGCTCAATATTTGTCTGACTACAAGCTTTTTGAAGGCAGTGAGAGTGCTGTTCTGTTTCAGTCTCCATCACAGTGAAAGGGTTTGGGGGCTGATTAACTGTTTATGGACATTAAAGAAGAGACATTATTCTCGTTTTAATCCTTTGCCTAACTTTATTTTAATTATAATTATAACCTGAAGGCAGTGAGAGTGCCTTGGTGGTTGAAATAACAACTACTTGATGATAACTATCTGGTGAGATGAGAGTTTCTAAGATTTAAAAACTGTTTTGGAGAAATCTATTTCTTTTATTAATTTTACTTTTATTTTAATTTTATATATATTTTTTGTTTTGGGGGTTTTAGTGTGTATATTTTGTGTGAGGATGTGCTGGGGATTTACTCGGACGGTCAGGCATAATTCCCCCTTCAAGCTTAGGGACCTCCGCCCTTTTAATTGCCCCCCATTGTCCCCGGAGGTATATAGATGTTGTAGGGCTCTAGGGATTGTGAGAAGGAGGAAGGTGGGGGCCCGACCTGGAGGGGGAATGGATAGGAGTCGACGGATTGGGACAGTGAGGACAAGACGACGTCCTGGGGCGAAATGGGTTCAGGAGAGAGGTCTACCTTGCCTGATTCCCATACCCAAGGGCTCTGCTCCCAGCAGGTAGGTAGCTCGGTCTTCACGGGTAACTCATCCAACTCGGACGGTGTTATGTAATGCCAGGTCCATTAAAATCAAGACTGCTATAGGAGCTGATCTTGTTGGATCATCGGACCTGGCATGCATCACTGAGACCTGACTGGATGAAAATGCTGGCGCTGTTTTGGCCTCAGCTATACCAGTCGGGTACTCGGTGATACACCGTCCGAGACTGGATTGTAGAGGTGGGGGGTGGCAATCTGTTTTAGGAAAGAACCGAGTCTGATGGAGATAGCAGTGGGAGTTACCAAATCTTTTGAATGTGTCCTGGGTGAGGGTGTGGGGTACAGGATTCTTCTCATTTACCATCCACCAGGTAATGGGAATGTTTTCCTGCAGGAAGTGGCAGACTTCATCATCGACATGGCACTGGGATCCTCCAGATGGCTGATCCTGGGGGACTTCAATGCCTGGGTCGACGATGAACTCTCGCAGTTTGGTTCTGACTTCCTCCAGCTAATGAATTCGCTGGGCTTCACACAGGTTATTTCCTCCTCTACCCATATAGATGGTCATTCATTGGATTTGGTGTTCCTCCTGGGGATGGAGATATCCAACTTGGTGGTGGAGCCAGTTGGATGGTCTGAGCATCACACCATCGGGTTCAGTTTCCTTATCCCCCCCCGGTAGGTCGATCTCTACGGAGATGGTTCGGTACCGCCCTTTGAGGGGTGTTACCCCAGAAGACCTGATGGCGGTGCTAGATCTATCGAGTTTGCCTAGTGAATGCATCGGATCCTGGGGACCTGGTTCTTGCCTATAATAAGGCGGTAGCAGGGGCCCTAGATTCCATTGCTCCTGAACATGTTGACCCTCACCCTTACCCAAAGTCTCCTTGGTTTGATGAGACTTTGAGGGAGTTGAGGGGAGTGGGAAGAAGGCTTGAGAGATGTTGGCGGAAATCAGGCCTGGAGTGTGACAGGCTTAATTTGATGGACCACTATCGTGTCTATCAATCAGCAATTACCCGTAAGAAGGCAGAATTCCTGTCCAGGGAAATTGCTGCTGCACAGAATCGACCAGCCCAGCTCTTTCGGACCGTGGACAGACTGTGCAATCCACTCTGTCTTCAGCCTGAGAGAGCATTTTCACAGGAACGCTGTGAGGAGTTTGCTCGATTCTTTGAAGATAAGGTTGCCACAATCAGGTCCGATCTCCTTTTAACTCTCTCAAATGGGAGTTGTAGTGGTTGGCAGGAGATGTCGGACACCCAGTTTGTGTGGTCTGACTTTGACCGACCCACAATCAGTGACATAGTGATGATCGTCCAATCACTGCGACCAACCAACTGCAGTTTGGAGCCAGGCCCCACCTGCCTCTTAGTAGGATGTGTGGATAAAATCGGCCCGATCCTTGCTGAGATAATCTGGTTGTAGTTGGAGAAGGGGATCTTTCCTGACCCCTTGAAGGAAGCCGTGATTAGGCCCCTTCTAAAAAAACCCTCCTTAGACCCGGAATGTCTGGCTAACTACAGGCCTGTCTCTAACCTGCCTTTTGTAGGCAAGGTTATTGAGAAGGTGGTTGCGTTGGACGATCATTTCACCAGCCAGAATGTCTAGGATTCTCTCCAGTCAGGATTTAGGAAAAGACATAGTACCGAGACAGCCCTTGTTAGAGTACTAAATGACCTCCTAATAGCGAGAGATCGAAAGACTCATTCCATCTTGGTCCTTCTGGATCTCTCTGCAGCATTTGATACCGTTGATCATGGGGTTCTTTTGGAGCGCCTGCGGGTTATCTGTGGGCTATCTGGTTTAGTCCTCAGTTGGTTTCGATCATTCCTCGAGGGTAGGACTCAGAGGGTGGTGTCTGGGATTTGTACTTCGACATCACTCCCCCTATCCTCTAGGGTGCTGCAGGACTCTATTTTAGCACCCATGTTATTTGCGGTCTAGTTGCTGCCATTGGGAGTGATCATTAGGCAGTACGGCTTAAGTTTTCACTGCTATGCAGATGATACTCAGCTGTACACGTCCTTTGTGCCTGACCAAGGTGATGCTGTCTCGGTCTTTAATAACTGTCTCACCGAAATTCAGGACTGGATGACTGAGTTGTTGCGGTTAAACCCTGAAAAAACTGAGGTGTTGGTGGTGGATCCAGGCAATCAAGGGGTAGGTTCGTTGATTGGGTCACCCTCAGGTCTTTGGCTTGGGGGGACCCAGCTGACGATCTCAGACCGGGTGCGGAACTTGGGCATTATATTTGACGATTGTCTGACCCTCAAACATCAGGTGTCAGCTGTTGTCAAGACCTCATTTTGCCATCTGAGGAATATAGCCCAAGTGAAGCATCTGGTTCCTGTTGATGACCTTCCAACATTGGTCCACGCCTTCATTACCTCCCGCTTGGACTACTGCAACTCCCTGTACCTAGGGCTACCGGGGGTGGATATTCGCCATTCGCAGCTGGTGCAGAATGCGGCGGCCAGGCTTTTGACTGGTATGTCAAGGGCCAGTAATATAACGCCTGTCCTCCATGGACTGCACTGGCTGCCGATTCAATGGCGAACCACCTTCAAGGTCGGTTTGCTGACCTATAAGGCCCTACACGATCAGGGACCTAGTTACCTGCAAGATCTTCTTCGTCCTTACTGTCCTTCCCGTCGGCTACGACCCACCAATGAGGGATTGCTAGAGATTCCCAGGGTTCGTTTAAAGACATCAGGGGCAAGATCATTTAGTTTTATGGCTCCAACCCTGTGGAATTCTCTACCTCATCGGGTGAGAGAATGTCTGACTGTCCAAAGCTTTAAATCAGCTTTGAAGCCATATTTGTTTAACCTGGCATATCCGGATTTTTAAATATATTTATGAATTGTTCTTAGGATTTTAAGTTTTATGTATTGATTTGTTGTAAAAGCGCCTTGGTTTTGGAAAGGCGCTTTTTAAAAATAAAGTATTCATTCATTCATTCATACATGACTTCCCAAGAGTTCAACTGCAGCCATTGTCACGATCACTGGTTCTTTTTTTTTTATAATTTTGTGTTTATTATTTTTTCATGTAATAACGTACACAGTTTTCCTCATACAGGGTTTTAGGGTAAGAAAGTATGACAAGTTGATATTCATATCATAGCCCCCTGTAATCTTTTACAATAGAAAGGGGGGGTATGTCCATAATTGTATCTTGAAAAAGTGTCCTGAAAATGCCAGCCTTCTCAGTGGCAATGGAATGTCCTTAACAGGTAGTATTAATACAAGCATTATAACGCAGTCAAAAATAACTGCTATTTATCCATATAACATGAATAACAAATAGGAAAGATGTGCATCCTCCCAGTCAGCCTCACAAACAGTTGACAAACAGAATATCATCTTATATAGATTCCAAATTATCATCCTTACTGTTTCATGTTAATCAGATTCTAATATTAACGTAATGATTTGGTAATGTAACGAGATAATGGTCTGGTTAGCATACCCAGCTTGCTCATGTACAATTCGAAAATATCTTTAAGCAACATGGCCAAAAAGGATGAGGGGAGAAATATTCAAAAGGTGGAATAACCCACCGTTAGAGGCACAGTGACCACACCGTGTACCTTCCCCAAAGTAATACACCCAAATGCCCCCCTCATTCACATCAGCAATGAGCCCCAGTTCAAATACTTTCCAAATTTAGTTTATATGCCCCCCAGATTCATTCTCAAGTTCAGTGATCAAAGATCAGCTAATACTTATGGGAACAGTACGATCTTTTCAGGTTTCCAGCAAGGTCATCATGTCGTTCCTAATCGGCGACCAATATCTTTCTTTCGAGTCTTGAACTTGTCCCCGGTCTCCCAGAATCGATTCGAAGACAAGATGTGATCCGAAGACCCGCAATCTCCACCTCTCGACCCAAGGACAATTTGGGAAATTCAGGTATTCTCCTCCCATACAAGCTTCCTCCCTCCGCAGCAACGATTTCGTCCATGGCAGTGTATTACAGGTCTCCACGAGGCCTCGAAATTGCGCACTCTCTTCGTTCGGCCCAACGGCGATCACCTGAGTAGCGGTCGATCGCTCCTTCCAGTTGCAGTTCGTAGATCCTAAGTCCGTGGCTATTTTCGGACCTCGCTCTATCATTTTTAGGGATTTTGCCATCTTAGAGTTCATATCCTGCAGAATATCAAGTAGTTGCTGCCATGGGGGGCTTACAGCGGTTTTCAGCCCATTGATAGCCTTGTAGCATGATGGATCTGCGGCCTTGCCTGCCATATCGTCGAAGATTTAAGCGACTTTGAAAGCTTGATTTCCCGTCTCACCGGGTCAAATCTGGTATCAATCGAAAGCTGATACAATCGCCAGGTCAACACAAAACAGTTTTCAAATGTTCAGTTGGCAGGAATAATTATTTTTATTAAAATATAGCAACTGATGTGAAGAGCTTCTGAGAAGTGCTTCCTGCCTGGAGAATGGCTCTCTTGCGCCCGCCCCCCCACGATCACTGGTTCTATGGTCTCTTCTGCAAGCATGCTCAAACACACTGTATGCCTCCCTCTCAACTACACCTACGCATCAGCTCCAGACTGCTGGGGGTGGGCGGCAGCAGCAGAGTTCAAATCAAACTCCGCACAAATTAGAGGACACCCTGGGAACCTAGGAGCTACAGTTACGTTCTTGTTGGTGGCCTCAGCTGAACAAATAAATAAATAAAGCCTGGAAATAAGGTTTTAGAAAGAACCATTAAAGGGCCATTACCCAATTATGGCTAAGATTGCACTAGCCACACCAGGAAAGTCAGGGGACAACTGCACTGGCCCAATGCAGTCTGCATGATGCCCCAGGTTAGTAAAATAGTGCTAAAATCCCTCCTTCAACCTCTTCCACACTAGGAGTCGCTCCAATCTGGTCCTCTGGGGCACCCAAGATGCAACACTCAATCCGCTGACGCATGGCTCCCCCAAGCTTACAAGAAGATTGAGTCTGCCCACAGCTCTTCAGCAGAAGCTCCTCATTTAATCCAGCCATCAGAGGGTGGGGCCCATGGCACTTGAAGCCATCCCAAAAGAATGGAAAGAAAGAGGGGCCCTGTGATGAATCTGAGGGTGGTGCTTTGTGTTTTTTCTGCCCAACTTTATCTCTCTTTTTTGCATTCTCCCACATGGCCCCTCCCGTGAGAATACATATTAGCCAGCACATCAGATGTGCCACATGTGTGCAACCCCTAGGTCCCCAGAGTGCCATATCGCACCTGGAAACGAGCCTCAGCTCAGTGTGCCTCTCCCGGTTACCAACATTTTAAATAAATAAATAAATCCCTAAATCCCACAGCACTACTTCCAGCTGCACTGCCACTGTGGTCACTCGGGTGGCGGAAGAGGAGCGGAGTATGTAGTCATTCCTCACCAGGGGAAAAAATCATCCTATGGGACACTCCACCCTCCTTCTTGCCAGCCATCCAGATATTCATTCCTTTATTCAGTTTATTCACACTGATTAACACTGCATGAAGAAAACACAATGGTGCCCTGCAAAGAGTAAATGCTAAACAGAACAGTTATGTAAGAACTTACCATAATAGTAGATCTTCAAGGGACTCTCTTTCATCAGGTCACACCTATGGAACTTGCCAGTCAGGCACTAGGCACCAGGATCCCACGGAAGCTTTTTCCTGTAGCAATCTACTAGGGGCTGCCCATGCTGACATCATGCGCCAATGTCACAACTCTATATGGTCATGGCTGTCCTGCTCCCTCCTCAGTTCTTTTCCCCGGAGACCAAATGGGCCAGGCCTCCCCTAAGGGACAGAGGAGAGAGTAGAAGTGCCCTATTATAGAACAAAGGCTGGAGCAACAAGAGAGACAGTGAGAAAACAGAGACGCACAAGGGGGATGGATGGTGGGATGGCATGACCTGATGAAAGAGATTCCTTCGAAGATCTACTGTTACGGTAAGTTCTTACATAACTGTTCTATCTTCTTTGGGGATATCTCTCATCAGGTCATACCTATGGAAAGAGTCCCAAGCAGTAACAGACAACAGGACAGGCTGGGTGGCTGGGGGCCAGAGGCCTAAGAAAGAAGGCCTTGGAGCACAGCGACGGCAAACCCTGCACTTCTTCTAGAGGCAATGTGCTTGGTGAAAGTGTGGACAGTACTCCAAGTGGCAGCAGCACAAACTTCTGCAGCTGACATTCCTGAAATAGGCAACAGAAGTGGCCACACCTCTAGCTGAATAGCCACGCACAACCCCATGAAGTTCCTTACCGTATTTTCTATAACACAAAGGAATACAGTTGGCCAACCATTTGAACAAGCTGTTAAGAAACAGGTACACCCACTTTCCCTGGGGGGAGAAAAACAAAAACAAATGTGAGGACTTCCTGCAACTCATTGGTATGATGTGGATAGCAGCGTAAAATTTTATGCGCATCTAAAGTATGGAGCAATGCTTCCCCTGGATTAGCATGCGCTGGGTAATAAACAGGAAGGAGGATGAATTGGTCTAAAGTAAATGCAGATACCACCTTAGGAAGAAACTTAGGGTTGGTACACAAAGACACCCTTTCCTCCGGCCCGGTGGCACAAAGGGTTGAGGCGCTGGATGTCACACCTCGCGCCACGCCGGCGACCCGAGTTTGGGAGCGAGCTAGGCTGCCGGGGGTCGGCAAGAGAGGGACTGGATTGAGTGCCCGATGGGCTGCTCTCCAGTCCCCGGGGGAGGGTGTTGGGGAGCTTGGCGCTACAGTGGCCCTGGTGGAGACTGGGGTACGCGAGTAGCGCGGGAGCATCGTGACAACAACGTATGCCCGCGCTGCCAGAGTTGCCATGCACCAAGCATCAGAAGCCGCCCACACGCTGGGGTGAACACAGAACAGAGGAAAAAACTCTGCTTGGGGGGCAGGCGACGGCACTGGTCTCCCATTCCCTCCGCCGGGTTCCACCTCAGATGGCCTTCCAGTATCCTCCCCCAGGTGCCTACCTGTAGTTGGAGTCTGAGTCACAAGGAGCCCAAGAGGCGCGGGGTGGGTTAAACTGAGGGTGCCAGCTGCAGGTGGCGGGGAGAAAGGAGGTACAGTCTGAAGGGGGCCTCAGGCGAGCAGGACAAGGATCAGTTGCCAGAGAGAGGTCCTCACGAGCCACGACCGGAGCTAAAGAAAGTTGAAGACGACAAAAAAAAAAAAAAAAAAAAGAACACCCTTTCCTTGAGAAAATTAAATAAGGCTGCTCGCACATGAGCACCTGTCGCTCTGAAATCCTTCAAGCAGGAGTAATAACTAAAATAAATAACGCTTTCCACGACAGAAAGCGTAGCTCGCAAGATGCGTCTGGCTCAAAAGGAGGCAGGGTCAGCTTCTCTAAAACAAAACTGAGGTCCCAAGCCGGGAATGGATTACAAATGGGGGGCTTCAACCGGAGAATGCCCCTCAGAAAAGTACGGACCACATCTAACTGGGCCACAGTACAACTGTCAGCAATCACATGAAAGGCAGATATAGCCAACAAGCAGAAAAGCGGCAATTTTGCGTTGAGTGGAGATGCAAGAAAAGTCCAACTCTGGACAAACCCACCTGTTAAACAGATCTTCTACAACCGAGGTCAGCAGTTTCCCACTTGTGCATCCTCAACTGCGACGTGCTTAGCTGTCTGCCAAGATGTTTTGGTCACCAGCAACTTGGATGGCCGACAGTTTTAGACTGTGTACCCCCCCTTGTTTGCTGATGCAATAGACTATGCTGAGATTGTCCAACTGCACCAGCAGGGGACCAGGTGAGAGATGGTTCTGGAAGGCCTACAAGGCATACAGAACTGCCCTAATTTCTTGAACATTTATGGTGGAGAGGGCCTCCGAAGACCACCTCCCTTGGCTCCAAAAGGGAGACAAGTGCACTCCCCAACCTAGACCCAAAGCGTCTGTGGAGAGAATTTGCTGGTGAGAAGGTACGAGAAAGGGAACCCCTCAAGAAGACCAGGTGGGTCTGCCGTCAAATTCTGTGTTTCTAAGAAATTGCTGCGATCCATCCACCACTGAAGCACTTTGTATACAGGGGAGGAAACAAGGACCTGCTGATCCAGACTGTCTAAATGCTGATCCCACTGGACCCTCAGAGTCCACTGGGGGGGATTCTCATGTATAACCTGGCCAAAGGAACAGTAACAATGGCTGCGGCCATCAGGCCAAGCAGCCTCAGGAAAGTCCTGGCTGTAAGGTGCCTGCTCTGAGTAACAAAGTGGGCCTCAGTCATCAGACCCTCTGCTCTGTCCTGGGGAAGAAAAGCCTTGCCCCGAGAAGAGTCCAGTACCACCCCTATGTACTGCAGCTGTTGAGACGGGGTCATCACAAACTTGGGAAAGTTGACTGTTATGCCCAAGAAGTGGAACAACTGCAAAGCGCGATGCAGGGTTTGTAAAAACTGATCTCTGGACTGCACCTTCAAGTAGCCAGTTGTCCAGACAGCGAAAGACATACAGGCCAGCTCGCCTGAAGGTGCCATCACAGCTGCTAAGCATTTGGTAAATACCCGTGGCGCAGAGGATAAGACAAAGGGCATGACCATGAATTGGTAATGTTCCCCCTGAAACTGCAACCTGAAGTATCGTCTGTGTGGAGGGCAGACTGGAACACAACCAGTCTCCCTACTTCACCAGAGGCAGGAGGCCTTGCAGGGTGATCATCCTGAAACTCTTGAAGTGGATGTAAAGACTGAGCTCCTTGAAGTCTAGAATAGGCTGAAGGTCTCCAGTTCGCTTGGTGACTAGAAAAAACCTGCAGTAGAACCCTCTGTTTGTCTGCCTTTTGGGCACAGTCTCTACGGCCTTTTTGCACAGCATAGTGAGCACTTCCTCCCGAAGCAGAGGATTATGATCCGGGAGTTAGGAGGAAGGAGCAGGCGGAGACTCCGGAGGCTGTTCCAGAAATTCTAGAGTGTACCCTTGTTGGATTACCTGCAGAATCCAAGCATCTACAGTAATGGTTCTCCACTGCTCTAGGTGGAGGGAGAACAGACTCTCAACTACCACCTCCCAGCTTGGGGCAGTAGGAGGGGGTGGTCCAGCAAGGAGTCATGCTCAGGAAGGACCTGCGGCCTGCAAAACCTCCCTTGGGACTTTTGGAAGGAGCACCGGTTGTGGAAGAAGGGGAGGGCAAGGCAGGACTGACCCAGCATTTCCCTTGGGGCCTGGTTCCTGACCCTGCCCTGTGACGGACGTTACGAAAGGAAGGCTTAGGCCTACTCTAGGTTGAGAGTGGTAGAGGGAGTGGACCAACCTAATGGCTCGGCCAGAAGCCTGGGGATCACTGATGATATCCTGAACATCAGGCCAAAAAGTCTAAAAACCCCAGGGCACATTCAATACATTCTGCTTAACATCATCAGCAAAGCCCAAAACCCTCAGGCAGGAATGAGGCCTAAGGCACATGCCAGTGACTGCAGCCCTAGTAGTGGTATCTGGTATGTCAGAGATAGCTCTGAGGAGGTGCTTATTGACGTTCTCTGCAGCTTGGAGTACCTTAAGGACCTCCTGCTTCTGAGAACTCTTTGGAAGGGCCTGTGCCACTGCCTTGCCCTTTTTCCAGAGGGTATTCTGATACTTGAATATGTGAGACAAGTAGTTGGCAATTCTGAAGCCAAAAGTAGCAGAGGCGAATGTCCTCTTACCCCAAAGATCTATCCTCCTAGATTCCCTACCTGGAGAGAGAGAGAGAGAACTAAAATGTTTGGGCACCTTAGATCTGTCATAGGCAGCCTTGATTACAACAGAATCATTCTCAGACTGGACTGCACAGAAGGGCAGCCCTTGAGGGGCCTGGTAAAACTTAACAGACTTCCTGAGCATAGCTGGGACCAAGTCAGGCCTATGCCAGGCTGCTGTGGCAGCACCCTGAGGGGAAGGAAACAACGGAGGAATAACCCTAGGAAGTCCACCAAGTTTCTCCTGGGGATGTCCTCTTTTTCAGTCTGGAACCCCATGGTAACAGATAAGTGCTTCATAATATTGTAAAAGGTGGGATCCTCAGGAGGGGATCTGGGGGCATGCCTCACCAAGTTCTCGCTCCTGGAAGAGATGGTGGACCCCTCTGAGGAGTCCTCTACCTCAACATCCTCCTCTTGCTCATCAGGGAGGACTAAATCTGAGTGGTATTATTCCTTAGAGTCGGCCCGTTCCGAGACCGGGGCCCATGACCACGGTATGGATGGCTCCTGTGAGAGCACAGGGCATGATGACGTAATCTGCATCAAAGCCACGGTAATGTGGGAGGGCACTGTGAAGCCTGAGAAATATGGCTGCTGGGATGTGAATCTCTCTTTGAAGAATACAAAATTAAGCGGATTTACACCAGTTATAAGAGCTAGAAAATATTTTACATTTACATAACTGTGAATCGGAATATCACCAGAATCGAAATAGGGAATCCTAAAAAGGATAAATATACGCAGGGCTAGAAATAATTTTTGGGGAATGGCTGTGGGAGGGACAGGTGGAATATAAAGTTTGCCTGTCCCACAGAATTTATAGCTGTCCATTTAGGTTTGGGGTAAGTAGTGTAGTAGTAGTGTAAAAATGTCGATTTTAGAATCCGAGCTGGTGCCCCCCCCCCCAACCTGGGACTGGATCTTTAATTGCTTCCCCTTAGGTTAACACAACTTAGGTTTGTATTTTAAGTACATTTGTCTTGTTTCTGGCTAGGCTGAAGGAGACTATTTTTTTTTTTTTTTTTTTTAAGTACACACCCCATTTGTCTGCAGAACTCTGAAAGGGGCTTATTGCTTGCCTGTTTTTCCCCCATCTTCTTTCTTTCAAAGAACAGCCCTCACAATTGGTTTTAATCACTTATCCTGCCTGGCCACTGCCTTCTATTTTAATAATCTTTTTTTCCTTTTTATGTCCCCCTTTTTCAAGTCTCTGGTCTGCCTCTCCTCCTTGCTTATCTTGCAACAGGGCTTTTTTTTTTCCCCCCCGTAAAGTAGGGCTTTTACTGTTACCAATTCTTCTACATTTATATGATGCTGGGAACGGGAAGAGCTTTTTTAGGTAAAAAAAAAAAAAAAAAAGCTCACTCATTCTGAGCCCTACTTGCAATGTCTCCTTTCTCGATGCTGCCACTTGATCGTGGAGTCAGTCGAGAACTGCGCATTTGCAGCTGTGAGCCCAGCCAGCAACATTATGAAATATAGTCAGCAACGCGGTTCTCCTGCTTGTCAGCCGCCCGCCTGCACTGAGTTAAACGGATACGCGCTGCATACCTAGAGACGTCAGAACATCAGCATGTTCATTACGGGTGGCGGCTGACTGAAGCAATCTTCCACTGGGTCCTAGTGCCGATTTCAGATCACAGGCAAACGCCTGTCCCAGGGACAGCTAAGAATGGCAGAATGGCTGTCCGAAAGAAAAAACGGCTGTCTGGGACGGGTGGACAGCCGGTTATTTCGAGCCCTGAATATACGGGAGAAGTTACAAAAAGTGAAGGATCATCTGCTCCACCTGCCACGCGGTCACTGCAAAGCCACCCTACACCAGAGTCAAGTACTGAAGAAGAAGAAACTCTTCAGACACTAGGACATAAAATGAATCGTATGCTGGCGTCAATGGCAAGCTTGTCTGACCGTTTTGATGCCCTAACTAATAGGGTAACTATTTTGGAATCGGAGGCAGGTACAACAAAAACTGAAATATGTGAGGCCAAGAAGCAGTTGGAGACAGCAATGGGCACAGTAGCAACGCTTGTAAAGGAAAACGTACACTTACGGTCTCGCCTAGAGAATCTAGAAAACCAAGCCAGAGCCACCAACCTAAGGATTGCTGGGATGTCGGAACAAGCTGAGGGGGATCACATTATTCTTTTCCTTCGGGAATGGTTGGAGCACCAACTTGGACAAACCCTCACAGACAAGAGCTGGGTGATTCTGAAGGCCTATAGGGTGGCCTTTCGTAGCAGGCCTAATGACACAGATGCACCAAGGGCGATAGTTGCTGTATTAGACAATGTGGGGACTAGAGACCTGATTTTAACGCTGGCTAGACAAAAGCAAACACTACTACAGGACAGTCAGAGGGTTTTCCTCTTCCCGGATTTAAGTTATGCGACCTGACAAAAGAAAAAAACGATTTGATGGTATTCGAGCGATGCTTCGAGAAACCAGAATCGCCCATAATATGTTATTTCCAGCCCAACTCTGTCTGGTGTTTGAACAAAAGGTCTTCATATTTTCTGATGCTACGGAGGCCATGAAATGGGCCCAAAAACACACTCAGTGTTCAAGAAGAAGAGGTGAACTATCTCATTCCACATCGGAGGACGAGGAGGGCTTGGAGACGTAATGAGAGACTCGGTATTTCAGGACTCAAAAAAAGTAATGCCCAAAATGTTTCTTTCCCTATACTGTTTAACAGCTGTATTTCTGCTTATTCTTAGGGGAACAGCTTGGCCTCAATCAGTTTTTAAGGGGTAACTTTGAAAAAAAAAAAAGGGAATAAGATTGAAGCTTGAGTCCTAATACAGTTATAAATATAACTTGGTTTAAATCATAGTTTAAATTTATCTTAAATTTGGTGATAATCTTAATTGCCGTGTAACGAAGTGAAGGACTGTTCGTTTAAGGAATCTTTTATGTAGTTTGACTTAATCCCACTTACAAGGTGCCATTTTTGGTAACCCTTCTAAGGGTTAAACATGCAATTTTAAAGCTCTTCCTAAATGGGAGGAGGGAACTGGGAATAACTTTAATTTAATTAATTGGTTTTATGCATGTAGCTCTTAGGCTTAAATACACAGTATATACTGGACTTAATTTCATTGATTAATATTGTGAATCACCCCCAATGTTGTATCTTATTGATGTTAGTCGACTTTACTTGAGCATCTATTAAGAGTGGTGGCGCCCTCATGTGGTTATTGTACCTATTCTAATGTACTACATCAGAAAAAAAACTAAGTGTTTATAAAGAAATTAATAAATACAAAGTTAAAAAAAAAAAAGCCACAGTAATGCCACATGGTGAAGGTGAGGAGGGCGCAGGCCTAGGCATAAGTTGCTGCACCAAGGCAGTAGTGATCAAGATAAGCAAAGAATTGAGGTCAACAGACGGAAAGAGTATTGTCGTCAACAGTGGAATCGACGGAGAAGGCAGGAAACCTTGCTCTACGACGAATCACTCCCAGAGTGCAAGCCTGAGGTGCCCAACGTCCGAAAGGCCTGGAGACTCCATAGCCTTAGTGTCAAGATATAATTCGATGGCCCGGGGACCAACAAATCTTCTCCAGCCGCAGAAACGTCAGTTGAGAGCGTTGTCGTGAGAGGCCTGGCAGAAACAGAGGCCTAGACAGGAGAAGGCAACAGAGCCAGAGCTGCCAACGATGAAGTCCTGGAGGAGGAATAAGGTATAAGTAGGGAACGAGAGTGCTCCCTGGGGGAGCGGTCCCTGGGACGGTCCTTGTCAAGTTGATGGTGTTTCCCCACGGTCTTGTCCTAGGCCTTAGTGGCCAGAGAGCCCATTGAAGAGGCCAGCGACTGGGGGGGAACCCCGAAGGCTCTGGTCCTTACTGGCGGATTGCTGCTCCATAAGGAATTTCTGCAGGGCTGTCTTACGATGTCGCCGGGTCATGAGATTAAACTTCAGGCAGGACTCACAGGCAAGAATGCTGTGGTTAGGCCAGAGGCAGCAGACCCAGAGATCATAGTTGTCTGTCGAGGAGACCTTCTTTCTGCAGTGACAGCAATGCATAGAGCTATAGAAATTGTTCTTGACATAAATAGAATGAAGGAATTACTATGAGTGAAAGTGATTCCAAACGGTAGAAAAAATAAAGGTTAAGTAAAATTCTGGCGGATAACTGCACAACGAAGCTTCCACAGAGTCCATGCGAAATGGTCTACAGCAGATAAAGAATGGAGCAGGAAGCAGGGCTGCCCATGCTTATATAGGGTTGTGATGCTGGCACATGACCTATAGACTGCTACAGAAAAAAGCTTCCATGGGATCCTAGTGCCCGACAGCTAAATTCCATAGGTGCGACCTGATGAAAGAGATATTCCTGAAGATATACAAATTACACGACATCAAAGATATAAAAAAAAAAAAAAAAAAAATACACAAAATAACATCACATTATACAGTACAATGCCCGGACCGCTAAACATACCAACATCCATGTATTAGGGGTAGGCAAAGAACAACACACTTTAGGCTTGAGAACAAGATCTCTACAATATTTGACAATACTGTTTCTTTTTTTTTTCAGGGAGTGGTTTATTACCTTTATGGAATAAGAATGGAAGATCATTCCAATCCAGTGGTCATTCGCATCTAAAAGACTAGGAACTCTAGTCAGAGTTAATCTTAGGAATGACAAGCGTTATGTACTGTAGTTGTCTGACTGCAAACATCTATAAACTGGTTGCATAACGAGACTAGAGGAAAGACGGTCAAGAGTAAAGCCCTCAGGCAGCTAAGCATAAATACAGACAAATGCAATTTTTGCCTGTCTTCCAAGGGAATCATGTTCAAATCCCTGTTCAGTGTACAATGATGAGCATTGAGAAAAGAATTAAGGACCAACTGGGCCAACCTGTTGTACAGACATGTCACATCCACTAAAAGAACTCCTAGGGCCATGGCTCTAACATAACTCTGCGGAAAATCATGGCTTCAATAATCTTTCGCAGACTAAAACGTCTTTCTTCCTACAAAATATCGTCTATTTTTGGTCTTTTTTTTTTTTTAATTTGAGTGCAGCCAGTTCAAGCTGGATCCATCCAGAACCCCAACTACTTACAGGTGACAACATTCTCTAAGTTGCCTCCACTTGCTGAGGAAATGGTAAGAAGAACAGGACAAGTAATTATTAAAGTTGCAAGATTCCCCAAATGCCTTTTACATATAGTGTGCCATTGCCAGACATACTTCAGATGTTGAAGCTGCAATTTGTTTTGTAAAAAATATGTCTCAGTCATTTTTATTATGTTCTATCAGTGTTTTGTCCTCTAGGTTTCTGTGTGTGGCCACACCCCCAAAATGAGGTCATACCAGGGAGCTGTCAATGATTTACATACAGCAACAAGGAATTCTGGGTAATTAGAACATTGACTTAAATGTGTTACTCAGAAGTACAGCCCCGTATGTTGGTAATGAATGTAACACTTGGACAGCTGGTTCTGATCACTGTATCATTTTTTGTAATATAAAAATGTGTTATGGACTGTCTCTCATTAGAAATGCTGAAACAGCATGCGAGTATCACACACACACACACACACACACACACACACACACACACACATAGGTTTTAGATACAAGGTGTTACCTGGAAGGCCAGAAGCTAATTACAGAGTAGAACAGGCCTTAATCAAGGATCTCCTATTTATCTAAGTTAATTATAGCTGTAGTTGCTAACAGGAAAATCATAAACTTTTATGGCATTTAGGGAAAGAGTACAGGATTATGTGACACTGGTGCGAAGTCATAAATGCTTTGACGTCTGTGTGAGAGAGGATACTGCTTACAGATGAAAGGAAATTTACAGACTTGATTGGGGAAGTCACATGGGGAAAGGAGTTTCTGCTGATATAACCTTAATTATCTTACCCTCTAATAAGATAAAATATCCCGGGTGTATGATTTTTCATAAACAGAAGAGGAGCTAGGTGACCTCATGCAAAGAGGTGGGCAAAGCTAGCTTTTAAACATAATTGTTTTCCTTCTGAGACTTTTATCTACACTCTGACAAAGAAACATCTTTAAGCACTTTAAGCAAGTATACAGGTAGAGTGAGACAAAAATCTAAGTACTGTAGTTCTATTCTGAGACATGCTGTCTCCTATTTCTGCAGTCAGCACAAATATTATAGCCTGTATACTCATTTACATAGTGAGGCACTGTGGGTACAGTACATAGCTGATTTGTCTATCTAAAACTAAAAAGTGACACTGTCCCTTTAATAACTTTGTTTCCCTGGCATGATGTCACAGTTAGGTGTTTCAACACTAAGAAAGAAGGGGCGGGTTATGCAAATGAAGCAGAGCACCAAAATAAAATTATTTTTTTCATGGAAAACAGCACTATTTGGCAGTTTGAATGGTAAGAGTCTGATTCGCAACACCTACAGGTTACTACTCTCATTTACTATGGCAAACTTGCACCTTTACTTTTACATTTTTAGGTACAATTAAATGTCATAACTTTTGTCTTTCCTAATTTAGCACCAGTTGAGATTCATAAAAATAATTTCCTTATTAGCAAGATCCCGCTGAAGTCCAGCTTTAACATTTGAGATGAGTGCACAGAGCACCATATCATCTGCACATAACTGGTAGTTGACCCCTTAAAGTCACTCCCCCAATCTTTCAAATACAAACGAAATAACAAGGGACAAAGTACTAACTCTTGAGAAGCCCTCTTTGCAACTGAATGCTAGCTGGATATTGTACCATTTGACACTACCTTCAGGGTTCTGTTACCAAAATAGCTTCCAAACCACATCAAAGCACTATTACTGAGGCCCAAGCTAGACAGTCTCTCCAAACAATGTACCCTGACCTACTGTGTCAAAGGCACATAATAAATCTACAAAAACAGCTCCTAAATAGTTGTTATCTGCAGCAAAATAATGTCTGTACACAGCAGTCACTGTACTGTACTGTGATCTGTTCTGAAGGCCGATTTATATCCGTCCAGCCAACAACCAGCAAGAGCATGAGCACAAAGTTGACCATATAACAAATGCTCAAAGAGCCTACAGTAGCGATTACAGGCAGTAAAGAAATTGAGCAAGCCCGCCTGCTAGCTCCCGGGGGATAAAATGTAGATTAAACAAAAACAAACAACAACAAAAAAAAAACAGGCACAAGTTGCTAATGTCTTCCATCTGGTCACCTTTTTGTCTGGGTACAACACTGGCAAATTTCCAAATGTTGGGCACATAACCTTGGCTTCAAGCCACAAGATCCACAACTTTTCTGGGGGTTCAAAACCAGTAGCAAATCTAGCACTTCTACACAGCATCAAAGGCTGTAAATTCAATAGAACTACCATGGCTAGGCAATGCCCCGATGACTTTTCCCCCTCTTTGCAAGAACTGGGTCTGATTTAACATCAGCTGCAGCTAGGACCTTGTTGGTATTAGAAAACAAATTATCCTAGGTCTGCCGATGGCTCAGCAGAAGCGTGTCGCACTTTCATGCTGGTTAGCCTGGAGAGCAAGGATCACTGTGACCAGGGCTGAGGAACGCTCCCAATGGGAGCGAGAGCCAACCCAGAGAGGGGGACATCCGGGTTCTGGCACAGCTGCGTATCCCCACAGGGAGCCTGCTCCCTTGTAGGAGGCAGTGTTAGCCCAGCAT
Organism: Neoceratodus forsteri; assembly: GCA_016271365.2. Classification (NCBI taxonomy): domain Eukaryota; kingdom Metazoa; phylum Chordata; order Ceratodontiformes; family Ceratodontidae; genus Neoceratodus; species Neoceratodus forsteri. The sequence continues at coordinate 1,776,276,042 of CM057450.1, read as the reverse complement.
GCACTGCTGCAGCCGAGGCCGCACGAGGCATCTCCTGTCATCGGGGGAGGTGGAAGGGCTCATGGGAAGGCGAGAAATGTACACAAAAAGTATGCGTCTTGAGCTGTGCACATGACAGTCATTGGCTCTGCGGGCTTTGCCACCAGTTTAACAGCAGATGGACCGGAAGACAGGGATGGGATCCGACAGTGGCCTGATAGTAAGGAGAAGATGATGGTTCAAAGGGACAAACAGCTCAATGAAAAAAAAAAAAAAAAAAAAGAAAACAAATTACCCATCTCAAAAAAAAAAAAAAAAAGATGCCACTCGTCCACTGTAATATGCCGATTACCTGGGTCATGGGGATGACGTATTATTATTTTCACCCTTCAAGGAATTAATGAGGTCCCAGAACATCTTTAAGTTATCACTTATGTTCTGCCTATAAAAAGCTTTTTTGCAGCACATACTCTGTTAATATAACGATTTCTACAGTGCCTGTACGCCTGCCAATGAGAATGATCATTACATTTTTGTGCTTTTATCCATGCTTCATCTTTGTTTTTCCTGAGTGTCCCAGCTGACGTGGTGGACAGCCTATACCAGTTACTGCCTGCCTATAGGAGCCAACACACAACTTTACTTTCCCTGAGGCCATCTATTTCAGAAGTACACCAAGAGGAGGATTACACTTTGATTTTATGATTGTTAATAGGGGCATGTCTATTACAAACACTACCCAGATATGCAGGGTGCAAACCGGGAAGCCGGTGTTGCGAAAGGCAAAACACTACCACTGCACTAACAAACTAGCTGACACCCCACATTTTAAAGGCAGTCTGGAAGAGAGTTCCTCCTTTCCAACAATGTTTTTCCAGTCCAGGTAAGTTTTCAAAAGTCCCATTCTGACAAAAACTGCATTTTTTCCCCTTACAGATAAAATCTGGCTTCACGTTTACTGTTCTGAACCTTAGGTGTTTCCACCATAAGAGATTAAAATAGCTCGGCATGACAAGATTTCACAAAGTAACTATTTCTGTCTATGCTTCATTCCAGACATTCACAGGAAGGCAGTTTACAGGAAATATGTTCTGTGTATGCATGGGGGAAATTAAAGATACTGAGTCAACTGACCCCACCATTCCAGTCTTAAAAGTCTCAATATCATTACCACAAAGATGTGTAAACCATCTGGGACAGAGGCAAACACTTGTATCAAAAAACAATCTGTTTCTTCATTAGAACAATCAAAAAGAATTACAAGTTGAAGTGCACTGTTTAGGATAGACAACCTGGAATGACATTTTCCATGGGGTTCTAAATATTTTTTTTTTTTTTTTTTTTTAAAAGCCGAGCATGCAGAAGCACTACAGTTAGGTGACTTGCTCGAGGTCACACATTGTCAGTGGCTTGGGGGGGGGGGGGATTGGCAGTACTCCTCAGAGAAAAATAGAGAACAAAATCTGAGGAGTTTACTTTAAAAGTAAAAATAACAGAAGCGCACTGCAGGTGGCTACCTGTTCTACAAAAATAAGTCAATGTGTTCTCCGATATAAATTTGTATGTAGCATACTAACTGATGGTTGGACAGGACTCTGGGCCCATCATGTCCGCCATCCGCCACACACACACAAAGCTTCATAAGCAAGGTTTAAAAACATATGCTGTGCAAACACATACCAATACATGGGGGACTCCCTACCCACTCTTCTACCCAAGGGTACTCGGTGACTTTTAAGCACAAATGTATCCAGGCTTACCTTAAAGACCTGTACTGTCTCGATATACACTGTCTCCATTGGTAGGATGTTTTGCCGATTAACCACCACACTTAAGCAAAAAAGGTGTTTCCTAACATTACCTCTGAATTTATCACCCCTAAGTTTCAGTGTGTGTCCCACATCCAGCTGCAGGACACCAGTTCAAACATTTCCGATAGCTCGAACTTCTCGGTACCCTTGAGTATGTGAAAGACTGAAACTGTGTCCCCACTCAGCCTCCTTTTTTCCACGGTGAACATGTTCATACCTGCCAGCCTCTCCTCACAGCTTCTGTTCTCCATATCACTGATCATTCTGGTGGCCCTCTCCAATACTTCCATGTCTTTTTGACTTCAGGAAATCAAAATTTCAAGCAGAAGAAAAAATGTCTCAACCAGACGGAAAGCCAGACATCATGAATGAAGCAGTGCCCAGCAGAGGAGGAGGATCCCAACCCCCATGGGAGGCAATGGTGGAAACAATGAGGGCAATGGATGCTAAAATGGAGCATGCACTAAATAAATTAGACTCAAGAAGTGGCCATTAAAACCTTAACAGGAGCCGTAGCGGAGCAAGAGAAATGGACTGCATCTACTCAAGCAGCAGTGACCACCATGACTAAAGAGAATTCCCAGCTCCTTGGTAGGCATGAAACACTAGAAAATGAAATACGGGCTGGGAAACTAATGCTGATCGGTGTACCCAGAAGGGGTCGAGGGCCCTGATCTACTTGCTTGGTTAGTGAAGTGGCTCCAAAGTTTGAATACTGTCCCCGAAGGCTTTCAGTGGGAGTTGCTAAGATCTGCATATAAGGTGAACTCCAGAGTGCAGCCACAAAACATGTCATAGCCTCAGACTGTCCTGATCCACACTGCGGGGTCAGAAGTTGCGATGTAGTTCTTACGGCGGCCAGAGTGGCGTACCCTATAACTTTCAACTCTGCAGACAAAGCTTTTCTCGGATTTATCTTTTCAAACAAGGGTCCGTCACGAGAAGTTTGACAGAGCCAGGTAACGGTTACATTCTCTGGGAATAAATCATTCATTCCTCATACCAGCCAGACTCCATATAGAGTATGTAGGAAAAACTTGACAGATTTCAGACCTGACTGACGCAGACAGGTGGACTGCAAAAACGAAGGCCAAGTTTGCAGCAAGAGCCAGAAAGAATGACGAAGAAAACTCAGAGGACGAGGGCTAAACAGCTATCTTAAGTAGTGAGTTACTAAAGATCTGACATTGCAGTGACTTTGTTGTATTGGTTCAATTGCCAATATTCCTCAGGAATAATTTTGAGACCAGAATTCCTTCCTCTCGAATTTTTGCATTATTTCTAATGTGTTTAAAGTTTACTTGCTGGTGGGTGGAGGGACTTGATGCTAGAGTAGTCCTTTCTCCATGAAGCTCTGGCCATTTTGCTGCCTGGTTAGAGAGGAGAAAAGGTCCAAGTGTGAGAGAAGCATGACAAGCCCGTACACTAAAGGGCAGAGAAAGTTTTTGCATGAGTAAAAGGTTTTAAAATTCGTTATAAATCTGCATAAGTTTTTATAATATCACTACGAGAAGGGTGGAAGGCTGAGTTTGGGGGAGAGCCGGATATCAGAGGTAACTTTTCCCAAGCTCATTTAAATGGTTAATAGCAGACCCTGCATGTCTATGTATTACAAGCTCGTGGTTAACTAATGTTTTAGGATGATACCGAGCCACTGAAGTGGCTAGCAACTCCTAGATCCTTACTGTATATGTTTAATTCTTGGATTTCTCCCAGTCCTACTGAACAAGATTACAAAACCAATAATATTATACCCAGCAATATGTAAAGGACGGCTAAATGTTGTAATAGTGTCCAAAGTTACCTGGAACTTTATATGAGGATGATATTGTTTGTCAATATGATGAAAATAATAAACAAAAATAAAAAAACAAAAACCTGCAAGCAGTGCTCCAGGTGGGGCGGCAGGATTACTACCCTGCTCTGCTGGTCACCCTCCTACTGCTATACCCCAGCATTCCGCTGAATCTCTTGACAGCAGCCGTACGGCGTGTCCTACTTCAGTCCATTTTCTATTATGATACTCAGGTCCTTGTCCTCCTCGGCTGCAAGAGGATCCCCACACAGTGCATAGGTTCTACCTCTGTTTATCCGCCCCAAGTGTAGCATCTTGTATTTGGCATTGATTCCAAGGCTCTAACAGGCAGACCAATTATCCACCTTCTTCATGTCATCCTGAAGTTTGTCCCCACACTCAAGGGAATCCACAACACTGGCTAGCTTAGAGTCATTGGCAACAGCCTAGTGGAGACCCCTGATTCCACACTGTTGATGAAGATATTAAGCAGGAGTGGCCCGAGCACTAATCCCCATGGAATGCCGCTAAGTAGTCCTTTCCGCTCATAGTAGTGCCTGTCCAACACTGCCTTCTGCTTCCAATACTTAAGCCAGGTAGCAATCTGCATCATGTACGTCATGTGTACCATAGAGACTTACTATGTCCAGACAAGTTGCCATGCACCACAGTATCAAAGGCCTCGCTGAAGTAATAGATAACCCACAAGAGCTGCAGGGAGTCATGTTTCTGACATGCACGCCTTGGTGTTGTTGCACGCGGGCCACAGGCCAAGTGCGTTCAACCATCCAAGGCATGCATATATCAGAGCACGACCGAACTCTCTGTAGTGGGTTATCTATCTTATATAATGGCCACAAATATTGGGGGTGGGGGCCAAAAGAAGTCCCTGTCTGGCACAAGTAAGTGTTTCATTTACAGTAGATGATCTGGTTAATGAGTCCATAACTGTGATGGGTTTAACTTATAGGCAATAGTTATGTGGTTGAGCCTGACAATTTTTAAACAAAGTCATTTAAAAATCTTTATCTGGTTGGTCCTGCCGTTTTCAGAGTGTCTTACTGTAGAAGCACTTTCACTTTTATTGCTGTAATGTAGCGTGACAGAGTGCCGTCAATAGCAGCAAATGATGTGCTAGCAGAGGTTTAAAATAAGCCTCTCTCTGTTCAAAAAGTAAGAAAAATTTGGTTTTCATGTTAACTTTACTTAGCTTTGTGTAAAAGGCTTTGCCATGTCAGTGGCTCAGTAGGTAGCCCACTTGCCTCTGAGGCTGGGAGATCAGAGGACTGTGGGTTCAGTTCCCACATCTGGCGCTTGGGTTAATATCCTAGTACTGACACTGTAGTGCAGCATAAGAGGGGTGCTGCAATTCTCAGTTGCCATCTTTCGGATGAGACGTTAAACTGAGGTCCCATCTGCCTGGACTGGTGGTAGTTCAGGTGGATGTTAAAGATCCCACGGCACTTATCGAAAAGAGTAGGGGAATTTCCCCGGTGTCCTAGCCAAATTTCCCTTATTCACTAAAAAAAAAAAAAAATACCACCAACAGCTTAATCTGGTTCAAGGCCAGTTGGCATTCATCTGTATCCCCCTCCCCCGGGTCATGCCTGAAAATAGGCAGGATTTGTCTAGTGCACTTACCCGGTCAACAACAAAAAAACAAAAACAAAACTAAAAGATGCCGCCAACTGTAATAAGAGGAAAGTGAGTACAGAGCGAGTGAGTCAGTAGCTTCAGAAAAACAGATGCAAGCCCGAGCAACCATTGCTATAGCAACACTCGCTCACACTTGCGTGCACCTTTCTGAAGCCACCAACTCACTCGCTCTCCCTTCTGATCAACTTTTTCAACACAAAGCTAAGTAAAAAAAAAAAAAAACACAATTTTCTTACGTTCTGAACAGAGAGAGCCTCATTTTAAACCTCAGCCAGCATGACATTTACTGCTATTGACAGCGCTCGGTCACACTACATTACAGCAATAAAAGTGAATATGCTTCTACGATAAGACACACTGAAAGTTTCACATAAGTGAAAAAAGAAAGACAAAGGGAGGGATAGTGAGACTGAAGGGGGAGGATGGGAGCCGCGTGGAGGATGACAACAGTAAAGCTGACATATTGAACAGGTATTTCTGCTCAGTCTTTACTAAGGAAGAGGGGGGTAATGGGTCTGAAGGGAGTACAAGGGGTGAGAATGGTGCAGAAATGGACACAAGTCCCTTTACACGAGAAAAGGTCCTGAAGGAACTGGAAGTAATAAGAACTGATAAAGCAATGGGGCCAGATGGGGTGCACCCAGGGTCCTTAAAGAACTAAGAGAGGTGGTGGCTGAACCTCTGGCTATCCTGTTCAGCCAATCACTGGAAACAGGGGAGGTACCCAAAGACTGGAGGATAGCAGATGTAGTCCCCTTATACAAAAATGGGAACAAAGAGGAAGCAGGGAACTACAGACCAGTCAGCCTCACCTCGGTAGTGGGAAGATCATGGAAGCACTACTGAAGGAGAGATTGGTGGAACATCTGGTTGTCAATGGACTACAGGACCCAAGGCAGCATGGTTTCACCAGGGGGAGGTCATGTCAGACCAACCTCATTGAATTTTTTGACTGGGTGACTAGGGAGGTGGATCAGGGGAGGGCAGTGGACATGGCCTATCTGGACTTCAGCAAGACCTTTGACACTGTGCCACATAGAAGACTATTACACAAACTGGGGAATATGGGTGTAGGCAGGACAGTAGTGTGGTGGGTAAGTAACTGGCTGGGTGGCAGGACACAGAGGGTGGTGGTAAATGGCTGTCACTCCACAGAGGGAAGAGTGACCAGTGGGGTACCACAGGGATCAGTGCTGGGACCGGTCCTATTCAACATCTTCATCAGTGACATTGCACAGGATCTAGAGGCAGAATTTCACTGTTAAGCTGATGACACAAAGCTCTGTAACAGAGTAGACACACCAGAGGGTGTAGACAGAATGAAGGGACCTGCAGAAACTTGAAGAATGGTCAAGGGTTCGGCAGTTGAAATTCAATGCAAAGAAGTGCAAGATAATGCATATGGGGCACAAAAACCCTGGCACAATATATCAGTTGGGGGTGAGGATATAGCATGCACCAAGCAGGAAAGGATCTTAGGGTTGTCATCTCTATGACCTCAAAATGGGAAACAGTGTGACAAGGCATCAGGTAAAGCAAATAGGATGCTGGGATGTATAGGCAGGGGCATCACCAGCAGGAAAAGGAGGTCATAATTCGCTATACAAGACACTAGTGAGGCCCCTGGAGTACAGTGTACAGTTCTGGAGACCATACCTACGTAAGGACATAGACAGGGTAGAGAAGGTTCAGAGGAGGGCAACAAAGATGGTGCATGGGTTGCATCACAAGTCCTATGAAGACACGTTGAAGGAACTGAACATGTACTCCCTGGAGAGAGGAGGAGAGGGATATGATAGAGACATACAAGTATCTTACAGGGAGGAACAGGGTGCAGGAAAACACTATTTTTAGCGAAAAGATGTTTCAGGACTAGAGGCATGGGATGAAGTTGGAGGGAGGACGATTCAGAGGAAACATGAGAAAGAATTTCTTCACAGAACGGGTGGTGGACAAGTGGAACACCCTGCCAGAGGAAGTGGTGGGGACTGAAACAATCACGGGATTTAAGAATGCATGGGATAGACATAAAGGAATTCTAGAGGTCAGGGGTAAGGGGAAACAGACTTCTAGGAAAACAAACTGAACCTACAAGCTCAAATGGGCAGACTAGGTGGGCCATAGGCCCTTATCTGCCGACACTGTCTATGTATCTATGAAAATGGCAGGATCAACCAGATAAGATTTTTAAATGTTTTATTTAAAAATTATGGTAGGATCAACCAGATAATTGTATACAGCGTGGGACTACCATGTAAATTTACTTATGGCTGTGGGTGGCAGCATGAGTGTGAGGGTGGGGGAGGCTGCATATCTGTGCCAGGTGTGGAGTGATCTCACTACTGGTGAGAAGGTCTTGAGGACTGGAAAGTAGTTTGGGCATGCAGTCATTGTGGAATAATGTATGATCACAGGACATATTTCATCCACTCAGAACACTGGATTTTCACACATTTTTCTTACCCATTTTGTAAGTTCAGATATACGTTTACAGCCTGGCCAAGTCAACCTCTCTGGTCACCCTGCCCCTCCCCACCCCAAGTCAACCTCCCAGGTCACCAACCCCCAGGTGATCAGGTTTGGTTTGGTCTGGCATGATCTGCCACTCATAAAACCATGCTGAGAGTGGGAAAGAACCTTGGCCTTAGCCATGGGCTCCACAGTCTGTCCTTGATGATGTCCTCCAGGATGTTGCTAGGCACTGATTATCAGGCTGCCCCAAACTGCACAGGTCCAATCCTGCCCCCTCCCTGAAGATGGGAGTCGCATCAGCCACTTTCCAGTCTTCTGGCACCACATCTGTCCTGAAAGACTGCTGAAATGGGCTCTGCCAATTGTTCATTAACCTCCACTATAATCCGGTGGTGTATCCCGTTCACTTTTTGGGACCACCTGGCTTGATCTTTAGCTAGTTAGTCAGACACCAGGGCAGGGGTGATGTCCAATGATGATCCCTGATGTTACAGGCACTCTCAATGACCCCCTCTCCACCCACCAAGACCAAGACCCCTTTGGTAAACACTGAAGTGAAGTATTCGTTAAGAATCTCCGCCACTGCCTCCCTTACCTCCACTTTCTTTTCCTTTTTTTTTACCCTATGTTTCTGCTCCTAATCCCCCTAGTCTGTTCCTTCCTCATAACGGCAACCCCACCAGTCCTATCACCAACCTTCTCATGGACTAACTGGTTATCCACCACTTACCCAGTATAACCGTGGTGCTGGGTGGTCTACCAGATTGGCCACGTATGGGTCTACAGGGGGTTACAGCATCTCCACTAGGTGGAAAGGGCATTTTCCTTCTTGTTTTCTCCCAAGGGTGCCGGTGAGCATGACGCCTGGTGACAGTCCCCTTCCCTATGATGTGTAATTACTAACATACTAACATGCCAGCAGAATAGGCCTAACAGTCTTTCGTGTCTGCTCGTTTGGTCAGCCCCCACCCTGGGAGCTGACCTTGCTGCCCCCCCTCGCCTTCTCTGGCTTCTCCCTTCCCAGTTCTGGATATTCTTGCTGCACTGGATTTTACTTCTGGAACCCTTCCCCTGTACCTGTCCCACTCACTCTTGGACCCCTCCACTGTCTCTGCCTCCACCAGCCCCCTGGGCAGCGCTTTCCATGGCTCCACCACCCTCTCAGTGAAGTAGCACCTCCTTTCTCCCCTGAATCCTCCCCCCTCCAGCTTCCACCCATGCCCTCAAGTTGCCCCCTCCTCCTTCCTTCGGAGCTCCCTGACTGCTCCTCCCAGCTTGGAGGTGAATTTAGCACAGTGGGAGAACCACCTCTTGGTAAGAGAAGGGAAGGATAGGGCACACTAAAGATCGCAGTGGTAGGTGCAAGGGGGGGCATCCAGTGCAAAGCGGCAGAAGGAACTAAAGAGGGTGTCCAGTCTGGCCAGGGAGGACTTAGGAGCAGCACCATAGACTACGTCCCAGTAATCAAAAATGTGCAGTATCATCTTCTGAACAAGTGCACGCCTAGCTGTAGGAGGGACCGTTGAGGCCCACAGTGACAGACACTGTCATTTCTTGGCCCATGGAGCACCTTATCATCTACGTCCATTGCCACCCACCTCTCTCTTCAGCTCCCCAACCCCAAAGAGTTTGACTCCATAGACAAAAGCTACTGTGCAACCCAAAGTTTCCTTCTTCATTCCTCCCCCAAGTAGGATTCCAGATTATTGGTCCTCATTAGCCAGGACTACACAGCATAGTGAGGCAAAAATGCAATAGTACAACTGGCACTGCAACGAGATCTAAAACCAAAAGCTATGTTACAAAGCTCCTCCTGTGACAGAAATCCTTCCACAAATAGCCCAGAACCCTGCTTGATACTAGTTACTGCCTGGACTGTGTTGACAAGCAGTCTTTCACAGCTCTGCAATACAATGCAAGCAGCATCTGTAACAATGTCCCTTGTCTCGATCTACTGGTGCAGAGACATTACCACATGCCAAGCTGAAAACAAAACTTGTGGAGGGCCTGTGTGCTGAAAAAGATCACTGCTGTGCTTGTTGTTCAGGCCATCATGAGAAGGGTGAACACTGAAATGAACAGGAATGGATCGGTCTCTTTTCCTGAAGCCAACCAGGAAGTAGCGGCCTCTTCTCCAGAAACTGGCACGTTTCAGGTCAGTTTCAATATCTTACTTGACAGGCTGCTGCATTCACAGTCTGCCAATGTGGAGCCAGTGCCACAAGCTCTGTGAACTACAGCCAAAAATCAAGCTCCATGAGGCAGAAGGAAGCCTCTCTATGTGTCACGCAACTAAGCTATTCCTCTCCGGAAGCTACTCTGCAAAGCTGCTGTGCGATCCTATGGCTCCCTACATAATCTATAGGATGGTAATTATTCTGTACTGGGGTCAGCACCCCAATGTGTTTTTCCCCTCAATTATCAAAACAGCGAAGTACACCTCTTGTGGTTTTGGTACTCCCTTATGACCACACTTGCTACCTCTTCTCTGATCCATCCACCATCCCTACGACTAAGAAGTCTGCTATCAGCTTCACTATGGAACCTTAAAAAGGGGGCTTAGCCTGGCAAACGCAGACTTGGGGAAGCACTGCAGACTACACAGTCAAACACCTGGAAGCAGTCAATCTCTTTACAGCAGTCACAGACCTTATGTTACCTTAGAATACGTTACTTTAGATCTCTGCCGAGCCAGGGGACCACTTTTTGACCTATTTCCCCTTACTGCTTTTGCAATGCAGACCTTTGCAGCTGCTTTGAGCACCTTTGCCATCAAACACCACATGTACTTGGCATTACCAGCTTCATGCAGCAACTTCTGACTCCTGGACACCAGGTCCTTCATCATGGAAGGGACGAGGCCCAGCTAGTTTTCCCTGTCATAAGAGAGAAGGTTACCCAGCTACAGCCACTGCCTCCCTCCAGTTCCTTGATTTTAACACTGGAGATGATCGATACCCACTACTGGAAACAAGGATAAGGGTCACCTCAAACCTTGTGCCTTGTTGGACATGCTGCTCTAGGTGTTAAAAAAGCCCTTGAAGGTGGACAGGAATTTGGTCTCAGCCCTGCCTTTGGCCCTCTCAAGATGCCAGTCTATGAGACATAGAAACTGAAGGCAGATAAAGATCGCTTTGCTCACCCAGTCTGCCCGTTTTTTTCTACCTTCATTTTTGCTGCAGACCCACTTGATCTGTGGCACTCCCACCCCACCCCCAAACGACTCCCTTGTGCCTATCCCAGGCATTTCTGAACCACACCACCTCTGCTGAAAGGCTGTTCCAGGAATCCACCACTCTTTCTGTGAACCCTGTCACCCTCCTCCCTACCTGTAGCAAGCATACAGTTTTTGCCTAGTACTCCAAGTCTGTATATACATATGTACTAATCTCACTCTGTTACTTTACAACGTATCCTGATTCTAGATCCTTTGAAAACAGGCACTGCCTAAAGGGTCTTGTGCGCAATTAATAAGTAAATAAATACTTCCTCACATCTCTCCTGAATCTACCCCCTCCAGTTTCATAGCATGTCCCCTTGTTCTAGACCATCTTTTTTTCTGAAAAATACTCCCCTCCTGTACCTTATTAACACCCATGAGGTATTTAAAGGTCTCTATCATATTCCCCCATCCCTCCTCTCCTCCAGTGTTTGCATATTGAGGTCCTTTAGCCTCTCCTCGTAGGGCTTTTGATGCAGACCCTGCACCATTTTGGTAGCCATTAGCCCTCCTCTGGACCACTTCCACTCTATGTCCTTCCTAAGATGTGGTCTCCGGAACTGTACACAGTACTCAAGGTGGTGTCTTACTAGTAATCTATATAGGGGCAACTCCACCTCCCTCGTTCTGCTGATGACACCCCTTCCAATGCATCCCACTAGCCCTCCCAACTGCCTTGTCACACTGCCTGGTCACCTTTAGGTCATCCAACATGATTACCCCCAGGTCTCTTTCCTGCTTGGTCATTCAGGGTTCTCAGCAGTATTTTTTGTTTGGGGGGTGAGACTTTTTGTAGAAAAAATGAGGGTCCGCAGCTAAAAGTGGGAGTCCCAGTAAAAATTCTGGGGGTCCCCATTGAAATTAATGTGAGCCATGTCCACACACCCGCATGTTTCATGATGTGAGACTCTGGCGCGCTCCATTAGTTTCTATGGGGTTGTTTTTCATCTATGATTTTTAGTATTTTAGAGGACCAATTCAACAAATTAAGGTCACCGTTCAACTAATAAGGACCTTGTTATTTGAGCAGTGACCTTAATTTGATTGAGTTGGCTCTATAAAACATTAAAAATCATAGTTAAAGAACCACCCCACAGAAACTAATGGAGCACGCCCCCGCACTCTCCAGACGTTGGGGCCTCGCAAGTGAGCATCTTGGGGACTTTCAGGGAAAACATCGGAGTGTCCTGAAGAACAAAATGTGCGTAAAAGACAAGGGCACCCACGTCAAGAGCCCTTTGTCAGTATCATGCCACCCACTTTGTACTGCGCTCCTGGGTTTCTATGGCCTAAGTGCATTATTTTGCCCTCACCTTTTAAGACTTCACCTGCAGCATTTTGTCCAGTTCTGAAGACCACATCTCCGGAAGGACGTAGACAGAGTAGAGGCAGTCCAGAGGAGAGCAACTAAAATGGTGCAGGGCTTGCCATCAAAAGCCCTATAAGGAAAAAATAAAAGACCTCAATATGTACACACTGGAGGAAAGTAGGGAAGAGGGGGTTATGATAGACACTTTCAAATAACTCACGGGTATAAATACGGTACAAGAGGGAAGCACTGTTCAGAAAAAAGGATGCTCTAGAACAAGAGGTCATGTTATGAAGCTGGAGGGGGTAGATTCAGGTGAAATGTAGGTACTTCTTCACAGAAACGGTGGTGGATGCCTGAACAGCCTCCCAGCGGAGGTGGTGGGGCAAAAACTAACGGGATTCAAGAATGCATGGGATACGCATAAGGGAACCTTAGTGGTTCAAAAAGGGAGGGTAAAGCTGGAGACCAACTAGGGTCTGCAGCATTACAGCAGGGAGGGAAATGGGCAGACTGGGTGGGCCAAGCGGTCCTTATCTGCCGCCATAGTCTATGTTTCTATGTTTGCATCAAAACACAGCTGCCTCACCCTTGACCACTCCTCCAGTTTTTTCATCTCTGTCCAACCTTTCCACTCCCCCTGGAGTGTTCACCTTGTTGCAGATCTTGGTGTCATCTGCAAACAGGCAGACCTTCCCTTCTCTTCCAGCTCCTCTGCTATGTCATTAATAAAGACATTAAAGAGGACTGGACCCAGCACTTAAACATGAGGTACTTCCCTGGTCACCCTACTTACCTATGAGCAAACTCCATTTATCACTGCCCCTTGGTTCCTATCATCTAGCCAATTTCTTACCCAGGATACTAGGTTACTACTGAGCTGCCCAACCCCAAGCTACCCAGCTTGCTTGCCAGTCTCCCATGTGGAATGGTGTCAAAAACCTTCTGAAATCCAGGTAGGCCACATCCACCACTCCCCCGATCTAACTCCTTGGGCACCCAGTCAAAGAAATCTATCAGACTTGTTTGGTATGACTCCCCCCCCCCCACCGCCCCCATTCCATGAATCCATGCTGCCTCAAATTCTGTAATCTGCCGAATTCAATATATTCCACATTCCTTTCCTTTAGCAGCGTTTCCATGAACTTACCCACCACTGACATCAGGCAGAGAGGCCTATAACTTTCCACCTCTTCCCTGCTACCACTTTTGTGAAGTTAGACTACATCTGCCCTTCTTCAGTCCTCCAGGACCACTCTGGTCTGCAGTGATCTGTTAAACAAGTCCATCAGAGGCGTAGCTAGTACCTCTCTGAGCTCTCTCAGCACCTCTGGATGCACCCCATCTGACCACATAGCTTTGTTCACCATCAGGTTATCGAGTGCTTTCTGGACTCTCTCCTCAGTAAAAGGACTAGTATCTACTTCTCTCATCAAAGCTCCTGATGCTTTTTTGGGGTCCTTCCCCTTAAGAAAGGCTCATGAGCAAGTGAGCAAATTAAGTAATTTGCTCAAACTAGTGTTTGCAGTCAGATTCTAATAACAACAACAGAAATGGAAAGGGACCTGGGGGTAGTCATATCAGATGACCTTAAGGTGAGCAAGCAATGTGAGAAGGCAGTAAGGAGGGCTAGTGGCATACTGGGATGCACAGGGAGAGGCATCACCAGTAGAAAATAGGAAGTTGTTATCCCTCTGTACAGACAGTTGGTGAGACCCCATCTGGAGTTCTGCGTCCAGTTCTGGAGACCCCATCTCCGCAAGAACAGACAGGATGGAAGCTGTCCGGAGGAGGGCAACTAAAATGGTGCAGGGTCTGCACCAGAAGACATATGAAGAGAGACTTAAGGAGCTTAATATGTATAGCCTCGAGGAAAGGAGGGAGAGGGGGGACATGATAGAAACTTTCAAGCACATTAAGAGAATCAACAGAGTCCAAGAGGGTAGCATCTTTCAGAAAAAGAGATTTGCAAGAACAAGGAGGCACAATTTGAAAATAGAGGGGGGGACGGCTCAAAGGTAATGTGAGGACGCATATTTTCACGGAGAGGGTTGTAGATACATTGAGCAGCCTTCGTGAGGAGGCAGTGGACTCATAAACAGTGGGGGAATTCAAGAATGCATGGGACAGACATAAGGCAATTCTAGTGGAGGGTAGGAGGACGTAGGCTGTTGGTCAACTAAGATCTGCAGCCCATGCATTAGGTAGGGAAATAGGCAGACTAGGTGGGCCAAGCAGTCCTTATCTGCCGTCAAATTCTATGTTTCTAATCCAGGTTTTCAGCTTCACAGCTCTGTACTCTAACCAGTAGGCTACACAGCCTCTGCAACTAGGCTATACAACTTCCATGACAGGAGACTGAAGTGCCCTGGATCACCACTGCATCCAATTTGGTTGTTCTCATTATTTCCCCAACCAGTTGGGCACCATACTTCATGGAGTTGTTTGGGGGCCTGTAACACACTTCCAGGATGAGCATTTTGCCCCCTTTCACCTAGCTTGACCTAGATGGACTCTATGCCACGGTCCTTCCCATGTCCTCATTGTCATCTACAGTGACATCTTTCCTTATGAAAGAGCCACCTTCCACATTTCCTGTACGGCCTAGCCTTCTGGAATAGTCTACATCGCTCTATCCTGATGTCTCTGTCATTTTCTCTCTCTCTCTCCCCCCTCCCCCCAACAAACCACCACCAAGACTCCATGAGAGTCACTTAGTTCTGGTCTTCAATGTGCATTAGGCCCTGAAATGCACCCGTTCTGCTGAGTGCACTGTTCATGCTGACCTGCATGCAAGTGAGGACAGTTGCCCCTCCATGCTTTCTTGACCTCCCAGGTTTCTCTCTCCTTGATGTGCTCAACTTTTCTGTTGTCCTTCCCGCAACGTTCTCTTTTATCTGCTTTCTGCCCATGTTCATCCTCTTCACCAGCTCATCCCCTGCCCAATTCTCTAGTTTATATCCTCCTTAAGGGCCCTGTTCATATTCCTGGCTAGTAACCCCCACTCCCTCTAGACAAAGATGCAGCCATCCTGGACATATAGGTATCTCTTGCCACAGAAGGCCCTCCAGCTGGTCAGGAAAACAAAACCATTCTCTTGCACCAGACCCTTAGCCTGCCTAACTGTTCGCTGCCACTCCTCACCAGCCCCAAGAACTGGAAAAATCTCAGAAAAAAGACTAACCTAGATAACTTTGTTTCCCTGCAAAAATATCACTAGTTCCATGAATAACTTCCTTGTGTCATCAAAACATGTACTTCCTATGTCGTTCCTGCCAATATGGACGATGCAGTCTGCTCCTTCACCCTGCTATGTTGTTTGGCCCTGGATAGCACTCACTCAAGCCATGCTACAGGAAGGCATATTCCTTGTCCAACAATATCACCTTCACCTCACCCACTGCTCTAACAACAGAGTCTCAATGACTACTACCTTCCAGACACTCTTCACTAACTTTTTCGTTACTCTTCTTTGCGCCCTGCAGAACACACAGTTTGGTTGCAGCGCAGGGGCACCTAACTCTGTTACACCTTGTGCTATTTGACGTGCAGTTATTTACTTTGGATTTAATAAAGTCAGCTACAATTTAATGCAGGATTGTACATATGGTTACTCGTGAGTACACCTCTTTACTGTCTTCTACTGTGTATGCATGGGAGTTGCTACCCCAGCAGCTGCACCAGTGAGGCTCAGTACTAGTGTGCCCTTGCCCACTCCTGAAGATACAGTCACCTGTTGACCCCCCCCACCACCACCAAACCTGGCCAGCCAGAAGCTGATACAGTACCCATTTCTGGTGTTCACTGGAAACTGTACACCCTAATGACTATAGCTTTACTCCACTACGATCCATCCCCTATGCCCTACAACTAGAACTCAGTCCCTACCCCATCTATCCCTGTCAATCACTCCCCCATGGCCCAGTGGCCACATACATAGCCTCCCTCATTCTCCTCAGCTGTCTGCTCACCTCCTACACCCCACTGGTGCCTCCCAAGGGCACAGACCGCCTCACAGTGGCTGCAGACATGAAGGCCGGGGGATACAAGCAGGATGACGTACAAAGCACAGCCCTGGCAGTGCACTCAGTGTGCTTCCCTCTAGTGTTCTTGCTGCCAGCCCACAAACACACCCAGACTTCCCCTCAGCCTCAAACTGTCCTCCCATGCCCCCACGAAGAAGCCAGTTGCCATTCCAAACAGGGAATGTGGCTATCCAGAGCAGCAATCAGCTTGTATTGGCTGCAAATGTCTCCCCCAATGCAAGATGGAAATCTTACAGCTCTTGTAGCACTCCAGGTACACTTCCATCCTTCATAGCAAAACCTACTGTATTAGAAACTGCTGTCAGCCCCCTGGCCCATTCCCCTTCAGCCTAAGTCCCACATCAGTCACCTCTGTTTGCCTTGTACTGCGTATGACCTACTGTCACTTGATTTCTTTGGAAGGCAAACACATAACCCCGAAACACTACGCATTTTAGGAAGACCAATGAAATACATTTCTACCATTCCAAATTTTTTTAAATAAACAATTCCTTACTGTTGAAAGCAGTACAAACTAATGGATTCTAGTGGTACACATTCTGGATGCACTCAGCTTTACTAAGTCAATTCATGGGCATTTACTACACATCGGATGTTTTACATCCAAAGCACACTTCACTGTCTCCTAACATTTGCCTGCAGACACACATGAACGAATGTTCAGTATTTACTGTATAGCCCAGGAACTGTATGCATCAACACACTAAATACGGGATGCTTTTGTGCAACACTAGCAGCTCAGCCTGCGACTCCGATTGGGGTCCCTTGCCAGAAGCAGGCCACCTACAGTTTGAAACGCAAGATTTCCTTGGATAACATAACCCCTTGTTTTAATTTAAGACTGACATAAACAATAGTCTTATGCCTAAAGAAATTTGGGGAGGATGTTTCAGCCGTGCAAGTCTAGCATACCACAGGCAAAAGCACGATCTCGGGCATTCCTTTCACAACCCATGTCGCTCCAAAGCAGCAAGCAAATGCCAGCTGGAATTAGTCTGCTCCTTATTATCCTCGCTGGGTACTGAGAAGGGCCTGCTTTGGAGAATTCAGCCTTTTTTACTCATTATGTACGTTTCCAGCTATATTTACCTTGTAGACATCTCCATAGGTGCCGCTGCCTATTCTCTGTATTAACTCAAAATCCTCCTGCGGGTTTCTCCGGGACAGATCAAAACTCGTGTTCATTGTCTCGTGGTTTTGTGTAATTCCCACTGACAGGCACCGAATTTCTGAATAAAAACAATTAAAAGGTATAAAACAGTCGGCGTCAGAAATCACTGCCCGACTCATTAATGCTCCAACATGGCTTCCCAGCTGCCAGCGCACATGCGCGCGGGCTCCGTTTGCCAAGCGGAGTTGGGCGGTTGTGTACTGTAGCGCTCCGGGACTGAGCAACAGCGGGCTGGGCTGCAACTCTGGCGTTTTCCATAACTGGGAGGGATCTTCTTAAGGTCTATGGAGTGCGGCTGGGGTACTCTCAAAACTGGGAACAATTTCAAATGAAATTCTTTACAGGGAGGTTTACGTTCTGTGCTCCATTCGTCTTTAAATCCAGAGGGGAATTTTATTTAGGATACAGTATTTTATTAAAATGTGGGATGCCCCTCTCTGGTACCCTAATGGTTGTTGAACTGGACTCTTGTAGGGTACAGTAACCGTGATCAGAAATGATGGTGCGTTTCCCGAATTCAGATAGGTGTGAAGCAACTTATACACAAACATCAAGTTAATATGTGTATTTTAATTTATTTTATAGTCTAATGCAAATCTGTGACGGCTGAAGGACACCACTGTAAACGAGCTTTGGCTCACTGGTTTTCATCCTCAATAAAAATTAACACAGTAAACATGTATACCAATTGTTCAAGTTTATTTGTAGGAAAACTCCATTGGGCACGCTCATTTTCAAGGAGGTCCTGTAAAGGACAATATGATACAGCAAAATACAATGCAGTACAAAATATAAAGTTCGGCAGTACAGTACCGAAAAAAGAAATGCAGTATAAAAAGTGACACTATACATACATTCTAAGAAGCAAACAGGAAGCATACTGTAGTACTTAGGTTACAGACTTATCAAACAGGTACATAGCATTAACATATATAGAGGGTTAGTATGCATTCAAATGTTGAGGAGGGGAACATGAAAGGACATAAGTGCTCACATGAAAGTAAACATAGGTGAGGAGTGCTAGCTGGTATTGCCTTGGCAGGTTTCCTGGACCGCTGTTTTGGCTATGGATATGAAGAGATTGATTGATACTAATTCAGCACGCTTGAGTGATGACTAGAGTTTGTTGCCTCATATTCTGAGCTGTACACTGCACTTGTCACTTTTTGAAGTTAATTGGCCTAATTTCATAAATGTTGTACATATGGGGCGGGATATTCAGACTGCGCCAGGCTGTGGTGCAAGCCTGGGCGTAGCGCAACTTAGATGCGCGGGGGCTTGGACAGGTAATATTCAACAGAGCTGCACCATGGCACAGCATCATTGAATATCGCTCGCTGGCCACCCACACTGCGTCCTTTCAGTGGCCAGGGTGGAGCGAAGTGCGCTAGCGCGGGAGTGCCATTGCAATAAGGCGCAACCACGCGATATTCAGAAGTGCACATGCAAATGGGGCCATAATGTATGCAAAGGCGCAAATGGGGTCATCTGCATGACATTATAGCTTATTTCATGCAAAATCTTCGATCATCGACTTGCATGTAGCCCTGCCAGGCTAGCAGCCGATGGGACTGATGCCCCTGCACAAGTGGCAACACGCTACAGCCCGATCAGCGGGCATATAATATGTTATAATAGTCCCATATCCCTGGTGGTCCAGTGGACCGCGCGCTGCCGATTGAGGGCATATGAGTAATGTTGGTCCTATAACCCTGGTGGTCCAGTAGACCGCTCATATGCCCAATCATGAGCGTCAGTAATGAATTATGTCACACCAATCCAACCCTGGTGGTCAGCAGTACCCCCTCACCCGCCACTGGCCCCACCGCCCGCTCCCCGGTCAGTGGTAGGCAGCATCTCCCACCCGCCTGCCGCCCAGCGCCCTGACTGACTCCGTGCGGTAGGGCTGCGCTCATCGGTCCACAGCATGAGTCAATGGGCGTGCAACCTGTACCGTGCTACACAGTCCAGATATATGAATGGATCCATTCACATTTCTGACCTGTGTAGTACAGTGCGAGCTGCATGCCCGCTGGCTCATGCTAATAGACCAGACGTGCAACCCTACCGTCATCAGTCGATTGGTGGCGAGCGACCCCTGGCGGTGAGGCTTCCCGCAGCTGACTGGGGGAGCAGGGCGGTGGGGCCCAGTGGGCAGGTGGGGATGGGGGTACCGCTGGACCACCAGGGTTGGATTGGAGTGTCAGGCTAGACAGACTTTTTTAGCTATTGTTTAAATTGTGTTTGACAAATTTTGATAGTTTACTATTGTATTTTGAACTTAGGGATGTGTAGGGGTTATATGGGAGAATTTAAGGGGGCCAGGATTACTTGTGGGAGCTCACTGTTACATGATATGCATCCTTTTATCCTCTTCCCAGTCTCAAACACCACTGCTAGACGTTGTGGGGAAGTGGGGATTGGAAGGTGTTGTGTTGATTGTGGACAGTGGGCAACGCAGGTACATTGGATGATGGTTGGATAGAGGTTGTTGGGTTCAGAAGGCGCCCTGGATCATGACGGGCACCTGGGAGAGGCCAGACGTGGTTGGTGCCCATCTCCAAGGAGTCCACCAGACTGAGTGGTCAGGTAACCCGAGGGGCTGCCTCACCCTCCAGTCCCCTGACAGCAGTGCTTTGCAATGCCAGATTGATTAGAAATAAGATGGCAATTATTGCTGCCTTAATTTCTTCGGTCGATCTGGCTTGCATCACGGAGACCTGGGTGGGAGACGATGCGGGCCCTGTTTTTGAGGCCGCAGTCCCTCCTAGGCATACCGTGGTGCACTGCCCCAGAGTGGATCGCAGGGGTGGCGGTGTAGCCATCTGTTTTAGATCCAGCCTGGCCTTCACCGTGCACCCAGTGGGAACTCCAGGTTCATTTGAATGTGTGGCTATTCGTGGAGGACCTGGTGCAGGCTGCAGGATCTTTCTCATCTATCGCCCGTCTGAGCCGATGGGGAATTTCCTTCAGGAGATCGCTGATTTCATCGCTGACGGAACGTTGGAATCCCGCAGATGTGTCTTTCTGTGGGATTTCAATGTTTGGGTCGACGATGGGAATCAAAGATGCAGTTATGACTTTCTGCAGACTATGTCCTGCTTAGGCTTGATGTAAGTTGTTACTGCAGCAACTCATCAGGATGGCCACATGTGGGACCTGGTGTTCTCACTGGGGCTTGAGATCAGTGATCTCAGGATTGATCGAGTACTTTGGTCCGATCACTGCACAGTGAAGTTCATACTTGGGGCTCCCGACAAAAGCTGTTCCCCTGCTGAGATGATTAGCTATCACCCTTTATGGGGTTTGACCCCTGAGAGTTTTCTGGCGGCAGCTAAATTATCTAATGTGGGTGTTGCATGCGCTGGAGGTGTTGGTGCTGGGGTTGACACCTATAATAGGGTGTTATCTGACACCATCAACTCCCTTGCACCTGTCCATGTACGACCCAGAACTTCATACCTGAGGGCCCCGTGGCTTGACGGGGATCTCAGGGAGATGAAGAGGATGGGTTGGAGGTTGGAACGCTGCTGGAGGAGGTCCTGCCTGGAGGGGGACAAACTGGTCCTGCGTATGCATTATAGTGCATACCAGGAGGCAATCAACCGTAAGAAGACAGTGTTCCTGTCCAGGGAGATTGCTGCTGGGAAGAACCGACCAGCTTTACTCCTCTGGGCTCTGGACAGGCTTCTCCATCCTTTTTTCATTTACAACTCTGCTTGCCTAAAAAAAAATTACTTTACGTGGAGCTTAAACAGTTGCTTTACACTCATTTGGGTGCGCTAGTACAAATTACTTAGGCATACCATACATGCACCTAATTTCTTTCTATAGTATTTACTCATTTTTTTTCTTTCAACTCTAGTACAGTAAATACATTTGTCTACATAAACAGCAGAAAATCCTTTTGGAATTAGCCTTTGGGCTGGAGTCCTAGTAGCGCTGGCCAGACAAAAATGTAAACTTGGCGCCAAAACACAAACACAGTCCTTCGAGACACATGGATTTAGGCTGTCTTGATGGGTGTACCTACAGATTTCGGCTCAGGGGGAGGGCGGCTCCATGTGCCCTCGTGACAACCAGTGGGGCTAAGGAGCTGGGAGCTGCAATTTTCAGCTCGGGGGAAGGACGGCTCCTTGTGCCCTCATGACCGCCAGCAGGGCTAAGCAGTGGGGAGCTGGTGATTTGATGGGCATGGTGATTTGGAAATATGAATTTCTCTTACTGGTTTTTGACTTGTTTCACAACTGCTGCTAGTGATACTTCTGCTAGGAGCCAGCATTTCCCAGAGTAATTTAAAGGTGTTTGTAGTGATCGACTGCTGGGTGGGTGAGCGGGAAATTCAGAAATATTTGCATACAAGGTTGTGTGGTGGACTGTTGAGGTAGTACATCAGAAACCATGGTCTAATGGTAATTCTGTCTCTGCTACCAAATCTTCTCCTTTCCTTGGAAAACAGCCCCAGTTCTGCCAGTCGTCATTGCCCATGTTCTCCTAGCCATCAGCCATTTTGGTTGCTATTCTCTGTACTTTTTCAGTCATGTCCATAGACCATACCCTTCCTCAGATGTGGGAACCGGAACTGCACACTGTACTCAAGATGGAATACTTACAGTATGAAGTTTCTTCTAATGAATTACAGGAGTATTTTGCCTTGCCAGCTGCTGCTTCACACTGCTGCTCACACTTAAAATTGCTGCTGACCAGTACTCCCAAGTCTTTTTCCTGCTTGATTTTAGCTCTTTCTATGCAGTTCAAGTAGCAGTTTGCATTAATATTCAAAAGCTCCTGCCACCCCACGGTGTGAGTGCTGTGGCACGAGCGTGAGTGGTGCAGAGAAGAACATTTTACTAGGACTAATACTGTAAGGCTTTTTACTCTAATTTTCGGAGAGTTCTTACATTACTGTAAAAGATCTGGGGCCCAAGATTCAAAAATGAACAAAATAGAGCACCAAAATGTTGTGCTCCGCCTTGTAATAACCTGGGTACCGGAAGATGCTACTGTATATTCAGTGGAATAGCACACCAGTGCTATTCAACAGAATATAGGGCCATGGCAATCTAGCACTAAGTCACTTAGCCCAGTGCTAAGCCACTTAGCGCTGCCCTGACGTGGCTCCCAAAAAAACAGCGCCACAATGGATAGCACCCAAGCTCAATTTCAGATATTCAAATGGCCCCATTTAAATGAGACCACTGGTATGCAAGGTGCAAAGAGGCCATTTACATTCCCATATGGGCTAATTTGCATGTGGAGCGATGCTTGTTTGCGCATCGTAGCCCCCCCTCCAGTTGCCAGGTCCGAGAGAGCTGTCCCTGTAGCTGGTGGTTCACCCTCCCTCTGATCCCACTCTTGCATAGACAATAACATGTTCATTGTGTCTAGGGGTGCCCCCGATCCCACTCCTGTATAGATAATATCATGTCCCTGGTGTCTATTGGTCCCTCCCCCCACCCCCACCCATGGCCAGTGGTTTAAGTCATAGTCCCTGGTGTCCAGTGGTCCCTCCCCACCCAATCCCTTGCCCGTTCATGTCCCAGCCAGTCCCTGGTAGTTAGTGGTCTCTCCCCCATCTGACCACTGGCCCGATCCCCACCACCG
This sequence comes from Neoceratodus forsteri, assembly GCA_016271365.2. Taxonomy (NCBI): domain Eukaryota; kingdom Metazoa; phylum Chordata; order Ceratodontiformes; family Ceratodontidae; genus Neoceratodus; species Neoceratodus forsteri. The sequence goes on along the minus strand of CM057450.1, from coordinate 1,776,252,979 downwards.
GCTGAACTGGTGTCCAGTGGTGCCTTTTCCTGACCATGCCCATCCCCAAGAATCTGCCCTGATGATTCAAAGGCTGTATGTGTTTCCCTTCCCCCAAGGCTGCCAAGGCAGGCAGACACAGGTGAGGTGAACCCCCTGCCAGTCTGGAACTAGTACTGGCAGCAGTGTCCCTGTCCTCCTGTAAACTCCCCCTCCAAAACCCAACAATCCCTATTACACAAATGCTAACCAACCAGTCACCGGCTGAGGGCTGTGGAATGGGGACTGGTGCGCTAGCACGGTACACAGGAGTGCGTTGCCAGGAAGAATCATCTCTGGCTGCGCAGGAATGCATTGTGGTTTGGTCAGTGGTATTTGTGCCATGTAAGGTGACCACGCAAAATGCCCTTCCATGGTGCAAATACTATGAATATTGGACTGTGCCCGTATTCGGGTCCTCATCCCTGCATTTGCATTGTGCACCCCTCCACAGTTTGCCCAGGTGCAAACCCTGGTTGCCTGTGCAAATTGGGCTTTTGATTATAGGACATCTGCGCAAAACCCGGTTTGCGCGAACAAACTAGGATTTGCGCCTTGGCAAACCTTTAAATATCAATCCTCTACTATTGTGTTTTAGCAAGGTCATATTTCTTAAATGGTCTGCAATATATTGCTACAAACTCAGAATTATTTTAAGTAGGTTCATAGCTCCTGTCTGTTTGGGAAAAACTAATATACAGTATTAGTCAAGAGCTAATATACTCCTATGAGGTTTCTCTGAGGTAGCGAGTCTTTGCCTGTCTCCCCCCACCTTGTTGAACTTGATTATCGAACACTGTAGTTGTGACCTGTGTATTTTAAAGTGTGCACAGTTTTAGCAATTATTTATAGAGTTATTCTGTTTTTTAATGTGTATATATAATAACTGGTGATCCTCTATAATGACTGACTATGCAATCCTGATAAAAGCCTTAATAACTTGCAGAATTCTGTAATAACTCGATAGTAGGTTATTATGCTGTTTTCCTCCTCACAATCTCACTTCACTGAAGCACAAATGAAAGCACACTGGCTTAAGACCGCTTTTTCATTCTGCCCCCACAGTTCTGCCTTCAGCTTAACAGTCTCCCCAAACATTGCACCAGTTATTACAAAAATAATGCCTGTGCAAGGTGTGTGAAAAATCCTCATAATACACACATGCACAGGCATTATCCTCTATTTCTGTACGCTCCACATTGTCAATGGGTAGTCATTGCAACTGGTATCGTGCACCCCATTAGGGTAAATGGCACAGCCCAAGGCTGTTAGCAGACTAGAATGTTGGGCACATGAGGATTCTGGACAGAAGCAACTCTCCAGTCTTTGCAGTGCCATTGATGGGAGAAACAACTGAAAAGCTTCTCTGAAGAAAAATCAGCTTCTAGTTTTCTGGGGCTGCAATTCTGCATAACAGGTTGGGGCTACCTGGAAATTAAAATCATGCCTGTTAAGCAGCGACTTTCAAAGTGGCTAACCTGCTCTTCCCATTTCCACTGTCTGTGCTTGGATTGGGGGCCATATCTGTCACATTCTTTAGGGGTGTGTATTACAAAACAGAGACAAATGGTACAGTTACAAGTTTTGGTTGCACTACAGAGGTAAAAATACAACAAGCAATAACACATTTAGGGAAAATGATTGTAGTTATAACAATGCAAAAAACAAGAGTTGATTGAACAGACACAACCAGAACATGTTTGAGCAACAGTTCTTTTGTCTACGTGCCACAGTTTGAAAAGCAAAGTTTCACCTAAGTAAAGTGCAGAGCAGAGCAGAAAAGATGGAGAGCAGGGGTGTGAAAGGAGTAGGGGTCTGGTGCTGAGGCCAAAAGGGTGAGGTGGGGGGCGAAGGGAGAGATAGGAAGAGGAAGAGCAGGAGAGGACTAGGGAAGTGCCCGATGATCAGGAGAGTAATGGCTCCAAATTCAGATGGGCTGTAATTGGATTGAGAAGACAGGAGGGGCAAGGGGGGTGGGAAAAGAGGGGAGAGAAAACAAAAAACAGGAGATGGGGGAGAAAGGAGAATGAGGGGGAGAAGTTAGCTGAGGAAATAAGTTTGGTTATGTGGGGGAAGAGGTTAGGGAGGAAATAGGGTTAGGTGGGGAAAGAGGCTAGGGAGGAATTGGGTGAGGATGTGGACAGTAATGAGAAAGGATGTGGAAAGTAACCGGGGTATCTGGGTTGGGTTGAAGAGATGGGGAGGGGGGAACAAACTGTCTGCGAGGGAGGAGAGATGGACGTCAGTGTCATTGTTTAGCTCCCACACTCGAAAATACTGGTAGAGGCTAGTAGCACCCGCAGTTTAGATTTAAAAGGGCTTAGCCTGGTCTCCTCGTGCAGATCTTCCCCTAGGGCATTATACCAGAGTGGTGCATGGTATTCACATGATTTTTGTCCCTCAATCGTTCAGTGGAAAGGGATTTTAAGGGTGTGATTGTTTACGCCGCTTATATTTCTAGTAGGGTATAGCATTCTGACGAGATTTCGTACTCTGGGGGGGTGAGTACAAGGATGGATTTTTTGGCCAGAAGGCAGACTTGATAGTGTAGTCTACTCTCCAATCTGAGCCACTCAGGCTGTGCATATAGCATACAGGTGTGAGTTAGCCGGTCAGCACCCAGCACCAGCCTACATGTCTCGTTAAGCGTGGTCTTGACCTCCTGCAGAGCAGTGGGAATAGCAGCCCCATAAAGTCCCGGGTCGCCCCTGAAAAAAGGAACTTTGGGGCTCAAATAAATAAACAACTATGCCGTAATCAATAGTTGACAGCATTAAGCTTGAGACAGCCATTATTAAGACTTCATCAGTAAAGCAGTGTTTATTGCGTTGGAGTAGCCTCAGCTTAGCATTAGCAGTGTTTGCGACCATATTAACATATCAGGAGAAAGATAGAGTGGTATCCAGTGTTACACCTAGATATTTGAAGCTTTGTACCATTTCAAGTGGGAAGAGAGATTGTCATGAATTTGTAGTCGGTAGGATCTGTGTTTATTATGGGCAGAGACGAACATCATAGTTTTGGTTTTCTTGTAGTTGTGTAGTAGTTTGGATTTGAGGAACCATTATTCTACTGTGGTGAAATTTTCCTGCATTTGATTTTCGAGCTCAGCATGGTCATGGTGACTTGAGTAGAGGACGGCATTGTCTGCGTACAGCAAGACATTGTCATTGATTGCCAGGGGAGATGGTTTGAGAACAAGCTAAAGAGTAGTGGGCCGAGAATTGAGCCCTGGGGTGCTCTGGTTGTAACAGGCTGTCTATCCGAGAGGACAGATTGAATTTTCACTTGTTGCGTTCTTCCTGTTAGGTAACTCCTGAACCAGGAAACAGATTCAGAAGATAAGCCTGTCTGGGAGAGCTGGTACAGGGGCAATTCGTGGTTAACTGTGTTGAAGGCCTTGATGAGGTCTGCATAGGTTGCCCCCACCAAGTGCCCTCAACCTAGTGTGCTGTGAATATAACCTGTAAATTCAACAATGTTGGTAGTGGTGCTATGCTGCTTCTGGAAGCCGTGTTGCTGTTGGCATTGAAGCTGATGTTTGTCTAGGTACTCAGTCAATTGGTCTGACACTATACGCTCTAATGCTTTTGAAGGGGGGTATTGATATAGGCCAGTAATTATAGTGGAGTGTGCGATAGCCACATTTGTGGATGGGTGTGACCATAGCAGCTTTCCATAACCGGGGGACTTTACCAGTGACCAGAGATAGGTTAAGGATTTTGGTAAGGGGAATGAGGATGGTATCTAGGGTGAGCTTAACTAGCTTAAGATCTAGCATGTCGCTGCTGGCGCTTGACTTACCAAAAGCTTTTAGGTGGTACTTTTTAGCTGTCACTGGAGTGACGATTTTCAGGTGGGGGAGGGGAATTTTTACTGGACATAGGCTCTCTGGAGGGTTGTTGTAGCTCATAGGTTGGAGGACGTCAAGTGGCAGAATACTGCTGAGGTCAGTGAATGCCTTATTTAGCATGTTGGCGATAATTCTGGGGTCCTGGGTGGAGGTACTGTCAACATTTAGAATGCTGGGAGTTTTATTAGGTTTACCAGAGACAGTTTTTATATTCTCCCAGAACCTATGGTAGTCCCCCCAGGAGTTAGAAAGCTCAGTTCTGAAGTGTTGTCTTTTAGCCTGCCTAATTGCCCAGGTGCACTTATTGCGAGCAGTTTTGTATCTCTGTGTGTCAACCGGGGAGCTGGTTCTTTTAGCTTTAGCCCATAACTCATCTCTGTCTTTCATCATTTCTAAGAGTTAGAGAGATATCCAGAGGTTGCAGGAGTCACGTATCTTTCATTTAGTGATGGGGCATAGCTATTACAGGATTCATTGAATTTATGTATGAATGCTTCAAGTGCAGTGTCGACGTTAGTTGAATTGTCAATAAAGCTCCTATCTTGTTGCTCAAGGTAGGATTTTAACACAGCCAATTTCCCTTTTTTTAGTAGTCTGTTCGTTACTGTTCTAGTAGGTACCTTGGGGGACTTATTTGACCAGCTAATGAGTATGAGAGAATGGTCGCTTAGGGACTCCGGGAGGACAGTTGTGTGAGTTATTCTCTCTGGCCAGTTGGTGATAATCCAGTCAGTCAGTGACCCTGTTCCAGTACGTCAGTTTAGGCGTGTGGGGGAGCTCCCAGTCTGAGTCAGATTCAGAGCCAATAGTACATCTTTATAGGGTGCTGCATCTGGGGATGACTAGTTAATATGAAAATCCCCCATCATTATTAGTTCTGAGTTTTGGTGAGAGTTTGTAACGTAATCTTGAATAATTTTGAAACCACTAGGTTGGCCCTTAGGTGGGATGTAAACCAAGACCACAGTAATTGTTTTGCTGTTTGTACCAAGTAATACTTTTAACGCTAGCAGTTGGGTTCTACAGTTAGTGGTACTGGGAGGTAGCATTTGAGCCCTGATGTGTTCCTTTAGGTATAGAATGCATCCACCACCTCGTTTGCCTACCCTGTCGAATCTGAAAGATATGCATCCTGGAAGCTGAATGACCGAATCAGAGATCCTAGGATTAAGCCAAGTCTCAACTACTGATAGGATATCCGGTTTGTGTTGTGTGACCCAGACTTGTAATGCGACCAATTTTGCCAGTAGGCTACAGATATTGATGGAGGCGAGCGTTAGGCCACTGTGTCTGCTGGGTTGAGCCGTTACCTTTGGTTTGACTGCCGCTTTAGGGTTGGGGTGTATATTTCCAGAAAGAAGCAATAGTAACCAGGCCATACATATTGCCTGCCTTTTTAGATTTATTAGTGCCTGGGACCAGTTGTAATTCTTGGGTGTGTGTTTCTTTGAAATGGAATTGGTGATTAACATATTTGTGAGAGGAGAGGGAGGGGGAACATGATTTGTACTTCGTTTAAATCTTCTGTGACGAATGGTGTTCAGTTGGAGGCATCACTTGTTACATAGGAGGAGGAGGTAGATTTGTGGCTGTGCTGGTATGATGTGCTGTTGATAGAACTTGTTGAGGTATTTTTCAAAGTAGAATCTGGCGTTATTGTAACAGTTGGCGAAAGCATTAGATATAGTGCTAGAAAGCAGACAGTATTTTTGATGGGCATAGTTGCGGGGGATGCAGTGGCAGTAGTAGGGATGAACAGAAGGTGAGGAGTAGGGAAAGGAAAAAAAAACAATAAGCAGGACGTAAAGCTAGGTAGATTATAAGGAAAGTAGTAATCCAAAGGATGAGAGGTTAAATCACAGAGAATCAGGGAAAGTGTTGTCAAGCTGACCCTAGGGATTGGTCCAAAGTTGGAAAGGGGGCCATCAGAAGAGAGTGGAAGGATGTGGGTATGGTTTTATTGGATTTAATAGAGGCTAGGGTCAGAGAGGGTGGGCAGGACAAATTTTACTAAGAGGAGAAAGGCAGCCGAAAAGCCGTGCAGTCCCAGCTACAGTTACAAAGCAGGGACCGACTTTGCATGAAAAACCAGGTTTGAGGATCAGCCAGTTCCTGGGTACCAAGACTTAGCGCAGTCAGTGGGAGAGACAGAGGAGTTCAGATGCTGTCCAATGAGAACCGGAGCCATACTCCATTGTTATGATCGGAGCTCTGAGAGGAATTACCTTGTCTCTTGGCCTAGGATGAAGGAGGGGATGGCAGCCACAGAGGTGCCGCATCCCATGGAGACAGGGAGCCGCTTTGGTGCTTGCCACCTAGGGTGCTTTCTGAAACTAAAGGAGAGAGGGGCTTTGGTTAAATAAGACAAAAATTTAGGCAATTAATATAGGGGTTTGCTATAGACCACCCTCAACGGATACCCAATACACTACTGAATTATTAAATTCAATATTGGAGTTATCCCAGAATAATGATATCTTAATTTTTGGAGATTTTAATATGACCGGTATTAATTGGAATCTCAACATAGGTAACAACAACCATGATAGGTTATTCTTAAATACAATTATTGATCTAGGTTTGGACCAACTGGTAAATCAGCCTACACGTGGCAATAATACTTTGGACCTCGTAATAGCAAATGAAGGTCTTGACATTCAGGGATAAATATTATGGCACCTATTGGTAATAGTGATCACAACTCCATATGTGTTAGTACTTTCTTACAAATTTTCAAAATTAATAATAACTCCAGATGTAGGGATTACAACAAAGCTAATTTTATAAAGATCAATCAAGAATTAAAAATAACTGATTGGTCTAAAACATTCAAAGATAAAGGAGTTAATGACATGTATGTATGTTTAACTAATATTATACATTTTCTAGAGGACAAGTATATTCCTTTAAAATCGAAATACAACAATAAAAGGTAAAATTCCTGTTTGGTTTAAAAACACTATTAATAAAAAAATTAAAATCAAGGAACATTTATTTAAGAAACTAAAATTAAATTAAAGTTCATCCTTGAGATGTGAATATAAAACTGCCTTGTCTACATTAAAAAAAATCAATTAAAGTTGCTAAATTAAAATTAGAGTTTAAACTGGCACATTCTAAAACTAATCAGAATTTCTTATTCTCTTACATTAACGGCAATAGATGTAATAACCGAAACATAGGACCACTTTGCTACAATGGGATTACCATAACTTCAAATAATGATATGGCTGATTATTTTAACAAATATTTTTGTTTGGTTTTTGACCAATCAATAAATCCTGTAATCACTACTAACAGTAATAACTCTTCTATTCCATTATTTCAGTTAGCAGAAATCAAGAATTCATTATCTAAGATCAAAAGATCGACCAGCTCGGGTCCAGATAATATTAACGGCATATTTCTTCTTGAAACATTAGACTGAATTATTATCCCTCTTCAACTTCTATTTAACAAATCACTATCAGATTGTAAAATACCTGATGCTTGGCGTACTGCTTTGGTTACACCTATTTACAAAAAAGGGTTAAAGTCCAATGTTCAGAACTATCGCCCGATTAGTTTGACCTCCATTCTGGGAAAAGCCATGGAATGTTTAATCAAATGCAGATTAGAGAAAGCATTGGAAAAACTGGATATTTACGATTTATCACAGCACGGTTTTAAACCAGGCTTCTCGTGTACAACCAATCTTATATCATTTTATCAACAGATTACTAATATATTAGATAATAATATTCCTATTGATGTATTACTGTTAGATTTCAGTAAGGCATTTGATTATGTGTCACATTCCTTACTAATAAATAAACTTCATAACTTTAAAATGTCATCTCGATTAGTTAATTGGATATCAGAGTGGTTACTTAAACGCACCCAGTCAGTCAGAATAAGTGGAGCTGTATCTGTTCCTGGAGTTGTTACGAGTGAAGTTCCCCAGGGATCCATGTTGGGACTGGTTTTGTTTAATTTTTTTTATCCATGATATGGTTATCAACTCTAATAACTATTTATCAAAGTTTGCAGATGATGCAAAACTTGGTGGAAGAGTTGATACTCAAGCTAACTTCAAACTGCTCAAACAGGACTTGTGTACTATAGAACAATGGGCCAATAAAAAATCAATGTTATTTAACATTGATAAATGTAAAATTTGACATTTTGGTAGGAATAACCCATCTTACAAATACTACTTAAATAGGCAAGAATTGGAAGCATCAAATTGTGAAAGAGATCTTGGCATCCTAGTCAACAACAAATTGTCATCAGGTGATCATTGTAGTGAAGTAGTCTGATCAGCAAACATTATTATGAGACAAATCAAAAAAACTTTCATTAGTAAATCTGAACACAATTTAACACCAGTGTACAGAGTTTATGTTAGACCACACCTGGATTATGGTTCTCCGTTTTGGAGTCCTTATCTTAAAAATGATATAAATCATCTTGAGCAAGTACAAAGGAGATTAACTAAATCTATCCCTAGATTGAGAAACAAATGCTATGAGACTAGGCTATGAGAGACAAATCTTTATCCATTGACGCTGAGAAGGCAAAGGGGAGCTTTGCTTCTTATGTATAAACTAGTCCATAATCCCATGCTGTTTAACATATGTGGACTAGTATGTGCTGATAAGAGAATTGTGGGAAGATTACACACTAAGCAATTAAAAGTTGAGTGGGCCAACAGTAAAAAATACGATAATTTTTTCAATATAAGGGTAGCAAAATCATGGAATTCTTTACCACCAATTATTGTAGAGGCAGTTACTTTTGATTCCTTTAAAACTAGGCTTGATTCTTGGTTGCTAGTTCAATAATCTGTTTAATATCCCACTGTTGTGGGAGGACAATCTAAATGGGCCTTGTGCCTACTTTTGTCCTAATTTTATCCAGTAAATCCGCGAGGGGGGCAGACAGGGCAGGGATGCTGAGAGCAGCAGGGGGGAGGCAGAAAGGGCAGAGGTGTTAAATGGTGGGAGGACCCAAAGTGCAGGCCGGGGGGACAGGGTCCAGAGCCAAAATAGGAGGGCTAGAATAGCAGGAGAGAGAGTCAAAGACCAGGATATAAGTTCAGATACAGAGGGGGAGGGGGACGAGGTAAGGGAAGGCTTAGTGGAAAGCAGACAGAGTGAGAGGGAGACTTGCAGTTACAGCTAAGTGTTTAGCTAGAATAAATCTCTCTCTAACTGTAGGCTTAAGCTGAAGTCCAAATAAAAAGATGGCTGCAATTATGGGCTAACAGAGCTAGGAAGAAGACAGTTTAGGACTGTGCTAGCATGGAATGCAGGACTTCTATGGAGACTGGAAAGGGCACCACAATCCACACAGGGGTTGTGTACAGACCCCCTTGTCAGGGGGAAGGAATGGACAAGGATATGATAGAAGGCATTCTTAGAATGGCAGAGAAAGGGGAGATACTGTTGATGGGAGACCTGAATATGCCAGATGTTAACTGGAGCACATTTGCTGCAGCCACATCCAAGACAGGGCCATTCTTGATGCCCTACAGGTGGCAGGCATTAGACAGCTAGTTTGGAACCCACTCGTGAGGGAGCAATCTTAGACCTCGTACTCTCAAACAGGGGCAGTGAGAGGATCTCAGATCTAGAAGTGGGTTGCCATCTGGGGACAAGTGACCATCAAACAGTGTGGTTCACGTTAAACTCAGCTACAGAGTCAAGCCATACAAAAGTGAGGGTACTGGACTTTAGGAGGGCTGACTTTGGCAAGATGGGAGAGTGCCTCAGAAAAGCACTAGCAAACAGGCTAGAAGGAGGTGTGGAGCAACAATGAGGAATTATCAAAACTGCCATCACAGAGGCAACAAGCCTTTGTGTGAAAGCAAATAAACAAATCAAAGCGAAAGAAAAAGCCACTATGGTTCTCAAAAGAGGTGGCTGTGAAAGTCAGGAAGAAAAAGATAGCATTCGGAGTATAAGGAAACACAGAAGGAGCAGGACAGAGAGCTGTACCAGTTAAGGCAGAAGGAAGCAGGAGGAAGTCAGAATAGCAAAGGCCCAAACTGAGGAAAAGATAGCCAACTCAGTTAGAAGGGATAAACCTTTTATAAGTACATCAGCGAGAGAAAGACAAAGGAGGATAGTGAGGCTGAATAGAATGAATGGTGGGTGGGCAGAGGAGGACAGTGAAAAGCAGGAATACTGAACGAATATTTCTGCTCAGTATTCACAAAAGAGGAGGGGAAGTGCCTAATCCAATTAACGAAGCACTCTTGATGAGGAGATTCGATCCAGTCCTTTCACAGAAGAAAGGGTTCTGCAAGAACTCCTAAAACTGAAGGTGGACAAAGCAATGGGTCCTGATGGAATTCACCCAGAATTCTAAAAGAATTAAGGGAGGAACTAGTGAAACCACTGGCTACTCTTTTAATAAATCATGGGAGGATGGTGTGGTACCCGAGGACTGGAGGAAGGCAGATGTGATTCTTCTTCACAAAAGTGGGACCAAGACAGAGGTAGAAAACTACAGACCTGTCAGTCTGACCTCTGTGGTAGGGAAAGTGATAGAGTCACTTCTGAAGGAAAGAATAGTTGAGTACCTAGAGGCCAGTGGAGCACAGGACCCAAGGCAGCATGGGTTCACAGCGGGAAGGTCATGTCAGACGAATCTAATAGACTTCTTTGACTGGGTGACCAAAGTAGTAGACCAGGGAGGGGCTGTGGACATGGCCTACCTAGACTTTAGCAAGGCGTTTGACACAGTCCCACACAAAAGATTAATAGTCAAATTAACCAGCCTGGGAGTGGGACCCAGGGTGGTAGCCTGGAATAAAACATTGGCTGGACAACAGGACACAGAAGGTAATTGTAAATGGGTCACTCTGAAGAAGGGGGGTTACTAGTGGGGTACCACAGGGTTCAGTATTGGGTCCAGTCCTTTTTAATGTCTTCATCAGTGACATTGCAGAGGGACTGGAAGGAAAAGTATGCCTTTTTGCAGATGACACAAAGATCTGCAACAGGGTTGATACACAAGGAGGTGTGGAAATGATGAAAAGGGACTTGGCAAGGTTGGAGGAATGGTCAGAAGTATGGCAGCTAGGATTCAATGCAAAGAAGTGCAAAATAATGCACCTGGGAAACAAGAACCCAGGGGAAGAATACACAATGGGTGGGGAGGTAGTAACAACAACAAAAAAGGAAAGGGACCTGGGGGTAATCATATCAGATGACCTTAAGGTTAGCAAGCAATGTGAGAAGGCAGTAGGGAGGGCTGGGGGTATACTGGGATGTATAGGGAGAGGCATCATCATCAGAAAACAGGAAGTTGTTATCCCTCTGTACAGACAGTTGGTGAGACCCCATCTGGAGTACTGTGTCCAGTTCTGGAGACCCCATCTCCGCAAGGACATAGACAGGATAGAGGCAGTCCAGAGGAGGGCAACTAAAATGGTGCAGGGTCTGCAAGAGAAGCCGTATGAGGAGAGACTAAAGGAGCTTAATATGTATACCCTTGAGGAAAGAAGGGAGAGGGGGACATGATAGAAACTTTTAAGTACCTCAGTGGAATCAACAAAGTCCAAGAGGGTAGCATCTTTCAGAAAAAGAGACTTGCAAGAACAAGGGGACACAATTTAAAGATAGAAAGAGGGCAGTTCAGGGGCAATGTGAGGAAGTATTATTTCACAGAGAGGGTAGTGGATGCATGGAACAGCCTTCCTGAGGAGGTTGTGGGGTCTAAAACTGTGGGAGAATTCAAGAATGCATGGGACAGACATAAGGCAATTCTTGTGGGGGGTAGGAAGAAATAGGCTGTTGGTTAACTAGGATCTGCGGCCTATCCTGTAGGTAGGGAAATGGGCAGACTAGATGGGCCTAGCGGTCCTTATCTCCCGTCAAAGTCTATGTTTCTATAATTGAATTACGGACAATATAATAATCTGAAGAAACTACAGCTAAAATTCACAGGTTACACAGGTATGCTAAATTAAGATGAGTTCAAACATTTAAATCCTGGCAGTAAATAAACCTAACAAAAGCTGCTGTATTCTTAGGTTATTAAGAGTACCTGAGCTAAGGCTAAAATTGAAACAGGTTGGTACATTTAGTTCCTGGCGAAAATAAATCCTAAACTAAAACAGCTGAAATTCACAGGTTTTACAAGTAAACAGGGCTCAAAAAACAGTTCTACAATTTAAAACCTGACAAAAATTTTCCACACTGCCCAAGCGATGTTAGCTTTACTCCAAATTAAGGAAAAAAAACATTCTTGGTCAAATTTTACTAGGAGGAGAAAGGCAGCCGAAAAGCCACGCAGTACCAGCTACAGTTATAAAGCAGGGACTGACCTAGCTTGAAAAGTGAGGGTTTGAGGATCAGCCAGTCCCTGGTACCAAGACCTTGCCCAGCCAGTGGGAGGGGCAGAGAAGTTCAGGTGCTGTCCAATGAGAACCGGAGCCGTACTCCGGTGTTCTGATTGGAGCTCCGCGAGGAATTACCTTAATTCCTGGCCGAGGATGTAGGAGGGGACGGCGACCACAAAAGTGCTGCATCCCATGGAGGCAGGGAGCCATTTTGGTGCTTGCCGCCCACTAGGGCGCTTTCTTGTCTTCTGGCCAAGGATGAAGGAAGGGGCGGCGGCCACAGAGGTGCCACATCCCATGGAGGCAGGGAGCCGCTTCAGTGCTTGCCATCTGCTAAGGCACTTTCTTACTTGAAAAGTAAGGGTTTGAGGATCAGCCAATCCCTGGGTACCAAGATCTAGCACAGTCAATGTGAGAGGCAGAGGTGTTCAGGTGTTGTCCAATGAGGACCAGAGCCATACTCTGGTGTTCCGATTGGAGCACTACGAGGAATTATCTTGTCTCCCAGCCGAGGATGAGGGAGGGGACGGTGGCCACAGAGGTGCTGCGTCCCAAGGAGGCCGTGAGTCGCTTCAGTGCTTGCTGACTGCTAGGGCGCTTTCTTGTTTCCTGGCCGAGGATGAAGGAGGGGACAGCGGCCACAGAGGTGCCACATCCTGTGGCAGCAGGGAGCTGCTTCGGTGCTTGCTGCCCGCTAGGGCACTTTCTTGTCTCCTGGCCAAGGATGCAGTAGGAGACGGCCGCCACAGAGGTGCTGCAACCTGTGGAGACAGGGAGGCGCTTCAGTGCTTGCCACCTTCTAGGGCGCTTTCCTGCTTGAAAAGCTAGGATTTGAGGATCAGCCAATCCCTGGGTACCAACACCTAGCACAGCCAATGTGAGAGGCAGAGGAGTTCAGGTGCTGTCCAATGAGGACCGGAGCCGTACTTCAGTGTTCTGATCGGAGTTTTGCAAGGAATTATCTTGTCTCCTGGCCAAGGATGAAGGATGGGATGGTGGCCACAGAGGTGCTGCATCCCGTAGAGGCAGGGCGCCAGTTTGGTGCTTGATGCCCACTAGGGTGCTTTCTTGTCTCCTGGCCGAGGATGAAGGAGGGAATGGCAGCCACAGATGTGCCACGTCTCATGGAGGCAGGGAGCCGCTTTGGTGCTTGCCGCCTGCTAGGGTGCTTTCTTGTCTCCTGGCCAAGGATAAAGGAGAGGACAGCAGCCACAGAGGTGCCACGTCCCATGGAGGCAGGGAGCTACTTTAGTGCTTGCCGCCCGCTAGGGCACTTTCTTGTCTCCTGGCTGAGGATGAAGGAGGGGATGGCAGCCACAGAGGTGCTGCATCCCGTAGAGGCAGGGAGCTGCTTTGGTGCTTGCCACCCACTGGGGTGCTTTCTTGCTTGAAAAGCGAGGGTTTGAGGATCAGCCAATCCCTGGGTACCAATACCTGGTGTAGCCAATGGGATAGGTAGAGGAGTTCAGGTGCTGTCCAATGAGGACCAGAGCCATACTCCGGTGTTCTGATTGGAGTTCTGTGAGGAATTACCTTATCTCCTGGCCGAGAATGAAGGAGGGGATGGCAGCCACAGAGCGCCGCATCCCATGGAGGCAGGGAGCCGCTTCAGTGCTTGCCGCCCGCTCTGATTTCTTTATGAAAAAAAAAAAGATGCCTCAGGTAAGTACCTGTGTTTTCTTTGGGGGTTTAGTCTAGGGCACTCTTGGGGGTTCCCGTCCATCTCTAGGCATTGGGTCCTGCACCCCTCCAGTTTTTAGGGTCTCTTTGGTTGTGTTTGCCTGTCAGGTGTTTTTTTTTGTTTGTTTTTTTTGCTACTCTTTGAAGGGACATTTCCTCTTTTAATTTGGCTCTCTGCCTTTCAAGGACATTTTCCCTGTAATTTTCCTCAGTCATAAAAAACAAAACAGGTTTTTAAAGTGAGAGCCTTTGGCCTCTGGGTACTCTGAGGCTTTTCAGTAGGTTAATAGTCCATTTTTTCCACCCTTCTGGTGGTTTGGCATTTTTTTCTAGGCTCCATTAAGCCATGCAACTTCCCACTGTTTTTCTACTCTTCTCTGACCGTTGGGCATGCGCTCCTTCTCCAAGAGGCTTCTCTAGCCTCAGCACCTTGTTCGCATGCCTGTGTTGTGCACACGCCTCCATCTGGTGTGCCGACATCACACACAGCATCATGACATTTCAGAGAACATGTGTGTGCCTGCACCTCCCAAGTGCTGCATGTGGCAGTTCTGTTTGTATGGCCCTTTTCTTTTTGGCAGTAAGAGGCAGTCTTTTTCAGGTTTCTCTCCTTTTCTGCACAATTGGAGGTGGGGATCATGGCAGTAGTACTCAATATTTCTTTTTGGGCCAACAACTTCAGGCTTCTAACTTTGGGCACCTGCAGGGCAACTTGATTTGGCACCTTGGCTTATCGGAGACCTTTCATTTTTGAAAGACGTAAGAGCTGCAAAAAGGGTACTATGACCTTCTCCTCAGGCTTCCTTGTCCCCATTATGTTACTCAAGCTAATATGTCTCTTACGGTTCCCCCATAGTTGGACTTCCGAGCTGGAGGGGGTGCACCTGGCATACCAGCTGGCAGTGGCAAAGCATACTTTTGCGTAAATCTTTGTTGTTGCTCTTAGGAGAGCTTTTGGGCCCGGATGTTCTGCAGGGCATCCCATGAGACACACCTGACCCCAAATCAGGCCCCTCAAGTGTCAGGGGGCCCCACACAGGCACATCCAGGTGTGCTGCAGCTGGACACGGCGGCTAATATGGATATGCAATGAGACCCTGACTATGCAGAGGGTCAGGATGAGGATATCAGGGATCTTGGAGAAAATCCTGACCCCAGGAAGCTACTCAATGATGTGGAGGATGAATCTTCTGAGGAGGAGAAGGAAGGGGAGTGGACGGAGCCAACAGGGAGGATCCCTGTCACTCCCCTGTTTGATACCAAGTCTTTGTCCTTTCTGATAACTGAGGGTGTGTAGAACATTACAGCTTATAGAGGTGCAATCCATGGAGGCACTGGATGTCAATCCTGTCCTGTCCGCGTCCTCCTCTGCTCCAAAGTGTTTTCCAAACTGTTCACTGTGACCAAATTATTGAACAGGAATGAGCAGGTGCGGACCAAAGAAAACATCTGCCAAACCCTAAGGTACAGTGTTTCTATTTCTTTGGAAGAAAATATTTGCAACCCCTCCTCTAGCAGGCTGGCCCAGTGGCATAGAGGGCTGAGGCACTGGACGCCTTACCTTGAGCCACTCTGGCAACCCAGGTTCGGGAGCAGACTCGGGTTATCGGGGGTTGTCAGGGGAAGGAAAGGATCGAGCATCCGGAGGACACCTCCTTTCCTGGGAGGGAGGGGGTAGCAGAGCCCACTGTCTGACAACACCCAGTGGAGACTGGGGGTGTAGCAGCATTCGGGGTCTCTAGTAAGGGGGAATGGCTGTAGCAACGCTCCTGTGAGCATGCACGGGAGCACGCACATCTCGCGGTGGTGTGCATTGCACAGCCGAGCCAATGAGGTTGGGGTGGGCAGAAAAAGTGGAAAAATCCCAGTCACCTGGTAGGCGAAGGTGGGTCCAGTGGGAGAGCCCCCAAATACAGTTCTGGGTCCTGCTGGCCGATGACTGGCTCTCCCTCCACTCCCTGGTCACTCTGCTAGATTCTAGCTAGAGTGCCAGTAGGAGTCAGCGGTCCTGCCCCAGGGGTTCAGAGCTTGGGGGTTGGGTGGCCAGAGGAGTTGGAGGGAGACGGGACCAAGCCAGGAGTTGTCTGGAGGGCTTCAGGAGTGCAGGAGAAAGCGGTGCCTAAGTGACTGCACCGGAGAGAGGCCAGGAGTCTGGCGAGTAGGGGGCATAAAGATAGTTGGAAAAAAAAATAAAAAAAATTCCTCTGGCAGATAAAGCGGTTCATAACTCCATCAGACACACCGCTATTACTATTGAAGGGTCCTTGGCCTTAATGGAGTCACATGACAAGCTAGTGGATGCTTCCTGTAGTACAGTTTTCACCTCCAACTGCGCAAACCACACCTACTATGCCTCATTTATTGTTCCCAGAGCTTTAGACTTGTGGGTTATGACCCTGGGCAGCTTTGTTCCCCCAGATTCGGGGGGGGGGGACATTTTGCAGTTCTTATTCATGTCCTCCACCTTCCTAGGGGATGCCACGGTGGAGAATCTGCACATGTCGACTCACTCCACTTACCACATTATGGCTGTTATGCGAGGAATGTGGCTTCAACATTAGGTCACTGATCAGGCTTCTAAGACCAAGGTGTTTAACTTAGCCTTTGACGGAGGCTTGTTGTTTGGTTTTGGCCTGGATGATATTTTGGAAGATATTCAGGTTAAAAACTGCCACCTCCCAGTGTCAAAACAACAGCAAAAGGCCGGTTCAGCTCCAAAAGGTCAAGGAGGCACAGACAGAGGCAGTATCAAGGGGTTTTCATCCCTTTCAGAATTTCGGGAACCAGAGGAGCAAAGGAGCCTATTTTGATTTTAAGAGTAGTAGTAGCAGAGGAGCTCTTGCCTGAAGCTGCAGTGGAAGCATAGGGAGAAAAGCGTGCACCTCACAATGAGGGTACATGAGCCCATCCCTTTCCTTGGTGGAAGGCTGCACAAAATGGGCCCACATAACATCAGCTGCTTGGGTTTTGGAAATTCTGACTTTGGGATATGCAATAGAATTTTCAACAATTCCCTCAAAGGGGTGTTTTCTGCTAATTCTGGTTCCAAAGGACAATGTGAAGTGGCAAATGGTCTCACAGACCCTGTTCCACCTCACTTAGATTGGGGTGATTGTTCTGGAGCCTCCCAGTGAGCAAGGCCAGGGATTCTATTTGATTTATTTCATCGTCCTCAAGAAGTTGGGGGGGGGGGCGGTTCAGACCTATTCTGGATCTGAAATACCTGAACAAGTTTGTTTGCCACATGACCTTCAAGATGGCGTCCAACCAGGGGATTATCTAGCTTCCTAGATCTGAAGGATGCATATCTCCACATCACCATCTCGCAGTCTCATCAGAGATTCCTCAGGTTCATGGTCCTGGGACAGCACTTCCAATACAAGGTGCTCTCGTTTGGGCTGCCAATAGCCCCCAAGGTTTTCTCAAAGGTGGTTTTAGTTCTGGTGGCTCAACCCTGACAGGAGGGACATCATGTCTATCCCTACTTGGATGAGCTCCTCATTCGAGCACCATCTTTACCACTGGCAAGAGTCAGTGACCAGCTTTCTGGAGGTGTTTGAGTCCCATGGCTGGGTGGTGAACTGAGAGAAGAGCTCTTTTGAGCCGTCATAGATCCTGGAGCACCTAGGAGCAGTGTTCTGGATGGATGAGGGGAAGGTCTTCCTTTCACCAGCCAGGAAGGAGACCCTGTTGAGAGAAGTTCAGTGGCTGAGGAGCCCAGCTCATCACCTTCTGCGAATTTGGGACCTCATGACAGTGGCAATGGAACTAGTTCTGTGGGCTCACCTTCACTTGTGACCCCTGCAGATGAAGTTGCTGTCAACCTGGGATACGACCTCGGAGGATTATCAGGCCAGGATCCCTATTTCACCATGACTGTGGCAGTCTCTGAGTCGGTGGGTGAGTTTGGAGAATCTCAGCAAAGGGCCTCCCTTGAAAGTCCCCCCAGAGTTGATTCCGACATTGATGCCAGCCTGTCGGGTTGGAGGGCGGTCCTGGGCCACACACTCATTCAGGGGACTCGGTCAGTGCAAGAATGGCACCTACACATAAATGTTCTGGAGATGACAGCTGTGTGCTTCACTCTCCTTCATTTTCAAAGTCAGGTGCAGGGAAATTCAATGAAAATAAGGTCAGACAATGCCGTCACGGTGGCATACGTAAACAGTCAAGGGGGCACAAAGAGCAGGGAGATGCTGAAAGAAGCCACCAATCTCCTGCTGTGAGCAATGCAGAATCTTCTCTCTCTGTCACCAATTCACCTGGTGGGGGAGTTGAACATTCAAGCCAGTTGGCTAAGCTGGGAAAATGTCCATACAGGGGAGTGGATGTTGAACCCAGAGATGTTTGACCTTCTGTGTCATAGGTTTGGTCATCCTCAGATTGACCTGTTCACCTCCAACCACAATGCTGAAGCTCATCATTTCTTCAGCCACTACTAGTGTCCACAAGTGGAGGCAGTGGACGCCCTGTCACAAGCATGGAATTTTGGCAGGGCGTATGCCATCCCTCCTCTGCTACTCCTCCCCAAGATCATAGTGCAAAATAAGGCACTCAAGAGAAAGCTTTCTTCTAATAGCTTCGGAGTGGCCCAGAAGACCATGGTTCTCAGGCTCACTGAACCTAGCTCAATGTGCCCTGTTTCACTTTCCAGTGTGGGAGGACTTCCTCTCACAGGGCACCATTCTGCATCCGAATCCAGGAGCGATGCAGCTCATGGCCTGGATCCTGAAGAGAGGAGACTCCTGAAATGGGGTTTGTGTAAGAAGGTGGTGGACACCCTGATGGCTGCCAGGAAGATTTCCATGTTGGTAGCTAATGCTTGCATATGGACCACTTTTTCGGCTTGGGCCAAAGACAAAAAAAATCCATCTTTTTTTTTTTTGCTATGTCTTATTTATCCCCTGCCTCATCCATGGTACTGTCACCCGATCCCTCCACTGGCACCGCAAGCCTGGAGGGACCCACCCCATGGAGCTGTGGTTTTTCCCCCAGGTGGGGATGGAGTGGGAGTAGTAGCCTGGCATGCTTAGCTACCCCCTTGGTTTCATACCTTATGTCCTTGTTGGGGTCCACTTCCGAGCCATAGGCGCTGGTGGCGAGAACCTTGCCTGGTCCTCCTGTTTGTGTCGTGTTGGGCCAGGACTTTTTTCAGGTGTACGCCCCCCTTGGAGCCATGATGTGAACTGATGCCATGGCATTATGCCGACATCCATCATGCTCTACCCCTTATGTGCTGCATGGGCATGCCAAACCTCCAGCCTTCGCTAGAGGTCAGTCATGCACCAAGCCATGGCTTCCCCCACCCCCTGGAGGAGATGAGCATTCCTATGGATGCTCAAGCCTCCTCCCCCTGGCCGGCCCTCTGACAACCCTGAGCTCATTCCTGAACTCAGGTCACGAGTGTCACAAGTGGTAGCGCTACTGCTGTGCTGGTGAGCTGGCCAAAATATGGCTTTATAAAGCCACGGTTCTGCAGATTTGGGATTTACTGCAGGAAGGAGTGGAAAAAGGTTTGGCCTTGAGCACCCAGAGAGGTCAGGTCAAGTGTCAGCCCTTGGGGCCTCCTTGAGTTTGTCCCTAGGGATTACCTGGGAGGGTATTCAATTTCTGTGGGCTGTCAGCCGGGAGTCGACCTCTGTTTTGATCCCCTGTTCCCCCATGGAATCTGAATCTGGTTCCAAATGCTCTTTGTAAGTAACCTTTCGAACCACTTTCATCAGTACCGTTGGATGTGCTGTCTTACAGGTGTGTTTCTTAGTTGCTATGTGCTCAGCCAGGAGGATTGGTGAGCTCCAGGCTTTGTCCCACAAATAACCATACCTTGTCATGCATGAGGACAAGGTGGTGCTCAGAATAGTCCCATATACGGCCTTCCATGAGAACCAGAAAATCTGTATCCTGTCCTTTTGTTTGCAACCTAGTCACCCAAAGGAGAAGGAGTTGTGCAAGTTAGATTTCCAATAGGCTGTTAGGACATACCTTGGATGGACTGCTGAGTTCCGAAAATTGGATCGGTTGTTTGTTGTTTTTGGAGAGGCTAAGCAGGGACAAAAAACCTCCAAGGACACCTATCTAGGTGGGTAAGTGTCTGCATTGCTAAGGCTTATGTCGCAGAAAAGACGAGGTCTCCAGCTCTCATCAAGGCTTACTCCACCATAGCTATAGCCTCCTCCTGGGTGGAGAGAGGTGAGGCATCTGTTTTAGAGTTATGCAAGGCAGCTACGTCGTCCTCCATCCACACATTGACCAAGCACTACAGATTGGATGTTCAGAGCTCTGCTGATGTGGCCATGATCACAGAGGTTTGCTGGTGGCAGTTAGCAGGTAAATTTCTTTTCTGTACATGATTGTCGTATGGGACAGTATTCTCCCCCACCCAGTTTTCTTGTGTGGGTACTGCTTCTTAGAACCCAATTATAAAGACTACCCATTAACAATGTGGAACGCGGGCCGGCTCCATGGCACCAGGTGATGGGGTTTCGCCTGGCATGCTGGCAACCCGGGTTCGCACCTTGAGCCTGGGACGGCAGGAGCAGAGTCTGACAGGGAGGGTTCAGAGTGCCCCACGGATACTCTCCTCCCAAGGGGGAAGGAGCAAGCTGCACTACTCTTAGGACGGCTTCTGGGGGATTGTAGGAGCAGGGCTCAGCTGTGGGGTGGGTGACCACGCTCTGCAGGGATGTCAACCAGGATGCTGCAAGTGTGCAGCCAACTGCAGGGAGGGCGGGGCATACAACTGAAAAATCATGGCCACCTGGCCATCTGGATGATGGCAACCCATTCCCTCGCCACCGTGAAGTTGAAGGTGTCCGTGCTGCGCCCTTGCCATGCCCCTGTGAGGAAGGACAAAATGCCATTGTGCATAAGAAAGTCTCCTCTCCCAGTTGTGACCATGGGAGAGGGGCTCCCCAATGAAGGGAAACATCAAGTCGACTGGGGCTATGGTGTAGTAAGAAACATAGAAACATAGACTTTGACGGCAGATAAGGACCGCATGGCCCACCTAGTCTGCCCATTTCCCTACCTACTGGATAAGCCGCAGAACCTAGTTAACCAACAGCCTATTTCTTCCTACCCCCCACAAGAATTGCCTTATGTCTGTCCCATGTATTCTTGAATTCTCCCACAGTTTTAGACCCCACAACCTCCTCAGGAAGGCTGTTCCATGCATCCACTACCCTCTCTGTGAAAAAATACTTCCTCACATTGCCCCTGAACTGCCCCCCCATCTTTAAATTGTGTCCCCTTGTTCTTAAATGTCTCTTTTTCTGAAAGATGCTACCATCTTGGACTTTGTTGATTCCACTGAGGTACTTAAACATTTCTATCATGTCTCCCCTCTCCCTCCTTTCCTCAAGGGTATACATATTAAGCTCTTTTAGTCTCTTCTCATATGGCTTCTCTTGCAGACCCTGCACCATTCTAGTTGCCCTCCTCTAGACTGCCTCTGTCCTGTCTATGTCCTTGCGGAGATGGGGTCTCCAGAACTGGATGCAGTACTCCAGATGGGGTCTCACCAACTGTCTGTACAGAGGGATAACAACTTCCTGTTTTCTGCTGGTGATGCCTCTCCCTATGCATCCCAGTATACCCCCAGCTCTCCCTACTGCCTTCTCGCATTGCTTGCTAACCTTAAGGTCATCTGATATGATTACCCCCAGATCCCTTTCCTTTTTTGTTTTTGTTACTACCTCCCCCCGTTGGGTAATCTTCCCCTTGGTTTTTGTTTCCCAGGTGCATTATTTTGCACTTCTTTGCATTGAATCCTAGTTGCCACACTTACAACCACTCCTCCAACCTTGCCAAGTCCCTTCTCATCCTTTCCATGCCTCCTTGTGTATCAACCCTGTTGCAGATCTTTGTGTCATCTGCAAAGAGGCATACTTTTCCTTCCAGTCCCTCTGCAATGTCACTTACAAAGACATTAAAAAGGACTGGCCCCAGTACTGGACCCTGCGGTACCCCACTAATAACCCCTCTTTCTTCAGAATGGACTCCATTTACAATTACCTTCTGTGTCCTGTTGTCCAGCCAGTGTTTTACCAAGGCTATCACCCTGGGACCCACTCCCAGGCTGGTTAATTACACTATTAATCTTTTGTGTGGGTCTGTGTCAAATGCCTTGCTAAAGTCTAGGTAGGCCATGTCCACGGCCCCTCCCTGGTCTACTACTTTCAAAGAAATCAATTAGATTCATCTGACATGACCTTCCCATTGTGAACCCATGCTGCCTTGGGTCCTGTGCCCCACTGGCCTCTAGGTAATCAACAATTCTTTCCTTCAGAAGTGATTCCATCACTTTCCCTACCACAGAGGTCAAACTGACAGGTCTGTAGTTTCCTGCCTCTGTCTTGGTCCCACATTTGTGAAGGGGAACACATCCGCCTTCCTCCAGTCCTCGGGTACCACGCCATCCTCTCATGATTTGTTAAAAAGGGTAGTCAGTGGTTTCACTAGTTATCCTCTTAATTCTTTTAGAATTCTGGGGTGAATTCCATCAGGCCCCATTGCTTTATCCACCTTCAGTTTTAGGAGTTCTTTCAGAACCCTTTCTTCCGTGAAAGGACTGGGATCGACCCCCCTATCCAGAGTGCTTCTGTTAATTGGATTAGGCACCTCCCCCTCCTCTTTTATGAATACTGAGCAGAAATATTCATTCAGTATCCCTGCTTTTTCACTGTCCCCCTCTGCCCACCCACTGTTCATTCTATTCAACCTCACTATCCCTTGCTTTGTCTTTCTACACTCCCTGATGTACCTATAAAAGGTTTTATCGCCCTTCTTAACTGAGTTGGCTATCCTTTCCTCAGTTTGGGCCTTTGCTATTCTGACTTCCCTCCCTGCTTCCTTCTGCCTTAACTGGTACAGCTCTCTGTCCTGTTCCTTCTGTGTTTCCTTATACTTCCTGAATGCTATCTTTTTCTCCCTGACTTTCCCACCACCTCTTTTGAGAACCATAGTGGATTTTTCTTTCATTTTGATTTATTTATTTGCTTCACACAAAGGCTTGTTGCCTCTGTGATGGCAGTTTTGATGATTCCCCATTGTTGCTCCACCCCTCCTTCTAGCCTGTTTGCTAGTGCTTGTCTGAGGCACTCTCCCATCTTGCCAAAGTCAGCCCTCCTGAAGTCCAGTACCCTCACTTTTGTATGGCTTGACTCTGTAGCTGAGTTTAACGTGAACCACACTGTTTGATGGTCACTTGTTCTCAGATGGCAACCCACTTCTAGATCTGAGATCCTCTCACTGTCCCCATTTGAGAGTATGAGGTCTAAGATTGCTCCCTCACAAGTGGGTTCTGAAACTAGCTGTCTGAGGCATGCCACATGTAGGGCGTCGAGAATGGCCCTGTTCTTGGATGTGGCTACAGCAAGTGTGCTCCAGTTAACATCTGGCATATTCAGGTCTCCCATCAACAGTATCTCCCCTTTCTCTGCCATTCTAAGAATGCCTTCTATCATATCCTTGTCGATTCCCTCCCCCTGACCTGGGGGTCTGTATACAACCCCTGTGTGGACTGTGGTGCCACTTCCAGTCCCCAAGGTGACCCACAGTGCCTCCTCTCCTCCCTGTTTACTCTTTTGTTCAGTTGCTTTTATCCCTTCCTTTACATAGAGAGCTACTCCTCCCCCTCTTCTCCCATCCCTGTCTCTCCTGTAGGTTATGTACCCTGGTATGTTAACATCCCAGTCATGGTTCTCTGTGTACCATGTTTCTGTGACTGCTACGATATCCAGGCATCCCTCTTCCCTCAAGGCGACCAGTTCAGGGAGCTTGTTGCCCAGGCTACGGGCATTGGTACTCATTATCCTCTATTTCCAGATGGCCTTACTCCTTTTTGCCCCATCCCTGTCCTTCTTGCCTTTGTCACTTTCTCCATTTACCCCTGCTCTTCTCCCTATCGACATCTCTATTTTGGTGTTTACTGCACTTACTACCGTGACTTTTTTGAGGGGGCTAGGATTTCCCTGCTCCTTTCCAGTGCCTCCCCCCTTGGCTAGTTTAAATACTTGCCAATGAAGCATTTGAACCTATCACTTAGAATCCTGGTTCCCCTCCTGGACAGATGCAGCCCATCATGCCAGTATAGGCTTGCATCACTCCATGTGACCCCGAGTCCCCAATGAAGCCAAATCCCTAAGCTCTGCACCAGTTTTTCAACCACTGATTGAATCCCATTGTGTGGAGCACCCTAGCCTTTCGTACGCCATAGACAGGCAGCACCTCCGAGAAGGTTACCGTGCGTACTACTTGTCTAAGGCCCCTCCCCAATTCCACATACTCTTCCTGCGGGGTGGTGGACAGTGACGGGTGAGATGGTGGGCAGAGGGCAGGCTTGGTTGCCTGAAGGAGTGGACGGCCAGGAGTGGCCTGGGGGATAAAAAGATAAGGCAAAAAAACAATGTGGAGCACTACAGAATGAATACATGTTTTCATACTTACTGTAATTTCCTTTTCTGTTAGCTCCTACATTGTCAGTGGGGCCCGCAGGAGAGTATTGTCCGGTATGCCAGTGCGGGGATGTCCATTCTGTTATAAACTCTGATTGTAAGCCTGTCTGGACATTCCTCTATAGATTACCTGCTGCACTTGTGTTTATATAGATATGTAAAAAAGGAAAAAATCAGTTCCACATTAGAATGTTGGTTGCTAGCATACAGATTTAACAATTGTGAATTTGAGGTTAACCAAGGGTGTGATGATATGAATATTAATGGCACATGGTGTGACATTATTACATTTGAACATTCTGTATAAATATTGGTTGGTGGGCTATATCCCACCAGAATTACCTTGAACCTGTGAGCTGAAGTAGCAGTCTGTAGCTAGCTGGCATTATTTAGTAAAGCATTATAAAATGAGCATACCTGC
The DNA here is from genome assembly GCA_016271365.2 of Neoceratodus forsteri. Taxonomy (NCBI): domain Eukaryota; kingdom Metazoa; phylum Chordata; order Ceratodontiformes; family Ceratodontidae; genus Neoceratodus; species Neoceratodus forsteri. The sequence continues at coordinate 1,776,228,224 of CM057450.1, read as the reverse complement.
TTCCCTGTATCATTAAATGGTGTCAGAAGATGGAGCAGTTATCGCCAACCCCATGCGCTTGATCGGCAAGGAAATCTGGTTGAAAACTGGTGATGCTTCAAGCAACAGGTTAAAATCTTCTTTATTGCCATGGGGGTTGCTGAGAAATCCTAGAAAATACAGGCCATGACTTTTTTGCATGTGGCTGGTCTTGTGGCTCTGGAGGGTGTATAATATTTTCGACTGGGTGAGAGAGGCAGACAAGGAGAATTTGTCCAAAGTCATGGAGCAATTTGGGAGGTACTGCAACCCAGACAAGAACTTGACATATGAGAGACATTTGTTTAATACCTAGAATTAGAACCCAGGTGGATCTATTGATGCCTATGTTACAGAGTTGCACTTGACAGCTAAACCTTGTGAGTTTGGCAGCCTGCGTGATTCTTTAGTCAAAGACAGGATTATCTGTGGCATACACAATGATCATGTGAGATGCAGACTGCTTCGAGAGGTAGATTTGACCCTTGTTAAAGCTATCGATATATGTAGAGTGGCTGAATTAAGTGAGAGGTAAATTAAGAGTTTGAGTGAGACTACTGGGGAGGAAAATACAGTCCATGCTGCAGTTCTCAAAAAAGGGGGAGAACATGAAAATGTGAACAGAATTAGAGAGAGTTGGCCAGCAAGAGAGTCAAGAGTGTGCAGATATGAGAAGCGTGGCTTAGAGCATGGGCCAAATCGTTGCCCAGTATTTGGACAGAAGTGCAGAGTCTACAATAGGAAAAATCATTTTGGCAGAATGTGACGTGCTGAAGAAGGCAAGAAAGTCCATGTTGTTAATGAAGAGTCTAGCAGTGAAAGTGAGAACTTGTTTAGTGTAGAGATGTTAACTGATAATGCTGTGGACATGGATTGGAAAGTGACCATGAACATAAATGGCAAAAATGTAATTTTAAAGTTGGACACGGGGGCTCAGTGTAATGTTATGCCTTTGAAAATATACTGGACTGTGTCTAGAGAGATTATTCAGAAATCTAAAGCAAGACTGATTTCGTACTCTGAGCATCAGCTGAATGTGCGTGGGAAAGTTACGTTGGCTGTGAGTTTCAAAAATCAGTACCACGCCATTACGTTTCAAGTGGTGGATGCTAATGTAACTCCAGTGCTGGGACTGCCTACCTGTCTAGAAATTATACTTTGTTTGTTTGAATTTTGATGACCAGGTAGGTCCACTGAGACAAAGTTGTCCCTTTTTCAGGGGTGACCCGTGGAATATAAACATTCCATACAATTCCAGTTAAAATACAGAGGCAGAGCTATTTACATTAAATTACAACATAGATGAAGATATAATTCACTAATAAGCTAAACTGGTTAGGACATATATTACAAAACACAGAAGCAAGTACAATAAATATTCACATTACATTAAATAGGTCAGTAGTGGTGGAGCGATACATTCGAAACAGGTCTTCGTTGTTCAGCCACCTGTACAGTTTAAGCAAAAACATCATAAGAGGGTGATCATAGAGGAGAGGTGGTTCAGAAGGTATGGGGTAATCAATCTGTTAGGTTAGGGTAAGGGAAGTGAAGGTGGGGGGTGGGGGTGGAAAGACGACACGAAGATGAAAGGAGGGATCATTTACAGGTACAGATAGAAGGGTGAAAGAAGATTTCTTTGAAGTGTTTTTTAAATTGAGGAAGAGATGTACAGGAAAGTAAACCAGCTGGGAAGCTATTCCATTTGTGTGGGCTGCAAATAAAAAGGATCGTCTACCGATAGCTAAGCGAGTCTTCAGTATACAACACAGAATATAGGGAGGATCGAAGGGACCTGGTAAAGAATTTCAGTATGATTAAGTTGGAGAGACTGGGTGGTGAGGGAAGGTGGATAAGTTTGAAAGTAGTGCAGAGTAAAGGGAATTCCAATTTGGATTCAAAAGATGGCCATGCTAGTGTGTTAAGCACAGCACAGTGGTGGGTACGTGCTTGGGCGGCTGCTGCAAATCAGGCTATTCTGTGATATGCTTGTCTTAGCTTATTTATGATTGGGGACTTTGCAGCGTAAATTAGTGGAGCTCCTTGTCAAGAAAATGTTTTCAATGAATACTGAAAGGGACACGACTGAAGATATATTATCCAGTTTTCCTGATGTATTTCATGAGTTGGGGTGTTTAGAGGGAGAACATCACATCACAATAGACACATCAGTGAGCCCTGTAATTCATCCACCCCAGAAAACCCAGTTCACCTTAAAAGACAAGGTCAAAGCTGAACTTGATAAAATAGGGAAGCTGGGCATCATTGAATAGGTGGAGAGGCCTACCAGTTGGGTTAATTCGATGGTGGTGGTGGTTGAGAAGCCTAATAAGGTGAGAATTTGCATTGGCCCAAGGGATCTGAACAAAGCAGTTGAGAGAGAGAGAGAGAGAAAGAGAGAGCATTACCCTATGAAAACTGTGGAAAAGTAGCAGTCAGGCTTGCTGGTGCCAACATCTTCTCAGTGTTAGATGCTGGTCATGCATTCTGGCAAATCAAGCTTGATGAGCCCAGTTCAGAACTAGTAACTTTTAACACACTGGCTCTACAAATTCAAACACATGCCATTCGGAATTTGCCCCTGAAGTTTTCCAAAGAAAGATATCACAAATCATTGAAGGTCTGGATGGTGTTGAGACTTACGTGGATGATATACCGTATTAATGTAGGGCTCAGACTTGCAAGAACACAATGAGAGACAGAAGAGACTATTACAGAGGGCATGAGGGCGCCATTTCACATTGAATTTGATAAAATCCAAAATAGGACTAATTGAAGTTCCCTATATAGGGCATAAACTAAGTACTGAAGGCCTGGTAGCAGACCCTTAGAAAATCAATGCTGTTGTGGACATACCCACTCCCAGGTTCATGGGGATGGCCAGTTACCTAGCCAAGTTTTTACCTAACCTTTCCATCATCAAAAAACCCTTAGAGAATTGCTGGAAAAAGAAATGATCTGGCACTGGGAAACCAAACGTGACCAAATATTTAATGAATTTAAAAGAATCATCATGCACCCCCCCCCTGTGCTAGCCTATTATAATCTGCACAAGCCCATGGTCCTGTCTGTTGATGCCTCCTCTGAAGGGCTAGGAACGTATCTGCTGCAAGAAAACACACCTGTTGCATTCACCTGAAGATCACTTAGTAAAGTGGAAAAAAAACTATGCCCAAATTAAATAGATGTTAGACGTCATATACAGCTGCACTAAGTTTCACCAATGTGTTTTTGGGAGACAAAGGGTGCTAGTGGAAACTGACCACAAGCCTTTAGAGAGCGTGTTTAAGAAATCACTGTATACTGCTCCTCCTCAAATTCAGCAGCTGATGCTCAAACTACAAAAAATATGATTTGCAAGTGATGTACAAAGTGGGATGAGAACTCCATATTGCGGGCACCCTCAGGAGGGCGGTCCAGAAAACTTCACTACCTGAAAATGACATTGATAAATATGAAGTTCACACGATTGCCCTGATTCCAATCACGGATGAGAAATTGTAGTTGTTTCAAGTGGAGACACAAAAAGACCAAGTGATGCAGAAATTAAAATTAAAAGAGACTGTGGTTCAAGGTTGGCCCGTGGTGAGATCTCTAGTAGAACCAGACATCAGACAATACTGGCTATTCCAAAAATAAATTATTACTGAAAGCAGATTACTCTTAAAGGGTCAGAGACTGATAGTGCCTGCCACATTCAGAAAAGAAATGCTCAGAAAAATACACAGCAGTCACTTGGGTATAGAAAAGTGCAAGGGAAGAGCATGAGATATTCTTTTTTTTTTTTTTATTTGTTTGTTTTGCTCCTGCAGGCCCTCCAACCGGCCATTCCTTTGAGTTGCCAGTGGTAGCCCCTTACCCAGCAAGTCATCCACCTCCTCCACCATCATTGCCGCCGCCGCCCCCCCCCACCGTTATGTCATGCCCCAAGCAACTTGGCATATACCTTCACTGGGGGACCCGCTCCCAGGGCCCATGAGAGGGGGAGATGGGTTCCATTACCATTCCAGGCACACAAAAGGGTTCAGCTGATACATCATGGCTTTCCAGGGCTGCATGGCAGGAGGAGAACTAGGGCAACTGTCATCTGGTCAGCCGAGCGGGTGATTTTCAATTTTCTCCCCTACCCACCCCCTCCCCCGTAGTGGCCACATGCTCATGGTATCCTGGGAAGGACACATTGTAGCGCGTGGTCACCCACGCCATCAAGTGCACTTCCATGGGGGAACCACCAGGTGCTGCCTGAGTAGCAGTGCAGGTTGCACCCTCCCCACAGAGAGGAGAGCACTCAGGCTGATGCCCATAACTCTCCCCACCTGTCTCTGCTCCTGTCACTCCCGGCTGGTGGCGAACCCGGGTCGCTAGTGTGCTGAGCGATCCCCCTTGCTTGGTGCAATGAAGCCAGCATGAGATATTCTTTTCTAGCCTGGTATGACTTGCCAGATCAGCGATTTGGTAGCTAATTTTGTCATCTGCACCAGTTATAGGAAAGCTCAGCCGAAAGAGACCATGAAACCCCACAAAATTCCTGAGAGGCCTTGGAAAAAGGTAGGAGCTGACTTATTTAAATTTAACAGAGAAAACTATTTTGTCATGAGAGACTAGTATTTCAAATTTATTGAGATTGCAAAATACGACCAGTGAGACTGTGATCAGCCATATTATTTATTTATTTATTTTTTGATAACCGGGTAGGTGCGCTAGACACGAAAGTGACTATTTTCAGGCACGACCCGGGAGGTCAACAACAAAGGGCGATAACAGATTACAAAGATTACAATGTCAGGAGCTGCATAAAACATTTCAGGCAAACCTGGGGTAAGAACAACATAGAGAGATGACATTTACAGGGTCAGAAGCCATACAATACAAAGCAAGCATAAGGTGAAATAACTTTAGGACATAGTAATGATACAAGGCATAAAAGGTTTACAATTAAACAATTGTGGATAAGTGCACACGTGAGGATTAACATAGTAATAGCAGGGATATGAGGTACACAAGGAAGAAGTCAAATTGAGTGGTGGCATTATGTCAATGTAATGAGAGTGATAGGGTATAACATTGGAGGGTGAGGAAGGAAAGGTAAGGATGAGATAGGAGTAGTGCGGCTAGGGGAGAGAGGTGTAATTGAGCACTGTAGAGGGTGTAACCAAGGCGGTCAGGGCGGGCTACGTCTGGACCTAAGGAGGGTTGAAGCAGGTACATTGATCACCCGTGGTAAGGAGGGAGCGGTGCAATTTCTTAAACATGGCATGATTAGGCGCAAGGCGAACATCAAGGGGCAGCGAGTTCCAGTAGGAGGGGCCTATATGTGAGAAGCCTGATATCCCTTTGGTAGTCCTACATCTGGGAATGCAAAACAAGGAAAGTTCAGTAGACCGGAGACCATAGGAGATTGGCTGAGGGATAAGCAGGGAGGCTAGGTAGGTTGGCATGCTTGATCGGAGTACACTGTCTATCAGGTTCCCAAGAGAGAGGAGACGTTGTGCAGTAGGAGAAAGCCAGTTGAGATCATAGTACAGCAAGCAGTGATGTTTTAGCCTGGAGGAAGCAGAGGCGTAGCAGCATATATTGTTGTAAGTGGTGTCCCACCTATGAAGATTAGCTTTTGATGTATTTGTATAGAGTATGGATCCATAAGAAAGTGATGGAAGAAGGATACCTCTAGCAATGGCAGTCCTAGCAGTAGGGGTAAAAATATAGCTTGTTTTGTAGGCTAAGCCCAGTTTGGCATTCACAGCCTTACAGGTGGAGGTAATGTGGGCATCAAAGGTGAGGGACTCATCGAGTAAGACCCCTAGATAATTGAAAGAAGTTACCATCTCCAGTGGGGAGCTGTCTGCCCAGGTGATCTGGAAGGATTTACGGTGCTGTTTTATTTTAATAAAGGAACCAAAGAGCATGGCCTTGGTCTTTGCGACGTTTATGACAAGTTTGTTTTTTGGAGATCCAGGATTGAATATTTTGCAGGTCCATAGAGAGCTTGTGATTAATAGAGTGGATATTATCTGAGTTTGTATAGAGGACAAGGTCATCAGCATAAAGCAGCGATGAACAGGAGGACACCACTTGGGGAATGTTAATAAATATTGTGAAAAGCAGGGGTCCGAGGATAGATCCCTGCGGTACACCAATATTGATGAGGGCTTTATCTGAGGTGGCCGAATTGAATTTCATGGTTTGATGCCTGTTTGATAGGTAGCTATGGAACCAAGTTGTAACATTGTGCGAGAAGCCCAGGGAGTGGAGATTGGCAAGCAGAAGAGGGTGGTTGACTAGATCGGAAGGCTTTTGTCAAGTCGATAAAAACTGCACCAGTTAGGTGACCCTGGTCCATAGTTTGAAGAATATCATTAGTCAGCTGCAAAAGAGCAGTTTGAGTACTATGACCTTTTCGGAAACCGTGCTGGTTTGGGTGCAGTAGGTTGTATTTTGTGAGATGTTCAGAGATCTGTGCTGAGATGAGCTTCTCAAGGACTTTATCAAGTGTAGACAATATTGCTATTGGTCTATAGTTGGCTATGACTTTTTTGTCGCCTTTTTTGAATACTGGTGTGATTCTGGCTAGTTTCCATACCTCGGGCACCACACCTTCACTCAGGGATAGGTTGAATATGCAAGCCAGAGGTCCTGAGATGAAAGGTGCCGATAGTTTGAGGAGTCTGGGCTCAAGGCAGTCAGCCCCAACAGCAGCACTGTCTGCTATAGGTTTAAGATGTTTGAGGACATCATTTTTTGATATAGCTTTAAAGTAGAAGGTGGCGTTTGTGTAATTACTTTTGGATGTGGAGCTGCAGGTAATAAGTTAGAGGGAGGAGGGAGTATGAGTGTAGCTCGAGAGGTCAGAGAAGTAAGAGTTAAAAGCGTTGGCAATGGTGCCTGGGTCATTGCAATGGGCACCTTTTAATATCATGTCGTTATTTAGTGGCCTTTTATTTGAGCCGAGGAAAGTCTTGACATGAGACCAAAATTTCTTGGGGTCCCTGGATGAATCCAGCATGATATTAAATCACAATATGCAAGACATGGTATACCTGAAATACTCATCACTGATAATGGGCCCTAATTTGGTAATGCGGCATCTGAAGGTTTTGCAAAAACTTATGAGTTCAAACATATCACTTCATCACTGAGGTATTCTCAGAGCAACATGATAGTAGAATGAGCTGTTCAAACAATCAAGAATTTGTTGGAAAAGTCTAAACGGGACCATAAAGATCCCTATCTTGCATTGCTTGATTTAAGAAATACTCCGGAGGGGGCAGAGCAAGCAGTCCAGCATGGAAATCACTTTTATGTGAGCTCCCTTACATCGACTACTAATTGAACGTTCCTGGTGGAATTGAGAGCTGAGACTGCGAGTTATTGTGCACAGAAGGGAAGCTTTTGGCAGTTGGCATTAGAAAATTAACTTTTCAGAAGATAGGCCAAACTCGGAACACCCAAAAACAGGACCACATGGCGGCAAGCACATCACAAGCTCTGGGGCCTGCAACACCATCAAACACATCAGGGAGAATGCCCGCATCCTTGGACTCACTGCAAACTACAGTTAATGGCTTAACCAACTCCATAAGACTACTTGAAAAAAAATTTGATGCCTACATAGAACGCCTAGTAAAAGTTAAAACAACAGTAGAGGCGATGGGACTCAAATCGCACATTAGGTAAAACCCTGGCGATGGTGGCAACCTCAATAAAAAAAACAAAGTTTGCTGAAAGCTCACCTCAAACAGTTGGAAATTTCAGTTCGAGTGCCCAATGTCAGGCTGCTGGGTATCCTGGAGGGAACAGAGGGAGAGGACCCAGTGAGTTTTTTAGAAAGGTGGATGCCAGAGGCCTTGGCTCTGGGGTTTGTCCCAGTACTACAGAAAGCATACAGGATCACTTCTCGGCGGGCCTGACAAACAGAAGAAGGGCTGCGCATTATGTTAATGGTAACAGTCCTCCAATATGTGGGATATGATTCTGAAGGTGGCAAGAGACCAAGGGAAGATTGATTTCGAAGGAACAAGAATATTGCTGTTTCCCGACTATTCATTCACCACAAGGGATCAAAGGGCACGGGGTCATAATCAGTGTCAGTGGCTCAGTAGGTAGCACACTCGCCTCTGAGGCCGGGAGATCAGAGGGCTGTGGGTTCAGTTCCCACATCTGGCCCTTGCGTTAATATCCCAATACTGACACTGTAGTGCAGCATGAGAGGGGTGCTGCACTTCTGAGGTGCCGTCTTTCGGATGAGACGTTAAACCGAGGTCCCATCTGCCTGGATTGGTGGTAGTTCAGGTGGATGTTAAAGATCCCATGGCACTTATCGAAAAGAGTAAGGGAATTTCCCTGGTGTCCCAGCCAAATTTCCCTCATTCACTAAAAGAAAATGCCACCAACAGCTTAATCTGGTTCAAGGTCAGTTGGCATTCATCTGTATCCCCCCCCCCGGGTCGTGCCTGAAAATAGGCAGGATTTGTCTAGTGCACTTACCTGGTCAACAAAAACTAACTAAAATAAATAAATAATGTTGCAAGACATTATGCCTCATGGCAAAATCGCGCTGCCAATACAGTGTGATTTCTGCCATGAGGCATAAGTCTTCTTTCTCTGTGGGGGCTCCACCCCCCCACACCCCCCACTAAAGATTCTCAACTCCGGGGGGGGTTCAACTTGGGGAGCACACAAAAGTGTAAAAAAATAAAAGATTCTGGGTTTCTGCTGCTGTGGCTTAGTCCTGTGAGCCACAGCAGCTGCTTGGTGGAACCCACTCCCAGCAGAAGTCACATCCTCTGCCTGGGAAGGTGCTACTGGTGCAATGCTGTGTACAGCAGTATACGCGGTATTGCACCATTAGCCGCTACGGCCTACACTGTAGCAGTTTAGCCATAATGTCGTACGCTATTAAGAGTGCAACATTATGACCCGGTAGGGAATCAAATAAAGGCATTCGATGGAGTCACTCAGAAATTAAAAGCAATGGACATTCATTATAAGCTGAGCTTTTCTGCAAGATTGCAGTTTTCTCTGCAAGAGAAGAGGTACTCCTTCACTGATCCTAAGGTGGCGGGGGCTTGTATTGCCAAGGTCCAGGCCCGTGCAGAAGTGGCCAACAGAGAATGCTCCAACTCCGGTGATGAAGTGGTAGTAGGTGGAGAATGATCCATATGTACATTGGGGTACTGCCGCTGTACTAGGTTTGGGGACCTTGCCATTGAGACTACTACCTCTGCAGATTTGTTTTCACTGTCGAGGGTCAGACAGTTGTCGGCTTTTGAAGTCGGATGAACATATGGACAAAGGTGTCTGCCTAATGCGATTAAAATGTTGATTCTTTTTTTTTTACTTACAGTGTGAATAAATGTCTTGTATGCTCTGGGACTTCTGATTTCGATATGCACACTGTCTTCCCATTCTATACTGTTTCCTAATGTTAAAGGTTAGTCAATGGGTCTGGATGGCAAGAAAGGGGTATGTTTTAGGGGTGAATGTAAGTCAGTATGCTTAACTTGTAAGGCAGCAGCTGTTGCAGGTTTAGTGCGACACAAAGGTGGCATCTATAAGCCATGTGGTTGAGTGCTTGTAGCTCTGTGGTGATTTGGAAAACCTCTGGATAGTCAGTGAGCCAGCGTAGCATCTCTTTTCTTTCTCTGAAATAAATCCCCTATATAAATTAATCACCACCCGGACCTCAACCTCAGGTAAGACATCTATTATAGGTAAGTATGTTAGCCCTTAAGCCTGGGGAAATGAAGTAGTAACTTCAGCAATAGCTATAATCAGCTCTAATCCGTTCCAGTTAGTTAAGACAATGTTTTACTGATATGTTAATCAGTGGCTGTGATGAATATGGGCTCATAAGGGTTGCACAAGTTGGTGTGATATCTTTATATAACTAAGATAGGCTCTGGTTAGCCTGGTATACAAATCCTGCATGTTAGCTTAAATAATAGCTTGCATTGCATTGGCTACATTGTGCTCCAAATGGTGTTATGCTTAGTGTTCTATAGGAGTGTATATCCTCCCACAGAGTTTAACAAATACTTATTACTGCAACAATTATATGAATGCTGTAATGATATGTGGTGATTCTACCTATTCTTGGGTAGAATTTTGTTTGCAAATTTGATGAAATTTCAATAAACAAAGTTTAAAAAAAAAAAAGGAAATACCCCTCTAGAAGGCTTGAGGTCACCAGCACAACTTTTAATGGGGTGCTGAACAAGAACACTGATTCCAACAAGACACAAACTGTTGAAGCCAAAATTAATAGAGACTGATATATAAGCTGCACTGGGAAAACCCAGAGGAAACTGCAATTTTATTGTAATCAAAGTGCTCACCCATTACCGGATTGGACTCAGGGACAACAGGCGTAATTGTGCACAACTGAGAATGAATGGACCCCTGCAGTAGTCCTTTCGGCAGCACAAACCCTTCATTCATATGTGATTGAATCTAATGGGAAGCATTATCGGCGAAACCAAAGGGACATCCTGGGAACTCCAGAGCCAAAGTCCCGTCTGCTACAGAGATTGCAGGACATTTCCTCTGGTGGAGAGAGAGAGAGAGAGAGAGAGAGAGAGAGAGAGAGAGAGGCTGAGCCAGCAATGACTGAGAGAAAGAGGCCTGAGGAGACAAATATAGCTATGGCAGTGCAGCAGCTCGAGTACCCACCACCAGTGATGTCAGCAGCGCCGTCAGCTGCTCCACTGAGCATGCGCAACCAGACTGGAAACCTAGCCCGAGTGAGCAGGCGCCTAATTTGAAAGCCAGTAAGGTATAGGCAGGACTGAACTTAACCAGCTAAAGGACAGTGAGGTAATATTACATATATATACGTGTGTATATACATATACAGTAGTGCAGGTATAGTTAGGGTTGAACAGCCACTTCCATGTTAAACCCAACTCTTTGCACTTTAATAACTTTGCAACCATTCATCCGATATGCCTGAAAGTTTGCATGTGCCATCTGCTTCCGTAGATCTCTGGATCTGGCAAGTTGCATTCTGGTTGGATGTGCAGTTGGGGAGCTGCGGAGTGCCAAAAAAAGTGCAAAAGAACACTTTTGGGGCCATTTTTTTGAAAATTCTTTGCTTGTCTCTACAGCCCGAATGGTTTGTCCATCTGAGCCAACATTTTCAGGGTATATATGGGGACTGGGTCAGGGAAGTGCCTTTTGAAGGTTTGGTGAAAAAATATGTCCACCTTGAAAGCGCTTTTTACTTTCGCAAATGGGTTTGGTACTTTCATGCTGCCACCATCTTATTTTCAGTTAGTGAGGCAGAAAAAATGTTGTAGTTCAAAAAGTACTGGCCCTAGGTAAACACCAATACTTGGGTTTACTTAACCAGGGTCCTAGGAACACGACCCTGGCATTAGTTTTTCACCAGGATGCTCAGATATATGTTTTTAAAGTTTTTTCACCATCTTAGACACAGAACTTTCGTGAAACTTCAGTGGACTTTCGCGAAAGTTCCATGGGTACCTTCGCGAAAGTCCTGTATCTACAGTGGTGGAACTTTCATGAAAGTTCCACAGTACTTTCGTGAAAGCTCCCCCATGTAAACCAATGGGACTTTCTCAAAATTCTTCAGTTTTGCAGTTCAACAGCCCCAAAGCACCACTTTCTTTGCCACTTCATAGCAAGACAATGGGCAGGACTTTGGGGCTGACATTTGCAGGGTGGCAAGTCCTTGCCCCACAGATGTGCCTTTTGCTGGTTCTAGAGTTACAGCAGTCTGAAGCTGCACATTTTCCCATAGGATAACACTGTGGCAGCCACGGCCCTTTCGGCGCCTAGTTCTTGAAAATGGTTTGAGATACGGATTTTTTTTGCTAAGTATAGCTTAGCACATGTGGAGGTGGCTAGGTCATGAATACAACTGCGTGTGAAATTGTTTTTTCTGCAGTTGCTATGGTTACTTAGATAATGCCAAATAAGTGTTACAAGGGTTGCTTGGAATGCCTCCAGGCCTGTGCTATGTGTCTGTACTTGTGGGTAGGTGGGTGCGCAGGGCCCAGATGGCCCGTGCTCCTACCTATGCATACTATTTATGCTAAGCTGGGAGCACTATGCCCTCCTATGCTATGCCTGTATACTCATGGGTGGGTGGAAGTGCAGGGCCCCGAGGACTCGCACGCCCACCAATGGATACAATTATGCAAAACTAAAAGTACAGGGCCCTCCTGCACTATGGTTCTATACTTATACGTAGGTGGGAGCACAGGACCCAGAAGGCCTGCGCTCCCACCCATGGATACCATCTTGCAATACTGGGAACACAGAGCCGTCAGTGCTATGTCTCTACATTTATGGGTGTGTGGGACGCAGGGCCCAAAGGGCCCATGCTCCCAAATATGCATCCCATTATGCAAAACTGGGAGCACAGGGCCCTCTTGTGCTATGCCTCTACACTGATGGGTGGGTGGGAGAGCAGGGCTCAGAGGAACCGCGCTCCCACGTATGGATACCATATGAGTAACATTTCACTATCTCAAAAAGAAGGGAAATTCATTGCAAAAAAACTCAGTTAATGCATTGGTTAGGGTTGACTCCACACCAACAAAAGTCTGGAAATTTGATACGACTATGAATGACTATTACAGTATGCACTGCAAGCCCGTTGGTTCGTAGTGTGGACCAATGTGTTTGCAGCAGATACTGTAAGCTGTCATTCGGCGGGCAGTCACGGAGGTATGCAGGTGGGTTTGCTGCCCACCGATGACTGGGAGGGGAGCTGGATGGGCTGGAGGTCCTGTGTGGGTGGGGGGTGCCACTGGACTACTAGGGATTTACATCATTCATTCGAACGGCAATCGGTATTACGGGTGGGGAGGGGAGATCCACTGAACCGCCAAGGATGTTTATTAACTTTATGTCAGGCAACCAGGGTTACGGGTGGGGAGGGGGGATCCAATAGATTACCAGGGCATGTGGTGGGAGATTACGCATGGTGTTCGGGGAGGGTGCCACCCACGGCTGGCGGCTGCTGTGTTGTGCCCTGCACTACAGCGGCCTGCCTGTGGGTGGCTACCAGTTGAGCGATTTTTTACGGGCTCAACTTTGTGCCCATGTATTCAGCACATCTCTGGGATGTGCCAGCAGATGTATCGCACATCCTGGGCTAAATATCGGGATATGCCACATCTTCATGGGCACGCCCCCTATAGATGTGCCACATCGGGAATTGCACTGCGCAATTCCCCCTTTGGAATATAGCCCCGAGGCACATTTCTGGGGTTGCGCCAGGCACAACTCCTTTGAATATCTAGCCCATATTCTACAAGCACTGTTGCACTTTACTATCATGTTTGTTACATCACTTTGCTATGCACTTTTAAAACCTCAAAGAATTTATTTGCACTTACTGTATATGATACATGGTAGCAGTGATTCTAGAGGCAATACGGTATTCTCTATTTAAAATGCAGCTCATAGTAATGTATGACACCTTGAAAAAGTGTCTGGATGACGCAAAACGTTGACACCTGTTTGAAGGGGGGGTGCTACTTGTATATTTCACGGATTTTGTTGTTGGTGCTTGCAGTCAGATTACTTTGCTTTTGGATGTTTAGATTTTCTTTTTCTGGCTCCACTTTGGATTTACTGAGCCGCTCAGCTCCAGGAACCAGCAGTTGTGGTTACCTAATCGGTGTCCAAGGAACGTGCTCCTGGCATTAGTTTTTCAAAACAATACCTAAAAATATGTTTTTTTCACTTTTTTCTGCCATTTTATCTATGGAACTTTTGCAAATGTTCCACAGAATTTCACGAATGTTCTGTGGAATTTCATAAAAATATTCACGAAACTTTCGCAAATTTGCAAAACTATATCTTCCCAAAAAACAATTTCTTTGCCACTGCATAGAAACGGGCTTCTGGCATTAGTTTTTCAAAACAATGCCTAGAAATATGTATGTTTTTCCACCATTTTACCCATGGAACATTCGCAAAAGTTCTGCAGAATTTTATGAAAGTTCTGTGGAATTTCATGAAAATGTTTTGTGAAACTTTCACAAATTTGCGAATCTGTGAACCCCCCAAAACAACAGTTTCTTTGCCACCGCATAGAAATAAAATGGATAGGACTTTGGGGCTGAAACTTGCAGGGCAGCAAGGGATTGCACCACAGATGTGTCTTTTGTTGGTTTGGTGACAAAATATGCAATGGTTACGTAGTTATAACATTCTGAAGTTTGCAATTTCCCATAGAATGATATTGTGGCATCTTTGCCACCTTTCGGTGGCTATATCTCGAAAATGGTTCGAGATAACTGATTTTTCACTAAGCACACAGCATGCATGGAGGTTGCCAGGTCTTGATTACAACTACTGTGGACTTTTTTCTGAAGTTTCTATAGTTACTGAGATAGTGTCACATTTGCAGCATAAGGGTTACCTGGAATGGCTATAGGCCTGTGCTATGTCTCTATACTTATTCCCACATATGGATCTTATTATGCAATAATGGGAGTGCAGGGCTCTGCATTATGCAGTAGTGGGATATGCAAGATCATTAAAATACCTCTACACTTATGTACAGATGGGGGGCCCTGCGCTCCCACATGAAAATCACAGACAATTAGAAAATGTATGTATGATGGGGTCCCACAACCATATATGAGTAACATTATACTTTCTCAAAAAGAAGGGAAATTCATTGCAAAAAAACTCCATTAATGCATTAGTTAGGGTTGTCCTTGCAGTGACAAAAGTTTGGAAATTCGATGTTAGGGTTACCAACCCTACTGCCCCACCCTCCACATACCAACAGGTGTCAGGGTGTGCCGTGGGGTTGTCGGCCCTAACTCTCACTCCATTCTCCTATAGTGTATCAGCTCATCTTCCTTACAAATGGAATGGGGTGACCTGACACCTGTTGGTGAGTGGAAGATGGGGGTGGGGTGGTAGGTTGGTAACCCTAACATTGAATTTCCAAACTTTGTCGCTGTAATGACAACCCTAACTGATGCATTAATGGAGTTTTTTTTGCAATAAATATGTATATATATATATATATGTATATATTAAAAGTAACGTTAACTGTTTTGTTATTTGGGGAACCCAACTAAAGAGAGAAGATGTGATGATGTGAATATTAATGATGCACGGTGTGACATTATTACATTTGAACATTCTATTATAAACATTAGTTGGCAGGCTAGCTGATGTACCAATCTGTTGCTAGCTGGCATTATTTAGTAAAGCATTATAAAACGAGCATACCTGCCTCCACGTATCATTGCAAAGGGTGCCTCCTTTGTTGTAGGTGAGTGCTTACACTGCATGCAGTCCTTTATCATTTAATAAGCCTGTTTCAGTTGATTCAGTTCTGCAGAACCTTTCAAGATGTAGACATTTGGAAAATGAGCCTCGATCACCAACTTTTCATCATCTGGTGAGGTAGGCCAGTGTTTACTGTATTTTATTCTGCTTAACTCATTACCTCCAATAGTGTCTTCAGAAGTCCAAACTGTTCATTGTTTACCTGACACAAAATGGCTGCCCAGGGTATAATGAGTCCTAGCTGTGTAGACAGCTTATTTGTGTGTTTTTTCATGTCAAGTCGACTAGTATGATATTTATCAATCGATCAATTTCTTTATTTATAAAAAGGCGCCTTTCCAAAACCAAGGCGCCTGTACAATAAAACCAAACACATTAATAAAATAACAAAATAAAATTAAAACTAATAAATACAATAGCAGCTTTAATAATTGGAAAATGCCAAAATAAAAAGATATGTTTTCAGGGCAGCTTTAAAACTTTGGACGGTTAGGCTGTCTTGCACCTGATCAGGTAGAGAGTTCCACAGGGTCGGGGCCACAAAACTAAATGACCTTGCCCCAAATGTTTGTAAATGAACCCTGGGAATCTCTAGCAATCCCTCATCAGTGGATCAGAGAGGGCAGAGGGGACAGTAGGGATGAAGGAGATCTTTCAGGTAACTAGGTCCCTGATCGTGTAGGGTCTTGTAGGTTAACAAAGAAACCTTGAAGGTGATCTGCCACTGTATCTGCAGCCAGTGCAGTCCGCGGAGCACAGGCGTTATATGACTGGTCTTAGAGGTACCAGTCAAAAGCCTGGCTGCCGCATTCTGCACTAGCTGCAAGTGGTGGATATCAACCCCCGGTAGCCCTAGGTAAAGGGCATTGCAGTAGTCAAGGCGGGAGGTAACGAAGGCATGGACCAAAGTTGGAAGATCGTTGGGAGAAACCAGGTGCTTTACCAGGGTGATATTCCTCAGGTGGTAAAAAGAGATTTTGATAGCCGCTGACACCTACAATTTTAGGGTCAGGCGGCCATCAAATATAACGCCCAGGTTCCACACCCAGGCTGAGGTGGTTAGCTGGACACCTCCGAGCTATAAACCCGAAGGAGAACCAGCCAACACACCCGCCTCTCGACGACCTGTGTCCACAACCAACACCTCCATTTTTTCTGGGTTTTATTTCCATATTTAGAGGCACTGTGTGGACAACTGACTGGAGAGTTGCTGCTGTCCAGAATCCTCATGTGCCCAACATTCTGTTCTATTTATAGCCTTGGACTGTGCCATTTACCCTAGTAGGGGTTCACAATACCCAGTTGTAATGACTTCCCAGTGACAATGTAGGAGCTAACAGAAAAGGAAATTATGGTAAGTATGAAGAAATTTTTTCTTTAGTGCTCATTAGGATAATTTTAACCTGTTTAAATGCTTTTATGAGTTGAAGATACTTTTTATATTTAGTTGGTATTATGAGATTGCATCTCGAATTTTAAAATGTGTTTATAAGCTGAAGTTGTTTTCTGTATCTGGTTAGATACGATATTGAGTTGGAACATTTCTGTACATGTTTAAAGGCTATTAGCTGTATTATTTAAGAGTAATAGCTCTAATTAGAACATAAAACAATTTAGTTTAGTGTAGTTTTAACACTAACAAAATAGGGTCTCTGTCAGCACTTTTGTCAGTTTCCCTTGTCCTGGAATTTTTACTGGGGTTGGGGGTGAGATAAGGGATTCCTGTTTAAATGAACTAGGGCCAGATATTCAAAAGTTTGTCTGGGCACAAATCGGAGTTTGAGTGCACAAACTGGGTTTTACACAGATGTGTTATATTGAAAAGACCGGTTAGCATGGGCAAACAGAGTTTGTGCCTGGGTAATATTTAGAGGGGGGCGCAATGTAAATAAAGGGGCGTGTCATAGTGGGTATGTGGGAGAAAAGCACAGACAAGAAGTAGGTGCACAGCCACACGCGCACACACACACACACACACACACACACACACACACACACGTGTACATTTATTTGCAAAGAAAATAAAGACTTTCAGCAAAAAAAATCAAATTAACATTATACAGTTAGGACTTAGCTTCAGTCCCACCCTCTGTGCTTTCTTAACCTGTTCCAAGGTTGAACTGATCTGCTCTAGACTTGAAGACAGGACCATATATACAGACTGGTCACAAGATGGATGAGGCTCTGCCTTCTAGTCTAATACGAAAGTGTTTCTAGGCTAAAAAAATACAATGCAAACAAAATATCACAAATAATATAAATCATAATTCATAATGGAAGCTTCCTGACAGAAAAACAAACAGTTTTAACATTTTTAGGAGCATTTATCCACTGTAGCTCCACCCAACTGCTGTGAGTGACAGGTCAGCCTCTATATAAACAGCAGCACAAAGGGGCGCTGGCCCCTAAGAGAAGACCTGCAGAACAGCACCTAGGTGAGGCTTGCTGAACAACACCCAGATGACTGCTACAACTGTTTGGGAGTACAGAACACAAGTAATAAAATAATTCAGTTCTTTGTCAGGATGAAATAAGCAAAATGTGTATCAATGTGTGCATAACAAACAGTAAGGGTTTGGTTTAGCTTAAAGATTGGCTTTTGTTTTCTTTAATGCAGAGGGTTATTTTACCGAGGGAAAACCAAACAAAAGGACTAAGAAGAGCAAGCAGAGTTTCAGGGAGAAGTTCTCATATAAAACAGCATTTGTAGCATGAGAAACTTTTAATGACACTGCCTTACAGAAAGTTAATTTCTTAATTCTGCTCTGTAGCCCCGTCAGTGTTTTTGGCGCAAAAAAAAAAAAACCAACTAACAGGAGATAGAGAGACAGAATACATCTTAAGAAAACTCCTGCTACTTTTTAACATCAAGCTTTAATACTTAGAACAGGGATACTGCTGTTTTGAACCCCTTTTCTAGCTTTGTCAGGGGATTTTAACAGGATACAGCAGCAAGTGAAAGTCTACAAAATACACATACTTTGTGTCAGAGCTTTCACTCGCAGAGCAGCGCTACAAGCTGCAAGCTTGCAACATGGAGGAAGGCATAGTTTTTATTTCTGCTTCTTTTTCTTTCTTTTAACAGGGTCTGCAGACTTCTACACCAAAGGCACAAAGCTTCTAACTAAATTAGGGAGAGAGGAGCAAGGGACCATAAAGGCAGCTCCCTCTCTCATAACAAGGATTTTTAAACAGGAGTTTGCCTAAGAGCTCTATTTCTTTCCTAATTTCAGCAGTTCTGCTATGGGGAAACAAGCCATGTATTTACTGTATCTGATTATAGACACCTTTTTACAATATTTACAGCATTCCCTCAGACAAAACAAAACAAGGAGATATCTGAGGAAGCTGTTTTGATTTATTAAAGTTGCTCTTTATATTACGGCAGCTGCACAGCGCTGCGATCGTGCGCATGTTCATGCAGGAAAGCACAACGGTGCTTCACAACACAGAAGCTTGTTTTACAGAGTGGAACTGCATCTGCAGCTCTGCAATAAAAGCTTTCTTCTGTTTTACCACTGGCATGACAGCCAGTTGAATGCAGGAAAACCTGGCAATAGCCTGCTGTGCTTTCCGGAGGGAGAGGGAGAGGGAGAGGGAGAGAAAAAAACAGTAGCGTAGGTGGCCTGCCTACAGTACAGTAAAGAACTGGACAGAAAAGGGGTGCTGTTGCGCAACAGGCTTTCAGTATGGAAGAAAGATGACAGTACAGATTCTCGTCTCTTAGACTTGCCTCCCAAGCTGTGGGGGGTGGGGGGCACACAGCTACCACAGGGCGAGGATGTGAATATTGGCACAGTCCAATATTCAGAGTATTTGCACTGCATAAGGCCATTTTATGTGGTCCCCTTGCGTGGCGTAGATACTGCCGACCTACAACACAACATACTCCCTCGCAGCCCTAGCAGCTGGCGGAGGAAGTGTGCTGGCCCGCAACACAGTAACCCCTGGTGTCTAGTGGTCCCCCCACCAATTGCCGGCCCAATGTAAGAAAGAATCTTTCCCTGGTGCTAGTGGTACCCCCCTCGCTGATCACGGCCCGATGTACAACATAATCTTTCCCTGGTGCTAGTGCCCGATGTTAGCCATAAATCATGGATCAGTGGTGTCCAGTGGTCCCTCCCCCACCTGCACCCATGCCGATGTGTATAACATACTTTCCTGTTGTCCAGTGGTCCCTCCCCCCCCACCAGATCCCTGTCCCGATTGTAAAAAACACATCCCTGGTGTTCAGTGGTCCTTCCCCCCACCTGATCCCCTGTATAATGGCGTGAAGCTATTCCCTAGTATCTAGCAGATCCCTCTCCCTATCCCTGATCCCCTGTATAATGGCATACAGCCATTCCCTGATGTCTAGCTAACCCCCACCCCAGCAGGTAGTGCCTCACCACCCTGCTTCCCCATCCCGACCCTGAGCCGGCAACTGGCACAGCTCTCCCTCCACTCTCTAGCATGGCTGACCGCCGACTTAGTTGTCAGTGAGCACGTACTGTAACAGCTGATTGTACAGTATGCGCTCATTGACAGCTCAGTTGGTGGCTGGCCGTGGTGGAGAGCGGAGGGCTATGCCAGTTGCCAGCTTGAGGTTGGGATGGGGGGAGCGGGGTCTTGGGGCACTAACTGCCAGGGTGGGGGGGGCGCTAGACAGTAGGGAACAGGTGTACACCATTATATAGGGGACCAGGGATATGGAGGGGGGTCCATTAGACACCAGGGAATGACTTTACGTTATTATAAAGGAGATCAGGTGGGGAGAGGGACCACTGGATACATTATTTATGGCTAACATTGAGCTGATTGGCAGGGGGGACACTACCATCAGGGAAAGATTATGTTGTACATCAGGCCAGTGATTGGCAGTGGGGGGGGGACTGCTAGCACCCGGATAGCTCTCTGGGATTGGGCAACTGGGGGGTGGTGCCGCACAATCCAGCTTTGCTCCCCATGTGAATGACCCCTTAGCCCTTGCATGCCTAATGGGCTGATTTGCATCTGGCTGTTTGAATATCTGAAATTTGGTGTGGGTGCAAGCCAATGTGGCACCCTATTTCGGGAGCCATGTCTGTCTAGCGCTAAGTGGCTTTGCACTTGGCTGACATGGTTCCTATTCAGTCGAATTGTGTCGTGCACTTATCTCTACTGAATATAGCATCTTTGAGTGGCTGGGCTATCGCAAAGTGGAGCGCTAATTTTGTGCTCTGCTTTGTGCATTTTTTAATACTGGGCCCCTGGACTCAGTTAGATTTTGCCCTGGAGCTGGAACTCAGATTTATATGGAGTGATTAAATGTATTGAGATGTATGTTGCCAGAATCACTCAGTGCAGTGTAGGAAGGTGGTGGCCAAGGCTAATAAGATGCTGGGATGCATTGCCAGGGAAATCACCTCTAGGAGAGAGGAAGTCATTTTACCACTGTCCAGGTTGCTGGTAAGACCTCGCTTGGAGTACTGTGTGCAGTTCTGGTGCCCATATTTAAAGAAGGATGTCAAACTACTGGAGGGGGTCCAGCACAGGGCAACAAAGATGATCCTTGGGATGAGGTACAAACCATATGAGGAAAGACTGGGGGAGCGCAACATGTATTCCCGGGAGGATAGAAGGGAGAGAAGAGATATGATTGAGACCTTCAAATACTTAAAGGGCATTAATAGGGTTAGTACTCAGGGCATGTTTAGATTAAAGGGGGGAACACAAGGGGACACAGTCTGAAACTGGAGGGTGGAAGATCCAGGAGGAAATGAGGAGGCAGTACTTCACGGAAAGGGTGGTAGTGAGGTGGAATGCACTGCCAGATGAGGTGACATCATTGAAATCTGTGGGCAGTTTTAAGAGTGGGTGAGACAGGGTCAAAGGTAAGTTAAAAACTGGGGGGAAGCTGGGGAGGGGGGAGTCAGCAGAAGGGGCGATAAATCAGATGGACGGGCAAGGGGTGGGTGGGGCAGCTGCAGTAGATTAGACTGGGAGCTGCACACTCGAGCAGACTCAATAGACCGTATGGCCTGTATCTGCTGGCAATTTCGTATGTTCTCATGTTCATATAAAAATAACTATTGTTTTCAGGGCCAATTAACAGTTGTGATTAAAACTGTGTTCTAGTTAATGGGATGGAGGGTACTGGGATAAGGAGGTTCAGAAGAGAAGTTCATCCACTCAGAAGATATGAACATACAAACATACGAAGAAGCGAGAGGAAGAAGACCATTTGGTCTATTGAGTCTGCTCGCATTGCAGGGTCCACAGCTTGAGCTAATGTCCCTGCCCTCCCTCCCCACTCCTCCCATCCTCCCTACCCATGATCCTTACCTTCCCCCTATGCCTATCCCAACCTCTCTTAAAGCTGCCACTGTCTTCAATGAGATGACCTCTTCTGGCAGCGCATTCCAAGTGTCCACCACCCTCTCTGTGAAGAAGTGCTTCCTGACCTCCCTCCTAAACCTCCCACCTTCCAGCTTAAGACTGTGCCCCTTCATGCTTTGGTTGCCACACAGCTTAAAGGGACTCTCCTCTAGCCGGCCCGCCAGTGCAGCAGTTAGATTGGAATGGACTTGGGTGTCAGAAGGCTGGCCAGGGAGAGATGGCTTGAGCATCCTGTGACTGCTCGCTGTCTCCCAAGAGGGAGGGGGTCTGCGACCCGGTGTTGGCTGACCTTTGGTGGAGGCCAGGGTGGGCAGCATATTGGGGAACCGTAGAGGGAGCGTGATGGACATCGGCTCATACCTAGACTTCCTGGTTCATCACGCTCCCAGGGGAGGAAATCAGGAAAAAATGGTGCACCGGCCAGTCAAGATGACGGCCCACTGGACCCTTGCCGGCAGAGCTCCCGGTCCACAAATGTTTAGAACTTATATCTGGCTGGCCCGGTGGCGCAGAGGGTTAAGGCACTGACGCTACACACCGAACCAGCTGGCGACCGGGTTCGGGAATGGACTCGGGTGCCGGGGGTTGGCAGGGGAAGGGGTAGGATTGAGCGTCCATAGGACTGCTTTCCTCCCCTGGGGTGGGTTGGGGATGCATGGTCGCTCTGCAGCGGCCCCTGGTGGAGATCGGGAGCACAGCAGAGGGATCGCATTAAGGGGAACACCAGAAAAACGGAAAACACTGCTCTGTGGACTGGCCGGATGACGGCTGCCGGCCCAGGACACCTCTGAAGACTCCCAGGAAGCCACAGAAAGCCTCAGTAGCACCCGGGACTGAGTGTGCCAGTCTTCTCCCTGCTGGTGCTTTCCCCCTTGGAAGAGAGGGACCCACCCAGTATAGGGTTACACTGGGCTATTCCGAGGATGGCTGCAGATCTGAGGTAAGGTGGCTTGGGGGAGATAGTAGGAAGATGTCTGAGGGTCATGGCAGCCCAAAGGAGAGGCAGCTCCAGAGCACAATGGGGGTATAAATAGAATATACAAAAAAAAAAAGGAACTTATATCACCCTAAGTTTACTTCAGAGTGGGGACATTAGCCCCAGTTCTGGTTCAACTGTACATGACTGGAAAAATAGAAGAGACACTTTCTTCATTCACTCTAATGTAAGAAGTATTCTGCCTAAACTGGATTTAATTAGAGACTTTGCACTAGATTATGAACCTGACTTTATACTCTTTACTGACACTTGGTTAGGTGATAGTTATGAGGATGTTGCGTTAGCTGTCCAAGGGTACAATATTATTAGGGCAGATTGGAATAAAAGGGGGGGTCTTAATATATTATCACAATAAGTTTCTGTCTAAACAGCTTCAAAGGTGTCATAGAAATATAGAAGTTGTTGGCAGATAAGGACCACGTGGCTCACCTAGTCTGCTCTAAATTCCCTACCTATAGTGCCACCGGAGACCCTACTTGAACTCCAGCATAGAACCCCCTTTTGGCTTCTAAGATTTCCTTATGTCTATGCCATGCATTCTTAAATCCTGTGACTATTCTAGCCACCACTGCTTCCTCTGTGAGGCTGTTACAAACAAGCGTCTACCACCCTATCCGTAAAGAAGAATTTCTTCATGTTTCTTCTGAGTCCCCCCTCCCACCTCCAGCTTCATATTGTGACCCCTCGTCCTTGAGCATCTTTTCTTTTGGAAAATGCTCCCTTCCTGTACCTTTTTTATTCCTGTGAGGCACTTGAATGTCTCTATCATACCTCCCCATTCCATCCTATCTTTTAGGGAGTACATATTTAAATCCCTAAGCTTTTCTTCTTAGGGCTTCTGATGCAGGCCCTGCACCATTTTGGTTGCCCTCCTTTGCGCTGCCTCCACCCTATCTATGTCCCTTTTGGAGACTGGACCTCCAGAACTGTACACAGTAGTCGAGGTGGGGTCTCTCCAGCGATATATACAGGGGTATTATTACCTCCCGCTTTCTGCTGGTAATCCCCCTCCCTATGCATCCGAGCATTCTGCTAACCTTTCCCACTGCCTTGTCACACTGTTTAGCTACCTTCAGGTCATCAGAAATAATAACCCCCCCAGGTTTCTTTCCTGTTTAGTGACTGCTAATGCTTCTGCCCCAAGTTGGTACATTGCCCTCGGGTTTTTGTGCTGTAAGTGCATGATTTGGCACTTTTTTTGCATTGAGTCTTAACTGCCAAACTTGTGACTATTGTTCTAACTTCTTTAAATCCTCCTTCATTCTTTCAACCCCTGCCCCGGGTTTGTCTAGTCTGTTGCAGATTTTTGGGTCATCCGTGAATAGGCACACCTTCCCCTCCAGTCCATCTGCAATGTCGCTAATAAAGACATTGAAGAGAACTGGGCCTACTACTGACCCCTGCGGCACCCCGCTAGTCACCTTGCCCTCTCCAGAGTGTACTCCATTTACCACCATTCTTTGGCTCCTATCACTAAGCCAACTCACCACCCATTTTACTATTTTAGGACCTACTGCTAGGCTACTCAGTTTGTTTACCAGCCTTCTATGTGGAACGGTGTCAAAGGCCTTGCTGAAATCCAGATGGGCCACATCAGCTGCCCCTCCCTGGTCCACTTCCTTTGTTACCCAGTCAAAGAATTTGATCAGGTTTGTCTGGCAGGACCTCCCCCATGAATCCATGTTGCCTCGGATCTTGTAGAGCTCTGGTAAAAAGGTATTCTCCAATCCTTTCCTTCAGTAGTGATTCCATTACTTTGCGCACTTCCGAACTCAGGCTGACCGGCCTGTAATTTCCCACCTCCTCCCTAGTTACACTTTTGTGGAGTGGGACTACATCTGCCATCTTCCAGTCCCCTAGTACTCCCCTGTTTCTAGTGACTGGTTGAACAAGGCTGTCAGAGGTACAGCCAGCTCTTTCCTGAGCTCCCTCAGCAACCTGGGGTGCACTGCCTCTGGACCCCTTGTCTTGTCTACATTTAACTTTGACAACTCCCCATGGACTCTTTCCACTGTGAAAGGGCTAGATACTACCTCCTGACCCTTCATGCCCTTGTCTTGTAACAAAGACCCCTTTCCTACCCACTCCTCCATGAATACTGAAAAGAAGTATTTGTTAAATGTGTCTGCTTTTTGGTGATCCCCTTCTATAACCCTGCCTTCCCCTTTCAATCTTACTATCCTTCCCTTGGTCTTCCTCTTTTCACTAATGTATAAAAAAATGTTTTATCACCCTTTTTTTACTGATTTGGCTAAATTTTCCTCTGTTTTCACTTTTGTGCTCCTAACTGCCTTCCCTCACCGGCCCAGTGACACTGAGGGTTGAGGTGCTAGACGCCACACCTTGCGCCATGCCGGCGACCCAGGTTCAGGAATGAGCCTGGGTTGCCAGGGGTCCGCAGGGGTCGGAGAAGATCGAGCATTTGGAGGACTGCTCTCTTCTCCTGGGGTGGGTCTAGGGGGACTCCTGGCTCAGCGGTGACACCCGGCGGAGGCTGGGGGCACTTGTCCAGTAGCAAGGAATGTGCAGCTGGGGAATGGTGACAGCAGGCTGTCTGCAGGAGGGCCCGCGCTGATGCCATTGCATGCTGCACCTGGGGGCATAACTCAAGAAAATACCCTGCCTCCTGGTAGGTGAAAGAGGGTACAGGGGCCGGCCAACCACGCCCAGTGCTGGGTCTCTATGTTCACTCCTCTGACTCTCCTCCCTACCTGACCGCTCTGCTGAATTCTAGATAAAGCGCAAGGAAGGAGTAAATGCGGTCCCACCTCGGGGGACTCAGAGCCGGGGGTTGAGTGTCTGGGTAAGGGTTGGGAGAGTCTGGTACCGAGAGGAGAAGAGCTGAGGACTTCCGGAGGGTGGGAACATGGCACAGTGCTGAGCGACCCTCTGGAGAGATTCCGGAAATGCCAGTGGAATAAACAAAGTTCAAAAAAACAAAACAAAAAAAAACTGCCTTCCTTTGTTTCTCCTGGTAACTCTCCCTATCCTCCTCCTTCTGAGTTCTTCTGTATTCTCTGAAGGTTAGCTTTTTTTGATTTTGCTTTTTCTGCTACCTGTCTAGAGAAGTCAGTGTCAGTGGCTCAGCAGATAGCACACTTGCTTCTGAGACCAGGAGATCAGAAGGCTGTAGGTTCTATCCCCATACCAGGCACTTAGGTTAATATCCCAGTACTTTATTTCATTTATTTATTTATTTGGTAATTCCGATACAACCTTTGAGTATACACTCTTTTACAAATGTTCCACATCAGGATATAAAACAGCAGAGACATAACAAAAAATTGACGGTTAACACAAAACATAAGATTGCTATGTAAAACAGAAAATAGATAAATAATACATTTGAGTAACCTAGACAACTGAAATTAAACAGCAGGAGGAGATTCCCAATTAGCAATGTACGGCATAGCTGCCCCAGGGGGGGCTGTCAAGGTACAGTATCGGAAAGGGTAGGAGAAAGAAAGGGGGAGAGTGTGAACAAGGTTTCCTAATTAGCAATGTATGGCATAGTTGCTCTGGGGACTGTCAAGGTAGAGTATTGGAAAGGGGGAGAAAGAGGGGAGAGGTGAACGAGGTTTCAATTAGCAATGTACGGCATAGTCTCCCGGGGACTGTCAAGGTAGAGTATTGGAAAGGGCAGGAGAAAGAAAAGGGGGAGAGGAACTAGGTTTCAATTAGCAACGTATATAGTTGATCTAGGGGCCTGTCAAGGTACAGTATCGGAAAGGGTAGGAGAAAGAAAGGGGGAGAGTGCGTAACAAGATTTTCCAATTAGCAATGTATGGCATAGTTGCACTAGGGGGCCTTCAGCACAGTATCGAAAGGGCAGGGAGAAAGAAAGGGGAGAGGCTAACGAGGTTTCCCAATTAGCAACATATCGGCATAGTTGTTCCCAGGGGACTGTCAAGGTAGAGTATTGGAAAGGGTAGGAGAAAGAAAGGGGAGAGTGCGAATGAGGGGCAGATTAGAGAGAGAGAGA
The DNA here is from genome assembly GCA_016271365.2 of Neoceratodus forsteri. NCBI lineage: Eukaryota > Metazoa > Chordata > Ceratodontiformes > Ceratodontidae > Neoceratodus > Neoceratodus forsteri. The sequence goes on along the minus strand of CM057450.1, from coordinate 1,776,201,588 downwards.
GAGAGAGAGAAAGGGATTGGGGAAAGAGAATATTGAGGGGAGGAGAGTGGGTAGGGAGGTGCTGGGGAATATGGAGGGAGGGGAGGGAGTTGGAGGAAGCTAGAGAGGGTGGGTAAGGGGATGGCAGGTGGGGGTCCAGGGTAGGTAAAACAGGAGGAAAGCTCAGGTAGACGAGGGGGGGTATCCGGGTTGAGGATATGGACTCACGTAAGGGACTCAGAGGTGTTTAAGAGAGGGTATCCAGGTTGAAGATATGGATTCAGGTAAGGCAGTCACAGGCGTTTGAGTTCAGCAGGTATTGCTTCAGTTCTCTTTTAAAGGACTGAACATTTGTTGTATTAAGAGCTGCAGCAGGGATCTCATTTAGCCATAGTGGAGCTCGGTACATGAAGGATGTTTGTCCTAGGGAAGTTCTATGAAATGGGACATCAAGCTATGTTGTCACTGTTCTTCGTGTGTTGTATTTGTAGCTTGCTTCCTTTACCAGCCTGTAATACAGGTAGGTGTTAGGGAGAGCATGGCCTCCCTAAGCATGACACTGTAGTCCAGCATGAGAGGGGGGTGTTGCACTCCTAAGGTGCCGTCTTTTGGATGAGATGTTAACCCGAGGTCCCGTCTGCTTATTCTGGTGGCTTTTTAGGTGGATGTTAAAGATCCCGTGGCACTTCTCAAAAAAGAGTAGGGGAAATTTCCCCGGTGTCCTGGCCAAATTTCCTCCATTCACTAGAAATACCACCAACAGCTTAATCTGGTTCAGTTTCAGTTGGTTACCATCTGTATCTCCACCCCTGGGTCACCCCTGAAAAAGGGACTTCCAGTCTCAGTGGGCTTACCCGGTCAACAAAATTTAATAAATAAATGTAACCCCCCTACAAATGGGGGTTCCCGAAAAGTTTTCCTTGAGCTTGTCTAAATGCTCACTGCCAGGCTGGTGTTCTGCATTTTAGCAAATTAAATGTATTGCCAGACAGTGCCTGTATAGCCTCTGTACTGTCTCTTTAAGAGCTGCCTGGATTGCAGTCCTAAGTAATGTAAAATGGAGCTCTGTTAGAAGATGTGCTTGTTTGCTGATCATTTGATAGAGTAGTAATAATATTGCAGTTTGTTCTAACCTGCCTCTTTTGCAGCAAGGACTGTTCTGTTTATCTCCACCAACTTGGTCTGGGACTGTCAGAATGGGCCAATCAGTACTGTTGAGATTCTAAAATGGAGCCTGCCTACAGGGGCTTGGTGGGGTCAAAACTTGTAGGAATTGTAGTTTTTGCATTTTGGCGCCTAAAATTACCTGGAGAGGGAGCTCTTGTTGTGACTGACAAACAGATCAGCCAACCAAACCTTTTGGATCTTGGGGAAATTCCCAAGACCCAAGAAGCTTGCAGCTAGTTTCAGTTCTGAGTTGGGAAGTGAAGAGATAACAATTTGAATGATTCACGCAGCAGCCCCGGCATAGATTCGCGCGGGAGGACTGTGGAAAGGCCTGAGTTTTGGCCTGCATGCCTGCCTGCTGTCTCTGAAAGAGAACTTGTGCCTCTTTTGGACTGAATCTGAACTTGGAGAGCGAAGTAAGCCACTGAATTGTGACCAGACTCCTACCTGAAGAAGACCGAAGAGTTGCTGAATGTGATTGGCCTGTCTGGACTTCCAGCCACCTCCGAACTCCCGGATTGTGCAGAGACTCTGTAATTGCGACCGGAGAGCCTTTTGCCTGGTACAGTGGAATTTCCTTACATGTGAATGTGTTGTGTGCTTATAGTGGGTCTTGATTTGGTTCCCCACTGTGGTTTGAATTGTGTTCTGTTGCTGAAAGCTGCATTAGAATTTCCTTACGTGTAAATGTGCTGTGTGCTGCTAGTGGGTCGCGATTTGGTTCCCCACTGTGGTTTGAACTGTATTCTGCTTGCTGGAAGCTGCATCCAGCCCCACAGACTGAATCCAGAATCATCTCTATTGGGCCTGGGCCTGGGCCTTGCCACACTGGCCCAGCCTGACTATCTGCTGCACAGAGAAAGCCATCGATGAGAGACCTGCCTGGGAATCAGCTTCCTGCTCAACACCTGAACAGGAACAACACCTTGGTGATTCATGTGGGCCCTGCTTCTCTGGGCACTCCAGCTCAACAATCTGCAGTTTCGATTTTGTCCTGCCAGTGTCCAGTATTGGGTATCGTGAGTAAACATCAGGGTAGCTCCCTGCAACAACAGCTAAATCTAAAGTGTTGTCATCTGATTGTCTGGTTGCTTTTTCTTTCACGAACTGAGCCCTCCAGCTCCAGATTACAAATAGTGTGTGTTGTGCATGTTGCTTTCTTCCATCACAGGGCCCCAACCAGCTGCAACGTTCCTGGCTAGCCCGTCATCTCCCTACCTGGGTACCCAGAGGTGTGACTGTGTGGGGACTTGGGGACTTAAAGCGTATGCATAACTGTTTGATTAATATAGCCTTTAAGCCAATCAACCTGATTACACCCCTTCCTTGTTCAAGTCCCCTGAATAAATCAGATCTGACTTTTTTGCTGCATTTAACCTGACTGTGGTTCCAGTTTGTGCCAAGAGTACTTTACTGTTGCTATTTACTATGCATAACCTTGTTTAACAGGGGGTCCCCAGGGTAGAGCCAGAGGAACCAGCCCTGGTGGTACTGTAAGTGCAAACAGCATGGGTACTGGTATAGTGTATAAGGGGTACTGCGAAAGTGATTATCATATATTGCTCAGGCTACTAGAAGGGAAAGAGGGGGGTTACAGTGTCCCGGAGGGCTGTGCCCTGGTTAGTTTGACCACTACCAACCCTGACTTCCGGGTGGAGGCACCTGTTTCAGAACTCAGGCCCCGTAACCTGATACTAGCCACGTAGGCAGGGGTAGTAGCCCTTTGGATAGCGCCACCAAGGGGTTACATAAATAAAAAACCATAGCAGTCTCTTTTTTCTCTTGCCCTTGCTGACATGCTTAAAACAGAGTTTAATAGCTTTTTCAAGTACCTCTCTTATTGTAGCCCACTGTTCTTCTACTTCCCCTAGTTTCCCTAACCCTGCCAGGGCATCCCGGAAGTATTCTCCCATTTTCTTAAAATCGGCCGTCCTGAAGTCCAGGACCCTCATCCTCATGTGGTTTGATTCTGGCCCTGTTCTTACATTAAATCACACCGTTTGGTGATCACTGGTCCCCAGGTGGTCCCCAACTGTGACGTCAGCAATACTGTCCCTGTTTGTCAGTACTAGAGTAGGTCCAGCAATGCCCCCTCATGAGTGGGTTTCTTAACCAGTTGCCTGAGGAACGCCCCCCTGCAGGGAGTCCAGGATGTCCCTTCTCCTGGTCATTGCTGCAGTGGGGAAGCTCCAATCCACATCTGGCAGATTGAAGTCCCCTACTAGTAACACCTCTCCCTTGTGAGCCATCTTATGGATTGTTTCCAACATTTCCTATCCCCGCTCAATCACCTTAACTTTAGCACTGGGTGCCTCGTGAGTAAAGTACTTAGCTCCGGCACCCCTCCAGAACTGGCCCGGTTTCTTGCTCCTGCTGACCTCTCCCCCTACCTGCTTAGATCCCAAGGCCCCGGCCTACTAAGTGTACCTACTTCCCGCCCCAACATGGGGGACCGAGTTTTGCTGTCCATGGCCCCAGGCTCTGGAACTCCTTCCTGAAAGAGTCCGACTGCCTCCTCTCACAAGAGTTTCCGGACCTCCCTGTGGGATCATCTTAAGGTGGCTTCTCACTGTGAATGTCCAAAGCCTCCTTAGCCTCCCGGTGTCCACTGGTGCCGGCTTCTTCTCTCCTGCTCTAGGCGTCACCACTTGCGCTATGTCCTCGCCCAAATCCCCCCTTCCTTGCTTGACTGACGCTATGATGTTACTATGCTCATAATCCTCACCAGCCCTGTTGGTCATTGAATTTATCTCGAACTTATACCTTGCCCCAGCACTGTATCTGGGTGTACCTTCCACATAAATGTAAAAACTGTAAAAATTGTCTTTTCTCCTGTTTTTGTACCTGAATGTATTCGTCTGAACCAATTACTGTATCAATGTACCTGTTGTACCCTTTTGTACTTTCCCGGGTCGTTCCTGAAAATAGGCATAAAACTTGTCTAGTGTACTTACCCGGTAAACAAAAACGAAGTAAATAAAATTTCTCCCCACTGTGATATGAATATACGAATCTGCCAACAGAAACAGACCTCATGGTCTATCAAAGCCTGCTCGAGTATGCAGCTAGCACCCCTAGATTGCAGCTGTCCCAACCTCCTCCCCCATCATCAGGACATTCTCAGCACTATTTACCCAGTTCTCAGCACTATTCACCCAGGCCTTCCCTCGTTCCCTGTCCCATGCCTTTTTAAAACTTCCCATCATCTTACATGATACCACCCACTCTGCCAGGACATTCCACTTTGACACCACCCTCTCTGTGAAGTAATGTCTCCTCATCTCTCTCCTAAATCTTCCACCCTCTAATCGTAGCCTGTGCCGCCTTGTGTCCCTACCATTCCTCAGCTTAAACAACCCATCCGCATCACCTTTGTTTATCCCCTTCAAATACTTGAACGTATCAATCATATCCCCCTATCCCTCCTCTCTTCCAGGGTGTGCATATTCAGTTTGCATAGCCTGTCTTCGTAGGCTTTGCCCTTCATTCCCCATAACATTTTTGTCACCCTCCACCTGCACCCCCTCCATCAGTTTAATGTCCCACTTCAGATATGGGCGCCAGTACTACACACACAGTACTCTACGTGTAGCCTGACCAAAGACCTGCAAAGGGGCAGGATCACTTCCCTATGCCTGGACGAGAATCCCCTTGCAATACACCCCAGCATCTTGTTAGCCTTAGCTGTGGCTTTCCTGCATTGAGCAGAGTTGTTCATGCTCCCTGTTATCAACACTCCAAGGTCCTTCTCTTCCTCAGTGTCCTCCAGCCTCACTCCACCCAACAAGTAGGCTCTATTCAGGTTCTTTGCCCCGCAATACATAACCTTGCACTTCTTCGCATTGAAGCTCAGCTGCCACCTCTCTGACCACTCCTCCAGTTTGGCTAGGTCCCCCTTGTGGTTGTCTCCACCTGTCCACTTCATCAACTTCCACCCCCATCTTAGTATCATCTGCGAACAGACTAATCCTGCTCCCAATTCCATGTGAGATATCTGAAATAAATAGCCCAAACAGCACTGGACCCAGCACAGAGCCCTGCGGTACTCCACTCATCACTGGCCTTGGTGCCGAGAGTTCCCCCCTGCACCATGACCCTTTGCTGCCACCCCCTCAGCCAGTTCCCTATCCAGTTTTCCAGTTTCTCCCCCACCCCTGCAGATGTCAGTTCCCCCCTAGCCGCTTGTGTGGCACTGAATCAAAGGCCTTGCTGAAGTCCAAGTATAGGATGTCCACAGCATGACCCTTATCCAGCTCTCTAGTAACCCAGTCATAATATTCTACCAGACTGGTCTGACAAGACCTCCCTGAGATGAACCTATGCTGCCACAATCCCTGGAATTCATTACCCTCCAGAAATGCCACCAGTCTCTCTTTTAGTATCGCCTCCATAAATTTACCTACTATGGAAGTGAGACTGACAGGTCGGTAGTTTCCAGGTTCATCCCTTGGGCTGTTCTTGTGAATGGGCACCACATGGGTCACCCTCCAGTCCTGGGGCACATAACCCATGTCCAGGGAGGTGCTGAACAGGTCTGCCAGCAGCCTGGCCAACACCTCCGAAACCTCCCTCAACACCCGGGGATGAATACCATCAGGACCTGGAGCCTTGTCCACCTTTAGTACTCTCAGACCCTGTAACTCTCTATTCTCCTCAATCCGTCCATCCGTTATCCCTCCCCCGACCCCACCTCCCCATCCACGGAGGTCGTGGACCTCCCTTCTCCTGCGTGAACATGGAAGTGTTCATTCAGTGCTTCTGCTTGTTCTGCACCCTTTTCCATCCACTCCCCACCCCTCTTTATCCTCACTATGTTGTCCCTGCACTTCCTTTTTTCTGTGACGTACCTAAAAAAAGTATTTTTCCCCTCCCTTAATGCTCTATGCTAACCTTAGCTCTCTGAAGGCTTTGGCTTTTCTCACCCTCTTGGTAACATCCTTGGACCAACTCTCATATGCTTCTCTGTCCTCTCCCCTCCCTGTCCTCTGGAATCTCTAGAATGCAGCCCTCTTTGCCCTCACCTCCTCCATCACTTTGCTGTTGAGCCAGCTTGGCTTCTTGGCTCTGTTCTTCTTCCTCTGAGTCCTGGTGCAAGCCTCCATAGCCTCTGCTATCCCAAGTTTAATACTATCCCACTTTTGTTATGCATCCATCTCTGGCTTAACCCCCATTAATCACCCCTGCAGTATTTCTTGCATCTTTCTGAAGTCTGCCCTCCTGGAGTCCACTACCCTTGTTACCGAGCCCCCTGTATCCTTCCTCAAACTGAGTATGAACCACACTGATTGGTGGTCACTTCCAACTAGTGTTTCTCCACCCTTATTTCCCTCACAGCCTCCCCATTCAACAGTGCCAGGTCCAGCATGTTACCTAGCCAAGTTGGCCCGCTGACCAGCTGTGTCAAGAGACCATTCTGGAATGCATCCAGGAGTACCTGCTCCCTGGCACTGGAGGTGGCAGGGGTGTTCCAATCCACCCCCGGCAGATTGAAATCCCCCACAATGACCACACTCCTCTTTCTACATACCCTCCTAATCTGCTCTGCTAACTCCTTGACCAGCTCCTCAGACTGGGCAGGAGGTCTGTACACCACCCCCAGCCTCAGCTTTCAACCTTTGGCATCCAGGACTTGCATTCACAGTGCCTCAGCCCTCCCTTCCTTCCCCGTGTCTCTCGTGCATCTGATCCCATCCCTCACATAGAGCGCCACCCCTCCCCCTTCCCTGACCCCTCGTTCCTTCCTGTAAATTCTGTACCCTGGGATTGCTAGATCTCAATCCTGGTGTTGGGTGGCCCAAGTCTCAGTTATTGCTGCAATGTCCACCCTTCCCTAAACTAAGAGTGCCTGAAGCTCAGCTATTTTATTACCCAGACTCCTCACATTTAGGGAGACCACCCTCCACCCTTTCCCATCCACCCCCCCTTTGCCCCTTGGATTGCACCCCTCCTTCTGTACCCCCTTCCCTTGCATTCAGTGTTTTCCTGGGGGACAGCTCATTTGCCTTCCCTTTCTGGTGACCCTGCATGATGGCTGCGCACCCGCCTTCCCCCATCTAGTTTAAATATCCCTTTGAAACTACATATTCCTCTAACTTACTCTTTAACATCCCCTTATCCGCCCTACTCTGGTGTAAACCATCCTTTATGTACAGTTCGCTGTTATTCCATGTCTCCCCCCATCCTCCTACCAGCCCATACCCTTGTGTGTTGCACCACTCCCTCAGCCAGGAATTGAACTCCACTATCCTTACTCTTCTTCTACTGCTCACCCTTGGAACTGGTAGCACCTCCAAGAAAGCCACAGAGCTCCCAATTTCCAAGCATAACTTCCCCATTTCCTCCGATCTCTCCTTTACCTCCTCCACTGTGCAGCCCCACAGGTCATTAGTGACTACATGTACCACAACTTGAGTCTTCTTTCTCCCCCCCCAACACACTTAGTCAGAGCCTACCCTGCCCTGTCCACTGTCAAGCCTGGTACAGGCTCCACACATTTCTGACTGCATCTTTCACCCCCCCCACATGATCCCCTTCAGGATAGAATCCTCTATCACTATCGCCCCTCCTTCAAACAACATGAAGTCTTGCTATATTATGACATATGCAGTGAGTCCCAACCTTCGAACTGCTCCGGAGGTGAAAGAGTTAACTTTCCATGCCAGGCATGGAACGCTGAGCTCGAGCTCGGTTGAAACTCTGTCTGTTGTTCTTCAAACTCAAACTGTCAGATTCTTTACTCCGCCTCACTGAACAGTCGCTCCGGAGATTTCTCCTTCTGCTCGGTTCATTTTGTCGGTTAAAGTATTGTTTTTCTCGGTTTTGACCAAATTTAAACCGCAACCGGTCGGTTCAGACTCTGTCTGTGGTATTTGTGAGTACTAGATAGGTTTACATTGATTTCTATTCTGTGTGGAACTTGTAAACGGTTTATCGGTTTGGTTTGAACCGATCAGGTTGTTTAAAATATATTAATCTGTCATTTAGAGCGTGGTTATTGGTTCTTATCGGTTCTAAAAAAAACAGATTTTATTACGTTTTTTTCCACGACCCGTGACACGGTTGGGAACCGATAAGAGGGTCTTACCTGGCGGAGTGCCATAAACGGGTAAGTTTGGTTAGAACTGGCACTATGTCTGAGAAACCCAAAAGAAAAACCAGGCACACTGGGTTTCAACACTGCAGTGTCTGTGGGGAAGTCTTTGCCAAGGCTGACCCCCACACCACCTGTGTTTATTGTCTGGGGTTTGACCACCTCAATGCAGACTGCCAGATTTGTAAAATTTTCCTGCAGCTACCCTGGAAAGAGAGTTGGTAGGCTCAGGAAAGGAGGCCAAAAGTCTGTTGAACCGATGGCCAGCCGGTTCAGTTCCAACCGAACGGAGGAGTGCCCTCTGACCAGGCGAGACTTCCTCGGGCAAAAGAGATCCGACTCACAGGAGTCGGTTCCAGCAAAAAGGACTAGGAAGTCAGCTGGTGTGGAGCCAAAACTTTCCTCTCCAACCGCTGAAGAAATAGCCAAAGCGATTAAAATTGTCCAGTCGCTTTCCCCGGTTCCGACCAAACCAGCACCATCAGGTAAGCGTACGGTTCGGCCGGTTCCACCGGTTCAAGAATATGATTTAGAGGAATATTATGAACCAGAGGAGGGGGAAGAGGAGTATGAGGAGAGTGAATGTGGATTTGAAAGTCTGGATGTGCTCATTGACCCGGACATCTCCCCAGACAGACCTTCAGGAGTGTCTCCTCCTAGGCTTTCTGAGTCCCCTTCTCATTTGATGTTTTATAAAAAAGTGGCTGAAACCCTCCAGCTCCCTATGGAGGAAGCTGTGGATGATCAAGAGGAGCCTGACTATGTAGAAATGATGGATATCCCAGAGTCTAGGAGACTGTCTATTCCTTTGCATAAATCTTTTGGGAAACAGACAGTTAAAATTCTAAAAACTCCTCACACTATACCTCCTGTGGATAAGAGAATGGACAAGAGGTACACATTGTCAGGCTCTGATACGGAGTTCCTTACACAACAATGCAGCCATGTTGGAGTAGTGCAGGCTGCAGCCTGTGACAAGGCAAGTATTCCCTTGGCTTCACACCCCCCTGACAAGGACTCCAGGAGGATTGATGCCATGACAAAGAAACAGTACATGGCAGCATCCTTGGGACTCAGACAGGCAAATTATATAGCTTATGTTGCTAGATATCAGAAATCCAGATGGGATACTGTTATGGCTCTAGCAAAACAGGTCCCTGGCCAGCTTGCCAAGGAGCTGGAGCAGGTGGCTGCTGATGGTATTGAGGCATCCAAGGTGCAATTCCATGCTGCAGTGGACTCTAATGATGTGTCATCAAGAGTTATGGCTACATCTGTGGCACTTCGCAGAATGGCTTGGCTCAGATGTACTAGCCTGTCACAGGATACCCAGACTAAGGCCATGGATTTTCCTGTTGTGGGTAATTCTCTGTTTGGGAGCAGACAGAGAATTACATAAAGAAAATGGATGAGTATAGGGCCACCTATAGAAGTGCACAGGCCAAGGAAAGGCAGGCCACTCCTCAAAGGCAGCTTTCCTGGGGCAGGGGCAGGCCTTTTCATAGGCCTTTTTACCAAGCCCAGGCCTCCTCTTCTGCTTATGCCCAGAGGGGGTTCTTTAGAGGGAGAGGTAGACGGGGTACAAGCAGGCCTGCTTCCACCCCTCAGCCCAAAGCCCCTGCCAAGCTGGCACCCTGATGGGGTTGCCAGGGCCGATTCTCAGCTAACTGTAGGGGGCAGGCTGGTTTACTTTGTCCAGGACTGGAAGTCTCTGACATCAGACAAGTGGGTCCTGGAAGTAGTAAGCCAGGGACTGGTTCTCAGCTTCAAAAAATGTCCAAAGATGCGAACCAGATCCTTTCCACCTGCAAATCCACCAGAAGCACTTGCCCTAGAGGCAGAGGTCTCTTCCTCCTGGCTCTCAGAGCTGTGGAAAGGGTTCCACCCCTACACCAGGGCAAGGCTTGTACTCCAGGTACTTCCTTACCTCAAAAGACAGGAGAATGGCGCCCATCCTGGATCTCAGATATTTAAACAAAGCGCCTTTTAAAACCAAAATTCAAAATGGTGACTCTGGGAATTATTCTACCCTCTCCAAGGCCAGGGGACTGGCTAGCGTCCCTGGACCTCAAGGATGCCTACTTCCATATTCTCATCAGAAGTTCCCATCGAAAGTACCTCAGGTTCGAGCTGCCCTCAGGCCATTACCAGTTCAGAGCAATGCCCTTTGGCCTCACCTCTGCTCCAAGGGTATTCACAAAATGCCTGGCAGTAGCAGTTGCTTGCCTAAGAAGGCAAAAAATTGCCATTTTCCCTTACCTGGACGACTGGCTCATAGTAGGCCAGTCTCCAGACCAAGTCAAGTTACATCTACAGATAACTCAGCAACTGCTCACCTCTCTAGGTTTCCTCCTGATTCTTTCAAAGTCAGTCCTAGAGCCTGTCCAGCTCCTCACCTTCATAGGAGCAGAGCTGAACACAGAGAAAGCCAGAGCCTTCCTTCCTTTGGACAGGGTAAGGACCCTGGTCTCTCTGGCCTCCTCATTCACCCTGCAGGTCTCTCGACCAGCAAGGCATTTTCTACAGCTCCTGGGGCACATGGCTGCTTCTACAGCAGTAGTGCAGGGAGCAAGATTTCAGATGAGGGACATTCAGTTCCATTTGAGAGCCTTTTGGTCTCAAAGGAAAGACCCTCTAACCAAATTGATCCCAGTAACTCGAACCCTGATCCAGGCCCTACAGTGGTGGCAGGATCAGAGCAATCTGAGGCAAGGGGTTCCCTTTGTCACTCAGTCTCTCTCCTTAATTCTTACTACAGATGCATCCCTCTTGGGGTGGGGAGCTCACATGGGTGACCTCACTACCCAGGGATTGTGGTCCCCTCAGGAATCTCTGCTCCACATCAACCTGTTGGAACTCAGAGCAGTTTTTCTAGCACTTCAAGTTTTTTCCAAATCTGTTCAGAACAAAGTTGTACAGGTCAGAACAGACAACACCACCACAATGTGGTACATCAACAAGCAAGGGAGCACTTGGTCTACGGCCTTGTGCACCAAAGCAATGAAGTTGTGGTCTCTGGCTTACTCCCTGAACACCTCCCTCACGGCAGTTGACCTCCCAGGAAAGGACAATGTCCTGGCAGATGCTCTCAGCAGGATTTCCCAGGGCCATCACGAATGGTCACTGGACCCCCTGGTCTTGGAGGTGATATTTGCCAGATGGGGCACCCCGCAGATAGATCTTTTTGCAGCCCCAGACAATCACCAACTTCCCTTTTTGCTGCAGGCCCCAGTGTTGGGCTCAGTCCTCTGGATGCCTAGTTCTCATTGGAAAGGAAGTTCCTCTATGCTTCCCTTCCTCTCTCCTGTTCAAGTGCTAGTCAAAATCAGATCTCAATCCTGCAAGATGATCCTGATTGCTCCAGATTGGGCCAGACAACCCTGGTATCCACTCCTACTGTCCTTAGCAGTCCATCTTCCCCTGTGTCTTCCCAGGAATCACAATCTGTTAACCTGTGCTCAGGGGAGGGTTTGGTACCCGAACCTCAAATCTCTCAATCTCAAGGCCTGGCTCTTGTAGAGTTAGAGTTTGCTGATCTACACCTCTCCCAAGGTGTAATGGATATTCTGAAGGCTTCTAGGAAACCTTCCACCAGGGCTACCTATAATTCCAAATAGAAGAGGTTTTCCATATGGTGTTCTGGGAAGCATATTTCCCAGAATCTGCTGATTTACCCACAGTCCTGGATTATATGGTCCATTTAAATACCTTGGGGCTGAGACCAGCTACCCTAAAGTACATTTGGCAGCTGTGTCTGCCTTTATTTCAACAGGTAAACCTCTTCTCTTTCAGCTCATCCTGTATTCTCCAAGTTTTTAAGGTTGCTTCACCAACCCTCCATTCAGGGCCCCTGCCCCTGCCTGGGATCTTAATGTTTGCATTGCTCAGCTTATGCAACCCCCTTGAGCCTTTGTCTTCAGCAGAGCTTAAGTACTTGACTTGGAAGACTGTGTTTCTGGTAGCCATTACTTCTGCCAGACGCATAAGTGAATTACAAGCCTTGTCAGTGGAGCCTGATTTTATCTCCTTTCATAGAGATAAGGTGATCCTCAGGACTAACAGGAAGTTCTTGCCTAAGGTGGTTTCAGATTTCCACCTTAATCAATCTATATCTCTTCTAGTGTACTTCACTGACCATTCCTCCTCTGGCGAGAGGAGGCTGCACAGTTTAGATGTGAAGAGAGCCCTTAGTTACTACATAGAGCGTACCAAGGGTCACATGTTTGACTCCCTCCAACTGTTCCTCACTTATGGTGAGGTTGGTAAAGGGGAAACCTGTCACTAAAAGATCCATTGCCAGGTGGATTGTCTCTTGTATCCAATTCTGTTATGAAAAGCTGGGTAAGGTTCCTCTCTCAGGCCTGACGGCTCACTCTACCAGAGGTACAGCTGCTTTCCTGGCTGCTGCCAGGGACATCCCTATTATGAGATATGTCAAGCAGCTACCTGGAAAACAGTTCACACTTTCACCAAGCATTACTCCCTGGACATCCAGGCTAGGAGTGATGCTCGGTTTGGCACAGCTGTGCTTCAGAGCCTATTTCCCTAAGTAGGCTCTGACCCTCCTCCATGGAGGTACTGCTGTGTAGTCTGCATATGTCATAATATAGCAAGACTTCATGTTGTTTGAAGAAAAAATTACTCACCTTAGTAATGTTGTTTCTTCTAATGGAGTCTTGCTATATTATGACCTCCTCCTGCCTGCCCCTCTCAGAACCTCTGTTTTGGGGATGTGGGTGGGCAGTATAGGGTTGGCACTTTTTTGATGCCCACCTTGTTGTTTTTCACCTACCTTTTTGGGTGAATTGGTGTTGTGTTTTTCATTTTTTGGGTCTCCTGACTTGAGTCTTTGTTTTGGGACCAAAAAAATGTGTTCTTATGCTTAGTAGCCAGTTGGCTAGTGTAGGTTTACAGCTTCCACACAGGTCCTTAGTGAGTTTAGCTCGTAAAGATCTGACAGTTTGAGTTTGAAGAACAACAGACAGAGTTTCAACCGAGCTCGAGCTCAGCGTTCCATGCCTGGCATGGAAAGTTAACTCTTTCGCCTCCGGAGCAGTTCGAAGGTTGGGACTCACTGCATATGTCATAATATAGCAAGACTCCATTAGAAGAAACAACATTACTAAGGTGAGTAATTTTTTATTCTCCACCCCCTCCCTCTGGTTGCACCCTCCTTCCATCCTCCTCCCTGTCATTGTCATCGACCCTTCCCTGTCCAGCATCTATTGGACCTGCATCCCCCCAACACCAAGATTCCATCACGTTCTCCCTCTGCTTCCTTCATTTCCTCCCTCCCCCTCCTTGCTCTTTCTACCTCCTGCACTTTGTTCCCTCTGTCTGCCCCTGTTTTTCCTCCCTCATCAGTACTCCCCCCGTCCATTTTTTCCCTATGCCCCCATTTGCTCCTCCATACTCCCCCCTCCCTCTGTCCTTTTTCCCTCCAGTACTGCTGGATGCTCTTCCTCTGCCCCTCCCCTCACCAATCATCTCCGTCAATGGCTAATACCTGTTTGAGTGTGATGTGTATCCAAGATCGTTCCTGCTGGCACTCGTTTTGCTCCCATCTCCAGCACTGGTATCAGCCCCCCTGGACCCCGTGTACTCTGCATTCTCCACCCCGCCCCTTCCTTCATCCTGCTTCCTGTCCCCTGTCTGCCTTCTGTGCTTCTCCTTTCCATGCCTCTTCTTGGCCAAGACATATCCCCCCCTTAGCCAAGACATTTCTTCATTTAGTCATGATAGCTCCTGCTCCAGTCTCCCTAGCCTTTGGCAAATTAGCACTCTCCCAGCCTCCACAGGGTGCTCATGAATATTGCCACTCCACAGTTGTTACACCTCACTATCCTCCCCCCCTTCGTATCCCCCACCTCCCTCCCATCCACCGATTCCCCCCAACCCTTATGCTGCCACTGACCCACCTTCAGGCACGCTCCCTACTTTGCCCCTTCACCAACTTCCACAATCATTTTCCCTGTTCCATTCCTGCCTCCAATCACTTTGCCCCTCTGGTTCCATGCTCTGAAATATGGCACAATGTTACCCCAACTCAAACTTCAGCTACACCCAGTATCCCACCATCCCACAGTGAATTCTGGGGAGCTTTTCCCCCTTCCAAGGCTAAACCTAAAGTTGAATCAAAAGCTAAACAGTGCAAGCACAATACTACTGTACTGTAGCTTCAATTGCAACAGCAGTCAAGGAATGGCAATTTCAATATCATTCAATAGATCAGAGCAAGCCCACCCCCTCTCTATAGTTTTAACAGTCAAGGAACAGCAATTTCAGTATCATTCACTAGATCAGAGCACGCCCACTCCCTAGAGAATTTATTGGAGCAAGGCCATCCCCTCTCTATAGTTTTAACAGTCAAGGAACAGCAATTTCAGTATCATTCAATAGATCAGAGCACGCCCACTCCCTACAGAAGTTATCAGAGGAAGCCCACCCCCTCTCTATAGTATTAATAGTCAAGGAACAGCAATTTCAGTATCATTCAATAGATCAGAGCATGCCCACTCCATAGAGAATTTATCGGAGCAAGCTCACCCCCTCTCTATAGTATTAACAGTCAAGGAACAGCAGTTTCAGTATCATTCAATTTATCAGAGCACAACTACCCCCTAGAGAATTTATCAGAGCAAGCTCACCCCTCTCTATAGTATTAACAGTCAAGGAACAGCAGTTTCAGTATCATTCAATAGATCAGAGCATGCCCACTCCCCAGAGAATTTATCAGAGCAAGCCCACCCCCCTCTACAGTATTGAACAGGACAAATCAAAAACATTGAACCCATTGGCTACTATAATCCTTCATCAATATCAATATCAATATCAAGATCAATATCAATATCAATATTAGTATCAATATCAATATCAGTATCAATATCAGTATCAAGAACACTGAAGATAACAACAGTCAGGCTTAGTCATAGTCCACCACTGCATAGGAGGCCCACTTTCTCCTGGAGCAGCCTCCTGATGGCACCCCACTTACTCTGTCTCCTCCCACAGCAAGGGAGGGCCCAAGCAAGTATTTGGGGGTGGGAGTGGGTGGGTTGGGTGGAAAACTCTCTAGCTGTCCTCATGGCTGGCTCCTGATGGGTTGTGTGGGGCAAGTGGGATCCCAGTAGGGACCAATGCTGCCTACCTCCCCCAGCCGCAAACAGTGCCTCTCTGATGTGATAAGCTGAGATGCGGCTACCACGGTGGTTTTAAAGTTCCTGGCACTGGCACAGGAGGGACCTCTCTCCTGCACCCTGTTTCCTCCCGTGGTGCAGTTCAAACAACTCTCTCACTGTGCAGTCCTCATGGCTGGCTCCCACAGTGAAAATTATCTCGCTGTGCAGCCCTCATGGCCAGCTCCCGATAGGTTGTGTGGGGGAAGTGGGGTCCTGGCAGGGACCAGTGCTGCCTACCTCCCCCAGCCGTAAGCAGTGCTTCTCCGATGTGGGTTGTGAGTTAGACACTTTTTTCTGTAAACAGTGTTTCACAAGCAGGTGCCTTGGAAACAGGCTAATTTAAGGGAGTTTTTTTAATTTATTTTCACTACATTATTGATCAACTTCACTCAATAATATATTAATGCTGCAGCAGTTATGGTTCTAAGAGTGGCCTTAGTTACATCCTTGGGGTATTAGAACCATTCCATACCATATTAGTGGTGGATGTGAGATGACCTTTACAACCAAAAGAGTGATCACCACTCCAGTATTACATACAAACAGGTTACTCACCTGTAACAGTAGTTCTAGGAGCGGTATACAATGTTCATCCACACCGTCTGGCAATTGCCCCTCCCATTAAGTGCCTACCGGAACGCCCCCAAGCTGGAGGCCTTTAGACCACCCCATGTGAAGAACTGCCCCTTTTCTCTTTCCCAGTAAGTGCAAGGTAATGCACCTGGGAAACAAAAACCCAGGGAAGAGTACACAATGGGGGTGAGATACTAACAACAAAAAATGGAAAGGGACCTGGGGATAGTCATGTCAGATGACCTAAAGGTGGGCAAGCAATGTGAGAGGGCAGCAAGGAGGGCTGGGGGATACTGGGATGCATAGGAGAGGCATCACCAGTAGAAAACAGGAGTTATTATCCCTCTGTACAGACAGCTGGTCAGACCCCATCTGGAGTACTGCGTGCAGTTCTGGAGACCCAGTCTTCGCAAAGACATAGACAGGATGGAAGCTGTCCAGAGGAGGAACTAAAATGGTGCAGGGTCTGCACGGAAGACATATGAAGAGAGACTTAAGGAGCTTAATATGTATAGCCTCGAGGAAAGGAGGGAGGGACATGATAGAAACTTTCAAGTACCTCAAGGGAATCAACAAAGTCCAAGAGGTAGCATCTTTCAAAAAAAGAGGTGTGCAAGAACAAGGGCACAATTTGAAGATGGGGGGCGGCTCAGAGGTAATTTAAGGAGTATTTTTCACAGAGAGGGTTGTGGATGGCTGGAACGGCTCTTCCGAGGAGGTCGGGAGTCAAAAACAGTGGTGGAATTCAAGCATGCATGGGACAGTCATAAGGCAATTCTAGGGGGTGGGGGTAGGAAGAAGTAGGCTGCTGGTTAACTAAGATCTGCAGCTTATCCAGTAGGCAGGGAAATGGGCAGACTGGGTGGGCCAAGCGGTCCTTATCTGCCATCAAATTCTATGTTTCTATGTTTCTATAACCCACAGCTCTTCTGCACCCACCTTCCCCTTCTGTATTTCTGCAGCCTTTATGTTTCTTACACATAGATCCACTCCTCCCCCTTTTCTTTCTACCCTGTCTTTCCTAAACAGATTATATCCTGGTATAGCCACATCCCAGTTCTGATTTTAATTGAGCCAGGTTTCTGTAATGGCTGCTAAGTCCAGGTCAGCTTCTGCCATGATGGCCTCTAACTCTGCAGTTTTGCTGCCCAGACTGCGAACACTGGCGCACAAGGCTCTCCAGATAGTTACCACTTTCTCTTCTTTTTGCCCTTAGTCATGCCCCCCCCAATCTTTGAACTTTTCCTCTACTTCGCGGATTACATTTTTATTTGATTCCTTCTGGGGTTTCACTTCCTCCGGAATTCTGTAGTTAGCCTCAGGAACTTGTGGGGCAGAGGACAGTTTCTGTCTCCCAGTCTTATTCCGCCTTCTCCCTCGGCTAGTTTAAACACTTGCCAATGTAGCATTTAAACCTTTCACAGAAGACTGCAGCCCTTCTCCCAGATGGATGTAGGTCATCTCCCCTGTACAGGCCCCCATCCGTCCAGGTGGGGCCTTAGTCCCTAAGGAACCCAAGACCTTCCTCTCTGCACCAATTCCTCAATCAGGTGTTGAAGATCCTGATGTGGAGAATCCTGTTGTCCCCCTTGCCATAGACGGGTAGCACTTCTGAGAAGGTCACCGATTGTGAAACTTGCCTAAGACCCATCCCCAACTCCTTAAACTCTTCCTGCACTATGGCTGGCTCTTCACTAGCCAGGTAATTTGTCCCCAGATGGACAATGACATCTAGCTCTGCCTTCCTTCCTGCTGACCCAGTGATCCTTTGGATCTTGTTTCCATCCCTACGTGCCATGGAGCCAGGAAAGCACTAAACCTCTTTCTCTTCCTCACTACTTGCTCCCAGCTCTATCCCCCTAACAATGGAGTCACTCACGAGGATTCACTTCCTCCTTCTCTGGGGTCTACTGCCACCTCCCCCTTTGGGTCTCTGCTGGGAGGACCCCCACATCCCCTCCCACCACTACTGTACGTGCCTCGGTGAGACATTCCTGCTCCACCAGGTTGGAATAGGAGTCCTGTAGTGGAACTGGCTTTGGGATGTGCCTACACTCCACCATCCTAACCTTCCCTGAGCTGACTGTTATCCAGCCATTCCTTCTTCTGGACAACCTCTGAAGTAGCGGCAGTGGACTAGGTGGTCCCTGAGTGGGGAAGAAAAGCCTCCGAACTCAAGCCAGTTTAGCCTTGAGTTTGGCAACTTCTTCCCTCAGCCTAGAGAGGTGCATGCATATAGGGCAGCAAAACAGCCTCCAGCAGTTGTTCCGGAAGACTGCTACCCCACAGGCACTACACTGCACCACTCCCCACGTGCTATCCTGTCTGCTTGTACTTTTTACCCTTTTAATTTACTTTTGTTAACCTACCCTATATAGGGTTTTTCCCAGAGGCCTTGGCTCAAGTGTCTTTCCTAATTCACAAATCCAAAAGCCCCCAGTGATTTTAAACCTACCTACAACCTACCACAAACCCCGTTAGAGCTGTCTTTTATATCTGTGCTCTTACACAACCTACCCCAAACCCCCTGTTAGAGCTGCCTTTTATATCTGTACTGTTACACAACCTACCATCAACCCACTATTAGAGCTGCCTGTTATATCTGTGCTGTTATACAACCTACCACCAACCCACTATTAAAGCTGCCTGTTATATCTGTACTGTTACACAACCTACCACCAACCCACTATTAGAGCTGCCTGTTATATCTGTGCTGTTATACAACTTACCACCAACCCCCGTTAGAGCTGTCAATTCTAACTGATGTGAATACTTGCCACTAGAAATTAATTTACATACTGGGAAGCCTCTCCTTCCGTTTGGAGGCTATAGGCCACCCAGGTTTTTGATGCAGAATATACTGTCCCTAATAGATAAATTACTACCTTTCACCTTTATTCACAAGTTATTATTGATAGGAGATTTTAATGCAGATTGGTTTGATCAAGAAAAATCTAAAAACTAGATTCACAAAGAATTGCGATCACACAGAGTTTGCGCTGCACAATACAATGTGATTGTGCAACAGCAAAACAGCCCCATTCACAATGAGTTAACACCGGTGCTAATCACATGGTGAATATCGTGCAAAGCAAGCTGCGCAATGGGACAGTATCGCGCACCGCAAAGACATGCACAGGTGTGTGAATAGCACTGCACAGAACAGCATTGCTGTGAAGAGCATTGTGCAATCGCTCAATACACAGTGCTGCAGGACAGAGAAGCACAACAGTGGGCCGTACCCATGGATACCTGCAGATGGCTGCATATATGTGATGCTGCAGTATAGCAGCCAACATGGGGTATGGCTGGCAGTGCCACCGGGAGACAGTCAATAGGAATGGGCAGCATAGAGAACACACATGTGGGCACCACAGTGGCATATCACTGCTGAAGACAGTCCAGGACCCCCCCCCCCCCCCCAACAAGGGGCAAGGCAGAGAATGTGCTACAAACAGTAGCATGGACACTGTGTGAAATACAGACCCATGGTGTGGTGTGACAAATCCTGCAAACCGCCAAGACTTCCAACAGAACATGGAAACAGAAACAGTATTGAAAAACAGCAAGTGACACTGTCGAGCACTATCAGTGTGAAATCCAAATGTCATAAAAAAGTATGACCAGTAATGACATAGAAAGAAAACATGGGAGGGTGTGTGTAACCAGAATGGTACAAATGCCCATGGTGTGGGATGCTGTCATATACCGTCATGTAGCATCCCACACCTCAGGTGTGTGTAACACTCTGGTTACACCCACCCACCCATGTATTATTCTATATGTGACTCATAACCCAGCAATACAGGTGTAATGAGAAACAGGAGTGGGCTGCAACACATATACTAGGGGTCACACCTTAGTCAGTAATATGATAGGTGCAGTCAATAAATGCAGTGACACATACATGAACATGTGCTTAGGGTACCAGCAGTATACAGTGAAATACACCAGGAACATAGTCAGACTGTACAGCTGTTGTATTAACAAGCTGTGGTGACACATCATGATTGCCAACACCTGAACGTGTGGTACATGGAGTTGTCCTCCAACCATGTAGTACCACACACCAGACAATCCCAACAGTGACCCATCCCACAGTGTGAGGCACAGGCACGGCAGTGCAAACCACAACCGGGAGGTATGCAGTGGGTCATGACAGGACTGCATGTTGGGGCCTGTGAGGCAACCCACCCCATGTGCCAAGTGGCATGCAGGTGACAGTGCCTCGCAGATGTACCCCACCGACATGCAGGCCAACCACATGGAACACATGGCAAAAGTGTACACCCCTAGGCATGGCACAGCGCCATACCACACCATTTCCCAGATGCACTGGAGCCAGTCCTGGTCCCACTGGACAAGGTCCCCACAACAATGGCAGCATTGCTCCAATGCCCATTCCAGCCCTGTGCAGCCTGACAACTGCCATCCCACTGAGGCCCTCCAACCTGAATAAATGGCCCTTCCCGGTGACCACAAGGTCTGCCAGGTTGGCCAGCTCCACTGCAGACCACTGCGGGTCCCTCTGCAGGGGTGCCTTCACACTCTTGGACCTGGACGTTGTTGAACAGTGTAAGGCCTAGCACACAGCCTGCCACATTGTTGCAGTATTTCAAGCTGTAAGGCATGTGCAGTCGAACAACATTGGGTAGCTCTGCTCAACAGGGCATTGCGCCATGCCATATGTACGATAGACTAGTGGCAGTGGGTCATTGCGAATGTGCAGTATTGTCATCTTATATTGCGCTAAATGATTCACTAACATGTTGCATGGTACACTACTATCGTGCAAATGCAACATGTGTTTGTGCAATGCAAAAAACTGCTATTCACAAAGGATGCTTGTAAATATGCTGATTAGGCAGTCAGGGGGCAAAGCTCATAATTTGCATCTCATTTCAGAGCTGTCTGCATGCATTTGCATGCAACTTTGCTCCACCACTGTTTTTGGGAACAAGTGCACACCCCAGTAGACAGCTATGGAATTGCAAGCCATGGAGACAGCAGAGACTGTAACTGGAACCAGCTATGTGGAACATTCTGGACAGCCAGGTATATGTGTAGCTAAGCAGACTGAAATGACTACATGCCAGCTCATTGCAATGTATGGGCTGTGCAGCTTACCTTGCCACATAACAGTCATTGTTTATGCACAGTATGCCACTCCTTTGTAATCTATGGTATGCTGCTTTACTTGGGAATATGGTTACTGTATGCTTTATGAGTATTGTACATGACATGTTTCATAAAAGGTACTGTTAGTCTGTGCACCGTGCATGGTACATGCTCCTCCTGAAATATATGATTTTCTGGAATATTAATGTTAGGCAATTGTATCCATTATAGAAAGGACCTCATTGTGACTGAGCTTCCTGTTCATATGACTGACATTTTCCCATACCATACCTGGGCATGGCATATATGGCACTGGACAGTACGGAACAGGAATGTTTGCCACAGTCAAGTGCAGTACAGGACAGTCTTGCACAGAGACACTGAACAGCTGGATATTTGGATACACATTTCACTGGAGTGGTGGGTCATGGTGGCGTGGATCACACTTCCGTGTGTTACGGTTACCAGTGCAGCACTTTCCTGTACTGGACAGCCTTGCAGGGAACCCTCCTGTCCCAAGCTGCCCAGTGCCATATGACCCTACACTCCCAATACCATAACATACCATGCTATACCTCTGACTCTCTGTCTAGTTGCATTCCTCAGTAGTACCACAATCTACAGTGGCAGGATACCTGTAGGTACCCCATTTATACAGGTTGTTCTGTATTATAAGGGTGGTTGGAACCGTCAACAGGGACCTGCAGTTCAGAAGCCTGCATAGCATATGTGGGACAGCAGATCAATTCATCCACCATAGCATGTACTGTGCTCTAGAGGGTCACATTGAACATATACCATGCACTGCCAGGGGGATAGCAGCCCCTGTAGGAGTCCTGCCCATATAGCAGCCACTGTGAAAGTCCTGCCCATGTGTTGGGCACAGTGCGATACAGAGCACAATGGCATGGGGCACATATACTGGATGTCCCTGTTGTTGCTCTTCCTGGTGGGACTCCCCATCATGTTTGAAGGTGATACTGTCCTGTCAGCCATTATGTACCTTTCTACAGTTCCTGCTTCTGCCTCTGGGCTTTGCCTGGAATAGGAGGACCTTTTTTTTTTTCTAATGACTGTTTTTCTCTCCTAACCTAGCCTGCCACCCCCGACCCTTCAGGAGAGACACACTGCCATCTCACTACCCGTAACCCTACCCAAATGGATCCCCGAGCCCCATGGAGCCGTGGATTACCCCCCGGTGAGGGTGGGGATGAGGCAGGGGCACAGACACCCCATAACTTACATTTCATCGGTCCGAGGTCCGTCAGGTGGGCACTGGCATATCGTGGGCATGGCTTGGTCTCCCCATCTTCCTGGTGGTAGCAGGTTCTTTTCCACATTTTCTCCCTTCCCGTACAGCATGTGACTTCCCTGACGTTGTGGCGCATTAGCACAGATGTTCACACTGTACAGTGGCCACATACCTTCCTCTAGTTTAGCCTGCAGTACTCTGAGCCTCCGCTCGGAGTCATGCAAGTATTGGGCATCGGCTGGATCCCTTCCCAGAGAAGGTGAGCTGTCATGAGACGCTCCAGCCTGTCTCCCCCTGACTGACCCACCAGTGACCCGAGTCCTCTTCCGAACCTGGGTCGCCGGCGTGGTGCGAGGTGTGGCGTTCAGCGCCTCAACCCTCTGCGCCACCGGGCCGGCTTAGGAGGACCTTTTTGTCGGTGGTAATTTGCACTGCGCAAAGTGCCACGCAGGGCATTTGCATGGTACAAATACTATGTGAATGGCATTGTGCCTGTATGCAAGACCACTCCCATTCATTTGCAGCACACATACATTATGTGTTTGCGATCGCACAAACTGGCCTTTTGTGGATAGTGGTTCAGCGCAAACTCTGCGCAGTCAGCGCACAAACACTTTGTGCAATTTGCAAAGCTTTGTGAAACTGGCCCCAGAACTGTTGCTTTAAACCCTGGGTTAGAACAACTACTTGTGAACCCCACTTTTGTAAATATCAAAAATCTTGAAGACTCCTCATTAATTGATTTGATTTTGACAGACTGCTCACATAACTTCTTGGAATCAGGTGTGATGGCCGACCTTTTTAGTGACCACAATGTAGTGTATTGTATTAAGGGTAAAGATAGGATTACTGGGTCACCAAAATTTATTAGCTTTAGATCATACAAGGGTTTTGATTTTCTGACTTTTATAAAAGACTTAGAACAGCTATACTGGGAAAGAGTCAAACTGATTATCGATATTGATGAGGGGTGATCTTATTTTAGTTCTGAACTAATGGTAGTGTTTGATAAACATTTACCTGTTAAGACCAGGAAAGTGAAAAATAATGCAACTTCGTGGTATTCAACTTATCTAGCGAAAATGAAAAGGGAGAAAAATAAGGCACGGGACCAGTAAAAGTTGTGGCACAGATGGTTTAACCCACTACTATGTTAAAATATTCAGCCCTTCAAATAGCCGAACCTCTCACATTTGAATTTAACTGGTCTATTTTTACAGGTACCATTCCTTGGGCTTAGAAGCTGGTCAGGGTTGTCCCAATTTTTAAAGGGGGCAGCCCTGGTCAACTGACTAACTACAGGCCTATTTCTTTACTTTCTCTTGTTTCTAAGATTCTGGAGAGGTTGTTGGCAAAACAGGTAACTGACCATCTGCAGAATCATTGCTTGTTTGATGCTTTTCAATCGGGATTTTGTAGGTGTCATGGTATGGTGGTCTCCTTGTCGAGGTTCATGGATGATGTCAACAAAGCTATGGACTTTGGGCAATGTACCATGGTCATCTTTGCTGTACTCTCCAAGGTCTTTGACATGATTGACCATCAAATCCTTCTGTATGGGTTATATAGGGTGGGATTATATAGGGAGACACTGAACTGGTTTTGCTCTACATGGGACACAGATGTCAAACAACTGTATTGAATGGGTTGGAATCCTCTCCACTAGTAATTTATAGAAGCACTCCCCCGGGTTTGGTCCTGGGTCTGCTACTTTTTTTGATTTAGCTGAGAGGCTTGGAGGATAGTGTGGAGGGCTCATCATATCACTTATATGCTGACGATATAATAGTTTACACATCAAGCCCCTCAATAATGGAGGTTCAATATATGTTGCAACATAGTTTTGATGGGCTTTAGGCCTTTTTTCTGAACCTAAGTTAAAACAACTCATCTAAGACTACGTTTATGGTATTCGGCTCAGCCTCTAGGCTAGGAAATTGTACACACATTTTGGTAAAGGACAAAAATGGGACCACACTAGAATGTGAAACTCTGACAAATATTTGGGCTATTGGATGGATCCAACAGGTTCAGGTAACACATATGTGGACAAACTGATTGTGCAGATGGGGAAAAGAGTTGGTCTGTTGTACTGGCACCAAAACTGTCTTGACTCAGAAATAATTAAAAAAAAATAGTACAGGTTCAAGTTTTTCCGCTGTTTGATTACACAGATCCCTTATACATATCTGCCTCAAGTGATAGGTTACACAAGCTAGAGGTCTTGCACCGTCATCTTGCTAGATTAATTCTTGGGTGTCGAAGGGAGACTCATCATTGCAACCTCTGTCTTAGGTTAGGATGGATCTCCCTGTGTAACAAAAGGAAACTACATAACCTTCTGTTAGCATATAACATAGAAACATAGAAACATAGACTTTGATGGCAGATAAGGACCGCTTGGCCCATCTAGTCTGCCCATTTCCCTACCTACAGGATAGGCCGCAGATCCTAGTTAACCAACAGCCTATTTCTTCCTACCCCCCACAAGAATTGCCTTATGTCTGTCCCATGCATTCTTGAATTCTCCCACGGTTTTAGACCCCACAACCTCCTCAGGAAGGCTGTTCCATGCATCCACTACCCTCTCTATGAAATAATACTTCCTCACATTGCCCCTGAACCCCCTCTATCTTTAAATTGTGTCCCCTTGTTCTTGCACATCTCTTTTTCTGAAAGAAGCTACCCTCTTAGACTTTGTTGATTCCACTGAGGTACTTAAAAGTTTCTATCATGTCCCCCCTCTCCCTTCTTTTCTCAAGGGTATACATATTAAGCTCCTTTAGTCTTTCCTCATACGGCTTCTCTTGCAGACCCTGCACCATTTTAGTTGCCCTCCTCTGGACTGCCTCTATCCTGTCTGTGTCCTTGCGGAGATAGGGTCTCCAGAACTGGATGCAATACTCCAGATGGGGTCTCACCAACTGTCTGTACAGAGGGATGACAACTTCCTGTTTTCTACTGCTGATGCCTCTCCCTATGCATCCCAGTATACCCGCAGCCCTCCCTACTGCCTTCTCACATTGCTTGCTAACCTTAAGGTCATCTGATATGATTACCCCCAGGTCTCTTTCCTTTTTTGTTGTTGTTACTACCCCCCCATTGTGTATTCTTCCCCTGGGTTTTTGTTTCCCAGGTGCATTATTTTGCACTTCTTTGCATTGAATCCTAGCTGCCATACTTCTGACCATTCCTCCAACCTTGCCAAGTCCCTTCTCATCCTTTCCATGCCTCCTTATGTATCAACCCTGTTGCAGATCTTTGTGTCATCTGCAAAGAGGCATACTTTTCCTTCCAGTCCCTCTGCAATGTCACTTATGAAGACATTAAAAAGGACTGGACCCAATACTGAACCCTGAGGTACCCCACTAGTAACCCCTCTTTCTTCAGAGTGGACTCCATTTATAATTACCTTCTGTGTCCTGTTGTCCAGCCAATGTTTTACCCGGGCTAAAAGTGTTTTAGGCCTAGTACCACATTATCTGAGTACTAAACTATCTCAGATGAAAGTTGATTCGTCTTTGAGGAATTCAGGTTTACAAGAAATGGTGGTCCCTAGAACAAAAACTAAAAGATCAATAATTTTTTTAGTCAGTTTGTACCCACTTAGTGGAATCAATGTCCTCCTGAATTTAGATTACTGGGTTCTGCCCCTTCCCCTTCTGTAGCCTTGAAACATTGTTTTTTGAATTCAGTCTCTGTACAGGGAGGCTGTCATTGTTCTGTACAAGCTGTAACATAAATGTCTAATTACCCGTGTGTAACTCTTTAATAATATTGTACTATTTTTAACATATTGTTTGCATTGTATCTTGACAAATGCTTTACACAGGTCACCACTGTAAATGAACTATGCTCAATGGTTATAACCTTTAGAAAAATGAAATGAAATGTTCTTTTTCCCTGAATGCATCACCTTACATTTCTTGCCACTGAAGTTCATGTGCTAGTTTGCCACACTTTTCCCAAACCTGTCAAGACCCTTCTGCCTTTATTTCCTTGTTTTTTTTTTTATTTTTATTTTTATTTTATTTATTTGTTTTTGTTAACCGGGTAAGCACACTGGACAGCCAAGTGCCTATTTTCAGGCGCGACCCGGGAGATTACAAGGTACATTACAAGGTACATACACGAACATCAGGCAAATACAAGTGGAGGATTACATTACATAGAATTAGCACAACAGGAACTTTACAAGCATCAGATTTCATCAGGCAAATAGTATTGAAGAGTTCATATAAAGTGACCAGAACACAGGGACATTGTAAGACAACAATACCAAAAACAGATATTACAATACAGTATTAAACATTGCAGTCAGTAGGAAGAAGTGCAGTGTGAATTCATCCTCAGGCAGCAAGTTGTAAGGCTAGCAGTTAGAATAAGGAGGAGTCACAGTTGGGATAAAGTGGCCCAGTCGTGAGGAAAGGGTGCACAGTTATAGTGCTCACCCTTGTTTTGCCAGTGGGCCTAAATGGTCCATTTTTATATATGCTGTGAGAACAGGAGGAGTATGAGCACAGTTGTGCTCTGCCCAAGTCGTATTGTTTAGGTAGCATCTCAGTTAGTTGGGGCATTTCAGGCTGAGAGGGTTTGTCTAGTGCAGAGACAGGTGGCAGCCATTTTCAGAAAACCCCAGAGGGATTTAAATTGATTTAAATACCAACAAAAATCACATTTGTCAACTTTTCTGGTAAACAGAATTCATTCTATGGTAAAACAACAGTAATTACAATGGTATTCAAGACTCCATCCCCTGTAATACCATATACAGGGATACCAAAAAGATTAGATCATAATACTAGATTTTTTACATAAGGCTATATTGCTGCAAAGACAGCCAGTCGAAGTCGTAGAGGAAAAAACAGTAGGGGGCCTCATGCATGTGTGACATAAACATAGGAGTATACTGTATTAGAAAACCAGGCAGAGAGGAGGGAGGGTCACCAGAGACCATTTCGGGTCTGTGGAGACAGCAGACTGGGTGGGCCAAGCAGTCCTTTTCTGCCAACAAATTCTGTTTTTTTTTCCATAGAGATTTTTCTTTCACTCTGATAGCTGGGGTGGCTGTTCACCACTTTCCCCACCTCCCTTGACCAGTGACCGTTTCCCTCGGGGACTCACCTGGTCATTGAGTTCCCCCATGGGTTTCCTCCTCTGGTGGGGTCAATGGAGGGAGGGCCCTGCAGTCCATAATCCAGCATGGGTCAGTGGTAGGCAGGCAGGGCTTCAGGTCACCCCCTGCCACTTTTCCATTTTCTGGTCCCCTCCCCTACCACTTGGTGTGTTACGTGTGTGGAGGCACACACACATCATGCACTTACAGCCCCTTCCTACTTGCTGCCTGAGCTGCACCACAACCAGACCTCCAGTCTAAGGCCGGGCAAACATGCCTCCCCACTCAGGGAGAGGAGAGGAGAGCAGTCTTTCGAATGCTTGATCCTCTCCCACCTCAGCTGTGCCCCAGCAATCTGCGCTCATTCCCAAACTGAGGTCAGCAGTGCGGCAGGAGGTAAGACACCCTGTGCCTCACTCCTCCACACCATCGGGCCAGCTCAGATTCACCCAGAACATCTCTGCTGCAGGTGAGAGCTGCATTCAGCAGGAGGGCATCTACACTGCTTCAACATTGCTGCTTTGGGACCTTTGAGACTGTGCAGGGATCATTTTAATTTAACTGCCTTTTGCTAAGAACTGCTGTCATCTTCAGTGTAACACATAAATTGCCGCTCAGCTGAGGGGGTGTGGCAGCACGCCATCAAGATTGCGAGCAGCTGGGGGGTTGGGGCTTCTAGTTCAGCTCAAAAAGCCTTGCGCCACAAGGAGACATTAAACAGCTTTGCCCAGAACATCTCTGCTGCAGGTGAGAGCTGCATTCGGCAGGAGGGCATCTAGACTGCTTCAACATTGCTGCTTTGGGACATTTTGAGACTGTGCAGGGATCGTTTTAATCTAACTGCCTTTTGCTAAGAACTGCTGTCATCTTCAGTGTAACATACAAATTGCCGCTCAGCTGAGGGGGTGCAGCGGCGCACCATCGAGATTGCAAGCAGCTGGGGGGGGGCAGGGGCTTCTAGTTCAGCTCCAAAAGCTTCGCGCCGCAAGGTGCGAATGCCGTGGCATGAGCAACGTGAGTGGCGCGAGCGCCACTTGTGCACAAAAAAAGTGATAGTCAGAAAGAGGGAAGGGGCTGGTGTAAAAAATGCCACACTGCCAGGTAGAGTCTTAGGGTTTTATTTTATTATATAAATTAATGGTACAGTGTTTTGTGGTGTTTTAATTAAATAGTGTAAAATTTAATATATAAGGAAAATGCTTTTTCGGCTGTTTATATTTGGCCTTACATTGATGGCATGGGGTTTTTGGGCCTTAGGAGAAGGAGGAAATGATTTGAAGGGGCAAAAAGCCCTACAGGAGCATGTTTTGATTAGATCCAATACATTAAGTGTTAGAAGATTTGCTCTAACTGGGTATATTATTATTATTGGGGCAAATGTATAGCCTAATAGTTTTAACAATGCCTTATATAAGAAATATTATTTTTTGATTTACTTTAATCCTAGAAGGATAACAAAATTGGATATGATACAATGACTAATTAAAGTTCTAAGGGGGACCCATTATAAAAGTAATTCCATTAGAATTTTTAAGGCACTATTAATTATGTGTTTAATGCTGTGTGGAGACATACATCCAAGTCCAGGACCTCTGGATTCACAACAAGCCCCTTTACATACTATGTCTCAGGATTCTGGGGAAATGGTGATGAATGATTTGAGTGTTGAACAGAGTGATGTTTCTTATACTAAACAAGGACTGGGATTAATACATTTAAATGCTAGGAGTATGTTAAAAAAAATGGACTTGATTGGCCCATGGGTTATTGATCATGACCCTGAGATTGTGATAATTTCTGAAACCTGGTTAAATCATAAAATTGAGGATATATATTTAAATATACAAGGATACAATATATGGCAAAGTGATAGAAATAAAAAGGGGGGAGGACTCTTGATTTATGGGAAATCTAATTTAATTTTCGCCCAATTGGAAATAAAAAAAGACATGGAGGGTTTGGAGATATTGGCCCTAGAGTTAAAATTGCTTTATTTAAAGAAAATATTGATTGTAGAGATATATTGCCCTCCTAAGATTAAGGCCCCAGCCGTTAATTGTCTGCAGGATTGGTTGTTTAATTACAAAGATAGTCATGAAATACTGATGGCAGGAGATTTCAATTTTAATTAGCAAAATATAAATGAATTGCACCCTTTCATTGATTTACATAATAATTTGGGTTTAATTCAATTAATCAAAGAGCCTACGTGAATTAATATGGCACCAGTTTCAAATTCTTCAATTTTGGATTTGATTTTTACCAACGTTGCGGACAATATTATTGATAGTGGGGTTTTATCAGATTCAATCTCAGACCATCAATTTATATTTTGTAATAAGGCTTATCGTATAAAATCAGAAGAGAAAAGGAAAATTAGCTGGCGTAGCTTTAGAGACTTTGATTATATCGATTTTATGTTGGACCTAGATGCTATTGATTGGGAGCGTATGTACTTGATTCCCTCCGTGGATGATTTATGGAATTATTTTTTGGGAGAATGTATGAAAATTTGCAATAAACACGTCCCAATTAAAACCAGGATTATGAAACAAAATTCCAAGTTATGGTACTCAAAGGAGCTTAGAAAGTTAAAATTACTAAGGGATAAGGCATGGCATTTGGCTAAACGTAAAGGTAGTAAATAGGATTGGGATAGATTTAAAAAGTTTCGTAATAAATAAGTTAAAGAAGTTCGAGGGGTAAAACAATGCCATTATACTCATTTATTGGATAAAAATAGTATAAAAAATCCTAAAGATTTTTGGAAAACAATAAACACCTTAGTTAAGGGTCAGGAATTTGATGAAATAAAAGTGCTGAACATGATGGACAGGTGATATCAAAATGTGTGTTGGATCGACTGAATGAGAAATTGATGGTAGTGTCTAGCCCATCCAACCCACATTTTTTCCCTGGTACCAGTTATCAACCCCACTTGAAAGATAATGGATCTAACAATTCATTTGTATTTGAAGAAATAAAAGTTGAGTCTGTGATTAGTGAACTATTAAAGTTAAACACCGCTAAGGCCGTAGGTTGGGATAATATCTCACCAAAATTGCTTAAATATGCCGCTCCAATTATAGCTTATCCCCTAACATACTTATTTAATATATCTTTAACTACAGGAGTATATCCATTAGCTTGGAAACAATCCAAGGTTATACCTATATTCAAGGGTGGAAATAGAACAGTGATGAACAATTATAGGCCTATTTCCCTTTTGTCCCAGGTATCCAAAATATTAGAAAGATTGGTGACCGTACAATTAAGAAAATACTTGGATTCTTCTGGTTTAATGAATAGCATGCAGTCTGGTTTCCGGAAACTACATAGTACAACTTCTGCACTTGCTAAAGTTGTGGGGGATGTGCAGGTAGCCCTGGACAGGAGGACACTAGTGGGGATCATCTTTGTGGATTTATCCAAAGCTTTTGATTCTTTGGACCACTGTGTCCTCCTGTCCAGGGCAGCATCCCTTGGGGTGGTGGGTTTGAGTGGAAAGTGGTTGGAATCATATTTGTTGAATAGGAGTCAAAAGGTGTCATTGGGAGGTCAGGAATCATGTTTTTTGCCTGTTGGGTCGGGGGTCCCTCAGGGCTCCATCCTAGGGCCACTGTTGTTCAACATATATGTAAATTGACTGTCTTTTCCGGATCTTGAAATAAGGTATCATCTTTATGCTGATGGTACTATAGTTTATACATCACATGAATCTATTAAGGTGTTACAAAATAGGCTCCAGTTAACCTTTGATGATTTGCAGAGTTTTTTAAGAGACAGTAGGCTGACTCTGAATATGAAGAAAACACAGTCCATGTTGATACATCGAAAAAGTGTATGGTTGGAGGACATGGCCCTGGGATTGGTTGCTCATTGGGGGGGGCCCCGATCCAACAGGCATACATGTACAAATATTTGGGTCTTTGGATTGATAGCTCATTATGTTGGGACATACATATTGGTAATTTGACAAGGAGTGTAAATAAAAGAATAGGGGCTCTCTATAGGGTTAGATCATTAATGAGCACGGAAATAAGAAAAAAAGTGGTAAATATGATGGTTATCCCCATGATTGATTATGGGGATATATTTTGTTCTTGCGGGAGAAAGCAGGATTTAAGGAAATTGGCAGCAAACTATAACAATTTAGCCAGGTTTGTTCTAGGGGCCCCTAGATAAACCCACAGATGTTTGCTTTATGATCAGTTAAAGTGGCCAACGTTCTACGACCGTAACCACGAACATTTGTTAGCTTTTATTTATAAAGGACTGCAGGGGAAGTATCCATTGTAAGTGGTAGAAAACTTGATATATAGGGCCAAATTGGCCTCACTGAGAAATTATCAAGTGCCTAGCTTGGAACTGCCTAGATACAATTTGGATATAGGACGACAGTCTATATATTGTAGAGGGGTTTTGAGTTGGAATGTAATCCCTGAGTCTTTGTTTCTGTCTAATGTAAAAAATCACTGGCCTTCGGTTCAACACTGGTATCTAATTAGCTCACGACAAAAAAGGCAGTGCTGCTATTTAAAGTCTATATAATTACTTATAGTATGTGTTGTTATTATTAATTTAGAGTAAATCATGTTGTATTTGTTTGTATTTATGTATTTTATGAAAAATCGGTGTTGTATGTTGTTATAACAGTTTCCTTCTTATATATTGTATTTTTTACTGTTTGGGACCTCGTTGAAAATGAGCTATGCTCAACTGAGTTTATCCTTTATTCATTTGTAATGAATAAAAACATTTTACTACTACTACTACTACTACATATTTCAAAGCCATTGATTGTTTATGGAAGTAAATGTCTCAAAATTAAGTTAACAGTACTGGTGCACCATTTACATCATACCTGATGATGTCAAAATCCATGTCTGTCCAAGATGTTCTTATTACCCAAATAATACAAATTCTGTATCAGATTGTGCCCATGTAATAACTCTTATTTCACTAATAGACTCTATAACTATAGAATGAGAGCAATTATAAAAATTATTTCTCATAACAGCAGTTTAACAGTCAGTTGTTTATCAGTTTAAGAGCAGTGTAACAGAACAGGCTTACTGTAATAGGGAGAAGAAAAACAGTATCGATCTGCTGTTTTCAGCCATACATTTAAAACTGTAGTAGGTATAACACACCAGCCACAGAAGTTAGAACTGTTTGAAACATACACTAATTCAAAACTGAGCAAGTCTTGGTATTACTTGCTATGCCATGCTGACACAGTTGTTAGGGGAGCTGATTGCTGCATGTGATATGGAGTGGCTTGTGTGCATGTAGTGAACTCCATCCAAATACCACAAGGTGGTTCATCTTCCCACCCCATGTCTCCATTTAGTGGAAGCGCCACCACCCATGAAGTAAAAGATAGCATTTTAAATACTTTATGCCACACCCATACATGTCCGCCTCTGGAAGACATGCTACTAAATCCCAGCTCTTACCGTCTGTCAACCGGTCTCATCCCACATATTGCAAGTGAGGGACCTACTTATATAAACCTGACACAGATAAGCACCTCCTAGGTGGGAGACAACAGAGAGAAAAGTTATTATTATATGAATCTCAGTGCCAGTCCTCCTTCTCAGAGTGCACATTTGGGGGTTGAGCATTGAAGTCCTTTTTTAATGCCTCCAAATGTTTGCTGGCCTCAACCAGTTTGGAAAAAAGGAAAAGTTTTGCCCACTTAGTTAAGTCTGAGTTTGGCAGGAAATCGGAGGCTATGAACAATACTAAGTGCTCTGAGACCCAACCTAGCAGTGTCAAACACTTTCCTGCTTTTTTTTGGTCTTGAAACTAAGGTCAGGAAATAGGAACAGGTGAGCCCCTCTGAAGTGAATAACTGTCATTTTATCTCTTCAACCATTAAAATCGAATCTTGTATGTGTGACCCACTAGTCAACATTAATAGTGTTCTTGGCTGCTCAGGATCTGTGGGCCACCGACGGTGTTATACAATATGCCTTGGTAATCAGTCTGGCCAAGTATAATTTTTGAAAAGAGTTTAGAAGTTCGGCTGTGTCACAATTCGTCCCGATCATTTTGCTCCGCGACAACTTTTCCTGGACTATTAGCTCCAGCTTCATTCGACTACCACGTCAATTCATTCCTAGACAGTTTGGCCCCAGCATAAATATTATAAAATTTATTTATTGAAATGTTTCACCAGGAAGACATACCGAGCATGAATGCTTGTTTGCAGATGTGCCTGGGGTGGGGGTGGGGATGGGAGGAAGATACAGCAGATAGTTACAACACTAGCAAGTGCTACAATACAGTGAGGAGATAGTAAACAAGAACAGTAAGTGCTACATCATAGGATTTACATGCAGGTTTTATGTACAGGTTATAGTCAGTTGCACGGTACAGTAGCATTTGTAACATGGCTCTGGAGACAGTCGTCAAATGGAGCTCAGTGACTGGGGCAAACGCGTCATCTGACCTATCGGGAGCGGTGATTAACTCAGTAGTACCGCCCGCTAGCTCACTACCTCAAGTCTGCACAGGGAAATTGCTGAATAACGCCTGCTGGGGTAGTACCTAAACTGTCCATCAGGCAGAGGGTGCAGCACTGGGACGGCAGTGAGCACTGTGGAGAGTGAAGCAAGTGCAGTACCGGGAGCGCGCGTGAGTCGGCATACTCTGCCACCTTGCTATCGGGTAAAAGGCAGCAGCGTCCTCTTCACTGAAGTTTTTTTTTTGTTGCTGTTCTAGATGTAGCCAAGAAATGTAGTGTAACTGTATCGTGCTGTATCGCTAGAATGTGTAGAGTGAACAGTCCCGGTGGACGTAACAGCGTAGTGGTTGACCATCGTGTCTTTCATTCCCCTCAACTTCCCTCTGGCTCTGTGCAGTTGGCGAAATAATGTTTTAATTCTGTGGAACACAGTTTTACATCTGCGCACACTAGTCGTAAAGAGTACCACTACTCCCTTTCTCCTCTGACTGTAGTACCTAGCTCTATGTGCCCTCGGTTACATGTTCGGTGACTTGACACCACAACCCCATAGCATCAGCTGTGCAGCGCCACTAAAGATCGCATCAGTTTCCATGGTGTTCCGAGTAAGACTGCGATCTGCACAAAACGGTCCTTGCGCTTCCCATGTTGCAAGCGCATTAATCACCTCCAGAATCGGGCTCTGCCGGTGATTAATGCCCGCTGGGTGGTTGGAACCGTCGGGCTTCGCCCTCGTGCACCAACCCCTCCCAGCGGGCATTAATCCACCAGCAGAGCCCTCCTCTGTCGGTGATTAATGCTTACTTGTAACATGGCATAAAAAAGGAAAACGAAATGAAGCACTCAGATAGGTATAAACACACCATGTGGTACACTAGAAACCATGGTCTAATACCTAGTAGGCCATGGTTTGTGATGTAATACTTTAGCAATCCACTATAGGTAAGAAGCAGTACACAAGTGAAAGTAATATGCAAATAGTTTGTAGTTGTTCCAGCTTGTATTTGCTAAGGTTTTGGCGATTATTTATATTAGGGGACACATAGTGCCCTGGTTCTGTAATTTTGCGGATTACGGTACTTGTTCATCCAAACGGCGACAGTTAGCCACGCTCCCTTTCCAACATCAGTTCTCCCCGCCCCCAAACACACCTCTTGCAAGCAGCCACATCGGACATCTCCACGCCCATTACCTGTATTTATTTAATTTATATGGTTATAAGCGTTACTGAACTGCACTGCCCCTAGGTAACATCATTATGATAATCTCTCCGTCGAAATCACACGGTTAAAAATATTGCAATGCCCACAAAATGAAACTCACTTATTCTTATACTGGACTTCTGAACATTATTTGCTAGCAGGAACAAGGGAGGCACCGGCTTTATGAAATAGTAGTTTCGGCTTTAGTACTTTGCGATAGCTTTATCTTTGTTTGTTCTGTGGAGGCGCTCTGCCCCCCATGCCCCCCGGGTCCAGGAACATGTCGTTTTGATAAATATTGTAATACTTATACATTCAGTAGTTTCTAGCACTTTGCGATAGCCTTATGTTTGTTCTGTGGGG
The DNA here is from genome assembly GCA_016271365.2 of Neoceratodus forsteri. Taxonomy (NCBI): domain Eukaryota; kingdom Metazoa; phylum Chordata; order Ceratodontiformes; family Ceratodontidae; genus Neoceratodus; species Neoceratodus forsteri. The sequence continues at coordinate 1,776,166,078 of CM057450.1, read as the reverse complement.
GCGCTCCGCCCCCCACGCCCAGGAATATACTATTGTAATTATTACACATTCCGTAGTTTCGGCTATAGTACTTTGCGATAGCCTTATGTTTGTTCTGTGGGGGCGTGACATATCAGTGACTGCAAAGCGCAGGCAGCCGTATTTCTCACTCCGCGCACTCACTTCCAAGGCGTGTCCCCTAAAATAAATATATGCCAAGGTTTTTTCCTGGCACACAACTTTTGACATTTTCAAGATTGTTCTATATTGTAACTGCGACACAAGTTCGTGAGTTACTAAAGATGTTACATTTAAAGTCCACATATACTGTTAATTATGCTGCAACAATATTTCTTTAGAAGTGAACATTTACATACTGTTAGCATCCCTTCTGATCTACTGCTTTCTAAGCAACTGTTGGTGCAATGCATTGTGGATGACTGAATAACATTATCTGGCCTAGCCTTTTCTTGGTGAATACACAGTGGTAAAGATGAGCATGCAGCTTCTATAACCGAAAGCAAAAATAACAGAGACTGAGATAAACAAAGCAAAATTAAAGAGAGAGGATACTTCTATGGGTGAAAAGAAAAATACATTGAGAGAAACAAAAAGAAATCAAAGAAACAGACTAACAATACTAGTCAAAACAAGTATTTGAAAGATGAAAGCAGTAAACGTTATGTTGTTCTATGTCCTGCTGAGTTAGATAGTTTAGAGAGGAAAAAAGTGAAAATAATATTACGCAAAATAGTAGTTGTTCAATAAAATGTTTTTCAGATTGGCTTAATTCAGTACATTTGGAGAAACGGTGCTTGTGCTACTAGGATTGTTTGACAGCCACCTATTGGTCTGCAAAGGAACTACAGGAAGAACACTAAAATGTACCATAGCACACTCCCATCATGCAGTGCTTCTAATACACACAGAAGAAAATCAAAGCACCTAGAATAGAAAGTGAATTGCAAGTTTTTGAAAAGTTGTAAAATATGTTTTGATGTTAGAAAGCTTAAAGCTTGTAATGAAAGTTATTTTAACAAAAGTGAAATAGCATCCACGATATTTCCAATAGGTGTGTTCCAATTCTTTTGAAGTATAGGTACATCATGTTTAACGGCTCAACATAGAGTATTATAAAAATAAATCAGTGTGATTGTACTCATTTATTCAAACACCATTATTCATACACTCGTTTCTACATTATAAGTGGATTAAGTCACTCAAAAGCATGAGTCTGCAGTAGAATTAATCCATACTTGGTTGGTTGGCCCACTTGGTTTAGTAGACTCATCCTTTCTCGTGGCTTAATCCTTACAGGGACTAGGGGAGATACTTGCAAAAAGGATTAAAGTTGGATAAGATGAGATAGGAGAATGGGGCCAATAAAAGAAGGATTAGGAGTATTGAAGTCCTTTTTTAATGCCTCCAAATGCGAGAAATACCAAAATAAACTCCAGGTGAGCACAATTCGCCTACCAGGTGAGGTAATGTGCTCAAGGATTGTAGAAGTGGGAGCGAATTCTCCGGGGACAAATTGATGTAAGAGCCGATTGATGCTGGAGCTAATAGTCCAGGGTGAGCTGTCGTTGAGCGAAATGACCAGGATGAATTGACATGTTCCCTAAAAGTTCAATGACATATCCAGCTGGATTATGTTCCATTGGAATCCTCTAGTACACCCAGCAGTCATACATTCACCATGCAAGCTCTTTTTTTAAGGTAGTCTGAATTGTAAATGCTTATTTTATCTGATTATTCCAGTTATGGCCATGGATGCTTGTTTAACTTTGGTAACTAGTCCCTTCATTCTTACCTTGAATGCCAGAACTTGGTGCTGATCCCCGCCACCTTTTTATCTAGGTCACGAATATCCTGTAAGAGCACTGAGTTTGTATGCTCCACTGCACTGCTCACACTGCCCATTTGCCACTCTGTGATAAAGGCTCAAGTGACTTGCCGGATTTCCCCTTGCTGGCCTCCTGAGGGACTCTTTTTCATGAGTTCCCAATGTCCAGTGCTTCCCAAAGTTTGTATAGTCCCTCACCTTCAATAGAAGTAGCTGTCCTGTCAAAAAGATCAGTGTTAAATGTGCAAGATTTTTAAGCAAGTAAGAAATTTTCTCTGAGGAGCTCGCTTGGAAGCATCTAATCCTAATGACTGCTAGCCATGCCCCCCAATTTATCTTCTTGTGACTACTCTTCTCATCGTGGTGTCATCAGGTCACTTATAAATATATTTACTATTGTAGGTCTCATGACCAACCCCTGTGGAAAGCCAATTGTCACCCGATTCCGTGTTGATTGATTACCATTAATTATGACACTTTACTTCCTATCCTGCAACAAGTTTTCAACCCATTTCAGCGTGCTCCTAAGTTAAATCTATAGATCTGTAGTTTTTACCTTGTGTATGGAACAGTATCAAATGCTTTACTGAAATCTAGATATACAGTGGATTCCTGGCGCTCAGTATAGAGTTCGCTGCCTTGAGGGCTGAACTTCAGCACATGATGGGCAACTTAGCTTGAGGCCCTGCAGGAACTGCACTCCCATCCGCAAAGGGTACACCATGTTTTGGCACAGGTGGATAGGTGGGTAGACTACAGTTGGGGGGGGGGAGAGGTATAGCATCAGCCTGGGTTAGATCCCAGTGGTAAAAACCCAGAATCGTTTCATGCCACAAACAGTTCAGGAGAATTGATCCAGTGTAGATCAGGTGCTGTTACTCCTGAGGATGGCGCTTCACTAAACACAAACAACCCAGAGTGGAGGGTGGTGAGGCTGCACCAGGAGGAGCAAGAAACATGTCACAGGTGCTGTTCAGCATCTTCAGTTGTGATATAGAAGAGGGAAACCCTTCAGGCCAAAGAACCTTGTTGTGTAGGGCTCCCCAGTTTCACAATTTGTTACCTAGCAAACTTGTCAACTGTCCAACCCTGTCTGTGTTTAAAGTTGCTTAAAAAAATGGCTATTCCAGCACAATGGTTGCATGTGTTTTTACTAACCCATTAATATTTAATACTGCATGTATTATTTTTATTTTATTTTTTTTGTATTGCTTAGTATTTGTGTATTTATGAATTTGTTGCTGATGAAAACAGGCAGTAGTGCTCATTGGCCTACAAGTATATAAAAAAAAGGAAAATGAAATGAATTGAATCCAGAATAACATGGGTCTCTTTGCTGATGACTCTAAGATTTGTGGCAGAGTAGGCACTGAGGAGGCAGTTTGAAAAATGAAAAGAGACCTGGAAAAATCCGGAATTATGGCAATTAAGGTTCAGTGCAAAAAACTGCAAAGTGATACACATTGGTAGAAAGAACCATAAAACAAACCGCTGGAGGGGGTGCAGCTAACTGAAGAGAGAGATACAGGAGTTATCATTAGTGAAAGCCTTAAGTTCACTGCTCAGTGCAACCAAGTGTGTGGGGAGTCAAACAGGATGCTGGAATGTTTAGGAAGGGGGTTTGATAGTAGGAGGAAGGAGGTGACACTGCCCCTGTACAGGTCCCTGCTAAGGCCACCCCTGGAGTACTGCAAGTAGTTCTGGAGTCCACATCTTAAGAAATCAGGGACTGAATAGAGATCATACAAACGAGAGCCAAGAAGATGATCTAGGGGCAGCATCAGAGGTCATACGAGGAATGGTTGGCACCTTAACATGTATACACTGGAGGCCAAGAGGGAACAGGAATATGACTGAGACATACACGTTCTTGACAGGATTCAACAGGGTGGATTGTAAGAACATATCCATGAGGAATTAGAGCCCTTTGACTAGACTAGAGGGCATTTGGGAGACTGATAGGGATGATTAAGGGGGTCATAAGGAAATTATTCTTCATGGAGTGAGTGGTGGATGAATGGGATAGGCTACAGAGAGAGGTGGTTACAACTAAGACTGTGGCAGGGTTTAAACTTAGGTGGGACAGAAATCAGGGAATAGTGGGACCCACAAGCCAAAGAGGGAAAGGGATACCTGGAGAAGGGGGTGATGATCAAGCCAAAAGGACTATCATACCTTTAAATCCGGCCCAGCATTAGGCTGAGCATGGAGCTAGGCAGGGAAGTGAGCAGCCTGGGCGGGCCTCTGGGTCTTTTCTGTCATGGCAATCTCTGTTTCCATCTAGTGGTAGGTGGCTCTATAGTTAGAGTAATGTGGAGGATACAATGCCAGTCAGGCTGAATGGAGAAATAGGTTTTATGTCTCCCAGGGTGACTACACAAAATATAATTCCCCAGCTGGAAAGACTGCTTAGTAGGGAGGGAGAAAAATACAGGTGCTGTGCTACATCTATGTAAAAATGACCTGGCAAACTGCAGCATAAGGGAGGTTACTAAAGAAAGTATTTCTCCTGCTTGATTTCAATACTTTCCATGCAGTTCAAGTAGCATTTTGCATTAATATTCTTTTTTCTTAAATGCATCATGTTGCAGTTCTCACCACTAAAGCTTATCTGCCAGTTTGCTGCCCTTTACCCAAACCTGTCTAGATCCTTCTGAATTTAATTTATCTTCTTGTGAGGTAACTGTTCTTCCCATCTTGGTATCATCAACAAACTTTGTGATCCACCTATTGGTACCCATCTCCAAGTCTCTAATAAATATATTGAATAATGTACATTCCCTTTGTAACCCACTTGTCACTGAATTTCAAGTTGATCTGTTACTATTAATCATGGTTGTTTACCTCTTATTTTTTTTTTTGCACTTTTCAAGATTATCAAGTACATTGAAAAAAGACCATGGTTCAAAGTTCAGACACTTGTTAATATGGCAATACAATAATTAGAGTTGTGCCACATCTCATCCAGCATTACAGTATGGAGTGGGAACTGCTAAAAATTTAAACAGTCGGGTCCAAAGGACTAGAAATCACACAACATGAGCTCATTGCAGCAAGACCATGGATATCTCCAAAATGTCTATAAGAGACAGTAGTCCAGAGTGAAATACTCAGACAGGGCACATTGCATGACACATTGTAGTTCGTCTCAGCAAATGAGGTAATAAAACAAAGTGTGACTATCTTTAACTGCCACCACCCCACTTATGCCAAACTACAAATTAACCAGTTCTACTGGGGTAAAAGATTCCCCATTTACAAGATAACTATAAGCTCATTTACTGATTGAACATGTCTTCTGCCTCCTGCCGCCCACTACCCACTATAAGGGATGTCCCTTGGGCCCATCTTATAGGTAATCTATATTGGGGCCTACAGGATCTCCTAGGAGACTCCACCCAGCTGAGAACTGAATACCTCTCTTCCCCTTTCTACCTGGTTAACTGGTTAAATTATGCTGTACTGGCTTTGAAGATCATCTTCTCAATGGGGTGGAGAGAATTTGCTTGGAAGTGTCACCCCCAATTTTATTTTTTAGATTCCTGGCTGTTCTCACAAAATACATGCCACTGAGCTACGGACATTGCTGGAGAGGCTGTGGGCAGTCATTAGCTGACCACACATTTTCTGGTCTTGTCCAGTTCTCACAGTTTTCTGGGAGAAACTGGCAATCCAACATGAAGACCATTCCTACCCCTGGTCTTTGGTTACCCAGTCCACTATTCTTCTTTCTACCCTCCCGGAAGCTTGTCTCCCCCACCAGATGCTTATTATATGTAGTAAAAATTTTATTTATACAGTATAACACCATTACGGCAAAATGTGCCTTTTTTACAAGGTGAACCTGTGTCAGATTAGTACAATTACAATGATTCATATGTATAGCTCACAGCTGGTAAAAAGGTAATAACTCAATTGTGGATGCAGTCAACCACCCCCTCTATACAAATTTGATATATGATAGTGGGGGCGTCTGTGTCATGAAACAGCTGACTGCAGATCTTTGCTGGGTGTTGTATATCTCTAACACAGACCCTGAATTTTTCCCCTGGAAGGGTAACATAGTATTTGATGGCAGATAAGGACCGTTAGGTCTACCCTGTCTGCCTGTGTTTCCTGCCTGCATCAGTGGTCGCTGACCCTTCTTGGTCATTGACTTTAGCCTTTCCTACCCACCTCTAGGGTTCCCTTGTGCCTATCCCATGCATGTTTGAATCCCCCCACTGTGCTAGCTCTTACTACTTGCTGGGGTAAGCTATTCCATGCATCTCTCACACTTTCTGTGAAGAAAAATGTCTTCACATTCCCCTGCCTCCCTTCAATTTCATATCATGCCCCCTAATCCTTGTACACCTCCTATACTGAAAGATGTTGCCCACTAGCACTTTGTTTATGCTTTTAAGATACTTGAAGGTTTCTATCATGTCTCCCCATTCCCGCCTCTCTTCCAGTGTATACATATTGAAGTCTTTTAATCTCTCCTTGTATGTCTCCTGGTGCAAGCCCTGCACCATATTTGTTTCCCTTCTCTGAACTGCCTCCACCCTGTCTATGTCCTTATGAAGATGTGGCCTCCAGAACTGTACACCAAACTCCAGATGAGGCCTCACCAGTGTTTTGTACAGTGGCATCACCACCTCCCTTCTTCTGCCAGTGATACCCCTTCCTATACACCCCAACATATTACTGGTCCTCCTCACAACCTTGGAACACTGTTTGGACACCTTTAGGTCATCTGAGATGATTATTCCTAAATCCCTTTCTTCCCTGGTAACTGTCAGCAACTCCCCTCATATCCTGTAACTCTCTACAGGGTTTCTGTGCCCCAGGTGCATGATTTTGCACTTCTTTTTCTTTGCATAAAATTTTAAGTGACATATATTGAACCAATTTTCCAGCTTTCCTAGTTCCCTCCTAATTTTCTCAACCCCTTCCCTGAGTGTCTACCTTGTTGTAGATCTTCATGTCATCTGCAGATAGGCAAACCTTTCCCTCCAGTCCTTCAGCAATGTCATTAATGTAGACATTAAAAGGACTGGCCCCGGGACTGATCCTTGAGGCATCTCTCTTGTCAGCTCCCCTTTCCTCGGATTGGATCCCATTAACCACCACCCTCTGCTTTCTGTCCCCCAACCATCTTCTAACCCAGTTCTCCACTTTGTGGCCCACCTCCAGGCTACCCAACTTGTTAACCAGTCTTCTGTATGGAACAGTATCGAAGGCCTTGCTGAAATTGAGGTAGGCATGATTCACCTCCTTCATCACCCAGTCAAAAAAGTCTATGAGATTTGTTTGACATGACCTTCCTGCTGTGAATCCATGCTGCCTTGGATCCTGTGCTCTGCTGGATTCCAAGTGTTCCACAATCCTTTCCTTAAGCAGTGCCTTCATAATCTTGCTCACTACTGAGGGGGGGCTAACTGGCTTATAGTTTCCTGCTTCCTCCCTGTTTCTACTCTTGTGAAGAGGGACTATATATGTCCTCTTCCAGTCCTCTGGAAACAATCCTGTACTGAGTGACTCACTAAACATGGCTGCCAGTGGTGCTGCTAGCACCATCCATAATTCCTTTAATATCCTAAGGTGTATACCATCTGGTTCCATTGGTTTGTCCACCCTCAGTTATGTGAGTTTTTCTTGGACTCTCCCTTCTGTAAATGGACTGGTGTTCACCTCCCCTCCCTACATTGTTTCTGATGTCCAGCTGTGGTCTCTGTCCTTCCCCCTCTTCAGTGAATACTGAACAGAAGTATTTATTCAGTAATGATGCTTTTTCTAGGTCTCCCTCCACACAAACACCCCTTCCTCCCCTCTAAGTCTTACAATCCCAGCTCTGGCCTTCCTTCTTTCACTAACGTATCTATAGAATGTCTTGTCCCTTTTCTTTATTGTCTGTGCTAATCTTTCCTTGGTTTGTGCCTTTGCTCTCCTAACTGCTTTCCCTGCTTCTCTCTGTTTATCTTCATTGACCAACCTATCCCCTTCCTTCTGTGTCTTCTTATATTTTATGAAAGCCACTTTTTTTGGCCCATATTTTCTCTGCCACCACCTGTGAGAACCATAGCTGTTTGTTCCTTCTCTTGCTCTTGTTTCTTATTCTAATGCACTGATTTGTCACCTCCAGTATGGCACCCTTTAGGTGTTTCCAGTGCTCCTCAACCCCCCCCACTTCCTTCCTCACCAGGGCTTCTTTGATGCCTATCCTCATTCTAGCAAAGTCCACCCTCCTAAAATGCAGGACCCTCGCTTTTGTGTGGTATGACTTCGACACTTTACCAATATTAAACCACAAAGTCCGGTGGTATTGGTGGGTAATACCCTGGTGGGTATTGAGACAACATTTCTATCATATTAATGCTGCAGTGGTACTATGAGCGTTAGGTTTGGTATTTCACTGTAATGGTATAATCAGTTGTTCCATAGGGGGAAGAACAGGCTTTTAATTCTGAAATGCTGATGGTGTTCCATTATTATTATTATTTATTATTTTGCTTTTGGTAACTGGGTAAGTGCACTAGGCATAAGAATGCCTATTTTCAGGCACGACCGGGAGAAAACAGTTTACATACATACAAGATACATGTGACGCGGTGCATGAAAGCAGCACAATTCAGAGAGAAATAACAATACTTGGGGAATGGAGAGACAATCGCTTTGACAAAATGATAATGAAAGTTACAGTACTATGCAGATTATAATACAGATTGGAATAGGTAACACAGGAAAAACAAATCAAAAGGAGACAGGCAGTGCAAAACAGTACAATAAGTGCCAAAACTGAGTGGTTAAAGAGCAGGGGAGAGGAAGGGAGAGTGGTAGGGAGAAAAAGAGAGGGAGGTGGTGAGAGAGTGGGCATGATAGGGTCTAAGAGAGGAGGGGAAGAGGTATCAAGGAGGTGGATTATCTAGAGTTGAAGAAGAAGGCAGGGAGAAAGTGAAGGTACAAGGTGGGTTAAAGCAAGTGCAGGGGTTAGCGGTATGCAGATGTCCACGGTGAAGTTTCTAGCATGGGTGATCGCTTGACGGATAGAAGTGGGTATAGAGTTCCAGTATTTAGGAGCTGTGCAAGAGAAGGTGCGTGCGTCCATGTTTGATCTGCATCTTGGAATGTGCAGAAGGGCTTTGTCATTCGATCGTAGCTCATAGGTGAGAGGTTGTGATTCCTGAGCGGAGCCATGGATAGGGGGAGGCCTGTTCTGGCAGCACAGTCAATTAATGAGCCAAAGGACTGGAGACGATAGGCAGAGGGGCAAAGCCATTTTAGGTCCTTGTAGAGCTGGCAGTGGTGTTTGTAACGTGGTGATGCAGAGGCATAGCGGCAGATGCTATTGTAAGTGGTGTCCCATTTATGGAGGGAGGACTTTGAGGCAGATAGGTAGATAGCAGAGCCATATGCTAGGGCTAGGAGAAGGAAGTCTTGTGCCACAGCTAGTCTGGCTAAGGGGGTGAGGGTGTAGCTAGTACGATAGGCACTTCCTATCTTAGCAGTTACAGACTTATAGATAGTGGTAATGTGGAGGTCAAAGTCAAGAGATTCATCAAGAGTAACACCAAGATATTTAAAGGATTTGGCAGTGGTCAGTGGGGAGCCGTCCGCACATGAGATAGTAAGGGGATTGTGATTCGATTTGAGTCTAGCAGGTGAGCCAAACAGCATGGAGTATGACTTGCTAGAGTTGAGAACTAGTTTGTTATCAGTGAGCCAGGACTGAATATTCGCGAAGTCCAAGGCAATAGGGTGGTTTAGGGCAGAAGCAGTTTTAGCACTGTGGTAGATAACTAAGTCATCAGCATAGAGCAGAGATGAGCAGTTCGGTGCAGTTAATGGGCTGTCATCAATGAATATAGTGAAAAGCAAAGGGCCAAGTATGGAGCCCTGGGGTTTTCCAATGTGGATCGGTGAAAGATCCGATATGGCTGAGTTGAAAACTACAACCTGTTTTCTGTCCGACAGGTAGCTTTCGAACCAGGCAACGGTATCCGAGGAGAAACCAAAGGAGTGTAGTTTTGCAAGAAGTGTGTGGTTGACCAGGTCAAAAGCCTTAGTTAGGTCAATGAAAACTGCACCTGTCAAGAGGCCCAAGTCCATGGAGGTATAGATTATTTCTCTGTCTGTATTCAGTGCTCCATATAACCAATGTTTGTGTTTTTACTATTTGTATTGTCTCTTGGAAAGAAAGAAAGAAAGAAAGAAAGAAAGAAAGAAAGAAAGAAAGAAAGAAAGAAAGAAAGAAAGAAGGTCCATTTCACTGTGGCAATAGCAGATAGTCAGTATTCTATAAGGCGTATCACGTTGCCGCAGCAAAACTTTTACAGTGAAGGTACATTACAATGACAAATTGACCATATCGCTGTAATGTACCTGTGGGACCATGGCCATGCTTCTTTTGGACTTGCACCCCCCCCTCTGAATCAACTCCGATTTGGAGTTTATTATAATATATATGAGGGGTGCGCGTGGCAGAGCCCCCCACAATGGGGGGTGTGGAGGGCAAAGCCCCCCACAGAAAAAGACTTCCTTCTGTCATGGTTGTCTGCCAACTGTCGGCAGAACAGCCATCACTGTACTTGCAGTTGACAAGTTTTCTGTTGAACCGGCTTGATGGAGCCCTATAAGATAAATAGAATGTGATAGAAGGTCATGTACGGAATTAGGCAATAAAATGTATAAACTGCAGGCTGTAATAGTTGTTGAGATCTGGATGTCAGAGCAATAAAAGAAACGTGGGCGAATAAAAGAAAAGCTAGGACCTAAATGTTCCTGGTATACTATTTTTAAGGGACGAGGGAGGGCAACAAAGAGGGAGGAGGCGGCAGCATATATAGAAAAAGATATCAGGATCTTGGTCTAGGAGGACAAAATCAGTCTCTGAGGTTGGGAGGGTGTTGAGTCACGATGGCTTCAGCTAACAGATAACGGGGGAAAATATAGGATAGGAGTGATCTATAGGCTACCAAATCTTTTTTTTTTAAACTTTATGTTTTTTGTTTTTAGTAAAACAAACATACAGTTTGAATTACATGCTTGGACGTTTCTAATTGTTGCATTTGAGGGTGCCACGCCTCATTAATACAACCATGTGGTACATCCATTCATTTAGATACGTCAGTGAGGGGTTACCAAAAACTTCCGTTTAGAACATTAAAGAATCAATTCCAGAATCTGTGAACTGAGCCCATGAGCAGCGTGGTGAAAGTCTCCCAAAGTCTTTGAAACAAAAGTTCTTAATGTTCATGCCCTTCAAGAAGGACATTAACATTACCATGCATTAACTTTAATTATGCACTAAATGTGTCATATTCATTATTGATGGTTTTTACAGCCAGTGGACAAGACTAATAATATCTGTCATTATGTCAGCACTATAACTGTGTAAAAGAACGGATAAAAGATATTCCAATTGCATAGTCTCAGGCGCTAAAGGTAGCAAAAAGACCCAAACTTTTAATTTAACAAAAAGGAGACTGAATAAACCAAACATCCGTCCCCTTCAATAAGTAAAATATATTGGTATACATATAATACCTTGAGTTCAGACTATTCATTTTTCTATTGCTAAAGTGAGATACCACAATTACTATTAGAGCATTAAAAAACAACAATTTAAGCCAATTCTGGGACACCAGTGAGATCGGCCCTGGCCCGATATTAACATTAATTAAGTTCCGTTGAGGTACTCACTTTACTGTCCGAGCCATCAAAAGAAGGAAAATGTATGAAAGTTCAAAAAACTCAGGTTTCCTCGTTGTCCAAGGAGGAATCAGTGGCTCTTCTGGCTCGATCCACGGGAGCTGCATAATTTTGGCTCCACTTGAGAGCCTCTCCTGGGTCAGAAAACAGAAATATCTTCCCCCCAATGTGCAATTCTGAGTTGGGCTGGAAATATCATCACATGTGGGATAGAGGCAGTCCGTAGCATGGCCCTTACGCCATCGAATGTCTTCATTTTTTGCCTTGTGGAGAAACTGATGTCTGGAAAGAGCTTAATCTGCTCACCGTCATGTAGAACACCTTTACGTCGGGCGAGTGCCATCAGAAAATCGAGTGAGCCTGATCCATCTGAGATCACCATGATGGTACGAGGAGCTTCAGGATTCTCTGGGTGGCTGCATTGAGTACTCTGATAGGCTTTCAGAAACGTTTCCACTTTTGGTGCTGCTTCTTCCCCTAATTGTTGGACGAACCATTCTTTCAGAAATAGAAGCAAATGATCACCTTCGCTGCCTTCAGGTAACCCCAGAATATGTATATTCAGGGATCTTATTTGATTCTGTAGTGATTCAATATGTGCCTTCCATTGAGTACTGTCCTTAATCATCGTTGAGACTGCTCCTAAAGCATCATCCACCCGTTTAGCCGTATCTACTGAGGTAGTTTGTACATGCTCCCAGTTCATCTCCAAGGTAGACATCAAATTTTCCAGACAAATTGGAGACTGATTTAATTAGTTTAGAGAGCTTGGCACTGATCGTTTAAAGAGTTTCTTCACTCTGTTCTTCAGTGGGGGCCTGGTTTGACCTCGTGTTCTGCACCGCGGGAGCATTTTTAGATCTGGCTCCTGAGCCCTGCTGTTGTTCCTCACGAGGATTGCCCATGCCGATCTATATAAGAACCGCTATTAATTTTACTACTTTTTGGTTCAATTGCACAAGGATTGTTGGCTAAATACTGCTGAATTTAGATCTCTGGCTTGCAGTCACCATCAGAAGGCTGCCATCTTGCTCGGGCTCCACAGCGCCCCCCAGGCTACCAAATCTGAGGATAAAGAAAAGGAAATGAGGGCAGCACCTAGCCAGACAAGAACAGTACTCATGGGGATTTCAACCTGCCAGATATAGACAGAGACAATCTGATGGCAATAAGTCAGAAAAGTCAGAGGTTCCTACAAATAACTCAGCACAACTTCCTCGTACAGTGAGCACAACAATCAACCAAAGGGGAGGCAATTTTAAACCTGGTAATAATGTCCAACCAGGACACTGTTAGAAATGTCATGATGGAGGATCCAATCGGGCAGAGCAAGCACAACACCAATAATTTTGACAATTGTCTGGGATCTGAGCAGCTGCAATACAGCATTATGGTCCCTGATTTCAGGAAAGCTGAGTATGGCAAAATGATCTCAATAATAGAAGAACAGCTGGAGGACCTACACAAAACAATTTAGAGCAGCTAGGAACGCCTGCGTAAAACATATTCACTCTACCAATGCGAATTACTACGTTTCCACGCTGGAAAAAAAACAAAGGAAACTCGCAGAAAATTTGGAGGACCATCAAGTCTATTGAAGGTCGACCGGCTGCTCCCTCCATCCCAGCTAAGATCAACATAAATGGCACAGTTATTGAGAACAATTACCAATTCCTCGAAGAACTGAATTCTCACTTCTCCACAGCTGGTCTAGCTTTCGATGCATCACCGTACTCATCTCGTACTAGTTTCCATGCTAGCCCTATCACTGTCCCGAAAGCTACAGCCCATCCTTTCCAGCTGCTCCCCCTCAGCTTCAAAGAAGTCGAGGATTCACTCATCAATTTAGATACCACAAAAAGTGCCGGAGACAATGGCTTAGAACTATTTTTCTTAAAAGTCGGCTACCGCTATCTTACTGCTCCCATTCTCCATATATTCAACCTCTCTATCTCTTCTGCCGTAGTTGCATTATGCTGGAAATCTGCTCATATCATACCTTTATTTAAATCTGGCCATCTATGCGACTTAAACAATTACAGACCAATCTCAATCTTGCCTATCCTTTCAAAAGTCCTCAAAAAATTGATTTACATACAATTGAAGAATCATCTGGAAACCTACTCTCTCCTCAATCCAGCCCAATCATGCTTTCGCTCTAATCATAGCACCATTACTGCACTAGCTAAAGTCACCGATGACTGGATCTCAGCCAAGGATGCTAAAAAAATTACGGGTGCAGTATTCTTAGATTTGAGTAAAGCATTCGACACTGTTGCCCATACTCTAATTGTGAACAGCCTCACCAATATTGGCGCTACCCTAGCTACTACCAAATGGTTCTCCAGTTACCTATCAGTTAGGATGCAGAAAGTCAAAGCTGGCGGGCTGTTCTCTGCCTCCTTACCAGTTACTAGGGGAGTCCCGCAAGGTTCCATCTTAGGTCCTATACTCTTCTCCCTATATATCAACAACCTCGATTCTCAAATAACCAGGTCAACCTTGCATTTCTTTGCAGATGATACAGTTTTGTATACATCTGGCCATTCAATATCAGAAGTCAGGGATATACTTCAAGTCGATTTCGCATAGCTAGAAACAAATCTCATCAATACCAAACTCCTCCTAAACACTAAAAAAACTAAGGCCATGATTTCTCCCCCCCCCCCAATTCTTCCTCCGTCACCCTCACTGTCCCACCTAAAGATTTTATCGTTACATCCCTAGGTGAACCGCTGGAAGTTGTCTCTAAATTTAAATACCTCAGCTTTTGGTTAGACAACAGGCTCTCCTTCAATGAGCACATTGATGACCTGTCCCGAAGACTAAAAGCCAGACTAGGCTTCTTCTTCTGAAATAGGTCCCTCTTTCCCCTGGAAACCAGACTCAGGCTTGTTCAAACCACCTTCTTCCTTTACTTGACTATGGGGACATATTATACACTTCTGCAGCAATTACTAACCTAAACAAATTGAGCATTCTCTATCACTGCGCCCTGTGCTTCATTACAAACTACCCATACCGAACCCACCATTGCGAACTATATGCAGCTGTTGGTTGGACTTCACATACCATTAGACGCACACTCCATGCTGGCATTTGGACCCTAAAACTTCTTCTGAATAAATTACCAAGCTATTTAGTAGCACTTATCAGTACTGCCCACAGCTCTTATTTCCTTAGGAAATCAGATTTTATCCTACTCGACGCACCTAGGACTCATACCTCCTTTGGCAGACGAGCCTTCTCAAGTGCCCTACCAACTATTTGGAACCAGCTGCAATCCACTCTGAAACTATCCAGTGTAGTCTCAGTAAATTTCTTCAAAAAACTGGTGGCTTCAAAAATAAAGGACACCTGTAACTGTTTCTAAACTCCCTCCCTAGCTTTCTTCTTACTTCCTTAGTTTGTTCTCATTACACCGCCTTCCTTAAGCAACTTGTACTAAATATTTTTTTGGGTTTTGTTTTTCACCCAGGACTGTTTACCCATGTACCTTGTAGGACCTGGTCCGCCATTTATGTATTGTTATGTTATTGCCTGCATTGTATATTTGTTGTAACCATGCACCCAGGACCTCCTTGTGAATGAGCTTGCTCAATGGAGCTTTCCTGCAATAAACTTGAACTTGAACAAAGAGTGCTGAGAGAAAGTGGTCAGCAACAGAAGGAGCACGAATGGAGCCACTCAAACTTGAATAAAATGTGTTAGTAAGACAAAGAAACAAAGGAAGCCACTTTGGCTGCGCAATCAAATGAAACATGGGGAAACACTTTTAGGTTACACACAGGGACAAGAATGGGACAAAAAGGACTGTTTATAAAGACAAATTAGAAAAACAACATGGACATCATAAAGAGGGCAAAAACAAACAGAACTAAGGATAGTGGAGGGGTGAAAACAATTACCAAATTTTCTATCGATACATGAGGGAAAAACCAAAAAGGATAACATAGAGAGAATAAAGACGGATGGAAGAAGTGTAGAACGCAATGGAAATAAGGTGAACATTTTAAATGAGTACTTCAGTTCTGTGTTCATAATGGCAGGTGCAGATTCAATTCTTGACAGCAAGGATAGAACCAGAGGTACGGATAGCAGGACTGAAGATAGGATATGTAACAAGGGAGAGAGTACTGAAGGGTTTGGAGACTGGAATGTAAACAAGTCACTAGAACCAGATGATCTCATATGGATATAAAGGGAGATGAATCAGGCTCTGGCAGCCCATTAGCAGATTTTTTTGTTAGCCCACTCCCCCATCTAGGTGATTTTCAAGCGGTGACACTTGGCTCTTGAGGACGGGTGCATACCACAAACGCATAAATGTTTTATGAACATTAAATCCAAAGTCTGGGGGTCTGGAACCAGAGGATTCCAATAGTTGCAATAACACTTGCAAATGTAAATGTCCACACCATTTGCCGAGTTTAGATGTCTCTTTATTTATAGAAGAACCAGCAGTCAGGTCGGCTCCTCGCTGCTACCTTAAATCCAAGATAAATCCACATATATTTTAGGAAGGATAAAAGCCCTATTTATTGAACCAAAATGGCAAACCAGTAGTCCACGATACAACAGTGCCCCTCCCCAAGACCTTGAGAAAGCGCACTGTCGCGTGAAAATGTTTGGCTGGTCTCGGGAGGGGCACTGTTGTATCGTGGACTACTAGTTTGCCATTTTTGTTCAATAAATATGGCTTTTATCCTTCTTACAGTGTATGTAGATTTATCTTGGATTTAAGGTAGCAGTGAGGAGTCAACCTAACTACTAGTTCTTCTGTGAGTATTCCTATTTTTGGTTTTGGTCCTGCTATCGGTGGTTTGGTAGCCGCCTGTTTAGAGTTTTTGTCTCTTTATTTATGCAGAAACATATATCAGCAGGTGTAAAAGCATGATGGACACGTGAATCCAAGTTAGAAGCTTCAGATGACAAAGTCCGATACAGTTACCATTAAGTCACCCTCTAGCAGGGTGAAGACAATTGTGTAGCTGGCATGCCAGTTGTGACTTCCAAGAGTAAATACCCTAGTGGTGGAAAAGCATGTTAACAAACAAACTGGATCTCTCTCATTACATCCCACAGGATTACTGATGACATGGAATGCATCTTGGGTCTTTGGCCACTCACCAGTTATGGAGCAGAGACCAACAGCCACTGCTAGTAACTGAGGTAGTTGCATATAGCCAAAAATTAGGAGTAGTGGTTGTGTAACTTCATCATGCCCCCCTTCTCCTGAGCACACGAAGGGAAGGTTCAGGCCCACCTGTGCACCAACATTTAACACCAAAGACCAGTTTCCCCATGCATGAGGAATAGAACCTGTGGGCTCTGTTCCTACTAGAGAGCAAACATCAGACAGTTACAGACAGCAAGGCAACCCTCTTGACACCATCCATGGCAGCTACCAAGGATTTCCACAGGAGGGAACAATACCACATTGTAACAACCCATCTAAACAGCAGTTTGGGCTGGAGGTAAACAGTGAAACATTGGGCCTGATTTTCGAAGCTGCCTGTGTCAGAGGCTACTTGCGTCAGAAAAGGGCTCTGTGTTTGATGCCAAACCTTCTGGAATAGCCACAAAATTTGGCCTGCGGCTGAAAGCTAGATGCAGTTGGGATCCTGGTGCAAGTCCGCAGACACATCTGTGGACAAGTGTGCAGGAGGACACCCCAGGGGACAGGAGGTACACAATGCATGGAACCTGGGCACAGAAGTGGCAGCCGCCACAAGGCTATGGCACGAGCACATTGTTCGTCCCAGGGCAGTGTCCCGTTACTGTCAGGCAGCCGTGTGTAACCCCTGGAGGCCAGATAAACCACAGTTCATCAGTGGTGTATTGTTCCACATCCCCAACCCACAAGGAGCTCCGATCCCTGTGTATGTTTGCAAGCCAACAGTCCCAGTCCGTTCCCCCCATGCACATAACGTTCCCGCACACATAGTACCTGGTGGTCTAGTGGTCCAGTGGTCCCCCACCTTCTCTCAACAGAGTCATCTGCCCTGCTCCCCCCATCCCTAACATGCAGCTGTGGCTGGCACAGCCTCTTCACACACTACAGCCAGCTGCACACAAGTGCTCTCACAGATCATGTAAGGTGTGCACACTTACGTGGTCTGTGAGATTGTATTGTGTGGCTGGCTGTGGTGGTGTAGGGTGGAGGAGGGCTGTGCCAGCTGTGAATGGCCGTTGGGGATGGGGGGAGCGGGGTGGGTGACCACTTCCTGTCGGTGTGGGGAAGGTGGGGGGGCCATTAGACCACCAGGGAGTATAATGGGGAGTATTTGTTTTTGCCAGGAGATCGGGGGAAGGGGAGGGGGGCTCAGGAACAATTGCCAATCATCTTGTGGAGGATCAGGGATGGGGAGGCACTGGACAACCAGTGATCTAGGATACCACAGTGGACGGGGGAAAGTGATGGATACAGTGCCCTACATTCTGGGCACGGGGTGCCCATTGTGTGGCATGCAGGTTCAGGTTGGTGCCATCATGCCACATGTTGTGGGCCTCCCATCCATGCTCCCATCATGACATGACCTGTCCCTGGTGCACCCCTACAGACTCCTATCTCACCTCACTCCAGTGGTGCAAGCCAGTTAGACCACCTCTTCACTGGTCTAACGGGTGGCCCCTCCTGCGTCCATGGTGGGGCTTCCAGAATCCCATAAAAAGGGATGTGGCAGCCCCGCCATGGCACAAGTCCACTTGCGACCTGGTGCCCCGGGTTGTTGGACACAACCCTGGTGCAAGTAGGCTTGGATGCAGCTGTGTCTGGCACTGATGCAAGCTGTGTTTGAAAATCCCATTTGGTGCAAGTTGTTACACAAATTGCAACTTGTGTCAAACACCTTTGCCGCAATTCCCTTGCATTGGGTGCACCTGACTGAGAATCGGGCCCTTGTACTTTACAGTTCTTGGTGAGGATAATGCAATGACAGTTTTGAATAGCAACAATTACCACAAGTATAACTTGGTTTCCATATTTAGTAGAACAATGTTCTGAAGCAGTAAAGGCAGTAAATATTCCCCAGTTCCTGCAGTGGCTAACTTAGGAAGGACTTGGGGGGGTAGTTATGAAGGAAAGGTTGACAGAGAGGGGGGGACAGGGTCGATGGTGTAAGCCAGGGACACTGCATTACTGATGAGCAGACACAATAGACCAGATTGGCCATCTTCTGCTTGCTCTTTCATATGTTTGCATGACTTTAGCACCTCACAAGCATCAATAGATAGAATAATGGTTGGCATCTATCTGTTATGGTGCTGTAAATCCATCAAGGAATTCTGTGACGTCATAAACCTCAAGTGCGCAGCTTGAGAGGTTTGTGCCTTCACAGGAATCCTGAGATGGATTTACAGTAGCCATAACAGATGGATGCCCATCTGTTGGTTTTTTGTTTGTGATATATGGCTGCCGTGTTTTTTTTCTCCTATGTTTTGTCTTTTAAATGCCAGTACTAACTTGATCAGTGCCAGTACTATCTCTGTCAGTACCAAACACATGAAACACATTCAGGAAGATGTACGATTATCTCTGAGAGAACTCCCACCATCTCAACTGTCAGCACTGCTCCTGTCATTTTCAAAATGAGAGTTGAAAGCCATAACAGGAGCAAGCACCGAGAACAGCTGACCGCAAGGGACTTTGCCATTTTGTTGGGTAATACCATCGTTTAGACATCAGACCAACAGTATTATGGATTTCTGACATCTGGATGATAGTATTATGACTGTCAGGCAGGTTGACTGTTCCATTTAAAAAACGGCAACCATATACTAAAAAGGTCTTACACTACACCTCTGGTGATAGATGATGTCAGACATAAACAGCAAACAGTCTCATGCTAACAGATAGTCCATGGTTGCAGCAACAATCCTGCCAGTCTCCAACAGATATAGTCCAAGCTGATCACAGCTGCAACTGTAGTGTGACCCCTCAGGGCAGACACTAGGTAGCTGGAGAATCCCAATGGCCTCTACCACTTCACTGAAACACAGATAGGATCACAGGCAGCATGAGAAGAATGAAATGCGGGGACCTCCTTCACAGTTGGGGCACAGGTGGCTCTTTGAACTCCAAAGTTCAACAGCTGACTGACCCTCCTGTGATCAGCAGTTACTAGGCCTCTCCTGCTGCATATACTGTAGAGCACATGGCAGCAGAAACTCTCAAACCGTAATTACTGAGGTGTCAACAGGCAACCTCATCAAATTTTAGGGACCCTCGGTATTCCAGAGGGTTACATACTTCCCCCATTGGACCTTTGCTGTCCCCAGAAAGGCTTGGACAATAGCAACCCTTCTGGGCATCCATACAGTGGAAGTGGCCCATCTCCCTACAAGCCTATGCCAGCACATGTAGGACACCTGAAAGGTATCATATGGGATCTGTGGTGCCAGCTGAGATCTGACATGACAAAATAACAAAATGGGGATCCTCACACAATAGCCTCTTGTTTTTAAGGATAGAAGGAACCAGCCCTGCTGCTTTCATCGAACTGTGCAGCCATTCGTCAGTCACCCTAACTATCAGCAGCTATACCACAGGATATCCACATCCAAGAGACACACCATACACATTGCACCCCTCACCATGGGCTTGCCCTTGCTAACTAAGGCATGCAACCTTTACGGTCAAGGAATTGCTGCTTTAATTTATGAACATTATGCAGCTACAGCACATGTGTGTAAAACACAGCAAATGAGTGGTATTAGATAAACATAATAAAACACAGTAAATTGCAAACTACACTCAGATTGTTTTTTCCAAACTACAACACAGCTGGTAGAAACATTTGGATTAACAAGGAAAAGGAGACTTCAAAGTCCTTTAGTGTAGTAAATGTAACCCCTAGGTGGTGCTATCCCGAGGGCTACTACCCCTGCCTGCTTGGCTAGTAGCAGGTTAAGGGGCCTGGGTAATGAAATGGGTGCCTCCACCCAGAGGTCAGGGTTGTTAGTGGTCAAGCTAACCTGGGCACAGCCCTCCGGGACACTGTAACCCCCCTCTTTTCCCTCTAGTGGCCTGAACAATATACAATAATTACTTTCACAATGACCCTTATTCACCAGGCAATTACCCACACTGTTTGCACTTACCACCATGGCTGGTTCCTCTAGCTTGACCCTGGGGACCCCCTGTAAAACAAGGTTAAGAACAGCAAATAGCAACAGTACAATACTTTTGGCACAAACTGGAACCACAATCAGGTTAAATGCAAACAAAGTTAAATCTGATTCATTCAGGGGACTTGAACAAGGGAGAGGCATAATCAGGTTGATTTGCTTAAAAGCTGTATCAGTCAGACAGTTATGCATGCAGTTCAGAGTCCCTACACAGTCACACACTCTGGGTACCCAGGTAGGAAAATGATGGGCTAGCCAGGAACGTTGCAGCTGGTTGGGGCCCTGTGATGGAAGAACGCAACATGCACAACACACACTATTTGTAATCCAGAGCCGGAGGGCTCAGTTCGTGAAAGAAAAGGCAAAAAGACAATCAGATGACAACACTTTTAGATTTAGCTGTTGTTGCAGGAAGCTACCCTGATGTTTACTCACGATACCCAATACTAGACACAGGCAGGATGAAATCGAGACTGCAGGCTGTTGAACTGGAGTGCCTGGAGAAGCAGGGCCCACACGAATCACTGAGGTGTCATCCTGTTCAAGGCATTGAGTAAGGGGCTGATCCCTAGGCCGGTCTCTCGTCAATGACTTTCTCTGCGTAGCAGGTATTCTGGCTGAGCCAGTGTAGCAGGGCACAGGCAAATGGAAATTGATACGGATTCAGTCCGTGGAGCTGGATACAGCCTCCAGTAAGCAAAACACAGTTCAGACACACAGTGGGGAACCAAATCACGATCCACTATAAGCACACAGCACATTCACATGTAATGAAATTCCACTGTACCAGGCAAATGGCTCTCCGGTCACAATTACAGAGTCTCTGCACAATCTGGGAGTTCAGAGGTAGCTGGAAGTCCTGACAGGCCAATTGCATTCAGCAAATCTTCAGTCTTCTTCCGGTTAAAGCCTGGTCACAATTCAGTGGCCTAATTCGCTCTCCAAATTTGGACTCAGTCTGGAAAAAAAAACACAAGTTCCCTCCCAGGAACAGCAGGCAGGCATGCAGGCCAAACTCAGGCCTTTCCACAGTTCTCCCGCGTGAATCCACTATGGATTGCTGCTCAAACTATCTTGAGCTGTTACTTCTTCACTTCCCAACTCAGATCTAACTGAAACTGCAAGCAGTGTGGGACTTCGCCAAGAGCCAAAAGGTTCGGTTGGCTGATCTGTCTGTCTGTCACGAGAAGGGCTCCCCCTCCAGGTTATTTTAGGCACCAAAAGCCCAAAACTACAATTCCTACAAGTTTTGGCCCCACCAAGCCCCTGTAGGCAGGCTCCATTTTAGAGTGCCAAATGTACTGATTGGCCCATTCTGCAGTCCAGGACCAAGATGATGGAAACAAACAGAACTGTACATGCTGCAAAGAAGGCAGGTTAGAACAAACTGCAATATTATTACTACTCTAACAAATGATCAGCAAACAAGCACATCTTCTAACAGAGCTCCCCCTCAAATTAATTATGACTGCAATCCAGGCAGCTCTTAAAGAGATAGTACAGAGGCTATACAGGCACTCTCTGGCAATACATTTAAACTGCTAAAACGCAAAACACCAGCCTGGCAGTGAGCATTTAGGCAAGCTCAAGGAAGACTTTTCGGGAACCCCCATTTGTAGGGGGGTTACATAAACATTTGTAGGAGTCTTTGCAGTCTGTTAAAAAGTCACTTGGTAATAATCAAAGTCCAAGGCCACAAGCTGGCATACAAGAATCATGGACCAGTCTCACTCATCCATGGCATTGGACGCTCCCACAAGTGACACCAGGCAATGAGCCTTTGATCTTGCTCTGCAGAGACATCAAACAATGTCCCATCTGGCAGCCCTTGGCAAACAGGCATCTGCTCTTCATCAGACCAGATTTGCCGCTCCCTTGACGTGCTGTCCGGCTGAAACAATCCATCCCAAACAGGGGCTCATAAAAACACTTAAACAGGGTTAAAGAACAAAGTTGAACTTAGAAGCATATGAGAACACTGGTGGTTGAAGTGATGGATGATGTGTGGGCCCAATCCTGGCTCAGCACGATGATGATCACTGACTTTTGATAATGACAAGGAGAGGTGTAAAGAAAAGGCCAAGAGCACTCAAGTGGCAGTCACTCTTAGTGAGAAAACCTTAGTGATTTCTTCGGTGTGGCAAATCAAATTTCAAACACTGGAGAGTTAGATCCCTCTGTTACCACAGAACATTTCCTTCAGGAGTAACCTCCATCTTTGAGGCATAGCTGGTTGATCAAGTAAAGCTTTCAAGTTCCCCCTCCATGCGACTGGAATCAACCATAACTTGTAGAGGTGTCGACACTGGTGGTGGGTCCTAAGCAACCAAGGTGGCAGCCTGTCCCCAAATCAAATCTAAGTGTACATGGATTGCTGGGGGTACTTCGATCCAATCTTCTAAGGTGGTGCACACTTTTTCAGGGCAGGTCCCTGGTCCCAAGCATTTGACTGAATGGTCTCACTTACAGCTGCTGTCATTGTAGACATCTAGTGCTGACTGATACTTCTCCCATTAAGTCTAGGTGACACCCAAGGCACACTAGCACAAGGGGTGGGAGGTGGGGGGTGAAGGACAGAGGAAACATAATTTCTGTTGCTTTAGCTTGAGAAACAAATGGGTCCCAAAAGTCTTCCATTGCAGAATTAGAATCAGCATATGTATCCCCAATAAGCCTCATACCAAAAATAAGTTCTGTAAGTTACTTGGTTTCAAGTTACGAGCCATTTTCTAACACAGATTTTACTCCTTGTTCAAAAAGTCAGTTCCATTGAAGTGCTACTGATTATGTCATAACTGGAACCATAGGTGCCGGAACAGGGGGGCCACTAGGGCCATGGCCCTACCACTTTCATAAATGGCCCTATCACTTTTTGCTATCATGGTAATATATTTAATAGGGGAAAATTTACCCCTTACATCCTTGGCCCTACCACTTTTCAAACCATTCCGGCACCACTGACTGGAACTCACAGCATAGTCCTCCTGTCAGCAACCTTAAAGTGATTGTGTGTGCTTTTGCAGATGCCTTTTTCACATAGTATGACATTGCCACCCATGCTTCAGACGCTGAAGCTGTAATTTGTTTTATAAAAAAAATCTGTCAC
This sequence comes from Neoceratodus forsteri, assembly GCA_016271365.2. Classification (NCBI taxonomy): domain Eukaryota; kingdom Metazoa; phylum Chordata; order Ceratodontiformes; family Ceratodontidae; genus Neoceratodus; species Neoceratodus forsteri. The sequence continues at coordinate 1,776,142,328 of CM057450.1, read as the reverse complement.
AGTCATTTTTATTTATGTTTTATCAGCACTGTGTCCTCCAGTTTTCAGTGTGCAGTCACACCCACAGGATGATGTCATGCAAGGGAACTGTTAATGTTTTACATACAACACCAAGGAATTCTGGGTAAATTATCATGTAGATGTAAATGTTAGTTACTCAGAGGTGCAGTCCCTTATTTTTGGTGGTGGTGACTGTACCTAATATGTAAATGTCAATAACAAGGCATTGTGGGTACAATAAGATGTTGTTTTCCAGTTCCCTTACTGTGAGGTGCAGTCTCAAATCTCTATAGAGGCTTCAACAATAAAAGCTCTAATATGTTTATTTTCAAAATAAGGTATTGTGCATATAGTATCTAGCTGACAAAATTTCTTTACTGAAAGATGTAGTCCCCTATGTCGGTAGTGTAAATGTCTGCAATACCAAGACTGACCAACAGAGCTCTCTGTTTCAAAACAGTGCTTATAGACTTTGTTTCCCTTGCATGATGTCATGCTTGGGGGTTGCAGCACTGAGAAAAAAAGGGCGGGTTATGCAAATGAAGCAGAGCACAGAAATAAAAGCATTTATTTAATGGAAAACAGCACTTTTGGCAATTTGAATGGTAGGAGATTGAATCACAACTCCTACAGGTTACTAATCCCATTTGCTATGACAAAGCTCACAAAATCTCTTTAAAGGACTTATTTCTCCAAAGTTTAAGAAACTGTAATTGTAGTAAGAATTTGAAAAAAAAAATTGACACAGGACTGGGTGCAGTGCATGCATTATCAGAATGCTCAGATGCATGGTATTGTACTTTAGAATGCAGCAGGAGGGGTGTTGGGAATGAAGCACTGGACGAAGCTATTGAATGTCAATGTGGTGCACAATTTCATAATGTTGGAGTGGGGGAATGCAATCTTGGTATGTGGCAAGGATGCGCAATCTTGAAATGTGGTGGAGACAATCTCGGACTGCCACTGACGCACTACTAGGAATTTCGCAGGGTCTGACAATTCCAGAATATAGTGGGGATGCACACTGTCAACAAGTGACAGGACACATCATTTTGTTTTGAAATTGCTAGTCCCTGCCACATTTCAGAATTGCATGTTACCCACCACATTTATAAATTGTGCATTGCACCCTCACCACATTACAACATTGTGAGTCCCTGCCATATTCTGACACTGTGCATTCCTGCTACATTCCATAGGGGCATGTCCCCGTTACATTCCAAAATTGTATGCCCCCACCAAGTTGTGTGTTAATGTCACATTCTGAAATTATGTGACCTACACATTCTGAAATTGCGTATCCACTCCTCATTCCTAAATTGTTGAGTCTTCACCACCGGCACATTCTGAAACTGCATGTCCCCGCCACATTCTGAAATTGTGTGTCTTGACGTTATTCTGAAAATATGCATTTGTGCCGCATTCTGAAATTGTGTAATCACTATATTTGATAATTGTGCTTCTCTGTCACATTCTGAAAATGCTCATCCTCACCACATTCCAAAATTATGCATTTCCGAAACATTCTGAATAGTACCTCCCTATTAGATTCTGAAATTGTGTGTCACTGTCACATTCCCAAATTCCTAGTCTTCGTCGCATTACAAAAATGCGCATCCCCATTATATTCCCAAATTGTCCGTCACCCACATTCTGAAAATGACAGTTCCTGCCATATTCCCAAATTGCATGTCCAAGTCACATTCTAAAATTGTGCATTACTGCCACATTCCAAAATTGTGCACCACTGCCACATTCCAAAATTGTGTGTCCCCACCATACTGAAATGTTGTGTCCCTACACATTCCAATATTGTGCGTCCCTACCAAATTCTGGAATTGTGTCACCACTGCATTCAAAAATTGTGCATCCCTGTCACATTCTGAAAATGCTTGTCCTCACCACATTCCAAATTCATGCATTTCTGCCACATTCTGAAATTGTGCATCCCAGCGTAACCCCTAAGTGGCGCTATCCCAAGGGCTACTACCCCTGCCTGTATGGCTAGTGACAGGTTAAGGGGCCTAGGTCCAGTGATGGGTGCCTCCACCCAGAGGTCAGGGTTGGTAGTCGTTAAACTAGCTAGGGCACAGCCCTCTGGGACACTGTGACCCCCCCTTTTTTTCCACTAGTGGCCCACACAGTACACGGGAGTTACCTTCCCAATACCCCACATATGCACACTCCTTACACATACAGTACCCACTTACCCTTGAGACTGATTCTGCAGCACGTCTCTGAGGACCCCCTATAAAACAAGGTTAGGTAATGCACACAACCACAATGCAATGCTGGTTCTATATGTACTGACACCACAGACAGAATATAAGTCGACAACAACAAATCTGATTTATTCAGGAGCAGTAACAAGGAAGGGGCAAATCCGGTTGATTGGCAGTAAACACACAAATCACAGTACTGTGCATCCAATTAGGGTCCAAATGTCACACTATCTGGGTACCCAGGATGGGGGGGGGGGATAGCCAGGTCTGTTGCCCAGGGTTGGCTGGCTGGTGCAGATGGATGGGGCCCCTGCAAGGAGAAAGTACATACACAACACACAATTGTAATCTGGAGCCGGATGTCTCAGTTTATGGAAAGAAAACACAAGGCAATCAGTTGATACACTTGGATTAAATGAAAGGTGCAGGGAGCTGTCCTGATTTGTACTCACGATACCCTGAGCCGAGCACCAGATGGAGGCTGGTTGTTCTGGATTGCCAGAAGAGCAGGGCATGGAGACCAAACCCTCATGGCAGGGCCCAACTGCTTTTGATAGCAGGTGGATTCAGTCCGATTAAACTGAGTTCTGCTGCCAGCTTCAACACACAATTCACAGTAAAGGGGAAATAAAATTGCGATCCCCCACAAGCACTAGGCACATTCATATGTAAAGGAAATTACTATACCAGGCAGACTGCTCCTAGATCTGGATCGCAAAACACTGCAAAATACCCGGGAGCACACACAGCATCAGCAGTCCCTGACAGGCTGATCGCGTTCAGCAAACTTTCGGTCTTCTTCAGGTTAAGCCTGGTTCCAACACTTCTGCTGCTTCTTCCTCCTCGAACACTCGAATTCAGTCTGACTTACACTCACTAACGGCTGCAGGCCGACTTCAGGGCCTCCCATGCGCTTCCTGCGCGAACTACACGCCGCAACAGAACAGAGCTCCTTCTCCTCTCACATTCACCTCGAATCTGGCTTGCCAGCAGCAGTTCAGGGCATTTCCCTTAGAGCCACACAAGTTCGGTTGGTTGGTGCAGTTGTCAATCACAGCAGGGCTCCATCTGTTGGTGCAAAAAGGCTCCAGGGTCCAAATTACAATTCCCAGAGGTACCTGCCATATAGCCCCTTTACAGCAGGCTCCAGATGAGAGTCCCAGTTCTGGTTGGCCCAAGCAGTCTCCATTTTAGGGCTCCCCTAACCCAATTGGTCCAGCTCAGCAGTTCAGAACCAAAATGAAGGGCTTACAGAAACAGTTCGTTATGCAAAAGAGCAGGTTAGACAAACTACATTTTCACTAACACTCTAAATAATTTCATAGCAGTTACATCTTAATTGGGCTCCTCTGCGCCTGGCGACCACAGAAGCGGAGGCGATTCGTCCTCCAGCTCGAGCAGGACTCATTGAGGGAAACACAGTCCCCCTATACAAACTAATTGAAGCCTGCGAGCAGGCAGCTCTTAAGAGACAGTAACGTGGAGGCTCTAGCACTCTCTGCGCCCACACTTAAACAGCATTTCGCTGAACGCTGCCTAGACTTGGAGCACTTAGGCAAGCTCCTGGAAGACTTTTGGGAACCCCCATTTGTAGGGGGGTTACACCAGCCACATTCCAAAACTGGACATCCCCACCACATTCTAAATTTGTGTGTCCCAGCCACATTTGGAAATGTTACCTTCCTATCATATTCTGAAATTGCGTGTCATTTCCACATTCAAAAAATATTTTTGAATTATATTTTAATTCATACAGCACAAATTACTATACATTTTTTTTTTGCATAAGAATTCATTATGAGCTTAATACAATCCAGTAATTCTTTTTTTAAATTAAATAGAACCCAAACATTTTTTTTATTTTTGGAGGTATTAAAGTAATTTATGTCATTATTGTTTACCTTGAGCTCTAGATATTTTAACCTACTGAAGGAAACTGGCAGAGGTCCTTGCAGGACCTTTGGCAGACCTATTTAATGACTCACTACATTCGGGGTGTGTACTTCAGGACTGGAGGATGGCTCATGTGGTGCCCCTCCACAAAAGTGGCCCCAAGGATGAACCGGGGAAACTACAGACCAGTGAGCCTCACATCCATCGTGGGTAAGCTAATGGAGACTATCCTGAAGGAGAGGCTGGTGGCCCTCCTAGAGGCCAAAGGACTACAGGACAGCAGACAGCATGGCTTCATACATGGCAGATCCTGCCAAACCAGCCTGGTCGAGTTCTATGACTGGGTAACTAGGCAACTGGACAGGGGCCATGCAGTGGATGTCCTGTATCTGGACTTCAGTAAGGCATTCGACTCAGTGCCACATGGAAGGCTGGAAGGAAGTTAGTAGGACGCAGGCGGGTGCAAAGCTGGTGAGATGGGTAGGAAACTGGCTGCAGGGAAAGCAACAGAGGGTGGTGGTGGGTGGGGAGCTCTCACACCCAAGGGCAGTGACGAGCGGTGTTCCACAGGGCTTAGTGTTGGGACCAGCGTTGTTTGGGATATTCATTGCAGACATATCATGGGACATCAAGAGCAAGATCAGTCTGTTTGCTGATGATACCAAGGTAGGAGCAGTGGTGGATGACCTAGGGGGATGGCAGGGGTTGCAGGATGATCTGGCAAAGCTTGAAACCTGGTCAGACACCTGGCAACTGGGCTTTAATGCCAAAAAGTGCAAGGTGCTGTATTTTGGGATGAAGAACTCAAGGAGGAGTTACCAGCTAGGGGGAGTGCAGCTAGCCCAGACAGAGGAGGAGAAGGATCTGGGTGTGCTCATTACAGGGTCAATGAACAACTCGGCACAATGTAGGAAGGCAGCTGCAAGGGCCAACAAAATGCTGGGTAGTATTGCAAGGGGTATATCCTCGAGGAGGAGGAGGTGATTCTGCCACTGTATAGGTCATTAGTTAGACCACACCTGAGTATCATGGGTACTGGCGTCCTGTGATCTGAAGAGGGACATTGGTTACTGGAGGCGTGCAGAGCAGAGTGACAAAGATGATCAAGGGGCTGGGGACTTATCATACGAGAGGAGGTTGAAGGAGTTGAACATGTACTCACTGCAGGAGAGGAGAGACAGGGTGACATGGTTGAAACCTTTAAATACATGAAAGGAATAAACAAGACGGGTACAGAAGGGCTGTTCAAAGTAAGGGAGGGAGGGCCACCGAGGGCCATGATATGAGACTGGAGTGAGGAAGGTTCAGGAGGGGAGATGAGGAGACACTTTTACAGAGAGGGTGGCGGGTTAGGTGGAATGCGTTACCTACTGAAGTGGTATGCAGTAGAACAGTGGACTGCTTCAAACGAGGATGGGACAGGACAAGGGGAGGGTTAATGAAGGGAAGGGTGGAAGGAGGGCAGCTGCAGAATAAGGGGTGCTAGCTGCACATTCGAGCGAACTTTGCTAGACCTCTAGGCCTTTATCTGCTGGCAAGGATACTGTGAATTCTAACAGCAGTAGGGAGCACCAAGATGGCTGCAGTGTTGCTCCACTCCATGCTGCTCTGATTCATTTTGCTAAAATTGAATGCTGTTTTAAGGGATTTAATCTAATATTCTCTCAGGGATTTCCCTGCTACAAGCCTTTTTTTTTTTTTTTTTAATAACTTTTAAGGTTACAAGGTCATTGCCTAACTTTCACTTGAGAGTTCATTCCAACTACTTGGAGTGCTGGTTGGCGTTCCTCATGCTGGTTTGACCAGAGCCACTTGGTCTTCTAAGGCATCCGAGTAAAAAGGTGCCATATTATTAAGCTATGCTATGCTATGGTCTTGCTAGTATTTTGTTGGAAAGACTGAGAATTAGCTCAGTAGCAATCCTGAGAAGACCCGACAGCCTGGCCAGAAAGGGTTTCCAAAACATGAAGTGGCCAGAAAGGGGTTTTGAAACATGAAGACTGGAGGAGACCAGAGGAGCCATTCCTGTTCCCAAAGGGGAGATTCAGCAGCACTATTAGTGGTTAATGGCAGTTTCTTATGGTGAACGAGGTATGCTGATCTTGTCAGGGGCTGAGGGTCTATATATTATTCTTAAAGAAAAGAAATACTATGCTCAGTGGAGTGTTCTTTTTGTTTGTTTCTCTGACTCTAGATGAATTTGTGTGACATGGGGAAAGGAGCAATGGAACCTAGGAGGTCATATAGGAGGGAGCAGGAGATGAGAAAGTTGATGGAGCCAGCTGTGGGAGTCCTCTAGGGGCAAGAAGCGCTGGAGTCTTTGGGCCCGATTCAGGAAGGATGAGGCAGGGCTTGCATGAAGCCCTGCGTCATCTGCAGGGTTTGGCACAACTGCACCAATGCTCTTCGGCGCAATGAAGCCCGATTCTCAAAGGGCTGACGTAGTTGTGACAGTTTCCTCAGATTATGGCAGCTTGTGCCACTGTTTTAGGACAAACCCTGTAATAGGGGTCTACCACCCGGCCTGGTGGCACTGAGGGTTGAGGCACTGGATGCCATACCTCATGCCACGCTGGCGACCAGGGTTAGGGAATGAGCTCAGGACATCAGGGGTCAACAGGGGCAGGAGAGGATTGAGCATCCGGAGGATTGCTCTCCTCTTCTGGGAATGGGTTGGTCATGTCTCCCGCTGCAATTGTGGCTTCCAGTGGAGACTGGAGGCATCACAACCTGTGGTAGCCACATGGAGGGATGTGGAGGCAGTGGCGGATGTCCTGTGGGCGGGTGCAGGACTGCACCTAGCGCACGCTGGATGTCATTGCATGTCCGCACCTCAGGGACCGTACAAGGAAAAATGGACCCTGACAGCTGGACAGGCAAAGGTGGGTCCTGTGGTTGGCCCCCACGCCCTCAGGCGGATCTGTCCTGGCTGGTCTCCATGTCTGCTCCACTCCACGGCCGCCCTTCTAGATTCTAGATAGAGCATTGCAGGTGTTAGGCCAGTCCCACCCTGGGGGGGGCTCAGAGCCAGGGGGCCGGGTGGTTGGTGGAGTTGGAGGAGGGGCCCAGAAACGGAGACCAGACTTGGGAAGATCTCAGGCCGAGCAGGACAAGGTTGTACTGAGAGATCTCACTGGAGAGAGATCTAAGGGGCCAGTGCAGGAGTATAAACAGAACTGAAAAAAAAATAGGAGTTTACCAATGGTGCACAGGTAGACTGGGGAGACTTGGTCTAACCTGTTGCGTTCAGCACAGGGGACATGCGGTTGGGGTTTGCTGCAGGCATCGAAACTGAAACACACTTGCCTCATGGTTTGATCCAAGTCACCCCTTGCTTCAAATCCTCTGCCACAAGTCCCCTGCACCGATCCATATCCCTTTGTGAATCGGGCCTTTTGTGTAGAAACTCTCTGAGAGACAGCGTTTGTGGAGAAAGGACTGCTGTGTGATGGGACTTCTCTACTGGGACTATATTAATCCGCACAGGGGTTGTGTACAGACCCCCATGTCGGGGGGGGAAGGAATGGACAAGGATATGATAGAAGGCATTCTTAGGATGGCAGAGAAAGGGGAGATACTGTTGATGGGAGACCTGAATATTTCAGATGTTAACTGGAGTACATTTGCTGCAGCCACATCCAAGAGCAGGGCCATTCTTGATGCCCTACAGGTGGCAGGCCTCAGACAGCTAGTTTCGGAACCCACTCGTGAGGGAGCAATCTTAGACCTCATACTCTCAAACGGGGGCAGTGAGAGGATCTCAGATCTAAAAGTGGGTTGCCATCTGGGAACAAGTGACCAACAGTGTGGTTCACGTTAAACTCAGCTACAGAGTCAAGCCATACAAAAGTGAGGGTACTGGACTTCAGGAGGGCTGACTTTGGCAAGATGGGAGAGTGCCTCAGAAAAGCACTAGCAAACAGGCTAGAAGAAGGTGTGGAGCAACAATGGGGAATCATCAAAACTGCCATCACAGAGGCAACACGCCTTTGTGTGAAGCAAATAAACAAATCAAAATGAAAGAAAAAGCCACTATGGTTCTCAAAAGAGGTGGCTGTGAAAGTCAAGAAGAAAAAGATAGCATTCCGAAGTATAGGAAACACAGAAGAAGCAGGACAGAGAACTGTACCAATTAAGGCAGAAGGAAGCAGGGAGGGAAGTCAGAATAGCAAAGGCCCAAACTGAGGAAAATATAGCCAACTTGGTTAAGAAGGGGGATAAAACCTTTTATAGGTACATCAGCGAGCGTATAAAGACAAAGGGAGGGATAGTGAGGCTGAATAGAATGAACGATGGGTGGGCAGAGGGGGACAGTGAAAAAGCAGGGATACTGAAAGAATATTTATGCTCAGTATTCACAAAAGAGGAGGGGGGAAGTGCCTAATCCAATTAACAGAAGCACTCTTGATATAGGGGTCGATCCCAGTCCTTTCACAGAAGAAAGGGTTCTGCAAGAACTAAAATTGAAGGTGGACAAAGCAATGGGGCCTGATGGAATTCACCCCAGAATTCTAAAAGAATTAAGGGGGGAACTAGTGAAACCACTGGCTACTCTTTTTAATAAATCATGGGAGGATGGTGTGGTACCTGAGGACTGAGGAAGGCGGATGTGATTCCGCTTCACAAAGTGGGACCAAGACAGAGGCAGGAAACTACAGACCTGTCAATTTGACCTCTGTGGTAGGGAAAGTGATGGAGTCACTTCTGAAGGAAAGAATAGTTGAGTACCTAGAGACCAGTGGGGGCTAGGACCCAAGGGAGCATGGGTTCACAGTGGGAAGGTCATGTCAGATGAATCTAATAGATTTCTTTGACTGGGTGACCAAAGTAGTAGACCAGGGAGGGCTGTGGACATGGTCTACCTAGACTTTAGCAAGGCATTTGACACAGTCCACACAAAGATTAATAGAACAAATTAACCAGCCTGGGAGTGGTCCCAGGGTGGTAGCCTGGGTAAAACATTGGCTGGACAACAGGACACAGAAGGTAATTGTAAATGAGTCCACTTGAAGAAAGAGGGTTACTGAGGTACCGTGAGGGTTCAGTATTGGGTCCAGTCCTTTTAATGTCTTCATAAGTGACATTGCAGAGGACTGGAAGGAAAAGTATGCCTCTTTGCAGATGACACAAAGATCTACAACAGGGTTGATACACAAGGAGGTGTGGAAAGGATGAGAAGGGACTTGGCAGGTTGGAGGAATGGTCAGAGATGGCAGCTAGGATTCAATGCAAAGAAGTGCAAAATAATGCACCTGGGAAACAAGAACCCAGGGAAGAATACACAATGGGGAGGTAGTAACAACAACAAAAAGGAAAGGGATCTGGGAGCAATCATCTCAGATGACCTTAAGGTTAAAGCAATGCGAGAAGGCAGTAGGGAGGCTGGGGTATACTGGGATGCATAGGAGAGGCATCAGCAGCAGAAAACAGGAAGTTGTTATCCTCTGTACAGACAGTTGGTGAGACCCATCTGGAGTACTGCTTCCAGTTCTGGAGACCCCATCTCCGCAAGGACATAGACAGGATAGAGGCAGTCCAGAGGAGGCAACTAAAATGTTGCAGGGTCTGCAAGAGAAGCCGTATGAGGAGAGACTAAAGGAGCTTGATATGTATACCCTGAGGAAAGAAGGGAGAGGGATATGATAGAAACTTTTAAGTACCCCAGTGGAATCAATAAAGTCCAAGAGGTAGCATCTTTCAGAAAAAGAGACGTGCAAGAACAAGGAGACACAATTTAAAGATAGAGGGAGGCGGTTCAGGGGCAATGTGAGGAAGTATTATTTCACAGAGAGGGTAGTGGATGCATGGAACAGCCTTCCTGAGGAGGTTGTGGGGTCTAAAACTGTGGGAGAATTCAAGAATGCATGGTACAGACATAAAGCAATTCTTGTGGGAGGGTAAGAAGAAATAGGCTGTTGGTTAACTAGGATCTGCGGCCTATCCTATAGGTATGGAAATGGGCAGACTAGATGGGCCAAGCGGTCCTTATCTGCCGTCAAAGTCTATGTTTCTCTGTTTCTATGTCCCTTGGGTTTCTATGTTTCTCTGTTTCTATGTCCCTTGGGTTTTTTACCAGCACTATGAATTCCATATGGCGTTTCTATTTAGTCCAAAGGTGACTTTATATTTGGAGGTACTGCTTTTAAGTCACCTCATAAAACAAAACAATAAAAGGCTGTGCTAGCTGACACATTAAAAGAGATAAAAATTAGTCTGTTTATAGGACCTGGCTACAAAATGTGTAAATTTAAAGTTTGGCCTTAGACATTTTAAGGACTGTTTGCTTGCACGCAGATTAGACTTTAATGAAATCCCTGAAAACTCTACAACTTTGAAACCACCCAACTTACATTTAAAATTAAAATTTGAAGGTGCTTAAAATACCTAGAATTCTTCTCATGTGAACATTATGGATATGATGTGTGTGAGGGAACTGCTATAAAATGTACTTGATACTTTTTATTCTTTTATTCTATATATTTTCCTTTTACAGGGATTCTCGCGCCTGAGTGGTGCTCTCTACTACAAGGCAGCCCCCACAGCCACCGCCTGACTTGACTGCCATCCCTGCCCGCCTCCTGGTTCTCGTGGCCAGATCCACAGAGGATTATCGTGAAATGAGCAGTTTCCACTCAAGGCAGGCCCCCATGGCTACCTCTAGCCGCCACTGACTCTGGCTGCCATCCCTGCCTGCCTCATGGTTCTCCTGGCCGGATTCACAGAGTAGGGATTTTTGCACCTGAGCGGTGCTCTGCACTACAAGGCGGCCCCCCATGGCCACTTCTGCGGCCGCCAGCTGACTTGACTGTCATCCCTGCCCAACTTCTGGTTCTCCTGGCCGGATCCACAGAGGATTCTCGTGCCTGAGCGTCACTCTCCACTACAAGGTGGCCCCCACAGCCACCTCCATGGCCGCTGCCTGACTTGACTGCCATCCCTGCCTGCCTCCTGGTTCTCCTGGCCGGATTCACAGAGTAGGGGTTCTGGCGCCTGAGCAGTGCTCCCCACTACGAGGCGGCCCCCATGGCCACCTCCATGGCTGCCGCCTGACTTGACTGCCAACCCTGCCTGCCTCCTGGTTCTCCTGGCTGGATCCACAGAGTAGGTACAGCTGCTGGAACTGTCTCACTCTGGCTCTTCATCGATTGGTGCGGTGCTTGGCTACCGGACCATGATTAGTCCATCCTCCTAGCTCCGGCCATCTGATTGGAGTGCTTTTTGCCTGTACTAAAGATAGCAGTTTTGCGCCTTGTCTGTTGAAAAGCTACTCCTTTTTTCTCTAATTTAACTCTCCTCGTTATTGCTCCACTGTTTACAAGAATTATCTGTTTAAATTCCTATTTTACTGTTTGAATCGTATCCAACTGAATTTTTGCCAGTGCTTGCTGTTCCTGTATTTGTTTTAGAGTGATTACTCAGTAAGCCTGCTAATACTTGCCAAAGGGGAGATTGCTCTTTTGCTGTGCCTTAATGTTTAAATTGCTTGTTTTCTCCTTTCTCTGCCTACCCTACCCCGGTTCATTTTTCTACTTGACAATTTCTCCTAAACACAATCTCTCCCTGCCTGCTTCTCCCTTAGAGCTCCCTGCAACTCAGCTCTTTCCTGTCTCTTATTGTAATTTTTTTTAAGTTTCACTCCACAGCAACCCCTCCCCTCTCCTCACTCACTCCTCATCTTTCCCACCTCGGTGCTCTGACCTCAGCTTTTGTCTTTTCTGATATCCCCACCCCTATCTATTCTCAGTACTTTTCACTTTTTGTCTAATCTTTTAATCACCCCCACCCCCCGCTGATGGTCTGCCACCAGTCTCCCGTCCCCTCCTGCTCTAATACTTATTCTGCCCTCTTTTTGCTCCCCCAGGGATTCTCGCGCCTGAGCAGCGCTCTCCACTACAAGGCGACCCCCCCCATGACCACCTCCGTGGCCTCTGTCCGACTTGACTGCCATCCCTGCCCGCCTCTTGGTTCTCCTGGCCAGATCCACAGAGTAGGTACAGCTGCTGGAACTGTCTCGCTTCAGCTCTTTTCCGATTGGTGCGGTGCGTGGCTACCTGACCACGATTGGTCCATCCTACTAGCTCGGACCATCTGATTGGAGCGCTTTTTGCCTGTACTAAAGATAGCAGTTTTGTGCCTTGTCTGTTGAAAACCTACTCCCTTTTTCTCCTGCCCAGGCTTCCTTTAAAAACACTTCTTGCCCCTCCCTTCTCTGATAGCTTCAATCTCATTGGCTCACTTACCCGGCGTTCCACCTGACCTGCTGTTAGGGCTAAGAGTGTAAAGTGAGCTAGGTTTGTGCTTACTGCCCTACTCTTTATCATTCCGGTTTCTACTCTATTGCTTATGCACTGTCCCTCTCTTCCATGCTAGCTCCTCTCTAACCTCTTGTGGTACCTGGGGTATTGCAACACCAGAACTCCTTACTCCTCCTGTCCACCTACTTACCTTGCTTCTAAAATATTTTACCCAAATTTTAGTGTTTTAGCCAATCAGAATCCTAACTATTTATTTCCTACTCTTCTCTGGGTCTAATATCCAGATTTCTTCTTTTAACTATCTTAGGGATCAGTGGATAGCATGAGCCTCTGTGCCATCTTGCTCCCTAATTCCCCTAGCAGTAACCAGTTACTCTGACCTACCCACACACTTTCAGGACAGCTTATTATGAATCAACACATATTATTATTTGTCCTTGCATCCACACTGCCACTGCTCCACCTATCACTGTTAACTGTACCCAGAGCTGCATCAACTCTCCCTCACTTCCTACCCAATGATTTTTATTTTTCGAACCTCCTATTAGTGCCCGTACCTAGCTGTGTCACCACTCTGTTACTATTAAACAGGGCATGGATCCTAGTGATTGCATATGTCCAAACAAATTGTTCCCTTAGCATACGTAGCCTATGCCCCTTCCTGCGCCATAAGCTTTGGTATCTACTTCTTCTGGCCATACTGCTCTCTGACGAAGTTCGGCTAAACCCTGGTCCAGTAAACCTCATAACTAATCCTTTTCAAAATAAAAAAGGTCTTATAGTTGCTCACCATAACAATAGGAGCCTTGAGCGAAACTTTGCTGAACTAGAAGCATGGACCTCTCTCTACAAGCCTGATATCATTTGCCTAACTGAAACCTGGCTTAAATCGTCCACCCCTGACTCACTGTGCTCCCTTCCATATTATAATCTCTTGAGACTTGATAGACCCCCACCTAAAAGAGGGGGTGGCACAGCAGTCTACTTTAAAAATCACCTCCAACTCTCCGCCATCAACTCATCCCCCCTCAATCACTGTGAAGTGCTTCATACCCCTCTCACTCTTGGCACCAAAAAATTACACCTTGTGTCTACAACCCCCCCAACAGTAGCCAAAAGGACTGGATGAGCTGTTGGATCAAATCTCACTTCTCTCTCTGGGAGAAATGAAGTTCTTATCCTTGGGGACCTTAACATTTACTGGCTGGGCAGCTCCCAAGCCACATCCCTGTCCAGAATACAATGTTTTAACCTGCACCAGCTGATCTTAGAACCTACTAGAACTGCCCCTCACTCTAACACTAGCACACTGCTGGATTGGATAATGACTAACAATCTAGAACACATAGTTGACTCAGACATACTAGCTGACGCAATCACTGACCATCTCCCCACTTTCTGTATCTGGGGAAAAGGGAGCCCAGTACAAACAAAGCCCCGTTTCATTACCTTTTGTAATTATGCTAATTTCAACTCCCAGGCTTTCCTACAAGATGTTGCTAGTACTGACTGGTCCTCTCCTAGGATCTAATGATGCACAGTCTTCTCTTAATATCTTCCAGTCCCACTTCTAAGCACTGCAGGATAAGCAATGCCATCTTGTAACACGCCATGTAAAAAACAGGCAAACCCGGTGGCTAAAATCTGACCTACTCAGTAAGCTATGTCAACGAGATAAATGTTGGCTCCATTTCAAGAGTTCTGGTCTTATAGCTGACCTAAGCACCTATAGAGCTCTGTGAAATTTCTGCAAAAAGGATATCAAACAGGCCAAAAGCTCCTACTGCAAAGACCTCTTAATAAACTCATATGGTGATTCCAAAAAAGTCTGGTCCCACATTAAGTTCTTCTTAGGTTCGAACTCATCCTCCACCCCTAACAACATGTCATTCAGTGGTGTCCACTGTAATAATCCCCACACTATTTCCAACTTTTTCAATGAGCAATTCTCTGACCTAACAAACTATACCTCCTCTTTACCCATCAAACCAAACTTAACCACTCCAACAAATGTTACTGGGCCAAAATGTTTCTTTAAGTCTGTCTCAAGATGTGAGGTACTAAAATTGCTTAACAACGTCTCTCAGCATGTGTCCGTGGGCTCTGATAATCTTGAACCCAAGCTACTAAAACTAGCTGCTCCATTCATAGCTGCTCCCCTGGCAAAGATCTTTACTCTCTCGCTGTGCCAGAGTCAAGTCCCTGATATCTAGAAGATGGCTAGTATAACCCCTGTTTTCAAAAAAGGAGACCCTAAAGACCCCTCTAACTACAGACCTATAGCAATCCTGTCTGTTCTTAGTAAAATTCTTGAAAAACTCGTAACCACTCAAACTATAGACTTTCTCATGAAATATGACCTTCTAACTCCTGCCCAGCATGGTTTCCGAAAAGGACACAGTACCACTACTGCTCTGCTCAAACTTACATGGGATGTCCTAGTGGCCATGGACTCTGCTTTTTTCACTGGGGCTGTTTTCATTGATATGACCAAGGCATTCGATCTAGTTGACCACTCTATCCTCATTCCCACACTTTGATCTCTGGGCTTTTCGCCAAATGTAAACTGGTATGGCAGTTACTTATCTGACAGAACACAAATTGTAAAATATAACTCTACCTTCTTTGACAAGGCTACTACTAACATTGGAGTACCCCAGGGGTCCATACTAGGTCCACTGCTTTTCTCTATTTTCATAAATAGCATCACCTCTAACTTCACGAAGACTGCCTCCCTGTTGTATGTGGATGACATTGTCCTGTACACTAGTGCTAAAAGCATTGATGCCATTAATCACCGGCTCTCCCACGACTTTCAACTCATCCAACAGTGGCTGGCTTGTCGCTAACTAGTCTTAAATGAGTCAAAGACCCAAGCTATGCTGTTTGGATCGAACTGTAAACTCAAACATGCCCAACACAGTTTTAAAGTCTCACCCTTAAGTGGCACATCCTTTGGGGTGGTGAACTCTTTTAAATATCTGGGTGTCACATTGGACCCCTCACTAAATTTCGATATCCATATTCAACGGACCTGCAAATCGGTCAATACAAAACTTGGTATTGCCTATCGAACCAGCTATGCTCTCACCTCCTCTGCTAGGCTTGCCATAGCCCGTGGGATACTCCTGCCCTCACTTACCTATGGGGCTGCAACCTATACCTCTATGTGTAAATCAAGTCTTTGCAAATGGGATGTCATCTACAATAACATCTGTCGCTATGCATCCTCTTCTCATTGGCTGAAACACCACTGCTTCCTTTACTCAGACCTTGGATGGCTTCCTCCTCACGCTTTAAGGTCCTATGCTTTTGGCTCCATTATTGACAACATTGTTAGATCTCAAATACCCAAGCCCTTAGTGGATCTCTTTCAAAATCAGGCATCCTTCTATGACCTACGATCTGCTGATAATGCCCCTGTAGGCATCCCTAGACATTTTACCTCCAAAGGCACTAGTGCTTTTGCCTGTCATGACCCCAATACTGGAACTCTCTCCCACTAACTATTTTGCCAGGCCTCATCCCACACCTCTTTCAAGAAAGAACTACAAAACCATCTCATCTTGTCCTGCAAATGCTCCTGATTCAAGCCACCCTAGCCCTTTGACCCTAAACTCTGCATCCCTCTGCCTATTTAGTTTTGTCCTCCTCAACAATCAGCACTTTCTTGCAACCTGCTTGGTTTATC
This sequence comes from Neoceratodus forsteri, assembly GCA_016271365.2. Lineage (NCBI taxonomy): Eukaryota > Metazoa > Chordata > Ceratodontiformes > Ceratodontidae > Neoceratodus > Neoceratodus forsteri. Next base: position 1,776,126,267 of record CM057450.1, on the reverse strand, counting down.
TCCTCTATACTTCTGTCTCATACCATCTTCCTTGAATCTATTTCCTTACTCTATTCTACCTTCCTATTTCGATCTACCGTACTCTGATACTTCCTCCAAATTTTTTCCCCTTGATTTACTATAGTATTACTGTCATTGTTGTTTTATCCTCCTCATTTTAAACATGTGCTCTGTTTTTGCAATGTTTTATTTCATTTTGCAGTGCTATTTGTCTTTCTTTCCTGTATATTAAGTGACACAATATTTATATTTTACCTGTGTTATTTCCTGCTTGTTTGTACAAATTTATTTGGAAAATTCTAAAACTGTATGTAATTGTATCTGATGTTTTGTTTCTGTACCCTCCCGGGTCGTGCCTGAAAATAGTCATTGTTATGGCAAGTGCACCTACCTGGTAAACAAAAACTAAATAAATAAATCTGTGTTAATACTGTATGGAGAGCTATTTTTACTGTACAGATGTGTCCATTCCAATGCCACCATATGATAGGACAGTGGCATTTTAGAGCCCTTTACATGATGTGGTATACCACATCCCATAGTACAGTATGTGATGCATAGCAGCTGAGTCGCACCTGGAAACAAGCTTCGGCTTAGTGTGCTTTTCACACTCACCAAAAATTTAAATAAATAAATAAATAGTATGATGTGATTCTAATGTTATTGAGGTGTACTACTTGATAACTTTGCTTTATACCAGCTAAGATTCCTTATTCTTAATTCTAGTATTCAAATAGTAGGGTCCTTTTGGCTTCCTGAGACATTGTTACAGGAATGAACTGTGGGTTTCATGACAGCCTTATAAATTCCAGGCAATGATTTAGATACTGTTTGGGTGGTGCATTTGTGGTTATAGGTTATGGATCTACACAGTGGATCTGTGCAGTAGGTGTGAGGAGGACGTCTGGGAAGGCCTGGTGGAGTGTACTGTGGATTGATTGTATTAAACCCTCTAGGAAGAGGGTATATATAGTCTTATAGAGGGGATGTGTGCTTAAGTTGTGTTTCAGGGCCATTATTGAACCTTGGGGTTTTGCCTGCTAGTCCTGTGGAGCCATGTGAGGGGGTTGTGGCCAGTGACCAGTGTGAACACCATCTCATACAAATATGGTTGCAGCTTCTGCAGAGCCCAGATGATACCCAGATACGCTTTCCCAATTGTGGCATAGGCCTTCTCTCTGGGCAGCAACTTCCTGCTCAGGTACACGAGTAAGTATTCCTCCCCCTATTTGTGACCTGACTTAGAACTGCCGCTAGCCCATGACCGGCTGCATCCATATGCACAGTGAATGTCAGAAATTAGTCAGGGGTTGCAAGCATAGCTGCCCGACACCATGCATCCTTCAATTGGTGGAAGGCTGTCTCACCGTGATCCATCCACTGAACTTCTTCCGTCATTGTCTTCCATGTGCAATCTAATAGGGGTTTAGTCATGCTACTGAAGTTTGGCACAAACTCTAGATAATATCCTGCTGTTCTTAGGAAGGCCTACACTTTTCTCTTTGCAGTGGGCGTGACCAATCCCTGTATGACTCCAATGTTTATTGGCTCAGGCTGAATGTAGCTACTCCTTACCCTGTGCCCAGGGTATGACACTTCATCCAGATTTGGCACATCTCCACCTCATCCTTAATGTGAGCATCCTATTTCTGTCTGTGGATGGCAATGTTGTCCATGAACACCAGAGCAAAGTCTCCTGTCCAGATAGAATGTAATTCACGAGCTGTTGAAAGGTGACTGGTTCATTCTCCATTCCTAATGGCATCACTTGAATCTCGATTAGGCCAAACAGAGTAACAAAGACTGACCTCTCTCTGGCTTCTGGGCTTGGGGTACCTGCCAATAGCCCTTTGTCAGGTCTGTAGTGCTCAGATACATGATTCCCCTAACCTCTTTAGGGCCTTATTCTTCCTGGGCACGGGGTAGGCATCAGACCTCATACAGCTATTGCACTTGCAGTAGTTGACACAGAATCTCATTGTCCCATCATTCTTGGGGATCAGTACCAATAGGGAGGCCCAGGGACTCCTGGACTCCTGAATTACCCTAAGACCCAGCATTTCCTTGATTCCTCTTCAATGGTATGTTTTAGTCCCACAGGGACTTTGTAGGGTGGTTACCTCAATGGGGCATAGGACCCTGTATCGACATGGTGCTCCACCAGTGTGGTATACTCCAGTTTCCCTGTGAACACGTCCTCATACATTTTGGTAGCTTGAGTTGGTGTCAGCCTTTCCGAGAGGGTGAGAGCATCTACTGAGGATTCTCCCTTAACCTCTCCAAGGAGATCCACTAGTGAGCCTGCTTCTGCCTCCTCCTCCGGATAGCTGCACATAGCCAGGACCATCTCATCCCAGTCATGGTAGAGCTTTGCCATGTTTATGTATAGATTCACTGCTTGTGCCTCCTGTTGGGTAGCTCAACTATGTAATTAGCATCATTCACCCTCCTGACCACCGAGTACGGACATTCCTAAGCCAGCTGAAATTTATGTTATCGGACCGGGATGAGTAACATAACCCACTGTCTAAGTATTCCTGGACTCTGACCCACGGTTGTACCATATTTTCTGTCCCTGTTGTGCAGTGGCTAAGTACTCCTGGGTGAACCCCACGAGCTCCTTGAGTTATGACCTGAAATTCAGAACATACTCCACAACAGATTCCCCTTGGGGAACAAGTTCACCCATCTATTCATCCTTCCCAAATCAAGGGGATCCTTTACCCTATGGCTAAACAGGAGCTTGAAGGGTAAGAACCCTATGGACTCCTGGGAGACTTCTTTATATCTGAATAATAGATGGGGTAAGTACTTGTCCCAGTCTCTCACATGCTGGTCTGCAAATATCTTTAACATAGATTTAAGCGACACATTAAATCACTCAATCTGACTGTTAGTCTGGAGGTGGTATGGGGAGGCCCTGAACTGCTGCACCTCAGACTTCTCCCAAAGACCTAACCATTAGGGCAGATATGACAGTGGTGCCCTGGTCTGACAGTGTCTCATTCCGAAACTCACCCAGCTGAATATCTCCAGCAGTCTGTCAGACACTTTTTCTACCTCAGTGGGGACAAGGGCATGGCCTCTGGGCACCGTGTAGCATAATCCATGACCACCAAAATGTACCTTTTGCCTGTGCAATGTTAGGGTGCTGAGTGGCTCCACAGTGTCCACAGCAAGTCACTGAAATGGCTTTTCAATTAAAGGCAGGGGAATCAAAGCTGCCTTAGCCTTGTCCCCAATCTTTCCCACTTTCTGGCACTGTGGAATAGTCTGGCAGTAGTTAGTCATGTCCTTAAAGATACTGGGCCAGTAAAAATTTTTAGTCTGTCATCTTTTTGTACAGCTGACTCCTAAGTGTCTGGAAAACAGTATAGCGTGTGCTACGGTGAGAAGTTGCTTCCTATACTTCTTAGTAACTAGTCTGCCAAAGTACTCCTTCCTCCGGTTCTCCCTTTGGAACCCATTTATGACGTAGAAGCCCTTTCTCCTAGCATACCTCCCTTCTCTCTGAACTCTGAGAGTCACCCTGTTGGCTACCTCCATTACCTTCTGTAGGGATGTGTCAATTTGCCAACCAGTTTGTCAGAGACTGGTTCTGTCCCAGAACTCAGTCTCTACTGCTACCAGTTTTCCTAACCCTTCAGATGGCTGAAAGGGTTACTTTGGTATGTTGCCACCACCCAGCTGCAGTCTCATTCAGGGTATCTCTAGGTCTGAATCCCACTATAGCCACTGCTCGCACAGTACAGTGCTCTGTCCTGAAGGGCAAATGACCACCCCTGTTGTCACCACTGGAAACACTTTGCTTTCGATATGGTAACTTTGTAGCCTCTCTCTTTGGAAAAGGATCACTGACTTGCCAGTATACCCCTGATTATCAATACCTGAAATGACTCAAGTCACAGAAAGCATGAAGTATATAACATAACAGTTAATAGTCTATGATATTTACATATGTTACAGGATAATACACACTAAATACTATGGGGAATACAGGATTTCTGCAGAGATAAAAATAAGAACATTTGGAAAAGATAGAGCTCACACAGGAAAAGCCTAACTCAAAGCTATCTCGATTCTAAGTGGAGTAGAAGAAGCTTATCCCCAACTAGGAACTAGTGAGTTATGACAGGCTCGAAACTGTAATGTTGCTAGTTCAGAATCCCAAACGTAACTGAACTCTCATTCAAACATATAACAGAAATACCTTTGGCTGGCTGGCCCACTATCCCTGCATCATTGGGCCAGCCAGTCTGGCATCATACCCTCTGCTTTTAATTTCTCTGGACCATTTTTTTTCCCAGACCGATTCAAACTGGATTTGTTATTTAGAGCTTGGTCCTTTTGTTATCATCACTGTCTGCCCAACTGGAAACTTTGGCCAATGTTTGCATTCAAAACATGTCTTTTTTATGAAAGGGACTTGACCCTATGAAGTGTAACAAAAACGAAAGCCTTTAAGATCAAAAGACTTCTGCAGCCAGTCCAGTGGCGCTGAGGGCTGAGGCACTGGACCCCTTACCTCATGCCATGCTGGTGACCCATGTTCGGGAATGAGCACCGGTCGTCGGGGGTTGTCAGGGCAGGAGAAGTATTGAGCACCATTGGACTGCTCTCCTTCTCTGGGGAGGGGGGTCCATAACAGTCAGAAACTGGTCGCCCCCTGGTGGAGGCTGGGGGACAGGGTGCTGTATTGTAGTTGGGGTGAAGTCAGGGGCAGATGCCAGGAAGGAGCATGTGTGGATGCATGCGTGCTCCCTTCCATTGGTGTCCTTGTATGTCGTTGGCTCCTGGTGCGTAAACGTAAAAAAAAAATCAGAGGAGTGTGTGTTGGGGGTGGAACAGCTTGATAGCCATCTACAGGTGCCAGCTCTAGAGGGCACTGAACTGGATCCTTGAAGGGCTGGTGAGTGTGGGGGGCTCCTCACCACTCTGCTGTGGGGGTTAAGCCACAGGGGAATAGGTGTGACCTTGAGGGAGTGCAGACACCTGGATGGCGGCTGGAACCCCTACATGGTTGCCAGGACACGGGGAAGCAGCCCAAGCACACAGAAAGAAGGCAGAAAGTATAAACAAAAAAACACTTCTGCAACTCACAACTTATTTGTTGTGTGAGTACAGAGAACTTTTAAAACTAAAGGCCACTCACATTTGAGTTCTGTGCAGCTTGGACCACAGAAGAATGTAATTTTCAGTTTCCACCAGATCGCTCACCTCAGCTGAATTCCTTTACAGAGGCATTGATGATAATAAATTAAAAACACACACACACAAAAATACTTTGCAAGTTTCACAATTACTTTTATGTTAAATTTGCCTTTCTGGCTTTGCTGTACAATCTCTTTAAACATGTGCCCTTTTTATGTTTGCTTGCACGCATGTGCAAGAAACATAGTGCCATCATCCGAGTTTTTGTAGGTGTGGCACCCCGTCTTCCAATTCAGTGTGTTTTCAGGCATGGCCACAGTTCACCAATGAATGCTGCAGCTGTCTATGACAGCAGTTGAAAATGTAGTGCCGTACAGTTGAAAGGGAGAGCTCCGCTTCAGTGAGCAGCAATAAGATAGTGCGTGCGCATGCACTCCCCCACGCACACACACATATGCACGCATATTGCGTGCTCATGCGCCCCTCCATGCACACACTGTATGGCCGATGGGGGTGCCCAATCCCCGTCAGCTCTACTGTCCCCCCCAACAAAATACCGGGTGCCATGCTGGGAGCCCACCCCAGTGTGGCAACAGTCCGTATGGCCGACGGAGGTGCCCAATCCCCTGTTAGCTCCACTACCCCCCAAACAGCCTTCCAGCTGCCATGCTGGGAGCCCATCCCAGCGTGGCACAAGTCCTGTGTCATCTAAGAAAAAAAAAACACCTGCAAGAAAAACCTTCTCTGGCTGACTGTCCTGACCCCCTCCCCACCTCGCCCACCCTCTGCAACCTGCCTCCCCACACCCCACCTCACCCCACTTACCTCTGGAGTCCGGTGCAGCGATCTTCGGTGGACTGGGAACACGCCTGCACTCTTTAAAGCCGACCACGAACTGAGGAAATGCCGGTAAGCTGTATAATGGAATAAATAGGGTTTTTTCAACTTTGATGCATATCTCAAGCATTTTGGGGAATTTTTTCACCAAATTTTCAACATGGGGTTTTTGCGACCCTACCTCATGAATTCTGTCACTGTCATTTTGTTACTTGGCTCCAAAAGGTGATTTTGTGGTCACTGTGCGGAACCACCTTTCGGGACCGATTTACGAAATGACAGTGTCACAGTCCATGAGGTAAGCCCCCAAAAACCTTATGCTGAAAATTTGGTGACAAAAATTCCTCAAAATGACTGTTTTACAAGCATGCGTTGCGTTGTTCCTATGCACACTTGTAAGTTTGTGGATTTTCAATATTTTCACTCCAGATTTTCAACATTGCCATTTTACCATACCTCCTTATGAGCAGTACAGCTGTCATTTTTCACATCTCACCCAAAATGTGTTTCCGCGCATGTACAGTAGCTCACAATGGTGCAGTCCGTGTTCGAAATCAATGTTCGGGACAGATTAAGAAAATCACAGTGACACTGTTCATGAGCAGAGGTGTTAAAATGGCTATGTAAAAAATTTGGTGAAAAAAGTCCATAAAATGACTGTGTTACGAGCGACCATTGTGCAGTTTCCACGCACCCTCGTTAGTTCATGGATTTCTAATATTTTCAGTCCAGATTTTCACCACTGGCATTTTTCCACACTTCCTTATGAACAGTACAGCTGTCATTTTTCACACCATGGCCGAAATGTGTTTTCGCACTTCCAGCGCAGAAATGTGTGGTCGCTGTGGGAAATCACTGTTCGGGATAGATTAAGAAAATCACAGTGACACTGTTCATGAGCGGAGGTTCCAAAATGCCTGTGTTGACAATCTGCTGTAAAAAATCCCCAAACTAATTGCATTACGGGTGTGCATTGCACAGTTTCTATACATGCTCATGACTTCACCAGTTTTTTTAATAATTTCACTGTAGATTTTCAACATTGCCATTTTTTGCACCTCCCCATGAACAGTACAGCTGTCATTTTTCACATCCTGTTCGAAATGTGTTTTCGCACCTGTGGTGCCAAATGGCATAGTCGCTGTGCAAAATCAGCTTTCAGCTAACAAACTGATATTGCCACTGTTCATAAGGTGGGGGGTCACAAAAACCATGTTAAAATTTGGAGTGAAAATGCCAATGAATGCCTGAGGCATTAGGGTTTCCGCCACAATGCCCCACCTGTAGAGATTAACAGGCATCAGGGGTGTGACTTGGGATTCTGCCTGTAATGCTCATATCATTCCACACCTGCAGCCAATGAGAGGCATCGAGGTGTGCCTTGGACTCTTCATTTAAAGTTCCCCATTCTCTAGGCACCCATCTCACCATATTTCCTGATGGAATGGGGTGAGCATAAAGACCAAAGACCCCAAGGCACACTGTGACACTTGTCGGTGTCTGCAGGGGTAGGGTGTGGTGAAATGGCATGGCCGTTATGCCTGACAACCCAAAGACACACCCCAATGCCTGTCAGTCTCTGCAGGGTGGTGGTGGGGTTGGCTTCAGTTGAATACTTCACTGCCATTCCTATTATACAGCTCCCTAACTCCTACAATACCAGTGCCAATGCCAGCAAGCAGACATTCGGCATTGACAAATGCTTGTTACACATTGCCTACGTACTGCATCCACATTGTTGTGGACCATACCTCTCTCTGGCACACCAAAAGCACTGCCTGATCAGCCAGTGGCATGTCTCTCTTATGCTTATCTTTTTGTACCTGTGGCTAGACTTTGAGCCTGCTTTGCAGTTCGGAAGCATCCCTTGCAGCAGTTTCCATAACAGTTGCAATATCTAATTCCTTTGTAAGAGTAAGATCTGCTGCAGATAGCAGCCACTTCAGAATATGGTAATTCCTCAAGCTGCAACAGATTTATCTCTCAGTGCATCATGTAGATATTCCAAAAACTGACAATTTTCTGAAAGCTTTCATAACTCAGCCGCATATATGCAAACACTTTCTCCCTCTGGTTGATCTCCCTTATGGAACCTGAGTCTGTTTGTTATTACAAGTGGTTTTAGGGATAAATCATTTTGCTAAATGGTCATAATTTCAGAAAAAGATTTCGATGCAGGCTTGGTAAGCAATATAAGGTTACGGATAAAATGGACAGCCTTGTCACAGGATGATCCTCGACCAGTCTTTCATGGTGCAGCAGCACTGATGAGGATGAGGACTGGGAGGGTGTCAGCAGTACTGATGAGGATGAGGACTGGGAGGGTGTCAGCAGTACTGATGAGGATGAGGACTGGCAGAGTGTCAGCAGTACTGATGAGGATGAAGACTGGGAAGGTGTCAGCAGTACTGATGAGGATGAGGACTAGAAGGGTGTCAGCAGTACTGATGAGGATGAGGACTGGAAGGGTGTCAGCAGTACTGATGAGGATGAGGACTGGCAGGGTTTCAACAGTACTGATGAGGATGAGGACTAGGAGGTTGTCAGCAGTACTGATGAGGATGAGGATTGGGAGGGTGTCAGCAGTACTAATGAGGATGAGGAATGGGAGGTTGTCAGCAGTACTGATGAGGATGAGGATTGGGAGGGTGTCAGCAGTACTGATGAGGATAAGAACCAGGAGGGTGTCAGCAGTACTAATGAGGATGAGGACTGGGTGGGTGTCAGCAGTACTGATGAGGATGAGGATTGGGAGGGTGACAGCAGTACTGATGAGGATAAGGACCAGGAGGGTGTCAGCAGTACGGATTAGGATGAGGACTGGGAGGGTGTCAGCAGTACTGATGAGGATGAGGACTGGGAGGGTGTCAGCAGTACTGATGAGGATGAGGACTGGGAGGGTGTCAGCAGTATTGATGAGGATGAGGACTGGCAGGGTTTCAGCAGTACTGATGAGGATGAGTACTGGCAGTGTGTCAGCAGTAGTGATGAGGATGAGTACTGGCAGGGTGTCAGCAGTACTGATGAGGATGAGGACTGGGTGGGTGTCAGCAGTACTGATGAGGATGAGGATTGGGAGGGTGTCAGCAGTACTGATGAGGATAAGGACCAGGAGGGTGTCAGCAGTACGGATGAGGATGAGGACTGGGAGGGTGTCAGCAGTACTGATGAGGATGAGGACTGGCAGGGTGTCAGCAGTACTGATGAGGATGAAGATGGAGGGTGTCAGCAGTACTGATGAGGATGAGGACCGTCAGTGTGTCAGCAGTACTGATGAGGATGAGGACTGGGTGGGTGTCAGCAGTACTGATGAGGATGAGGATTGGGAGGGTGTCAGCAGTACTGATGAGGATAAGGACCAGGAGGGTGTCAGCAGTACGGATGAGGATGAGGACTGGGAGGGTATCAGCAGTACTGATGAGGATGAGGACTGGGAGGGTGTCAGCAGTACTGATGAGGATGAGGACTGGGAGGGTGTCAGCAGTACTGATGAGGATGAGGACTGGCAGGGTTTCAGCAGTACTGATGAGGATGAGGACTGGGAGGGTGTCAGCAGTACTGATGAGGATGAGGACTGGCAAGGTGTCAGCAGTACTGATGAGGATGAGTACTGGCAGGGTGTCAGCAGTACTGATGAGGATGAGTACTGGCAGGGTGTCAGCAGTACTGATGAGGATGAGTACTGGCAGGGTGTCAGCAGTACTGATGAGGATAAGGACCAGGAGGGTGTCAGCAGTACGGATGAGGATGAGGACTGGGAGGGTATCAGCAGTACTGATGAGGATGAGGACTGGGAGGGTGTCAGCAGTACTGATGAGGATGAGGACTGGGAGGGTGTCAGCAGTACTGATGAGGATGAGGACTGGCAGGGTTTCAGCAGTACTGATGAGGATGAGGACTGGGAGGGTGTCAGCAGTACTGATGAGGATGAGGACTGGCAAGGTGTCAGCAGTACTGATGAGGACTGGGAGGGTGTCAGCAGTACTGATGAGGATGAGGACTGGCAAGGTGTCAGCAGTACCGATGAGGATGAGGACTGACAATGTGTCAGCAGTACCGATGAGGATGAGGACTGGAAGGGTGTCAGCAGTACTGATGAGGATGAGGACTGGCAATGTGTCAGCAGTACTGAGGAGGATGAGGACTAGGAGGTTGTGCCGGCCTGGTGGCGAAAACACAAAATTAACAGTGATGCACCACAGAGACCAAGTAGGTTACAAATTTATTCAGAGGTCACATAAAACATTTCCCTGGTGCTTCGAGGGAACAGTTCCTCTTCATTGGGGGGGGTTGAGGTGCTGGATGCCACACCTCATGTCACGCCAGTGACCTGGGTTTGGGAATGGACTCGGGCCACTGGGGGTCAGCAGGGGTCAGAGAGGATTGAGGGTCTTGAGCATCTGAAGGACTGCTGTCCTCTCCTGGGGTTGGTTCCAGGGGATTCCCCATGCAGTTTTGGCTCTTGGTGGAGGTTGGGGGGCATTTATGTGTATAGCAGGTCAGCCAATGGGGATGGGATTGACGGGTGACTGTGGGAAGGGGCGGGAGCTTGTCCTCTGCGCACTGTTACCATTGCATGACTAAGCCTCTGGGGGTGTAACCAAACCCCTCCCCCGCCTGCCGTAGTTGAAGGCGGGACCAGTGATTGGCTCCATGTCCAATGCCGAGCTTCCCAGCACCCGCATCCGGTTCCCCTTCCAGGTCCCTGGTTGCTCTATTAGATTATAGATGGCGTGCTAGGAGGAGTTTCAGCAGTTCTGCCCTGGGGGGCTCAGAGCCAGGGGATTGTGCAACCAGGTGAGGAGGAGAGGAAATGGGCCCGGAGTATCAGGGAGCTGGAGGCTTCAGGCGGACAGCAGAAGCTGCACCAAGTGTCCACACTAGAGAGAGTCCGGTATGTAGAGTGCACAAATCGAACTGAAAAACAAAATACTGGGGGGTTGTCAGCAGTACTGATGGGGATGAGGATTGGGAGGGTGTCAACAGTACAAATGGACCTGAAGAGTGGTTGGTTATCAACGGTAAGGATGAGCCTGAGGATTGGAAGGCCTTCAGCAGTATAGATGGGCCTGAGGACTGGGAGATTGTCAGCAGTACAGATGGACTTTAGGAGCGGGAGGTCTGGCAGTGAGGGTTAGAGAAAGCTGAATATAAAAAGAGCTAACACCCAAACTAACTGAGAAAACTTTTTTGTTTATTATTTAGTCGAAATTTTCAGCGGACAGATGATGAGCTGGCACCTTTGAATTACAGTGGCTCATTTTCATGTGTGTCATTTGACACAGAAGCATACCAAAAATGCTTGGTTTATAGTACATTACAATAGGATACATAGGGAATACATAATGGCTTGCAGTGAAATAATACATTCATCTCCACTTGTGAGTGATAAGACCCATGATTCAAGACTGGCGAAGCCACAAGATAATTACAAACGCCTTACCATTCGTGTATGGAGATAAATGTACTATTCCACTGCAGTCCATTATGCATTTGATATATACCACACTATTTATAATGCTTTTATTATTGTTGGGTTTTTTTGCCTTGTTTTAGCTTAAAATTGCTTTCTTTCTAATCTAAACTCCCTGTCTGGCCCATTGTACTCCATTCCATTTCCAGATGCTAAGTGGAAATAACATGCATTAAGTAGAAATAACATATTCTAAGGAAAAAAAAATGTTATCCAACAAGAACATGATGTATTTACCCAGTTTATTCACCATGTGAGTGGTACATACAGATGTAAGTTACGTGCACAGTACCAGAAAGTGCACAGCAACAGTGGCAGACAATTACTCATTCAACTGATAAGGAGGTGAATGCTACAGGAACTGAGGGTTGCACCTTTGTACATGCAGGCACTTCAAAGGATGGGTGTTAATATTCCTTACTATTTATATGTGGAATGTATATAATTATGTATACAAATTCATGTATAAATATTAGTGACTTTACTTAACTAAAAGAACAAACTCCAGTCAGAGCCAATAAGGCTGCTCACAGCGGTGAGAGCTCCTGAGAGCATTTAAAAAAATATGCGGAGCTCTTGCTGCACCGGAGACAGCTGTAAGTAGGAGTGTGGCAATAACAGAACTGCTGGTGCATACGCAGTTTACCCCAGAGGCAGCTGTGTGCAACGTGGCAGTGATGACAAAACTATGTATGCATGATACACGTGCATGTGCAGTGTAAGGGTGCCACCATGTTGTGCATGGCGGCCGTCACTTCTGCAGTTGCAGAAAGGAAAAGTAGTGTTTCAGAAAGGATGTGTGTTTATTTGGACCGTAGATGGAAGGGCCACTTAAACAGCACCACTGAAATCTGTGCCAGAGCACTGTGGAAGCACACTGGACAGCGGCCTAATCACATGCTTCCACAGTGATCTTAAGATATCATGATTGATGGCATAACGTCCGAGGAACTCCGCCCCCAGAGCCATCAAAGTGGGGATCAGCTAGTCATGCGGAGTACAAGAACTCTCCCCTGTGATTCTCCTGTGTTGGTTATAAGACCCCAGCAGTGATGTAGGCCACTGTGTGGGTGACCTCCAGAAGTACAGTGGTGTTAGTTTGTTAAATTTGAAATTCTATGTGGCTCATGCACAGGATATTCTCAAAGGACAGTTACACTGCTGTCCAGTCAGCACTTTGCAATTTTAGATTTATGACTTGTTCAATTGAGATTCCAGATATTTCCGGGGCTATAGTCTGAAGCTGTCTTTATTTTCATTAGTTAGAATTTTGCCATTTATTGTAATCTACCTTTCTTTTAAAGTTGGATTTTGCAATGTCATGCAAGGGGTTGGTGAGTAACATACAACAAAGTACTGCTCAAAGCTTTCTAACAATTGATACGTTTACCCCTTAGACATCATAAACTGACAGAGCAAGGGTTTTCTTTATCACTTTCTTGCAAAAGGCACTGTTAACATAAAAGACTTTCTTTCATGAATACAAGGGGCATACACTTTATTGTAGCCAGCATTATTGGGTCGATGTTCAGAGAAGTCAGAGGAGTGCAACGCGCAATGTCAACAACCTGGATTCAGGAACAATCCCAGGATGCAGGAAGGACAGCGGGAGGAGAATCACAGAGCATCCAGTCTCCTCCTCGGGCGGGAGGATGACCAACCTTTCCTGCATACCTGCCACCTGGGGATGCCCAAGACGCACAAGCCAGCCAGGCCCAGATGGTGAGGGGGAGAGAAGATGCAGTGGTTTTACTGCTTGAATTCCTGTTGTGTAAGCTCACCATGCATTCACAGACATGCATCCTAGGGGAAGGGAGTAAACCCTGAAAAAAACACACCAGCAGGATGATGCTGGTACACTCGGGTTACATGCTGCCTACCCAGCACAAAGAACCTCCTTGACCACCACCAAATTTAGAGATGACCAAAGACGGGAACTGGCCCACCCCGAAAAGCCTGACCATGGGAGGGCTCCCCATGGGCAGGTGTGGTGGGGGAAGCTCCCTGAGGTCCAGGATGGGGGACAGACCTAAGCAGTCGAGAGGGGACCTAGGAGCAGAAACACTAATTAAAAAAAAATAAGCCTACGCATTTGAGCATAGAACTGTTAAACAAATACAAGATACCATGGAACACACCATACTGTATATTGTACTTTGTTGGTAAACATTCAAATCATTAGTTCCTTACATATGGATGACTGTAAAGTTTTGCTGAAAATGATTCCAAAGTTTGTTCCATTTCTTGGTTCTGTCAGAGTCCATTACATGACTCCATTTTGTTCTCTGTTCCTCTGATGCTGATCTCACAGGGTTTCCTCCCCACCATTCTCAGAATGCCTTAGTGCTGTGAGAATGGGTCAAGTGCCACACCCCCTACTCTGGACTCAGTGCTTGATTAGATCATGACCTAGAGTAACCACACGCTCTGCAACATGTCTCCATCAAAACAGACTGAGCTAGACTGAACAGGGCTGGGCCCCAGAATCAAGTGTTTTTTAAGTTAGGCTAAGAAAGAGCAGTACATACAATTATTTTTTTCTGTATTCACATAGTAATTTTATTTTTAATCAGGAGAGACACACTAAGCTGAAACATGTTTACAAGTGTGACCTGGGAGCACAAGGAAGTTAAGTGACTTGTTCAGGGTCACAGGGTATGCAAGTGGAGGCTGTGGGAATCAAATCCAGGTCTCTAGGTTTGCAGCTCAGAGCCTTAAACCACTGTGCTATACTGCCTCCCCCAGTAATTATCCCACAGTAGTAATTGAGCTCATCAGACAAAATGAATTAAGCAGCAATGAATCAAATACTGAAGAGAGAGCACCATTACATAGAAAAATACAATGAAGCATTTCATTTCTTAAAAATAGAGCTGATGACTAACAATTATAGCCAGTAGTGACACAAGTCTCAAGTTAAATTAAATTAACATGAGTTTGATGTTTGCTGTTGAGGCTACTGTCCATTATGCCAGACAGCAAGATTACATTCATGGGTCCCGAGGAACATGAATTGGTGCTAGGCAGTGTATCCAAGCACAGTGTACTGAAGGGATTGTGAAATCTTAGGGTAAATAACCCCCCAGGACCAGATGGATTACTTCCTCGAGTTCCAGCACCCTTGGTGGAATCATTTGCCGACTCACTAGTAACAGGTGAGATGCAAATGGACTGAAGACTTGTGAATGTGGTATCTCTGTACAGAAATGGTAACAGGGAGCATTCAGGGAATTATAGGCTGGTGAGCCTAACATCCATTGCTGGCAAGTTGTTGGAAACAATAGTAAAGGAGCAGATAGCAGAATTCCTGGAAGACTAGAAGCTCACGGAGAGAAAACAACACAGGTTCATGAGAGGAAGGTCATGTCAAACACATCTGACTGTATTTTTAACTTGGTGACAAAATACTTGGACGGGAGTCAGACAGTTGATATCTTATACTTGGATTTCAGTGTAACCTTCAAGTCTGTGCCATATAGGAGACTAGTGAAAAAGGTGGTCAACCTGTGTTTAGGGGAAGGGCTAACTAGATGGATAGAGAACAGGTTGTCAGATAGGACCCAAAAGCTGGTCCTAAACTGTACATTTTCAGGGGCGAAGGAAGTGACCAGTGGGGTCTCCTAAAGGTTTGTCCTGGGACCGACTCTCTTTAATATGTGCATTGGTTATATTGGGTGGGACTGCATGCAGGGGAAAGTAAGAATACTTGCAAATGATACAAAACACTTTGGCACGGTGGACAGTGAGAAGGAAATCATCAATGACACCCTTAAACAAACTAACCAGTGTAACAAGGCATTCAACAAGGCTAATAGGTAAGGCTGTAAGTATTTCACACAACGCACGGATTTCACGATTACCGTGAAAACAGGACATTGCTGTGAAATATTCACAAAGTTAAAAATAACATTTATTTTGCCTATGTTCTATTTATTTTTCATTAAAAAGGCATGTTTTCCAAAAGAATCAACTTCCCTAATACCACTATTCCATTCAGGCATCTGTTACAAGGTGCAGGCATGTTACCATTTTGAGTTAATTGCATTGCCTTTGATTTTACCTAATTGGTCATTAAATTCAGTGAGAAAATTGCTGTTTGTGATTTGTCACTGTAATGCAGCACTGATGCGTTAATCAAGAAACTGGCGAAGCAATTAATAAATGCTGAGAGAGAGATGAGAAAGTTGCACTCCATAAGTATCAACAAAATATTTTCTAGTTCACCTTGAGATGGTCCAGTGTTTCATTGCTGAGCAGCAAGTCATCAAGATGTAATGGTAGGAAGTAGTGGGTAAATCTTTTCAGCACCAGAAAATGTGAGAATGTATTCAGTGCTGCAGCAGAATTCATTGGACATTTTATTCAGTATATTATTATATTTATTGACTTTTATTTCATTTTGTCAGTCTGTGAGTGCCGATTTTTTAAATCTGATGTTTTAACCGCATTTTCATATATAAAAAATCATTGTGCCTAAGTCTATCAACTGTTGTTGCGTTTTCCGTGAAAACAAGTAATTTCTGCTATGCAGCTGCTTCGAAAAACAACTGATTTTTACCGTGAAAAACTTACAGCCTTACTAATAGGATACTAGGGTGCATTTGGAGAGAGTTCAACAGTAGGAAGTAGGAGGTACTGTTACCTCTGTATACTGTAGGTCGCTGGTAAGGCCAGACCTGGAGTACTGTGCCTAGTTCTAGAGTCCCCACTTAAAAAAAGGACAAGAGCAGGCAAGAGAGGGTAGACCGCAGGGTGACCAAGATGATTCAGAGCCAGGAAGGCAGATCCCATGAGGATCGGCTAAAGGTACTAAACATGTATTTACAGGAAACCAAATGAGAGGGGAAGGGTATGATTGAGACCTTCGGGTTCCTGAAAGGAATAAACATGATGAACTTAAAGAGTTATTTACCAAAAACAGAGAAGCTAGGACATAGGCTCATGAGTAGAGGTTAATGAGAAGATCTAAAAAAGATGTGAGGAAGCATTATTTTATAGAAAGAATAGTTGAGCCACAGAATGATCTGCCAGCAGAAGTGACGGATACTGCAACCATAAACCACTTCAAACACAGCTAGGATAGAGCTAAGGATATAACAGTTACTTAGTAGGAAGAGGGAGGTGGAAACAGGAAGAACAAATGGGGGGAAAGGGTATGTGTAGACCTTACAGAGACAATAGATCCTGGGGTATGATAGGGTAATATAGACAGACAAGATGGATCATCAGTTTTTTCCTGCCATCATCATCTATATTTCTAATAATATCTATATGAAGAAGGACTTAGAAAGACTGAAGAAGTGGTCTAGTATTTGACAACTGTAATTCAATGCCAAAAAAAGAAAAGTAATGCACACTGTTGCAAAACCCCACAGAGAGTATTGGCTTAATGCAGTAATGATTTAGCACTCTAGGAAGGAAAGCAGTCCAGGGTAATAATTAGCAACAGCCTGACATCCTCCTCTCAATGCAGTACAATGTACAAGAAGGCTAATAGGATGCCGGGATGCATCAGGTGGGATTTTACTAGTGAGAGGAAGGAGGTGATTATGTCGCTCTACAGGGCAATAGATAGGCTGCGCCTGAAGTACTGTGTGCAGTTTTGGAGCCCACAACTAAAGAAGGATCAGGATAGCTTAGAAATGAAGCAGAGGAGAACAATGTTGGTGTCCTCCAAGGACATGGTGCAGCTGTTGAATAATATTGTGACCTTTCCAAGAACGGTTTCTAGAACTTTTGATCATAGTGCAATTAACATTTTAAATAATATGATTTCCCTGTGTGTTTGTTATCACTCATCTATGACCTGGCCAGACTCCAAATCCAAGTTTATGAGAAGTGATTGGTATAATACAGAATGCTTTTTAATTTTTCACAAAAGAATACAAGGACTGTGGGTGCAATAACAATAAGACAAATTCAATGAAAGTTTAAAACACTGAAATACTGACGCAGGGTTGCAGGAAATTAATTAAATGTAAAAAGCTTATTTACAGATATGATCTTTGGGATAAGTTAGTGAACACCATGGATATCATTGAAGTTAAAAGGTTTTTGGAACCTTGAGGGGCTTGGCACCAAAAACATAAGATATATTGAAGCTTTTATAACACCAGCAGCCTGAGCACAGCACTTTTCAAATAAGTATTGTATAAATCCTGTTAAAAGTAACGCTTGCACTGATACAGTATCAGCTTAATTCTACCAAATATGGGCCTTTCGCTCAAGAAACAGTTTCTTATGTGACCAGATTTGATCAAAGATGATGTTTTTATTAATATTTGCACTGAAGAGGAATAAGGGTCCAAGAGCAGATACTATTCTGGCAGAAGTATTAGTCTGGGGGTCAGGCCTGAAATTTTTGGTGACGTAGCACCCCCCCGTACAGAAAGCAACAATTACGTTATTTTGATAGAAGTCTCCCTTAGGTACTTATCTACGGTGGATGTGGACTTGTAAAGTGGTAGCAAGGTATGTCAATGCAAGATTTTTGCACCCATGTCAAAACAAAGGCCACAAAAATGTTCTAAAGTTGTCAAGACAAGTCTGAAAGTAAAAATGACCAATGAAATGGGATTTAAACAATTTATTTTAAAAGACAAAAACACAGTTTAGTCATGCAAAAGGTTTCTTTGACACAAATTATTAATAAGGCTCATTACTTGAAGAACGTTGGCCTTGTGGTTTGTATTGATAAATACACAGATTACTCATTGACACAAAAGTTTTAAATACTGTATTCATTATAATAGAAGCCACCATGGTGCTAGCAAAACACTAATAGCCAATGGACTCCCTCGAAGCGATGGGCAATATGACAGTATATATGTGTGTCTTGCCTTTTTCAATATATTTGTCATATGCTACATGTCTAAGTCTGAATCATCTGTAGCAGCAGACTCATCTGGACTCACACTGGCAACTTTATAAGGATTATAACAGTCCTCACCACCAGTACACAAGAAATCCTGTGTGCATGCCATGCTCTGCCTGGAACAACTGCAGTTGTGCTCACTCTTGCCTTTTTTGCACTGACATGTAATGAGTTCCAGGAGTGCTTCAGGGGCAGGTGTCTGTGTCATTAGTGTTGGAGAAATGTGTTCATCCTTGTCGTGATGCCAGCTGTTTCCAACTGGGGATGGGGTGTCAGGCTGAGCCCCCAGGGCATGGTTCCAGATAAGGGTCTGGTAATTTGCATGCTTGGTATGTTGCAGAAGACTATCAGAAGTTGAGAGGAGGGCTTCGTTCCGGGCCTGTTTGAGACAGAAAAGCTTATATCGCACACCATTTACATCCACTGAGTTAGCCATTGGGTCATAGAGATGGGTTATCAGAAGTTCTACTGATTTCAGCTGTGCAGGAGGTATATCCACTGTAGTGCCAAACTTGGTAAGGCTTTTTCATTTGTGTGGATTCTTCCTGACAAGCTTCCATGGCTTTAGTTTGTCAGTCCTTGCAAGACTGCTGTTTGAATCACACCCAGTCAGTGTGTGCTGTTGGCAACATTCTGCATAGCTGTTGGCCAAGTTCAGCTGCTATGGAGTGGGTTGGTATAAACCTGGCTTTATCCTTCACACCAGTATGAAACCAAAGCTCTTGAGTTGCTTCCAACTTGTGAATAAAATGTACATATAGAACTGCAACATCAGTGTCTGGAGACCACACCATTACATGAGGGTATTCTTGTAAAGCATGTGCAACATGAAGTAGAAGCCGAGTATCTGCTTCTTTTTTTTTAACTCTATTTCCCTCCGATTGCGGCTCTTGAGAACTCTCTCAGGCATCCTATCCTTTTTCCTGCCCGCCTATGGATCTCTCAATCTGTACCCCCCCGCAGCCAGCACCCGCCAATTTCACCCGCCTGGGGAGGGTCGCTCATCGCCTCTCTTGGGCTCACTTGTAAGTCAGACTCTGGCTGCAGGTGGGGCCTGGGTGGAGGAACTGGAAGGCCAACTGAGGAAAACCTGGCAGAGGGCATGGGGGATAGGTGCCGTCGCCTATCTCACTGAGCCGGTGTTTTCCCTGTTCTGCTCTCATAGGATCCCCCCCACATGGGCATGCCCCAATGCTCTGGTGCACAGCAACCCTGCCTGCATCGACCATGCTGTTCTCATGCTGCCCAGCTTGCTGCAATGACCCCCGGTCTCCACTGGAGGTCGCTGGCATGCCGGGACGTCCCATCCCCTTCTCCCAGGGAGGAGAGCACCACAAGGGCACTCCTTCCTCAACCCACCCCTGCCACCCCACTGGCACCTGGCTCACTTCCGAACCAGGGTCACCAGCGTAGCACGAGGTGTGATGTCCAGCACCTCAACCCCCAGCACCACCGGGTCGACTGAGTATCTGCTTCTTCATGCGATGAGAATGGATCTTCTTGGTCTACAACTCCATCTTAGGTGAGCATGTCAGCAATGAGGCCATCCTTGAATTCACCTGCAATAACCATTTTCTGATCTGGGCCAAGTAAAGTTTCTGCCATATCACACTGTGATTCTGATAGGAATTTTACCAGATGTTCTTTATTCTTGGGATTTCCAATGAACTTACTCCACTGTGTTGGGATGGGTGTTTTGAGATCATGGATTTTGGCTTCATTGCTTTGTGAGGATTGCCTTCATGCACACTCAAAAGCTGTAATTGAATCTTTGACATCATATCGCTCAGACGATATCTACTCTTTTGCAGCTCTCATAACTCTGTAGAGGCTGACGTACTATTCTGAAGACCAATTCAGCAAGTTCTCCAAAACTAGTTGTGCCTCCTTGCTTGACCATTTATATAACAGCCATGCCATCACTATCCAAGCTCTAGGTATGTTGGATGCTGGAAGTTGATACATTGACTGCTTTTTCTAATTTAGGCAATAGCTTACTCTTTGCAGTTTTGTTCAGGGTACCATCAGATTGTGCTAGGGCATATGGAACTGTGGAAAGCTCATGTGTGAAAACTTCCTTCAGATCAATCTCTTTGGTTTGTGCAGCTGCTACAAGATGGCTAAACAACTCCCTGTCGTCTGCATTGATAGTCACTGTCTTATCACTACTGACTTTTGATTTGATCTTCTTGCTTAGAGATGCAAATGTCTTGATGTTGAGCTTGTGCAGTGGTTCAAAGAATCCAGTGGTATTTGAATTTAGTCTGTCTTCCACAAACTGTTTCATTGCTTTCATTCCAGTATCATTTGCAGTAAGAAACTTGGTGGCAACCTCTGCAGGTGTAACAATGCCAGTTGCAGTGTTGGTAAGTGCTTTCAAATCAGCATTCAAATCAAATGGGTTTGTCATGGAGTCGGTGATTGCGTTAACAATCTTATTTACATCTCTTTCATCTCATTGCATGTAACATGGTGCAGCTTGCTTGTGTTGTCCTTGTGAAATGTCTGAGTCTGCCATATCACACATTACCTTCATGGAAGTTGTGATAACTGAGCACTCATGAGCAGTGATGAACCATCTAGCCAAGGCTCCTGGTTTCAAAGTGAAACCCACTATACCTCTTTTTACTTTACTATCACAGTTTACTGTTTGTTCAAGTGCCATGTCTGTCCAGACTTTGCCGAACTTATTTCTAGATGGAGCTACAGCATGATTTCCTTGCACAAACTGCTCATGAACTTGGGGGGCACAATCTGGCAGAAGCTTCATATCACTGAGGTGCACAGATACCCAGTGGGCATAGTTGGAGTGGTCAAAGGCAAAAAATAGTGGTAGCATCTCTACAACCACCGCAAGATGCAGGCCACAGATGCTTTCATGTTCTGCTCCAATGATCTGCATTAGGATGTTAACCATTTCGATGTAATCCTCCCAGAATGCAAATGTTTGGGAAGTTTTTTTTCCAAAATTGCAGAATCTGTGCAATGCATCCTGTACATTCTTGAGGGCATCACTGAGCTGGGAAAGTGTTATTGTTAGGCTTGTGGCATCATTGTGTGATACTGCATTTTGGCATTCATTGAGCTTTGTGTTGATGAGGTCTACATTACAATCAATCTCATTATCTTGTACCCAGTTACAAAATGCCTGCCACCTCAGTCTCGACGGAGCCTCCATTACAAGCTTGTGGGCCCTCACTCCATGGTTGTGTGATTTGCCTTTAAGTAGATTGCTTGCTGTGTTACTGCCATACACCTGCGATTCTATGATGATGTCTTCCAGACCACTCTCTTCATACTTCTTTCCAATTACAGCCAGATATGTCTGTGCTATGTGGAAACCACCCATTCTCAAGACTGTTTTCTGAAATTCCTCCAGGTACCTCTACTGGATCTCTTTGGCCTTACAATATATAGCCTCATGAAATGTCCAGACACTGTAATCTTGGCCAAGTGTCCTAGATATCTTGCAGACATTCTTCATTACAGTGAAAACTGTACTCTATTCAGTAGGTAATGCTGACAGCATTGGACAGTACCCAATGGATGTTACTGTTGGTATGGTAGATGAAATCATTACATTAAAAGCTGTCCATCCTGGTACTTGCTAAGCATTCACCTTTTCAAACTCAACCTAAAATAGCTTGGTTGAGCAGCATCTTAGAATTAGTCATTGCAGATCAAGGTTGGCAGCTTGTCAACAAGACTCAACATCAGTATACCAGTTACTTTTTACCTTTCCCACAAGATTTGGTGTAGGGCATCTGCCATGAAGATTGTACTCCAGAATGGCTTGGCACATTGCAGGAGTTTCAAGTGATCATGTTTGCGGTGCTATTTTCTTTGTTGTCTGAGCCTGAGCTACCACTGTGCCAAGGCCAGTCCAGCTATTTGCTTTAAGACTATGTTGTCTTCTCTGGCTTCAGCCACACCAAGCAGAGTTTATTGCCCTCTGAAGGTTACAATCTGTGATAGATTTTTGTCTTTTTTGTGATACACCTTCTGACGTATTATACACAAATTCCAGTTAACAGGCTGGTGAGTCAATTGCCTACTCTGTGAGCTTGAACACAGACCAGTATCAGTAGAAGAGCCAGGACCTGAGCTTCTTCCTTGACCTTCAAGATACTTCAGGTTTGTTTTGCTAGTGTAGGACTGATGACATCATCAGGGGATGAAAAATGCCAAAGTCTAAGGTCCTGGACTCAGGTTAGCAGCTGCAGGACTTGAACTGCACAGCCCTGTACAACCCAGTGGACTTGCTGTGCTTCCTGCTGCTGCACATGTGCATTGTCTTCTGAGGCACCCCCTTCCCCTGAGCACACTTACCTCTCCTTACAGTTGTTGAAGTCCTCAGGAACACACCAGAGGGTGGAGAACACTCAGTGCCGAATGCTCGGAGCTTCCAGGAATGTGGTTGGGGTTGCCGTACATTGGAAACTTCCAGGATTCATGTGGCTTTGTTCTGGAGTCAAGCAGCACAAGGTATGTTTCATGGGAGTGATGGCACGTTGCAAGATCAGCCACAGGGAGATCACGTGTCTCACAAACTGTGATCAGGTGGTCTGTGGCTGATCTGCACCCATGTGGGTAATTTAGTACCACACAATCACTCTGGAGCTGCCTGTTGAGCTGGATGGATGTGTTCTCCAACTCGCAGCCGGCTCTTAGTGCTGACAAAAAAATTAAATCTTGGATCTCCCTCCCTCTGCCTTTGGTCAGGGAATATTACTCGGGGGATAGTATGAATTACTTGGGGGGGGAAGGGAATTACTGGGGCACAGTATGATTACTTTTATTTTTAGTAGAGAATGACTCTGTCTGGAAGTTAGGAGCAGGGAGTGATTGTTTCAAACTGGGGCTGCAGCTGAAGAGTGAGACCTTCTTGCAGCTGCTAAATGACAAGGAATGTAATTATTTTATTGTGAGGACTCACAACCTTTTTTTTATTCAGCAGCTGACAATTTAGAGCAATAAAACTTAAGGGGGACATCTCTTGTTTTTGAACTGGTCAGACTTCGGCTGAAAAAAAGATAGAGATCCTTACAGCGTGACCACTAATTTAGTCAAGCCTGTTATATGTTTTATTTTCGGTGCTTGACTACAGCAGCTTAATATAGTATCTCCTTCCTTGGACTGCTGGTGGGCTATTGAGACAGTCAAGCCAGTGTACTGTAGTATACTTGAGACAGAATTCCTTGTGAACTGTCAATAATATATTATTTTTTTTGACTGGAGTAGGCCTGCAAAAGAAAGGATTAGTGAGCAGCTAAAAGGGGACAGATGAATCTTTTGGGTTCAGTGGTGGTGGTGGTGGTGGTGGTGGTGGGGGTGTGACTTAGGCTGCCTGGCAAGTCAGGTCCAAGCCAGTGACAGTCACAAAATATTATTTTATTTGTTAGACAGAAGTTCAGAAATACTGCACTGGGTAATGTCATGCCCTAAGGAGCAGCCTGGATTTCCAGCTCCGTCTCCACCAAGGCCTAAAACACGTTAATAAATAATTATAGACCTCACTTCTACTCAACTAACAGTGGAATAACTTTGGAATGCCCAGGGGGAAAAAATCCAACCCTCAGAAAGTGCAACGTAAATACAGAATGCAGAAATGGACGGAGGCGGCTCCGACAGCGATAGTTCGCAATTCTCGGAAAGAGGCGAACGTCTAAGAGGAGACGGTTTGAAAATACCTCAGCCATCCAGACAAATAGATATTGTATTGCAAGAACTGAGAGACTTTAGAAAGGAAACACGCTCAACCCTAACAGCGCTCAGGACTGATTTGAGGAAAATGGAAAAGCGACTCGAGAGCGTGGAGGAGCAGGCCACGGTCATCGACTCTTGAGTAGATTCAGCTGAACGAGCCACCGTTCAAATGCACCAAACTATGAATGATCTACAAAAACGGGCTGAAGATGCTGAGGCCAGAAGCAGGTGAAATAACTTATGGATCAATGGATTTGCTGCGGGCGCGGAAAACAAAGACCCGATCACCTTCATACAACAATTTTTTAAATCAAAATTAGACCTACCAGGATCATGAACACTCAAGCTGGATAGAGTGCACTGCACGTTAGGCCCACAGTCTAACAATAGGCCACAAGCAATCCTGGTGAGGTTCTTGTGCTACCAAGAGAAGGAATTAGTGCTACGCAAGTCATGGCAGCAAGGAGATCTGACTTTTTCGGGCCACAGGATTTACGTCGATAATGATTACCCCATTGCAATCACAGCAAGATGCAGAGTTTATGCACCGATCCTAAAGAAGCTGAAGGAAGCGAAAATCAAATTCAGGACACCCTATCCCTCGAGATGGGTGGTTCTTTTCGAGGATGGCTCCAAATCGTATGAAACAGCAGAGGAGGCAGCTTCAGATCTCTCCAAAAATGGCCTTGCAGTAACTCTGGAACAGAAGCAACCTGCTGCTTCATTAGCAGTAGAGCTGGCACAGAGAGCCTGGAACAGAATCCCTAGGAGCAACGACGTAGAGAGGGGACCTTTGCAATTCAACAGATAATTGCGGGCATGAAACAGGCCAGATCACAAATGGAGGATACCTATTCTAAGGAATCAATGGCTAAATGACTGTCTGGATATGTTCCTTTTTTACTTTCTCTTCTCTATAGCCTTTTGATATCCCTTTGGGTCACTGAGATGCTGAAATTGATGGGGAGATTTCCTCTGGCTGACTTATGCCACCCTCAGTTAGCTCTGCCAGACCTATCTACAGTATGTGTTTCTGTGGAGCCTCCCCCCCACCCCCCAATAGCACCAAGTAAGGTTACACCGTAACATGGTCACACTGTGCTCTTTAGGTAACAGGACAGAACTGAAGATACTACCAAGTTACTGTCCAGCTGCCCCCCCCTTTTTTGGTATTGTTATTATTAATAATGTAGAAACAAGTTTAACTTTATGCCACACCATGGGCAGGACCCTGCCACTGGCTGAACCGCGGCAGGACCAGTGCCCAGGGGTGACATGCTTACTGGGATGGTAGAAATGGGACTGACGAAAAATAATTCAGATATCAGGAATACTCTTGGGTAACTTGTTCCCATTTTAACTGCCTCATATTGCTGAAGATAGTGAAGAGGTCTCACAAATTTTATACTCTGCCTTGGTGCAGTAAGGGTCTTGACTACCTACCCCTTACTTCCCTTACCCAAACAAAAACATTTGTTACGTAGTCTATCAGTAGATAGACAATGCCACATTGTGGCACCTTCGGGAACTGAGGGCTTAGTTGCCACCAGTTCCATGGGGGCCCATAGAAGTTCGGCAATCCTTGCCCTGTTGGCACGGGACTGCAATAGGAAAGTGTTTCAATTAATGTTAAAAGTTGATTATTCCCAGTTAGAGAGAATTGTTCCTCACTATTCCATATACAGGCAGTCACATTTTTCACAAGGGAGGAGTTGTTCAGACAGTATATCAAAAGATAGGAAGGCCAGGAATGGCCTGTTTCATTTATGTAAACGAATTGTTATGTCTGATGACTAAAATACCTCTCCAGATTTTGTCTTTGAATGTCAACGGACTAGGCAGTCCAGTAAAGAGGACTAGAGTGATTACTAGGTTTAAGAAAGCACAAGCTGGAATAGTATACAGTATATGCAGGAGAAACATATGAATGCTCTTGAGCATAACAAACTAGCTAGGGGAGGGTACACGCAGGTGTTTTCCTCTGCCTATACAAAAAGGCGGAAAAGAGGGGTCGCCATACTAATTTCTGCCCATACTCCCTTCCAACCTACCCACGAATGGGTAGACTCAGAAGGACATCTGGTAATAGTACAAGGTCTTCTACAAGACGAAGTAATTACTTTGGCCAACACATATTTTCCACCGGGATCCACCTTGCAAACAATTAGGTTCTTATTAAACAAAGTGGTTCAGTTGACTAAGGGCACCCTTATTTTGGCCAGTGACTTTAATATCCCCCCAAATCCACACTTAGACACCACCAAAGGAGCAAAAGGCAAACAACCAGCTTCATATAAATCTTTCAGACAATTTGTACAGGAGATGGGCTGGATTGACATATGGCGTACCCTCCATCCTAGACTCAGAGGATATTCTTTTTATTCCGCAGTACATGGAGCCTATTCTAGATTGAACCATTGTTATACACAAAAAGAAAACCTCGAGATAATAGTTGAAGCTACTATGGGAGATATAGTGGGCTCAGATCATGCCCCGGTGATCACAAAATGGGAATTAGGCATAGAGAAACGGAATATGATTTGGAGGTTTAATCCATTTTACCTCAGAGACCCCCTCTTTAGGGAGTTTATAGAGGAAAAATTCAAGAGATCCTTCAGGATAGCACTGACCCCAAGGTTTCACCTTCAGTTCTATGGGATACCGTGAAAACGGTACTCCGTGGCCACTTAATCAAGTACACAGCAATGTTGAAAAAACAACGTTATGAAAAATAAACCCATTTAGAGCAGGCACTCAACTTTTTTCAACTGGTACATCAGCAGGGGATGACTCAGTATTGCCACAGTTTAAAAGGGCTAGACAGGAGTTAGATGCTTTAGTGACTCAAAATACTGAGATTGCACTAGCCTTCCTTAGGCAAAGATATGGGGAAACAGGCCCCAGAGCTACATGCCTGCTGGCTTATAGACTCCGCAAACAGAAGCGCCTTACCACTATAGCCATAATTAAAGACCCAAATACTGGATCCCGATATCTGAAAACAAACCAAATTACCCAGGCTTTTTGTGATTATCATAAAAAATTATATTTTCCGGATCATCCTTCAGATCCAAGGGATATGAATGCATTCCTTGCCCCCCTGAAACTCCCACAATTATCTAATGACCAGCAGGAGGCTCTAGTCTCCCTGATCTCCAACACTGAAATAATGTTATCCATCTCTCGATCAAAAACCATGAAGACCCCAGGCCCAGATGGGTATGGGGCTGAATTCTATAAAAAAATTAGACCACAGGTTGCCCTACTCCTCCTCCAGGCCTACAATGGAATTCTTCAAGGACAGATAGACCCCTCACCCAGTTGGTCATATGCGGAAATGCCCCTGATCCCTAAACCTGGCAAAGACCCTCAGCAGTGCTCTTCTTATCGCCCAATTTCAGTCTTAAACATGGACTATAAACTTTGTATGTCTATTATGGTTAAATGACTGAATGCAGTGTTACCTGCCATAATTAATATAGACCAAACTGGATTTGTAAGTGCCCAATCCACTACGGGATAATATAAGAAGTACATTGCACCTAGTACACGAAATGCAGTCACAACTAGTCCCCTCGGTCCTTCTCAGCCTTGATGCTGAGAAGGCTTTTGATAGGGTTTCATGGCCCTTCCTGTATTCCGCCATGGCAGGGCTGGGTTTCCCCTTAGCATTTGTCTCTCTAATTAAAAATGTGTATTCCCACCCTTATGCCTGTGTAAAAGTCTCAGGACACTATTCCTCGTATTTTCCCCTATTTAGGGGCACAAGACAGGGCTGCCCAATGTCACCAGGCCTGTTCGCTCTCTTTATTGAGCCACTGGCACAAGCCATTAGGAGTACCCCCCAGATAGAAGGGATACAGGCGGAAGGGTCAGAGCATCGAGTAGCCCTATATGTGGACGATGTACTGCTTTTTTTTTCCAACCCGGAACAATCGACCCCAACCATTTTTAGTATATTGGAGCAATTTGGAGCATGCTCGGGATATGAACTGAATACCAATAAAACCGAGGCACTAACTTTTAATTTTTTCCCAGCACCATCTTTTACACAGGCCTACCATTTTTGCTTGGGACCTGACCAAACTAAAATATTTAGGTGTCTACCTTACACATAAGGCGAGGGATATAGAGGGGATTAGTTATACCCAGTTTTGTACCCAACTCCAATCAGACCTGGAGAGATGGAAAGTACTTCCACTAAATCTTCTCCAGAGAATAGAGGTTGTCAGGATGGTAATTCTCCTCAGAGCTCTATATGTATTTCAAAATATCCCCACATATATCCCAGCCAAGACGTTCTGCAGCTGGAATAAATTATTTAGTAGATTTATTTGGGCGGGGAAATGCCCCAGAATAAAATTTCCCACTTTGACCTTTCCCAAGAAATTGGGACGATTGGCCCTCCCTGACCCTAATTACTACCAATGGGCAATACATATAATGTTCATGTTGAAACGACTGATGAGGGGTAGTGTCATGCATTGGAATGAAATTGAAGAAGGCTTCATCTCCACCTGGAGCCTAATTGATACCACTATGTACTGTCCCCCCACCCGGAGCAAGAGCCTAAAAACCCAAGGATTTCTCACCAGTTGAGAACCTGGAAGGTAATTAAAAGGCATTTTACCCTCGGCCCACACCTATGGAGGCTGACCCTGATAGCTATGCTCGAGGGTTTTCTTCCAGTCAAATTAGATCATACATTTGCTGCCTGGGAAATTGCAGGACTTTTTAACATCGCACATTTCCTCATTGCTGGAGAATGTAGATCCTTCCAAGATATGTGCAGGTCATATGGGCTGAGAAGCCAAGATTTCTTTCGGTTTCTGCAGGTGCAACATTTTTATTACTCAATACCAGCAGAGAAACACTGTAATGAAACGTCCCTTCCCTTGGTGGTACTCCTTCAGCGAGGTATTGTTGCTGGAGGGATACCACATGCGATCTTAGCCATATATGCAGCACTGATGGAGACCCGGGGCCTAGATACTACTGAGATAAACACAAAATGGGGTCAGGAATGTGGATTAAACCTTCCCTCACAACAATGGGATAAATGCTGCTTATCGATATCAAGGCTCACTTACTCACATAGTTGGAGGCTGTTTGCATGGCAGGTGTTGATTAGATACTTTTGAACACCAGTCATAACAGCACACTTTACATCTGTTGGTCTTGGGGCATGCTGGCAAAAATGTGGAGAGTCTGTGGCACATCATGCCCATATATTCTGGCATGTCCCGAATTATAACCCTTTAAGAATTCCTTACAAAGTGAACTGGCGGAGCTTTGTAATATGCCAATTAATTTAACCGTAAATTTATTTATCCTGCATAATTTTCCACAAGGTATGGTAGATTCAAATTTGAGATACCTGCTGGGAAATCCCCCATTAGCAGCTAAAAAAGCCCTAACATGATGCTGGCTGACCCCTAGGGTCCCTGCCTTGGCGGAGTGGAGGGAGATGGTGACCAACATATACAGATCAGAAAATATTTCATATCATTTAAATGACAAGTCAGACCTGTGTACTATGAAATGGTCCATATAGATTTTCTATTTAAGTTTGAAAGACCCATCATTTATTCCATGAGCAGCATTTTAAATAAATAAGGAAACTATACCCCATTATTTTAAAAGAGATAAGCTGTCAAGAGAGGTTGATCAGGGAATAACCTAAGGGAATGAAGGATCGAGGCACCTGGGAAAAGTGAAAATAGCGGATCATAAAAATCTTTGTGTGTACCTTAGAGAAAAATATTCTGTCTCAGACAATAAGGAATTTTTTCTGTTGAGATAATATGTATGCTCATTATAAATTGGAACCTTGAACTTTTAATGATGGACTGCCATGCTACTTGATTTTAGGTATCTGCTACTATAGAGAGTAAGAAATATAATATATATCTCCTCTATACTTTTCTGTATGATCTGCTTAAATGAATTGTGACAATATGCCTGTACCCCCCCCGTTAATTGTTAAAATCTGAATAAAGGCCATATTAACAACAACAACAACAACAACAACAAAAAAAAAAAAATACTGCACTAATATTTTCTGGACTGGAAGCAAGCCTGTGACAATACTCCATATAATTTTATTTTCATTCTCTGCCTCAGTCTCTCATCTTGACACTGTGCATCCGGGAGGGGGGGACATAACTTGTTTCTGTAATAATTTAGTTGGAAAAAGGTGTGACTTACTGATCCCTGCAATGGACTCATCCTAAAATGTAACATAAGTCCTGGACTTACACATCTCCCAAAAAAATTTCAACCCCTGATAGTGCATGTTAATGTACTGCAGGCAAAGCTAATAATACATCAATGTCTAATGGCTGCAATTGCTGATAAACATGGTCTTTTCTAACAAGGCATACATTATAAAATGTTTTTAGTTCTCCAAGGGTTGCAGTACTCAGGTGTTCCTGTGCTGTTATTTGGCAGATGATAAACTTGGACCAGTCAGTAGTCAGGCAGGGTTTTTTTGGTGAGGAGGGTCAAAATCTCAGCAGGGTCTTCAGCCATTTTGCTGCCTCTTAGTTGCTATTACCTGAAAAAAATAGAAATGCTATTAGAAATATTTTTATTAGTACATTATTCATCTTGTAAAATTATAAAAAGAAAACACCATTTGTCCATGTTTTATAGCTGTAAAATCTGATGTTGAAATAAGCTATTTGTTTTAGAAATTATATAGTGTAAGCAGTTCATAAATTACACATATAAACAAAACAACAAGCAGAGAATATATTTAAAGTAAATTTGCCATAATGATATCAATATAGGATGAAAACACTGTAAACTTATACACATGTTAAAGGACAGTCATTATTTTGACTTTTTCAAGAAATTTGTGAAGGCAGTTTGACATGATTTAGAAAAGCATCCATATTTATCAAAGTTACCACTGCATAATACCCCCCCCCAATCACTCTTGGGTAGTTATCCCTTCATAAAAAAGTGTTAAAGTGTTTCTGTGTGTGAGGGGCTGGGGGTGGGGGGGTGCTACCAATTTCAAATTTAGGCGGGGTTTTCCATTTGGGCTCCCAGACTATCTTACAATCACAACCAAATTTTGGGTAACCATTTTTTCTTTTTAATAGAATAAACTATTCCTTGATGATTCATGGGGGTTGGAATCTAGCAATAATTGTGCCTCTGATGAAAAAAGACGACAAATATGACCCATCAAATTACTGTCCCATTACCCTTCTCTGAGTAGCTGCCAAAATCTGTAGTTGTTTTTTACATAAACAACTAGAACTATGGGTAAAGGAGTATAATATTATAACTTGAAGCTGAAGTAGGTTTCTGCTATAATAAATTGACATTTGATAACATTTTTGTGTTGAAATTTGTAATCTATAAATTTGTACATGTCAAAGGTCAGGCCCTGTACATTGGAATCATCCATATAAAAGCTACCTTCAACTCTGTTACTAGAGATAAACTGTGGCAGAAACATTTTGAGCTAGGCTATGTTTAATTGAAGTGTTACACACAAATAATCAGGCTAGGGTAAGAGTTTGAAATGCTGGGCAGTTTTCAACTTTCTTTATCGTGAACAAGGGTGCCTGTTGTTGCCACTTCTTTTTAATATTTATATCAATAGTTTGATTACTGAACCGTCTTCTATTGACACCCCCAATGCTCAAAGATAGATACCGCAATAGAAATAGTTTTGTATGCAGAAGATGCAGTTTTAGTCTTTCAGTCCCAGACTAGTCTTCAACAGGGTCTAAGTGCCATTTCTGTAATTTTTGGACATTTGGGATCTGGAGATAAATACTCAGAAAACTAAAACTGTTGTATTTGGGAATGCACAGGAAACAGCAAATAATATTAAACTGGCGTATAAAAGGATCCAAACTTGAGACTTTGAACTGTTACAAATATTTGAGTATACTTATTTAGTCAAATGGTAGATGACACCAGCATCTTGAATGAGCAAAACAACAGGAATACCAGAGGATAAAGGAAATAAAAAGCCTTGGCTATAAATTTTCCTCTAATTAATTTTTGGCACTAAAAAGGGCCTTTGATGCGAAGGTTATAAATCTTGCTTTATGGGTCTATGCATGAAAAAGGGCTATCAAAGTGTGACATTAGTGTCAATTTGTCAATTTTTAAAAGTTATAATACAGTATAGTACAGTAATTATTATAAGCATTTTTATGCTGTGACTCACCTTATTTCATTTCATTTAATTTTCATAAAATTTTTTGTAATTGCAGGTAGGTACACTGAGATACAAGATCCCATTTTCAGGCACAACCTTAAGTCAGTAGGTTCAACAGACAAACTACAACATAGAATACATTAATCAACCATTAAATACAATGAACAATTAACACATCATTTTACACAAGAGCAAACATTCATTTTTTTTAAATGAATAAAAGCAGCAGTGGAGAAAGTGGTGATTGATAAAGAAGACTTTACTTCATCAGGTAAAAGGTTACACACTGTTGCAGCGCAATACATGAAGAACCTTTTCCCTGAGTTTGTATGGACCAATGGAAGGGTCAGTTGGGTCTTAGTAGATGTCCGTGAACTGTACTGGGAACTATACGTATCCAAAAGGGCTCGAAGTGATGTTGGAATACCTGTGTGTAGTATTTTAAATGTAAAACGTGACATAGCCAATTTATAAGTATTTTGAATGGATAGCTATTCAAGGCTAGTCAAAATATTACAGTGATGTATCTGGGAAGGTGCCATTAATACAAACTTTCCAATTTTATAGAACAATGTTTCCTTCTGGGAAATAAAGGAAGACGATGAGGCATCGGTAATTAAAGAAGCGTAATTTAGGACCGGTAACAAACAATGTTGTGCAATAGTTTTATGAGAATCTTTGGTCAGAAATTTAGAAAGCTGATAAAAAGTACCAATTTTAGACTGTAACTTGGTAGTAACCATATCTATGTGTATGTTATATTTTAATGATGAATCTAGGTACACGCCTAGATATTTAAATGATTTAACAACTTCTATAACCCCACTACCCAGCATGCCAACAGTGAAATTACCAGAATATTTTTTTTTAGTTTAGGTTCTGAGCCAAACATCATGGAATTGGTCTTTAGCTTATTCAACACTAGATTGTTTTGAAAAAGTCAGGATTGCATATTGTTAAATTCAATGCTCAATAATAGATTAATATCGATGACATTAGAATCATGAGTGAATAAAACTGCATCATCTGCATATAATAACAGGTCACAATGCTCCACCACTTTCACCACTTTCTATGGACAGTGAAAAAAGTAGAGGGCCCAGTATGGAGCTCTGAGGGACCCCACACTGGACCTCTTGATAAGATGAACATATTCTGTTTAACTTAACACACTGCAGCCTATTAGTGTGATAGTCCCTGAACCAAGACAAGACAGGACCTCCCACTCCCAATCCAAATAGTTGATCCAGTAAAACTGTATGGTCAACAAGGGCAAATGCCTTGGTTAGGTCAACAAACACTGCCCCTGTTAAATTACCACTCTCGGTGGTCCTGAGGACAGTGTCTGTGAACCCAACCAAGACAGTCTCAGTACAGTGCCCCCCCAAAGCCATGTTGGTTAGGGGAGATCAAGTTATGGGTCTTGATATAATCGTTAAACTGTTTGTATACCAGTTTTTCTTGAAGTTTTGATAAAGCAGATAAAATTGAGATAGGGCGATAATTACAGAATTCAGTTTGTGACCCAGATTTAAAGACTGGGGCAATGTATGATTTTTTCCATAAATTTGGTATCTGGCATGTTTGAAAGGATAAATTAAAAATAACATTAATAGGGTATGCAAGTTGGGAAGCAGCAAGAGCCAGGATTGTGGGCGATTGCTCATCGCAGCCAGGAGCTTTGTTGGGCTTCAGGCTAGTTAGGAGTTTGAACACCTCAGAACTCCTGACAGTTTTCAGGTAGAATTTCTGCCAGTTCAGGTTAGGTTCAGTACAGCAGTTAGTTTGATCAAGTAATTTGTCTTGCCTCTACACACGCTGGCTTTAAGAAGCTCCACCATGAACATCTACTTGCATCAAGTCCTTGTACCTGCTTCCATCCACCTTAGCTCATCTCTTACTTGTCCTTTATCTTACTCTAGTTCCACCCTTCCTTTATATACTTTTACCCACCTCCCCTTCTCTATCCCCTCCCCCCATTACTTTCTCTTTTACATTTATTTTGTTCTGCTAATGGCACTTCTGTATATGGTCCATAACATCTACTAGTACTAAATGCTGTACTTGTGTTGCACTTGTTTCATCTATTTTAAATCTCTGTTCTTCCTGCTTATATTATGTACTTTGTATTCAACCCTGTATTTTACAGTCTTGCAAATTATTTGTATTTTTTCTGACTGCCCTTGTATCTTCATATTCAATGTGCTGCGTCGCATTGCTGTTGTTGTTTGTTCTTGTATTTTACTTGTATTTTCCTGAGTCGTGCCTGAAAATAGGCATCTCTATGCCTAGTGCACCCACCTGGTCACCAAAAGCAAATAAATAAATAAAGCACTGTGACTAGTATGGTCCATCAGGTCCCTGCAGTATAAATCCAGATTAGAGAATTGGGAATGTAATTCCTCTGCAATAAGGGTAGAATCTGTTAACAATTCTCCATTTATAAAAATGTAGTATGCAGCAGGATAACTCCCATTTCAGGTCCCGAGAAAAGTCCCCACAAAGTTGCACATGTAACAGGGGACATAAAAGTAGAAGACAAAGAACCTCTGTGCGCAAACACTGAGGCAAGGGTTACCCCAAAGGGCATTTGGCTGGGAAGTCAAGTTTCAAGAAAATACAAAATCAGTGGTGATTTGCATATGCAGCCCATGATGCTTTGCATTGCGTGGGCATGTCTGATTTTGTATAAAAGTAGAACTGTGTGTGTAACAGGGGACATAAAAGTAGGGCTGCACATGTAACAGGGGACATATAAGTACCACAGCATGTAATAAGAGACAGGAAATAGCAGTTCAATTTTAACAAAGTTTATCATTCAAGGTAAAAAGGTCTAATGGGTCATACAACCATACATTTAAAAAGTATTCAATATTTACAACAAAAAAGCATTTTTTTTTTAACTTCAGATTTTATTGAATATCCATTGTATCACTTTATACAACATTACATAGTTCCATTGATGGGAATTTTCTTAATAGGTTGTCTCCATTTGTGATAAAGCAACTATGTCTATAAATCCATCGGGGAGATGTTACACAAATTAAAAATTTTTTATCAATCTTACAAACATTTTACCAAGACATGAATCCTAGTTATTTTTCATCTCCTCCTTTTACCTTAGCTTTAGCTTAATTATCCCTTATCTTCTTCCCAGACAGGGGGCTTTACTCGTTGCCCCTAATCCGGGCAGACTTGTATAGTTAACAAAGTTCGGAACTGTGCTGACAGATGGACTTTACATCTGGATAACTAATCTAACATAGTATAACTCAACTTCCGCATCCTGATGTTTCATTCAAGTTTTAGCTAGCTTTAATACATCGGCTTCTTAAAAGATCTTACTGTCTAAAAAAAAAAAAAAAGATCTTCTAGGCATCACTTTCCTTTCTTAAAAAAAAAAAAAATTAAAATGAAACTTATGATGGAATGTCCGAGGCTTCCCTAATCAGGATCAAAGACTTGCCAGGGGGACCAGATGGTACTGAACCTCTCTCCACTTTGTCTTAGATTGTAAGTAATTTTTTCCATGGATTCCAATTGTCTCATTTTAACCTTCCATTCTTCTATCGTTGGGGGGTGAGGGGAAAGCCATCTAGATGTGATGGACTTCAGTGCTGCCACTCTCATAATCTGTGGTAGTAGCCTTTCTTGTCTAGGTCCTGTGATCAAGTAGGGAAGCCCCAGCACCATCTTCTTCCCTCTAAATGGGATCTGTAGGCCAGTTACTCTTTGTATGTACAAGTGGACCGCTTTCCAAAATGGGATAATTCTGGAACATTCCCAAAATATATGTGTTGGGGACCCCTTGGCTTTATTGCATCTCCAGCAGACATCTGAACTTCCCACTTTAAAATGTTTTGTCTTGGAGGGTGTAAGAAAGTATCTAAGGAGGACCTTTCAATGAAATTCTCGCCAGGAAGGAGAACTTGTCACATGCCAACCCCTGTTCAGTCTACTGTCCCAGATTTGTTGTGGGATCGAAATACTTAACTCTTTTTCCCATCTCTGTTTAATTATTTCTAGGCCTGGATTGTTTAGATTAATTAAAATATCATACAGCTGGGAGAGAGAGTGTGGGACATCCTTGATCACACTATTATAGTAGAAAAACTCTTCTAAAGGAGTCTTTCCTCTAATTATTTTTTGTAGCCTGTTTTCAGAAGTAATATAATGTCGGGCTTGTACATATCTAAAGTGGTCCTCACGGCAGAGGTGAAATTTGTCTCTTAATTGGGTAAAAGAGTGACAATTGTTCCTCTCAACACATTGGGAGAAGGTGGAGAGTCAATGTGCTGACCAATATTGATAGCCTGGGTCCCCTCTCGGGGGGATAAATGAGCCTTCAAATCTAATTAAAGAGAGCAGACCAGGTCCATCTGGGGTGCCAGTGATCCTTCTCAACTTTTTAAGAATCCAGAGGGAGTGAAGGATCCATGGGTTGGTGATCTCTCTGATCATGGATAAAGGCATATTGCCAGTAGGAACAGCCCACAAGGCCCATTTTCGGACTGCAGCTTCCTCTAGGTGATACCAACCGGAGTCAACCCGGCGTTTTATCCAGGAACACATCTGTGCACCTTGTGCCACCAGAAAGTAAAAATAAAAGTTTGGGAGAGCCAAACCTCCCTTGCCCCTAGGGGTTTGCAATAACTTCCTGGCCAGCCTTGTTTTTTTCCTGTTCCAAATAAAGTCTTGGATCTCTTTCTGTAGGTTAGCCCAGAATAGTCTAGGGGGTTGAATTGGGAGGGTTTGAAATAAGAATAAAAGTCTAGGAAGAGCATTCATTTTGAGAGTTTGTGATCTACCATATAAGGACAGGGGAAATAGTCACCACCTGGCTATGTCAGCCTGTAGGGTCTAAAATAGTTTAATATAGTTGTTTTTATATAGGAGGGAAAGATCAATTGAGATATATATGCCTAGGTATTTAACTGTATTTCTCTTGGCCCAAGCAAAAGGGAAGGATTCTTTGAAGGCCTCTGAGGGGGTACCACTCAGGATCAATGTTTCGGATTTTAAAAGGTTAATTTTATAACCTGCCAATGTGCCGTATTCCTCCAGGGAGTGAATTAGGGCCAGGACTGAGGTTTCTGGATGTGATAAAAACAAGAGAGAGTCATCTGCATACAGTGCTATTTTTTGGGTGTGGCCCTCTACTTCTACACCTTGAATCAAGGGGTTAGTTCTGATTTCTATAGCAAGAGGTTCGACTGACAAAGCAAAAAGGAGTGGGGAGAGGGGGCAACCCTGTCTTGTGCCCCTCATGAGGGGGAATCTTTCTGAAAGATGTCCATTGACCTTAACTCTGGCCTCCGGGGCCCTATATAAGTTGTTGATAACATTAACAAACTTCTCCCCCAGGCCGAATCTCTTTAGGGTTTCACCCAGAAACACCCAATCTACCCTGTCGAATGCTTTCTCAGCATCCATACTAACAGCCAGTTGGAGTTGTTTAGTGTTTTTATGTGCTGAAATCACGTTCAACAGGCGCCGGATGTTGTCCTGAAGAAATCTTCCTGAGATAAAGCCGGTTTGATCTTTATGCACTAAAAAGCCTATTACTTTCTGGAGACGGTTGGCTAAGATCCCAGTGAAAACTTTTAGATTCACTGGCAACAATGAGACTGGTCGGTAGGATTTGCAGTCCTCCAGGTCCTTATCTGGCTTCAAAATCACAGAGATCTGGGCCAGGTTCCAAGATCTAGGGGTTGCCCCCTCTCCCCTCCACAACTCGTTATATGTGTCTAGTAAGACAGGTAAAAGAGGATCTAAAAAGGTTTTATAAAATTCTGACATGTAGCCATCCATCCCTGGGGCTCTCCCATTTTTAAGATTTTTAATTTTTTGAGTTACTTCTGCTGCAGATATGGGGGCTTCTAGATCTTTCCTTTGCGTCTCTGAAAGGGTGGGAAACTGAAGTCTGTTAAGAAAGGAAAGAGTCTCCTTTTTGTGATTTATGCTTTTGTCTGTGCTGTAGAGGGTGGAATAAAATTTCTGAAATTGAGCAGTAACTAAGGGGAGGACCAAATTGTATTGTTTGTCCCCAGTGCTTTGAGCTTGGGGACTGCCCTAGAGGCTCTCTCCTTTCGCAACTGCCAGGCTAGGATTTTCCCAGCCTTGTTTCCGTGTTCATAGAACCTCTGTCTAGCATAGGCTAAAAGTTTTTCTGTCTGAAGGTCTAGGATTTTATTTAGTTTGGTTCGGGTCCTAAGTAATTCTTCCTCGCATTTCTGGTCTAGAGTATCTTTGTGGGCCCTTTCTAACTGGGATATCTTTGTTTCTAGTTCTACGCGTTCTCTGATCTGCGCTTTCTTGTGTTTTGATGCATAAGCAATTATTATTCCCCTTAAATAGCATTTTAAGGCATCCCATCTGATTCCTGCCTCCGTGTCTTCCCTCCGGTTTATCTCTAAATATTCCTTTATTGATTGTTGTATTAGTTGTTTAAACTCTGTAAGGTTTAACAAACTGACATTCATACGCCAAATAGATTCTGGAGGTTTTTGGGCTAGAGACATCTCCAGTGAAACTGGTGCATGATCTGAGATTGAAATAGACCCTATCCCAACTCTGAACATAGAGGGTAATGCATTTGCTGAGATCAACCAACGGTCAATGTGAGAATACATCCTATATTTGGGAGAGTAATATGTGTAGTCTTTATCATTGGGATGGGCGAATCTCCACGCATCTACTAGAGAAAGTTCTGCACATAATCTCGTGAGGGTCCTACTAGATCTTGCAGGACCTGTAGAGTGGGAACCTATTCTGTCAAGGCCTAAATCTGTCACTGTATTGAAATCTCCACCGATAAAGATTAACTTGTCAGGGTCCAGAATCATCTCTGTTAGTACTTTGGTCAAAAAGGTCACCCTTTTTCGTTCATCATTTGTGGCATATATATTCAGGAAGGTGCATTTTTGGCCCTTGAGTTCCCCCTCTATCTTCACAAACCTACCCTCTGGGTCAGTGTACACATGAGAAATGGTGCAAGGGGTATCTCTTCTGACCAAAATTGCAGTGCCTCTCTTGTTTGTTTGTTGAGTACATTCGGACGCATACACCTCACCCACCCAGCCTCTCCGTAATTTTCTATGCTTGGTCTGGCTCAAATGGGTCTCCTGTAGAAAGGCTATGTTAACTCCCTGTCTCTGTAACTCTTTCAGAATTCTAGCCCTTTTGACTGGACTGCTTATGCCTCGGACATTCCAAGAAATCAATTAAAGATCTGCCATTTAAAATAATATATACAAGGAAAGGAAAACCATCTCTGATTCTAGTATCCAGGAGCCTGCAGTAACCATATAGAAAAGAAAAAACATAGAACATTAACTTGTTAAACCACCTTAACTTATTTACAAAGCCTCTCACAAAAGGAAAAGGCATTTAGATGGCTTCAAGGTATCTTTATTCCCAACTCCACACCTCAGGAATTCTCTATGAAGTGTGGTAGGAGACCAAAATATTTCGGTCCCTGTCAGAGATCACCCCACCGTAGTAATCTGCGGGGTCCCCGACTGGGATGACTCCAGTCGCCTGAGTGACTGTTGGGCTATCTACCAATAGTTTCCGACAACAACTTATTTAAATACTGAAGAACTATTGCTAAAGGGGGGGAGGGGGTGTCCACCGATGGTTCCCAACAGCAACTTAATTGAAAACTAAAGAACTATTGCTATGGGGGGATCTACCCATAAGAGGTCCACTAGGGCCACTCGATCGGACCCCAGGAAGGGGGAGATAGGGACTCTTTCAGGCCTATCATCATATTAAACCTCCATCTCCCCCCAAGGGCCAAGGGACACCCCATAGCTCCTTGAAAAGGTGGGGGGGATGGGAGGGCCCCCTCCACTCTGACATCTGTTGCCCCTGACTTTCGAAATGGCCACCATGTGGGTTACTACCAGAGGCAATCTCTCGTATCACTGGGGGGGTCTCAACCTAAACCCATAAGCAGGGGAGTCTGTATCTAGTCTTCTTTGTTTCACCCCTTACCACTTCCCCCCTTAGAGGAGGATACTAATAATATGCCTTGGAGCCCATTTATGCATTTTCTTTAGGCTAAAAGTGTTGTCAAAGGACTTGACCAAGAGGGATGGTTTAAATGTTGCATCTAATATCACCCCCTCTCGTCCTCTCTGGATAACTATGCCCTACTGCTTCTGCCCTTGACATGGTGGGCCTCTATAAGCCCTCCTAGTGTTCAGAATTTAGGTTGCATGGTTTCAGGGCGACGTTCTGGTTAAATGTGGGAGTCTAATGCAATGGCCCCTGACCTAGGGGTCTCTCTGCAGCGACCAATGCTTACCCCCACTCCCCCTCCAAGGTCACAACCGCAGCCCATCTGAATGAACGAAGCCATGATTGTGGGTCAGTGTCCCCCCCCAGCCTAGAGAGGCCTCCACCTCCCTCATATGACCCCTCAGAATAAACTCTGTTTTACATTGAGATCATGTTTAGATCAGCATAAAATATAAAGATTTGTTATAAAGCTGAAAGACCCTTCCCAGTTGAAGTTCATCAGTCTGCAGCGGGAGGAGGCTTAGGATGATGCACAGACTGCTGTAATTTTTACCCCTAATGAGTTCCCTCTGTTAATTAGATGACCGGGAGTGAGTATGTCAATCCACATACCGCCTCCGCTACTCTAAGGCCTCCTGTCCACTGATCTAGCTCAGGTTAAAAATTGTCCCACAGGAGGCAAAATAAAAATAAAAGAAAAGGGAAGGGTTTGCATATAGATTCATTCAGTCCAGAACCTAAGTTCTCTGAAACCTGCTTGGACTGTAGAGCCTTGAAAAGGAAGGTGAATGAATTACTCAGACCAAGTGGCTTTACAGATTTACTCATCCATTCGACAATGAGGAGGAATCTTCCACCAAGGCTTCTGTGGTTAGAGATCGAGAGGTAGGACCATGCTGGGGGAATGCTCTGTTACAAACACTGTCCCACATTGAATTGGTGTCCTCTGTGCACTGGGATAGGACTCATTTTGTTCCCTTTCTTTGCCATGATTTTTTCGCCATGGCTGTGCGATGATCGACTGCGCTCTCTGCTGGAATCACTATATCATGCTGCTTCGCCCAGCTACAGCCCTCTGGTAACTCTTGGAATCTTTGCCAGCCTTCAGGCGTAAGTACTTTTATCCTGGCTGGATATTCAAGTTGTGCCGAAAAGCCTGCTTGTCTCATTGTTTTCACCATTTGAAATGCTTTCTGTCGGCGAGCCAGTGTTTGAGGCGCATAATCTTGATCAAAACAAAGACATGTGTCCCCAAAGAGGATTTGCTTTTTTGCCCAGGCTGTCCTGATGACTTCTTTTGTTCTAAAGTTGACAAAGGACAGTATTATTGAGCGTGGGCGAGCTTTTGGGTCTTTCGGCTTTGGAACTAATGAGCGATGGGCACGGATTATGCCCAGATCTTTGTCTTTATCTAAGTCGAGCAGCTCCTTCAGCAGGCTATCAATAAATTTTGGCATTGGGCCTGATTCAGTTTCTTCTGGTAGGCCATGTATTCTTATATTGTTTCGCCTATTTCGATTCTCTAAATCTTCCAGCTGTTGTTGTAGAAGTAGGTCTCGATAGTGTAAATCTTTCAGAGCTACATTGTGGAAATCCGAGACCTCCGTGTATTCTGTCACTGTCTCCTCTAGTTGTTCTGTTCGGCGGGTTAGCTCTACGAAGTTTTCCCTGTCCTCTGACGCTTTCTGCTCAATTCTGG
The DNA here is from genome assembly GCA_016271365.2 of Neoceratodus forsteri. NCBI lineage: Eukaryota > Metazoa > Chordata > Ceratodontiformes > Ceratodontidae > Neoceratodus > Neoceratodus forsteri. Next base: position 1,776,084,317 of record CM057450.1, on the reverse strand, counting down.
TGAGGGTATCACAGATTTGCTGTAAAGTGCTATAAAGCGTCTTCAAAGTTATAGTAAAATCTTCGTCTGTCTTCTTCATGAAGGTAGAGGGTTGCTCTATTAGGTCTGAAATTTCGGCCCGTAGTGCAGCCTGCACCTGTGTGCTTCGAGCTGGGAATTTTAGTTTAGGGTATGAGTCCGAAGTGGAATCTTTATGCTTTAGTTTCGGCGACATAATAAACAGTCAGTTACAGGTTCAAGTACCGTGATAGGTCTAGGCTAGGAGTTAGATTCTTATGGATATTCTTTAGTCAGTCGGGAGCTCTCTGTGTAGGCGTCCATCCTTCAGGCAACCGGAACCGGAAGTCCTCAAAAAAGCAATTTGATGTACTGCATCAGTTATCTATTTTGGCTGAATTACAGACTACCCCATTACCACAGACTTAACAATTTGCATATCTTTTTATATATAAAAAACAAAAATGTATTGAATAGTAACAAAACACATCATTTTGGTTTACTGCATAAGCTGTAAATACAGGCTGAACTATGACCACATGCTAACCTATGACCACAGGCTAAATTCACTACAGGCTAACTTCACTACAGGCTAAACACCCATCTGCAGACAACATGGAGGCATGCCAGCATCTATCTACACACACCATGGAAGCAAACAACTAAATAGCCAATGAAATCTGACAAAGAATCATTAAAGGATGCATTCTGAGCAGGGCATCATCAGTCCATATCACCTGGATAATGGACTGGCAGTGCAAGCCGAACACAACATCTGCATAAAACAGTATAGTTGTTTTTCACAGTCACTGCTTTTTTTTAGGTAAGCAAAGTTCTATTAAGCCACCACACATGTGCAAGATATGATTAACCAATATGGACCAGAGAATAATGTGAATTAGGGCACCACAACAAGCAGCATTGGGAGAGTGCTTTTAACATAAAGCGCCCCACCAAAAACAGTGACCATATGGTTTCATGCAGTGATTAACAATATGCCATGGTTGCCCTGTTATGCAACTAGAAAATCACAAAGGCACAATAATAATACCTTTAATGCACAAAAAATTGAATATTGCAGGCAGGGCCAAACAAGATTGCTAATGCAGCAGCACCACCACCCAAACAACGTGTGAATCACAGAACACAAACCAGCCACACCAACAAAATTAGTTGTTGCCTACTTAGATGTAAAACTCAGATGTGCATAAATACAGGTAATTGGTGTACGGGTGTACCAAACACATACGTGTGATATGCACAACTGTTTATTTGCAAGGTGGGGTTGGGGACGTAGTCACACACAAAATGGGTTCTGCAGATATCACCAGCCCAGTGCAAGCTATCTGTTTGAAAACAATTAGTGAGCATATGGGTGTGTTTGGTGATTCTGAAATTTAAACCAAATTACAGTAGCAGGTAGTCTCTATGGTGTTGTCCAAGTTAAAAATAACTAACTAACTAGCAATTTGTAAATTGTTTTGTTTTCACATTACCGAAAAACATAACCCCAACATCAAAACAATCAAGAACCCAGTAACAAATATTTTCAAATTACCAAATCACTTTCGCTTACTAAAAAAATGTCTTCAAATGAAGTTGAACCTATTATATAAAAAATCACATAAATTACAGCTTAACATAAATCCCAACAAGTAAAAAAGTTTTAATTTTTTTGGAAAAAACAAAAACAACAGGGTGTAGGAGTACAGGCCCCAACAGGATTGACATAGTCACTTCATACATATATATGGGGGTTCTTTGCACACTAACTGTCAGTGGGGTAGCCATATAGATTTGGTCACTGACAAATTAAAGAAAACCATGAGGGGGGTCAGGACAGTTTTAATTACCAGGATGGAGGGAAAACTATTTTTCCTCTCTTACAGACAATAAGAGAGAAATATATGGCTCAAGCTCTTTGTTGAGCAGAGATTTGGGAAAGCAGAATAACTGATAAATTATCAAAACTGATTTTTAAATTATTAAGAAAAACTTTGGGACTTGGACATTCTTGCCCAGCCTCCTATATAAGATCAGAGCTGGGCCTAACTAACCTGTGTGCATCTACTGATAGAAAGAATATATATTTTCTGGCTGAGACTGGTACAGTTACCAAAGGAATCAATAGTTTATTTATGTTTGGAAGAAAAACAATACCGGCATGAGCTGGGGTATAGAACACATTTTTGGTTTAATTCATTAATAAAAATATTGGACAGGTACAGTCTTGCAAAACTGAAAACTTGGGCAGATAATGGAATTATGAACAGTTTAAAATATAAAAAATACATTTCCAAGAGAGTTAACAACTTCTGGAATATTGAAGACTAAGGGGAGTTAAAGCAACAGCATATTCTAAATGGTTTGCAAAAAACAATTATTCGTTTGGGCTCAAACCCTATATAAACATCCTAGATGAGTACAAGCTTAGAGTATGACATAAGTTGGAACATTTCCCAAGCAATGTCCTCCTAGTGAGGTACAACAAACTGCCCAAAGAGTTGGAGGACTGTACCTGCTCAAAGGTGGGGTTAAGAAAACTTGCTCCATGTCATGTGGACATGCTCTTGGTACGAGAAGGAAAGAGCCTACTGGCTTAGACCTTTCCTAAATCCTGCATGCAACATAGATTATGAAACACTTACAACTCTACTACTGCACACTGCTGATGAATGGACAGTAATCAATCTGCAAAGTACGTCTGGGCTATCAACAAGATTAAAAGGAAGCTGATAGGAAATCAAATGGGATTTGTGCAATAATGTTTTATGCTGATTTACAGATTTCTCGACTAGTCTATGTAATCTTATGATATGTTTCCTATTCAACCAATTTTTATCTTATGTACAGTATGTAATCTTATGTACTTATATCAGAATCTTTTGTTTTGCACTATGGAGATGTTTGTATTTTTTGTATTTTTATGCATACCCTTTGTGATGGCTGCTTAGCCAAACAACAAAGACATGATGATGATTTACCAAATCACTCCATAAGTGAAGACAAGAAAGGAGAAAGGAGAAAATAAGCAATAAGAAGGGAAGGGAAAGACAAATTGTTAAACAAGGAAAGACACACTAAGCTGGAGCGTGTTTCCAGGTGCGACCTGGGAGCACAAGGAAGTTAAGTTACTTGCTCTGTGTCACACAGTATGCAAATGGGGGCTGATGGGCTTCAAACCCAGGTCCCCATGTCTTCAGCTCAATGCCCTAAACCACTACACTATACTGCCTCCTATTACTAATAATCGTAATACAGCTGGAGCCACGCAGCATCCCATCTGCCAGAAAAAGTAAAAAACAAAGCCAGGCATCCACAGCTCTGCCAGCAAAATGGAGGCAAGCATGCACCCATCAGATAACAAAAGCGAACCATGCATCCAATCAGCTACAAACAAAACAGAGGCACACCTAACAAGCAGCCCATGTGTATCCTCCCCCCAACAAAACAACTGTGGACTACTTTTTGTTGCATACTCAGTCAAGGGGTAGGCCCGAAGGCTTCACAAGCTACATAGGCACACTTGAGACTAATTCCTCCACAAAAAAACATCAGGCAGCAGAGAACAATCAACATTTTGTTTGGTGATGGAGACGCACATTGCCGCCCGGTTCAACTAGCTCAAACAATCCACCCCCAAAATGACCAGATTCTGCTAGTTTTCAAAGCATTAAAATTCACATTATTATAAGCCACTTTCAAACAACAGAAGTGCTATTTGTTTTTTAAACAGGCAGACCATGTGCTTCTGGTAACCTCCCCAAACAATTGCAGATCTTTGTTACTCGGTCAAGGGGTAGGCCCAAAGGCTTCACAAGCTTGCTGGACGCTGTATCATACCCAAATGGTCAGTAGCACACACATGAGCTGCCAGATGCAAACCATTGATGAATTGCTCATGTCTGTACATCTGCCCCCCATCAACACACAAATTCACATGGGTTACCTGTGTATGAAGGGCCATGTACAAAGCACTTTTTCAGTACAATGCATACACAATACTACAATAAAAAAATTACAATTCAAAGATGCACTCATTGACATACCCTGAGCGGAACATGGTATGGCACAGAAAAACAAGCACAGGCTGCCATGCAGTGGGACCAGACAAAGGTGACATGTGGAGGGAGGTCATTAGGGTTATAAACATGGATCAGGTCCCAAAGTCAGAAAATGCCTCTTATTTTTTGTTCTCACTATTTGGACATCATAAAGTCAGAAAATGCCCCCATTATCTTTTTGGCTTACTATTTGTGCATTAAACGTTATTTGAAGCCACACTCCATTACAGAAACGGCAGCAATACATACCAGCTGTGTGCTCAAACACAAAGCATGATGCCATGCAGTGGGGCAAACAAGCTGAGCCAATTCAAGGTCAGGAAATGCACTTTAGCCAGCCGTTGACCTTGCTGAGCACTGTAAAATATTCATGGGTGCGAAAACATTACCAGTTGTCCACAAAATAAAAATAGTAAAATGAACAACACATTATATCCAGCCAGCAGTCAAATCTGAATTCTTACCTTCTTCAGCAGTGAGTCCTACTTAACTGATGATCAGAGAGTTTGAGTATGTAACTGGGCTCCCCTAAGGGACGTGAAACCTTCCAATTAGCCTGGCTGGAAAACAAAAGGGCTGGCAACCAGGAGAGTGTACCTTTTAAACCCCATCAAAGTCAGCCCAGTTTCAGCAATTTGGCTGGTTCTGAAGAGATGAGGAAGATGCTCACCCATCCCCCTGCAGACTGGGACAAACATCCCTGAGAGCTGGACAGGAAAGCCTTATCACTTTTAAGGGCATATATTTTGACCTTGACATGGTGAGGAAAAACTCTCAAAGGCATACAAGGAATACAGCAGAAACCAAGCTTGTGTTTTAAAGTAGATACCTGCACAAGACCCCTTAGTGTATCAAGTTTCAAGGGCTAAAGTGCAACTAACAGAGCTGGATATAAATAAACACCTAACATGTCCTTATCTTTAGGGCCAGCTGAAGGGCGGGAATGGTTGCGAAGCACATAGAAAAAGCTTGGAAAATAAAGACAGGAGACTATACTGTGTTGTAGAACAATTTACTTTGGGAAGCATTTACAGTAACTGACATTACAAACCGTTTTTCAACACATCCTTTGCTATGTCACAAAAAGGGCCACCATTACTGATACATTTTAAAGAGAAAAAGTATAGTTTAATAGCACAGAAGCATCTAATACCATTTTTTTAAATTTATCTCTTTACATGGGATATAATAAAAAGCCACACCAACAAGTATATTGTAGGGATTTCCCTGCGTTTGGCATCATTTAGAAGTTAGTGGCTCCATTGGTACCCCTTTTCATGCAGTGACCCATATATGGTACTGAAATGTGTGTGTGTGGTTGGGGGGGGGGCGTTGAAAATACTAAACTGTTACAACCAGCCCCAAATTGTTTCCACTTCTATGTTTTGTGCAATTATATTAGCCTGTATTCTATTTTGAATGTAATTATTGTATATATTGTAGATACCTTTGAAATTGATATTTCTGTCATTATCTTGAGTTATGTTACCACAAGTTGTTGTATTTTATTCTATGTGTTGTCTTGTTTCATTGCTTGTACAAGGGACCTCCTTGCAAATGAACTTGCTCAATGGATCTTATCCCTTCACAATTAACTTGAGCTTAAAAATTGTTTCATTTGCTCTACAGTTAACTCTTGATGTCCCAGGGAGTGTTTAAGAGCCAAAACAAGATGAGCAGTCCATGAATCGCTGGCAATAACAAGATGACTCAATTATCTACTTTAAAGGGGGCAGGAAGTGTGTGCTGCTTGGCAGCAGTGAGTAGTGTTCCTATTTATAGAAATGAAATTCATACCTCCAAATGATCTAAATTTAACTGAACCTGAATAAATGATGTGAAAAGCTGCTTTGAACTCTTCGCTTTATGGACACTATTCTGCACAGTTATCTTCAGGGAATCAGAAATGTAACTTGTAAGTAAAAATAAAATGAAATGAAGTTTAGAGTTGGTACTATGTCACGGCTTGTGTACAGCTTGCTAAGCATGAGCTGTTAACCTATCAGAGCTGAGCTCAGAGTTCTGTAAACAAACAGTGACATACTTAAAACTTTTTATAAAATGGGAATGAAAAATCCTACATCCTGATTGGTCCTTAGCTAAGCATTAGAAGTATCTAATTCATGGCTGAAAACAACTGCTGGCCAGCTGGATGCAGAGCATGATAAAAATCCTTGTGCCACTTCTTAGAATGTTACAAAATGTAATAGCCATCATTTTCCCCTCACAGAATGAGAGTTTGCCACAACAGCCTTACTACCTGACATATTATACATAAGCTGCTTCTTTCTCTTTAAAACAAAACACATCTAATAAAAGCACGAGGGAAAGACTCTTTTTTAACTGTTTTTGGTTTTTTAAACTTTTTTCCCTCAATAAGGAGTGATCTGCCAGCCCGCCTGCCCACCACTCCATCACAACAATCATTTTGCCCCTCGCACATGTTTAAATGTTTTTTTTTCTTAACCCATACCACTATTTTAGACCTTGGAAAGCCTCTAATTGCACATCAGACAGCCCTTTATCGCAAATAGGGAGAGCTTTGTGATGTAATTCAGTCCCACAGTGCCACCAATGACAGTCGATGGTAGCTGGTGGCAACATCACAACACACGTGCTCACACTCACAATTGTTAACTCGCGTCTGTACTATGTGCTGCAGTGTCTGTGTCAGTTTAACTAAAAAATTAAAATAAAGAATACCCTAAATGGCAGCAATCCACAACAACTAAACTGTTGGCCAAGTGTGTGTGGTGTGTGTGTGTTGGAGTGGGGATGGGGGAGCCATAGCAACAACAAGCTATAGTGGCCAAAGGAGGTCAAATTCCTCAACTCAAAAAAAAAACAACAGCAAAAAAAATTACTGAGAAACCTAATGTAGACAAGAGGAACTACTTTACATTAAATTACAGTAAAGATTGCATTTTTTTATGATTTTAACCTATGGTGTCTAATTTTTTAAACCATCTACAATACAGATTCCCATTTTATAAGCACAAGGAGACACTCTAGGGGTGTGCATTAGTCATTTCTAACACACGGCCAGAGGCATAGTGAGACACCTGCAGCCTGCAGCCTCGTGCCTCACTACACCCCTGGCCATGCATCAGAAATATCTAATGTACACCCCTTCTGCCTTACTGCTTATAGATCACTGATTCCATGAAAAGAACTGCAACAGAATGCTACCCAGTGCCCATAAAGACAAAACAATGCAAAATACAGTTTTTTAAAAATGTTTCTTTGTTCATGCACTGTTACATATGGATCGTTGTATGGTATGAATGGTGTGATCGCAAATTCTCTCACTGTAAGTATTACCTGAGCAACCGCTCCCGTCGTCATGGGGCAAAAACCACACCACTGGGTTTTGTCTTAACGTTGCTTTATTTGATCAAATCTTTCACATGCACGCGGGAGTTCTGCAAAGGAGAAAGCTCCCCGATTACAATTTACAGCAGTTTTTATACATACTTGGCGTGGCTTCACTTGATTTTTTCTGCTTACAACAGATGCACAGAACTCTATTATCAGCATTTTTTCCTTATGTGGAGTTGTTTTCTACCTTATTCAGTTCTTTCTTATCAGACAGCAACTGCCAGTTCTAACTAGTTTTATTCAGCTACACAGCTATATTTTTCACCTAAAGTAACCCTGCTTCAGCAAGCCTGGACATGTGCATTTATTTTAGCTACTTAGTTAAATCATGTGAGACTAAGCATTATTTCATATTCTTTTAAAAATAAAATCACTTACACTCCCCCCTTTTGATACTCTGTATCAACTGGCTACCCACCTACACTATAGTCACGTTTGGCTCATTATGGAACGGGAAAACAAATGGTGATGGAATTGTATATTTATTACAAATAACTTTTGTTTTGGGAGCCAGAAAGCATATGAGAGAAGTGACTAGCTTGCTACAAATGTCAAAGTAACCTTGTACCAGCAACCAAATGAGGTATCTCATTATTTCTTATTAGTTTTTTGTTAAACATATTTTTTTAATACGAGAGAATTATATGATGAGAAACTTTTAACAGTCAAGGCTAAACACAGCTGTGTGCATATTTTGGCCACAGCCTCATTTTATGCTTTTAGCTATTTTTTTTATTGTATAGAATTTTACAATTAACCCTTTTAAAGTCTTACATACACACATATTAAGTGACATGGTGGTATTTAGCCACTTGCAGCCTTTTGCTACTAGATATACCAATTTACATGTTGGCATTATTTAGTCATTTACTAACCATTTTTACCTTTTACTAGCCCTTTAGCAATTTACACTAGCCATTTTACACCTTTTATTTCCTCAACCTTTTGGTTAGCCAACTACATATTGTTGATAAAAGTTTGGTCACTGATTACTAAAACCTTGGCCACTGGCCACTTTTAATAATTTCCACCTTGAAGATAGGAGGCCCCTGAGGGACTCGAACATTCACAAAAATTGAATATAAATGTAAAGATATTAGTTATTAACTGAAGGTTAAAAAAAAATAAACATTTCTACTTTTAGACTGTTAGACTAGGTGAATAGGTATATGATTTAAACCTGGTTGCCAGCATACAGATAGTCGAGGCATTTATAAAAAGCATACTGTTTTGGAGTTGGTACAGGGGTGGTTACAGATGGAACACAAATTGTGATTTTGTAAAACATAATACAGAATTGAGGGATGTCAACACCACAATTGAAATATGTGAAAAAATGCTAACATGTGACACCACATATAACACAATATAACATAACAATTTTGTTGATGAAAAAGAGTTTATGGAATCCACTTTGAAAGTGAATAAGGTAGATGCTACCTTGTGTTGAGGTGTGGCACACCCTTGGAGCTTGATTGAAGAATTTGTTGATAATGTCTTTTGACAGATAAGTCCTTATAAAACATAATAGTCCATGAAATTAACAGTTCATATGTCTATATAAGTAACCACAGGTTGGTGTAGTTACAGTACAGGTGAAATGTCATTTGCAGAATGGTGGTAACCCCACAAGGCACATGGGGCAATGCAGACAGTAATTTAAAAACAAAACACTAGCATAGTAGAAAAGTCAGTGTTTATGTTGCTGGCTGCTGGATGGCTGATTGGCAGACACACTGGCCAGGGGTGCATTAGATTGTGCATTGAGTCTTTTTAATGGAGTAGCCACCCACACACACACACACTGGCATGGCATTTGTGTTGTGGTAGTTGATTACATCCCGGCATAAAGATTAACAGTCCATAAAAAGGTAACAATTGACAATAAACCATTAAGAACACAGTCCATAACAGAGCAATAGGGTTGTAGAAAGTACCAGCCATGTTTGGAACAAGCAGCAGTGAAGAAAATGGATGTCTTGCTTGAAGATCAATTGGAAAAAATGTTTTTGCTGAAGTTAGGGGATTGCCCCTACCCCAGACTTAACTTCATAGTAAGCAGAAACAATAACCTTGATTGCAGAGTCTGAACTGACTGGACCTTCCTCCGTTGATTTAATAATAACTGGATTCATGCAATAGTCCTTATAAGGAACCAGTCAGGCACAAAGATGGTGATAACATCAAAACTGTGGCAGTTGTTTTCTTTTTTAAGGAAAAAGATGAAGGTCTTAGCAACTTAGATGAAAGTATTACTGCTGTTGAACGTGGAGATTTTATGTGTGCCACACTGTGGAAACCTGCAAACTTGCAAAGTGTGTTAGACACTGAGTTAAAAACACATAAATAACAATCTTTTAAACCATTTACTTTTTGTTTTGTAAAGAGTGGTGTGACAGAGCCTAAATTCTGGCAATGGGAAAGAGAAAAATTAAAATGGGACATCAACCGCACCCCTGGGGGTGCAGGCCGAGGTTCAATTATACCATTTGACCATCTGTAAATCATGACAATGTTATGGTTACACCCTGCTTTCAAATCACAGAAGCAGTTATGACAGTGATGAACATTATTTCCCTGTCTGTTGCAAGCAGGCCTGACTGAGACCTGAGTTATAAAATTTTGTAATGTTACAATAACACGCTTTAAACATATAGTTTATAGCAATCAATTAGTGGGACAAATACATATGTTGTTGGCCTATGCCAATTTAATAACAGTGCCTATTGCACCTGTGACAAGTGAAAGGGTCTACCTTCTTTACCCTGTATAGTGAAATACTCCAAAGTACTGAGTGGGGTAAGGCTTGAAGCATAGGTTTGGAGTACAATCTAAATTTTGCATATTATAATTGTTAAAATTTAAAATGACAAAACCTGCATAGAGTGCACTTATTTTTTTAAGGGTACCTGTGAGTAATAAGACAAATGGAGCATTAATTTGACTTTTGGTTTTGCTTTGGAACATATTGTAGGGGTGGGTCAGCAATGCTGGCCCCAGTATTTAGGTTTGGTTATGAGCATTAAAAACGTTATACATGTGGAGTACTTTTCTGAATACACACATGATACAGTGTAGCAGGATGTACATCAAAACATTATAACATAAATGTGAAACATTAGTGTTTGCAATAGAACAATTTCAGTATTGAGCATAATGCATAACATACATTTTAAACAACAAATATAGACTGTAAACTTAGCTTAGAGTCTAGAAATGTTAGAGTATTGTGAATTTACTGGTTGGATAAAAATGCATTCATTGCTGTAAGGCTATGACAAAAGTTGTTTTACATTTGTTTTGACAGGATAAGAAAGCTGAAAAGACAATTAAAAGAATGAATATGTGTGGACATACATACACAATTTCACCCTCCAGGGTAACTGATTATTTGCTGAGGGCAGAAGCCCTTGCACTAATAATAGGTGTGAGATTTAACTGTTTGCACTAGACAAAGCAGAAGGGCTTGGGCTGGGTTATGCTGTCAAAATACCTTGGGTCTTTTTAAAACCTGTAAATAAGAAACAATTATTGGCAAATACACATTTTCTTTATTTACCCCTTTGGGGGGACAGTGATGTACCTTGCAACCTTTGTGGGTATTACACTGGAAGGGAGGAAGGGTAGCTTACCCCCTTCCCCCAAGCTCCTACTGGTGGAAGAGACGGCTCGAATACTGTAGCAATAAAAAGGTTAGCTGTGGATGGTGACATGATCCCCACCTACTACACTTTAAATTATAACAAGATAATATTACAATTAGTTTAGTAAGTTTCATACCTTACTATAAAGATGGGAACTTCTTTTCTCTAGAAGAAAGAGAAGAAACACAGACAAACAACAAAAGCAAACATACACAAGTTTAAAATAAAACAAGATTATTTCCATAGGATAAAAAGCCAAGCGTCCCTGGGTTCCCTTATCCTAAGCATGACAAAATGTCAGCTGAGTTTATAAAAAATCTGGATTGATGGTAATACCGTACGTACGTATCTCTTAGAATGCATTTTAAAAAAAAAAATGATTACACCATGGTCACACATAAAAACAAAAGCCATTGTTTTTAACTGTAGATGGTAAACTCTCAAAAACAGCTGCAATAGTCCTTTTTCAAAAGTGTACTGCATAAATATAAAAAAGTAATATAATAAAAAAAGTATGGGAAGGTGATGAATAATTCTCCCCTTCCAGCTGGAGTATTGCCTGTGTTGGCTGCAAGTCAGAAGAAATGACAAGAGAAAAAAAAGTTTGTTTTTTTTTACTTAGAATACTAGTTTTGTAATAAAAATCAAATTACATGGTTCACTCTTGGTGTGCTTTCATGAAAACATACATTTTGTGTGAAAAGTTGTGCTTTAGGTATGGAATACACATTAAGTTTGAACTGGTAGTAACATAGAATGTTGAAACACAAGAAGGTAAAATAATGTGCAAAAGGTCACAGCGTGCATGCAAGGGTCTTTCAAACCCAGCTATTTTTGTAGTGTCCTTGAACACTACTGATATTAAAATATCTTTAAATAATAATAGAGCATACAATAAAACTGCTGGCCAAGACAGTACACATACACAAAAAAAAATACTTAACAGAAAATAAGACTGATATTATTTTACACCAATTTGCTGAGGTAATGCCCATAGTTTCATTAGAAAACTGTACGTGTGTTAGATATATGTGCTGCCTCCTGCCCGTCTTGTAACACTGACAACCTGTTAAACCAAAAAATTTATACATATCTCCATGCCAAATCTTTTCAGAACAAAACTCTTTTTTAAACACCTTCCAACTCCTTTAAAATACAGCACAACATATCATTTGTAAGTGAACACATTTAGTATAACATGGTTACACCTTTTGGTGCATAGCCAAAATATGGCACTCTGACATTTTGCAAAAAGTTTTTGGTTATAACTAGAAGTATGATAAAGCCATTTATAACTGTTAACACATTACATTTTCACCTAGCAGTGGCTTGGCACATTGCCTGCAAACTACAAATCTTTCTGCACATTGCAATCTGTGACGTCATAACTCTTCACCATCAACACTACCTGCTCCAACCAACAACTACATACAAAAGTTCTTCTCTGACCCTATCTAGGCAGCACAAATGTACTATTAAAAAATAAAACCAATTAAAACAGTCAGCTATGAGGCAAAGAAGCTTCTTCTCTTTTTTTTTACTGTAACATGTCATGCACCAAAGGCAGTCAATGCTATTTTGCAATTTGGACAACAGAACATAATTATAGAACACGGATATACGCTAGAAAATATGCACGAGAGAGAACGGAGCATTACCTTGTTTAGTATATATATCACAGAAATAAAACAGACAGACATAAAACAACTTTAAAATAAAACAATTCAGACTTACCCGGTGCCAAGGCATTTTCCTTCTTCTTTTCTGATACACTGGTCTGAGTGAGAAAACTGACTGCAGGACCTTCGTGATCATTACCAAATACTGCAGCTATTAACCCTTTCAAAGGTTTTCTTTTGGCCATTTTAGTAACCTACCAAACCAAGTATCTTCCCAGAGCTCTGGTTTGCAGTTTAAAAACAAAACAACACAAAAAAAATCTGTAACAGTACTAGGTACTAGGTTGAGATCTATCTGGTGGAGGTCCCCAGTACCTGGGTTTGGGATTAAATGTTTCAGCCTCTATAAGAGGCAAGGGGACTTGAAATTGATACAGAAAAACTTGAAACTACACAGATAGGCAACATGGGGGATTTTCAAATCATCCCGTCTGTAGTCACCTACTGTGTACATCCACAGTAGTTTATTTTCTTTCTCTAAATGTTGCTTATCTAACATTACTTAATCAGCCACTGCTTTTCTCCTAAAAGCAGCCTGAACTGTGAAAGCCGTCATTGGCTCTAACAGTATATACTTGCAGCAAGCACAAATTACAAGGGCAAAGGGCAGTGCAGTTGCCCTTGTAATTTGTTTGGCCAAACTTGTCAAACATACATTTTGCCGGTCCAGATAATACTAACTCTGGACCCAGCTTATTTGTTGTTCCCTTGTTTCCCATATTATCTAGGCCTGTCCTTTATAGTGCACACTCGCTCCAAGGTATTCTTGTACTTACAGTGATGATGAGTGTCGCGCCTCTAAAGGCCACGTCCTGATGGGTTCCACAAAATGTCCTTCTTTTGTCCAAGGAAACAACCCGATCACGAGGTGACATGGACCGAAGAACTCATCCTGCCGACTATGCCAAAACCGTGATTGCAAATTCTCTCACTGTAAGTATTACCTGAGCAACCGCTCCCGTCGTCACGGGGCAAAAACCACACCACTGGGTTTTGTCTTAACGTTGCTTTATTTGATCAAATCTTTCACATGCATGCGGGAGTTCTGCAAAGGAGAAAGCTCCCCGATTACAATTTACAGCAGTTTTTATACATACTTGGCGTGGCTTCACTTGATTTTTTCTGCTTACAACAGATGCACAGAACTCTATTATCAGCATTTTTTCCTTATGTGGAGTTGTTTTCTACCTTATTCAGTTCTTTCTTATCAGACAGCAACTGCCAGTTCTAACTAGTTTTATTCAGCTACACAGCTATATTTTTCACCTAAAGTAACCCTGCTTCAGCAAGCCTGGACATGCGCATTTGTTTTAGCTACTTAGTTAAATCATGTGAGACTAAGCATTATTTCATATTCTTTTAAAAATAAAATCCCTCACAATGGCAAACCTTAAAAAAGAACACGATCATAAACAGAGGCTCCCCACCCCCCAAAGCTTTACCTCCCCCCAATGGAACACTACTGTTTTTAAACTTAAGGGAAAGTGGTCATAAACAGAGAGGTTCCGCACCCCCAAAGCATTACCCCCCGATTGGGCTTTTCACAAGAAAAAATTTTTTAAGTATTTTAACTTACTTTATTTTAATGTTGTAAAGTTTGGGATTCCTCAACATGGCGGATGCTGTGTAATTCCATTTCATTGTGAAAGTGCAGTGCTGCACCGCTCACCTCAATACGAGTGTACTGAGATCAGCAGTGCGGTGCCGCACTTTCACAATGAAATGGAACCGTGCAGAGTCTGCAATATTGCAGAATCCCAAACTTTACATTAAAATAAAGTAAGTTAAAATACTTAATGTTTTTCCTTGCGAAAGCCTAATCAGATGGTAAGGCTTTGGGGGGTGGGGAGCCTCTGTCTATGACCACTTTCCTATAAGTTTCATTGTTTTCACATAATGCAATTACACCATTCTCATACAAAGCAGAAGGAATGTAAAACAAGAGTATCGCTGCTGCAGTTAACCTACATTTGATAATCATAACACATCATTTTGTACTCTGGAACAGTAGGAGAAGGGGGAAACAGTACATATGTCCCAGAACTGTGAAATAGGTAGTGCCAGCCTCTTCAGTAGCTGCAGTGTCAGCTGGAAGAGAGAACACAACAGATATTAAAATACAATTTACCTGTGATTGCTACTCAGTCATTTAAACTGATAATAGTACAGGAAAAACTTAAGTCCCTGTCATGCACCACCCCCCTCCCAATGATCAAACAGTAGACCAACATGGTTAACTGTGGACTTATCAACATGTTTAAGATAAAAGAGAGTTCATAAGGAAACCTTTCATACCTAGTTATTGCAGTAAAAGAACCTGGGGAGTGCCAATATAATGAACTGCATATATGCACACAAAAGTTAGAAAATATCACGACTCCAAACTGAGTCTGACCGTATGGTCAGCGCCATGAACCAAAAACATGCTCTCCCTCTATATTGCCTACCAATTCTCCCCGTAGGACCCCAAGATATTTAAACATTTAACAATATATCTACAGCATTTTCACAGAGTGGTCAAAAGTCCTGAAACAAGAAAGAAGCAACAGTAGTCCCAGCTATTGGTATAACAATGCAACTGTCCTGATTAGGCCATTAAATGTCTTAGCCTTTCTCAGGGATCAGGGGATTTGCATCATCAAGTAAGGAAAAAGGTCTGGCTCCCTATATAATGCACAGGGGAAACACCAGACCTCGCCCAGCAACTAACACACCGAAATCTGGCCAATGGAAAATCATGTACACAAATGCTCGCAGTCTGGGAAACAAGATCCCAGACCTGCAGGCAATAATGACAGAGGCTAAATTGGACATAGTAGCCATTAGCAAGACATGGTTTACCAGTAACCACACTCAGGAGACTTCAGTGCCTGGCTATGTACTGTTCAGAAGAGACAGAAGTGCAAAAAGGAGGGGGGGCCCTTTATGTCAATGAAAATATCAAACTACAGAAATTCACAATACACACATAAGGAGCCAGAAGAACTCTGGGTCACCCTGGAAACAGGAAATGGGACAGCCATATGAACTGGGGTTGTGTATAGGCCTCCAGACCAGGGGTAGAACATAGACACATTACTGTTAGAAGATATAGAAAACATGACAGCTAAAGGGGAGGTTCTGATAATGGGAGACTTCAACATGAGAGACACAGATTGGTCAATACCAGCAGGAACATCTGCCAGAACTAGACACATAGTGGCTTCCCTGCAGGGGGAGGGCTTCAAACAACTGGCAGAACAGCCCACAAGAGACAGTGTTATCCTAGATCTGGTACTAACTAACAGGGAAAGGATCACAGATCTCCAGGTAAAAGGTCACCTGGGGGCCAGTGACCATCACATGGTATGGTTCAATTTGGCCACTAGAATTAAATCATCCCATTCCAAGGCAAAAATAAGGGACTTCAGAGGAGCTGACTTTGATAAGATGGCCAACAGAGCTAAGCTAGCCCTGGCAAAAAGAAATACAGGCAAAGTGGGCAAGCAATAAAGATGCAATACTTGAAGCAACATCCCATTGTGTTGGAAAAGGAAGTGCAAAAGAAGAAGGAAACTACTTTGGTTCTCAAAAACAGTAGCAGAAAAGGTCAGAACCAAAAGGCTGACCTTTAGGAAATATAAGGGAATGCAGCGGGATGAAGACCTCGGGAGGCATACCAAACTTCCCTAAGGGAAGCAGGGAAGGCAGCAAGGCAGTAAAGCAGGCAAAGGCCCAAACTGAGGAAACTCTAGCCCAAACAGTAAAAGAAGGTGACAAGATTTTCTATAGATACATTAGTGAAAGGAGAAAGTCCAGACGGGGTATTGCTAAGATCAAAAGGAATAAGGGGACATGTGAGGAGGAGGACCATGTAAAAGCATATATCCTAAATAGATACTTCTGCTCAGTATTTACTGAAGAGAAGGTAGGGTAGGGCCCACAGCTTAGCACCATCCACACAGGGGGGAGGGAAGTGTGCACTAGTCCCTTCACAAGAGAAAGGGTCCTACAAGAGCACGATAAGCTTAGGGTGGAGAAGGCAATGGGGCATGATGGCATACATCCCAGGGTACTAAAGGAGCTAAGGGTGGAACTAGCAGAGCCATTATCAGAACTGTTTAGTGAGTCTCTGAGCACAGGAGAGGTCCCAGAAGACTGGAGAAGGGCTCATGTGATCCCACTCCACAACAGTGGTAGCAGGGAGGAGGCAGGGAACTACAGACCAGTCAGTCTTACCTCTGTAGTGGGCAAGACTATGGAGGCACTCCATAAGGAAAGGATAGTGCAACACCTGGAATCCATAGGAGCACAGGATCCAAGACAGCATGGGTTTACAAAAGGAAGGTCCTGTCAGACTAATCTCATAGATTTCTTTGACAGGGTAACCAGAGTGGTGGACCAAGGGGGAGCAGTTGATGTTGCCTACCTTGACTTCCGTAAAGCTTTCGATACTGTTCCACATAGAAGATTGATTAATAAGCTGGGGGCTTGGGGTGGGTCAGAAGTTGGTCAACTGAAACATAGAAACATAGAATTTGACAGCAGATAAGGACCGCTTGGCCCACCTAGTCTGCCCATTTTCCTACCTAATAGATAAGCTGCAGATCCTAATTAACCAACAGCTTACTTCCTCCTACCCCCCACTAGGACTGCCTTATGTCTGTCCCATGCATTCTTGAATTCCCCCACTGTTCTTGACTCCACGACCTCCTCAGGGAGGCTGTTCCATGCATCCACAACCCTCTCTGTGAAAAAATACTTCCTCACATTACCTCTGAGCCGTCCCCCTCTATCTTCAAATTGTGCCCCTTGTTCTTGAGCATCTCTTTTTCTGAAAGATGCCACCCTCTTGGACTTTGTTGATTCCCTTGAGGTACTTGAAAGTTTCTATCATGTCTCCTCTCTCCCTCCTTTCCTCAAGGGTATACATATTAAGCTCTTTAGTCTTTCTTTGTATGTCTTCTGGTGCAGACCCTGCACCATTTTGGTTGCCCTCCTCTGGACAGCCTCCACTCTATCTATGTCTTTGCGAAGATGGGGTCTCCAGAACTGCACACAGTACTCCAGATGGGGTCTCACCAACTGTCTGTATAGAGGGATAACAACTTCCTGTTTTCTACTATTGATGCCTCTCCCTATGCATCCCAATATCCCCGCAGCCTTCCTTACTGCCTTCTCACATTGCTTGCCCACCTTTAGGACATCTGATATAATTACCCCCAGGTCTCTTTCCATTTTTACTGTTGTCAGTATCTCACCCCCACTGTGTACTCTTGCCCTGGGTTTTTGTTTCCCAGGTGCATTACCTTGCACTTCTTTGCATTGAATCTGAGCTGCCGTACATTTGACCATTCCTCCAACCTTGCCAAGTCTCTTCTCATCCTTTCCACTCCATCTGGTGTATCAACACTGTTGCAGATCTTTGTGTCATCTGCAAAGAGACATACTTTTCCTTCCAGTTCCTCTGCAATGTCACTTATAAAGACATTAAAAAGGACTGGTCCCAGTACTGAACCCTGCGGTACCCCGCTAGTAACCCTCCTTTCTTCACTGTGGACTCCATTTACTACTACCCTTTGCGTCCTGTTGTCTAGCCAATTTTTTATCAAGGTTACCACCTTGGGACCCACTCCAAGACTGGCTAACTTGTGTATTAATCTTTTGTGTGGGACTGTATCAAATGCCTTGCTAAAATCTAGGTAAGCCATGTCCACAGCCCCCCCCGGTCTACTACTTGGGTCACCCAGTCAAAGAAATCTATTAGATTCGTCTGAAATGACCTTCCCATTGTGTATCCATACTGCCTTGGGTCCTGTGCCCCACTGGCCTCTAGGTACTCAACAATTCTTTCCTTCAGAAGTGATTCCATCATTTTACCTACCACTGAGGTCAAACTAACTGGTCTGTAGTTTCCTGCCTCTGTCCTGCTCCCACTTTTGTGAAGAAGAATCACATCTGCCCTCCTCCAGTCCTCAGATACCACCCCATCCTCCCATGATTTGTTAAAGAGAGTAGTCAGAGGTGTCATTAGTTCTACCCTTAGTTCTTTTAGAATTCTTGGGTGAGTCCCATCAGGCCCCATTGCTTTGTCCACCTTCAATTTTATTAGTTCTTTCAGAACCCTTTCTTCTGTAAATGGACTGGTATCGACCCTCGTCTTCAGAGTGTTTCTCTTGTTTGGTTTAGGTACCTCCCCCTCCTCTTCCTTTGTGAATACTGAGCAGAAATATTCGTTCAGTATCACTGCTTTTTCATTGTCACCCTCTACCCACATTCCTCCCCTTTATTAAGCCTCAGTATCCCTCCTTTGGTCTTTCTTCGCTCCCTAATGTACCTATAAAAGGTCTTATCCCCCTTCTTAACAGAGTTGGCTATCCTTTCCTCAGTTTGGGCCTTTGCTATTCTGACTGTCTTCCCAGCCTCTTTCTGCTTTAACTGATAAAGTTATCTGTCCTTCTCCTTCTGTGTTTCCTTATATTTCCTGAATGCTATCCTTTTCTCCTTAACCTTCCCTGCCACCTCTTTTGAGAACCATAGCGTTTTTTTCCTTCATTGTGTTTTGTTGATTTGCTTTACACAAAGGCTTGTTGCCTCTGTGATGGCTGTTTTGATTACTCTCCATTGTTCCTCCACCTCTTCTTGCCTGTTTGCTAGTGCTTTTCTGAGGCACTCTCTCATTTTCCCAAAGTCAGCCCTCCTAAAGTCCAATACTCTTGCTTTTGTGTGGCTTGATTGTATGGCTGTGTTTATCGTGAACCACACTGTTTGGTGGTCGCTTGTTCCCAGATGGCTACCCACTTCTAAATCTGAGATTCTTTCTCCGTCCCCATATGAGAGTACCAGGTCTAAGATTGCTCCCTCCTGAGTGGGTTCCAGTACTAGCTGTCTGAGGCATGCCCCCTGTAGGGCATCAAGAATGACCCTGCTCTTGGATGTGCCTGCAGTAAAGGTGCTCCAGTTAACATCTGGCATATTCAGGTCCCCCATCAACAATATCTCCCCTTTTTCTGCCATTCTAAGGAAGCCTTCTATCATTTCCTTGTCCATTCCCTTCCCCTGAGATGGGGGTCTGTATACAACCCCCATGCGGATTGTGGTGCCATTTCCTGTCTCCAGGGTGACCCAGAGCATCTCATCTGCTCCCTGTTTACTCTTTAGTTCTGTTGCTTTGATCCCTTCCTTTACATGAAGAGCTACTCCTCCTCCTCCTCTTTACCCTCCTGTCCCTCCTGTAGATTGTTTATCCTGGTATGTTGACATCCCAGTCATGGTTCTCTGTGTACCATGTTTCTGTGACTGCCACAATATCCAGGCAACCTCTTCCATCAGGCCACTAGTTCAGGGAGCTTATTACACAGACCACGGGCATTGGTACTCATCACCTCCACTTTTGATGGCCTTACCCCTTTTAGCCCCATTCCTGTCCTTACTGCCTTTGCCTTTTTTTACATTTACTTCTGGCCTGCTCCCTAATGACTTCTCTACCTTAGTGTTTACCTCACTAATTACTGTTGTTTGTGGGGGAAGGCTGGGATTTCCCTGCTCCTTTTCAGTGCCTCCCCCTTGGCTAGTTTAAATGCTTGCCAATGAAGCATTTAAACCTCTCACCTAGGATCCTGGCTCCCCCGGACAGATGCAGACCATCGCGCCAGTATAGGTCTGCATCCCTCCAGGTGGCTCCCCAGTCCCCAATGAAGCCAAAACCCTGAGCTCCACACCAGTTTTTCAACCATTCATTGAATTCCCTGGTGAGGAGTACCCTAGCATCACCCTTGCCATAGACAGGCAGCACCTCCGAGAAGGTTACAGTATGCGCTACTTGTCTAAGGCCCATCCCCAACTCTACAAACTCCTCTTGCACTGCTCTTATCCCATTCCTAGCCAGGTCATTTGGCCCTAGGTGGACAATAACATCCAGCTCCCTCCCTTGTGCAGCTGCTCCCACGATCCTGAGGATTCGCTCCTGTCCCTCCAAGCCGTGGTGCCAGGCAGGCACCTTACCTCCCTCTCCCCTTCCTCCCCATTTCTACCCCCCAATGATTGAGTCCCCCACCAGGAGTTGTTTCCTTCCCCTGTGGGGTCTCATGACACCCTCCTGTGGGTCTCCTTTGTGAAAGTTCCCAGCATCCTCCTTGGTCTCCAATGCAGGTGCCTCCGTAGAGGAACCACTATCCACCAGAAGAGCGAATGAACTGTGGAGAGGTACAGCTGGAGGGATGCAACTCTGTTCCACCACCCTCTCCCTCCCTGAGCCAATCCTGTTCCAGCCTCTCCTCTTTCTTGGCAACCTCTGAGGTAGTGGCATTGGCCTTGGTGGTCCCTGGGTGGAGGAGGAGGTTTCACGAATCCTAGCCAGGTCAGCCTGGAGATGGGCAACCTCCTCCCTCAGACCAGAGAGGTGCCTGCAAATAGGGCAGCATCGCAGCCTCCAGAATGTCTCCCGGAACACTGCCGCCCCACAGCCATTGCACTGCACCACTCCTATCATGTCTTATTTTGTGTCCCCTCTTCTGTTTCTCTGTATGCTTACTCTCTCCTCTTCTTACAACTCTCACCCTTCCTGTTCTGGGACAGTAACTTCCTATATTCTTCAGTAGCCTCCTTCTTCCTTGCTCAGTGTCAGACCACCAGCAGCTGGGGGGAGTGAGCTACTTTTCCTTTAGGGTTGACAAAACCAATGTTTCTATGATCCTTCCTTCCTACTGCCAAACAGGAAGTTCCTGTTGACAGTCAAATCCAGTGGCTATAAAAGTAGAACTGGTTTAGGGTGGGTGGGTGGGATGGAGGGCAATTAGTAAGAAAAAGGCTAGCAACAGGAAGTTGTAATTTGAGTCACCTGCTTTTATAGTGTCTAAACCACACCCCCAATTAAGCTCTCTTTCCTCCTACTGGTTTAGCAAAGTAAACTGATACAGAACCCTTCCCAGCACAGAACATACACTGACTTTCTTTCTTTTCTTTCTTTTTTTTTTAACTCTAAATAAGGCCCCTTCTACTTCTAACAAAGTATCTGTTTGCTTAAACTCAACAGACACTGACTCCTGCTAAGATATAAGTGTTAAATTAATAAGAAAATGTAGCTTCTTTTAGTTAGCTGCTTTCTGCTCTACAAGCAAGGCTAGCAACTGGGTGGCAAGCTGGTTGACGGGCAGAAAACAGAGAGTGATGGTAAACAGCCAGAAGAGATGCAAGTTTGGGAGGCAGTATAGCGCAGTGGTTTAAGGCTCTGAGCTGCAAATCTGGTGACATCCAGCAGTCCAGACCTGGGTTTGAATCCCACACAGCTTCCACTTGTATACTGTGTGACCCTGAGCAAGTCACTTAACTTCCCTGTGCTCCCAGGTTGCTCTTGTAAAAAAGTTTTCAGCTTAGTGTGCTACTCCTGGTTAAACAACTAAATAAAAAAAAAAAAGTCACCAGTGGGGTACCTCAGGGATCAGTCCTGGGGCCAGTCCTGTTCAATATCTTCATCAGTGACATTGCAGATGGACTGGAGGGTAAGGGTTTGTCTGTTTGCAGATGACACCAAGATCTGCAACAGAGTGGATGGTCCAGATGGGGTGGACAGAACGAGAAGAGATCTGGATAAACTAGCAAAATGGTCAGAAGGGTGGCAGCTGGGGTTTAACGCAAAGAAGTGCAAGATCATGCACATAGGGAAGAGAAACCCTGAAGCCACCTATAGGCTGGGAGGGGAGTTGCTGGCAGTCACAAGGGAAGAAAGAGATGGGCGTCATCATCACCGATGACCTGAAATAATTCAAGCAGACCACTAAAGCAGTAGGTAAGGCTAGAGGGATGTTGGGGTGTATTAGTAGGGGTATCACAAGTCAGAAGAGGGAGGTAATAATCCCTCTTTACAAGACACTGGTTAGGCCCCATCTGGAGTATTGCACGCAGTACTGGAGGCCACACCTTCACAAGGACATTAACCAAATTAAGGCAGTTTAGAGAAGGGCAACCAAAATGGTGCAGGGACTGCATCAGAAAACATATGAGGACAGATTAACGGAACTCAATATGTATACCCTAGAACAAAGGAGGGAGAGAGGTGATAGGATCAAAGCATTCAAACACCTTAAGGGCATTAACAAGGTGAAAGAGTCTAACATGTTTCAATATAAGAAAAACAGCAGGACAAGAGAACACAGCTTGAGATTAGAAGGAGGCCGATTAAGGGGTAATGTGAGGAAGTTCTTTTTCACATAAAGGGTGGTGGATGCATGGTGGAACGGCCTACCTCAGGAAGTGGTGGATATGAATACAGTGCAGGGCTTCAAACAGGCATGGGATAGCATAAGGGAGCAATACAGATGAATATGAATAGATAGGCCATTAACAGAGCAAAGGCCGATGGCACATTCATAAGGTAGAAAAAGAAAAGGGCAGACTGGATGGGCCTTGTGGTCCTTATCTGCTGTCAGCTTCTATATTTCTATGTTTTTCTGGTTCTGCATTGCAGTTGGCGACAAACTCAGTTTTATATTTTTCTAGCCATCTTCCAGCATCCCTGGAGTCTGAGTATTACCATGTTTTGCCATCAAATACAGTACGGAGGTGTGCTGGAAGCCAGAAGGAGTGGACAACTCATAGGATCATGAGACAGCTGTGGACAGGATCAGATTTCTTCCTCCAGGCCCAGGTTTAAAAGGAGAGGTCCAGACAGAGCTTTACAACCACTCCATCAATGTTCAGGGGAAAGTGGCTCCAGATGCTCCAACACTAAGTCTCTAGTCTCTGATCCCGACATGCACAAAAGGACAGACTGAGTTTGATTAGGGACTTGAGATGCAACACATGGGTTCACTCTGTAAGCCCTTTTATGCATTTTGTTGACTGGGTACACTCACTGAGACTTGTGTGTCTTTTCCAGGAGCGAGACAGGATAAGTTACATACAGAATATAACTTGTTTCCATATAGGTACAAATTAACAACATACAGGATATAGTGACAGTGGTAGTTACAACAGGCACAGCAGTGAGGATCAACAAGAGTTACATAGTAGGTTCGTCACACAAATAGATAAGACAAAGGGCAATGTGTAATATTATGGTACATCGAATCAGTTTCAGAGGACTAACTCAAGGCTGACAGAGGGGACAATAAGTACCTTGGCCACTAAGGCCCTGTCCACACTGCAGGCCGAAAACCCTTCTGTAATGTTACAGAGGGTGTAAACCGCATCGGTAATGGCGTGCATTTACACTGGTAACATTACAGGAGGCGTTTTCGTAACCGTTGTGGAAACCACCAATGAGGTGGTTTCCACAACGGTTATGAAACCAGTCCTTCCTAGGACTGTTACCGCGATAGTGTGGACTGCCGGCACCGCCTCGCAGGGTACAAAGAGCGCAGCGCGAGCTGCATTGCGGGGATCTGGCACCGCTGTAACGGTTGCCCGGATCCCGATGTGTGGACCGGCGGTGCCGGTCCCATAACGGACACCGCCGAGGTGTGGACGCACTGCACCGCTCCGCGGCCATAATGGATTGCATCAGTTACCGGGCGCAAGTGGTGTAGTGTGGACGTGGCCTAACTGGCCTAGCTGAGACAGGGGTAGGCTCAGCGGAAGCAGGAGCAGTTTAGCATTGCAGTCAGGGATTGAGAAACTGGGCAGAAAGAAAGAGGGTCACACCTATATACAAAATTGGGACTTTTTTGAAAACAAAAACAACCTATATCGAAAGGAATGGTTTGCATTTAAATAGACAAGGAGCAAACATTTTTGGGGGAACTGTGTTTCCACATAGACAACTGTTTAGACTAATAACAGATATGGGAACAGTACTCATTAATACTGTACTACATGATACTGGCAATATCAAAAGTCAGCTAGATACTAGGGGCCAGATATTCAAAACTTTGCCCTGGGGCTAAATTAGCACTGCCCGCCAGGCAAACTTAGCCCGGAGCACAAAGCAAGCTATATTGAAAAGGAAATAGCCCGGTGCTAATCCTGCTGAATATAGCAGTCTAAGGAAGCCGGGCAAACCGGTCTGGGACTGCAGGGCAAAAATAGCCCAGGAATAAGACAGCACTGAATATAGCAACAGTGAAGTGCAAACTGCAACTGCAGCTCATTAGACTCTGTGGCAAGCCAGTGTTGCAGGTGGAGAACATTGTGTGTGATTGCACAGAGATGTCTCACATCTACTGTAAACACACCTCTCAACCCCCTGCCTCATAAATCAGGGACAAGGCTTAAAAAATCAAGGAAAAAAGGTTTAAAACCAGGGACACATCTTAAAAATTGGAGATATCCACTCAGGAAGCTGGTAGAATAAGTGGTTTAGTGTAAAATGCATTTTCTAAGGAAGAACACATCTGTAACATTAATGTTTGACGTTGTATGCTTAAAACCTCCACTGTTTGGTCATGGAAACACAATATTTAGCAGGGACAGAGTAAAATACTGAGGTAAAATCAGGGACAGTTGTGAGGTATGACTGCAACCAACAGTGTGAGCCACACACTGCAGAACTGTGCTATGCTGAAGTACGGTTTGCCCGGGGCTAACCCGATTGCACAGTGCTAACACATTATCCCGGTGCAAACTGGTTAGCCCGAGGCAAACGGGAGCTATATTCAAAGCTCCCATGCAAATAAGCCTACTTAGGTAATCCATGGGCAAACAGGTATATTTGCATCTCATTAGGTGCTGCTTAGCAAACATTACCATGCAGTTTGCCTGGTGCTACTGCATGGAGCATGAAGCTCCCCCTTTTGGTCAGAATCGAAGTACAGGCTGGATGCTGCAGGTCAAGGCATGCCCACAGCATCCCCGGTTGGTCGGAACAGAAGTACAGGCTGGAAGCAGCAGGAACTGTGTGGTGGCAGGCACAGTCGGAGCATACATACCTCACAACCCCTTGCCTCAAGAGAAGGGACAAGGCCTCAAAGGAGTAGGAGAGAAGACCCATAATCAGGGACACAGTTTAAGAGGTATGCAGTCAGAATGCTGATAGAATAAGGGGATTTGTGTTAAGAAGCAGTTTCAGAAGCAGCACCAGTCTGTAACAGTCATGTATGACATGACTGTGTGAGGTTATTCCCCACTGTTCTGTCACAGTAACACATAGTCTGTGAGGAACAGAGGAACATTTGGAGGCAAAATCAGGGACCACCCTGAATAGTAGGTACAGTCAGGAGGTATGAGTGCATACAACGCACCCATGCATATGTGTGCTTGATACACACAAGTGACCCTGGTAGTCTACTGGACCCCTCACCCCCAAGCATGACTCCCAACCCCCATTCCACCATATAACATTATTTTCCCCTGGTAGTATAGTGTCCTTCCACACCCTAGCATGATCCCTGACCCCCCGTATCCGTGGCAATGATATAATATCCCTGGTGTTTTAGTGGTCCCCCCAACCCCAAGCAAAATCCCCAACCTCCGTGGCCACGTTAATTTAATAAATTCCCTGGTGTTCTAGTGGCCCCCCCAAGCACGATCCCTGACCCCATGATGACTGAATCAAAGCCATCATGGATGTCTTTTTTTAACTCTGCTTTTAGCTGAGAAAGCATTGAACAGTTGAGCTCCGAGTCCCAGCTGGTTGAAGAAGTGTCCCGTCTGTTATGTGCAGTTCCACTGGCAGCTCCTTCCACTGTATTTTCATTTAGGATAACTGAAGTTGCGGGGCTCACTTTGCCTGTTGGCTCACACTGCTCTTCCTACTCATTACTTTTCTCCCCCTGCCTCTCATTCTGCGCCCTCGTATTTCCTTCATTGCAGTTCAGTAATATAGCTGCTGCCTCAGCAGCTGTAATCACATCAAACTGTATTATTTATTTTTGTGAACGCATTTGTATATTCACACTTGCCTCAGTCTCCATATGAATGGATATTTCTTCCCTACTGGAAGCCATGTCTTCCTCCTCCTCTTCTGCAGTAGTGTATTGCAGATCTTCCATCTCTGCTCTTTGGCTGGTGCTGGATTCAATTGACTCCGTGGAGTCAAACTCCAAATCATTATCTTCAGCAGAAAGTAAGTTGTCTGGCTCAGTGACTTGGTCAATGCTTGCAGCAGTTCACAGACAGGGGAAAGCAGTGGTTTCGAAAGAAATGTGCTGAAGTCCTCAGAGGTAAACCCAGTGTTTGACGAGGTATGGTCCTGGGTCCTTTTACTTTATTTTTGGCTTTTTTAGTGCTTTAACCAGCCCTGCCAGCATTATTGCCAATATCAGTGTCATGAATACCGCAGTCGGTGGCTGGCCGTGGTGGTGAGAGGAGGGCTGAGCCAGTCGCCGGCACAGTACCTACTCTGTGTATGGGAGGACGGGTGGTGCACTTCCCGGGGGGAAGAACCACTAGACCACCAGGTATTGCTGTCGCTTTGGGGTCGGGGATCATGCTGGGGGTGGGGACCACTAGAACACCAGAGAATTAATTATATGACGCAACTATGGGAGTTGGGGATCGTGCTTAGGGGTGGGGGACCACTAAAACACCAGGGAATTAATTATGTGAACGCGACTATGGGAGTTGGGGATTATGCTTGGGGGCTGGGGACCACTAGAACACCAGGGAATTAATTATATGAACGCAACTATGGAGTTGGGATTGTGCTTGGGGGTGGGGGACCACTACAGCACCAGGGAATTTATTAAATTAATGCGTCTAGGGTCAGGGATTGTGCTGGGGGGTGAGGGAGCACTAGAGCACCAGGAAATTTAGTAAATTACCACGGCTATGGGGTTGGGGATCGTGTTTGGGGGGTGGGGGGACCACTAGCACACCAGAGATTAATTTGCTTATTTACGGCTACCGGAGCTCGGGGATCATGCTGGGGAAGGCACTGCCACGTTACCGCCAGCTTTATGTTGGCGGTATTTAGTGCTGCGCTACAGGTCACACTAATGTCTGTAGCGCAGCGCTATACATTTGAATATGCCATGCAGCTGGCATTCATGGCCACTCCCCTAACTCCCACCCCAGCATATATTTACTTTTAGCGTCGGCACTATCACACAATGCCGGCACTATTAGGGCTTCTGAATTTTGCAGCCTGGTGCAAATCCAGTGCTATGACAGCACTACGGCTTTGCGCCAGGTGCAATGCTTTCACTATCTGACCCTTTGCATACTGTCATTAGCAGGGTAACAGGAATTTCAAAAAAACATGTCAGATCATCCATCCTCTAAATCAAGAAATGTAAGATGCTTACTAATTAATGCATGCAGAATGAATTAAAAACAAAAGCCTTGTTTTTTATTCATGCTACATGCATTTATTAGTAAGCATCTTACATTTCTTGATTTAGAGGATGGATGACCTGACATGCTTTTTTTTGAAATTCCTGAGGCTATATCAGAAATTGAAGAAATTGATATCATAGCTATAAATGAGACCTAGTGGTTTGGTGAGAACAGTTGCTCTAAAAATACTAGGCTACTGTATAATCAAGGTCACTGATTTACGATGATTTAAGTAATGAAATTCCATTTTCAAGACTTGAAATTCTGGGAATTGGACAGGTGATTGTTAATCTAATTTCCAGATTTTTACAGGGATTCTACTGTCATTCTTTTAGTATGTGAATAAATAATCAGAATAAAAGAAGGCTTATATACCGAGCATTAAATGAAGCAAACTGACAATAGTACTGGAAGCAATTATAAAAAAAATACAAGTTCTGTAGAATTACTGATTTGGTATGCAATGCCAAATTCTGTGAATTTTTTTGTTTTAATGGTGCGCAGGTATTCTAAATTCCAGAATGTTATCTTATTTTCCAGTAAAAATCAAAAACTAGTGGCACTGGCTGTAATATATTCAGAAAAGACAATGGACCTGATTTTCAAAGCCCCAGTTTTCATTCAGGGAGCCTGCATCAAATAGAATGTACGCAAGTGGCTCATTGCACCAAAAGTTGTGGTGATACCGAGTTTTGAATGCAGGCTGCATCAAAAATGGGAGCCCTTGTGTTGAACTGGCCCTGAACCTGCATTGCATCCAACATGAGGGTGCACCATGTCGGAAGGGGGCATGTGCCCCAGCCGGGCTGCAGTATCCCCTTAATCAGGATTATGAAAGTGCTTCTGTGGCCGCAACTCCCAGCTGTAGTTAGATCAGCAGTGTGCTGGTCTAACAGCCCTTGCACCGCACATCAGGACTGTTCCCTCACCCTCATCACTACCTGGGAGTCATCCATCCAGATCCAGAGACACATGCACAGGGGTGTGGTGGGTCAGCAAAACAGAATCCCCTGATTTATCCTGCGATTCCTGTCGATATGGCAAGTGTTAGCGGCTGTGAAGTGACAGTTTCCGTGTATTTCTGCCATCAATGCAGTGCAATATGTTTGTTTGTTTGTTTATTCGCTTAACGGGTAAGCACACTGGAAACAAGTTCCTTTTACAGGTGCGACCCACATATATTGCATACAGACAATACATAATCAAACATACATATACAATGCAGCAAATTGCAGACAAAAATGTCTTTGTTACGTATAAAATTCATAAAAAAAAATTCATAAAAAACAGTTACAATTAAATTGAGATTCGAAATACATCCTTAATGCATCGGCAAACTTTTTGACAGAACACAACCACCTAATATCTTGAGGAATTTCATTCCAAATAAATGGAGCAATATAAGCAAAGGATCTTTGTCCACTTTTAGATTTCATAAAAGGAATCTCGAGAAACCTACTGTCTGACCTATGTCTAGAATAATGACCATCAATATATGGTCTCAAAAACTTTGAAATACTATGTGGAATTCCAGAGTCCATGACTTTATATATGAACTTGGCCACACAGTATTGGAAATTTAATGAAACCGGTAACCAGCCCATTTCTTTCAAAATCACACAATGATGAGATGACTTAGAACAATTTAAAGCAAACTTAGCTATCAAGTGAAGTAAAGTGGATTTCTTTGAAATCACTGTGCAGAAGCAGTGTCAGTAATCATAGCTGCATAGTTCACAATAGGAAGTAAGCAGCAATTTGAAATAACCAGCCTAGACTCAGGAATAAGAAATGAACGGATTCTGTACAAAGAACCTAATCTACAATGTATTCTTGAGGTAACCCTCAAAAATGAGATTCATAACTTAGATGAGAATCTAGTAATACCCCAAGATATTGAAATGTATCAACATAGTCAAACAGTAATCCATCAAGAGATTTAACTTCCAAAGTACCAACCTCAGATCTCAGTCTAGGTGGGTACAAAAACCATCACCTTTGTCTTAGATTTGTTTAAGAGTAATTTACAGGCCATAAGTGAAGACTGAAAATTGCACATTTCCTCTGTTAAAGAAACACCTAGATCTCCAAATGACAAACCCTGCGTATAAATTACTGCATCACAGCGTAAAGTGTTAGAGAAGCATTATTAATCACATTTACTAGTTGATCAAAAACAAAGAAAACAAAAGTGGCCCCAAAATAGAACCTTGTGGAACCCCACACTTAACCATTACAGAGTCTGATACAGCACCCTATATTTAACCCTTTGAAACCTATTTATTAAATAATCCCTCGTCCAGTCCAAGAAAGACTCACCAACTCCCAATGACTCAAGTCTAGAAATCAACAATTGGTGATCAACTGAGTTGAATGCCTTAGTCAAGTCCACAAACACGGCACCCGTCAGACACCCTTTATCCATGCCATTAAGTACCGCGTTCGTGAACTCGACCAAGGCAGTCTCAGTACTCCTTCCCTTTCTAAAACCATGTTGGTTCTGAGACAATAATCCAAAGCGATCCACATACCCAATCAACTGATTATAAACTATTCTTTCCTGAACTTTAGCTAAAGCAGACAAGATAGAAATAGGTCTGTAGTTACAAAACTCATGTTGTGAACCAGATTTAAATATAGGAGTGACCAAAGTATGTTTCCATATATTAGGTATAGTACCTGTAACAAAAGACAAGTTGAAAATAATACTAACTGGAAGTGCTATAACCGAGGCAACATCCGCCAATAAACTAGGACATAAGTCATCAGAACCAGCTGAGCTGTCCCTCTTAATACAAGCATAATAACTTCTCTACCTCCTTGAGAGTAGTAGTCCTAAGTACAGTTTAGGATTAACTGTAAAATCTTCAGTCAATCCCAAGTAGTTCACCTTGGACTGGTCACTAAAGGAATCAGGCAATGCAGTAAATTTCAAATTAAACTCATTAGCTATCTTCAGTGGACAAGACAACAGGTCACCGTTCAACCTCATTGAACCTGGTTGACAAACATTAGGCCTTATGAAATTATTAATTGTTTTCCAAAAAGTAGTAGCGTTAGATAACCCTTCACATTGTTTATAGACGAATATAGTCTGTTTAGCCTTCCTTATCTTAGCCTTTACATTGGTTCCTTAAAGTCCTATACGCATGATAACCAGAAGCAGAATGGTTCATTTTATACGTTTTCAGGCCTTGTCTCGTTGTCTCATAAGTTTAATCAAAGGAGGTGTTAACCACCCATAAGTTTCCCTCGGACCCTTCTTTTAACAAGGGAGCTAACTGGTCCAAAACATGTGTAAACTCAGTAATGAAAAAATGCAATGCAGAATCCACATCAGGGATAGAATATAAAAAAGACCAATCTATTTTACCCAACTCTGTACAAAAAGAATGTACATCAAATTTAGAAAAAGATCTCGAAATCCTTATAATTGGCTTAGACTTTTTCAGTCCCCCATGTTTCCAAATACAGAAGACTGGATGATGATCACTTAACGAATCAGAGGTCAAACCACATTTTATCATATTAATATGTCTATTTGTTAATATCCAGTCCAGCAATGTGTGATGTCCTGATCTATTATTGTGTCGAGTGGGCAAAGTAATAATTTGTTGTAAACCAGACTGAGACAAGACCGTATTTAACTTAATTATATCTGAACCCATCCAATTTAAATTAAAATCCCCCAGTAGTATTAACTCTGTAGAAACCCCAGTATTCAAAGCATTTACAAGTTCTTGTAAGCCTGATTTGCTACCACTAGGTGGAAGATATACACAACAAATAGTTAATTTTTGACAAATCCCAACAATAACTGAATAGTAATATGTTCACAATATTCCAAATTACTGTTAAATATAGTGGTCTCATTTACCATTAAATATTCCTTAACATAAAACAAAACCCCCCCCTCTACCAGTGACACGACCCTTTCTAAAAAGTTTATAAGCAGGTATACAAAGTTCAGTATCAAGAACAGGTAAGGTTAACCAGGTTTCAGTCAGTGCCAGAACATCCGGATTATAAAACTAATCCATGACTCCACCTCATGAAATTTAGCTGTTAAGCTTAATACATTAAAATGCATAATTTTGAGGCCATATGAATGCTGCAAAAAAATCACTATCTGCCATATCGCTTGCTAAAGGACCAGGGTTGCTTTCAACATTGCCAGATCGAATTAGCAAGAGAAAGCAATGTAACCAGGTTCTTATGCAAACAGGCAGAACACATTTCCGTGTCTTATATTTCCTAACACTGTAACCCAAATTATAACACATGTATTTAACCTTTACACCAAATAAATGACTATAATTAGGAATAAACAGTTGAGTCTGGAACTCCAGAATCTGATTATTTTCATACGTTCTAAAGTCAATATTAACACATAGAACAAAATAACCCATCAGTACACAAAACACAAAGTGTATAGGCTACACACAACAATATCCCTCTGTTAATCATAACTAATCTATAGGTACAAACCCAAAAGAAATGATTAACTCTAAGCAAGATATTACAAACTCTAGTAGCCCAGTCCGTCCCCGGTCTGACTCCGGTCAGACTCCTCTCTTCACTTTGCCGTCCCACTTAGCTGCTGCCGCTTTGACGCTGCCGCTGTGTAGAAGGCAGCCTTTATATTGAAATCGCCCCCCCTCCACTTCCCAGAGCTGCCACCATCTGGAAAAATGTGGAGACCAGTACAGAATTCAATGAAAGCAGGTGATGGCAATAATGCTGCAAGCAGGTCAGGTACTGTGCTATTACCTAGCAACCCAAATCAGTCACAGCTCCACAGAACTTTAGCATATACAGTTCTCAACAACAGATGACTCATGTGCAGACTCAAACAACAGTCTATGCAGCACACTTCAGGTCCTATAGCAGCTTCAATGTGATTAAAGTTAAAATCAGTCTACGAGTTAAGGGGGGGGTAAAACAGGTCAAACACAGCAATTCAGGTTTCACTCACAGGCTTGCAGGCTGTGAAATTGTAATTCACAGCAGTCGTTGGTAACTCACAGGTGGCAACACTGACAGATAGAGTGTTATCAGCAAAAGATAAGAGGAAATAGCCAGTCACAGAGCCTGCCACACTCCGGTCAGACTCCTCTCTTCACTTTGCCGTCCCACTTAGCTGCTGCCGCTTTGACGCTGCCGCTGTGTAGAAGGCAGCCTTTATATTGAAATCGCCCCCCCTCCACTTCCCAGAGCTGCCACCATCTGGAAAAATGTGGAGACCAGTACAGAATTCAATGAAAGCAGGTGATGGCAATAATGCTGCAAGCAGGTCAGGTACTGTGCTATTACCTAGCAACCCAAATCAGTCACAGCTCCACAGAACTTTAGCATATACAGTTCTCAACAACAGATGACTCATGTGCAGACTCAAACAACAGTCTATGCAGCACACTTCAGGTCCTATAGCAGCTTCAATGTGATTAAAGTTAAAATCAGTCTACGAGTTAAGGGGGAAGGGGATAAAACAGGTCAAACACAGCAATTCAGGTTTCACTCACAGGCTTGCAGGCTGTGAAATTGTAATTCACAGCAGTCGTTGGTAACTCACAGGTGGCAACACTGACAGATAGAGTGTTATCAGCAAAAGATAAGAGGAAATAGCCAGTCACAGAGCCTGCCACACTCCGGTCAGACTCCTCTCTTCACTTTGCCGTCCCACTTAGCTGCTGCCGCTTTGACGCTCATATCAATATATCATACAATCAATATATTTGTAGTGCTCGCTACTTTCTTGTTTCTTTGCTGCTTAGAAAGTTTCAGTCAGTGGCTGCGCCAAAGATCGCGCTTGAATAGGGCTCTATGGCTGACCATGAATACAGACGGCATCCAATTTTCGATATGACAGTCTCTTATATCCCAAACTGGAGAACCATGCGATGCGGACTCTGTCTCATACAAAATCCCTCTGCTGACTAGTTATGCAGCATTGCAACAAACACAGGCAATGTGAGGAGCATGCAGAGAGCTGAGTGGCAAGAGATTGGGATTTTCATTGAAACAATCAGACGCTCTCACTCACCTGACACCAGCTGGGCCCCCTCCCCGATGCCCCAGCCTTTTCTGTTTTTCCAGATCCATGCTCTCCGGAATCTGCTCATTTAGGTTTTTGTTTTTGTTTTTTTCTTAGTTTTAGGCCCCCCATAGACCCCTAAGGATGTCAGGGCCCTGGGCATTTGCCAGTCTGGCCCAGGTGCTGACGCTGGCCCTGCCTATGGGATCCCATTGGCACTGAAAGATGACAACATTGAGGTCACAACATCAGAAATCTTTGTGCACTTTCGGAAGAACAAGATGCCCGTGGACATTGGTGTAGCTTCTCGGCACTCCAGTGGCTCCAGTGGGATATGCGAGTATGGGTGCAGGATTATATTGGAAAGCACCCTGCAATGGGGGGGGGGCTTTCTTTAGACACAGGGATGGGGAGCCACTAATGGCATACCAATTCAGGTGTTTGTTGCAGAAAACCCTGCGCCAGTTGGGCTTTGCAGTACAACAATTTAACACGCACTCCTTTAGGATTGGCACGGCATCACACACAAGGGCAGAGGGATTATCAAATAATCAGATACAGGCATAGGTAGATGGAGGTCACAGACATTTGAAAGATATGTTAGACCACACATGTGATAACGCTTTCTTGCTTTGTTTTGAACAAGTGTTGCAGCCCGAGCAGTGCAGATTTGGATTTGTGGCCACTCGCACATCCTTTGGGCAGCCATTCAGGCCAGGCAGTACAGAGGAGGAGAGAACTTGTTTTTGGCACCTGAACAGGCAGAGGTGCTCTGGTTGGGACAGCGTGGGATGAGGTGGGATGAATTACTTGCAACATTGCATTCCAAAGCCCGGCAGAGGGAACAATCCACAGTATTAGTCATTCACTTGGGGGGGGGATGATCTGGGAGCTATAACTGTGAGAGATTTAAAGGATAGGGTGCAGAAGGACCTGGCAATGCTAAAATAGTGGTGGCTGTCACAAACTCACTCAGCAGGTCAGAACCTATGCTCCCACAGTGCCAACCTCCGAGTGCAGTCTTGTGAACAGGAAGCAGAAACAGGATAACGCTCCTGTCTGTTTTGTGGGTTCGAATCAACCTTTGGTCTCAAGCTCTGGAGGGATTCAAACTGTGAACCTCTTGCTAGTGTACCCAATGTATAGGCTCAGACAATTCTGCTCTTTGGGGGGCCAGATATCTTTCACCTATGGACACCTAACCAGGTGTACAAAATGAACCCGTAAGAACTCTGTGAAAGACCTCAGAATAAACTCTTACCATTTTCCAGTTTGGTAAACCAGTAAGCTTATGCACAGTGTCAGCTTTAACCATATATGCCTCACTTGTCAAAGAAAATAATTTCAAAGGCACACCAAGTAGTCTCTAAAATGAGATGTTTACTTAAAAATAGATAAAAAATGTAAAATGTAAAGACAGAACAATATATCACAAAACCATACAATATTTTAAAAGAATAAGGTTAAAAGTGCAAATTCTTACCATTAATACACTTAGGCCTGTCTACCTAATGTATTCTTATCTTCTTATAGTGCTGTAGATGTTTCTTCCTCAGAGTCCAAACATGTATATCTCTATAAATGGAATACAGACTACAGTTTAAAACTGGTTTTGCCAACCTCTTTGCATGAGGTCACTTAGCTCCTCCCTGTCAGAATATAAAATTATACAAAACAGGATGTCTCATCCTTCAGAAGGTGACATCAGCAAAAACTTGTTTCCCTATGTCCTTTTGATCTAGAGTGTCTTCCTGACTCAAGGACATCAAAGGACTTTTTATGACTCTCTGCCAGATCTCACTGAGGTGTCATATGCTTTGTGACACCAGTCAATTAACTGGGTTTTCCTGAGGACATCATAAAATGGATATTCCACTTCCTAACTTTCAAAGCAAACTGAGAAGTTAATTACATATAGAGATCTGCCGTTTAACATGTATCCTGTCTTTTGAACTGATACCTAGGGTGGGGGGTTATCCCACAGGCTGTCTCAGCATGTCTCATGAGAGACAATAACACATTTTTTATATTACAAAAAAAAAACAAACATGGAGTAATCAGAACCAGCTGTACAAGCGTCACAATCCTCCCTACTGTTCTGCCAACTCAAACCAAGCAGCTATTTGCCATTCACACTCACATACACACAATAACAGTACAATAAGTATAGCAAGCCAAAGCTTTATTATAGCAAAATATAATATAAAAGGTTACAATAAGTACAGCAAGCCAAAGCTTTATTATAGCAAAATATAATACAAAAGGTTATACATCACCGATTCCAAAAGCTACATCCAAGCCTATTCCAATGGCTGGAAGCCCTTTGTCAGCCTGGCTAGGAGTCTCACGAACTGGGAATTGGCCCCACAGCGATCGTCCACCCTGCAGGTGAGGCTTCTAACCAGGCATTGAGAAAGCTACATTTATATCTTATTCTATGTTGTAATAACTGTGCAGCCTTCATAGTGTTGTCTTGCCACATTCCAGAAGCTGGCCGGGCTCCCAGGATGCTGCAAATTCACACCATAAGGACTGCTCAGAATTCCCTACACCTGCTAGGTCACTGTGCTCCAAACACTGGCCGGGTGCCTAGAACACTATGAGCTAAGCAGAAGTTTAAACAAAACTACAAAAACAGGTTGCCTGATAATATGCGACCTTCAAGTCAGCAAAATACACTGTCTGAAGCAAAACATAATAATGAGGCTATCTAAAGAGCAAAACACCAATTAAATGAAGCAGCATGTAAAATGGAGTCACACAATACAAAATGGAGTATAAAATGACATACATTACATGAAATAGCATACAAAATGGAGTGACAATAATCAACATATTATACTATCACTACACCTACCTAGACTGAATTTGGGGGCTCTTTCCCCTGCATGGGATAAGCTTCCCAAATCAGTTCACTCCTCATAGATGCGAGACAACCCATCTGAGTTCTGATTTTTTGCTCCAGCCCTATGTAGAATTGTCATGTCATACCCTTGCAAAGCAAGACTCCATCTTAGCAATCTACCATTGTTTTTTCCCATCTGCATCAGCCAAACCAGGGGGTTGTGGTCAGTCTGTACCACAAAATGCTGCCCGTACAAGTATGGCTCCAACTTCTTTAGGGACCACACTATGGCAAGACACTCCTTTTCCACAGTGGAGTATGCCTGCTCCCTGGGAAGTAACTTTTTACTCAGATACGCTACAGGGTGATCTTTCCCTTGTTTGGATGTCTGACTCAGTACTGCCCCAATACCCATGTCTGAGGCATCAGTCTGAACTATAAAGGGTTTGCTATAGTCAGGACTTCTCAAAACAGGAGCACTGCACAGTGCCTCCTTCAATCTGGTAAAGGCTTCTTCACAGGCTGGTCCCCAGGTAATTTGTTTTGGCATCCTTTTCTTTACCAGGTCAGATAGGGGAGCAGCCAGGGCACTGTAATTGGGTACACATTTTCTATATTACCCTGCTGTCCCAAGAAAACCCCTGACCTGCTTCTGTATTTCTGGTCTAGGCCATGCCTGGATTACCTCTATTTTTTTTTAAATCATTTTATTAAGTTTTGTTCAAATACAATAACAAGAAGGAGGCAGAGGTGGCATTATACATACAAACCATCAAGAGTTAGGTCAATATACAATTATATAAAAAATTAACGGTATCCCAGACTTTATTTACAATTGATTAAACCTTAAGAGAAGACTAAAAGCCAAGTTAAATGCCTATAAATATTCAAAGACCAATATTCATATTATAATTCAAGCCACTAGTAGAAAGAGGAAAAAGGGAGTAAAGTTCTTAAGCTTGAATTAGCCTAAGCAAGAAAAAAACAAAATAAAAGGAAGCAATAAAAAGAAAAAAAAGGAAAAGTTATAGTACAGAAAATACAAGTACAATGCT
Source organism: Neoceratodus forsteri (assembly GCA_016271365.2). Taxonomy (NCBI): domain Eukaryota; kingdom Metazoa; phylum Chordata; order Ceratodontiformes; family Ceratodontidae; genus Neoceratodus; species Neoceratodus forsteri. The sequence continues at coordinate 1,776,046,432 of CM057450.1, read as the reverse complement.
AAGGAAGAATCAAAAACTAAGTTAAATGTATAGCAATTTCCAACTTTGATCATGTATGTTCTGTCTCCCTGAAAAAAGATAAAAGGATAGAGTCAGTTTATCCAACCAGACTTTGCCATGCCAGTGACAAGGGTATAGACACTATGCCCTCCCAGATATTTCATGTCATCCTTGCTAAGATCTCCAGAATGTCTATTTGTTCCCTTTAAGCCTGGAAATGGAAGAAGGGTAACCACCGAGCCTTAATTTTTTCTTTTCTTAACCTTACTCTGGCAGTGAGTTCCTTCATTTCCAGGATCTCAAGACAATTTGTATACCATGCATCTGTTGAGGGGACAGTCTGGGACAACCAATTTTGTGTAATTACTTTGAGTGCCGCCGTTACCATGATATTAAACAAATATCTCTGGGGTTGATGTTTAACCATCTGAGGAACTTCCCCCAACACCCAGCACACAGGGTCCCCGGGAAAGTGTACCCCAAAAATCAACCCCACAGAGGCCATTGCCTGAGTCCAGTATGACTGAATCTTGGGGCATGTCCAGAACACATGAATGTGGGTGCCGTTTCTCTGCATTCTCACCAACATAATTCAGAGAAATTTTGACCATAGTGTTTTGTGATTACCAGGGTACAGAAATATCGGACAGTCACTTTCCATCAGAACTCACGCCATTTGTATGAGGCAGTCATGGAGTGAATATTTGCTCAGATCATATCCCAGGCTGAATCCTCCAGGACCCTCCCAATTTCTATGCTGCAAGCCAACTTAAGCCCTTGTAAGAGGTCTGGATCCAAATCCATTAGCTGTCTGACCATTCTGGAGACCCAACCACGGGATTGCTGGTTCCCCATTTCAGATAGTATATAGTTTGTAAGGGAGTTATTGTGATCTATTACATTTCCGGCTCCTTGACGGACTTTGCCCTGCAAAAAAAGCCTGAGTTGTGGGTATCTAAAAAAATCATTTTTTGGGAGTTTATATTCCCTAGGCAATTGAGGGAAAGATTTAATGTTGGAGTCTGTGCACATCTGGCCCTGATCAACCCTCCCCTTTCCCATCTCTTAAATCCCTGGTCCCAGGTAAGTGGCATAAAATCTAAACATGCTTTAATAGGTGATTGGGGTCCCAGAGACCGGGTGTCTCTACTGAGCGAGAATTTCTTGTTTATTTATAACCAGGAGGAGATAATCAGCCTAGACCATTGGTTAGTTACTAATAGGTTCTGAATTCCCTCTCTATCCATGAAAATCAGGTCCCGAATATCACCCTTGGAAGACTCCAGCCTCTCCAATTCCACCCATAAAGGAGGTTCTGAACTGTTCATGATAGCTAATAGGGGCAGTAATTGTGTTGCCCAGTAATATTTCTTAAAATCAGGTAAACCTAGTCCTCCCCCTTCCCTTTTCCCGGAGCAAGGAGTTCCAATTTACTCTGGGTGGTCTGCCCGCCCAGATAAATCTCCGCAGGGCAGTCCTAAGAGAGAACCAGAATCCCAAGGGAGGCCTAATGGGTATAGACTGTAATACAAATAAGAGGCGCAAGAGTACATTCATCTTAATACAATCTATTCTCCCAAATAGGTAGAGAGGTAGCTCTCCCCATCTCTTTAAATCTTCTTGTATTATCTGCAAGAGTCTCCCATGATTAAAGTAATATAATTTCAATAGATCTCCAGGGATCCAGATTCCTAGATATACAAAATCTCCCTTAGCCCATTTATAGTTGCCAATTGGTGGGAGTTCTCCCCTCTGAGTCTTCCCCCCTACTAATTGTTCCATTTTAATATCATTAACTTTGAACCTGGACACTTTACCGAACCGATCTAGCAAAATGTTAATAAGATGCATGTGATTTATTGGATCAGTGCTATATAATAGTGTATCATCCACATACAACGACACACGGACTTCAACCCCCTATACTTGTATACCCTTGTATTCTTTAGACTGTCTTATCAAGGCTGCGAGTGGCTCCATACATAAGGCAAAAAGCAGGGGCGATAAGGGACATCCCTGTCTAGTTCCCGTTTCTATCTTTATTTTGTGTGAAGTAACCCCATTCACCCTAACAGTTGCCTTGGGATCCCTATATAGATTTGTAATCCAATTCCTGAATTTGGCCCCAAATCCAAATGTATGCAAGGTAGAATCCCAAAAATCCAATATAGGTGATCAAACGCCTTTTCAGTGTCCAAGGCCATCACTACCCTAAGTGTGTTGGATGGGAGTGCCTCTGAATATGACAAAACATTCAACAATAATCTTATGTTATCCTGGATATGTCGACCGGGTATGAAGTCCGTCTGGTCTCTATGAACCAGGTCCGGAATGTACTCTTGAAGTCGCAAACTCAGGACCTTGGCAAAGATCTTGGCATCTTGGTTGATTAATGAAATTGGACGATAGCACCCACATTCCATTGGGTCTTTACCTGCTTTTGGTATGAGTGTAATCACTGCTTCTCCCCATGAATTTGAGATCCCTCCCTCCTCATGGGCAACATTGTACACCTTGGTTAAGACCAGAACTAATTCGGGTAGGAAGTGCTGATAAAATTCAGCCACAAACCCATCCAGTCCCAGAGCTTTCCCTCTATTAAGGTTTTTAATAACCCGTGTTACATCCAGTTCTGAGAAGGGGGCTTCTAGTCTCTGAGATTGCGTGTCCTCCAGTTTGGGCAGGACCACTGTTTTTAAGATGTTCAGCACCTCCCCAATGTGGTCCCCCCCCTTCCTGTGCATACAATTTGGTATAATACTCACAGAAACTGTCTACAATTTGTATGGGGTCTGACAGCAGTACCTGGGAACCCAATTTTTTAACTGAGGGAATGTACCTGTCCACTTCCTGCTTTCTCAACCTAAGTGCCAGTAAGCGATTAGCCTTCCCCCCACCTCGTAATACCTTTGTTTAATGAACCTTAAAGAATTTTCTATCTTCTTTGACATCTCCTTGTTATAGCATTCTCTAGTATCTCAACCTAGCCAAAGTAGATGGATACCTCGTCTATTTATGCTCAGCCTCCAAATTAGAAATATCTGCCAATAGCTTTGCTACCTTTTCCTGTTTACATTTATACTGGTATGAAGCATAGCTAAATATCTGTCCCCGAAGAACCGCTTTCGGGCCATCCCATATAAATCTAATATGAGTATCCTCCTCTCTATTCTCTTGTAAATATCTCCGGATGGCCTCTTTAGTTTGATCAGTAAACACCTTATTGTTAAGTAGCCCAGGGTCAAATCTCCAGGTCCCCTTGCTTCTTACCCCGTCCCAATTCATTTTAGAGCTAATCATAGCATGGTCAGAGAAGGTAACTGGGTGAATAGTTATGTCCGTCAGGTATGGTGCGTCAACCTGTTTAGTGTAGAATCTATCTAACCTGGAATGGGATCTCACCGAATCTGAAAAAAAGGTGAAATATTTTGTAATTGGATGCCTTTGCCTCCAGGCATCTACCCAACCCCCCTCTGCCATTAGGGTTCTTAAAAGCCTGGAGAATGCCACCCCTCCTCCTCTCCTCGAAGAGCTCTTATCTAAAAATGCTTTCTCAACACAGTTCCAGTCTCCCACCATAACTATCCTGCCCGATGGAAGGGAGTCAATACGGGAAAAACAGTGTCTGAAAAAAGACCCCTAAAATGGGGTGGGGGCATAATCTGGTTAAGTGGATAGCATGTCCCATAAATGTTCCTGAGATGATCACAAAGTGACCAGTGCCCACTTTCTGTACCTTATGTACTTTAAAAGCTAGGCATTTACGTATTAAAATGGTCATTCCTGCCCTGGAAGCCTCCGGGTGTGAATCCGAATAACCCTCCCCCCACCCACGATCTCCTCAATTTTAAGTGCTTAACCTGAGAGAGCTTTGTCTCCTTGAGGCTGGCCACATCACATTTGAGGCGGCCTAGCTCCTGGAGAACCCTGGCTCTTTTAACCACCCCATTGATCCCCTTAACATCGGTAGAAATCAACCTAAGTGAAGCCATGAGAAAGGACAACCCGGAAAACAACACCCCTATATTCAGCAATCACCAGCATTACATTCCTTAGAATTGCTCTAAATACACATAAGCATTCACCTGTAAGGAAAAAAAGTAATAGATCAGAGACAAACCTAGAAAGAACAGTTACCTCCCCAGCATTAAAAGTAAATAACCCCAACATCCCCCATGCGCCGGGTCATACTTCACCCAGCTAGACCCAACAGAGGTCTAATACTATAAACAAATGGAGTCTACAGAAAAAAGTGGATAAAAGAAAAAGAAAGAAAAACCTCAAATTAAAGGTACTAGTTAAACTCACTAGGTACCTGTTAGCTCAAACAGAGCTTGGGATCTGAGATCTAGTATAGAAAACCTCAGAGGGCTAGGGGTCAACACCCTAGTCTCAAAGGAGGAAAGCGCTTGTATGCGCTAAGGGTAGATCCCTCAGGATCAAGAGATCTGACCTTCTCCTTGCTCCGGTGTAGAAAGCCGACAGAACAATACACCCCGGGGCAAATAAATGGATGAGGAATAAAGTGCTCGTCTTAGTAAATAAACATTAAATACAGACTTTTTTTCCCCCTTTTGTCCATTATTTCAAGATACATATACTTAATAATTTTTATAGATGATTTTGCTTGCTTGACTGTACCCCCCTCATAAAATGAAACGTTCCAAACCCGAACTGAACCAACCATATAAAAGTGGGAGGAGACCCCCCCCCCAAACAGGCTTCAAAGATCATGCCATGAGCATTGAAAACCATAATAAAGCTAAGAATAACTGTAGTACTGTACTAACATTCCACTCAATAGCGTTTTAAATTATGGTTTGAATGAATGGACCCAGCATCAGAACATGTAATAAAATAAACAGCTTAACGGTCCCATTACAGTGTTTCTGCATGCACCTTGTGAGGAAGGCAGATTGACTGTTGGGGGAAAGGCAAAGGTAGTGCACCACCTAGAAAGAGCCCCCTCAAAACTAACCCACCGAGAACAGCAACTTGCGACCAATGGGGCTGACTCTTCAGTCCAGGTACACGCAGTAGTTTGATGCTGTCTCTACCCAAGATCAGTGACTGAGATCAGTCAGGCTGGGCCATCGAAATAACCATTTGACAAAAAGGAAAAGTTTTATTGATGCTTGCACCCTTCAGGGTATGGGACCCTTGGTCATACCAGGTAGGAGAGACAATGGCAGATATTCCAATTCCAGGAAAACACTTCAAGATTTCTTGACCTGCAGCCATTTAGCCATGTCAGCGTGCAAAGGGAGAATAGCTTTGTTCCTCTTCTTTCCTGTCTGCCGCCTGGATTCTGGGGCAATCGACCACAGTAACTCCTCCATTTCCCTCTCCGCTTGTTCTTCTTTGGTGTCTGGGGGAGGGATTCCCTGAGGTTCAAGGTAGGGGGTAGCATGAAGAAGAGAGTCGAAGATCCTTGTACCTTCTTTATCCTGAACCCACAATTTTGCAGGGTATCTGAGGTAGGTTTTATGACCTTTATTCTGCAATGCCTTTACTACCACCGGGACTTTTTTATGATTGGCTAGCATCTGTGGAGGGAAATCCTGGTCTACATAGACCTTCTGGCCATCTAAGTTTAAGTCTCTCTTTGCCCACGCCATGCTCAGTATTTTTTTGTTTGTAGGGTATCTTAGAAACTTCACAATGATCGATCAAGGGAGAGCACCCTGCTTGGGCTTAGGGGGTGATTGCTCTATGTGCCCTCTCGATCTGTGTGTTAAAGCCTTCCCCCAGACTCAGCTCTGTTTTAATCCAAGTATTGATAAACTCCTCCATTGATGGGGGTTCCACTCCTTCGGCGATGCCAAAAATGCGAATGTTATTTCGGCGTGCTCTCGCTTCGGCGTCCTCTGCCCGCATGGCCATTTCTTTCTCCCTTCTATGTAAATAAGCCAAGGATCTTACGAAGGCCATGTGTTCTTGCTGAAGGCCCTCCACATGATTTTCCACAGATGTTGTACGGGCTTCTAGCTTTTTAAAATCTTTGTGAATGCCTGATATCCTTGCATCTATACGATGTAAGATTTTGAGCATCCTGTGCCCATCTGCCTTTGTGAAGGTAGAAGCATCTTCCGATCCCAAACCCTCTGATTCATCGCCCGACGCTGTAAAAATGGAGGAGTGGGACAGGACCGGGCTAAGAGGCCATGAGGCATTGCGTTCAGCAGTTTGATCAATTATTTCAGTGGGAGATCTCTTTTTTGTATGCCCCATTGTGACCTTAGATCTACAAGCTTTGCCTTTGACAAAATTAGCTCGTTAGACTACGTGATGGCGAACGATTAAACAATATTGTTGCCAGAGTTGTAGGAGCTCTGTTTTAAGCCACCATCTAGCACGTGACATCACCAGAAGTCCTTACCTCTATTTTTATTTGGTTAGGACGGAGCTGTCCTCAGCCTACCACATGCCCAAGGTATGCCACTTCTCCCATGGCCACCTGGCACCTTCTGGCATTGACAGTGAGCCCGGCACTCTGTATCCTACCCAGCACTTCCCTAAGGTGGGATAGGAGTTCCTTCCAGCTGGCACTAAAAATGGCAATGTCATCCAGGTACATAGAAACATAGAAGTTGACAGCAGATAAGGACCACAAGGCCCATCCAGTCTACCCATTTCTTTTTCTACCTTATAAATGTGCCATCGGCCTTTGCTCTGTCAGTGGCCTATCTATTCATAGTCATTTGTATTGATCCCTTATGCCTATCCCATGCCTGTTTGAAGCCCTGCACTGTATTCATAGCCACCACTTCTTGTGGTAAGCCATTCCATGCATCCACCACCCTTTCTGTGAAAAAGAATTTCCTCACATTCCCCCTTAATCGGCCCCCTCTAATCTCATGCTGTGTCCTCTTGTCATGCTATTTTCTTATATTTAAACATGTTAGACTCTTTCACCTTGCTAATGCCCTTAAGGTGTTTGAATGCCTCGATCATATCACCTCTCTTCCTCCTTTGCTCAAGGGTATACATATTGAGCTCTATTAATCTGTCCTCATATGTCTTCTGATGCAGTCCCTGCACCATTTTGGTTGCCCTTCTCTGGACTGCCTCAATTTGGTTAATGTCCTTGTGAAGGTATGGCCTCCAATACTGCATACAGTACTCCAGGTGGGGCCTAACCAGCGTCTTGTAAAGAGGGATTATTACCTCCCTCTTATGACTTGTGATACCCCTACTAATACACCCTAACACCCCCCTAGCCTTACCTACTGCTTTAGAGGTCTGTTTGATGATTTCAGGTCATCAGTGATGATGATGCCCAAGTCTCTTTCTTCCTTTCTGACTGCTAGCAACTCCTCCCAGCCTATAGGTGGCTTCAGGGTTTCTCTTCCCTATGTGCATGATTTTGCACGTTGCATTAAATCCCAGTTGCCACTCTTCTGACCATTTTGCTAGTTTATCCAGATCTCTTCTCATTCTGCCCACCCCATCTGGATCATCTACTCTGTTGCAGATCTTGGTGTCATCTGCAAATAGACAAGCCTTACCCTCTAGTCCATCTGCAAGGTCACTAATGAAGATGTTGAAGAGGACTGGCCCCAGGACTGATCCCTGAGGTACCCCACTTGTGACTTGCATCTCTTCTGACTGTATACCATTTACTACCACTCTCTGTTTTCTGCCCGTCAACCAGTTTGCCACCCAGTTGACCAACTTCTGACCCACCCCGAGCCTACCCATCTTATTTATCAATCTTTTATGTGGAACAGTGTCAAGAGCTTTGCTGAAGTCAAGGTAGGCAACATCAACTGCTCCCCCTTGGTCTACCACTCTGGTTACCCAGTCAAAGAAATCTATGAGATTAGTTTGACAGGACCTTCCTTTTGTAAACCCATGCTGTCTTGGATCCTGTGCCCCTATGGATTCCAGGTGTTGCACTATCCTTTCCTTAAGGAGTGCCTCCATAATCTTGCCCACTACAGAGGTAAGACTGACTGGTCTGTAGTTCCCCGCCTACTCCCTGCTACCACTCTTGTGGATCGGGATCACATGAGCCCTTCTCCAGTCTTCTGGGACCTCTCCTGTGCTCAGAGACTCACTAAACAGTTCTGCTAATGACTCTGCTAGTTCCACCTTTAGCTCCTTAAGTACCCTGGGATGTATGCCATCAGGACCCATTGCCTTATCCACCCTGAGCTTAGCTAGCTCTTGTCGGACCCTTTCTTTTGTGAAGGGAGTAGTGCTCACCTCCCTCCCCCCCTGTGTCCTTGATGCTGAGCTGTGGGCCCTGCCCTACCTTCTCTTCAGTAAATACTGAGCAAAAGTATCTATTTAGGATAGATGCCTTTACAGGGTCCTCCTTTCTCCATTAAACTTAGCAATACCCCCTCTGGACTTTCTTCTTTCACTAATGTATCTATAGAAAGTCTTGTCACCTTCTTTTACTGTTCGTGCTAGTGTTTCCTCAGTTTGGGACTTTGCCTGCCTTACTGCCTTCCCTGCTTCCCTTAGGGCAGTTTGGTATGCCTCCCTATCTTCATCCCGCTGTGTTCCCTTATATTTCCTGAAGGCCAGCCTTTTGGCTCTGACCTTTTCTGCTACTGTATTTGAGAACCAAAGTGGTTTCCTTCTTCTTTTGCACTTCCTTTTCTGTCTAACACAATGGGATGTTGCTTCAAGTATTGCATTCTTAATGCTTGCCCACTTTGCCTGTATCCCTCACCTGTGTTTCTTTTTGCCAGGGCTAGCTTAACTCTGTTGGCCATCTTATCAAAGTCAGCTCCTCTGAAGTCCCATATTTTGCCTTGGAATGGGATGATTTAGATGTAGTAGTCAAATTGAACCATACCATGTGATGGTCACTGGCCCCAGGTGACCTTCTACCTGGAGATCTGTGATCCTTCCTTGTTAGTCAGTACTAGATCTAGGATAGCCCTGTCTCTTGTGGGTTGCTGTACCAGTTGTTTGAGGCCCTCCCCTGCAGGGAATCCACTATGTGTCTAGTTCTGGCAGATGTTCCTGCTGGTATTGACCAATCTGTATCCGGCATGTTGAAGTCTCCCATTATCAGAACCTCCCCTTTAGCTGTCATGTTTTGTATATCTTCTAACAGTAATGTGTCTATGTCCTCCCCTGGTCTGGGGGCCTGTAGACAACCCCAGTTCTTATGGCTGTCCCATTTCCTGTTTCCAGGGTGACCCACAGTTCTTCTGGCTCCTTATGTGTATTCTGAATTTCTGTAGCTTTGATATTTTCATTGACATAATGGGCCACTCCTCCCCCCCTTTTTGCACCTCGGTCTCTTCTGAGCAATACATAGCCAGGTACTGAAGTCTCCCAAGTGTGGTTACTGGTAAACCACGTCTCACTAATTGCTACTATGTCCAGTTTAGCCTCTGACATTATTGCCTGCAGGTCTGGGATCTTATTTCCCAGGCTGTGAGCATTTGTGTACATGATTTTCCATGAGCCAGATTTTGGTGTGTTAATTGTTGAGTGAGGTTTGGCATTACCCCTGAGCGTCGTATGGGGAGACAAACCTTTTTTCTTACCTGGTGATGCAAATGAACTGCAAACATGCTGAATCCCTGTTTGACCACTAGCTGAGGGGGGAAGGGTGTTCTTCCCATTCGACGTATGAGGTGCTGCACCCCTCTCCCCATTTGCTAGTTTAAATATTCTGCAAAGACATCAAACTCCTGCCCCAATGCACTGACTCCCTCCTTAGTCAGATGCAGTCCATCAAATTTAAAGAACTTTCACTCGCAGAACTGTTGCCAGTTCCCTACAAATCTGTGTCCTTTTTCCTGGCACCAGCCCTTGAGCCACGTGTTTAGCTCCCCTATCTCCCCTTCTCTGACCTTCTGTCCATCTGCTCCCCTCTCCCAGACTGGCAGGATCTCAGAGAAGGAGATGCCGGATGAAATAGATGATAGTTTGTCACCCAGCCTGGTCAGGTGTTCCTTGGTCTCCACACCACGGCGTACTCCTCAGCACCATTTAACACTTGGTTCACCAACCTTTGGAAAGTGGCCATGGCGTTCTTCATTCTGAAAGGCATTACTTTGAATTCAAATAAGCCTATCAGAGTGATGAAGGCTGACTTCTCCCTAGCTCTGTCTGTCAACTCTACTTGTCAATATCCCTTGGTCAGGTCAGTGGTCGTAAGGTAAGTCGCCCCTCCAAACTTGTCCAGGAGTTCGTCCGTCCGGGGTATCAGGTGGGCGTCTGACTTTGTGACTGCATTCAGTCCATGATAGTCCACACAGAAATGAGTTGAGCCATCTGGCTTGGGCACAAGGACTACGGGTGAGGCCCAGGGGCTGTGGGATCTCTGAATTACCCCTAAATCCGGCATCTCCTCCACTTCCCTCCTAATGTCCTTTTGGACAGCCTCTGACACCCGATATGCTGTCCACCGTATGGGCATCTGTGTCTCTGTCTCCACATCGTGCGTCGCTAAGGGGATTAGTCCAGGCTTGGTGCTATACAATGGGGCAAAGTCTGCTAAAACGTCTCTTACTTCCTGTATCTTGTCCGGGGTCAACTGGGGAGACAATTTAACTGCCTCTACAGAGGACTCCCGCTTACATTCTACCAGCAAGTCCAGAAGGGGGTCTCCTTTGTCCGTCCCCTCCCCAGGACTACACGCTGCAAACACCATGTCAACCCTATTTGCATATGGCTTCATCATACTGACATGGTACATCCTTTCTGTCTGTCTTCTGTCAGGTAACTCTATAATATAGTTCACGTCATTTACCTTCCTAACCACTTTGTATGGTCCTGTCCACTCAGTCTGCAGCTTGTCTTTCCGGACCAGAATAAGGACCATGACTTCCTGACCCACCATGTACGAGCGGGCTCTGGCTCTGCGGTCATACCACACCTTTTGTTTCTGTTGGGCAGCTGCCAGGTTGCTCTGGACTGTCCCCATAAACTCCTTCAGCCTTTCCCTAAACCTAAGAATGTATTTCACTATGGGAGTTCCCTGGATGGTGTGCTTGCCTTCCCAGTCCTCCCTGATCAAGTCTAGGGGCCCACATAACCGGCATCCATATAAGAGTTCGAAGGGGGAAAATCTTGTTGACTCTTGGGGCACCTCCTTGTATGCAAATAACAGGTGGGGAAGGTATTTCTCCCAGTCCCTCCCATGCTGTTCAGCAAACGCCCGGAGCATTGACTTCAGGGTACCACTGAATCTTTCCACAAGCCCATTGGCTTGTGGGTGATACGGTGTTGTGCATCTCTGCACCACCCCACACTTCTCCCATAAACATTTCATCAGGTCCGACATGAAGGAACCCCCTCGATTGGTGATAACCACTTGCGGAAACCCAACACGGGAGAAAATCCCAAGTAAGGCATCTGCCACTTTGTCTGTCCTCAGTGAGGATAGGGCGACTGCCTCCGGGTACCGGGTGGCATAATCCACCACAGTAAGGATGAATCTCTTCCCTGAAGAGCTGGGAATATTTAAAGGCCTCACAATATCCGTTCCCACCCTCTGGAATGGCTCCTCCACTATGGGCAATGGAATCAGGGCATCTTAGGTTTTCTTGCCCACCTTCCCTATTTCTTGGCACTGGTGACAAGACCTGCAATACTCCTTTACCTGCTGGGTGAAGTTTGGCCAATAGAAATTCTGGGCCAACTGCTGCATAGTGCGCGCGATTCCCAGAAGACCAGACAAGGGGATATCATGTGCAATCTTGAGCAACTGCTCACGATACCCCTGGGGAATGACAAGCTGCATGCCTATCACCCCCCTCTCTCCATCTGCACAGCCTGAGTATACATCAGTCCATTTTCCTAATAAACCTTATGTCTGCTGTCACCTCCCTGTGCTCTGTCAGAGTCTGCCCAAGTCCTCAGCTTCTCTAGACTAGGGTCACTTCTCTGAGCAGCAGCAAACACCTCACTCATTCCCAAGGCATGGGATAGGTTCCCTTCAGTCGCTAAACTAGGGTTCCTAGCACTAGCGTCAGGGCACTCAGGATCACTGTCAGTCCCAACCCTCTGACAATAGGTCACTCCTCCCTCCTTGGAGCAACCCTCTGTAGCTGTGTGGTTAACTGCTACTGGGGAAATTTCTAACCCCTTTCTGTTAGTCTCCATATCAGGAGACACAGGCTGGGGAACCAGCCTCCCAGTGGTTTCCACAATGGCTTCTGTGTGGTCCAGGGAACTACAGTGTTCCCTTGCCGTTTGGCTATGGGTAACTGCACACACCATCCCTTGTTTGAGATTGTTGCCCAGTATCACATCCACTGCTAAGGTTTTGGCTACAGCCACCTGTTGCACAGTTCCCCGTTTCACCCCAGTCTAGGAGAACACTAGCGAGGGGCAATGTTTTCTCTTCACCAGTAAAGTCCTGTACAGTGACGTATTTATTGGGTATAAGCTGACCCGGCTCTACTAGATCCCCCTTTACCAAGGTCAAGGATGCCCCTGTGTCCCTTAACCCTTGTGTCTATACACCATTCACCATGACTGGTGCATGTGCTCCCTCATGTTCACAGGCATGTTTCTAGGGACATACAAACAACCCACTTCTTTCCTAGCCCCCTGTTGTGTATTGCTCACCTTTTTGGAACACTGTCGGGCAATATGCCCAGTTTCTTTACACAACCAACATTCATTTCTTTTCTCAGAGAAATCTTTTCTCTGAAATCTGGGGCTAACTGGTTTTGGTGGAGGCCATGAGGGTTTTAGCTGCCCTGAAGGTGTTCTTTTCTCTTTCTGCTCTGCCATGCCTGCCCCATTCACTCTCAGGGCAGGTCTGCTCTTGGCATAGTGGTCGGAGAGTTCAGCAACTTCTTGCACTGTTTTGGGATCTTGGTCCTCCAGCCAGATTTTCAGCTCTGCTGGGCATGCCCAGAAAAACTGTTCTAACAAAATCACATTTTCAATTCTATCAACAGAGTTTGCTTCAATTCCTTCCTGCTAACGTTTTAAAAACTGACGTTGTTTCGTGGCTAGCTCCTCGTAGCTCATGTCAGGGCTTCTCCTGAGCTTACGGAATTTAGCTCTGTATGATTCAGCAGTTAATTCAAATTTCTTTATCAGTGCAGCTTTGAGTTTGCTGTAATCTTCACTGTCCTCATTGTCCATTTGACCCAATGCATCCCGAGCTTTCTCGGTAAGTAGCGGGGATGGCTGGAAGCTCCAGGACTCTCTAGAAATTTTAGCCTGAATACAAACTTTTTCAAAAGAATTTAAAAAGGCATCCATATTCTCCCCCTCTTTAAATTCGGCTATTAATTTGGAATTGAATTTGTAACCCAGTCCTGTAGTCCCAGTTAAACCCAAGCCACTTACCTGCTCTGGTGTTGGTGGTTGGAGTAGTAGCTTCTCCAGTTCATGTTGCCTCTTGCACTCATGCTCCTCACACCATTATTGCTCCCTCTTCTCCTCTGCAACTTGCTGTTCTTGCTCTCTCTTCTCCTCTGCAGCTCGCTGTTCTCGCTCTGCCTCTCGGTGTTCTCACTCTGCTTCCCAATGGAACTCCAGCTCCATTCTGTGCAACTCGCCCTGTAGCCTGAGTACTTCTGGATCCAGGATACTGGTGACCTTCCCCTGCTGCTGTGGCCCTTCGCTGACTGTGGCCCTGCTGCCCTCCCCATGGGATCTGGACACAGCACTGGCCGCTAGCCCTTTCACATTCAAGGTTCGGTCCCTTACAGTCACTATCTGTGACTCAGTGCTCTGGGTATCTGCTACCACCAGGGCATCCATGAGGTTCTGCTTGGTGGCTTTCACCTCGAACAGGACTCCTCTGTCCCCGCACAACTGCTCTAAGTAGTCCACAGTGTGCCCGCTGTAGTTGGAAGCCATCTTCTTCCCTAACTACTGCTACTCTGACTTGTACTTTAGGGAAAAAAAAATAAAACAGGTAGGAACTCAACTGTAAGCCAAGTGATATAGTTCTGTTTCCTTTTAAAAATAAATCACTGCCTTTTTCTTTCTTTGCAAGTGAGCTGACAGTCTCAAGCTGACACTCTGAAAAATAAAGCTTGTAATACCAAACTTATGCACACCGCTGACAACCAATCTGTCACAAACCCAATCAGCAGGTCAAGCCCTATGCTTCCACAGTGCCAACCTCCGAGTGCAGTCTTGTGAACAAGAAACAGAAACAGGGTAACCCTCCTGTCTGTTTTGTGGGTTTGAATCAACCTTTGGTCTCAAGCTCTGGAGGGATTCAAACTGTGAACCTCTTGCTCTCGTACCCAATGTACAGGCTCAGATAATTCTGCTCTTCTGGGGGCCAGATATCTTTCGCCAATGGACACCTAACCAGGTGTACAAAATGAACCCTTAAGAACTCTGTGAAAGACCTCAGAATAAACTCTTACCTTTTTCCAGTTTGGTAAACCAGTAAGCTTACGTGCAGTGTCAGCTTTAACCATATTTGCTTCACTTGTCAAAGAAAAGAATTTCAAAGGCACACCAAGTAGTCTCTAAAATGTGATGTTTACTTAAAAATAGATAAAAAATATAAAATGTAAATACAGAACAATATATCACAAAACCATACAATATTTTAAAATAATAAGGTTAAAGGTTCAAATTCCTGCCATTAATACACTTAGGCCTGCTATCTAATGTATTCTTATCTTCTTATAGTGCTGTAGATGTTTCCTCCTCAGAGTCCAAACATGTATATCTCTCTAAATGGAATACAGACTACAGTTTAAAGCTGGCTTTGCCAACCTCTTTGCATGAGGTCACCTAGATCCTCCCTGTCAGAATATAAAATTATACAAAACAGGATGTCTCATCCTTCAGAAGGTGACATCAGCAAAAACTTGTTTCCCCATGTCCTTTTGATCTACAGTGTCTTCCTGTCTCAAAGACATCAAAGGACTTTTTATGACTCTCTGTCAGATCTCACTGAGGTGTCATATGCTTTGTGACACCAGTCAATTAACTGGGTTTTCCTGAGGACGTCATGAAATGGATATTCCACTTCCTAGCTTGCAAAGAAAACTGAGAAGTTAATTGCACACAGAGATCTGCTGTTTAACATATATCCTGTCTTTTGAACTATACCTGGGGGGGTTATTCCACAGGTTGTCTCAGTGTGTCTCATGAGAGACACTCAATAACACATTTTTTATATTACAAAAAACCCATAGAGTAATCAGAACCAGCTGTACAAGCGTCACAGTGGCCACAGGTGCATATAATCTGGTCTGACATAGTTCAAAGACAGCAATGGCAGCACACCCAGAACATCAGGGCAATAGAAGTAGTGTGCCAGCTGCAGAACTCATCAATGTGGCCATTACTGGACTATGTGGGGGGCTGATAGCCAGACACCCAGACCTGATAGTAAAAAAGGCCAGGTCTGTATAGAAAGGATGGAGTACATCTGTCAGAGGAAGGGCTAGATCTGCTTTTGGAGGACATACAACGGGCAGTGGGTAGAGCATTAGCGTGAGGTGCTTGTTGGGGGGTGGAGCTGGTTAGCGCTCACCCTGTGGTAACTTGGTAGTCTTTGAAGGCTGTTTGGAGGGGGTAACAGGGGATCACATGTCTTGATCAGCCAGATCTCCCTGAGGCTGACAGGAGGGCGGGCCTGATGAAGATGAAGAAGAATCAGCATTTATATAGCGCTTTTCATACATCCCAAAGCACTTTACAAGCAATGCTAGACTGGTAGTGAAGTGACTGAATGTGTGGTAGCAGCCATATCGCACATCATCACCCACACACAGCCTGGATAATTGCATGAACCGTTTATGGAAGGGAATGTTGGCCATGACAGCGGGAATGTTCCCTACTCTTTGCGAAGAGTGCCCTGGGTTCTTTTACTTCCACCTGGACACCCACTAGGACAACACCAGGATGGGCAGAAGGGACCTCAGTTTAACTTCTCATCCAAAGGACGGCACAACCCAGCAGTACAGGACCCCCCAATACTGCACTCGGATGCCAGCGATTTTTTTAGGTGCAAGTCCAATCCTGCTGTGGGACAAGAACCCACAACCTTCTGGTCCAGAGGTGGATGTGCTACCAACTGAGCCATGCCGACACTCAATGATGGCTGGAGTTCAGATGGCACCCTCTTTGGGCAGCTGCCTGCGGCATGGCGGGTCCTCTGATGGGGAGGATATAGCCGCTGCCGGTCATGGAGCCATCCCTCATGCCCCGGAGGTTGTTGCCCTCGTGGGGTCCTGCTTGATGGTAATGTGGTGCACACCCCCAGGCAAGGAGGGAGGGTCGACCATCAATGATTTATCTGCTCCATGGTGAGAGAGAATGCTCCCAAGGCTACCTAGCTGTGCACATCACACTGAGGCTAATGTATATTGATAATCTGGTTATTAATAAACACATGGCTGTGGCCATTTCTCCAAAGCTCGTTGTGTCAATCTGTTTAGGAGAACAAGGCATATGCTCTCAAAGACAATGAAGGAGCCTGCAAGGCATCACAGCAGGCAGGACTTTGTCTGGGGGCATGGCCAAGGCCACCTGGACAGATGGGGAGGGAGGAGGAGGCAGGTAGAACCACCCAGAAGGGGCGGGGGGAAGGGAAGTGGTAGGGTTCCCGGGGGGGAGGGAGCTTGCAGCCAGGGACAGGGAGGGGCTAAGCCTTTATGAGGGGCTGCACAGGAGGAATTCCTCCTCATGCCTCCCTGTCCCAGGTTGCATACCCACCCAAATCTCACCCTCATAAAAGCAGGGGGGAACATGAGGGGGTATAGGGAACTTGCTGTCCCATTATGGGGGTTCGTCTTAGAGGTCGAGAAGGAATTTCTCATTTTTTCCCACAGGGTTTTTTGGTTTTCTGCCTTATCCAGCAAAGGGGGAGTATGTTGGCAGTTAGGTTAGGCAAGAGATCAGGTAGGTAGGTGTCACAATCACGTACATTATGTAAGTGGTGTCTTATTAGTCTTGGAAGGCTATTTGGAGGGGGTAACAGGGGATTATGTGTCTTGACCAGCCAGTTCTCCCTGAGGCTGACAGGAGGATGGGCCTGATGGCTGGAGTTCGGATGGCACCCTCTTCAGGCAGCTGCCCGCAGCATGGCGGGTCCTCTGTCGGGGGAGGATTTAGCTGCTGCTGGTCATGGAGCCATCCCTCATGCCCCAGAGGTTGTTGTCCTCGTGGGGTCCTGTTTGATGGTAAGGCAGCATGCCCCTCCAGGCAAGGAGGGAGGGTTGACCATCAATGATTTATCTGCTCCATGGTGAGCAAGATTGCTTCCAAGACTACCTAGTTGTGCACATCACGCTGAGGCTAATGTATATTGATAATTTGATTATTAATAAACACATCGCTGTGGCCATTTCTGCAAAGCTCGTTGTTGTGTCAATCTGTTCAAGTGAACAAGGCATATGCCCTCAAAGACAAGCACAGTTACTAGCGTTAAAAGGCAGACTAGGTGGGCCGAAGGCCCTTATCTGCCGACAACATCTATGAATCTATGTATGTGAGTGAGATGCTTTCCTGCTCCTTCTGATTCCTCTGAGCCATTTGCAGTGCAAACCTCGGTGTCCACTAGCCACAGACATTGTGGAATAGCAACTGGAGCCTGAATTAGAATAAAACTTGTTCCCTAAATTACCTTGGTAAACACAGCCAACACAATGGGCTGACACTATACTGTAAATCAAACTCACCTTTTCCAATTTCTGCAGTAAAAACTAATGGGGCAGCAGCTGATGCATTAGTAGAGGAAATGGATCAACCCCTGTGTTTGTCGGCCACCACTGATCTTAACAAAAGGAAGGAGGCAATCAAAGCCATCAAGTTGAAATTGCAGAGGGCAACCCGTTAATGTATCTTATGAAGGCAATGAATTAGAAAAGCCTATTCATCAGGTTAGAGTAACTCAGTGATCAGAATACTCTGACCTTTAACCTTCCCTTCCCCCGAATCCCCCCTCCACTCTGTATTTAGCTTTTCCTTTCTTTAAAAAGTTATGTGCACATTAAAATGACAACAGGATTCCTTTACCATAGGCTTCATCTGCCTTGGCTCCCTGTCTACACCTGAAATCATAATCCTGCCATTTAGGAGGTTTAAATTTAGCTCTGTGCTCCCTGAAAAAGGAAAGGTTGGGGGGTGATATGTTAGGAGGCATTCAAATCTTGAATTATACAGGAAAAGATCCATCTTAGCCAATCAGAATACAGAGGCACTGTCCAGTTATTCTATGATAACTGGACAGTAGATTGGATAATGGGGGTATACCGTTATGACAATGAACCTCACACAGTGAATCCATTATATCAACAACAACCCATTCGACATCCACAATGTCGAACGGGTTGTTGCAGCGATGAATGGATACAGCAAATTCGCTGTAAGCCGCTCTCCCCCATAATCTGCCCCCCCAGGAGTTGGCAATAATTAATTCTGAGCGGTGCAGGGGGCAGAGCCCCCCGCAAACAGTAAAGGGTTCTGCCACTGTGGGGGTCTGTTGGCACTTTGCCGCAGCAAAGTGATCACCGTTGGCAAAGTAGTGTCATTGTAAAGTCATTCGACAATGTTGTTGTTGAAGCAGCTTCGTGGAACCGATAATGGAACAGTGACTCTGCATTCTGATTGACTAGAACAATAATGGGACAGTGGCGCTGCAATCTGATGGGCTAAGACCAATAATGGGACAGTGGCTCTGCATTCTGATTGGCTGCTGCATGTGTACTTAGCCAATCGGAGAGCAAGCCAGTTTGCCCTCCCACTTCAACATACAGCAGCCTATCAGATATTCTAGTAGTGCTACAGCACTTCTGTGAGAAACAGTTCTTGCTTTCTCACAGACGTGCTATTAGCGTGATGCACAAAATTTGCAGATTAAAATTTTTTATTTTTATTTTTCCAGTATAACAGTGATATAACCAATAGTAGATTGTGTTTCTTCGGTAATAACCAGACCAGGCAGTTAATAAAACTTAGCCATCGGCCTCAGCATTTATTACCCTTGGTCCAGTTATTACCTCATAAACTCAGACCACTGTGGTATTATCATTATAAAATTCTAGAAAAGTAGACAAGGGCAGACTGTTTAGCAGAATCCCAGAACCGAGGACAGCAGAATCAGGGATATTAGTAACAAATCTGTGGAACAAATTATTACTGGAGAGGGTGATAAGCATAGAACATACACAGTGTTTCTGGACTATGGCGGTTTTGATAGCTAGTACCTACAGAGAAAAGGCATTGCAGGTTATTGCTGTTAGGATAACAGACAGGCAAATATGATGTGTTACATCATCTCATATTATGTCACTACACCTGTGTACTACCTGTGTATCTGTGATTTTATGATGCCATGAGTGAATTTAGAAGAGAACCAAACCCTATGACCTGGATTCTGTAACATGCTGGGATATCTAAGGGCTGGCAGGAGAGTGGGAGGGATTCAGCCTCCCAGCAGATGCTCTGCCTCTCCAGGGTGGGAGGCTGCCTTGCTCCAAGCATACACTGCTGTATGTGTATCCAAAGGTAGAGGTGCAGTTGGGAGCAGCAAAAAGCGGAGAAGGGAATTCCCTGGAGTGGGCTTAAAGGGGAAAAACTCCCAGCAGTCATGCAAATAATGCTCTGTACTCTCCGACTCTGCACAGCCTGCCATACCCCCCCAGCACCCATAGCGTCTCCTGGGGGGGGACCTCCCCCAAGCCATGCTTTTGGGGGGAAAGCCAAGAAGTTGAAAGGTGGGAGCTGCAGATTAGGCAATAGAGATGGGTGGCTGGCTGGAATGGAGTCGAAATGGGGGGGAAGGAACCCAAACCAATAAAGATCATTTGTATAATTAATAGCAGCACATAACAGATATCACTGGGCAGAAATGTGTGATGCCACAATATGATGTCACAAAATTACTTTCCAATGCAGAACCCAACCCTGGAGAAGCACAGTGGGCAAGGGGTCCCAAATAAAATCTTGCTAGGGTCTCCCTCCCCAAAAACACACTAGGCTATTACTGAATGGTTGTGCAAATAAAGCAACACCACAGAGCCAGGAGATACTGCTAGTTTCATGTTCAGACATGGCATTGCCCACAGTAGTATCACAACCTAACACTACCAGTGGTTGTCACTGCAAGTACAAGCAAGAGGCAGCTGATGACAAGGAGCCAACAGGGATAACGGGGGGAGGGGTCTCAGAGATAAAAAGTGTAACAACCCCCTTCTTGTCAGAAAAGGGTGGGAGTTAGTTACTAGAATGCCAGGCCTGGAGCACACCAATTGGTAGTGCCTCTGACTAGTGGGTCAAGTGGAAGGAGTTTAGAATGACAGTGTGTGAGAAGGGTGCTAGCTGTGCCTTCAGTGTTGATTGCCTCTGGTCACTTGCCAGACTGCCCAAGATTACAAGGGCCTCATACAGTGCAGCTGTCTATGAAGCCACTTTTTGAGACCAACTTATCTCAAGTCTAGTCACCTGGTAGCCTCCAGGGACAGGCCCGTGGCAGCAATGGACATTCCAAGGCTCTGGGATCTGAAGGGAATATCATGTAGATTACTTCAAATTCCTGTGAGTATGTAAAGAAGACACAGGGAAGGTGTGGGAATCTTGAGAGGCTTCCCCTCAAGGGGAGTCCCTGGTAGCCTTGTGGTGCAGAGACAGTCCACCAGGGATTGGATGTTCACATTTGGGGGACATTTGTAGCCCTCTGCTTGAGAGATGATGGCTGATGAGCTGATGATGGGACGAGACCTTGTTAGAGAGTCTGAGCTATAGACTAAGGAAGGAAACATGCCTACGCCGTGTTCAGGAGAGCCCGAGCCAGGATGGGTGCCGGTGATGCTGCATCTGGCAGAAGGGTTGGGGCCATTACCAACCACTGCCAGATGCAGGCTGGAGTATGTGCTGCTACACTGTGGCCAGCACACCTGGCTGCTGGTGAGTAAAGCCAAGCAGATGTGAGTCACCAAGCACAGGGGCTGCCTCAGGGCTCCAGCTAGGGAGGCTGGCCTGGGTCGAGCTACGGCCCTCAGGACCAGATTACCTCCTGGATGTCTTCAGCAAGAGCAGTTCAATAGTAGAGTCCCTGCACCGGACATGCCTCCTGCACCACCTACTGGCAAGATACTAAGTGTCACAGTGTACAGTGTGTGTAAATTGCATGAAATCCAAAGCACATAGTAAGGTGGAGGAATCTGGTAAAGCAATGCAGAGCAAAATAGGCTCTGATACTAGGTGTAATTTCACCCACTGGTGTTGAGAAAATAAATGGAAGGTGTCATGTGGCTACTGATATGTTTGAGAAGGGTACAACCTATACAAGGGGACCCTAAGGTCTTGACTCATGTCTGACGTCAAGATCGAATTTGTCTGTACAGTACTAATCAAACTGAATACTTGTAGATGTCAGTAATGACTGCTGCTTAAAATACCTTTGCATTGTGATAATTTCTGTCAGAACAATGGTTCGCATTGAGCTTGCCCCACAGTCATGGGAATGTGTACAGATACAGTGACTGATATGTGGGGAAACCCTCGAGGGAGCTTGCCACCTTTCCCCTAGACACAGAATGCCTCCCTTGGCTATGCCCAGCCCCCGATGCCACCAATAGAGGGTTATCTTATGGTGTCAGCCTCAGCTGAGGAGACAGTACAGCAGCAGCTGATGGGAGTTGAATGTAAATGTAATCTAAGGAGGGGTTGCAAAAAGAATACTTGTTTCAGCAAGACATGACAGAAGAAACCTTTGACATCTAAGTAGTTAACATAATGTTGGCCTGTAAGCTTAGGCACATAACTTCCTAAGTGCCTAATCCCTCACAGCATTCCAGGCTTGTATACCAGTCAGTCATTTCGTGTAATGAAATGACATTTGGTCTTCTGTGTGCATTTAAAGTATCTACATACTGTATAGCCTCTGTGATATGAGTCATTGGAGCAGTAAGCCTAAATCCCAGACAACAACACATATTATACTGTCTTCTCACATCTGGATGTCTGCAACGCATCCAACAGTTTAGCAATGGTAAGTATTAATATGTTGTATACTAATGTCATCATACTGAGAGATACATGGGATCTGGTCTGAATCTTGTGTTTACTGTCTTAAGGCATATTTAATATTACTTAATCAGAACCTCTTCTCACTTTTTTTACTTAAAGGGGAACTGTCAGCAATAGGAGCATCACACTCAAGTGTGAGGTTGATCCCAAATAGCACTTTGTGTGCAAAAACACTTTTTTACATCCTGTTTACTGCAGTATAGCAGACTGTAACAGGCTAATTTCACTGACTTGTAAGGTGACATTTCCTGTTACCAGAAATGCCAGACTCCTCTGCAGCAGACATCAGAGGAGGGCTGCAGCAGTGGGAGATTCAATAGCCTGCAGTGAATGTTAGAGTTTTTATAAGCTGTAATTCTCTGCTTGCTGGTCTGCTGTTCTCCTGGGGCTAGATATAGTTACAGAGGAATGTACTAAGCCCAGTGAGCACAGTGGACAAGGAAACATCTGATTTCAGCTTTCAAAATCTTCAAAGTAAAGTTGCAAGTTTCCCCAAATGCTTTTTACACATGGTATGCCATTGCCAGACATGCTTCAGATGTTGAAGCTGCAATTTGTTTAGTAAAAAAATCTGTCATAGTCATTTTTTTTTATGTTTTATCTGCGTTTTGTTCTCCAGGTTTCTGTGTGTGGCCACACACCCCAGAATGATGTCATGCCAGGGAGCTGTCAATGTTTTACATACAGCAACAAGGAACTCTGGGTAATTTATAACATTGACTTAAATGTGCTTTACTCAGAAGTACAGTCCTGTATGGTGAGCACTAATATATAAATCTCCATAGCCAAGGCATTGTGGATAAAATAAGAACCTATTTTTCCAGTTTCCTTACTGTGAGATGCTGTCCCATATTTCTGTAGTGGTGTCAATAATTTAAGCACGTATATGTTTATTTTCGCAACACTGCATTGTGCATACCACATCTTGCTGCAAGACTTTTGTACTGACAGATGTAGTCTCCTATTTCTGCAGAGAGCACAGAAATACAATAGGCTGTATACTAATTTACATAGTGAAGCATTGTGGGTACAGTACATAACTGATTTGTCTATCTAAAAGTAAAAACTGACAGTCCTTGGTATGATGTCACAGTTGGGTGCTGCAGCACTGAGAAAAAAGAGGTGGGTTATGCAAATGAAGCAAAGCACTGAAATAAAATGATTTTTTTTTCATGGAAAACAGCACTATTTGGCAGTTTGAATGGTAAGAGACTGATTCACAACACCTACTAGTTACTACTGCCATTTGCTATGGCAAACTTGCACCTTTAACATATATACTGTGGGCTAGTGAATCTCCCAGTTCTACAGCCCTCCTCTGATGTCAGCTGCAGGGGGATTCTGGGATTTCTGGATACAGGAAATGTCATCTGACAAAGCAGCAAAATTAGCCTGATACAATCTACTATACAGCAGTAAACAGTAAGTAAAAAAACAATGTTTTTGCACATAAAATGCAAACTGGGATCAGTGTCGCACTTGGGTGTGAGGCTGTTATTGCTGACAGTTCCTCTTTAAAGGAACTCTTTGGCATCCAGGAAAAAAATATAATATTCATACACAGTTCAGCACTTTTTTAACTATCGTTCTCTATAAATCTCCACTTTATTCTGGGGGACATTTGCATGAAAACAGGATCTTTGTGTTTCTGACTTTATCTCATCCTCCTGCATTTCCCTCTGCTGAAGCCATAACCCTCGTTTTTGTGACATCACAATCTGTTGATGTGGAAATGATTATGACCTCACAGAGGATTATGATTTCAGTGGAGGAAAAAGAAAGAGGATGACATAAAGTCTGAGACCCAAAGATCCTGATCTTATGCAGAAGTTCTTAGCAACAGAGAGTGGAAAGAGAGAGAGAAAATATTTGAGTTAAAAGCCAAAGTTTGTCTAAATATTATGGGCTGGATTTTTAAAGGTCTTGATACAGGCACAGTTCCCAGTTTTAATCTGCACCTGTGTGAAAAGAAACACACCACTATGTTTGGCTACTATTTTCAGATATTTATGCATGTAACCCCTAGATGGCGCTATCCCAGGGGCTACTACCCCTGCCTGATTTGCCACTAACAGGTTGAGGGGCCTGGATCCAATGGCGGGTGCCTCCACCCAGAGGTCAGGGTTTGCAATAGTTAAACTAACTTGGTCACAGCCCTCTGGGACACTGCAACCCCCTTTCTTCCCACTAGTGGCCCACACAATATATCAGAATTACCTTCACAGTATACACTTACCCCAGGTCTGGTTCCACACTGGACCTCCTGTGAAATGAGATACAGTGCAACAATCACAGTACAGTACTTTAACATAGACAAATACCTCAGGCAGTATAACTTTGCTGAAACAAGCAGCTCTGATTTATTTGGGGGATATAACAAGGACAGGGAAATCAGGTTAATTAGCTTATCACTCTAATAATCTACCTATGGCTCTGTGCACAGGCCTATCCCTATCAGTTACTGTCCCTGGGTACCCAAGCCCTAGTGGCTAGTCCAAACCGTGGCAGCTGGTGGGGCCCTTTCACCAGAGAAAAGGAGAATTAAACAGTCAGCAGTACAGTAATTCCATTTGGATTTAATGTGGCAATTCAACAGGGAGCAACCCTGAATTAGTACTCACGACCTCCAAATAAGATAGGGTCCTTCAATGTCAGCAGGGCTCACTTGAGGTACACAAACCTCTTCACACATCCATATAAAAGAAAGTACTATACCAGGCAGGCTGCATCTGTGTCCCGATCGTAATTACTGCACAATACCGGGAGAACACACAGCAGATTCAGTTCCTGACAGACCGAGTGCAATTTTCAGCAATTCTTCCAGTCTTCTACAGGGTGAGCCTGGTTTCTACCTTCAGAGATCCTTTGATTCTCTTTTCACAGGGACGGATTCAGTCCTAACAAGCTGTTACACAAGCTGCAGACCGGAACTCTGGGCCTTACACCGTTTTTGACTAAAACTGCACACTGAAAAAGCACAGGGCTCCTTCCTTCTTCACTGCCAAAGCTCAACTGAACTCCAACCGACAAAACCGGGCACTTCCTTTGAGTTCCTCCCAGTTCTTGACTGGATTGGCTGTCACTCACAATAGACTGCTGCTGTTGGTCCAAAAGGCACTGAAGTCTAAACTACATCTCCAGAGTCACTGCCCATACAATCCTCTTGTGGCTGGCTCAGATTATGAGTCCAAGTTCTGATTCGTCCAAGGCACCATTTTAGAGCTAACACCCACACTGATTGGTCCAGTTCAGCAGTTCAAAACTAGAATGGGAACTAGCAGACACAGTTCTGACTGCAAAGAAAGCAGGTTAGACAAACTGTAATTTCATTATTACTCTAAATAATTTCTGGTAAACAGTTACATCTTTCAGATAGGTTCCTTTGCACTCCTAGTGACTGCAAAAATTAAGTGAATTGGCAGCAGCTCAAGTGGTACTCAGAAAGCACACAGTCCCCCCATACAAACTAATTATGTCTGCAAGCAGACAGCTCTTAAAGACAGTACCAGAGGCTCTAAAACACTCACTGATAAATGGCTTAAATGCCAAACACCATTCAGGCTTGGAGCATTCAAGCAAGCTCCTGGAAGTCTTTTGGGAACCCCCATTTGCAGGGGGGTTACATGCATATTTATGACAGTTTACCTGCTTTACATCACAAAATGATGCACTGGACCATTATTTGATGCGTGTATCATTTGCACTTGCAACAAGAAGATAAACCACATTTTGTGGTCTGACCTCTCTGTGGCAAGTGGCACAACTCCGCTAAAATCGTGCTTCAAGTTGTCATGTGCATCCACATCCTGGGACCTTTGAAAATCTGGTCTTCTATTTTTAAAAAGTTTTCAGAGGCTGACTCCATGGCACCTAGCGGTGGGGAACCTGCTCGTTCACGGATGTCCGTCCTTCCTAAATGAGGGGAGGAGGAGGGGAGAACCAGACAGCTGCCTGAGCTAGTTACTACTCGCTGCCCAGCCCGGCTGCCAGAGGAGCGAGAGAGGGTCTCCTCAGCACTGTCTCAGTAAAATTATTCATGCAGTCTGCTTTTGTTTTTAAAGTAGATCGCTGTGTCTGAGGCAGCACCAAGTCTCCAGCCCTCCCTCACCTCCACAGGCCACCTGCCATACCACGAGTCATTAGGGCATTTGTACTTTTCTCTTATGGAGCTGCTCGGGCCCATCCATCTCTCCTCCTCCTCTCCCGGTACAGGACATCTGCAGATCAGCAGTTCCAAGTCCTATCCAGATAATTAAAACAGCTTACCTGCCATGATCCCCCTGGTTCGTCTGGGTCTCAGAAAAAGGAAAGCAGGTATGTAAGTCTGGTTAGTCACAAGGCCGTAGTTTGTGTTAGCTGTGAGATGGTGCTGCCACGCCTCTGCCTCATGTGTTGGAATCCCCTTCCCGGCACCCTAGAACAGGAGAAATTAGAGACAGACAGATTGTTATGTTAGTGAATAAAGCATTGTGAACACATCAGAATTTCATACTTTAGACTTCCAGTAACCTCACTGTCTAGATGGCTGCACTTAATTGGGCTCTCATCAGACCTCCCAAATAAACCTCTCCAGTACAAAAATAAACATTCAGCTTTTTGAAAAAATGGCATCAGGAACAACTGGAGGACCAAGGGCAAGCAGATCCCACAATAAAACCCCTCCAACTACAATGGATGGCGATGGATTACAGGAGAGAGTGGAGACCAGTCCTCACCAGCAGGCCTACAGGTCCCCGACCCAGACACCGATACTGAACTAAAGTGCCTCTCCAAATCCCACTTTGAGGCACTATTACAGGAAATAAAATAATTTAGAACCAAAAATTGGCAAGAATTTCAGTCATTGAGCCTGCAGTTGAAAGCTGTGGAGAAGCGGTTGGATAAGTCTGTGACCCACATATCCTCCATAGAGACAGGGACCGAGCAGCTTCATTCAGCAATCGACTACTTGGTGGACAGTCAGGAGGCAATACAAAATAAAGTTATAGATCTGGAAGCCCGACCCTGGATGGATAATAATTGGATCTATGGTTTACCTGAGGGGGTAGAGACTGGAAAAATGGCCAAGTTCATCGAGTACCTCCTCAGAGGTGTGCTGGAGCTCCCTCCTACTTTCAGGTTTCAGATAGAGTGGGCCCATCTGGTGCTAACACCTCAGCCTATAGATCCAAGTGCCAGGCCACGTTCTGTTGTCTTTAAGCTGTCAAGGTACAGAAATAAAGAGGAGATTCTCCAGGTGGCCTGGCAAAAGAAAGTAGTTGAATATAATGCAGCGCAATTAATTTTCGACCACGATTACCCGACTGAAATTCTAAAGCAGTGCCTGGCCTACACCACCATCCTTAGAGAGCTCTGAGCGCACAACCAGCAATTCCAGATGCCATGTCCAGCCAAGCTGTGTGTATTTTGGGACTCAGGACCGGTGACTTACCAGACACCTGAGAAAGCAGTGTCAGCACTCTGAGCAAAGGGTTGGATGTCGTCAGCCACTGTATCTCAGGACCAATAGCCCGAAACCTCCTTGCATGAGTTGGACCCCGGGTGAGCTGCACCATCATAAAAACTCTGAAAAACATGTGGCCCTGGCAACATTGCAGGACATTTGCAAAATGCTCTGTGCACTCTAAGACAAATGCTCGACTGTGAGAGCAGCGGTTTTTGGGGAGAAAATATAAGGTTTGTTTTCTCTGCTATCCTGAGTATGTTATTCTCCCCTCAAGCTGTGGAGAGCAAGCCTGAGTTAGGTGTAGATTGGAACCCTCCTCACTCTGGAGAGCCCTCTTAACAAGTTACAGCATTGAACTCTGGCAGCTATAGGCCCAATAAAGGGATCTGACTGTATCTCTATGCAAATTATGCCTATAGTACATGTTGTTTGCCTTCTAAAGTACTTGTTATGACCTAATCTTGCAAATACTTTTGACAAAGGGACAGGATTAAGATGTCTCCTGAAGGCTACAGATCTCCGACTTGCTTGCAACTGTGAGTTGCTATTTAATTTCAACTTGGCATTTCTTTCACAAAGCCCTATAACAGTCAATTCCATTATTTACCAGAACATTGAGCATCATTTTCCTAGACACGTGTCATGTACTGGTTAGCATTTAAGGGAGCAGTCGGACATTTGCGTGGCTTGGAAGAGAAGAGTACAGTAGCCAATTTCATATATTGTTCATAAGTGTTGGATTACTTGATGGTTACCTACAGTTTATTGCATTTCTAGTTAAAATTAAGAAAACTGCTGCAACAACCGAACAAATCATCTCAAAGTAGATTTATTGTTGTGGGCTCTCTTTGAGCCGGGGGGGGGGGGGGGGGGAATGCAGATGGCTCCTGGATTTACTGGATAAAATGGGGATACACCATTCGTCTTAAGAATGGAGACCAATGAGATAAGTGTTACTAGGGATTTTTCTGAGTTTAACAATTGGTAGTTTTATAAAAGTTATTAAATGCTGGAACTGCTGAATGTTAATATGACCAATATGGTGTATATTCGAGCTGGTGATAACATTCACCCTTGGCAATTGAAGGTGACCCATGGGTGTAGAAGGTCTCACACATGGTCACCAGCAGGTGGCGAAGATTCTCCTTCTTACCATCTTTGGTCTGGCTTAGCCTGAGTCCTAGGAGGCCTGATGGGATCTCCTGCCACCTTACCCCCTTCCCTTGCGAGGTCCACCCCAGGAGTCGTCGCAAGATTGCATAGAGGGCATGCTACTCAGCCCTCTTGCCTTGAAAGCAGCACTTTATACAGTTCAATCAATCAATCAGTCTTGATTGTTTATTCATTTTGGGTTTGTATTTTTATTTTGCCATGCCTGACATCTTTCCCATAATTTTACATTGCTATTTTGCTGCATGTGGGGCATTTGAACCTTACCTGATTAACAGTGAGCGCTGGGGGGATGTGGATATTCTAGGAGAAGGGAGGGCAGTGCTCTATTAGTAACTTGCCTACAGGAGAACCAGCTCCTGGATCTTGCTCTTCATACCGCATACAGTAGGTCCCAAATTAGGAAATTAAAATGGTCTCTGAACGTTGTATAACAGTCTGCTCACAAAATGTGAATGGACTAAACAACCCAGTAAAGCAATACATGGTTCTGCCTTCACTTAAAAAATATAAACCTACTTTTTATTACTCCAAGAAACACATTTAGGAAGGTCCAAGCACCAGAAGTTGCAGAAATTCGGTTTCTCACAGGTTATAGCCTCCTCCTATAAGGAGGGAGAATGGAGGGGGTGGCTATTTTAATTCCTCATTACACTCCATTTCAGGTCACCTCCACGTATATGGATCTTGAAGGCCAGCTTGCTGTGGTGATAGGCTATATGAAGGGGTTGGGCTCATGTTAGTGAGCATCTACATACCTCCTGGTACTGATATTAGGATGGTAAGATCCCATTTCAAAAGATAACCGGACATCATCAGGGAGTACTGCTCTTGGGGGGACCATAATTTTATATGCAATCACTTGGACGCTACCAATCCTAATCCCCCAAGAAAAACGGGACCTCAGATAGCAGTACAGATATACTTAAAGGAAGCTGGGTGGGTGGATGTTTGATGGTACCTAAATCCTATGGGTAGAGAGTACACCCATTACTCCACCCCCCCACAGAACATACACTAGAATAGATTTCTTTCATATAACTAAGGAACATCAATGTCAACTACGTATGTAACCCTCCTGCAAATGGGGGTTCCCAAAAGTCTTCCTGGAGCTTGCCTGTACGCTTCAAGTTTAGGCGGTGTTCGGCGTTTAAGCTGTTTAAATGTGGTTCCAAGTGAGTGCTATTTGAGCCTCCACGTACTGTCTCTTAAAGAGCTGTCTGCTTGCAGACTTAATTAGTTTGTATGGGGGGACTGTGTATTTAATGCTCAAATTCTGCCTGAGCTGCTGTCAATTCGCTCCTTTTCTGCCGTTGCTACATGCGCAGAGGGAGCCTTGTTGAAAGATTTAACTGTTTGCCAGAAATCATTTAGAGTGATTGAGAAAACGTAGTTTGTCTAACCTGTCTTCCTTTCAGCATGAACTGTTTCAGTGTAGCTTTTTTCATTTTGGTCTTGAATAGCTGACTTGGACCAATCAGGATGATAGGGAGACTCTAAAATGGAATCTGTGGATGAATCGGAACTTGGACTGTCAATTTTGAGCCAGCCACAAGGGGATTGTATGGGCAGTGACTCTGGGAAATGTAGTTTTAACCTTGGTGCCTTTTTTCCACCAACAGAGGGAGTCTTATTGTGATGGACAACTGAACCAGCCAACAGAATGGCGTGGAGCTAAAGGAAATGCCCTGTTCTGTGACTGGAAAGATTAGATCAGTAGTGAGTGTGAAGAAAGAAGGAGCTCTGTGCTTCTGTGATGTATAGTTTCATGCGGTTAGCACATGTGAGGCCCTGAGTTTTCGTCTGCAGCCTTTGTGAGTGCCAGTTTGGACTGAATCTGAGTTGTGAGGAGAAAGAAGCACTAGAAGTGTGGAAACCAGGCTCACCCTGTAGAAGACTGGAGAAATTGCTGAATTGCGCTTGGTCTGTCAGGAACTGAAGCAGCTGTGTGTGTGCTCTCGGGTATTTTGCAGTAATTGCGATCTGGATCGAGGAGCAGCCTGCCTGGTATAGTACTATCCTTTTACATATGAATGTGCGTAGTGCTTGTGGGGACTCGCTGTTTCCAATCCCCAGTGCTGTGCGCTGTGTGTTGAAGCTGGAAGCAAACCCCAGCTTGTCTCAGACTAAATCCGTTTGCTATCAACTGCAGCGGGGTCCAGTCACTAGGACTTTGTCTCCATGCCTTGTTGTTCTGGCAATCCAGAAGAACATCCACCATCTGGTTTTCAGCTTGGGTATTGTGAGTACAAGTCAGGGTATTCCCCTGCAGCCTGTTTTCAATCACAAGTGCGTCATCTAATTGTTGTTGTTTCACTGCTTCATGGACTGAGCCATCCGGGTCCGGATTACAATTGGGTGTTGTGCATATATTTTCTTCTACAGGGCCCTATCCATCTTCACCTGCCGGCCAACCCTGGGCAACCGACCTGGCTAGCCTCTCCCCCCAACCTGGGTACCCAGAGTGTGTGACTTTTCAGACCCTGTATATGTGCACAGTACTGTGATTTAATGCCACTAATTAACCTGATTTCCCCCTCCTGTGTTACTGTCCCCTAAATAAATCAGATTTGTTGTTATACCATATACTGTCTGTGGTGTTGGTACTTATGGAAACAGTGTTGTGTTTTGCTGTGTATGTTGTTTAACCTTACTTTACAGGGGTCCTCAGAGACGTGTTGCAGAATCAGTCTCGAGGGTAAGTGGTATCTATATGAGTGAACAGTGTGTATATGTGGGGTATTGGGGCTGTAACTCTGGTGTACTGTGTGAGCCTCTAGAGGGAATAAAAGGGGGTCTCAGTGTCCCAGAGGATGTGACCAAGCTAGTCTAACCAGTACAAACCCTGACCTCTGGGTGGAGGCACTTGGCATTGGACCTAGGCCCCTCAACCTGTCCGTAGTCAAACAGGCAGGGGTAGTATCCCTTGGGATAGCACCACCTAGGGGTTACACGTAGCTGTGACATACTTCCATCTACCCTCTCTGACCATTCCCTTTTAATACTATGGTTAGAATGGGGGAAGATTAAAAAGCAGACTCTTTGGAAATTTAATAACTTTTTACTGAACCTCCCTGAATTTAAAGACCTAGTGGAAGTACGCATGCCACACACTTTACAAGAGAATGGGACACCGGAGATTGGAGTGTGTACCCTTTGGGACACACTTAAAGTCGTCCTACGTGGGGACACAATAACATTTGATACACAATATAAGCGGAAACAGGCTGCCCAATTTAATGACTTACAGCAACAACTTAAACTCTTGCAGGCTCAGCATGCAGCAGGGAATGAGGTGGTTTTTCCCTTTCTGGAGGCTACTAGACAAAAGAATTCAGTATTTACTTAATATAAAGACTGAGCAAGCCCTCCAGTATTTAAAACTAAAGTATTATGAGGGGGGTCCCTGTGCCACCTATCTCCTGGTGCATTGTTTACAACAAAAAACTACCCAACTGTTCATTACTCAAATTAGATCTCCTGAGACAGGCAAAGTGGAGAAGATGCCTCTCCAGATTATGCAAACCTTCAGGCAGTTCTATCATGCCAGAGCACTTGGCTGACCCTAGGGAAGTCCAGACTTTTCTACAGCATCTAACTCTTCTGAGTTTAATGCAGACACAGAGGGAGACGCTGGACTCTCTGATCACGTTAACGGAACTGGGGGAGGTGATCTCGAATCTCAAAACGAATAAGAGTCCGGGTCCTGACGGCTATACTAGTGAATTTTATAAAATGTT
Organism: Neoceratodus forsteri; assembly: GCA_016271365.2. NCBI lineage: Eukaryota > Metazoa > Chordata > Ceratodontiformes > Ceratodontidae > Neoceratodus > Neoceratodus forsteri. Next base: position 1,776,014,134 of record CM057450.1, on the reverse strand, counting down.
TAGGGAGCAGCTTATCCCGGCACTTCAGTCGGCCTGCCAGGGGAAATTGGAGGGGGAGAGGGCTCCTGAATCTTGGCGATATGCCACTATATCTAGTATTTTAAAGCCTGGAAAAGATCACATGTCTTGCTCCTCGTATAGACCAATCTCGTATTTAACCTTGATTATAAACTTTTTGCAGCAGTGATCGCCAGGAGGATGTAGGTCCTGGTCCCCCTCTTAATCAATGCGGATCAGTGTGGCCTTGTCACAACTAGACAAGCCCAGAATAACATAAAGAGGACCCTACACCTATTACACCGAGCCATCCTGTCAAACTCCCCTTTTCTGCTTCTAAGCTTGGATGCAGAGAAGGCCTTTGACTCGGTCCATGGCCTTTTCTGATGGCCACTCTTTGGAGGATGGGGTTCTCTGGGGACTTTGTGCATCTCATACTAGCCCTATACGATTGTCCTCGAGCTTATATTAAAAGTAATGGATCACACACAGAACCTATTTCTCTTATGCATGACACCAGGCGGGGGTGCCCTCTGTCTCCCCTGCTGTTTGCAATATGCTTGAAGCCCTTGGCTCAAGTGATCTGACAGGATCTAACAATACAGGGAGTTGAGGAGGGGAGAGAGCAGCATAGGCTCGCACTATATCCTGACGATCTTTTCCTTTACAGCTCTGACCCAGAGTTCTCACTACCAGCATTGTGGCAACTCTTAACCAGATTTAGCAACCTGGCAGGCTACAGAGTTAATACCACCAAAACTGAGGTGCTAAGAATACATTATTCCCCCTCACCTTCAATACAACAGCGACTTCCCTTTAAGTGGGAATTGACTACTTTAAAATATTTAGGGGTTCATCTGACAGGGGATCCTGCCCAACTAGGTAACCTTAATTACCTTCCCCTAATTCGGCAAATTACTCTACCTTGAGAAGTGGAAGGCTTTGCCACTCCCATTGATACAGAGAATAGACACGGTGAGGATAAATCTCCTCCCTCGCTTCCTATACTTGGCCCAGACACTACCTGTCCCCTTACCATCCCGAATGCTTAGGGAACTTAATGAAAAAATCTCCATATATATCTGGGACTCACAATGCCCTAGAATAAGATGCTCCGTATTACAGCTGCTGAAAAATTTGAGGGGACTGACTTTGCCAGATCTTGAGGCTTATTATTTAACCTCTCAACTTAGAATAATCTTTTATTGGCTCCACCGTCAATATCAGGCAAAGTGGATGGACTTAGAATTACGAGAAGAATATTTAGTTAACACCAACAAGGTTATACTACAACACACTGGACCCCCTCTAGTAGATATAACCAATAACTCTTACACAATTAATACCCTATGAATTTGGAGGCTTGTATTAGAATCTAAACATCTATCATGCCATAGATATCTTCTCTATTCACTTCCATATCATCAACCCTTTTTTGCTGCTTGACTAGATCATGGTTTCCAAAGGTGGGAGCGAATGGGGTTGTATCTTGTAGGTCACTTTATTAAGGGAGGGAGGCTGCTCCCCTTTGAAGAGCTCATCACCACCTATGCTATTCAACCACAGGACCATTTTAGAGTACTACAAGTACATGCCTTTATTAGAGGATACCTAGGGAAAACTCCATCAGAGACCCCAGTGCCTAAAATACTGGAAATGTTTCAGCTCGCCTTGGATGGTAAAGCCCCCCTATTACACATGATAACTTATTTATACCAAGGAATTATTTCACTTGGGGAGACTCCTTGCAGAAACTTAAGTTAACCTGGGAGACGGACTTGGGTATCATTATAGGTGAGGATGTCTGGGACTCACATCTTAAATTCCTCCACTCGGGAATAACATCTCTAGCATGGAAAGCGTTCTTGTGGAAGCTAACATTCCTGTTCTTCTGAACTCCAGCCATACAGGCAAAATATCACTTGTGCCTGCCTCCACAGAACTACGCATCGGGGAGCGGATACAGAGAAGGCCTGTAAAGGTGCTCTGTAGAACCTCCCCTTCAGCACACTTGCACCTGCCTCCACAGAACTACATATCAGGGAGCAGACACAGAGAAGGCCAATAAAGGTGCTCTGTGGAACCCCTCCCTCCAGCACACTCATGCCTGCCTCCACAGAACTACACATCGGGGAGCAGACACAGAGAAGGTCTGTAAAGGTGCTCTGTGGCACTCCCCCTCTAGCACACTCTCGCCTGCCTCAACAGAACTACACATCAGGGAGAGGACACAGAGAAGGCCTGTAAAGATAAATTCCTGTTCCTACTCTCGGCACACTCTAGAAGGGTGTTTACTGGTGTCTGCTCTGGGATTTTTAATTGGCCAAGCTCTACTGATAGACTCTGATCCTGGGCATGCATGCAGCGTTTTGGGCATTTCTGTCTGTTACTTTAAGGGACTTTGATTACCCATTTGACCTACCTACATTTACTGGTTTCCTGCACTGTGGCGGTGGGCAGCTGAACTAGGGGCTCCTTTAGGGTTGAATTGTGCTCTGTAGCTGTATTTTGTCTGACGTTAACTGAACATAGTACTGCATATTTAACTAAGATTTTCAGGTGTTTCTCTGTCTTACCTGTACTGTTTCTCCCCCATTGCCATTACTGTCTCTCTCTTCCCTCAGAATCCTGTGCATGCACAGTGTGGTCTAGCAGCTCTCCTTTGTCTGCCTTTCCACCTTAGAGTGTAACCTTATACCTCTTTGTTCTTTCCTTTCTTAGGTGCTCTGTGGAACCCCCACTCCAGCACACTCGCACCTTCCTCCACAGAACTACACATCGCACTGCAGACACAGAGAAGGCCTGTAAAGGTAAAGGCCTGTTCCTGCTCTCAGCACACTCTAGAAGGGTGTTTACCTATCGATGCTTCTCGTGATCAACTCCCCACCCACCCACCCAAGGTTCCACCCACTCACCCAAGGCTGGCCCTCTTTGTATTGATGTCACTGGTCACGTGACAGTCACATGACCTCCCTCACCCATTTTCTAAGTCCCCACTTTTCCATCAGCAGGTTATTAGACCTCGCCACCAGGGGGCAGCATACCCTTGTAGTACCTATGTGCTTCTTTCCTGCCTGAGAGTTGAATCCAGTACCTTCTACTCTGGAGTCAGTAGCCCTTCCGCTGTCCCACATAACCAGCCCATCTTTCTCCTTTGCTCCAAGTATTTTAGCCCCTCCCCAGGCCCCCTATTACTATGTCTCTCCTTTGAAGCTTACTATTGTTCATCTGTGGCCTGCCTCCATCCTCCAAACATCCTCTTCCCACAATATCCATTTGCTCCTGTCGTTACCCCCCCTCCATGTACCTCATGGTGCCTCCAGCCTCACTGTGCAGGGGCGGCTCATCCTCCCCTCAGTAGTCCCATCAACTCTCTCCCCCACCCTTTCCCCTCCTCCTTCCTTGCACATTTCACCCATTCAATTCCCACCCCTGTTCTACCACCTTATCCTCCTCTTTCAGATGCCCCATGCCCCCAAAATGCAAACTTTCTAAAGTAGCCCTTCTTGGCATGCTCTCCTTCTCCCTATCAGGAAGCGTTCACCCTCATTCTGGGCGCCTCCCTCTTCCCCAATGGATGTGTCAGATCCGCTTGTTGTAATTATATATGTAGATGTAAAATTACCTTGTTCCATGGCTCAGTACTTAGATGCTGTCTCTGTTCCGAGACGAGTTTCCAAAGATACTCCTGGGGCTCGCCAGATCCTACTGCTACTCCCTTTACTGTGGCAACAGACTGTGTAAAGAGGCGTGTGGGCAGTCTTCATAAGAACACCCTGCACTCTTGCCAGTCTCCCCCTGCATGGTGGCTCAAACACACAGCCAAGATACTTCTTTGGCAACCCTGGCACAACTCTGTATGTCATGGCTGTCTACATCCCTTCGTGTAATCAGAGACTTGCCTTCCCTTCAGTCATGTCCTATATCTCACAACTTCTCTCCAACAGTGAACTGATCACCACGGGGGACTTTAATGTCAACTGGCTGTCTCCCTCCTCCACTCCCTATAAGGACTCAGCTGCTGCACTAGACCTCACTCAGGTTATACAATCCCATACCAGACCAAATAACAAATTGGGCACCTCCACATTGCTGGACCTCATTCTCACCAACCGCCCCAACAACATCACTAAAGTCTTGGTGCTTCCAGATGCCCTTAGCAACCATTGTCTGGCTATTTGCTCATGGTCCAATAAAACACCTACTGCTCCCCCGCTGTCTCCTACTGTAGATGTCTTAAAAAGGGTATGCTCTAATGCTTCAAAACCCACCTAGTTAACTGTGACTGGTCCCTTGTATATAACACCCAATCTATTGATACCGCCCTCTCTCACTTTATAAATACCTTTAATGCTGCTTGTGACATCTTTGACCCTTTCTCGAAACAAATCTTTAAAATTCATAACACCCCCTGGATATCTCAACAGTTGCTTGACCAAATGCAACACTGTAATAATCTCTGGCATAAGGCCTTAGACTCCCAACTCCCACTGGACAGACAATGATATCAAGAGGCCAGAAACAAATGTACCTGGGCCATTCGTCAAGACAAGGTGACCCATTATCAACAGGTGCTCTCCTCCACCTGGGGCTTGGGAAGTCATTTCTGTCAAAACATAAAAGACCTAAATGGGAAAACTGGCATCCCCTGCCTGACCATCTCTCAGTTAATGGTAACCTAATGCAGAACCCCAGTCCATTGCAGACACCCTAAACACCATATTCTCTGACCTCAGTAGTGTCCTTCCCCCCAACTTCTTCCCCCAAGATCACTCCACCGGTTGCAGCCCACCTCCTGACATCCCCCTTTTTTGCCTCTGTATCACTGAAACGAGCTATCATCACCCCCATTTTCAAAAGTGGTGACCGTTTGTCCCCCAGTAACTATCGTCTCATCTCCCTTCTCCCTTCCCTCTCCAAGACCCTCGAAAAAAATAATGGTGGATCAGTTGATGGACCAGCTGCCTAAACATAACCTACTGTGCCCTGAACAGCATGGTTTATGCCAGGGCTACAGCACCACCACCACTGCCCTCCTAGAATACTCCTCCTTCATCCATGGCGCCCTTGAATGTGGTCACCTTACGGGGTCGGTCTACATTGAACTCACAAAGGCGTTCAACACTGTTAACCGTGCTATGTTTCTAGCCTCCCTACCCTGCCTGGGGCTTTCAGTTGAAACAATATCCTGGTTCAAAGGTTACCTCTCAGACAGAACCCAGCAGGTGAAAAACAAGTTAATTATATCTAACAGCCTCCTGGTCTGCTCTGGAGTGCCTCAAGACTCCATCTTGGGTCCCCTTATCTTCAGCCTCTTCCTTAACTCCCTCACCAGCTCATGCCCTGGAAAGATTTTGCTCTACGTGGACGACGTGACAATTTTCTGGAACCACCTGAACCCTGATTCTTTCCAGCGTGCCCTGCAGGGTTTCTTCACTGAAGCTGAGGCATGGTTCAGTTCCCACTGCTTAGTTCTAAACTATAAGAAAATGAAATCTATGATATTTGCCCATAGTCAGAGTCCTCATTGTGACTTCCCACTGACCATCATCAATTCGCTAGGATCCCCACTTGAGCAGGTTGAGTCTTTCTAATATTTAGGTGTCACCCTTGACACGTCCCTCACCTACCACGCCCATATCCAACATCTGTCCACCACTATCAAATCTAGGCTCGGGCTTCTGTACTGCCACGAACAATGCCTCCCCCCAATGTCTATCTGTCTAGCCATGACCTCTTCTGTCCTCTCCCTAGTAGACTATGGCGTTGTCATCTATGACACTGCTGGCCCCACTACCTTGTGACGCATCAAAGTCACCCTCAACAAAGCGTGCAGACTGGTCACTGACTGCGACAGATGGACACACACCTGTGGTCTGTACAAGTCTGCCAATTGGTTGTCATTTGATGCTCGTCTTAGGTACCATACATGCCTCCTGGCCAAGAAAATCCACCTTGGACAAGCCCCACCCGGTCTGCACAGCCTTATCCAAACCACCCCACTGGTGAGAATCTCCCATAGTACTACTGGGACCCTCCTACTAGTCCCCCACTGTCGAACTTCCCTTGGTCAAAGAGCCTTTTTATACAGAGCACTCCTCTGGCTCAACGGCCTCCCCTCTCTGTCTCCCTGGGGCCTAGGATCGGCCCCTTTGCTAGAATCCTCAGCCTGTGACTGTCCCTGACCCTCTCCTTCCTCCTACTCCCCCCACATGTCAAGACTTTGTAGTATAACTCCACCTCATAAAGGGTTATAAAATATTACAGACATAAATGTGTAACGTGTTACCTAAGTATTATGGATAACGTTGGGTCCTCCTCACCCTTAGACAATTGTTCTGTTTCCCCATCTGTGTGGTTTTTTTGTATTTCTTTCTTTCTTCTGAACATTGTATTGATAATATTGTATGCATAATTCCATTCCTTGTTTTCTCTAACCTGAACACTGTACTGCTTAATATTGTATGTAAGTCTTTCATTGTTCTCTGACGTGGAGCCTTTGTAAAGGAGTCTATGACTTAAAGGGTTGTAATTCCGAATGTTGTTAAATAAATAAATAAATATAAATAAATATTCCGCACATAGCAATTCCTCATGTTGGAGGCACTGTGGCAACTCGTCGACCACACATGGTCATATTTTTGGCTGAGCCCACGTCTGCAACCTTTCTTGGCCAAATTTTCATTTGCCATGTATGAACTGCTCCCATCCCTACCTCAGCTTACACCTCAACTTTTTCTTTTCTCCTCCTACCCAAAAGGTTGCCGTGACTCAAAAACAAGAAAATTATTAACTGTTTGTATGCTTACTGCAAAAAAGATCATTACTAAGAAGGGGCTTTCCCTGGCCCCTCTGACTTTGAACCAATGGCATAATTTGATGATACAGGTTTACAAAATGGAACATCTAACAGCAGTGGTCAATAAAAGACAAGAGAAGTTTTAATTAATTTGGAGAAGATGGATATTATATATCTCCCTACATAGACTTGATTTTATCCTTTGATTCTCATAGAGTAAAATATATTATTCAACTCGACTTCAAAACAATAAGTTAATACGTATGGAGGTATGATAAGATGTCATTAATTTCTTACATATAATAGAGTAGACATTTTTTTAAGTATAAGGAAGCATTGTCAGGCAATATCTATTTATGTATTTAATTATTTATTTTCATTTTTTTTCTCATGTATGTATCATTTTAGTGTTTGATGTGTGGTCACTGTTAATGTCGTTTGTTTACACTGAAAATGTGAAAATAAAGAGTTTTAAAAAAAGAATTTCACACTTTAGTAAAAGATTGCAGCAGTTTTTGAATGCCTTTGATTGTTGCTACCAAGTGCTCTTTCCTCTTGTCAGCATCCCCTTGTGGGGGACTTGCTAGCCCCTGACAACCCCCCTCCCCACGCTGGTAGGGAGCTTTGGTGCCTTTGAGAAATTTTTGATGCTTGCCATTATGGGGCAGCACCTTAGGAAGTATGTAACGGGAGGCTAGTGTGTGGTAGAGGAGAGGGAGAGTCAGCGGTTGGAAGCAGAGCAGTCCTATGGAGGGGCACTCTCAGTCTTAGGCAGGTCAGCCTACAGTGGCAGTGCACCGGTCCATTTGGGGCTCTGTAGGATGGAGCAAGTTCAGGCAGTAGCAGTCGTTGGGGTTCCAGGGGTATTTCAATCACCCCATCGTTAGGAGGCAGAAGAAGGGGAAGACCAGATGAAACAGGGGAAGAAAGAAAGGAAGGAAGGCTGGCAGGAGTTGGGGGCCCTGGACTCTTTAAAGGTATGGTGTACTGGGACAGTGGGGCTGTTACGGTGGTGACAGGACCGCAACAGGGGCTGTTGGTTGGTGGCAGCACTGGCGTGCTCTTTTCCCGGGTGGTGCACTGGCCTAGGTGAAAGGCTGGGGGGGGAATGCAGCCTGTGACTAAATGGGGCCTGCTGTGTCTGGGGCAGGCCCTGGGACCCACCATGCCTGTGTCTAGGGTGGGTCTTTAGGCTGGAAAGGGTTGTGGTTCCTTGGGAAACTGGTACAAGCAAAAGGTGGGAGCCACTGCGCTGTCTAACGTGAGCCGCTCGGCTCCGGTGGGACACTTAGGTGGAAGTTTGGCTATCGGTGGGCACTGGGAACAGCTTCAGGAGGGAAAGGTAGGAATGGTCACTACATTGGGAGCAGCTGTGGAGCCTATCTCATCACCTCATGGACTGTTCTCCCTGGTGGCAGTAAAGATTAAATGACTCCCCTGCCGAGGAAATAAGGAAAGAAATTAATTTGAAAACAGTGCAAGGTAAACAAATGGTTTTCTGTGGAAGAAGCTGGGTACTTATGTAAAGTGCAGGCTCTATTAGTTAGTCCTGAAAGCTTTGATGACTTGCTGTTTGCTGATTGTGGAACATTCATGCCTAAGGCTGCCAATGCTCTCTTTCTCTTGGTATGTAAGTTTGTTAGCCCCATGGAACTGTGTTTCTGAGGTTCAAATAGTTTAGCTCCTGGGCCCTATAATCATTCTGGTGCCCCAGGAAATACATTTTCATAGTTCAGTTAAACTGTTAAACTTTCTGTTTGGTGATCGCCGCAGCATCTCAAATGAATTAACTGTTTTTATATGTCTATTTATTCAGAAGTTAATCAATTTCCCCATAGTTATATGGATGGACTATAGAGTAATTCCACGTATGTCCTGGGTCCTGGAGCGGAGAGAAGGTGAGATTAGCAGCTCCTGTGTTTGGTGCTCTTGCTGTTGGTAAAAGCTGGCATCTGGGGGATTCAGAGGCACTCTGGAGATGAGGAAGACGTCTAAAGGTAGGGTGCCTTTGTTTGTTCCTATCAAGCATGTTTTCAATTTATCTGCGCGGCAATGTTCAGGATGGCACTTGTGGTCTTGAGTCCCCTTCCCCATTTCTTCCACTGGGTGCCCCTAGACAAAGGGAAGGGGGGCTTACAGATGTGGGGGCTCATCTGGGATGTTTCTGTGCCCCAGCAGAGTGACCCCCAAACAATTTGGACCCAGAAGGGTCAGCAGGATCGGCTGGCCGAGGCCTGGAAAAAATGTGGCACAGTTTCGTTGTTGGCGAGACCTGCTGGTAGGGGCCAAGGCCTGTTTGCTATCTCTCTGGTGCCTCTGTGGTGGAAGGATGATCACGTGCCTGGCTAGGGCAATTCTGATTGGTCGACTACCAGATGTGTTGAAGGAGAGCTGGAGTGAAGTTGCCATTTTGTGAGAGTCGTGAGAGCTAGAGAGAGGGGAGCAAAAGAGGTATTTGGAGGCAATACTAGCTGGACAGCAGTACAAAAAAGGCTAACAAGCAAAGAGATTTCAAGTAAGGTGAGGCCTGTTTATACAATGGGAGATGGCAGAGGGATTTACACCACAAGAGGAACCTCAGGCAATGGTTCTGGCCTCCCTGCTTACGTAGCTGTGGAATTCGTCAGGGAGGGAGCAGTTTGAAGATTGTTGTGTTAGATGTGGCTATCATGGGGAAGGAGTTGTAAGACAGCCATTGTGCTCCATTTTCTCCAGTGCTGCCCTGGAGGCATTTTCGGAGACCCACTGTATACCTTCTTTTGGGAGTACCCTGTCAGTGTGTCCACTGGCACTGCGTCATTGCTATCCCAAGACAATGTGGAGGTTGGTACTGGTGCTAAGTTAGAGCTGCAGAAAAGTGTGGAAGCTGTAAAGGAGGAGAGAGAGGGGTCCCCATATGTTAAAATGGAGGTGGTGGAGGAAGTAACTGAGGGCAGAGAGGGGGAGCATAGCTGACTGCCCAGCTCCTCCATCCTGACTGTCAGCTACCCCAGTGGCAGAGGGAGGGACAGGGGCCTTCAAAGGGCATTGGGGATCCCCCAGGGCCCAGGGGATCTCTGATGGGGTCCCTGCTCAGTGACAGTGCACTCAATACCCCAGCTGCAGCAGAAGCCCCACCACCTGTGCACACCTGCCACACCTGCCCTGTAATCCGAGTGGGAGCCACTGGAGTCCAGACTGAATGTGAAGAAATTCAGGATGACCTCGAGCCAGATTTGGCTGAGGGACCCCTAAACTGTACCAATTCTCAGACAATGAAATCCAGTGGACTGTTACCAGGCCTTATCACCACCCCACCATCACTTTACCAGATAAGACCCCATGTCTGGTGGTGCAGTCGAAAGCTTTGAGGGCACAAAGGGATGGACTGTTACTGTAAGTAATGATCCTGTAAATGCAGTTTATAGAACTGGGGTGTGGTTGGAACCAGGCAATGCAAGGTACACCAGTGTCAGGGACTTGCTAGAGTGGTCACAGGCAGAACACTGAGTGAGGAGAAGAATGCATGCAGAATACACCGAGCTGGAATAGCCTTATGTATTGTAAAGGATGTTGGATGTTATTGAGGAGATTTGGAGTGACTGGGTATTCAGGGAGCAACAGAATAAGCTGCTGTCCTGACCTGGAGGCTTTGGCCACCCCACTCAGCAGTTTATTCAAAAGGCACGGGCTATGTGCCATACTGGGCCTTGGGCAAGCCTCACTCTTTTCAAACACTTTGCCCTGGTCCAAGACGTGGCTGGCTGCCACGTAAAATTCTATATTATGGCCAAGGATTCTTTTGGAGATTTGACCACCAAGCCTGATCCCAATTATAACTTCCCTTTGGGCGGAGGTCCCACCCTCTAGAGCCCTCTGTTATAAGCTATGGAGTGTGCTAGGATTGCAAGAAGCCCTATGATACAGCATGTGGTTATATCTCAAGACTGTTTGAATTTGAGGAAGTTCTGTTTATTTCTAAAGGATTTGTGCCCAGGGACTGTCTAGTACCAAGCCTAGAGAAGATGTATGGCCAGATACCCTGAGTGTGTTGTTTGTTTGTTTGTTGAATTTTGTTGATCTGGTAAGCCACTGGCCTATAAGTCCCCTTTTCAGGGCGACCGGGGTGGAGGGGGGATACAGATGGAAACAACTGAAATCGAACCCAATTAGGCTGTTGGTGGTATTTTTTTAATGAATGAGGGAAATTTGGCCCGGACACTGGGGAAATTCCCCTACGCTGTAGATGGGTGGTGCTGTCCACCTGTCTGCAGAGATGGCTGGGCTCACTTCGGAGCTGGTGGCTGAAGGAGATGGATATGTTGGCAGGGAGGATGCTGTTTTGGCCTTTGGAGAAACTCGTCATGATACCTCCCCCACGATAGATACTCTGGAGGAAACCAGGGTGGACGAATTTCAGCTAACTGATACACCAGTTATTAATGAAGCTGGTATAGAAATAGTAGCTTCCTAGTTGCACTAAAATCAAACTTTGGAGGAGAAACGCACTTATCTATAGCAACAACTTCTCCTTTTGGAGGCAGAATTATGTCAAAAGCAACTTACTATGGAGATGGAAAAAAAAAAAAAGAAATCGGAGTCCAGAAAATGCCTCTTCCCATTTACCCAAAGTTTTTGTTGCAGGTTCAGTTGCACTGAAAGATGGCAATCGGTCGAGTATGGAACTATACGAGGTTCCGGGAGATCCAGGGTGGTCACCAGATCGAGCTTTACGAGACGCCGGATGGCATCAGAAAACGAATGGAGAATGGAAGGCAGAGCCTATACTGACAGAAAACCCCGGTTCGGAAAACCTTTTGATCCTCGTTCATTCCACAGATTCTTCAACAACATTACCACCGGAGGTGTTGAAATCTACATCACAGCCTCAGAAGCAGCCTGCACCAGAGAAGGACAAATCGGCAGATGCAGGTAAAACAAAATCAAACCCAGATACTCCCCACCCTTTGGGCTCATCTATTGATATATTGGGGGTTTCTGGATGATTTGAGACACCAGAAATAAATCTAGATACTGGGCCTGTGAATTTAGACTTACAAGGACTCAATAAGGCCCCAAAACCAGACAATACTCAGCGTCCTTCCTATGTTGATTTATTTAGAAAACCGGTTGAGCTGCCAAAAGAAGGAATGCTGTAAGACTCAGGTATTTAGGGGGCATGGATCTTGCCCCAGATAGATACTCTGTAGGGCATATTTTATTAAAATAGTCCCTAGGCTTCACGCCATCTGAAGTTTATGCATTGATCCATGCCCCTGGAGAACATTCTTTTGATATTAGTTTTAGAACTCCTGAACTTTTAGAGCGTTATTGGATTAAAGACATGTCTGTAAAAATCAGTCCTTTATGGACACCTTTTCAAGTGATCCCTTTAACAAAACAACCTTTTAGAGTTATAACTGTTTTATTTAAAAATGAGGGGGTTAATATCTTGGACATTCTTTACTGGCTTGAAAAACATTGTGACATACAAGGTACCCGATCCCATTTTGGATACAGAGGGTTTTTGGAATAGGGGGTGGAAAATGAAAATCAAGTTAAATTAGACTGCTGATGGTTTAGAACATCTACCAAATTGTTTTTATATAGGTAGGGATAAGGGATTTTTTTTCTACCCTGGACAGTCAAAAAGATGTTTTAAATGTGGCTCTCCCAGACATCTTAGTTCCACTTGTACTATTCAACAATGCACATATTGTGGAGATACAGGGCATACAAGTGTTCACTGTGTTAACACTCCAAAGTGTAATCTTTGTGATGAAGGGGGTCACAACTTTACGGAGTGTCCATGGGCCGTACACAATACAGGGGAAGGGGATTATGGTATCCAGGATTTCTATGTACATACAGCCACCAAACCAACCCATATTCCCATGCCTCCTTCTTTTCTATCTGACCCCCAACCCTAGAGGAGACAACAGGGCCATGCAAAACATCATACCTCGACAGACCCAACTACCATTACTCCCTCTGAAGGGTCTATGGTGGAAAAAACAGTTCAGGCTTTGCCAGAAGAAATAATGACTGTGCCTCCACCCAAGTTTACCAAACCCCAAGTGGGCCAGGATTACAGAGGGTCTGTGCCCCCTCCTCCTTCACCTTTGGTGATCCCAGTTCCCCCTGTTTCACAACAAATGGAAGTCCCCTTTTCTCAGCCTCCTTATAATTTTCTTCACAAACAGTAATGGGTATGCCTGTTAATGAAAAGAGATACTTGGCTTTATCTGTTGCTGCTGTTGGAGCAGACCTGGATTCTGATTCAGCCTCCATGGCTTCTTCTCAGATGGAGATTGTTTCAGATCCTGACACTGGTATAAATGTGCCTAGTAAAGAGAAAAAAATGTGGCTCTAAACCTAGGCAAGGTACCAGAAAAAGCACAAGATTATCCACAGCTACCACCTAAATCACTGCTTCAGCTACTAATTGTGCTAGCTATGATTTAAGAATAGCTAACCTTAATACAAATACTATCCATTCTGAGGTGCGAATGTTAGCCACTTTTGATTTATTTTCTACTCTTATGTATGAAATAATATTTTTTCAGGATACCAGATTGTATTCCTTACAAGATTTTGCCACAGCCTCTGAAGCATGGATATGGGGTCCTAGTTATTGGTCAGGGGGAGAAGACCTTTGTTCAGGTCTAGGGATGTGCTTTACTACCCACCATGTAAAAGTTACACATATGGTAGAAATCTTTCCTGGTTGTGCTCTTTTGTTAGATGTTACATTGGCTTCCATAAACTTCAGGTTAATTAATATATACAGTCCATAAACTAAAACTGGTAGAATTTCTTTATTGAAACAAAATACGCCCTTTTCTTTTTACTGGTTTTGTTTGGGGGTGATTTCAATATTAATTGTATGACCCAGGACAGACATTTCACCACCTCAAAAATATATTGTGATACTCATTTTTTAAATTCTTTGCTTATCCAATCTGGCTTAACTGATGTATATTCACTATATACAACAGTCCCTCATACTTTTTTTCAGGGAAAAAAATCTTCCCGTATTGATTACTGGTTTGTATCTTCCTCCCTGCAGACCAGGGACCCAAAAATCCTACTAGTTGCTACATCAGACCGTGTACTTCTCAGTGTTGCTCTTTCAAATTGTCACAAAACCTCTAGGGGGTTAGGGTATTGGAAATTAAACTTATCTTTATTGGATATTCCAGAGGTGATGGAGGGTTTCCAGGCCACTGTCATGGTCAGAAAATCAGTACTCTGTTTATATGATAGCAAGCAAATGTGGTGGGAAGACACAAAACAGGAAATTCAGATTTTTTTTCACAAAATGGGTAGGTTGTTGGGTAGATATAAAACACAAGAATACTCCACAACCAGACGATCCTTACTCATATTTCAGGAGCGTATATTAAAAGGTCTTAAATGTGATGATCAAGAATTTCAAAATTTAAAAGAAAAACTTACGAAACTTCAATATAATCATATGTCCTCCCTAAGACGCGAACAAAGATTTGGAGTAAGTGGCACTAGAGCACATACTAATCCATTTGATTTTTGTAATGCTTCCAGACAAAGAAAAGATATTAAAACATTAAAAAGACCCACAGGATAAGTGATTTATGACAAAAATTATATATTGGAAGAGGTAGAGAGGCAGTTTAAATCATTATTTACTGCAGACTCAAGGCTTATGGATTTCAGTATACATGATTGGTTGTCTTCATGTCTCCTTAAAATGGTTCCTGAATATCTAATTCCAACTCTAATACAACCCATTTCAGCACAGGAAGTTAGAGACGTCATTGCCCGCTCTCCAATAGGAAAGATACCAGGTTCTGATGATCTCCCAAATGAACTATACAAACTTCTGGTACCTTGGCTGACAGATGAACTAGCCTGTCTCTTTTCAAGTAGTTTGCAGACTGAAATACTACCTTCAAGTATGTTTATAGGTCTAGTGATATTAATTTAAAAGCAAAGTGATAGGGATTATTTAAATAACTGGAGACAAATTACTCTCCTGAATAGTGACTACAAATTGCTTACAAAGATTCTTAGTAATCGTTTATCCATCTGTCTAGAGGATGTAATCCATCCTACCCAGTTTTGTTCGGTACCAGATAGATCAGTCTCAGATGGCCTTATTTTATTGAGAGAAATATTTTCAAGAGGCCTTTTGGGTGAACTTATGGGCTTTATTCTTAGTTTAGACCAGACACAAGCTTTTGACAGTGTCTCACACAACTATATGTGGGCCTGTCTTGCACGTATGAGATTCCCCTCACTATTTATTGACTGGCTAAAAAACCTGTCATAGTGCTGCTTTGGCAATGCTACTTGTGAATGTCTGGTTAGGAAATCCAGTATCAGTTACTAGAGGTGTTAGACAGGGATGCCCTTTAAGCCCCCTCTTATATATTCTGACTTTAGAACCCCTTCTTGCTTTAATTAATGTTGCTGATAATATTAGGGGTCTATCAATAAACAGCACTTGTGTGGAAGTTAAAACGATTGCTTATGCTGATGACCTCTGTATTATTTTGGCAGATCTCCCATCGTGCCATGCTACTGCAGCCTTTCTGATGGCATATGGCGGAGGGCTCAGGATTACAATTAAATCTATCAAAACGTAAGTATTTTCCTCTCAATATAGATCCATTAGTGGTTATGGATTCTCCAAACATTCCGGTATGTACAGGTCCCGGCAAGATTTTAGGAATTTTTTGGGGGTATGGAAGACCCAGCTAGATATAATTGGGATCTTCTTTTGTTAATTGCTCTGTCTAAAGTTTTAAGATGGAATAAATGGAGAATGTCCAAATAAATGGTTAAGACCTTTTTATTAAGTATATTTTTGTTTTTGGGGGCAATTTTTCCCCTTCCAGCATCCTTAGATACAGCTATTTATGGGTTATTCTTCTCAACAATATGGGGAAGTAGATTAAACCCTAATAAAAGAGGGATATTATATCGGGATTTTAAGTTGGGAGGGATTCGAATGGTAAATCCAATAGTGTTCTTTTTTTCTCTGTTTGTCACTAAAAACATTTGTCCACTTTTACACAAAATTGGGAAAATCTGGGAGGGCTGGGTGTGGGACGCCATCTCCCCCTGGATTTTATGTTGGGAATCTTCAAAATGTATTCCCAAACAAAAATCTCTGACAGGCCTTCCTGAGTATTTTAAATCCTGTTTTTAGAAATTAAAAGTCTGGGGAATTCTAAAAATTCACCTAGAAACATATCAGAGAAAAACATTATATGCTAACATCATGGAGATATTTTTAATTCCTCCAGTTCTGCTGAACATTCACCCCCCAAACTTTCAAAAATTAGTAATATGTTGACATCTAAACAGATTGCCGCCTATATGTGGGATGTAGTATGGCTTAGTGCACACCTTAAGTTGAATGTTAAGGGGAATCTAAAGCATAAAGGTGTTTCAGATAGCGGTTGCCCAAGGTGACATTTATACAATGCTCCAGTTGAGACTATTCAGCATTTGGTTTTTGATTGCCCATATGTGGTTGAATTTTGGTCTCATGCTGTTAACCAGTGGGAGGGTACACCTTTGAAACAACTAACTGAAGAAGTGTTGTTTTTTTTGTATTTTACCTCACTCTTGGAGTAAGTATTTTCCTGATACGATTCATGTTATTCTGTCTTGTATTAAGTATCACATTTGGCAAGCGCATTGTGCGTGGTCCTTGCAACATTATTTGACCCCAGTGCAGTTATTCTGGAAAATACAAACCGCAATTTTAGAGATCAAACATTTTGAACAACTTCAAGTTCCAGAAGTTTGGTTTCAAATGTCTTGCAAACATTTCAATTGGTTAGATACAGGATAAATAAAGATACTGTATTATTTCTTAGTTTTACCCCTTTTTTGAATCTATCTAATTTTTTACAAAAATGATGCTTTCTGTTTACAGATATGAAGATTATAAATTTTCTTCTTGTATTGACTTTGTGTGTAGAAATGTATATTCTGTGTTTCCCCTCGTATTAATTTTATAAATTCTATGCGAAAACGTTATTATTCTGTCTTATGATTTTTGTTCATTTAAATTTATGATTTTGTATGAAGAAATGCAATTTTGTATAGTCTTTCAGGTTATATTTTTTTTGTTACATGGGGGCATACAGTAATGCCTGATTATGGAATATGTTATGGGTTTCTGAATGTACAAATCTTATACCCTTGCAGTGGCAGTAGGAAGAGAGGGGAAAGTTTTCTTGTA
This sequence comes from Neoceratodus forsteri, assembly GCA_016271365.2. Lineage (NCBI taxonomy): Eukaryota > Metazoa > Chordata > Ceratodontiformes > Ceratodontidae > Neoceratodus > Neoceratodus forsteri. The sequence continues at coordinate 1,775,997,122 of CM057450.1, read as the reverse complement.
TACCTGTATATATTAATTTTTTGTTATATCTTTCATTGCATGCTATAATACTTATTTTTGTTCTTTATATTATGATTTTGTATGCTGTATTTTATTTTGTGTATTATATTTCAAGTTTTTGAATAAAAAAGTACCTCACTCTTTTCGATAAGTGCTATGGGATCTTTAACATCCACCTGAACTACCACCAATCCAGGCAGATGGGACCCCGGTTTAATGTCTCATCTGAAAGACGGCACCTCAGAAGTGCAGCACCCCTTCTCATGCTGCACCACAGTGTCAGTATTGGGATATTAACCCAAGTGCCAGATGTGGAAACTGAGCCCACAGCCCTCTGATCTCCTGGCATCAGAGGCAATTGTGCTACCTACTGAGCCACTGACACTGAGGAAGAAAAAGAAAAAAAAAGAGAAGAGGAATTTTCTTTTCATTTTAAGAATTTAGCAGTCAGCAGTGATTTGCTTTCTGCATTAAGGACATAATAGGACTTTTAAATTGACTGGAAAGACAAATGTTTATTAAGCACTTTTAGGAGCCAGGTGTAAGCCTAGCTCTGGTGTGTATGAGAGAATGAGTGCTTAGAGTGAATGGTGTGAGAAAGGGAGTGTGGGTGGTAGTTGATTCCCAATTGTCTGAAAGTCCTTACAGATTTGAGTATTTCTAAATAATGTGTTTAATATTTTTTATTAATCATTTTACTCTTTATGCAGCCTGGCACATATAGAAAATGTTTTCTCTTTCTGTTTACAATGTTAAGTGGGTTAGTAGTAAGGAAAGAGTAGGGGTGAGGAACTTGGGCCTGCTGGATGGTCATCCTGGTGGTGCTGGGAAGTGCGCATTACCTGGCCTAGCTTTGGAGTCCACTTTGGGGGTCTCTGCTCCCATTTCCAGGAGGAAATGAGTTTTTAAGTGAGGGGAGTGGGGAGGGGCTTGCTAGCCCCTGGTTAACCCCCCCCCCCGGTGCTGGTAGGGAGCTTTGATGTCTTTGGGAAATTTTTGGTGCTTGCCATTAGGGGCAGCACCTTGGGGAGTATATAAGGGGAGGCTAGTGTGTGGTAGAGGGAGAGGGAGAGAGAGATTTGGTGGTTGGAAGCAGGGCAGTCCTCTGGTGGGCACCCCCAATTTTAGGCAAGTCGGCCTAAAACAGCGGTGTGCAGGTCCACTTGGGGCTCCATGGGAGGGAGCAAGTTCAGGCAGTAGTGGTCATTGGGGTTCCAGGGGTATTTCAATCACCCCCTCATTAGGAGGCAGAAGATGAAGAAGACCAGAGGAAACTGGGGAAGAAAGGAAGGCCAGCAGGAGTTGAGGGCCCTGTACTCCTTAAAGGTATGGTACACTGGGCAAGTGGGACTGCTGTGGTGGTGGCAGGACTGCAACAGGGGCAGTCGGTTAGTGGCAGCACTGACATGCTCTTTTCCCAGGTGGCACATTGGCCCCGGGTAAAAGGCTAGAAGGGGGGAACGTGACCTGGGACTTGATGGGGCCAGCTGTGCCCGTGTCTGGGGCAAGCCCTTGGACCCACCATGCCCATGTCTAGGGTGGATCTTCAGGCCTGAAAGGGCCATGGTTTCTTGGGAAACTGGTACAAGCAAAAGGTGGGAGCCACTGAACTGTTTGATTTGAGCTGCTTGGCTCCGATGGGACACTCAGGTGGAAGTTTGGCTATTGGTGGGCACCAGAAACAGCTTGAGGAGGGAAACGTAGGAATGGTCAGTACATTGGTAGCAGCTGTGGAGGCTAGGCTGCTCACCGCCTCAGGGATTATTCTCCCTGGTGGCAGTAAAGGAGTAAATGACTCCCCTGCTGAGGAAATAAGGAAAACATGAATCTGAAAAATGTGCAAGGTAAACAAATGGGTTTCTGTGGAAGAAGCAGGGTACTTCTGAAAAGTGCAAGCTCTATCAGTTAGTCCTGAAAGCTGTGATGATTTGCTGTTCACTGACTGTGGAACACTCATACCTAAGGCTGCTAATGCTCCTTTTCTCTTGGTATGCAAACTTGTTGGCCCCATGGAGCTATGTTTCTGAGGTTCAAAAAGTTTAGCTCCAGGGCCCTATAATCATTCTGGTGCCCCAGGAAATAAATTTTCTTAGTTCACTTAAACTGTTAAACTGGTGTCTGTTTGGTGATTGCCACAGCATCGCAAATGAATTAACTGTTTTTATATGTCTATTTATTCAAAAGTTAATAAATTTCCCCGTAATTATATGGATGGACTATAGAGTAATTCCACCTGGGTCCTGGGTCCTGGAGTGGGAAGAAGGTGAGACTAGCAGCTCCTGTATTTGGTGCACCTGTTAGGGGTAAAAGCTGGCATCTGGGGGGGTTCGGTGGTGCTCTTCAGGTGAAGAAGATGTCTAAAGGTAGGGTGCCTTTGTTTTTTTCTGTCAGGGATGTTTTCAATTTATCTGCATGGCAATGTTCAGGATGGTACTTGTGGTCTGGAGCCCCCTTCCTCATTTCTTCCACCAGGTACTCCTAAACAGGGGGAAGGGGAGCTTACACTTTACTGTAAATCCTCGGGTTACGTCAGCCATGTTACAATCCTCATGGGTTGCTGAGCTGAGGGGCGCTGTGGTTGGGCTAGGTGCAGCCCTTTTTTAGCCAGCTCATTGATCACTATGTCCGGAGTATCATACATGATAGGTCCATCAGGGAAGAAAATTCAGATTCTGGCCAGGAATGGGGTGTGGAACACCAGTTGTTTCTCTTTCAAATGTGCCAGAATAGGGCCCACATTGCTACTCTATTACATTTGCTGAGTAATCATTGTCTGTGTAAATTCTGGTCCCCTCGAAATACACCTCCTTCTTTTTCCATAGTCCTGTCTGTATCTTTTGTTTAGTTGTGAATGACATAAATTGCAGCATTATGGAGTGGAGCTGTTGTTGATTGTTGGAGGGCACCGGCCCTAAGGCCCAGCAAGCATGCTCAATGTTAAATGGATAGTCTTCAGGTAAGTACAGCTGGTACTGAAAGAAGCAGATCAAAAATGCATTAATGTCAGTGCCCTCCACTGCCTCTCTCAATCCATATAAGCATAAATTTTTCCGACGGGAGTGGCCCTCCTGAGCTGGCCCAATGGCGTGGAGGGTTGAAGCACTGGATGCCACACCTCATGCCATGCTGGCAACCCAGGTTTGGGAATGAACTCAGGCCATCGTGGGTTGGCAGGGGCAGGAAAGGATTGAGCATCTGGAGGACTGCTCTCCTTTCCTGGGGGTGGGTGGGTATGCTTGCTGTGGTGCTGATGGCTCCTGGTGGTGACTGGGGTGGCACACTTTGCGGCATGCTCTTCTGGGATTGGGAGCAGCAAGCAGTAGCGGTCGTGTTATGCGTGGGTGTGTGCCTTTCACGTGCAGGGTACCATTGCACATCTTCACTCTGGGGAACTCCACAACAGCAGAAAAGCTCTGGTCCCACGGATAGGTGACAACATGCTCCAGTGCCCAGTGCCCGCCGCCACACACCCAATGCTGGACTCATCTTGCTGGCTGTCTCAATCCCCTGTCTTGCCTGGGTCTGGTGCACTGAGCAGGGTCATTGGATCGAGGTAAGTGTCTGTCCCTGAATTTTCTGGTAGGGTGAGGATCAGGTGGTTAGTAGAGCAGTTGTGGCAAGTGGGGTCTGCCTGAAAGAGTTCCGTGGGAGCAGAGATAAAGAAAGTCTACACAAAAAAAAGGAGTGGCCCTCCAGGACCTGGCTTCTACCTGTGAGGGTATCTATCCACTGGAACACCTCCATGAGTAATCAGTCTGTGCGATCTGCCTTTGTGTTTAGCAGGGTGATTGCTTGTTCCTGATCTGTCATCTTGCTTTGGAGGTCCAATACATCTTCCTGCAGTTTGTCTAGTTTAACTTGTGTTTTGGCTCTGAAGGCTCTTAAAGTAAATGTTGAAGGTTTCTCAAATGCCTTTTACACATAATATGCCATTGCCAGACATGCTTCAGATGTTGAAGCTGTAATTTGTTTTGTAAAAAAATCTGTCATAGTCATTTTTTTACATTTTAGCAGTGTTTTGTCCTTCAGTTTTCTGTGTGTGGCCACATCCCCAGAACGATGTCATACCAGGGAGCTGACAATGTTTTACATACAGCAACAAGGAATTCTGGGTAATTTATAACATTGACTTAAATGTGCCTTACTCAGAAGTGCAGTCCCGTATGTTGGTAGTGGTGAGCACTAATATGTAAATGTACATAGCAAGGCATTGTGGGTAAAATAAGAATCTGTTTTCCAGTTTCCTTACTGTGAGATGCTGTCTCATATTTTTGTAGTGGTGTCAATAATATAGGCTTTTTTTAGTTGGTGTTGTTTCTGGGAGCTCCTCGCCTAGCCATCTGATGTCCCCCCCTTCATGCCGACCGGGTATCAGACCTCTCCCCTTCAGCCCCCATGACTTACCCCTTGTGGTGGGGGGTTGGGAGGTACTCACCCACCAGTCTGGATCCAGTTCGTGGGAGGTGCCCTCCCAGCGAGGCAGTAAGGGGGGACCATCATCATTCATGGTGAGGACTGCATTTTTTCCCTGTTTTCCCCGGACATCTGTGGCATGCAGTGATGCCAATGGTCAGGATCGTGCATGCTACCACACGCACTCCTTCCCTGGCATCAGCCCCAGCATGTCCCCCAAGCCTTGGCAGTATCCTGCACTCGCCCCTAGCCATTGCTAGAGTCCACCAGGCCACCGATGGAAATTCACCCCTCACCAGAGAAGGACAGCAGTCCCACGGATGTTCAATCCTTCCTCCCCGTTAGCCCTGGCGACCTGTGTGGCTCGCCCCTGAACCTGGGTCACTGGCATGGTGTGAGGTGTGATGTCCAGTGCCTCAACCCTCAGCGCCACCGGGCCAGCTAACAATATAGGCTTTTGTATGTTTATTTTCACAACAATGCAATGTGCATACTGTATCTAGCTACAAGACTTCTATACTGAGAGATGTAGTCTCCTATTTCTGCAGTGAGCACAGAAATATAATACCCTGTATACTAATTTACATAGTGAGGCATTGTGGGTACAGTACATAGCTAATTTGTTTATCTAAAACTAAAAACTCACAGTGTCCCTTTAATAACGTTGTTTCCCTGGTGTGATGTCACAGTTGGGAGTTGCAGCACTGAGAAAAAAAAAGGCAGGTTATGCAAATGAAGCAGAGAACCAAAATAAAAGGATTTTTGTCATGGAAAACAGCACTATTTTGCAGTTTGAATAGTAGGAGACTGATTCACAACACCTACAGGTTATTACTCCCATTTGCTATAGCAATCTTGCAACTTTACTGTAAAGTGGCTGTACATGATAGCTTTGAAAAGTTTGACCTATACTTTGTTATTTCATCATAGATTGACCTTTATCTTCTGTCTTGTATGGTACCATTTTTGCCCTATTTTGAGTGTGCTTTACCACATTTCTTTAGTTTCTTTACAGTAAAATAATAAAAGCAGCACTCCTTTTAATATGGCTTCTAATATGGCTCAGACCAGGTTTGTATCAGTATTCTCTGTTGTTTTTGAAATGTTTAAAATGATTTATGCAAGCTTCCTGAATGCCTTTTTCACATAGGATGTCATTGCCAGCCATGCTTCAGACGTTGAAGCTGCAATTTGTTTTGTAAAAAAAATCAGTCAGTAATTTTTTTTTATTTTTTTATCAGTGCTTTGTTTCTGCCTGCCCTCCAGTTTTCTGTGTGTGGCCACACCCCCAAAATTATATCATACAAGGGAGCTGTCAATATTCTACATACAGCAACATGGAATTCTGTGTAAATTATGATGTTGACTTAAAGGGATTTTCTGATGTTTCACAGATACCGTTTTCACATAATATGACATTGCTGCCTATGCTTCAGATGTTGGCGCTGCAATTTGTTTTGTAAAAAAATCTGCCACAGTCATTTTATTATTATGTTTTATCAGCACTTTGCTTCTGGCTGCCTTCCAGTTTCTGTGTGTGGCCACACCACCAAAGTGATGTCATACCAGGGAACTGTCAATGTTTTACATACAGCAACAAGGAGTGCTTGATCATTTATAACATTGACTTAAATGTGCCTTACTCAGAAGCACAGTCTTGTATGTTGGTAGTGGTGAGCACCTAATATGTAATTGTACAAAGCAAGCATTGTGGGTAAAATGTGATGTTGGTTTACAATTTCCTTCCTGTGAGATGCAGTCTCATATTTCTGTAGTGGTGTCAACAATACAAGCTCTTGTATGTTTATTTGCAAAACAATGTATTGTGCATACAGTATCTAGCTACAAGACTTCCATACTAAGAGATGTAGTTTCCTAGTTCTGCGGTGAGCACATAAATAGAATAGCTTGTATAATAATTTACATAGTAAGGCATAGTGGGTACAGTACATAGCTGATTTTTCTATCTAAAATTAAAAACTGACAGTGTCCCTTTAATAACTTAGTTTCTCTGGTATGATGTTACAGTTGGGGGCTGCAGCACTGAGAAAAAAGGGGTGGATTATGCAAATGAAGCAGAGCACAGAAATAAAAGCATTTTTTACATGGAAAACAGCACTTTTTGGCTGTTTAAATGGTAAGAGACTGATTCACAACTCCTACAGGTTACTATTCCCATTTGTTATGGCAAACATCGGACAATTACTTTAAATGTTCCTTACTCAGAAGTGCAACCTCTTAGTTTGGTAGTGGTGACTGCAGTATAGCACCTGCTATGTAGATATACAGTACATAGCAAGGCATTGTGGGTACAATTAGAAGCTGTTTTCCAATTTCCTTACTGAAAAGTGTAGTCTCGTATTTCTGTAATGGTTTCAACAACATAAGCTCTCATGTTTATTTTCAAAACAAGGCATTGTGCATACATTATCTAGTTGAGAAGATTTCTTTACTGAGTGATGTAGTCTCCTATTTCTGTTGTGAGCACAGAAATGTAATAGCCTGTTACTAATTTACTTAGTGAGGCATTGTGGGTACAGTAGAAAGCTGATTTTTCTATCTAAAACTAAAAACTGACAGTGTCTCTTTAAAAACTTTGTTTCCCTTGCATGATGTTACAGATTAGGGTTGCAGCACCAAGATAAAAAGGGGCAGAGTTATGCAATTGAAGCAAAGCACAGAAATAAAAGGATTTTTTTCCATGGAAAACAGCACTTTTGGCAGTTTGAATGGTAGGAGACTGAATCACAACTTCTATAGGTTACTACTCTCATTTGTTTTGGTAAACTTGCATGAATCACTTTAAGATCACTTTTCATGTGACAATAATTTATTTATTAGGTTTTATTGACAAGCTGAGTACACTAGACGCAGTAGCGCCAATTTTCAGGTACAACCCAAGAGGTTACAATGACATGAGATTGGAGGGGGTAGATTCAGGAGGGAGGTAAGGAGGCATTTCTTTATGGAGAGGGTGGTAGCAAAGTGGAATGCACTATCAGCTGAAGTGGTGGCATGTACCACAGTGGAATACTTCAAGAAGGGGTGGGACAGGGCAAAGGGGAGGGTAAAGGGAGGTAAGGGGGGGTGGTGGTACAGCTGCTGAATAGAGGCTAGCTGCATTCACGAGCAGCCTAGATAGACCATGTAGGCTTTCTGCTGCTGGCAATTTTCATATATTCGTAAGACAATTGGTACTACAACAACAACAAGCAGGCTACAATACAATAATACAGTAAGGACTGATTCAGTGCATGTTATGGAACAGAAAGATGAAAAACACAAGTACAGGATACAAGAATCCATAAAAAATTCACGAGCTGATCAGAAGAGCTAGTAAGCTACAAGCCTGCTCAAATGCATAGGCAACAAAAATGAAAGAGCAGCGAAAATATACATTCAGCTTGCACAGTTTACCTAGAAAGGAAAATGTGCATATACTAGTTTAGTTTAGACCATGATGATGGCAAGGTTAAACAGCCTGAGGGTGTGTGATGCCCGGAAAAGATCAGGTGCAGGTGCAGGTACAGCTAGAGATGGCCTTAAGGTGAGTCCACAGAGACTTTTTTTAGTGTATATTTTGTATAGCTAAACGGCTGGGGGGGGTACCTATGGTTCCCCCCATCCAGCGGACTCCTCGGCCCCACACCAGTTGCAGTCAGAGCTCTGACCCCTGTCGTCCTGCCCATCCCAGACTGCATCACAGCGGGTACTTGCCCCACACACTGCAGAAAATCTGGGGGCTGGGCTCAGGGGGAGCTGACTTGAATGCGTCTGCTGTGGGGTCGCCAGGGCCCACCTTCATGTTGAGTTCCAGAGGATTGTTTTTTCCCCCCTGCATGATCCCTCCCATGGCGCAGGTGTGCAATGGCACCAAGGATGCTGCCACACATGCTTCCACATGCTGCACATCTGACTTCGGCCAGCGCTGACCCACACTTGTGCCCCAAGCCTGCACCAGCCACCACCAGGAGCCAGCGGCTCAGCGGTTGTCCCCTCCCACCCTCCCTGGAGGAGGAGGAGAGCTGTCCTTGGGATGATGATCCTCCTCCTCCCCAGACCCACCCACACCCGAGGTCGCTCCCAACCGCGGGTTGTTGGTGTGGTAAAAGGTAAGGTACTAGTGCCTCAGCCCTCTATACCACCGGGCTGGTGACAGAGACTTTTAAATTGAAAGTGGGAGGGGGAACTATGGATTGCGAACAGCAGAGAGTTCCAAAGTTTGGGTGCAGTATTACTAAAGGCCTGGTTCCTCATAAGGGTGGATGTTTTGGGGACAATAAGAAAGGACTTTTCATTGGATCTCAGGGAGGAGGATAGGTGGGAGGGCTGAGCAGGGCTGCAGTTGAAGGGGTACCAGTCCCAATTAATTTGTCAGTGAGGCAGCCTAGAACATACAAACATACAGAACAATGCCAGCAGATTCAGGCCTCATGGTCTATCACATCTGCTCGATTGTGCAGCTCACAGTTCAGACAACAGCTGCTGCCCCCCCCTTGCCCCTCCACCTCCATTGTTACCCTAATCTGAGTTCCCCACTCTGGTCAACCCCCCCCCGACTTGTATTCTGCCTTGGACCTGATCCCACCCTCTTTTAAAACTCACAGATTTCAGAGACATCACCTTCTCTGGCAGTGCATTCCATACCACCACCCTCTCCATGAAGTAGTGTCTCCTTATCTCCATCCTGAACCTACTCCCCCCTCTAGTTTCATTTTTTTTTGTATTTTTTATTTATAAGTTTTAAAAAGAAAATACAATAAAACACCCCACAGAGGGATATAGACATGATGCAAAACAATATCATTCTCTTAATAAGGATTACATAGACACACTTCCTTTTAGATACACCATTGGGGGAATTACCAGTAGATAAACAGAACTTCTAATAGAAATTACCATGGCTTTATAGCAGCACAGAGCTCGACAGGGATACAGTTATAGGATGTGAAAAAGAACAGCCTATATTATCATTATGGCATCCTGCCAACCATGTCCCACATGGAAACAGTAAGGATAACATAATGGAACTACTGCCCCGAGGGTAAGCACGTTGTACCATAAATCTTGACATTGAGATAAACATGCTTAACTACCGAAACTCGTACTGTTACTAGACCCTACTCCCAGTAAAACACAGAATGCCAAAATCTAAAATGAGGCAACCTTGTAAGATACCAAACAACATAGGGCACGTGTAAGTATATTACAGTAAAGATCAAATCTCGAGATAACACCCAGGACCTCTTAAAAGTCCAGCAGCAACAGTATGCAAAGACAGTTCAAAACAGTCAAGATTTAGAAGTCCAAAATCTCTTGAAATTAGAACTCAGCCTTGTAATCACGGGACCCAGAAATATAGTCAATCACCCTCCAGATCATCATCCTCATTGGCTGAGCCTCCCTCTGCATTCATCAACTCCACTTCGATCCATGCCTGAAGCTTGCCGGCCTCCGTTGGGTCACTGAACAAGTAGGAATGGCCACTCCAAATTACCTTTAGCTTCGCCGGTAATAGAAACTGGTGTTGGATTTTAAGAGAATGGAATGTAGCCTACACATGATGAAAAGCTTTCCTTCATTGTTGCATTGAATACGAGAGGTTGGGAAACAAGGACAAATCCGACTGTCCATACCGGAGGTGTCTTTTGCATTTAGCAAGCATGAGGATTCTGTCTTGGACACCAATACCGGTGCAGAACATCAAGAGTCCGCGGCCCCTTGTCCATCCCTCCAGCTCGAGGTGGGGGGCCTCTTCTGTTAGTCCCCAAATTTGCAGCAGCAGTCTGAATAAAGGAGAATGGGTCCTCATCCTCGACTTGTTCCTGGAGTCCAGTTATCTGAACATTCCTCTCCCGCGCCACGTTCTCCACATTTTCAAGTTGCTGGCTCAACAAGGAGTTTTCTTTTATCAACTTTGAGGTGGCATACATCAATTTAACAGAGGCCCCTTCTGCATGTTGCACTGACTGTTCGATCCCAGCTACTCTGGTCTCCAGCGCAGTCACTCGAGGGGTGAGCACATCCAGCTTTTTATCCATGTACCATATTGTTTTGACCAGCTGGGTTAAAGTAGCATTCACCATGCTGAGGGACACTTCCTCCAAACCAGCTACACTGCCACCCACTGCTTCATCTGGTTGATCTTGAGGCCCGCCACCTTGTGGCTGGTTCATCTTCGCTTAAAAAGATCTGCTGCTGGAGCTGCATTACGTTGTTTGACCATTTTTTTCTCAAAAATGCCAGGAGAGGTTGTTGACAGTGGAAAAGCGTTGAAAAAACAGTACTAGGATCAGTTTTTATAGTTTTTAGGTTCAATTCCTCAGGAGCTCTATGAAGGAGTGACTGCTCCGGTTCGCTGCTAAGCCAGGCCCCCCCTTTAGTTTCAGACTATGCCCTCTCATGATCCTCTGCCTCTTCAACCTAAACGTACCTTCAGTACTAACTCTATTTTTGCCCTTCAAATACTTAAATGTCTCAGTCATATCACCTCTCTCCCTTCTACCCTCCAGGGAGTACATGTTGAGCCCCCCAACCTGTCTTCATAGGGTTTCTCTCCCATCCCCGTGATCATCTTGGTCACCCACCTCTGGACCTCCTCCAAAATCTTGATGTCTTTCTTTAAATAGGGGCACCAGAATTGTACACAGTACTCCAAGTGAGGCCTCACTAATGATTTGTATAGTGGAAGGATTACTTCCACCCTCCTAGAGGTGATCCCCCTAGCAATGCACCCCAGCATTTTATTGGCCTTGGCCGGCACTTTTCTTCACTGTGCTGAGTGATTCATATTCCCTGTGACCATCACCCCAGATCCTTTTCCTCCACAGAGACGGATAACCTCTCCCCACCCAACCGGTAACTATACTCTAGGTTTCTGGCTCTAGCTTTGAAACCCAGCTGTCACGTGTTTGACCAGTGCTCAAGTCTTTCTAAATCTTCCTTGAGTATCCTTCCTCCTTCCACACTATCCACCACCGCACCTACTTTAATGTCATCGGCACACAGGCTCATCTTGCTCCTAACCCCTTCAGCTATATCAGATATAAAGATGTTAAATAGCACTAGACCCAGAATTGAGCCCTGTGGGACCACACTGATGACTGATCGGGGTGTCTAGAGTTTCCCCCCCACCACCACCCTCTGCTGTCTGTTCCTCAGCCAGTTCCCTAGCCACCTGACCAGCTTCTCCCCTGCCCCCATGCAATTCAGTTCCTAGTCAATCTCCCATGTGGCACTGAGTCAAAGACCTTGCTGAAGTCCAGATACAAGACATCAGCTGCCTGATTGCCATTCAGTACCTTAGTCACACAGTCAAAAAAGTCCACCAGATTTGTTTGACAGGACCTCCCTTGGTGAACACATGCTGCCGGACATTCTGAAGACCATTCTCTTCTAAGAATGCCACCATCCTCTCTTTCAGGATAGTCTCCATTAGTTTCCCAACATGGACATTAGGATGACCGGCCTGTAATTAGCCAGCTCATCCCAGGGTCCACTATTATGGAGGGGCACCACATGTGCTGTCCTCCAGTCTAGAGGCACACATCCTGACTGTAGGGAGGTACTGAACAAGTCAGTCAGAGGTGCTGCCAAGACTTTTGCCATTTCCTTCAGGACTCTTGGATGTATCCCATCTGGTCCTGGTGCCTTGATTGTCCTTAAGGACTTAAGGCCCTACAACACTCTATTCACAGGGATCTCTCCATCTGTTATCCCTTCTCCTCCCCACCACCTACCTGGCTTTTCCCTGAGGTATAGGCCCATCCTTCTCCAGTGGTAAATACTGAACAGAGTCTCATTTAACACCTCCGCCTGTTCAGCCCCCGCCCCCCCTCCTTCCACCTTGATCTTGGTGATCTGTTCCTGCAGCACCTCCTCTCCCTGACTACCTAAATAAATCTTTTTCACCTTCTCTAATCCCCTGTGAAAATCTAAGCTCCTTGGAGGCCTTGGCTGCCCTTACAACCCTGCTCACTTTCCTGGATTTCCTGTTGTATTCTTCCTTATCCTCCTCACTACTGGTCCTCTTGTAAGTTTTAAAAGCTGCCCTTTTTTCTCTCACCCACCCTTGCACCTCCTTGGTCCACCAACTTGGTGTTCTGGACCTTGCCTTTTTACTACTGGTCCTCATGCAGGAGTTTGTGGCCTCCACCAGGCCCAACTTCAAGACAAACCATTTCTGGTTGGCATCCATATCTGGGCTGATGGTGGCCACATGCCCCCAAGTATGGCTGCCATCCGGCTGAAGTCCACCCTTATGAAATCCACTGTCCTGGTTTTGGTAAGTGGCCCCTTCCTTCCCAAATCAAGGGAGAACCATACAGTACGATGGTCACTCCCTGCCAGTGGGTCATCTACCCTCACATCATGTACCTGGTACCCATCTGATAATACCAGGTCTGAAATGTTCCCCTCTGTGGTTGGTTCATTAACCAGTTGTAACAGGAATGTATCCTGGAAGGCATCAAGTATGATTTATAGAAACATAGAAGTTGACGGCAGATAAGGACTGCAAGGCCCATCCAGTCTGCCCATTTCTTTTTCTGCCTTATAAATGTGCCATCGGCCTTTGCTGTCAGTGGCCTATCTATTCATACTCATCTGTATTGCTCCCTTATGCCTATCCCATGCCTGTTTGAAGCCCTGCACTGTATTCATAGCCACCACTTCCTGAGGTAGGCCGTTCCATGCATCCACTACCCTTTCTGTGAAAAAGAACTTCCTCACATTACCCCTTAATCGTCCTCCTTCTAATCTCATGCTGTGTCCTCTTGTCCTGGTATTTTTCTTATATTGAAACATGTTAGACTCTTTCACCTTGTTAATGCCCTTAAGGTGTTTGAATGTTTCAATCATATCACCTCTCTCCCTCCTTTGCTCTAGGGTATACATATTGAGCTCTGTTAATCTGTCCTCATATGTCTTCTGATGCAGTCCCTGCACCATTTTGGTTGCCCTTCTCTGGACTGCCTCAAATTGGTTAATGTCCTTGTGAAGGTGTGGCCTCCAGTACCACACACAGTACTCCAGATGGGGCCTAACCAGTGTCTTGTAAAGAGGGATTATTACCTCCCTCTTATGACTTGTGATACCCCTACTAATACACCCTACCATCCCCCTAGCCTTACCTCCTGCTTTAGAGGTCTACTTGGATGATGTCAGGTCATCGGTGATGATGATGCCCAAGTCTCTATCTTCCTTTGTGACTGCCAGCAACTCCCCTCCCAGCCTATAGGTAGCTTCAGGGTTTCTCTTCCCTATGTGCATGATCTTGCACTTCTTTGCATTAAGTCCCAGTTGCCACTCTTCTGACCATTTTGCCAGTTTATCCAGATCTCTTCTCATTCTGCCCACCCCACCTGGATCATCTACTCTGTTGCAGATCTTGGTGTCATCTGCAAACAGACAAGCCTTACCTTCTAGTCCATCTGCAATGTCACTGATGAAGATATTGAAGAGGACTGGCCCCAGAACTGATCCCTGAGGTACCCCACTTGTGACTTTCATCTCTTCTGACTGTATACCATTTACCACCACTCTCTGTTTTCTGCCTGTCAACCAGTTCGCCTCCCAGTTGACCAACTTCTGACCCACCCCGAGCCTACCTAGCTTATTTATCAATCTTCTATGTGGAACAGTGTTGAAAGCTTTCCTGATGTCAAGGTAGGCGACATCAACTGCTCCCCCTTGGTCCACCACTCTGGTTACCCAGTCAAAGAAATCTATGAGATTAGTTTGACAGGACCTTCCTTTTGTAAACCCATGCTGTCTTGGATTCTGTGCCCCTATGGATTCCAGGTATTGCACTGTCCTTTCCTTAAGGACTGCCTCCATAATCTTGCCCACTACTGAGGTGAGACTGACTGGTCTGTAGTTCCTTGTCTCCTCCCTGCTACCACTCTTGTGGAGCGGGTTCACATGAGCCCTTCTCCAGTCTTCTGGGACCTCTCCTGTGCTCAGAGACTCACTAAACAGTTCTGCTAATGGCTCTGCTAGTTCCACCCTTAGCTACTTTAGTACCCTGGGATGTATGCCATCAGGTCCCATTGCTTTGTCCACCCTGAGCTTAGCGAATGCTTGTAGGACCCTTTCTTTTGTGAAGGGAGCAGTGCTCACCTCCCTTCCCCTGTGTCCATGGTGCTGAGCTGTGGGTTTTGCCCTACCTTCTCTTCAGTAAATACTGAGCAAAAGTATCGATTTAGGATAGATGCTTTTACAGAGTCCTCCTCCTCACACACGCCATTTTCTCCCTTGAGCTTAGCAATACCCCCTCTGGACTTTCTTCTTTCACTAATGTATCTATAGAAAGTCTTGTCACCTTCTTTTACTGTTTGTGCTAGTGTTTCCTCAGTTTGGGACTTTGCCTGCCTTACTGCCTTCCCTGCTTCCCTTAGGGAAGTTTGGTATGCCTCCCTGTCTTCATCCCTCTGTGTTCCCTTATATTTCCTGAAGGCCAGCCTTTTGGCTCTGACCTTTTCTGCTACTGTATTTGAGAACCAAAGTGGTTTCCTTCTTCTTTTGCACTTCCTTTTCTGTCTAACACAATGGGATGTTGCTTCAAGTATTGCATCCTTAATGCTTGTCCACTTTGCCTGTACCCCCTCACCTGTGTTTCTTCTTGCCAGGGCTAGCTTAACTCTGTTGGCCATCTTATCAAAGTCAACTCCTTTGAAGTTCCGTATTTTTGCCCTGGAATGGGGTGATTTAGTTGTAGTGGCCAAATTGAACCATACCATGTGATGGTCACTGGCCCCCAGGTGACCTTCTACCTGGAGATCTGTGATCCCTTCCCTGTTAGTCAGTACTAGATCTAGGATAGCCCTGTCTCTTGTGGGTTGTTGTACCAGTTGTCTGAGGCCCTCCCCCTACAGGAAATCCACCATGTGTCTAGTTCTGGCAGATGTTCCTGCTGGTATTGACCAATCTGTATCCGGCATGTTGAAGTATCCCATTATCAGAACCTCCCATTTAGCTGTCATGTTTTGTATATCTTTTAACAGTAATGTGTCTATGTCCTCCCCCTGGTCTGGGGGCCTGTAGACAACCCCAGTTCTTATGGCTGTCCCATTTCCTATTTCCAGGGTGACCCACAGTTCTTCTGGCTCCTTATGTGTATTCTGAATTTCTGTAGCTTTGATATTTTCATTGACATACAGGGCCACTCACCCCCCCCTTTTTGTACCTCGGTCTCTTCTGAACAGTACATAGCCAGGTACTGAAGTCTCCCAAGTGTGGTTACTGGTAAACCACGTCTGCTAATTATACTATGTCAGTTTAGCCTCTGACATTTTGTCTGCAGGTCTGGGATCTTATTTCCCAAGCTGTGAGCATTTGTGTACATGATTTTCCATTGGCCAGATTTGAGTGTATTAGTTGTTGGGTGAGGTCTGGCATTTCCCTGTGTGTCGTATGGTGAGACGGAACCTTTTTCTTACCTGGTGATGCAAATGAACTGCAAACATGCTGAATCCCTGTTTGATCACTAGCTGAGGGGAGAGGGGTGTTCTTCTCATTTGACGTATGGGGTGTTGCACCCCTCTCCTCATTTGCTAGTTTAAATATTGTGCAAAGACGTCAAACTTCTGCCCCAATGCACTGACTTCCTCTTTTGTCAGATGCAGTCCATCAAATTTAAAGAACTTTCACCCCCAAAACTGTTGCCAGTTCCCTACAAATCTGTGTCCTTTTTCCTGGCACCAGCCCTTGAGCCATATGTTTAGCTACCCTATCTCCCCTTCTCTGACCTTCTGTCCATCTGCCCCCCTCTCCCAGACTGGCAGGGTCTCAGAGAAGGAGATACCAGATGAAATGGATGACAGTTTGTCAGCCAACCTGGTCAGGTGTTCTTTGGTCTCCACAACTGACCGGCTGGCGAGATCATTAGTCCGTATGTGTACCAGGACGTCAATGTTTTCTCCTGCTTCCTGAACAATTTTAGCAATGCGGTCAGTGTCTCTCCACGCTGATGTACCTGGGAGACATCTGACCATTACCCCTGGCTGGAGATAGGTATCAACTCCCCAAATCATGGAATCTCCTATGATCAGAAGTTTTTTGGATTTCCTTTTTGCTTTTTTTGTTTTGGTTCCTGATTTGGGCGAGTTTTGTTGTGCTACCTCCTGTGCTGCAGAGTCCTGCTCTGCAGTGTCCTCTGCCCCTTTGTTTGATTTTGGAGGTAGAGGCAGATACCTCTTTGTAGTTTTATATGGTTTTTGGAGGTAATATGTTGGACAGCACTGAGTGATGGGGCACCCAAGTTGCCCCTCCTAACCACCTGCTAACCTCCCAGACCAACTACCCTCTGTGGTTGAGGTTCTTCTGTTGGATGTTGGGGAAATGGCAGGTGGTTCTTATAATGTTTTTCCTCTTGAATATGAAATTAGAGGTGCGCAATCTCTGCCCATGCTGCCTGGAGCTGAGCCCTAAGATCTCCAATGGCCCAGCATGTAGGACAGTGTCCTAAATCCTGTAAGACTGTCCTTCTGAAAAGTGTTCCGCAGTATCTGCAGTTAATGATATCCATTCCAGATAAGTTGCTCGGTTTATAACCTAGTCAGAGTAATTAGAAGGAAGAAAATGCAAGTAATGGTTTGATTTTGTGTTTTGTTTTTGTATAACTTGTTATTACAAGTTAAATTACTAGTGCCCCTGTAAATGAGCTCACCTTGTGAATGCCTCACTAATCTGTTCCTTCCTGCTGTGCCAAAGGAAATGTCACGACTGTGCTACCCTATAAAAGGAGTGTAGTGAGGGGTGGTTGGGGATGGGAGTGGTTGACTGGGCCCTTCCCCTGCCAAAGAAGAACCACAGATGAAAGAACAAGGAGGTAACAGCAGAAACAATCAGTTGACAACAAATGCAGTAACCCTGAAAGCTTATCCTAATGTTAGATAAAACTGTAAAACCTGTAAAACACCACCTGTAATAATTTCAGAGAAGATATACCCTGTAAAAAACACTTTGCTACAGAGAAAAATAAAGCAGTAACTGAAGTTATACCTTGCAAAAGACAATTTGAATCAGAAGATTACAGCAGTAATCTGTTAGCACACACCTGTAGGCACACCTTGTAATAATGCAGAAGAAGGTATACCAGCAACAACAATTTGAATCAGAGAAAGACAAAGCAATGAAATGTTAGCACCAAACAGTAGCAATCCCTGTAAGTACAAAATAAAAATACCAACACACAGTAAATCTGCTTAGCCAAAATAAGCCTTAATCATTTCCCTTGCTCTGGTAAGGTTCTCTGCTCTGTCCTTTCAAGCAATCTAGAAGGAAATAGCTCAGGCGAAGCTAGGTGCCTTGGCCAGCAAACCAAGTCTTCTGTTTGTTCCCTGGTGATAGATGAAGTCATGGTACTCCAGTCCACCCCTGGAAGATTAAAGTCACCGACCACCACCATCCTTCCCCTGCTATAGTGCTTCCAAAATGTAGCCACCAATTCTCTGTCAATTTCCTCAGACTGGGAGCATGGTTTATACACTACCCTCAGCCTAACCTTCCTGTCCTTCGTGTTTTGTATGTTAACCCACAAGATCTCCACCCTGTCCTCCTCCCATTCTTCCCTACTGCACCCTATCCCATCCCTTACGAATAAAGCCACCTCCCTTTCCATTTAATCTGGCTCTCCTAAGCAATCTGTATCCTGGGATCATTAAGTACCAGTCCTGGTACTGGCTTATGTCTCCATGATGGCAGTTAAATCTACCACTACCTCTGCTATCAGTGCCTGGACCTCTGGTAGCTTGTTCCCTAGGCTCCTATCGTTTATAGAGACCACCCTCCAGCCAGACCCCTGGCCTCCCTCATCCTTCTCTTGTCCCCTGCTACCTCCCCATTTGAATTCTGCTCACTTCCCTTATCTTGAGCTGGGGTGGAGGAGGCACAAGGCCTCTGGTTCCTAGCTTCCCAGACTGTTTCCCAAGCCTTAGCCCCCCGTTTGTTAGTTTAAATTATATGCAGTTGCTACAAACTCTTCTAGTTTCTGCTTCAGGACTCCTGATCCATCTGTGTCCAGGTGAAGTCTATCCTGGGTGTACAAGGCCCTGTTATCCCATGTTGAACCCCAGTCCCTCACCAGTTCAAACCTCATAGTCCTACACCAATCCACCAACCATTCATTAAACTCCTTAATTCTTTGTTTTCTGTCTGTGCTTGCCATCGGTACAGGCAGAACTCCGGAGAAGGCAACTGATTGCCATTCATTGCTGCCTACCCTGGCCAGCTCTCTAAATCTTGCCTGAACTTCTTTCACACTGTTTCCCTTCAGATCATTTGTACCAAAGTGATCCATAACGTAAGGCTTCCCACCTTGCCACTTTACACATGTACATAGATACATAGACAGTGTCGGCAGATAGGGGCCTATGGCCCACCCAGTCTGCCCATTTGAGCTTGTAAGTTCTGTTTATGTTTTCCTAGAAGTATGTTGCCCCTTACCCCTGACCTCCAGAATTCTTTTATGTCTATCCCATGCCTTCTTAAATCCTGTGATTGTTTCAGCCCCCACCACTTCCTCTGGCAGGGTGTTCCACTTGTCCACCACCTGTTCTGTGAAGAAATTCTTCCTCACGTTTCCTTTGAATCGTCCTCCCTTCAACTTCATCCCATGCCCTCTAGTCCTGGAACATCTTTTTTGCTTAGAAATAGTATATTCCTGCACCCTGTTCCTCCCTGTAAGATACTTGTATGTCTCTATCATATCCCCTCTTTCCCGCCTCTCCTCCAGGGAGTACATATTCAGTTCTTTCAACCTGTCCTCATAGGACTTGTGATGCAATCCATGTACCATCTTTGTTGCCTCCTCTGAACCTTCTCTCCCTGTCTATGTCCTTACGTAGGTAAGGTCTCCAGAACTGTACACTGTACTCCAGGTGGGGCCTCACTAGTGTCTTTTATAGTGGAATTATGACCTCCCTTTTCCTACTGGTGATGCCCCTGCCTATGCATCCCAGCATCCTATTTGCTTTACCTGCTGCCTTGTCACACTGTTTCCCTACATTGAGGTCATCAGCGATGATAACCCCAAGATCCCTTTCCTGCTTGGTGCATGCTATATCCTCACCCCCAACTGATATATTGTGCCAGGGTTTTGTGCCCATATGCTTATCTTGCACTTCCTTGCATTGAATTTCAACTGCCAAACCCCTGACCATTCTTCAAGTTTCTGCAGGTCCTTCTCATTCTGTCTGCACCCTCTGGTGTGTCTACTCTGTTACAGAGCTTTGTGTCATCAGCGAACAGTGAAATTCTGCCTTCTAGGTCCTGTGTAATGTCACTGATGAAGATGTTGAATAGGACCGGTCCCAGCACTGATCCCTGTGGTACCCCACTGGTCACTCTTCCCTCTGTGGAGTGACAGCCATTTACCACCACCCTCTGTGTCCTGCCACCCAGCCAGTTACCTATCCACCACACTACTGTCCTGTCCACACCCATATTCCTCAGTTTGTGTAATAGACTTCTATGTGGCACAGTGTCAAAGGCCTTGCTGAAGTCCAGATAGGCCATGTCTACTGCCCTCCCCTGATCCACCTCCCTAGTCACACAGTCAAAAAATTCAATGAGGTTGGTCTGACATGACCTCCCCTGGTGAAACCATGCTGCCTTGGGTCCTGTAGTCCATTGACAACCAGATGTTCCACCAATCTCTCCTTCAGTAGTGCTTCCATGATCTTCCCACTACTGAGGTGAGGCTGACTTGTCTGTAGTTCCCCGCTTCCTCTTTGTTCCCACTTTTGTATAAGGGGACTACATCTGCTGTCCTCCAGTCTTTGGGTACCTCCCCTGTTTCCAGTGATTGGCTAAACAGGATAGCCAGAGGTTCAGCCACCACTCTCTTAGTTCTTTAAGGACCCTGGGGTGCACCCATCTGTCCCCATTGCTTTATCAACTCTTATTACTTCCAGTTCTTTCAGGACCCTTTCTAGGTGTAAAGGACTTGTGTCCATTTCTGCACCATTCTCACCACTTGTACTCCTTCAGACCCATTATCCTCCTCTTCCTCAGTAAAGACGGACAGAAATACCTGTTCAATATGTCAGCTTTACTGTTGTCATCCTCCACGCGCCCCATCCTCCCCTTCAGTCTCTCTATCCCTCCTTTGCCTTTCTTTTTTCATTTATGTACCTGTAAAGGTTTTGTCCCTCTACTCACTGATTTTGCAATGTGTTCTTCTGTCTGAGCTTTGGCTTCCCTTACTGACCTCCCTGCCTCCCTTTGCTTCTCCTGGTACTTCTCCCTATCCCTTCTGCCTGTGTCTTTTGTATTGCCTGAATGCAATCTTTTGGCTTTCACTTTCTTTGCTACCTCTTTGGAAACCATAATGGTCTCCTCTTCCTTTTCCTCTTGCTAACCTGCTTAATGCATAATTCTGTTGCTGTTGTAATCCCCATTTTAAATACTGCCCACTGTTCCTCAACCCCTGATTCCTGCCCCATTCCCCTTAATGCCTCTTTCAAGTATCTCCCCATTTTCCCAAAGTCTGCCCCCCCGTGGGTATAATGTGCCTCACTTTGTGCGCTGTCATACCTGGCATACAATCCACCCAGACAGAACTTCTCCTGTTACCTTTGCCTCCCCATCTGATAACTTTTAGTATGGCATCCCCCAGTATAATTACCCTTCTGCCTTCACCTCGCTGCCTTCCTTTAAATCCTTTAATTCCTGTACCTCCCTATTTAAATCCTTTAATTCCTTTAAATGTCAGTGTCAGTGGCTCAGTAGGTAGCACACTCGCCTCTGAGGCCGGGAGATCAGAGGGCTGTGGGTTCAGTTCCCACATCTGGCACTTGGGTTAATGTCCCAGTACTGACACTGTAGTGTAGCATGAGAGGGGTGCTGCACTTCTGAGGTGCCGTCTTTCAGATGAGATGTTAAACCGAGGTCCCAACTGCCTGGATTGGTGGTAGTTCAGGTGGATGTTAAAGATCCCATGGCACTTCTCGAAAAGAGTAGGGGAATTTCCCCGGTGTCCTGGCCAAATTTCCCTCAGTCACTAAAAATACCACCAACAGCTTAATCCGGTTAAAAGGTCAGTTGGCATTCATCTGTATCCCCCCTCCCCCGGGTCATGCCTGAAAATAGGCAGGATTTGTCTAGTGCACTTACCCGGTCAACAAAAGCTAAATAAATAAAATAAAATCCTCCTGCTTCCTGACCCTTGTCTCACTCTTCCAGCCCTCTTACCTTGCCAATTCCCACCCTACACCTGGTTTCACATGCACTGTGGTCCCCTCTACGATTTCATCCTCATTGCCCCAGCAAGGATTGTCTGCACCTCCCCCATCCTAATAGTTTCTACAGTACCCATCTTTGTCCCTGCTTCCCCCTTTCTGGTAATAGTCTCTAGAATGTGTGCGTCTCCCCACCCCCTCTTTCCCCTGCCTATCGTCTCTTATTTTGTCCCCCCAACCTATGCTGCCCTCTTGCTTATCTGAATTGCCTCCCTGTTTCCCCTGATTCCCCTTCTTACCAACTCTGCTCTGATGTTCTGGCTCATTACTTTCCTTCTTCCTTACTCCTCCTGTATGACTCCCATTTCTCCACTTTTCCTCTCTCCGCCTGCCTGTACCACCTCTACTTTCCTGCTCTCTTCCATTTATTAGTCCTCCTTCCCACACCCTTGGTGCCTAGTGGGTCCTACTCCAAAGCCCTGTTTATCATCTTTCTCCTCTTGATCCCCCTGTTCCTGCAACATATCCAATGGTCAAAACCTGTTCAATACCCACAACTTAGTGATGACTATTTATGGGGGATAGGCAGCCTAGGCAGCTGTGGAGGTCACAGTGATGGGTTGCTTGGTTTAGTGAGAGGGCAAATGTTATTGTAGATGGTCTCTCACTTGGAAAGCAGTGGTTTGGAGATATTAATGAAGGATATAAGACCATAATTGAGGAAGGGGAGAAGGACTCCCCAAGCAAGGGCTAATTAGACATTGGGCTGAACAAGCCTGCAGGAGACGTTGCTCCTTGACCTTATGGGACAACAGGTGCGCAAAAACAGATGAGAATACTGATGAAAACCTGATACAAGCCATACTGAATGGAGTTGCCCTTTTATTATTTCAAATGTGAAAAAAGCACTAAACAGACTCAAATTTGGGTAAGAAGGGTATCATACAAGTCAAGAGATAAGACGGAATCTAAAATAGAATAAAAAAGTATGGTTCAAAATGTTCACCACATGCACTTGCTTTAAACAGCGGAGATTTCCCTGGCAAGCTGGTAAGAATTGGAGCGTGAGTGTTCATGGTTGGCAAAGAAATACCAGAAATTAAAACTGTAAGTATTGTAATACTTCATGTTTAATACATATGTATGTATAAGAAGGGGATTGTGAGGGCAAATAATATTTAGTATTTTTTTATATAATTTAAGACAGTTTTATTTAAGGGCCTATTTGAAAGTTTTTAGTGAGTAAAGGTGCCAATCATGTTTGTGATGGCAATCAGGGATGAGTAATTAGTTCTCAGGTTATTGTGAAGAGGCTGCTGGATCTTTATCCAGTGCTGTTGTGCTGAGGTAACAGCAGGGGTAAAGATGGCCTTCAGCCAATTAGCTGTCATGGTTTTTGAAGCCCATTTTATAATTGCTGGTTGCTCCTTATTCAAGTTTTCAATAGCTCATTCATGGTCCTCACTACAAAGAACTTGGAAGCTGCAAACGTTGGTTAAAATGTTCAGACTGAAATCTTTGATCCAAAATACCTTATTTAATTTTTGCTAATATTTAAATGAAAATCTTGTCAAGCCGACATATGTTTTTTTTTTGTAGTTACTGCTTTGCCTATTATTGTGATTACGGTACCTGTGGTAGTTTTTCTAAACTGTACTGGATGCTATTGTAAATGAGATCTGTGCTAAACTTGCTTTCCAAAAAATAAAACTGAAATTGAGTTGAACAGATTGCTTATTTTATTTATTTATTTATGACTTTGATAACCTGGTAGGTGCCCTGATCCCAGGGACCGTTTTCAGGCACGACCGGGGCCATGGAAGGCGGCACAGAGTAGAAACTCAGCACTTAGCACTCAGAGTCTAAATAGTACCGGCTAAATACAGTGGATAACTTTTAAGCAATGATTTACTGAAGTTTACTTGCCCATGACTATGTAAGGGCAGTTGTTAAACAAATGAATTAGCAGCATTTTTCAGATACTTTCACTTCTTCTGACCACTAGTACTACGCTATGTTGTTTACAACAAACTGCATTAAAGAGTTACTTCTGATTTCCTGTGACATCACCGACCAAGATAGCTGACTAACTAGAGAGCTCCTCACATCTCTCACTAACAGCAGTCAAAAGCCGAATTTTCGACAAAATCTTCCAGATATACGCATCGGACCTGACTGTGTAGCTCAAATGGGGAAGAAATCAGGTCTAAAAAAGAAAGAAACTGCACCGTATCACAGCAATGGTGACTTGATTGATTCTGGCCTTCTCACAGGCCAGCATGGCTCAAGCGGGTCCGTCCCCGCAACCAAAGAAGCAAAAGCTGGACATAATACTAACAGAATTAAAGGGATTTTCTGATGTTTCACAGATGCCTTTTTCACATAATATATGCCATTGCTGCCCATGCTTCAGATGTTGACGCTGCAATTTTTTTTTGTAAAAAAATATGTCATAGTCATTTTATTGTTATGTTTTGTGAGTGCTTTGTTTATGGCTGCCTTCCAGTTTCTCTGTGTGGCCACACCCACAGAGTGATGTCATACCAGGGAGCTGTCAATGTTTTACATACAGCAACAAGGAATTCTGGGTAATTTATTACATTGACTTAAGTGTATCCTACTTAGAAGTACAGTCTCGTATGTTGGTAGCGGTGAGCACCTAATATGTAAATGTACGTAGCAAGGCATTATGGGTAAAATAAGGCACTGTTTTCCAATTTCCTTAATGTGAAATGCAGTCTCATATTTCTGTAGCGGTGTCAACAATATAAGCTCTTGTATGTTTATTTGCAAAACAAGGCATTGTGCATACAGTATCTAGCTACAAGACTTCCATACTGAGATATGTTGTTTCCTATTTCGGCAGTGAGCACAGAAATATAATAGCCTGTGTAATAATTTACCTAGTGAGGCATTGTGGGTACTGTACATAGCTGATTTTTCTATCTAAAACTAAAAATTGACAGTGTCCCTTTAATAACTTAGTTTCTCCGGTATGATGTCACAGCTGAGGGCTACAGCATTGAGAAAAAAGGTGTGTGTTATACAAATGAAGCAGAGCACAGAAATAAAAGCATGTTTTACATGGAAAACAGCACTTTTTGGCTGTTTGAATATAGGATACTGATTCACAACTCCTACAGGTTACTATTCCCATTTGTTATGGCAAATGTCGGACAATCACTTTAAAATAGCCAGGAAGGCCATTAACAAGGAATTGACTGATAGTGCCAATCAGGCCCTCATTTATGCTAACCAAGAAGTTTTTGAATGGGGCAATAAGCCCAGCCCACTGTTGGCTAGGGTAGTGGAGGAAAGAAGCAAACCCAACTGGATCTTGGCAATTAGGGATAGGACGGGAAAGCTGACCTCAGATGTTTAACCAATAAAGGAGTAATTTGTAGATTTCTATACCAAATTGTATATGAGTGAGGTTGGTATGGACCAAAAGGTTGCCATTGCTGCTTTTTTGGACCGGTTGCAGCTGCCTGGTTTCTCTGAAGTGCAATTGGGGATTCTGAACAGCCCCCTGATGATGAGGAAAATTCGGAAGGCTACTCTCCCTTGCTGGAGGCAAAATGGTGGGCCTGGATGGGCTTCCCATTTAGTTTTATAGGTCATTGGAGAATACAGTCTGGTTCCACATGCTTAATACGTTTCAAGAAGCTTGGGGGGGGGGAGCTACCCCTACTTGCAGTCTGGCCACTATTACCATTATACACAAGGAAAGTTAAGACCCTTCATTGTGCTTGGCTTACAGGCTGCTCTCCTTCTTGAATACTGATATTAAGGTACTGGCGAAAGTGTTAGTGAAGCGGCTTGAGGTGGTGGTATCATCTCTGGTGCAAGAAGACTAAACAGGGTTTGTCCAAAATCAGCATTCATACCACAATGTGAGGCAGCTGCTCGGGGTGGCAGAGCTGGCATCTTGGCCTCCGGGGGGGGGGGACTCCTGTGTACTCTCTCTGGACACCAAGAAAGCCTTTGATAGGGTGGAATGGGGCTACTCATTCAAGGTTTTAGGGGATTTTGGTCTCAGTGATCACTTTATGGAATATGTTAACTTGCTCTATTGTAACCCAAGGGCAAACCTAATGGTGAATGGAGAGGTTACTGAGGTGTTCAGGTTGGCAAGGGGCACTCAGTATGGTTGCCCTTTGTCCCCCCTTCTGTCTGCCTTGGTGACTGAGCTCCTGGTGATGGCGATTAGAGAGGCTGATGATTTTAGGGGATCGGGGGCCTGTGGGGGTTCAACATAAAATTTCATTATACATGGATAATATCTTGCTATACTTGTCCCAGCTGGAGGAATCCAGTCCCCACTGACAGCTTTGATCAAGGAGTTCTCCTCCTTTTTGGGGTACAGAATAAATTTTGACAAGTCAGAGCTGATGTGTTTAGGCAATTTGGACGTAGCGGGCCTTAGTCATTTCCAGTTCAAGATGGTAGCCTCCCATATTAGATACCTTGGCATTCAGGTGAGCAGAACATTGGATTCTCATTATAGACTTAATTACACACCCCTCCTTGAGAAATTCCTGGGGGACATCCACAGGTAGCAGGGCCTCCCAGTCTCCTGGTTAGGTAGAAATAAACCTAATTAAGATGAATATTTTGCCTAGGTTGTTATACCCTATCCAGATGCTCCCAATGGGATTACACAAAAAGGACCTCCAAATTTTAGAAAGGGCATGTGTCAGCTTGATTTGGCAGCAGAAGAGACCCAGAATTAGCCTTCAGAGGCTTGAAAATATTTCCCCTCGAGAGCTTAAATTATTTGGATGTTAACCTCTACCACCTTGCAGCGCAGGATGACTTATCACAGATTGGGTTAGGGACTTGAGAGGTGCAGCTTGGGTGTCCTTAGATCAGAATGGCTGGCAGCACCACATTACAGCTTATCTGGGCCAGGGAGGGGTGTGGGCATATCGCTCGGGGAACCCCAGGAGTATTTTAGTTGAAAACATGCTGGAAGCCTGGGGGAAGATTTGGAATTTGCTGGAAAAGGCATCTGTAGGCAGTCTGTTGGCTCTGATCTTTTCCAATCCCGAACTTCTCCCGGGGCTTGAAGATCATGGCTTTCAGAGATGGGAGGCTTGTGGGGTTCACTGTCTGGGGGACCTATATGATGATCAGGGGTTTGAGACCCATTAAGAACTCATGGAAAAGCTGGGGATACAATCCTCTCAGATCCTTCATTATATGCAGGTTAGAGAACCGTCTGCAGCCTCCTGATTCCCACCTCTATGATTTGAAAAGGGGTGTTTTGCAAGCAGAGGGTCTCCCTAAGGGGATCTTGTCTAAGCATTATCATAATATTAAAGCGGGGATGCCTGATACTTCACCAAACATCAAGGCCCGTTGGGAACGAGAGTTGGGGGCTCTGATACCAGAGGGGATATGGAGGGAGTTTGTGAGTCCTGAATGGGACTTAGTATCTGTAATCGATACAAAGAGGCCCAATTTAAATTTCTGTACTGGTTATACTTACTTCCAGTGGTGGTAAACAAGTTCCTTCCAAAAGTCTCACCCTTATGCGGGAGATGTGGTAATGGGAGAGGTAAGTACCTGTACTGTTTCTGGCCTTCTTCAGTATTGGATTGAGGTGGCCCTAGGTATTTCTCAGGTAATGCAAGTTAGGATACCAGTGGACCCCTGGAATATGATCTTTGGGGTGGAAGTGAGAGATGCAGAGGATTTGGAGTTTTATCCTAGACCTATCAGGATTATATTGGTCATGGCGAGGCATTGTATTCAGAATATGTGGGTCTCCCACAAGTACCCTACATTGTAGATGTGGAAGGACTCCCTTCTTAACATACTTCAACTGGAGCATTTAAAGTATGACCTAAAGGGCTGGTCTGATAAGTTTGGGCAAAAGTGGAGCAGGTATTTGGAGTAGCTCACCCCTCTAGAACAAGTGGTAGTACGGTTAAGTTAGCTGGGCAGATGACCGGGCTGGGAGAGGCTGGATTAACGTACTTAATGGTCTTGGGTTACCTAACTTACTCAATTTACTGATCTTGCTTTTCATTTAGGCATGGCTGCTCTCACTCTTACTCTCACACTTTTTTTTTTTTCGCTATTTATTTCTTCCCCTGGGTCCCGGTTGGCTACTATTCCCATCCACCCGTCCAGCCCTGTACCCCGAGATCAGGCCGCTACCCCTCTTCCCCCATGGATTACCCCCCATTGTGGGGCAATGAGGCCCCCCTTTCTTGACTCTACTCACCTGAACGGGATCCAGTTCGGGGAGCGCCATTCAGGGTTGGGGCCTGCGGTGGGTGGGTGGATGCATCATCCTGCGTGACTGGGACCAGTTTTTTCCTTCTGTTTACTCCCTTGCATGAGGGGCGCACAATGACGCCAATGGAAGGAGCACGCATATGTCCGCACGTACTTCTCCAGGCGCCTGCCTCATCACACCCCCTCTCGCTGCAGCAGCAGCACCATGTCCCCCAGCTTCCGCTAGGGGATAGCCATGCACCAACCACTGAAGTCCCCCCCCCCGCCCGGAGAGGGAGAGTAGTCCATCGGATGCTCGATCCTCTCCTCCCCTCAACCCCAGTGGCCCGTGCTCATTCCTAAACACAGGTCACCAGCGTAGCACAAGGTAAGGTGTCCAGCGCCTCAGCCCTCAGTGCCACCGGACCACTCTTACGCTTTTTTAATATCCAAGTTAAACTTTCACTGGCTTCAGAAACAACGCATGGACATACATTATGGTATTGCTATATGGTCACATACATAACTGATATATATCTACTTTCAAGCTTAAGCGCAACCTAAAATACTTCAGTCTCCAGGCTTTCCTGACAGATCTTGGGAACATAAAGTGGCAGGATTTCTACCTTACACCCTCTGTGTCTGAAGCATTCTGTATCTTCCAGGATCTGCTAGTAAACGTTATCAACCAACACACACCCTTAAGGAAAATCAAATCCAGGAAACACGCAACTGATTGGTTTAGCCCACTACTTAAGAGTACTTTACGGCATAGAGACACTGTTTGGAAAAGGGCTAGGAAGTCTCAGTCTGACTCAGACTGGCTTTCCTTCTGGGTAGCCAGAAATGCCTGCACCAAACTGGTAAGGTTGGAAAAACAACGGTTCATCCAGTCAGCCTTGGAGGTAAACAAAAACTGTTCCACCAATTTTTGGCAGATACTCAGAGAGGTTGAAGGACATTCCCCTGCCACCCTGCTACCAGCCAAAATTGTGGCAAATAACATCTCCTACACAGATAGGTCCGAGATCCTTGATCAGCTCAATAACTACTTCACCACTGCAGGCCTCGCATTTGACATGTCACCTATTAGTAAACTGAGCACCACAAGCACCGCCAGCATAGTTACTTGACCAACCATAGCCCCCCTACCGACTGCCCCCTCTTCAAGTTCCAGCCAGTCTCCTACAAACAGGTGGAGGACCTGTTCCTCTCACTGGATACCAAAAAGAGCACTGGTGCCGATTCGATTGAACCCTTCTTAAAAACAGGTTCTTATTATCTGGTAGCTCCAATTACCCATCTTTTTAACAGCTCATTATCCCAAGGGGAACTGCCGCCTAGTTGGAAAAACGTGCACATTATCTCCCTGTTCAAGTCAGGAGACTCCACTGACTTGAACAACTATATGCCTATTTTGTTGTTTCCTGTTTTATCCAAGCTACTTGAAAAAATTGTAAACTCTCAATTAAGGGAGTACTTGGATCATGAGAAAATCCTCAATCCATTCCAATCAGGTTTCAGACCCAAGCACAATACTGTGTCTGCTCTTGTCAAAGTGTCAAATGACTGGCTAAAGGCCCTGGACAGTAAACAGCACATCTATGCACTCTTCCTTGACCTCAGCAAAGCATTTGATATGGTTGATCATTCCATACTTCTTGATTTCCTGAGTAGCATCGGTCTAACCTCTGCTGCAGTAAAGTGGTTCCGCTGCTACCTCACAAATCGTAAACCGCAAATTGAAGCCCAAGGAGAATTCTCCCCACTAAAATTACTGCCCTGAGGCATTCCGCAAGGTTCCATTTTGGGATTATCCTCTTCACCCTTTACATCAACTGCATTAACTCTGGCCTGGTTGCTGGAAACGTTCATCTCTTCGCAGATGACACAGTCCTCTACACGACCAATCCCTCCTTGGGCATTGCGTACAAGGAGCTACAGCAGGATTGTATCATCCTCCAGCACAACCTGCTGAATCTAAAGCTCTTGTTAAATGCAAAAAAACACAAAAGCTATGATTATCTCTCCATCCCACAATACAGGGATACCTGGGACCCCACAGATTATTACCCTCCTTAATGAACCACTAGAGCTGGTGGATACATTTAAATACCTGAGAGTCTGGTTGGATAACAAACTCACCTTCGGTGTACATCTAAGCGAGTTAACAAAAAAGCTAAGGCAGCGCCTCTGTATTTTCTACCGCATAAGACGCCTACTCACCCTGGAAGCTAGAAAGCAGCTGGTTCAAACAACCTTTCTTCCCCTGACTGACTACGCCAACTTCCTATACAGCCATTGCCCCCAGTATACGCTCCAAAAGCTGGATACACTCTATCATAGCACACTGAGATTTGTTCTTGACTTGCCCTTGCAGACTCATCACTGCTCATTGTACCAAGCATTAGATTGGCTGTCCCTCTCCACTAGGAAGCAAATAAATGCCCTCATGTGGCTATTCCAGGCTTTGTCCAACAAACTACCACCCTATATCCGTGACCTGTTTGATCATTCAAAGGGTGCCTACGGACTAAGGAACTCCTCCTTTGTCCTCCATAAGCTACCATGAACAAGGACATGTCTTGGCTCAACTGCCATTAGCTCCTTTTTACCAGCGCTTTGGAATAACATGCAAAAATTACTTAAAATCTCCCTGCTGCCCTGCCATTTTATATTTAGGGGGCTGCTCTAGGGAGACCTGAAAACGGCATGTGATTATTTCAGGTAAAGCCTTACCCCTCTCAACTGAGTCCCTTAACCTCTGTAATCCTGGGCCGCCTATTTCCCGTGTCGGCTAGCATCCCTTTAGGGCAACCACCTCCCCCCCCACCTCCCCCCTCTCATCAATTAGCTTCACAGAGGGCCTCATTCTAGTAGGCTGCCCTATTTTCCCTCTCTACTATGTGTCTGATACCCTTTCTTCCCACTGCCCTTCTCTTTGTCCCTCCTTCCTCTCCTCACTTGTACTCTATAAGCTACAACCTGTATACGCTGCACTTTAAATGCCTATATTTGCACTTGCTTTACATGTCTGATTCATCCAAGTACTGACTTTGTATATTGTAACTGCCTGTACCGATGTCTACTTTTGTATGAAGTGTTGCCTACTGTAAGTGAAAGTGTCCTCTGTGTCCAGGACCATCTTGAAAATGAGCTCGCTCAATGATGTAACTGCCTGGTTAAATAAAGTTTGATTGATTGATTGATATATTCCTTCTAACTAGTTTTATCTATACATTTGTTTTACCCTGGGTGGGGGGGGGTAGATTCCCTCAGTTTTTGTTTCAGATTTCTCGAACTGTTATTGTATATACAGAACATTTGCTATATACTGACACATTTTCACACAGGACATATTAGGATACAGTATCTTACTTACTAGGGAGTCTTTGTTAGGTTTGATTTTTAATTGTGCACAAACACTTGCCATTTGGTACAAAGTTGCAGATGGATCATGGTTGAGTTGAAACACAGAAACATAGAAACATAGAAGATGATTGCAGATAAGGACCCGGAAGGCCTATCCAGTCGGCCCATTTCTTTTTCTACCTTATGAATGTGCCATTGGCCTTTGCTCTATCAACGGCCTATCTATTCATACTCATCTGTATTGCTCCCTTATGCCTATCCCATGCCTGTTTGAAGCCCTGCACTGTATTCATATCCACCACTTCTTGAGGTAGGCCTTTCCATGCATCCCCCACCCTTTCTGTGAAAAAGAACTTCCTCACATTACCCCTTAATCGGCCTCCCTCTAATCTCATGCTGTGTCCTCTTGTCCTGCTATTTTTTCTTATATTGAAACATGTTAGACTCTTTCACCTTGTTAATGCCTTAAGGTGTTTGAATGTTTCGATCATATCACCTCTCTCCCTCCTTTTCTCTAGGGTATACAAATTGAGCTCCGTTAATCTGTCCTCATATGTTTTCTGATGCAGTCCCTGCACCATTTTGGTTGCCCTTCTCTGGACTGCCTCAGTTTGGTTAATGTCCTTGTGAAGGTGCGGCCTCCAGTACTGCACGCAGTACTCCAGATGGGGCCTAACCAGTGTCTTGTAAAGAGTTATTACCTTCCTCTTCCCGACTTGGATACCCCTACTAATACACCCCAACATCCCCCTAGCCTTACCTACTGCTTTAGTGGTCTGCTTGGATGATTTCAGGTCATCGGTGATGATGATGCCCAAGTCTTTTTCTTCCATTGTGACTGCCAGCAACTCTCCTCCCAGCCTATAGGTGGCTTCAAGGTTTCTCTTCCTTATGTGCATGATCTTGCACTTCTTTGCATTAAACCCCAGTTGCCACTCTTCTGACTATTTTGCTAGTTTATCCAGATCTCTTCTCATTCTGCCAACCCCAACTGGATCATCTACTCTGTTGCAGATCTTGGTGTCATCTGCAAACAGACAAACCTTACCCTCCAGTCTATCTGCAATGTCACTGATGAAGATATTGAAGAGGACTAGCCCCAGGACTGATCCCTGAGGTACCCCACTTGTGACTTGCATCTCTTCTGACTGCATACTGCTTACCACCACTCTCTGTTTTCTGTCCGCCAACCAGTTTGCCACCCAGTTGACCAACTTCTGAGCCCACCCGAGCCTACAGCTTATTAATCAATCTTCTATGTGGAACAGTATCAAAGCTTTGCTGAAGACAAGGTAGGTGACATCAACTGCTTCCCTGGTCCACCACTCTGGTTACCCAGTCAAAGAAATCTATGAGATTAGTTTGACAGGACCTCTTTTGTAAACCCATGCTGTCTTGGATCCTGTGCTCCTATGATTCCAGGTGTTGCACTATCCTTTCCTAAGAGTGCCTCCATAATCTTGCCCACTACTGAGGTGAGACTGACTGGTCAGTAGTTCCCTGCCTCCTCCCTGCTACCACTCTTGAGGAGCGGGATCACATGAGCCCTTCTCCAGTCTTCTGGGACCTCTCCTGTGCTCAAAGACTCACTAAACAGTTCTGATAATGGCTCTGCTAGTTCCACCCTTAGCTCCTTTAGTACCCTTGGATGTATGCCATCATGTCCCATTGCCTTGTCCACCCTGAGCTTATCATGCTCTTTTAGGACCATTTCTTTTGTGAAGGGACTAGTGCACACCTCCCTCCCCCCTGTGTCCATGGTGCTGAGCTGTGGGCCCTGCCCTACCTTCTGTTCAGTAAAGACTGAGCAGAAGTATCTATTTAGGATAGATGCTTTTACATGGTCCTCCTCCTCACATGCCCCTTATCCCCTTTGATCTTAGCAATACCCCCTCTGGACTTTCTCCTTTCACTTATGTATCTATAGAAAGTCATTTCACCTTCTTTTACTGTTTGTGCGAGTGTTTCCTTGGTTTGGGCCTTTGTCTGCCTTACTCTCTTCCCTGCTTCCCTTAGGGAAGTTTGATATGCCTCCCTATCTTCATTCTGCTGTGTTCCCTTATATTTTCTGAAGGCCAGCCTTTTGGCTCTGACCTTTTCTGCTACTGTTTTTGAGAACCAAAGTGGTTTCTTTCTTCTTTTGCACTTCCTTTTCTCCCTGACACAGTGGGATGTTGCTTCAAGTACTGCATCCTTAATGCTTGCCTACTTTACCTGTACCCCTTCACCTGTATTTCTTTTTGCCAGGGCTAGCTTAACTATGTTGACCATCTTATCAAAGTCAGCTCCTCTGAAGTCCCGTATTTTTGCCTTGGAATGGGATGATTTAGTTCTAGTGGCCAAATTGAACCATACCATGTGATGGTCACTGGCCCCAGGTGACCTTCTACCTGGAGATCTGTGATCCTTTCCCTGTTAGTCAGTACTAGATCTAGGATAGCTCTGTCTCTTGTGGGTTGTTGTACCATTTGTTTGAGACCCTTCCCCTGCAGAGAATCCACCATATGTCTAGTTCTGGCAGATGTTCCTGCTGGTACTGACCAATCTGTATCCAGCATGTTGTATTCTTCCATTATCAGAACCTCCCCTTTAGCTGTCATGTTTTGTATATCTTCTAACAGTAATGTGTCTATGTCCTCCCCCTGGTCTGGGGGCCTGTAGACAACCCCAGTTCTTATAGCTGTCCCATTTCCTGTTTCCAGGGTGACCCACAGTTCTTCTGGCTCCTTATGTGTATTCTGAATTTCTGTAGCTTTGATATTTTCATTGACATATAGGGCCTCCACCCCCCCTTTTGCACCTTGGTCTCTTCTGAACAGTACATAGCCAGGTACTGAAGTCTCCCAAGTGTGGTTACTGGTAAACCATGTCTCGCTAATTGCTACTATGTCTAGTTTAGCCTCTGTCATTATTTCCTGCAGGTCTGGGATCTTGTTTCCCAGGCTGTGAGCATTTGTGTACATGATTTTCCATTGGCCAGATTTGGGTGTGTTAGTTGTTGGGCGAGGTCTGGCATTTCCCCTGTGCGTTGTATGGGAAGCCAGACCTTTTTCCTTACCTGGTGATGCAAATGAACTACAAACATGCTGAACTCCTGTTTGTCCACTAGCTGAGGAGGGAGGGATGTTCTTCCCATTCGATGTATGGGGTGCTGCACCCTTCTCCCCTTCTGCTAGTTTAAATATTCTGCAAAGACGTCAACCTTGTGCCCCAATGCACTGACTCCCTCCTTAGTCAGATGCAGTCCATCAGATTTAAAGAACTTTTGCTCCCAAAACTGTTGCCAGTTCCCTACAAATCTGTGTCCTTTTTCCTGGCACCAGCCCTTGAGCCACATGTTTAGCTCCCATATCTCCCCTTCTCTGACCTTCCGTCCATCTGCCCATCTCTCCCAGACTGGCAGGATCTCAAAGAAGGAGATGCCGGATGAAATAGATGATAGTTTGTCACTCAGCCTGGTTAGGTGTTCCTTGGTCTCCACAACTGACCGGCTGGCGAGATCGTTAGTACCTATGTGTACCAGGACATCAATGTTTTCTCCTGCTTCCCAAACAATTTTAGCAATGTGGTCAGAGTCTCTCTATGCTGATGTACCTGGGAGACACCTGATCATTACCCCTGGCAGGAGATACGTATCCACTCCCCTAATCATGGAGTCTGCTATGATCAGAGTTAGAAACATAGAAACATAGAATTTGACGGCAGATAAGGACCACTTGGCCCACCTAGTCTGCCCATTTTTCTACCTAACAGATAAGCTGCAGATCCTAGTTAACCAACAGCTTACTTCCTCTTACCCGCCCCTAGGACTGCCTTATGCCTGTCCCATGCATTCTTGAAGTCCCCCACTGTTCTTGACTCCACGACCTCCTCAGGGAGGCTGTTCCATGCAACCACAACCCTCTCAGTGAAAAAATACTTCCTCACATTACCCCTTAGCCGTCCCCCCTCTATCTTCAAATTGTGCCCCCTTGTTCTTGCACATCTCTTTTTCTGGAAGATGCTACCCTCTTGGACTTTGTTAATTCCCTTGAGGTACTTGAAAGTTTCTATCATGTCCCTTCTTTCCTCAAGGTATACATATTAAGCTCCTTTAGTCTTTCTTCGTATGTCTTCTGGTGCAGACCCTGCACCATTTTGGTTTACCTCCTCTGGACAGCCTCCACTCTGTATATGTCTTTGCGGAGATGGGGTCTCCAGAACTGCACACAGTACTCCAGATGGGGTCTCACCAACTGTCTGTACAGAGGATAACAACTTCCTGTTTTCTACTATTGATGCCTCTTCCTCGCATCCCAGTATCCCTCCAGCCTTCCTTACTGCCTTCTCACATTGCTTGCCCACCTTTAGGTCATCTGATATAATCACCCCAGGTCCCTTTCTATTTTTACTGTTGTCAGTATCTCACCCCCCATTGTGTATGCTTTCCCTGGATTTTTGTTTCCCATGTGCATTATCTTGCACTTCTTTGCATTGAATCTGATCTGCCATATATTTGACCATTCCTCCAACCTTGCCAAGTCCCTTCTCATCCTTTCCACTCCATCTTGTGTATCAACCCTGTTGCAGATCTTTGTGTCATCTGCAAAGAGACATACTTTTCCTTCCAGTTCCTCTGCAATGTCACTTATAAAGACATTAAAAGGACCGGTCCAGTACTGAACCTCACGGTACCCACTAGTAACCCTCCTTTCTTCACTGTGTACTCCATTTACTACTACCCTTTCGTCCTGTTGTCTAGCCAATTTTTATCCAGGCTACCACCTTGGGACCCATTCAAGGCTAGCTATCTTGTGTATTAATCTTTTGTGTGGGACTGTATCAAATGCCTTGCTAAAATCTAGGTAGGCCATGTCACAGCCCCTCCCTGATCTACTACTTTGGTCACCCAGTCAAAGAAATCTATTAGATTAGTCTGACAGACCTTCCCATCGTGAATCCATGCTGCCTCGGGTCCTGTGCCCCACTGGCCTCTAGGTACTCAACAATTCTTTCCTTCAGAAGTGATTCCATCATTTTCCTACCACTGAGGTCAAACTAACTGGTCTGTAGTTTCCTGCCTCTGTCCTGCTCCCACTTTGTGAAGAGGAATCCATCTGCCCTCCTCCAGTCCTCGAGGTACCACCCCATCCTCCCATGATTTGTTAAAGAGAGTAGTCAGTGATGTCACTAGTTCTACCCTTAGTTCTTTTAGAATTCTTGGGTGAATCCCATCAGGCCCCATTGCTTTGTCCACCTTCAATTTTATTAGTTCTTTCAGAACCCTTTCTTCTATAAATGGACTGGTATCGACCCCCATCTTCAGAGTGTTTCTCTTGTTTGGTTTAGGTAACTCCCCCTCCTCTTCCTTTGTGAATACTGAGCAGAAATATTCATTCAGTATCCCTGCTTTTTCACTGTCACCCTCTACCCACATTCCCTCCCTTTATTAAGCTTCAGTATCTCCCCTTGGTCTTTCTTCGGCTCCCTAATGTACCTATAAAAGGTCTTATCCCTTCTTAACAGAATTGGCTATCCTTTCT
This sequence comes from Neoceratodus forsteri, assembly GCA_016271365.2. Taxonomy (NCBI): domain Eukaryota; kingdom Metazoa; phylum Chordata; order Ceratodontiformes; family Ceratodontidae; genus Neoceratodus; species Neoceratodus forsteri. The sequence continues at coordinate 1,775,960,410 of CM057450.1, read as the reverse complement.
TGGTTTGGGCTTTGCTATTCTGACTGCCTTCCCAGCCTCTTTCTGCTTTAACTGATAAAGTTCTCTGTCCTGCTCCTTCTGTGTTTCCTTATATTCCTGAATGCTGCCCTTTTCTCCTTAACCTTCCCTGCCACCTCTTTTGTGAACCATAGTGGTTTTCCTTCATTGTGTTTTATTGATTTTTTTTATGCAAGGCTTGTTGCCTCTGTGATGGCTGTTTTGATCACTCCCCATTGTTCCTCCACCCTCCTTCTTGCCTGTTTGCTAGTGTTTTCTGAGGCACTCTCTCATTTTCTCAAAGTCAGCCCTCCTAAAGTCTAGTACTCTTGCTTTTGTGGCTTGATTGTATGGCTGTGTTTATCGTGAACCACACTGTTTGGTGGTCACTTGTTCCCCAGATGGCTGCCACTTCTAAATCAGGCTTCTTTCTCCATCCCCATTTAGAGTACCAGGTCTAAGACTGCTCCGCCTGAGTTGGTTCCAATACTAGCTGTCAGACATGCCCCCTAGGGCATCAACAATGACCCTGTTTTGGATGTGCCTGCAGCAAAGGTGCTCCAGTTAACATCTAGCATATTCAGGTCCCCCATCAACAATATCTCCCCTTTTTCTGCCATTCTAAGAAAGCCTTCTATCATTTCCTTATCCATTCCCCCCCTGAGATGGGGGTCTGTATACAACCCCCATGCGGATTGCGGTGCCATTTCCTGTCTCCAGGGTGACCCAAAGTGCCTCATTTGCTCCCTGTTTACTCTTTAGTTCTGTTGCTTTGATACCTTCCTTTACATAGAGAGCTACTCCTCCTCCTCTTTTACCCTCCCTGTCCCTCCTGTAGATTGTGTATCCTGGTATGTTGACATCCCAGTCATGGTTCTCTGTGTACCATGTTTCTGTGACCTGGGGTGGGGGAGAAATTGAGTACCAGTTGAGTAGTATAGATTTTAATATGCAATTATAATACTGACTTGTTGAGCCTAGGGCTGAGGACATGCATCTCCTGATAGAGCTAACACTGTATGATATTGTGAAACAGCTTGTGAATATTTATTGTTCACACTAGGGCAACTTATCTTTAAACCCACTGATTGCCATACACAAAGGTAAATTCTTATTTAGAATACTGTTTAGCATTATATACTATGATTTTTTTAGCTTGTTCTAACTTGGGATTTAAAATCACACTTATTTTCAAAAAGTATGCACTAACACACACAGGCAAGATCTTAATCAAATTAGATGCGTTCTACGGTTTCTCTCAGATTAACAGTTATTCATTCTGTAACTTTGACATTGAAATGCTTTCCCTTTGGAGGGGGCTCTGCCTGTTTTATGAGTTCTTTCAAGAGGGGAGTTATCTAATCTGTGACACTGCACCTTGCAATGCCTTTCCTTAACAATAGTCAGCCTGTGTTCTCTATATGGTTTAAAGCTGACTTTTAAATGAAAGTTTTTGGTCAATGGGAATTTTTACAACTTTTTTGTTTGTTCTTTTATGTATGATCTGCTCTTTAATAGAATGTATTCTTCAATAACAACTGGCATTAGCTTCTGATGAAGGACTGTGTGTAGTTTGAAAGCTTAAGCACCTGCTTTCTTTTATAACATCTATGTTGGTACAATAAAAGGTATCAAATCATCTTTTTTTTTCTGGTTCTCATCTTAGGACAGATTTAAAGGGACAGTGTCAGCCTTTTGCTAAAGTTCAGTGCCACTTACTGGTTGTACCTGTTAACTGAGCTCTTCTAAGTAATGGCTGGCAAATTAACTGAAATGCATATTTAATATAATCAGTATTTTTGATGAAAATAAGTTTTCAGAATTCTGACCTTATTTTTTTATTTTGTTGTTTAACCAGGTATAGCACACTAAGCTGAAAGCTTTTTTACAGGAGCAACCTGGGAGCACAAGGAGGTTAAGTGACTTGCTCAGGGTCACGCAGTACGCAAGTGGAAGCTGTGGGATTTAAACCCCAGGTCTGGTCTGCTGGATGTCACCAGATTTGCAGCTCAGAGCCTTAGACCACTGAGCTATACTGCCTCTTTGCTGTGGTCTGCTCCTTCCTGTGTGTGTTATGGTGCTGAATCATGCTGAACCCGTGCATGAATGAGTTTGGTGATTTTTTTTAAAGCATATAAAGTAAATAGCTTCCTGCATTATGAACATATGAAAATAGCCAGCAAAAGGAGACCTCTTGGTCTACCGTGTCTGCTCAGTTTGATGCAGGGTCCTGGCCTTACACTTACGCTAATACCCCTGCTCCCCCCCTCCCCCTTCTATCCCCTTTTCTTTCCACTTTCTTAGTCCCATGACTTCCCTCTGTGTTTGGCCCAGGCTCTCTTGAAAGATCCCACTATTTTTGCTGACATCACCTCCTCTGGCAGCTCGTTCCAGGCAGACACCACCCTTTCTGTAAAAAAATGCTTCCTTACGTCCCATCTGAATCTTCCCACCATCAATTTTAGGCTGTGTCCTCTAGTGGGGGTATTGTCTCTTTTTTTGAAGAGACCCTCCCATTCTACTCTGTTAACTCCCTTCAAATACTTGAAGGTCTCGATCATATCACCCCTCTGCCTCCTCTCTTCCGGGGAGTACATCCTTAGGGTTCCTAGCCTCTCCTCATAAGACCTACCATGTGGCCCCTTGATCATTTTAGTTGCTCTCCTCTGGTCCTCTGGACCCCTTCTAGCATGTTAATGTCCTTCTTAAGATATGGATGCCAGTGCCTCACCCCATATTCTAAATGTGGTCTTATCAATGACCTGTACAATGGCAAAATAACCTCACTCTGCGTACTACTGAATCCCCCTGCAATACAGCCTATCATCCTGTTAGCTTGCACAACCACCTTTTTGCACTGAATGAATGTTTTAGGTCACTTGTAACTATCACCCCCAGGTCCTTTTCCTCTTTGGAATCAGTTACCTGCACCTTTCCTATGTAGTACTCTCTCCTTAGGTTCTTGGCCCCTATGTGCATCACTTTGCACTTTTTGGCATTGAACCTAAGTTGCCATATTCCTGACCATTTCTCCAGTCTGGCCAAGTCCTCCGATCCTGGGTGTCCACCCTCACACAGAGTTTGGTGTCATCTGCGAACAAGCACATTTTGCCTTGAATGCCTTCTCCAATGTCACTAATAATGATGTTAAACAATAATGGCCCCAACACTGACCCCTGTGAGACCCCGCTGGTGACCTCCTTGGTGCTGGAGAACTCCCCCCCACAATTACTCTCTGTGTTCTGCCACTCAACCAATTTTCAACCCATCTTAACAATTTCTCCCCCACCCCTAGGTCTCATTTTTATTATCAGCCTTCTGTGTGGCACCGGATTAAAGGCCTTGCTAAAGTCCAGGTAAATGATATCCATTGCCTGGCCTTTGTCCACTGCCTTAGTGACTCAATCAAAGAACTCTATCAAGTTCATCTGACTCGATCTGCCTGCCACAAACCCATATTCTATGCTTTGAGATGAGTTTGGCAATATCAAACATTTTATAAAATGAGGGTTGTTTCATATTGAAATTGCTGTTCGGAAAGTAAAATTCTGATGCGCATGTACCAGTCCCTGTTTCACTCTTCTTTTTTCTCATCTATATTTTATGCTCCTCCTTCTCCAGCTGCCCCCTTCTGAGTGACCCCCCAGCCCCTCACCTTGGAATCACCGGGACTTACCTTTCTGCCTGGTCCAGGTGCAGAGCCTGTGGAGGGTCAGGCATCATTCTGCTGCCACAATGATTTTCCTGTTTTTCTCCCATTCCCCATTGCTGGGGTGCACTCAGCCAGATGTGTGTGCGTGGAGGCGTGTGCATGTCAGCAGAAGTCCCGCAGCACCCTCCCTTCCTCTGGTGTCCTCAGACCCATACCACCTGCATTCCTCCACCTGGGGGCAGTCATTCAGTGGGAATGCCAGTCCTCCCTCCCTGGGAGAGGAGAGCTATCCTCCAAATGGTTGATCCTCTCCCTCCCCAGCCGACCTCGGGCAGCCCGCTCGCACCATGAACATGGGTACCCGCCATGGCAGAAAGTAAGGCATGAGCACCTCAGCCCTCCACGCCACTGGGCTGACTCCTGTTTCACTTTTTAAGCGGCAAATTTTAATATGAAAAAAACCCTCATTTTATAAAAAGTCTGATATTTCCAGACACATCTCAAAGCATAGAATACAGCCAGTTATTTACCTTATTTGCTTAAAGAAATTGCCAAACTCATTCATGCATGGGTTCAGCGCAATTCAGCACCATAACACTGTCTGTGATGCGCAGAATGGAGCGGACTGCAGCAAATAATGTCGGGACCATGAAAACTTATTTTCATCAAAAATACTGAATATACACCCTCCCCTCCCAATCGAAGGAGTCTAGGTATAAATGGAAGACAATGATGGGATGCAAAATTTCAGGAAATCAGTGGGATAGGGCATGGAAGGACACCCACTGGTGGTACAAAGATGCACGCAGCAGACTAATTCAGAACAAAACTTCACATTCATGGTATAGAATTCCTGCTGCTTTATACAAAGCCAAGCTCCTAGATAGTGACAGATGCTGGAGGTGCAATTCAACAGGCAGAGACCTGTACCACATACACTGGGACTGTCCTAGGATTCAGAATTTATAGCAGCTTATCTGCCACTTGGGAAGCCTAGTCCTCCTGGAAATCACACTAGAAACCCTCCAACTCAACCTCCAAGGGACCAAATGGCTTGCTCTCCTGGCTTTACAGACCAAGAAAGCTATCCTTTGCAAATGGAGATCTCTGATTGTGCCGGTCCTGGGTGAAATCATGGCCTTTCTCAGAATTCTAGTCAGACAAACTCTGTTCTAAACAGACTATCCCATTTGCAACTGAACGAGGAGCACAAATTTAAGGAGCGCTGGGTTGCATATATGGCGTACACCTGCTCTCCGATAGGCATGGGTTAAAAGACCCCCTCCCCTCTCTGCAGGGGGTCAGACCCCCCATGACAGAGGATTATTACCTTCTTCAAGCCCCTAGTCACTCAAACCATTCCCCGTACCAAAGTACCTTTCCTCCATCCCTTAAGCTAAAATGATTCAAGTCTGTGAGTTAGTCAGAAGGTCCACACCTATCTACATGGTTCAACTGGTCCAGGAACAGTCATAGTATGTTGAATCCAACTACTCTCTAGAGACTGGTATTCTTTTTGTGTATGTTTGTTTTGTTACAGCGGGCCCCGGACTCCTGGATTCAGAGTAGGCTCTAACTCACTACTGGATCCTACAGGACACCCTGAAGTTCATAATCTAGGATCCTACCAGGAGGTCGCTGCCAGGCACTCACTCATCTGGCTAAGTAAGTACCAACATCATCATTCTAGTCCCTCTGTCCTACCTGCAGCCAGTGGGCTATCCCAAGAAGGTACATCTCCCCCCTGGTATAACCTGTCATCTTCACTATCAGGTTAGGGTCAGGGTGTCTAATGCAGTCTCTGCAGGTTATGTATAAGGTTTATATACAGTTGTTACTGGTTTCAGTTAGCCTAGGTGGTAGTAGTAGATAGTGGTGTACATAAGACACAGAATTGTACTTTACCTATACCATAGAGCCCTAATTTATATTGGCTACACACCCATTACAATTGCTTATGTAACATTTCACCATCTGGTTAGACTCTGCACTCTGTAACCCTTGCAGAGAATCAGTCATGTTTTTCTCTTCTGTAAAACTTGGAAATTCAACAAAAAGTTATTAAAAAAATACTGAATATATGTATTAAATATGCACTTCAGGTAGTTTGTCTCTTGTTAACAGGTACAACTAGTAGAGGGATACTGAAATTTTGCAAAACATTGACAGTGTCCCTTTAAAAAATTCTCCTTGCTGAATCTGTATCCCAAGGCTAGAGTAATACTTCCTAGCAATCCTTTAAAGAGGGATGATATATCAGAATAAATTCATTTTAAAAAATAATGTCTGTATTTTGAATATAGAGGGTACAGAAATATAACACGAAACAATAATTCTTCATGCTCGAGTTCACAGAAACAAATCTGGTCTATTTCTGTAACTTTTAGCAGATTCATTTCATTCCCATTTTGTTTTGAAGGAAATAATTAAAAACTAACCTGTGTAATTAATCTCCTTTCATCTAGTGGTATCGGTAGAGTAAGATGTCTTTCTGGTCCATGTCATGGTGTATTTCTTGCTAGCTATGGTCATAGGCTAGAGTTTGCCACATCCCTTATGTCTTGCGCTATATACAGTTTGAATACTTTTTTAAGATAATATTTATAAGCTGGGGGTTAATTACTTTTAAATAGTCCTGCCAAAGATGACTGGAGTTGATTTTATCTAAAATATGAGTCAGTTCTTCAATGCGTGGTGTGCATGTTGCTTCATTGGCCTTGTATGCACGCAGCACCCCTGTGGCAAGAGCAAGCTCCCTGGCCCAAACCAGGGGCTTGCTGTGGTATCAGAAATGTCTGCCAAGCCTTCTGGCTGAGGCACACTACCCTAATCTGGCCTGACTCCCGACGTAGTACCCTCAGCTTTTTCTGAACCCATGTCAACTGCACGGCAGAGCAACGTGCTGCTGCTGAGCCACAGGACATCCTTGATTTATCCCTGGATAAATAAATAATAATGTGTATTGATCCCCAACCTAGAGAAAAGAAGTATCTGGAGACCAGCCACTCAGTTCATCATAAGAAATGTAGTTTTATTTTGATATTTTCTTAGAACACCATGATCCCCTTGGTATGCCCAACATTTCACCCAACCCTGGGCTTCCTCAGGGGGTAAGGATCTATTAGGGTATACAAATATGAGTATTGCTATCATAGTAAAATAGTTTTGATTACATTTTTTTATGAAAAAGCATTTCTCATAATTGGGACAGTGCCAAAGCTGACCACTATATATTTTAAGTGCCCAAGATCAATACCACTAAAGATGTGAAATAGCATACCTTATTATGGGAAAAGCACCCATGGACTTCTATTTGTCATTAAGAACTAAACTAAGATTTCAAAATATTATTTTTATAAATTTACATTCGTTGATCAAAAACATATGGATTATTTTACGTTGTGTTCCTAAATCAATTCTTTCACTATTTGCTTTAGAACAATTAAGATTCAGTTTCCTGTTTGTCTGCAAATACAATTAATCTTATGTCAATCATTTCATTTTAAATTAAATCATGTTCAGGTTATTACTATATCATCTCATTTATTTATTGTCGACCGGGAAAGTGCACTAGACAAATCCTGCCTATTTTCAGGCACGACCCGGGGAGGGGGATACAGATGAATGCCAACTGACCTTGAACTAGATTAAGCTGTTGGTGGTATTTTTAGTGAATGAGGGGAAGTTTGGCCAGGGCACCGGGGAAATTCCCCCACTCTTTTCGATAAGTACCATGGGATCTTTAACATCCACCTGAACTACCACCAGAAGAGGCAGATGGGACCTCAGTTTAACATCTCATCCAAAAGATGGCACCTCAGGACTGCAGCACCCCCCTCATGCTGCACTACAGTGTCAGTATTGGGATATTAACCCAAGTGCCTGGTGTGGGGATAGAACCCACAGCCTTCTAATCTCCTGGTCTCAGAGACGAGTGTGCTACCTGCTGAGCCAGTGACACTGCTAAATTTATATTTATATATTAGCCAGTTTGTTTAAGGGAGTCACTGATGACTTCAAGGACCCTTTCCTCCAATGTTGTGTCCAGCCTAACCTCCCTCCCCAATCCAATACTCTGTTCTGCGGTTTTTGTTCCTGAAGTGCTTAAATTTGCACTCTGTGGCATTGAGTTTCAGCTGCCAGACATTTGTACCAATTGTCCACCCTTTGCAAGTCTCTCTGCAACTCTTATCCCCTTCCACGTTGTCAAGCCTGCTACACAGTTTAGTGCAATGAGCCAACACCTGCTCTGGATTCCTTCTCCCATGATGTTAATGAACATACTGAAGAGGACTGGGCCCAGAACAAATCATTCTGGTACTGCACTAGTGACCTCTGCTCTGATATGACCCCATTCACCATAACTCTCTGCTGCCTCTCCTCCAACCAACTCCCTACTCACCTTACCTTTTCCTTTCCCAACTTAGTTCCTTTTTTTTTTTTTTTTTAACAAAGCCATCATTTTTTTTTCGATTCTTTTTCTCACTGGTCACAAGTTATAGCTAGGAATGTTATCCTAAATGCAGACTTGTATAGTGAAGGTTACACACTTCTGAAACATAACTGACTAGTCTAGTAGTCACTTGTTCTATCTGGTTATTCTTTCTTGGTAACATGATGGTTTACTAGTATTCACTGGCTGTTCTTTTACACCATTGTGACCTTTGACCCCTTACTCATGGCTATCATACCTTAGTTGAAACTGCTAATGCTGTTTCTTTACAAGTTCTGTTTGGATAAAGACTGACACTAAATCCTTAGTTACAAACAAACAAATCCATATTTAGAATTCACGAGTCTGATAAAGGTAATTCTTTCATTAGTTTAAATAAAAGCTTTCATTATACAATACAGCCTGCACAGGGTGAAGTATGCCAGTTGTAAATGTTGTTCTACAGATAAACCAATTCCTTAGATAACTGTCTAGTATTAACCTGTTATATCCGGTTACTCCATCTTGGTAGCATAATGTTTCTCTAGTATACACGGTCTGTTTTTGACCATCATGACCTTTAACCCCTTACTCTTGGCTATTATACCTTAGATGAAACAGCTAATGCCTTTTCTTTACAAGTTCTGTTTAAATAAAGACTTGCACTAAATCCTTAGTTACAAACAAATAAATCCACATTTCAAATGTACTGGTTTGATACAGGTCATTGTTCCATTCGTTTGAAAGTGAAAACATGTTTTACAAAAAACTTTCTTTCCATAATGCAACCTGCACAGGGTAAAGTATCCTAGTTGTAAATGCTGTTCTGTAGTTAAACCAGTTCCTTAGTTATTTTCCTTCAGAGTACTCTATGTACTTTCCATAATTCAAGCATTAGAAATATTGCTAAATATGTATTGACACTTACTTCTAGCTTCAGATTATAACTTTTTTTAACTGAAACAAATTACAGCCACTTGCAGTCTGTGCTTAGTTTCATTTCAGACTGCCCAGGGGTACCATTCCAAACTTTCTTTCACTTAGATTTCTAGCATTACAATGCTCATTTCTATAAAAACATTTAAATGCATAGTTATTTGTTTAAACATTGGGAACTCTTCTGCTATGCACAGTAATGCCATAAACATTTTACTTTATATTGGCAACCCCAACCTGCCACCTGCTGCTTTGATTACCCAACCTGCTGCAGTATGTGTGTGTGTGTGTGTGTGTGTGTGTGTGTGTGTGTGTGTGTGTGTGTATGTGGCCCTGTGTGCATATGCTGCTGTATTGATCCTCTAATCTGCTGCTGCCTGATAAAATGCATGTGTCTGTGTCCTTATGTGTGTGTGCATGAACTTGTGCATGTGTGTGTGTGTGTGTGTGTGTGTATGTATTGTGTGTGTGTGTGTGTGTGTATATGTGTGCGCGTGTGTGCGTATGTGGCCCTGTGTGCATATGCTGCTGTACTGATCCTCTAATCTGCTGCTGCCTGATAAAATGCATGTGTCTGTGTCCTTATGAGTGCGTGCATGAACCTGTGCATCTGTGTGTGTGTGTGTGCGTATGTGTGTGTATGTGTATGTGTGTGTGTGTGTGTGTGTGTGTGTGTGTTTGTGTGTATGTGGCCCTGTGTGCATATGCTGCTGTATTGATCCTCTAATCTGCTGCTGCCTGATAAAATGCATGTGTCTGTGCCCTTATGTGTGTGTGAATGAACCTGTGCGTCTGTGTGGGTGTGTGTATCCATCCCCCTAAATTGCCACTTGCTGCTTTACTAACTAACCCGCCACTGCATATAAAATGACTTCCAGTCTGTATGTGTGTGAGCGTGTCTGGGTTCATGTGTATTGTTCTCTAACTTGTCTCCACCTGCAGTGTTGCTTTGGTGCTTGGATGGATGGGGTCTTCGAGTGAGGGGAGGGATTCTTGGTATTGCGTGGTGGGACAAGGAGTCTGTGTAGTTGTGTGGGGCTGTAAAAGAGACATGTGCCTCTGTATGTTGGGGGCCTGTGAGATGATAAGGGATCACTCTGGTAGGTGAATTTGGGAGGGGCTATGAGAGAGAAAGCGATACTTGTTGGAAGGTGGGTGAATCTGTGTATGTCGATGTGAGACACACCTGGCCAACCTTGTTCATGCTAGTCACCTTTTGTTAGCACTTACAACCCGTGCTAGTTGGTGTCACTTCAGAGGTATGGGTTCCGATCCCATGGGTGTCCCTCTTAATTCCAGCACAACTTATAATATGAAACATACTTTTTAAAAGAAAATGCTTCTTGAATTGTAGGACGACAGGAATCAGATCCATATGAAAACACTGACTCTGCTGTTATTTTGTCATCCCTCATATGCTCTGGACTCAACACATGTTCATATGTCCACATGTTCTCTTTGCTAAGTAGCCTTCGGTATAGTCTTAATTTGTCCGTAGTCCTGGAGATGAAATGCCTGCCATTCACTCCGACCCTTGTGCATCACACTGCCTTCCTAATGCCATGCAAACTCTTAATTTATCATGTCTTGCATAATTGTGCTGACTTGTGCAATCTGCATAAAAATATATTTAGAATACACAACTGCTAAGTATTTCAAATATTCTCCATGTTCAGGCATGTTATGGAGACTAAATTCAACACATTCCTTCTCCACAGTCATTTGCTTGCTTTCTCAGCTAGTCAAGAAACAGTGAAGCTTGTTGCATCTGACTGTTTACAGATACTGTACAGTACAAGTTGTGAAAAACAGAAAAGCAGTTGCAAAGAAAATGATAATTTGGAGTGCAATGCTCACGAACACATGACTTTTTGGGCTGAAGCCCGTGTGAGACACAGCATAGCTGGGTTGTGTGAAACTGCGACATCCACAGCTAAAACATTTTGCTGAATGTCCCAGAAGAATGTCTTGTGAGCTAGAAACTGGATACAAAACAAAAGACTTCAAAGTCTGTTGACAGCAAGGTGATACTAACACTCACTCGCTTCTGGCTGCTTATGACTGTCCTGGATAGATAAAGGGTGGTTGCTTCAGTTTCTGTATTGGCTATGGCAACAGGTTTTGCAACACTGGCTGTCCAATATAATCTAGCCCTGTCTGAAGTTGGCAGCACTGTGTAACTTGATTATCTATTACCTCTGTTATGTACAGTAGTTCAACTGTTATATAGTTCATGTGCGACACTGATGACATCCCACTTTCCTTAGCATGCCAAGCACTGTACACTACAGCTGTAAAGAAATACAAAAAGTTACATAACTCCAATATAAAGTATCACAGGTTGTACAAATTAGCCCGAAGGACTTTAGGCTGGCGTGGCTTTAGACAGGACTACATAGTGTAAAAAGGCCTCACAAACAATCTGCAGAAGCTGAAAACAGCAGACCACAGTCACTTGTTTCATCCTTGTCAGGACTCATAAGTGCATTAAGGCTGTTACCTCAACTCACAAAAAGGGCAACCAACCAACAGGTGTCAATGGTTTGTGCCATGGTGAGACAAAAGTAGGAAAGCAATGTAAGCTCTCTGCAAATGTGGGGCTTATAGTCCCCCCGTTTTAGGCACCCCTTTTTCCCTCCTACCCCCCCCCCGAGCTAGGAAATGGGTTTAGTGCTCTGGATACCTCAAGGTGGCAACAGAGGGCCGGCTTAGGGTATATAAGGTAGTGTACAGGAAGTATTGGGATGTTTTCCAGTCCGGGCAAGGTCCAGGGCTGGGGTGGGGAGGCTGGAGAGTAGAACCAGGACCAGGATAGGTGGGCAAGTGAGGGAGCTCGGTGGTCCAGGAGGGCCAGTCGGGAAACCCCCCAAAGTAAGTGCAGTCAGGATGGTTTCATGCACCGTGGCCGATGAGGAGTGGGGGAATGGCGCTCCAGTGGGGACCAGGTAGCCAGGTTTTGCGTTGAGTGGGGCTAGGGCCTTAGGAGGCTTTAGGAAGCCTATAGAGGTTGTAGGAGCCTGTAGGAAGCCTGATTGGTGTTTTCCCAAGTTGCCAGGGCTGTGAAGGCTGTGGCAGGGCCCTCTCAGGAGGGGAACCAGTGGCAGAGGTTCCCCTCGTACCCAGTGTGACAGGGCAGCCTGGGGGGGTTGAGGGAGCCAGGGGGCCTTCCACCCATATTCAGGGGCCAGTTTGGAGGAACAAGTCCTGGGGCACCAGTCCAGCTAAAGGCCAGGTGGGCTGTGGACCCAAGGAATTAGTAGGCCTTGGAGGGTTGGTCCCCATGCTGGTGTTTAACTCAAGCCCAGGAGCCGGTGTAAAGGATGAGGGCCTGGCAAGGATTCCCTGTAGGAAGAATGTGGTAACAGTGGAACAACCCCAGGGTGAATTGGGGGCCATGGAAGACTGAGGTAGAGGCAAGTGATCAGGGTAACAGGGGCCTCAGCATGATTTAGAGCCAGTCATTGGAAAATGGGTCAGGGCCTGGGTCATCAGGAAAAATTCTGGATGCCTCGTGGGCATGGGCAATGACCAGGAGTCCAGGTGGGAAGAGCAGCTCGCCTTTCCATGCCAGTGTCAGGGGGGATGACCAGTGCCAGCGTAAAGGGGACCCAGTGAGAACAGAAGTAAAAGGAAGGCTTGGCTTACCAGATCTTCATATGCCAGGAAATTGCAGGATCTGGGTTCCAGGATCTTGGGTAGAACACCTGAGAGTAGAAAGGGTAGGAAATGAGAATCCTTCTGATGCCTGCTGATACTGTGGTTCTGCTGCTTGATAGGTCCCACTGTATTGTGTAAAAAGTTATAGCCTCATGGAGCTGGTTAGGTATTTACTGGGAAGAAATGGTAACCCCTGTATAGCTGGAATCATTTGTCATACAGGTGACAATAAAGTCAGTTGGGGCCAAAACAATGTTTCATGCCTTATTTGATTGCAGAGGGGGAGTTTTAATGAAAGGAAATCTTTTGTCCCCTCTCCTGTTTGCAGTCCGATTAATTTTGCCATGAGTTTGTATTCCAGGAGGAACTAATCCAGCCCCTGGGGGGCTTCCAGGGCTTCGAAAGACCTCCAAGAGAGAAGAGGAAGGCTCAGATCTGGTTGGTGGGTTCGGGGAGTGGATCCGTTGCTGAGAATGAGAAGATAATCCAGCATCTTGAAGACAGCAGCAGGTAGGTCCCATCCATTTTCCCTGGTTCCAATAAATGTAATGTTTTGTATGTTAGCACTTTGGGAGTACTCCTTTCTTCCTGCCTGGACCACCTGTGATATTATTAAGTATGCTCCTAGATTGGACAGGAAAAGAGGGGTTACAGTAATTTAATGTATATTATAAAATGAACCTATATACTTCCTGGTTTCTATCAATGTTTACTGTCTTTTTTTTGCCAGTACTACCAGGACCTGTATATTGGTCATGGGCACTGTATTTGTTTTTTGTGGTTCTCTAATAAAGCTTATTAAATTTGAAAAAACAGGAAAGTAATTTAAAGTAAGTGTTGAAAGTTCCCATAGCAAATGGGAGTAGTAATCTGTAGGTGTTGTGAATCAAGCCCCCTATCATTCAAACTGCCAAACAGTGCTGTTTTCCATGAAAAAAAATCAGTTTATTGTGGTGCTCTGCTTCATTTGCATAACCCACCCCATTTGTTCTCAGTGCTGCAACATCATACCAGGGAAACAAAGTTATTGTACCCACAATGCCTCACTATGTAAATTAGTATACAGGGTATTATATTTCTGTGCTCACTGAAGAAATAGGAGCCAACATCTTTCAGTATAGAAGTCTTGTAGCTAGATACGGTATATACAATGCATTGTTGTGAAAATAAACAAACAAAAGCTTATATTGTTGACACCACCACACAAATATGGGACAGCATCTCAGAGTAAGGAAATTGTAGAACAGGTTTGTATTTTACCCACAATGCCTTGCTATAGTTATTTACATATTACTGCTCACCACCAGCAACATAAGGGACTGTCTGTCTGAGTAAGGCACATTTAAGGCAACATTATAAATTACCCAGAATTCCTTGTTGCTGTATGTAAAACAATGATAGCTCCCTGGTATGACATCATTTTGGGGATGTGGCCACACAGGAAACTGGAGGACAAAACCCTAATAAAACAGTAAAAAAATGAACAATGACAGATTTTTTTTACAAAACAAATTGCAGCTTCAACATTTGAAGCATGTCTGGCAATGGCATGCCACGTGAACAGGCATTTGGGGAACCTTCAACATTTACTTTAAAAGACAAGAACATCAATGCAAAAGCACAGAAGGCAGGGTTGCCCTGGAAACAAATTGGCAATAAAGTCATCCCTTTGGGCTGAGTCAACAGCTATGACAAACTGATGAGTTCTTCGTGGGTGTCCCTCTAGTGCTGTAAAGAATCTGGGAGCTGCCTGTGTATGGGGTACTGCTAATAACACCAGGCACGGAAGACCTTCCAGCAGCAAGAGCTGCACTTGGAACCTCTGAATTCCACCCAGGGACTCCTTCTTTTTAATTTGTAGTTTCTGCTCCTGTTCTCCTCATGGCAGCCCCAATCCAATCGACACCCCCAGCCCCATTACCCAGGCACCTTTGGGGTCTTACCTTGAGCCAACCCTGGCTGTGGGATCGGCTGCCTGGCCACTGGTGCGGAGCCTGCGGGGGGGGGGGTCGATCTTCATCCTGCCGCTGTGAGGTGTTTTCTATTTTCTCCTTCCCCATTGCTGGGGCATGACACATCATTGCATGTACATGGAGGCGTACGCACACTGTGGAGTCCTGCAGCACCCACCCTTCTGTTGGTGCCCCATCCTGTTCTACCCTCAGGCCTCCATCTGGGGGCAGTCATGTGGTGGGGCAGCCAAGTCTTCCTCCCTCCCTGGGAGAGGAGCGCTGTCCTCCAGACTCTCAATCCTCTCCTTCCCCAGCTGACCCCCGGTTACCTGCTCGCAAAACAAACGTGGGTTGCCGGCATGGCAGGAGGTAAGGCACATATGCCTCAGTCTACATGCCACTGGGCCAGCCAAGGATTCCTTTTTTATCCCCCCAGAGGCTGAACCACTTGGAAACCAGACTTCTGCAGGGGAGAACACATACATGGGCTGCACTACATCTCCCAAACTTTGTGTGTGTGGGTATGCTAAGAAAACTTCAAGAAGTCAACGTCCACCATTAATCTTGTTCAGTAAATTACAGATTTAGGTCCTGTTCTCAGCTCCTTTGTTGGGGTGCGGTCAATGCAGAAAATGACAGGCGTAGCTTTTTAACATACACTAGAAATCCTCCCCCCCTTATAATTAATCAGAGATATGAGATTATTTCCCCCCTTAGTATCAGGGGGCAGGAAATACTCTGTCCCAAGCAATGCCATAGGGTCTTCCATTGAGCATAAATGTCAATATACAAAGAATTCTGAAGCAGGAAGATTACCATCATGCTAAAGCTGCAAAATAATTGCATTCCAAATAACCATCCATGGACAATGAGCCCCTTTGATACCCACAGCTTCCACCATAGTGGTCACAGGTCACCCACCTGCACTAATAGGAGAGTTGCCCCACAGAGGGCACTCCTGAGCCAGCATGGTCTTCAGCTTGAGTCTTCTGCAAACCAGATGGGCATTTGTTATAGAGAGCTTCACTAATGGGTTGGTTATTGCTCCAGGCAAGTAAGAGGAAAACCATAAATCTTTCAAAATGGGAAACACACCTGTTTCCCAGGAGGCAGATTTGATGTTTTATCTCCAACCAGCAATTAGCATAGTTTGTCAATAGGCGCAACACAGAGGGTATATAGAATTAGCAGACAGCTAGGAGGCTTTTCTGGGAGTGGTGTGCCCCTTCAGGTCGACACCCCGAAGGCGAAACACGAAAAAAGACCATTACGGCCACAATCGCTGTAATGGTCCTTTTTCTATGTTTCACTTTCCCCCAGTGTTCTTCCCCCTCCCTGGACCAACTCCAACCTGGAGTTGATAATCCTAAAGTCTGGGGGTGCGGGGGCAGAAGGGGGAGTGGGGGGTGCAGCCCCCCACAGAAAACACTTGTTGAATGGGCGGAACAATACCTGCATCGGTATTGTGCTGTCGCTGTGCGGTAGGTCGGCATTTTCACTGTCGACCTCCCTTGCTGCTTCCATCTGGGAGCCCAAGACCCTTTGGGCTCGGTGACAGATCAATTTCTCATGGCTCAAATGTGTCTGCCCTTCTCGTCATAAGAACTGCTTCAAACACTTATTAATCTCTGAAAACCATGCCACTGTAGGGATGGCTGTATGGCTCACATTTAGTTCCTAAAGCATTTTAAAATTTCAGAAGTCTTAACTAAGGCACTCTTTTTAAGATATAGAGTTTTTTGTTTTTTTTTGCAAATTTCTTTAGTCCCAATCGCCAGACACCAGAGCCCCTTCAGAAGTGACCCACTCAACAGATGCTACCACCCTGTCTGAATCCCTACCTGGTGAGGAATCAGGGACAGAGTCCTCCCCTCTGAGGCCCTGGAGAGAGGAGAGGACCCGGGAGAGTCGACCGGGCAGGGACCGGCAGTGGATGTGTGCATCTGCCCCTAGGGACTGCCATCTACCTCCTGGTGCTAGGGTTTTCCGCCTTGAATAGTTTCCCCCAATGGCGGTGGACATGCAATGACATCAGCATAGCGAGGAGCGGAACTGCCCCCTCCCACAGACATCTGTCGCCGCCTCCTCAGTTTTACATCCCACTAATGCAGTGCCCCCAGCTCTACTGGGGGCCACCTGAGTGGAAAACCCTGGATCCCACCCAGGAGAGAAGAGCAGTCCTCAGGATGCTCAATCTTCTCCTCCCCAACCCCGATGGCCCGAGTCTGCTCCAGAACCCAGGTTGCCGGCGTGGAGTGAGGTGTGGCGTCCAGCGCCTCAACCCTCTGTGCCACCAGGCCTTTAAGGTATAGAGTTGAAAACTAAATTTAAAAGCAGGTATTCTGTCTTGTGAAATTTGATGTGCAGGGTGCTGAGGCAATGTCCTTTTGGCCTCAGATTCATCAAAGGAATTTAATCCCTGATTCTCCACTGGCACATATTTTTTTTTATAAATTCAGCATAGCAAATGAATGTGGTATCCCACTCGTGTTTAATGGGATTTTTGTAATGTATTTATTTTTTTTTATTCTTACTGGACCATTTGTATTGCGCTGCTCCCTCTCCTCCCCAAATTCACAAATGTCCGGTTCTTCCCAAAGTTAGAACCAAAACAGCATTATCCAACATTCAAACACCCATGACCACAAACCTGAAGATTTTTTTTCTATTTATCTCCCCAGGGCATCTGTGAGGATGTCCTTCCACTGCCACCAGTGCCAGCTACCCAGCCACTGGAGCTGCTCCCTTCTGGGTTCTCTGGGTTTCCTAGGTCCCCTGAGGCAGACTCTGCTACTTTTCAGCGATGTCCCACCCTGTATCTAGTCATCATAGTGGAGGCACTTACAGAGCCATTCTAGAGGTCCAGAAGGATGCTTGCTTGAGTTTGTCATGGGGGATTGACACTGCTTCATCTACCTGGTAGTCCCGATTCCCCCACTTTTTTTTACTGTCCTTCCCCCATGAGCATTCCCCAGGTCATGACTCAGCAACGCACAGTTCACCTATGACTGTTTGCAGGAGGTGTGGGTGTGGTACATTAGGGTGCAAGCAAAATGTCGCTCATCATAATCGCGGGCGACATTGCACCACCACCAGCAACTTACAGTGCCCAAGGACTGTCTGGTAAAAAATGTATGTTTTGTGGGTTGCTTTGCCCCCGCACCCCCCTAAACTAAATATAACATCCTCCGGATTGGGCATGCCATGAAAGGCAGAAGAATTGTGGTGATGCCCAACATGGTGAGAGTGCAGGATGCCCTAAAATCCAGAACACCCCTGTCACTCACAACCTTTTTGCAGTGCCCACATTACGGCACCCTAATCATGACACCCTAACAATGGCATACCCCAACACACGTGCTCTCACCTGCCCTCCACATGCAATCTGCAAAGACCCCAAACTGCACCACCACCACCTGTGGTTACCCAGCTGATGGAAGCGCAGCGGGACACATATCCCTCTCTCCCGGATGGGGAGAGTGTCCACTGGGATGCTCAGTTCTCCCCTCCTGCCTCAGCTGGCATCCAGTGACTCAAGCTTGCTTCTGAACTCTGGTCGCTGGCATCATGAGCAGTTGCTCTACCACTGCACTGATGGACTGACCAGCCCAAAGATTAAAAAGAAAAAAATGCATCTGGTCGATCCTGCAATTTCCCTATATTTCAGACTGTAAACAGTACTGCTCATGCATGCTCAACTCTACTTCTGCCCATACCAGAGAAACATTATTCTATGGCTGAACTCTGGGCTGGTGGTAGAAATTAGAACACAGTGTGACTTAGTGGCTGCATTTAGAGTTGGAAACTTGGGGAAATGGCAGGATCAGTCATATATTTTTTTTATCAACCATCATATTTTCAATTCTGAACTGTTTTCTTCAGTAATTATTCTATCTCTGGCCACTTCAGTTCCCCTTGGGCCACCTGTGACCAGCATAGGCGTTGTCAGGCATACTCAGTGTATTTTGCTGAGTACAGTAAAATCTGGAAAATCCGGGGCCAACAGGAGTCTCAGTCCGGGCAACAAACAAAAACAGTGCTGGAGTAAAATAGTAAAGCTGCCTTTTCCAGTTTTGTGTCTGGAGGATTACACAGCAGCTAACAAGTACTCAAGTGAACTTGTGAGTGATCACAGTGAGTGGAGGTGGGGTGGGGGCTCTGTGGTGTGAGTCGGACCCCATGCGGTTTATTCCTTTGGACCTCTGTAAGGCTGGCTACCTTGATGTGGTACAGAGGCTTATCGCAATGTATCCTAAACCCTGTAACTAAAATCCAGCCAATTTCTGTCTGATTGGTAGTGTATGTTAGATGAAATAAAATGTGAGTCTATTAGAATCACTGGCTTACTAAATATTGTTGACGGGAATGGGGGTGTGGCAATGTTTGTGTGGTGGGGCAACACATCTCTTGGTTTGTGTTTTTGTGGGGGAGGGCAACAGTTCCATCAACTCTTGAGTACAAGTTTAAAATTCCTGGCTACAACCCTGGCGACCAGTATCCTGTTAAAAGATAAATTACTAGGGTTCCCTCATAGGGCTCAGCAACTGTCAAAATTTAGTGACCACACAATTATTGTTGTAAGAGAAAGAAAGTCCAAATTAAATCTTCTCCTAAGGAGGTCAGTTACAGGTCTCTTAGTACAGAGCTGTACCATGGTGCTGTTTCCCTTTAATCATATTATCTTAATAGGGAATTGCTGACCACAGTTAAATACAAACTCTTGTAAGAAAAAGATCCAGGCATCTTCAACACCATGAATTAGGTACAATCTTTTTTTATCATACTATTGTTTATTCTCCTCGTCAGAGCGGCCCTACTTGATTTTCAGCCACCGGCCCTGCACCCCTGGTCCTGGTTGTGAGTGTGGGCTACACGAACCCGCTCTCCCAGTGGGCCGGTCATTGTCGTTCTCGCAACGCTACAGACACGCGCCCCTCTGCGGAATCTCCGGGGTGCAAAGGCATGACCATCAATCATGAATTTCCCTCGCATTTTCCACATTTTCTCCCCAGTGGAGTGCGGATGTGCAATGGCATCCACGCATGTAGTGCTGATGCCACGTGCTCTCCCCCTTACTGTGCATGTCACTTGTGAGTGTGGCTGGCCTCCGCCAGTCGCGCTACAATGCGATGTAAAATACCCACCCCAGAGAGAGAGAGAGAGAGCAGTCGCCGGACGCTCAATTCTCCCTCTCCCCTGCCAGCACCCGGAGGCCCGAGTCCGTTCCCGAACCCGGGTTGCCGGCGTGGCGCGAGGTGTGGCGTGTAGCGCCTCAATCCTCAGCACCACCGGGCCACATGAATTAGGTACAATCTGACCTAATGAATGCTTTCAAAGTCAGCCACAAACTGTAGATAATCAGTCTTTTTTTATTTGTGTTAAAGAAAGGAATTTGCATGGGCTAGGACCAGGGAAGTAAACTCAGAACATAGTTTAGCTACTACCATAAGCTACAAAATCAATATACTACAGAAGTCAAAATGAGTAGGGACACCTTTGAGATCAAAATAGCTCATAGCCTAGGCAATCCTAAGACCTACTGGAAACTTGTAAACAATTTGTCTGTCAAGTTTAAGGCCACTATACCCACAATCCTTGAAAAAAAATATGAGTAAGTAAAGCAACTGCTGATACACTGAATGTATTCTTTCTTGATTCCTGTAAACTATTTGAACATTTTAGTTCTGGGTCAGAATCTCATTCCAGCTCTGATCCTGGTTCACACAGGCAGATGGATTGTCTGAGCTGAACTCAGAGTTTTAAAATTTGCTGCCCTGCAGATATAGACCGCTGCCTTACATTTTCAGTCTTAGGGAAGCATTTTCAAAACCTACAGAAAATCCAGATGCAGTTTTCTATGATGTATACATTTGGACATACTGTAAGGGCGAATTACCCCATGTTCAATTTTTAAAGCTAGGACTTGGCTAAGTCTAATTTGTAAAACTCTGACTTAGTTATGTCCAGGTTGCAAAGTTCCGATATGGTTGTGACTGGACACAGTTGTCAGATCAAGTGTTACCTGTTCTATCATTTATGTCTACACCTAGTCATTTTGTTATCCAAAACTGGATGTGCAGTACCATAACACAGCTTCAAAAATAATGCAGATGATCTAACCTTTGAAAATAGC
Organism: Neoceratodus forsteri; assembly: GCA_016271365.2. Classification (NCBI taxonomy): domain Eukaryota; kingdom Metazoa; phylum Chordata; order Ceratodontiformes; family Ceratodontidae; genus Neoceratodus; species Neoceratodus forsteri. The sequence goes on along the minus strand of CM057450.1, from coordinate 1,775,939,651 downwards.
TTCAGTAAGATAGAACATGGTCTAGACATCACAGGGCAGTTCCTGACCTTGACATAGCTAACAGCTGCAACCATTTCATGACTTTTGACCCCCCTCCCTCCAGTGGGGAACTTCTTACAACAATTGTTCCTGTCTTTAAAAGTGGGAGTCCTAAGAGTTTGAATAACTACAGGGTAATTTCTCTGTAACCCCTAGTTGCTAACATAGTGGCGCACTTTGTGAATAAACAGCTGAATGATTCCTTAGACAGTTCTGTTTTTAGATGGCCTTCAATCAGGCTTTCACACAGGTCAGAGTACAGTCTCTACCTTGTCCGGTGAGGGCATCGGTATTGCTCAAGCCAGTGATAGGGGTCCAAAGACTGAAGCATTTTTGTAGACCTCTTCAAGGCCTTTAACAATAGTAGATCATTATTTATTTATTTTATTTAGTTTTTGTTGACCGGGTAAGTGCACTAGACAAATCCTGCCTATTTTCAGGCACGACCTGGGGGAGGGGGATACAGATGAATGCCAGCTGACCTTGAACCAGATTAAGCTGTTGGTGGTATTTTTAGTGAATGAGGGAAATTTGGCTAGGACACCGGGGAAATTCCTCTGCTCTTTTTGATAAGTGCCATGGGATCTTTAACATCCACCTGAACTACCACCAATCCAGGCAGATGGGACCTCGGTTTAACGTCTCATCCGGAAGACAGCACCTCAGAAGTGCAGTACCCCTCTCATGCTGCACTACATTGATACATAAGCTTACTGGCTTGGATTGTGTGGTCACAGGTCAGTTTGCTGGTTCGCTAACTATCTTCATTAGAGATTTACATTAAAATGTCACTGCTGCCAAGAGTAGGTCTAGAGAAGGGCTAAGGTCTACAGGGGTGCCCCAAGGCTTGGTCATGGGTCAGTTACTCAATTTATGTCAGTCATATAACAAAGACATTTAAACACAAGGACATCTTTAATCTAAATGGCCGGCTTTACACTGACAACTGCATTTTATATATCGGTCATTGTAAAAAGTGTCTGCAGGACAAAGAATTTTGATTGGTTAGTAGCACTTAACGAGGCCTATGTTAACCTGGTTAAAACATAAATGTTCAGCCTGGTCACAGGATGCAAGAATTCAAGAGAATACATTCATTTGTGTGACAAAGTTCTCTTCATCTGTTTGACAGTAATGATTGCCACGTCTGGTTGATAATACTATAGTCAAAAAAGTTATAACTTTTATAAATGGTGGGCCCAAGAGTTTCATGAGCTGCCAGAAAGTCATAGATGGAAAAAAGTAACTGAGTAATATGGTACTGCTATGACTGGCTTTGGCTTCACTCCTAGTCTTGCATGGTAGTGTGTGTGTGTGTGTGTGTGTGTGTGTGTGTGTGTGTGTGTGTGCGCACATGCGCATAAGTGCATGTGATTGGCAGGGGATGGTAACAGTTAGACTTCAGAATCAAACATGCAAGCAGTCAAAATCCAAAACACATAACCTCACAGAGAAGAAATAATGTAGATTAGAACCCCCAGCGCACACATTTCAATTTAATTAAATTTATGATCTTGGGCTGTCATAGAAACTAACGTGTGGTGTTAGCACTCATGAACATGCTGATTGTAGACATCCAGCTCAGAGTAATGAATTAATGAACTCTTTACTATATTTGCCATGGTAACGACAGGAGCACACCCACACTGACACTCCTATAACAGCATGCTGCACTCTTGAACCCAGCCTTTCATTCCAATTGCCTTGGTAATGCCAGCAGCTCAACTCAGGTAAGAGAATGAAATTGTGAGGAACTACTTCACTCAAATGAGGCTGGAAATGAAAGAAAAAGAAAAACATAGAGGTGCATCATTTTTTTTGTCAACCCATTTTTACGTTGGCTGCATGCATGTGCAAACCAATGCATTCTTGCAATACAGGGTTTTGAGTGTGTGTTGCTGCCAAGCCCGTTGCAGTACACAAAACTAGGGGCTTGTAATGGGATCAGCAGTTGGCACCAATGACCACTCGGTGTTGTCCTGACGCAACTCTCTGCTAGGTGGTCTGAATGGTCATGCACTTCAAAGGACTGAAGCAGCTCCAATCAGAGAGGGCTTTGGTCCTTTAATTTGAATGACGTCCATGTCAGTAAACAGCTGATCACTTTGCAAAGTGAAAGGGGGAAGTCTTGCAACAGTGGCTTCAAAAAAAAACCAAAAACAAATCTCCTCCCAGACCAACAAAAACAGGCCCCCCCCATCCCTCTCAGTGTAGGACACTGGGTAGCCCACTCCCAGTGTTCCCAGTTGTCCTTCAGCCCAGTATGGTTCCCCTCCCCCCTGGCAGTGTGCCCTCTTGATCTAAGGTTTTATGAGGGCCGAAAGCAGAGTGCCCAATCCCTGTGTAGGCAGTAGCCCCCCCTCCCCCCAACAGTGTGGGACACTAAGTAGCCCACTCTAGTGTCCCCAGTTGTGTATAAAATCCCCATTTATTGCTGTGTGTCACCGGGTGTGGCTTTAGTATAACACATTTTTAGGCAGACCACAAGTCAAGTGCATTAAAAATGCACAAGTGCGTTCATAATTTTATTTTTATGAAAGTAAAACATGCAGAAAGCAAAATGGGAAGTCAGACAGTTGCTTAGCTTTAACAGTTTTCAAGGCTTTCTCTTCAGCCTAACAATGGGAAAGCACACACTACCACAAGGTATTTTACCTTCCTTAGTCAGTATTTAACTGACCTCCCTATTTATTTTATTTTAGCACTGAGGTAGGGCTTTTTATAAGCTCACTAGAAGTTGGAAGAAACAATTTTCCCTGTCTTTTGATTAACAACAGACATAACATTAAACTAGCCACTAGGGGCCACTGTTACTCCATAGAGAACAGTTATTTTGGCAGCCACCTGGAGCACATTGCATAACTTGTTTACAACATTGTTAAAGGTCAGAGCTGAGGTCAGAACACTTTGTGCTCTCTTAAACTCTCATGTAGGGTCATATTACCTTGTGCTGTCTGCTGTAAAATATATCTTAAAAGGGGGCTGCTAACATCTAGAAAAAACAGACAAACTTTTGTTATTCTTCTATTAAAACTGCCCTCTCATTTTGTAACTTGTACTCTTAGTTTTGTTTCAGGTTAATATGCACAAAAAGCTTTATAAGCACTTTAGCACTTAATTTATAATCAGCCAACCAGCATGTTGGACATTATACAAAACATATAAATTGCTTGGGGAAGGGTTTCAATTTATCCCAGGGGTGTCCACTATGACAGGGGTCACCCTGTCACACGTCCCTCCACATAAGAGGGCAACCATTTTACTGTTATCCAAATTTTAAGTAACGCCCTAGAAAGGTGTGGAGCTTTGGCCCACCTGCACTGGAAGCTCCATCTCAGGGTCCCTTTCTAAAAAAAAAAAAAAAAAAAAAAATTTTGTAAAGTATTACCCTAAGACATTTTACATGTTTACTACATTAGTAAACTACAAAACATTACATATACCAGGAGAAAGAACTACTGATGGCAGTTTTATGCCATTTACTGACTTTCCCTGACCAGATACACTCGAACAGCTGGACCATCCAGCACCCAGTAGAACTGCCTTCGGGGGGAGAACTACCTTGCTTTGTCCCCACTTAAACATTTAAAGGAGGCTCCTAACATACCACGCTGTATGCCTAACAGCCTGTCCCTAACCTCTGGGTTTATGTATCAAATTGTATACACTACTAGTGGTGTTGGCCACCACCTAGTCTCTTTTGTCTTATGTGGGAGTCTCCCGCTACTCCAAAGGTGCCATCTCTTGTTTTTTACCCTCTAGGTTACTCCTCCTACATCACTATTAAGGGTCACTATCTGTCTGCCCCTATAACTGGTCTTATAGTATGCTGCCACCTGCCTATACATGTCTGGCCAATAGAAATACAGGGTTAGGCTAGTCAAAACCTTCCCTTGGATCAGATGCCCCAAGTGACAGGAGTCCTCCATTACCTTTTTCCCATATGCCGTGGGCACCACTACCTGGGCATCTGCTTGCTTTGTCTGGGGGATTGGGCCTCATATGATATAGAACTTTCTTCCTAAGTTCATACCACCATAATCTGTCCCCAACACCACCATTAACCTGTTTCCCATCCTTGATTTTTACATACTCCCTTAACCGGGTTACTTTAGGATTCCCTGCCTACAACTTTCCCCAGTCAACAACAGGAGAACAATTATTTTTTTATAGGAGGAGGTTTAAAACATGGCAAAGTCTCTTTAGCCAAAATTACTTTTTTTATCTTGCTTAAAGTCTTCTCCCCCAGTATTACATGGCCAGTCAAAGTCTTACCTGGGGTCTCCTCTTCTCGATTGCCATTCAGTACCAAATAACAGCCTGGAAAAAATGGGCAACAATGGGATCTCAGCTATGGCTGGTCACAAATGCTCCATCAGAGGGTCCTCCTACTCCAGAACCCATGGATCTTGCTCCACTTATTCTTCCTCAATATCCTCCAAGTGGGATCTCTTGAGTAGCTTTTGGCATTTACACTCTGCCTGTCTCTGGTGTCGATCAGCCTCCAGCCATCTCCCCCTCATCCAGTGAAGAAGCCATATGAGGGTCTCCATTTGGCCATTGGGTCCATTTTGTCCCATCCATGGTGCCTCCCACAGGTCATCGTCTCCATGAGGTGCTGTTCTTCTCATCTCTGGTGCCATGCACCTCTGCCATGTATCCTAGGTACCAGGTCTGGTACCTCTGACTGAACTCCCCCTTGTTACCTTGGACGTTCAGTCAGATCCCACTCCAAACACCATATGTCACCGGGTGTGAGTTTAGGATAACACAAGTTCAGGCAGACCCCAAGCCAGGTGCATAAAAATGCACAAGTGCATTTACAGAAAGCAAAATGGTAAGTCAGACGACTGCTTAGCTTCAACAGTTTCCAAGACTTTTACTTCAGCCTAACATAGAAACATAGAATTTGACAGCAGATAAGGACCGCTTGGCCCACCCAGTCTGCCTATTTCCCTACCTAATGTATAAGCTGCAGATCCTAGTAAACCAGCAGCCTACTTCTTCCTACCCCCACCCCATAGAATTGCCTTATGACTGTCCCATGCATGCTTGAATTCCACCACTGTTTTTGACTCCACAATCTCCTCCAGAAGGCCGTTCCATGCATCCACAACCCTCTCTGTGAAAAAATACTTCCTTAAATTACCTCTGAGCCGCCCCCCCTCTATCATCAAATTGTGCCCCTTTGTTATTGCACACCTCTTGTTTTGAAAGATGCTACCCTCTTGGACTTTGTTGATTCCCTTGACGTACTTGAAAGTTTCTATCATGTCCCCCCCCTCCCTCTTTTCCTCGAGGCTATACATATTAAGCTCCTTAAGTCTCTCTTCATATGTCTTCTGGTGCAGACCCTACACCATTTTAGTTGCCCTCCTCTGGACAGCTTCCATCCTGTCTATGTCTTTGCGGAGATTGGGTCTCCAGAACTGCAAAGTACTCCAGATGGGGTCTCACCAGCTGTCTTTACAGAGGGATAATAACTTCCTGTTTTCTACTGGTGATGCCTCTCTATGCATACCAGTATCCCCCAGCCCTCCTTGCTGCCCTCTCCCATTGCTTGCCCACCTTTAGGTCATCTGATATGACTACCCCAGGTCTCTTTCCATTTTGTTGTTGTTAGTATCTCACCCCCCATTGTATCGCTTCCCTGGGTTTTGTTTCCCAGGTGCATTACCTTGCACTTCTTAGCATTGAATCTAAACTGCCATACATTTGACCACTCCTCTAACCTTGCCAAGTCCCTTCTCATCCTTTCCACCCCACCTTGTGCATCAACTCTGTTGCAGATCTTTGTGTCATCTGCAAAGAGACATACTTTTCCTTCCAGTCTCTCTGCAATGTTGCTTATAAAGACATCGAAGAGGACTGGTCCTAATACTGAACCCTGCGGTACCCCACTAGTAACCCCCCTTTCTTCAGAGTGTCCTCCATTTACTATTACTCTCTGTGTCCTATTCTCCAGCCAATTCTTTACTCAGGCTGTCATCTTGGGACCCACTCCCAGGCTGGCTAACTTGTATATTAATCTTTTGTGTGGGACTGTGTCAAATGCCTTGCTAAAGTCTAGGTAGGCCATGTCCACAGCCCCTCCCTGATCTACTACTTTGGTCATCCAGTCAAGAAATCTATCACATTTGTCTGGCATGACCTTCCGCTAATGAATCCATGCTGCCTTGGGTCCTGTACCCCTCTGGCCTCTAGATACTCGACAATTCTTTCCTTCAGAAGTGATTCCATCATTTCTCTACCACTGAGGTTAAACTAACAGGTCTGTAGTTTCCTGCTTCTGCCTTGCTCCCACTTTTGTGAAGGGGAATCACATCTGCCCTCCTCCAGTCCTCGGGTACCACCCCATCCTCCCATGATTTGTTAAAGAGGGTAGTTAGTGGTGTCACTAGTTCTACCCTTAGTTCTTTTATAATTCTGGGATGAATCCCATCAGGCCCCATTGCTTTGTCCACTTTCATTTTTAAGAGTTCTTTCAGAACCCTTTCTTCTGTAAATAGGCTGGTATCAACTTCTATATCCAGAGTGTTTCTACTGTTTGTTTTAGGTACCTCCCACTCTTCCTTTGTAAATACTGAGCAAAAATATTTGTTTAGTATCTTGGGACCCACTCCCAGGCTGGCTAACTTGTATATTAATCTTTTGTGTGGGACTGTGTCAAATGCCTTGCTAAAGTCTAGGTAGGCCATGTCCACAGCCCCTCCCTGATCTACTACTTTGGTCATCCAGTCAAAGAAATCTATCACATTTGTCTGGCATGACCTTCCCGCTGTGAATCCATGCTGCCTTGGGTCCTGTACCCCTCTGGCCTCTAGATACTCGACAATTCTTTCCTTCAGAAGTGATTCCATCATTTTCTCTACCACTGAGGTTAAACTAACAGGTCTGTAGTTTCCTGCTTCTGCGCTGCTCCCACTTTTGTGAAGGGGAATCACATCTGCCCTCCTCCAGTCCTCGGGTACCACCCCATCCTCCCATGATTTGTTAAAGAGGGTAGTCAGTGGTGTCACTAGTTCTACCCTTAGTTCTTTTATAATTCTGGGATGAATCCCATCAGGTCCCATTGCTTTGTCCACTTTCATTTTTATGAGTTCTTTCAGAACCCTTTCTTCTGTAAATGGGCTGGTATCAACTTCTATATCCAGAGTGTTTCTACTGTTTGTTTTAGGTACCTCCCCCTCTTCCTTTGTAAATACTGAGCAAAAATATTTGTTTAGTATCTCTGCCTTTTCACAGTCACCCTCTGCCCACCCTCCTTCTCCTTTATTAAGCCTCACTATCCCTCCCTTAGTCTTCCTTCACTCCCTGATGTACCTATAAAAGGTTTTATCCCCCTTCTTAACTGAGTTGGCTATCTTTTCCTCAGTTTGGGCCTTTGCTGTTCTGACTGGCTTCCCAGCTTCCTTTTGCTTTAACTGATACAGTTCTCTGTCCTGCTCCTTCTGTGATTCCTTGTACTTCCTGAATGCTTTCTTTTTCTCTTGAACCTTCACTGCCACTTCCTTTGAGACCCATAGTGGTTTCTTACATCATTTCATTTTGTTTATTTGCTTCACACAAAGGCTTGTTACCTCTGTGATGGCAGTTTTATTATTCCCATTGTTCTTCCACCCTCCTTCCTGCCCATTGCTGAGTGCATTCCTTAGGCACTCACCCATTTTAGCAAAGTCAGCCCTCCTAAAGACCAGTACTTTTGCCTTGTGTGGCTTGACTCTATTGCTGTGTTTATTGTGAACCATACTGTTCGATGGTGCGCTAGTTCCCAGATGGCTCCACTTCTACATCTGTGATCCTCTCTTCATCTCCATTTGAGAGAACCAGGTCTAAGATTGCTCCCTCTCGGTGGGCTCCAATACTAGTTGTCTAAGGCATGCCCCTGTAGGGCATCTAGAATAACCCCACTCTTTGAAGTGGCTGCTGCAACTGCACTCCAGTTAACATCTGGCATATTCAGATCACCCATCAGCAATATCTCCCCTTTTTCTGCCATTCTAAGTATACTTTCTATCATTTCCTCGTCCATTTCCTCCCCCTGAGAAGGGTCTGTATCTAACCCTGTGCAGATTGTGGTGCCATTGCCGGTCTCCAAATTTACCCACAGTGCTTCTTCTCCTCCCTTTTTTCCCTTTTGTTCTGTTGCTTTGATTCCTTCCCTTATGTAAAGAGCTACTCCTCCTCCTCTTTTACCCTCCCTGTCCCTCCTATAGATAGTGTATCCTGGTATGTTTACATCCCAGTCATGGTTTTATGTGTACCATGTTTCTGTGACTGCCATGATATCCAGATGTTCCTCCTCCATCAAGGCCACTAATTCAGTGTGAAAGCACACACTACCAGGAGGTCTTTCATCTTCCTCAATCAGTATTTAACTGACCTCTCTATCTATCCTATCCTTTCCTATCTCAGCACTAATGTAGGGCTTTTTATAAAATCACTAGAAGTTGGAAAACCAATTTTCCACTGTCTTTTGATTAACAGCAGACATAACATAAAACTAGCCACTAGGGGCAACTGTTGCTCCATAGAGAACAGTTATTTGGCAGTCACCTGGAGAACATTACATAATTTGTTTACAACATTGTTAAAGGTCAGAGCTGAGGTCAGAACATTTTGTGCTGTCTTAAACTCTCCTGCAGGGTCATATTACCTCATGCTGTCTGCTGTAAAATATATTTATTTATTTATTTGTTTTTGTTAACCTGGTAGGCACGCTAGACAACAAATGCCTATTTTCAGGTGCGACCCGGGAGGATTACAATACAGAAGGGAAAACATTTATGGTACAGCAAATTACAAAACAGCAAACAAGGTACATTGACATGGTAACACACGGGCCCACAGAACATGTGGAGCCAGAGTACAACAGGTACATAGTCATGGTAACACACGGGCCCACGGAACACGTGGAGCCAGAGTACAATATGGAAGCGCGGTACAGAATCAGAGACAGAGACAAGAAACAGATACAACTTGCATTAAATGGTAGAGAAGACAATGGTATCATGCAAGATACAGTAAGGAGGACAAATCAAACACAAGGATTCCATGGAAGTTTGGGGAGGCAGGAGGTTAGGATATAATGGGGGGGGCACCCACGACAGAGACAGGGCTCCGGCTGAGGGACGAGAACTGCCCCCAATGGTTGCATCCTAGGGGGCAAGACAAGTAGCGTGGGGGCATCTAAGTGCTTACTAAGGAGGGAGCTAGTGGGTAAGGAGGTAAGTGCTCAAGTGGAGAGTGGCAGGGGCCAGTTTCAGCCTGGGGGAAGGGGTGTCATGGGTGAGGGGGGACTTCCCTGAATCTAGTGGGCACAAAGGCAAGTGGAGGCAGTTTTGAGGGACTTCCATAGGGACGTTTTGAAGCCGGGGTGAGAGGGGGCGGTCTGGACTGGGGCGGGGAGGGAGTTCCAAAGTCTCAGAGCATAGACTGAGAAGCCCTGGTCACCAGTGAGGGAGCGGGTCCTTGGGACCGTGCAGACCTGGGTTGAGCTAGGTCTGAGGTGGTAGGCTGGGGTGTAGTGCTTGAAGGGAATTGCAAGAGCAGCAGGGCATGAGGTATGGATTATGTTGTCCACAAAGTTGCCGAGGACAAAGGCTCTGTGTTTTTCAGGTGGGAGCCACTCTAGTCAGGTGTAGAGGTCACAACAGCGCGTGAGGCATGGTGCAGAGAGGGCGAAGTGACATATGTTGTTGTAGGCCGTATCCCACTTTGCTTGGGTACGGGACCAGTGCAAAGGCAACAAGCCCATAACAGAGTGTGGGTAAGAGAATCTCCCTGGCTATGGCGAGCTGGGAAGCCGGAGTGAGGCAGTCCTTTGCCCTGTAGGCAAGGCCGAGCTTGCAGTTTGAAGCTTTGCAGATGTTCTGGAGATGCTCAGTGAGATCAAGCTGAGGATCAAGGGTCACACCTAGATACCTCGCTGATTCCAGGACAGGCAGGCGGGAGCCATTTCCCCCCGTGAATGAAAAGGGGGGAAGGGCAGGAGGCGGTTTTGGCCACCGAACCGAATAACATGGCATGGGTCTTGTTTAGGTTAACAGTGAGCTTGTGACCTACGAGCCAGTTACGGATACGCCCAAAGTCTGAGTTGAGTTGGGAGTTAATAGTAGCGATGTCCTGGGAGCTAGATATCATAGAAGAGGGCTGCTAACATCTAGAAAAAATAGACACAGACTTTTGTTATTCTTCTATTAAAACTGCCCTCTCATTTTGTAACTTGTACCCTTAGTTTTGTTTTAGGTTAATATGCACCAAATGTTTTATAAGCACTTTAGCACTTAATTTATAACCAGCCAACCAACATGTTGGACATTATACAAAATATATTAACTGCTTGGAAAAGGGGTTTCAATTTATTCCAGGGGTGTCCACTATGACAGGGGTTACCCTGTCACACTGTGGAACACTGGAGAGCCCATTCCCAGTGTTCCCAGTATGTCTCCCCAACAGTGTTGCCATTTGCCCCCTTTTGTTTGCTGACAGTGGGGTGCTCAATCCCTGCATCGGCAGTAGCTCCTCTACCCCTGACTGTGTGAGACACTGAGTAGCCCACTCCTATGTCCCCAAATGTAGGTATCCTGTGATAATAGCGAGTAAAGAATTGCGAATAAACAATAGCGAATAAAGAATAGCGTAACCAATAATAGCAAGTATCATTTAATAGCTCGCACCATTAACTGCGACTTTTCCCGCGTCATAATCACGATCATTAAGCTCGAATGCTGAAAGATGACAGCTAAGCAATTAAGCACGTGACCTGTTGTGAGTGTGTTGTTCTTTGCAGCACGTGGAGCATGCATCGGTAAAGCTACAGTAGAAGGAAGCAGGTAGTTTGACATAGTTATTAGAGCATGGAGCTGTGAACCTGGATAGCCAGCCACGAATTCCACTACCGACCTACTCACTTTATGACCCAGCCTTTAGAAAAGCATGCTGAAAGATGACAGCTGAACAATTTTTAGCACAGCACATCACAGGAACGCTCATTGGTACAGCACAGCACATCCTAGAGAGGATCATTGATACAGCTTTGAAAAAGCATAAAAACACAGTGCTATCAATTGTAGTACATTCTGCTCAGAGCAGTCTAGTGTTAATTAAAATTGTTGCTGGTAGTAATAACAGAGGCTGTGAAGAAGAAAGAAGGAAAAAAAAAGACAATTTCTGTAAAACCCAGCTTTTGTTTTTAACTTTAGCATAAAAAACACACAGTAGTTTCTCAGGGTACTTGCCATATTCAGAGATTCGTCATGTGCATGCGAGATCCCTGCCTGATCAAAACCCTGTATTGCATCCTTTCTTCTTCCCTTCAGTCTCTGAAATGCAGTCACAAGCCACTGAGAGTGTCTGACTTTCAGAGTGGTCATTCGCAAGTCCACGCTAATGTTAGGCGAAGGTGTCCCTTTGTTTAGCTGGTCTGTGGTCAGCGTAGTGTACTACACTGTAAAAAGAGCCTTAAGTTCATCTTGGTAGATTTTAATTGTCACATCAAGGGTCTGTAACTGATCAGTGCATGATGCTGGCATGAATTTGGGCATAATGTTACAATGATCCAGAGGATATGGCAACAGAACACAGTTCGCTATAATTGCTCTTGAGGTATTTACATTCGCTATACTTTCAGTCGCTATATTGAGTTTCGCTATTGTGCACTCGCTATTTTTGAAATTGCCATTTTTTTTTCACGATTTTGACATAGAACCCCAAATGTATAATGTACCTGTAAAAAAGAAAACAGTCCCCCGACATATATATTTTTTTAAAACCTGGAAAAAGAAAACAGTCCCTCGTCGTCTTTCCACGTCGCCCTTCCCCATCCCCACCATCCCTCTGTGCACCCACTTCCTCTTACCTCCCCTCCCATACTGTCCTCTGGAGGTCAGTGGCTGCGATATTCTCTGGACCGGGACACGTCTGCACTCTTCAAAGGTGAACTGAAGGAATCGTAGGTAAACTGTATAATGGCTGTCAGTGGGGCTTTCAACTTATCTTGATATCTCAGCCATTTTTAGGAAATTTTTTTTCTCCATATTCTATTTATGCTCCTTTGTTCCCTGTGCCCCCTTCAGACCGACCCTCCCAGTCCCAACTTCCCGGAATAACCGGGGCTTACCTTTCTGCCCAGCCCGGGAGTGGAGCCTGTGGAGAGTTGGGCTTCATCCTGCGGCCGGAGGATTTTTTATTTTCCTCCATTTTCTCCCCAGTCCCCATTGCTAGGGCACACATGCCAGACGTGCGTATGTGGAGGCGTGTTCACATCCGCTGAAGTACCGCAGCACCCACCCTTCCTGTGTGCCCAGAGACCTGCACTTCCCCCAGGCCTCTACCTGGGGCAGTCATTTGGTGGGAGTGCAACTCCTCCCTTCCTGGGAGAGGAGAGCTGTCCTCTGGATGTTTAATCCTCTCCCTCCCTGTCGACTCCCAACACCCCGGGCTCCCCCCACGAACCCGGGTTGCCGGTGTGGCGTGAGGTGTGGTGTCCAGCGCCTCAACCTTCAGTGGCACCGGGCTATGCCATTTTTAGGAATTTTGATCTCAAATTTTCAACATGGGGTTCTTGAGGCCCCACCTCATGAAACACTGACACTGTCATCTCGTTAATTGGTCTCAAAAGGTGATTTCGCAGTTGCTGCGTGGAATCACCTTTCAGAACTGATTAATGAAATGAAGGTGTTAGTGTTCATGAGGTAGGGTCCCAAGAACCCTGTGTTGAAAATTTGGTGCAAAAAGTCCCAAAAATGACTGCATTACAAGCGTGCATTGTGCAGTTTATATGCACGCTCATAACATCGCCAATTTGTAATATTTTTACTCCAGATTTTCAGCATTGCCATTTTCTCACACCTCTGCATCAACAGTATAGCTGTCATTTTTCACATCCTGCCCAAAATGGGTTTTCACACCTGTGGCACAGAATGGCGCGGTTGCTGGTGAAATCAACTTTTGGGATGGATTAACAAAGTCACAGTGCCAGCATTCATGAGGGGAGGTCTCAAAAAGCCCATGTTGAAAATTTGGTGAAATAATTACACAAAATGACCATGTTAGGAGCGTGCATTGCACAGGTTCTATATACGTGTGTAACTTTGACAATTTTTCATGTTTTTACTCCAGATTTTAAACATTGCCATTTTTCCCACCTCCTTGTGAACAGTATACAGCTGTCATTTTTCACATCCTGACCACAACATGTTTTCACACCTGTTGTACAGAATAGTGCCACCACTTTGCAAAATCAACTTTCGGGACAGATTAACGAAATGACAGTGCCACTGTTCATGATATGGGGTCTCAAAAAGGCCATGTTGAAAATTTAGTGAAAAAATTCCTGAAAATGCCCAAGTTATGTGCGTCTCTTGAATTTGTTCTATGCATGCACATAACTTTGGGGAATTCAGAACCTACGCTCCAACAGTAAAATAAGGATACTGTTATACTATCTCAAAAAGAAGGTAAATTCATTGCAAAAAACTACATTAATACATCAGTTAAGGTTTTTATTAAATTGTCAAAAGCTGGGAAATTCGATGTTAGGGTTCCCACCCCTACCACCTAGCCCTCCACACACTAACAGGCGTCAGGGCATGCCATGGGGTTGTCAGGCCTAACTCTCACCCCATTTTCCTATACTGTACCATGCTATCTTGTTTACACATGGAATGGGGTGAGAGTTGGGCCTGATGAACCCATGGCACACCCTGATGCCTGTTGGTGTGTGGAGGGTGGGGGTGGGGTGGTAGGAGTGGGAACCCTAACACTGAATTTTCCAGCACTTGACAAGCTAATAAAAACTCTAAATGATGCGATAACATACTTATTTGCAGTGCGATTTGCTGGCTGTACTATAGCAACAAGAAGCGGTTTCATTCATTAGAAGTCGGTGCTCGGCAGTGGAGGAGGGAGGGTTGTGCTGTGCTGGACTGGTGGGCGTGGCAATTGCCTTCTCCTAATAAGGAGAATTGGGTGCTGGGTGCGGGTGCGGGGATGGATGGATGGAGTGGTCAGGTCACCGCTTGTTGATGCTGGGGGGGATTATTCTGTATTCTTGGTGCTGTTGCCTCTCACTTAAATTTGTGGGATTACTCTGTATTCTTGCACTGCTGCCTCTCATTTAAATTTGGGGGATTACTCTGTATTCTTGGTGCTGCTGCCTCTCACTTAAATTTGGGGGATTACTCTGTATTCTTGCGCTGCTGCCTCTCACTTAAATTTGGGGATTACTCTGTATTCTTGGCGCTGCTGCCTCTCACTTAAATTTGGGGATTACTCTGTATTCTTGGCGCTGCTGCCTCTCATTTAAATTGGGGGATTACTCTGTATTCTTGGCACTGCTGCCTCTTACTTAAATTTGGGGTTACTCTGCATTCTTGGTGCTGCTCTCTCTCTCACTTAAATTAGTTTATAAGATGGGGGCCAGCCGTGGAGGCTGGTGGGTTCTGCTGGTCCCCATTATAAGTTTTTTTCGGTAGGAAAAAAAATAATTGTGGGTGCTGAGTGCATAGGAGGGTGGGATTTAAATAGGTGTTACTGAAAGAAGTTACTGCCTTGAAAGTATACAAGGCTATGGGACCAGATGAGGTAAACTGCAGAGTATAAAGGGAGCTCAGGGAAGTGCCAGCGTTTAACAAGCAACCTGTGTTTGTCCATAAGCCCCCTACATGCCATGCACACACAGCAGGGACCTGCATGGACAAGGCAGATAGCCCACCCACCCACCGGGACCACTGCAGCCGTACCCCCCCATGGCCGCCCAGTGCCACCCACCCCTGCACACCGATGGGCATCCCCCAACCAACACACACCCAATACTTGGACACTAGGCCAGGGATGAGCCCCGCCCCCAATAGGCACCAGCCTCTCCGGGCATATGGTGGGGTACATGCCCCCGCCATCACCACCGCCTCAGGACCCCAAGCCCACCCTGTACCAGTGCTCCACTCAGTTGCCACATCACGGGTGGGGCTGGTGGAATTGTCCTCCACTCACCTCCACAGCCATTGGTCCTCGGCCATCTACAGGGTGCGTTGCCAATGCATGCCCTGCCGCACAAAGGATCTATTCTGTGACCCAGTCTGGGTATCTGACTGGATGCCCAGCAGGGTCTGCGACTCCACCCCTGGCCGCCCTGCAGTGTCCTCCGCAGGTGGATAACACACCTTTGGCGCATATTACCCACCAATTAATGCATTGGGGCAAGTGGCTTGTTAAATAGAAGCCAGGTATCAGTAAGTAAGGAAGCCAGGGTTCAAATAATTCGGCCACATAATGCCAATACTTGAGTCTGCTGATTTTAGTTATGCTTTGTCCCCAGGTTATCAAGAAGTTTAGAGATAATTTATAATAAACTTGCAAGACTAGCCTTCGATTGCCCTTACTGCAGTACTCACCACTACTGTATATGCAATTTAGATATAAAAGATAGAAAGGAACTTGACAATGTGTTATTTATTTTCAAATGTCTTAAAGGAGACTGTCCAGAGTAAATGGCAAACTGTTTAACTGTGCATATGCTAGACATAATTTCAGATCCTCCAGTTGTCTGGAACTCCAAATTCCAATAACTTATATTAAGTTTGGGGGAGAGGCAATCAGGTACTCCAGGATAAATGTGTGGAACGCTCTGCCACATTACCCATGTCCACCCCATTTTATAAAGAAGATGTTACTAGAATCAGATCCTGGTTTTATGACGAAGGCCCTAAATTGAAATCTTGCTGCGTGAATGATTACTGCTCTTAATTTTGTATATGTTGTTGCATTACATATTTTATGTATTATTTTCACTATAAATATTATGTTGCAACATGATTCCTGTGTAACTTAAATTGCTGCCCCTGCAAAGCTGCATTGCAAGTGAGCATGTACTTTATGAACATGTCCTGGTTACTCAAATAAAATTTAAAGTAAATGTTGAAGGTTCCCCAAATGCCTTTTACACATAGTATGCCATTGCCAGGCATGCTTCGAATGTTGAAGCTGCAATTTGTTTTGTAAAAAAACCTCTGTCATAGTCATTTTATATTATGTTTTATCAGTGTTTTGTCCTCTAGTTTCCTGTGTGTGGCCACACCCCCAAAATGATGTATACCAGGGAGCTGTCATTGTTTTACATACAGCAGCAAGGAATTCTGGGTAATTTATAATGTCACCTTAAATGTGCCTTACTCAGACATACAGTCCCTTATGTTGCAGGTGGTGAGCAGTAATATGTAAATAACTGTAGCAAGGCATTGTGGGTAAAATACAAACCTGTTTTACAATTTCCTTACTCTGAGATGCTGTCCCATATTTGTGTGGTGGTGTCAACAATATAATCTTTTGTTTGTTTATTTTCACAATACATTGTACATACCGTGTCTAGTTACAAGACTTCTATACTGAGAGATGTTGGCTCCTATTTCTTCAGTGAGCACAGAAATATAATACCCTGAATACTAGTTTACATAGTGAGGCATTGTGGGTAGAGTAACTATTTCCCTGGTATGATGTCGCAGCACTGAGAATTAAATGGGCGGGTTATGCAAATGAAGTGGAGCACCAAAATATAAGAATTTATTTAATGGAAAACAGCACTGCTTGGCAGTTTGAATGGTAGGAGACTGATTCACAACACCTACAGGTTACTACTCCCATTTGTTAGGGGAACTTTCAACACTTACTTTAAAATTAGCCAGTTAAGTTATTTATTTTAAATTATCTTAGGGCTTGTGGCCATGGGTATTTGCATGATGGGTGATGGTGTTTGAGCTATAACTTTGGCGTGAAATAGGTGTTTGTGAAGTAGGGTGGGGCGGAAAGGAGACAGTGAAAATAGTCAAACCAGTACATATAAAAAAAAAATAAATACTGGCAGCATGTGTAATAAGTTCTTTATATTCTCTTACCATAAGATGCCTGAATAAACCACTTGAGCTTTGCTATCATGGTTTATGTGGCATTATAAATTGAGTTAGCCAAAAAAAAAAAAAAATCAAGCTATCATAATTGGCTAAACAACCAATATATGTGTGTAATTATCAGGTTATAATTACACTCCTGTACTACTTCTAAGGTGGCAGCCTAAGCATGAGCCAGGTGCCGTATTAATACACCTCCTGCAGCAAAACTCTTTCTGATGCCTGCTTCAGTATGCACACACACTTAATTTCCATGTGCAGTACATCTCACTCAGAGAGAGCATTACAAACTAGACCACTAACAACTCTCACCCCACCATCCACCTTTTTAAATCCCATGTCGCTGGCTGGCCCGGTGACGCTGGAGGTTGAGGTGCTGGAGGCCACACCTTGTGCCACACTGTCAAACTGGGTACGGGAAAGAGCCCTGGCTAGCGGGGGTCGGCAGAGGTGAGAGAGGATTAAGCATCCAGAGGACTGCTCTCCTCTCCTCTCTCGGGGAGGGAGGGTTTGTCATCCCGCCTGCTGTTCGCCCTCTAGTGGGGGCTGTGGGCAATGCAGGCAGGGAGTGGCATGTAGCCAGTGGGCACCCCCACATGTGTGCTCTCACACTGATGCTGGAGGGATCTACAGGGAACAAAATAGAAAAAATGGCAGCCAGGGGCTCTATGATGCCCGGCTCCATGCCGCTGGTCCTCTACATAGCCCGTCACGGATTTTGATTGTGCTCGGGCGAGCTCCTTTCTCATTCCCACCATGGGGGTAATCTGTAGGGTGTCTTGGGTGGGGTGGTGGCAGTTAGACTGAGGTCGGAGTTACCGGGACTGAGGTACTGCCCCTGGTGACCGGATAAAGCACCTATGGAAAAAAAATCAGTTGTTAAATTGGAAATGCTTAGGAGGTGGAACTGTAATCTCTACATTTGCGTTTAATGGAGAATGGTGTCGAGGAAGTGGAACTGAGTTCCTCTGAGTTCTGCCCAATTTAACCCTTGAAAAAAAAAATCCTGCGTCACCAAATATACAAAGTATTTTTACAAAAACGTAAAATGTTAATCTGTGTGCTTCTGCTTTCCTAACTCGTTCTCCCTCTGACACGCACTTGTGAGAGTCCCAGTTTGGACTCTGTCTCATCCTCGAGACTGAAAACAGCTGCTATTGTCTCCCTTGTGAACGTAACATTGCTTGAGCACTACTCCAAATTCTGCTTCATTCTCAGTTTAAATGGCCTCTTCCTTGTTAACTTATATGGTGTTATTGCCCAGTTTCTATGGTATGAAGAAAACGAGGACAGCTTCCCAACTCTTTGATTTCTAATGTAGTCTTTTGATTTTCAACATCTTACATCACCATGTGCTCCTCACTTCTGGATAGTATATGATTAGAAGGTCAGGCTGCTGTCCCCTTGGTCCAGCGGTCAGGGAGATGGTGACCCAGCTTTATAATCATATGCTAGCCAGGAGTGAGCAAAGCAAATTCCAAAAAGAAGAACTGACTACAGCCTTAGAAGAAGTGGTGTGGGCTGCAAAATGTCAAGCCCGCTACAAGGTGGTGTATGATGTAAAATATGAAGTGTACATTAGAAGTCTAAGAGCTGAGTCACCATCCTCATTTTATTCTCACTATTGAAGTCATTGACTACTCATAGAAACACAGAATTTGATGGCAGATAAGGACCACTTGGCCCATCTAGTCTGCCCATTTCCCTACCTGATGGATACGTTGCAGATCCTAGTTAACCAACAGCCTACTTCCTCCGCCACTAGAATTGCCTTCTGTTTGTCCCATGTATTCTTGAATTCCCCCACTGCTTTTGACTCCATCACCTCCTCAGGAAGGCCGTTCCATGCATCCACAACCCTCTTCATGAAAAAATTCTTCCTCACATTACCTCTGAGCCATCCCCCCTGTATCTTCAAATTGTGCCCCTTTGTTCTTGCACATCTCTTTTTTCTGAAAGATGCCACCCTCTTGGACTTTGTTGATTCCCTTGAGGTACTTGAAAGTTTCTATCATGTCCGCCCTCTACCTCCTTTCCTCGAGGGTATACCTATTAAGCTCCTTTAATCTGTCTTCATACGTCTTCTGGTGCAGACTCTGCACCATTTTAGTTGCCCTCATCTCGACAGCCTCCATCCTGTCTATGTCCTTGCAGAGATGGAGTCTCCAGAACTGCACGCAGCATTCCAGATGAGGTCTCACCAACTGTCTGTGTAGAGAGATAACAACTTCTTGTTTTCTACTGATGATGCCTCTCCCTATGCATCCCAGCATCCCCCAAGCCCTCCTTACTGCCTTCTCACATTGCTTGCCCACCTTCAGGTCATCTGATATGACTACCCCATATCCCTTTCCATTTTTGTTCTTGTTAGTATCTCATCCCCCATTGTGTACTCTTCCCCTGGGTTTTTGTTTCCCAGGTGCATTACCTTGCACTTCTTTGCATGGAATCTAAACTGCCATACATTTGACCATTCCTCCTACCTTACCATGTCCCTTCAAATCCTTTACACCCCACCTTGTGTATCAATCCTGTTGCAGATCTTTGTGTAATCTGCAAAGAGACATACTTTTCCTTCCAGTCCCTCCGCAATGTCACTTATAAAGACATTAAAGAGGACCGGTCCCAGTACCGAATCCTGTGGTACCCCACTAGTAAACCCCCTTTCTTCAGAGTGGACTCTGTTGTCCAGCCAATTTTTTTACCCAGGCTACCACCTTGGGACCCACTCCAAGGCTAGCTAACTTGTATATTAATCTTTAGTGTGGGACTGTGTCAAATGCCTTGCTAAAGTCTAGGCCATGTCCACAGCCCCTCCCTGGTCTACTACTTTGGTCACCCAGTCATAGAAATCTATTACATTTTCTGACATGACCTTCCTGCTGTGAATCCATGCTGCCTTGGGTCCTGTGCCCCACAGGCCTCTAGGTACTCAACAATTCTTTCTTTCGGAAGTGATTCCATTATTTTCCTTACCACTGAGGTCAAACTGACAGGTCTGTAGTTTCCTGCTTCTGCCCTGCTCCCACTGTTGTGAAGTGGAATCACACCACCCTCCTCCAGTCCTCAGATATCACCCCATCTTCCCATGATTTGTTAAAGAGGGTAGTCAATGGTGTCACTAGTTCTACTCTCAGTTTTAAGAGTCCTTTCAGAACCCTTTCTTCTGTGAATGAACTGCTATCGACCCCCCCTATCCAGAGTGTTTCTAGTGTTTTGGTTTAGGTACCTTCCCCTCCTCTTCTTTTGTGAATACTGAGCAGAAGTATTCGTTCAGTATCCCTACTTTTTCACTGTCACCCTCTGCCCACATTCCCTCCCCTTTAGTAAACCTCAGTATCTCTCCCTTGGTCTTTCTTCACTCCCTAATGTACCTGTAAAAGGTTCTATCCCCCTTCTTAACAGAGTTGGCTATCTTTTCCTCAGTTTGGGCCTTTGCTATTCTGACTGCCTTCCCTGCCTCCTTCTGCTTTAACTGATATAGTTCTCTGCCCTGCTCCTTCTGTGTTTCCTTATATTTCCTGAATGCTATCCATTTCTCCTTACCCTTCCCTGCCACCTCTTTTGAGAACCATAGTGGCTTTGCCTTCATTTTGTTTTGTTGATTTGCTTTACACAAAGGCTTGTTACCTCTGTGATGGCAGTTTTGATTTTCCCCCATTGTTCCTCCACCCCTCCTTCTTGCCTACTTGCTAGTGCTTTTCTGAGGCACTCTCCCATTTTGCCAGAGTCAGCCGTCCTAAAATCCAACACCCTTGCTTTTGTATGGCTTGACTCTACAACTGTGTTTATTGTGAACCACACTGTTTAGTGGTCACTTGTTCCCAGATGGCTACCCACTTCAAAATCTGAGATCCTCTCTCCATCCCCATTTGAGAGTACCAGGTTTCAGATTGCTCCCTCCAGAGTGTGTTCCAACACAAGCTGTCTGAGGCGTGCCCCCTGTAGGGCATTGAGAATGACCGTGTTCTTGGATGTGGCTGCAGTAAAGGTGCTCCAGTTAACATCTGGCACATTCAGGTCCCCCATCAACAATATATCTCTTTTTTCTGCCATTCTAAGGATTCCTTATATCATTTCCTTGTCTATTGCCTCCCCCTGAGACAGGGGTCTGTAAACAACCCCTGTGTGGATTGTGGTGCCATTTCCTGTCTCCAGGGTGACCCACAGTGCCTCCTCCCTTACCTGTTTACCCTTTAGTTCTGTTGCTTTGATTTCTTCCCTTATGTAGAGAAGAAGAATCAGAATCAGCATTTATATAGTGCTTTTCATACACAGTATCCCAAAGTGCTTTACAAGCAATGCTAGACTGGTAGGGAAGTGACTGAATGTGTGGTGGCGGCCATATCACACATCATCACTCACACACAGCCTGGATAATTGCATGAACCAGTTTATGGAAAGGGGGAATGTTGGCCAGGACACCGGGAATGTTCCCTGCTCTTTGTGAAGAGTGCCCTGGGTTCTTTTACTTTGACCTGGACACCCACCAGGACAACACCAGGATGGTCAGAAGGGACCTTGGTTTAATGTCTCATCTGAAGGATGGCACACCCCAGCAGTACAGCACCCCCAATACTGCACTCGGATGCCAGCGATTTTTAGGTGTAAGTCCAATCCCAGTGTGGGACAAGAACCCACGACTTTCTGGTCCAAAGGCGGATGCGCTACCAACTGAGCCATGCTGACACAGAGAGCTACTCCTCCTCTTCTTTTACCTTCCCCTGTCCCTCCTGTAGATTGTGTACCCTGATATATTGACATCCCAGCCATGGTTCTCTGTGTACCATGTTTTTGTGACTGCCACAATATCTAGGCATTCCTCTTCCATCACGGCCACTAGTTCAGGAAACTTGTTAACCAGTCTATGGGCATTGGTACTTATTGCCCTCCATTTTTTGATGGCCTTACCCCTTTTAGGCCCATCCGAGAAAGTTACCGTGCATGCTACTTGTCAGACCCCCTCCCCAACTCCATGAATTCCTGCTGCACTGCTCTGATCCCATTCCCAGCTAGGTCATTTGTCCCTAGGTGGACAATGGCATCCACCTACCTCTCCCATGCAGCTGCTCCCATGATCCTGGGGATTCACTTCCTGTCCCTCAAGCAATGGTGCGGGCAGGCATCTTCCCTCCCTCTCCCCTCCCCCACCCCCCAGCTCTATCCCCCTAGTGATTGAGTCCTCCACAAGGAGTTGTTTCCTTCCCTTTGGGGTCCCGTGCCACCCTCATGTGGGTATCTTTTGTGGAGGTTCCCAGCATTCTCCTTGGTTTCCTCTATGGATGCCTCCATAGAGGAACCACACTCTGCCTGTGCCCTCCAGAAACAATCAACTACAACTCTGACCCACCACCCCAGTAAGTGCCTTCCTTCCTTTCAGATACCTATTTCACAGAGTTTTAAGTGATTTTGTGAGCTTTCACAGATGCCTTTTTCACATAGGATCCCATTACCACCCATGCTTCAGATGCTGAAGCAGCAATTTGTTTTATAAAACAAATCTGTTATGGGCATTTTTATTTATGTTTTATCAGCACTGTTTACTCCAGTTTTCTGTGTGCAGTCACACCCCCAGAATGATGTCATGCAAGTGAACTGTCAATGTTTTACATACAGCACCAAGGAATTCTGGGTAAATTATCATGTTGATATAAATGTTAGTTACTCTGAGGTGTTGTCACTTATTTTGGTGGTGGTGACTGCACTTAATGTGTAGATGTATATAGCAAGGCATTGTGGTTATAATAAGACATTGTTTTCCATTTCCCTTACTGCGAGGTGCAGTCTCAAGTCTAAGTAGTGGCTTCAACAATAAAAGCTCTCACATGTTTATTTTCCAAACAAGGCATTGTGCATATAATATCTTGTTGACAGGGTTTCTATACTGAGAGATGTAGTCTCCTATGTTGGGCGTGTAAATGTCTGCAATACCAAGACTGACCAACAGAGGCCTCTGTTTCAAAGCAGTGTTTATAAACGTTTCCCTTGCATGATGTCACACATGGGGGTTGCAGCACTGAGAAAATAAGAGGCAGGTTATTCAAATAAAGCAGAGCACAGAAATAAAAGCATTTATTTCATGTTAAAACATCACTTTTTGGCAGTTTAAATGGTAGGAGAATGAATCACAACTCCTACAGGTTACTACAGGTTATTAATCCAATTTTCCATGGCAAAGTTCACAAAATCATTTTAAGTAACAGGCCTAGTCACAAATGACTGCAAATATTATCCCAGCTAGAGTTCCTCCCTGGCAAATAAAAGTTACACTAAGAAAAATCAACCCCCAAAACAGAGAACAAAACACTGACTCCTACTTACTTACACAGGCCCCAAAATTAAGAATTCAATTCAGTGTACTCAATTAAATCACCTCCTTGCTTTAAGGAAGCTGGTGGCTGCTCGCTCTCTCTCTCTCTCTCCTCCCCCTCTCCCTCTCTCCCCCTATCACTTGTCTGATCCCTGGGAAGGGAGTTGCACTTACCCAGTTGCTATGGTAGAATTATTCATTTCTTTTTTATTTATTTAGTTTTGGTTTACTGTGTAGGTGCAGTAGACAATACAATACCTATTTTCAGACAAGACCTGATAACATGGGGGAATAAAATCAGGTGCATGTTTAAAATATAAAAAATGAACACACATGCAATACTAGAGTTCAGAAAAAACATTGTAAATCATAATATCATGTTTAGCAAATCAGTATGCAATAAGCCACAATGGGGTGTGCTTTAAAGGATTAACAATGCATACGCAGGGGTGCAGTAAAGAATGAGACAGAAGGCCAGGTGTTCTTTCACCCATGAGAAGTGCATCATTAATCCTTCAATGCACACCTCAGAGTGACTTACTGTGCATATAAAAATGGCTTATCACTTCCAGTTCCGCCTTCTCCTGATGCGGATGTGCTCCAGACCCCCACGTGTTAAAAATCAAAACTAATCCACCCAGATTTTGCAGCCCGATAGTACAGATCTGCTTTAATCCTGCAGCTACACGGGGATGAGGAACAAATCTAAGCAAAGGGACACTCTGCTAGAGTTTTTAAAGGCAGCACAGCAGATGGAGCCGAGAGACACCAGGGCCACCAGCCGCAATTGGCCTGCCCCAGCAACCTCCGGTACGCAGAGTGAGTGTAGCGATGAGGAAAGCAACAAAGCCTTTACAATTACATTAAAATGCCTGTTCCGGGAATTAACTAAATAAATAGCACAATGACAAGATTGGAGAAAGCGATCTCTGAAAACACTGAGGATCTGCAGGAGATTGCCCAGCGAACATCAGATACAGAAGAAGGCATAACAGAGACATCAGAGACAGTGGAGAAGCATGATACAGCGATGTGCTACTTTATGAAGAGAGAAAGGGAGCTAACCAAAAAAAATGGACGACTAAGAGTTAAGGTCCAGGAGGGACAATATCAGATTATATGGCCTTCCTGAAGACACGGAGACTGGACAGATGGAACCCTTTCTTGAACTGTTTCTTAAAGAGATACTAGACATTCCAGTGGGAGACTTCTTAAACATTGTAAGGGTGCATAGAGCCCTAGCAAAACACCTACTGACCCTAAGCCAATCCGTGTTCAAGTGTGATGAAATTCCTGGATTGCAGAACAAGGAATAAAGTGTTACAAGCAGGGTAGTCAAAATAGGAAATTTGTTTGTTTGATAAGCATCTCTACTTCGACCAGGACATCATGCTCTTAACTCAACAAAAAAGGCACACCTTGCTTCTGATCAAAAAGCTTCTAGCTTCCAAAGGCACTAAAATGCATCTCTTGGCGCCAGCACAAATGAAAATCTTTTTACTGGATGGTCCACTCTTCTTTTGAACACTGAAGGAAGCCAAACCAACACCAACAATTGGGAGTCCCACCCGACCTCAACACCCGTTTTGAAGATCCCTTTGTTGATGCACTGTCTAATACCAGTCCCTGGATCAGAGCAACCAGGCCAAACAGAAAAAAATGGAGCCTTAACACAGCAAAACAGTGCACCCATGAAACTGACAGAGGAATCTGGAGCCAGCACCTCTAAAACTTGAAGAATACCCTTTCAGAACAACTCACTGGCTGATGCTGGCCTAGAGTAGGACTAAGAATGCTACTCCGCGATATGGACCGTCACTAGTGGGTCCTCGTGGCTGGCTAGCTGCCAGGGTGCAATTTTGGGACTATAGCAATTTTTAGATTGTAGTTTGTAGCCTGAATGCCTTCTCTAGTCTATATTTCTTGCGTTTACTGCTTCTCTCTGCCTAATCTCCCTCCGGCCTCCCCCCCTCTATCTTCTGCTGCCCCCTGCTGCCTGTGCCTACCTTGATTTCTGCTAGCCTGTTTAAGAACTGTTTAGTATACCTGAATAGGATTACTGAAAAGCGACTACAGCCATTTTTATAAATTGTAATTTGTAGCCTGAATGCCTTCTCCAGTCTAAATTTCTTGCATTTACTGCTTCTCTCTGCCTAATCTCCCTCCTCCACCTCTATCTTCTGCCACCCCTTCAAACTAGCCACCAGGACCCACCCGGTGCTATCTCTCTCACCTGTTTTGTCTGTGCTAATTGCAACATTTAACCTCTGCCCTCAGTCACTGCCTGCTCCCTGCCCACTGACTTCTCCTGTTTAAATTAACTCTGTTTCTTCTTACTTTCTCTCTTCCAGGAGGTCGCCGCTGACCGGGGCTCCCCAACCACCTCTTCAAGCTTCAGGGAAAAGTGACTACAGCCGTTTTTAGAAATTGTAATTTGTAACCTGAATGCCTTCTCCATCTAAATTTCCTGCGTTTACTGCTTTTCTCTACCTAATCTCCCTCCACCCCCTCTAACTTCTTCTGCCCCCTGCCCAGACTAGCCACCGGGACCCTCCTGGTGCTATCTCTCTCACCTCTTTTGTCTGCTAATTGCAGCATTTAACCTCTGTTCCCAATCACTGCCTGCTCCCCGTCCGCTGAATTCCCTGTTTAAATTAACTCTGTTTCTTCTTCCCTTCTTTCTTCCAGGAGGACGCCCCTAACTGAGCCCCCCAGTCACCTCTTCCAGCTTCAGAGACTGCGGCGCCAACTCCAGCCACCATCCCCCATGCCAAGGACTGCCGCTCGGGGCATCCAGGTACGGTATCTCCACTACTCCCATCAGTGTTTGCTTTATGCCTCTGATTGGCCAGGACCACTAGAGAGAAGGTTTCTATTGGCTTGCCTTCTGAAGCCTGCTTCTGATCTTTCGCATCTGTGTGCTGAACCTCCCTTCTCAGCCGCCGATTTCTCTACCTCAGCTTACTGTCTACTCTTACTTTTTGTCCTGCCCACTCACCCTGGCCCTAACCTCTATTAAATCCACCTTAGCTCCTCCCTCTGTTCCTACTTCCCTCCCCAAGGGTAGACTTCACTGTGGATCACCCAAAAGGAGCTCCTCCTCCTCTTAAAGGGGCATCACTCTTTGCCATGGTGCCAGTGCTTGGGTGACTCCTGAACACCCCCAAGGGCGAAGCTCTGCTCACATGTAGGTGCCTGCCTCCCTCCCACCGTTAGCACTGAGCACTAGTAGCAGTAGCCTCCTGAGCCGTGGCCCACCCTGAATTAGCTCCAGCCTCTCTTCCTTTGTCACCCTCAGCTGCTGAGTTAAACCTGAATGGCCCTTTTTCTGGAATGCAGGCGCCCAATCTGCCCACTGTCACTTCTGGACCTGGGATTTCCTTCCTAGTACTCCCTGTGACAAAAATGTTCACCACGGCTCTCCTGGTTCTTCTTTACCTACTTGGATGACTCAGCCTGGATGAACAACTGACTACCCTACCTCCAACTTTATCTCATGTCACCTATCATGGAACAGTGGCTCAGGCTAAGGTACCACTGGGTACCTCCAACTATAGTGACAACATGATGATAATGCACCTACAAACGTATATGGGGGCACCCAACTGTGCAACAGACAGTGGTACTGCTGCCATATACCTGCCTCTCACCACTCTCAAGTGCAAGCTGCCACATTGCGGCAAATGGAAACATCAGAAAAGGAAGTCTTTAATTACGATCTGTTTCACCACTAGGAAAGCTATACTGCTGCTGCTCCTCCTGTCAGGCAGTGTACATACCAACCCCTGGCTGCCAAACCCCCAAAGGGCAACAGGGAACAGGAAGAATGGAATGTACATGGCAGCCTTGAATATATGCAGCCTGCTTGCCAAATTTGACCAATTCCAGACCTGGACAGCCCTCCACACCCCTGATATCGTCTGCCTAACGAAAACTTGGCTCACGGATAAGATCAGGAACAAAGACATTGCACTCTCTGGCTACCAAGCCTTCAGATGTGATTGGAAGGGCAAGAGAGGAGGTGGGTGCCTTATCTACATCAAGGACTCACTACGGGGCACGGTTCTCCCCATCATGGGTTGGGTGGAGGACCATGAACTGCTCGTCATCGAATTCTGTTTTGGTTAACACTGCAAGTCTCTGGTTATCGCCTCTGTCTAGCTCCCTTCCAAGAAGGCCAGTAAAGGTCTCGCCAAGGTCTTGGATGCTATAGCAACCATCGAAAATCACTATGAGCTCATTGTCACAGGTGACTTTAATATAAATTGGCTTGCCAAAGAGTCACCCTCCCGAAGGACACCGTGGCCAACTCCTACCTCACACAACTAGTGACGGTCCCCATCAGAATGAACTACAAGATGGGTAATAACTCACTCGATTGGCTACTGTTAAGCACGCCCACCAGGGTTAGCAAGGTCACCGTGCTATCCGACGCACTGAATGACCACTCCCCTATCACCTTCAGGAGGTCAAATAAATTTAGAAAGCCCCCCCCCCGCTGTGATCGAAAGTAGGGTACTGATTAAAGGGCAACTGGGTCCCCTCAAAGCAGCCCTCTCCCTTATTGATTGGTCACCCATTGATAAGCTGCTTGTCCTCGATCTTGCACTTAAATTCTTTGCAGATAATTTCAACACAGTGTGTGACAAGTTTGCACCTGTTAAGAAAAGAAAGACTTGCGGCTGCCAAAATGGATGAATTACTGGGGAGCTCCTTGCCCAAAACAAGATGAGGGATAATCTCTGGCTAAAGACAAGAGCCTCTGGTGATGAAAAAGACATGCAGGCTTATAGGACTGACAGAAACAGTTGTACTCAGCTGATTAGACAGACCAAAGCCAACTTCCATAGGGACCAATTGAACAGGAATTGGGGAGACGGGAGGAAGTTCTGGGAAAGCATCAGAAGGTTCCTTGGGAAGGAAGGAAGAAAAGGTACCCCCCCCGATGCTCAATATTAACGGATCAATCTGCACAGACCCATCAACCATTGCTGAATCCCTCAACACCTTGTTCACGGATCAGAGCTCAGTCCTTCCACCAGGCTACCTGAAGCCTCTGGAAGTGACCTCTGGAAATCCCACCTGCCCTGAACGCCCTAAATTTTATTTCAAACAAGTCAGTAAAAGAAGCACTAGGCTATGTAAAGAAGGTCTTGGTAAAAACTAGGCAAGGTAGTGATGGGCTTGATGTGAAATTAGTAGCCCTCGCCCTTGGTGAGCTCATAACCAAACTCTTAAATAAAGCACTCACCCTAGCCAAATTCCCCTCAGTCTGGAAACAAGCTCTGGTGACCTCTGTTTTCAGGAGTGGTGACTGGTCTAGCATTAATAACTGCAGACCCATTTCCATCCTCTCCCCCCCCATCCAAAGCTTTGGCTAGGATTGTGGCAGACCAAATGAATGACTACCTCCATAAACACCAGCTATTCTGCCCCAAGCAACACGGGTTCAGGAAGAACCACAACACCTCAACAGCTCTAGTGGAGTTCTTGGACTTTGTCCACAAGGCTCTGGATGAAGGCAAGTTGGTCGGATCCATCTTCATCGACCTAACAAAGGCCTTCGATACCGCCACCCCCTCCTCCTTAAACAACTCCAGACATTGGGGGTGGCTACAAATGCCATTAATTGGTTTCAAGACTACCTGATGCACAGGTCTCAAAGTGTCAGGGCTGGATGTGCCATATCGGAAGCTAGAGAAATGGCCCTGGTGGTACCTCAAGGGTCAATCCTGGGTCCATTAATTTTCAGTCTCTTCCTGAATGAGCTTCCTTTGGCCTGTGACAGCAAAATCATTCTGTATGCAGATGACACCATCATACTACACAGCGATTCTCAACTCATCCCTCTGCAGAGTGAACTACAGTTATCCTTCTGACAGATTGAGGAGTGATTCTGTGCACATAGACGCCTGCTCAACTATAAGAAAACAAAAACAAAGCTCCTGTCACACACACAACATAAAAGAAAGTATTCCACCATTACTATCTTGAATAATGTTATGGAGCCGCTGGAACAGGTCCACAATTTCAAGTATCTGGGGGTCACCATTGACGACTTCCTCTCCTTTATGCATCACATAGACTCCGTGGTCAAGGCTGTCAATGCCAAACTCGGAGTACTGTACAGGCACAGAAGGAACATAATACCTGCTGCCCTCTGACTCTCCATCACCAGTTCTATACTAACCACTGTTGACTACAGGCTAGTGATTTATGACACAGCCTCTTAGACAGCACTCAAGCAAATTTCCATCGTCCTTAACAAGGCATGTAGGCTCACCCTTGATGCTGATTGACTTATGCACACCTGTTTGCTGTATACTGAAACAAACTGGCTCTCTCTTGGTGACAGGATCAAGTTCCAGACTTGTCTCCTTGGAAGGAAGGCTCTACTTGGCAAAGCCCCCCCCATGCATCTCTGAAACTCTCTCCTTGGCAAAGAGCAAGAACACAACCAGCAGGAGAACTTAGAACACTCTCACTGTGCCTTTCCGGAGAACGATGCAAGGTCAATGCTCCTTTGCCTACAGAGCCCCCCTCTGGCTCAATGAAATCTCAGAGGTCCTGAATAATACCCCAAGTCTCCAAGCCTTCAAGTCTGAACTCAAACGCCACCTGATCTCCATGAACAAATGTGAGTGTCGGCTGGGTGCCTGAAGACACTCTCTGCTCCTGCCTACCTACCATACCCTACCCCTGCACCATCTGGCATGCAAATGGTTTTAAGTTCCCCCGTCCTCTCCTGATCCCTCCCCCAGTCCCCCGTGCCCCCCTGCTCCTGCCTACCTACCCATAACCTGTCCCTGCACCATCCAGCATGCTAATGGTCTTGAGTTTCCTCCCCCTGGTGTCCTCCCTAGTCCCCTCTGCTCCCTCCCCTCCAGTCCCACCACCCTCCTAAGCACCCCCTTTCTCCTCCCCCAGTCACCCACCCCTGGTAACTACTGCCTCCTTTGTCTCCTCCCCATCCCAACCATCCCCTCACCACTCTTCTTCTTCTTTTGACAAGACCTCCTCTGATAGCTGCTACCTTAGTACCTACTCTGCCTCCCCTACTTAACTATCCACTGCAACATAATTCTTGCTGCCCCCCCCTCCCTACGACTATGGAGTAACATAATACAGTTATTTTTGTATATATTTACCATGTTTATGTTGTTTATGTCTGGCTGTGCAATGCCCCAGCTGATGTTGCATATTGTTCTATTTTTTTTTTTGCACAAATTTCTGTTGTAACTGTTACCAATTTCATTAAAGTGATTTTCTAAGGTTTGCCATAACATATGGGAGTAGTAACCTGTAGGAGTTGTAAATCAATCTCCTACCATTCAAACTGCCAAAAAGTGCTGTTTTCCATGGAAAAAAATGTTTTTATTTCTGTGCTGTACTTCATTTGCATAACCCGCCCCTTTTTTATGTTGACTCGTGCTTGCGTGCCAGCCAACATATTGTATTAGGAGCAGATTTGGAGGCACGGTCACTGTTGAGGCGAATGCAGGGCACGCATCAGTAGGTGCGTCCCTCATTCCCCAGTAAGCCAGCATGCAGGCGCCACACCAGGAATACATAATGTGGTGAGCACATCTAAGGAAAGGTCCGCTGCAATGAGAGAAAAGCTCGTCATACACAGCAGCACCTCCTGACGTGCCTTCCCTGGTGAAACATTAGAGTAAACATGGCGGCACGCTGCCTGCCACAATGCCGACTTTGGGGGTGCCCAATCCCCCTGTTGGCATGCCCTGACCCAGTTTATGTGCCAACGGGGGAGCCCACTCCCTGTCAGCATAATGCACCCCCCCCATTTGTTATGTGCTGATGGTGGTGCCCAATCCCCCTCGGCGTTCCCCCGGTATGTGCCGACAGAGGTGCCCAATCCCGTCAGCTATCCCCCAAGCACTCAGCTGGCATGCTGGCAGCCCACCCCAGCATGCCAAATGAACCTGTTAAAAGAAAAAAAAAAAAATGTTCCACAATGTTTTTTTTAACCTGTAAAGAAAACAAACCCTTGCCGTCTGTCCAGCTCCCCGCCCCAACGGCACCCACCCTCCTTCCCCTGCCTCCCCACACCCCTCACCCCATACTTACCTCTGGAGTCTGGTGCGATGATCTTCCGTGGACCGGGAACACATCTGCACTCTTCAAAGCCGACCGCGAACTGAAGAAATTCCGGTTCGTTGTATAATGGCATAAATAGTTTTTTTTTCAATTTTGGTGCATATCTTGGGCATTTTTTGGAATTTTTGCACCAAATTTTCAACATGGGGTTATTGGGGCCCCTCCTCATGAATGAAGTCACTGTCATGGCATTACTCGGTCCCAAAAGGTGATTTTGCAGTCACTGTGCGGAATCACCTTTCAGGACCGAGTAACAAAAAAGACAGTGCCACTGTTCACATGGGGGGGCTCTCAAAAAACCTATGTTGCAAATCTGGTGAAAAAAATCCAAAAAATGGCTGTTTTACGAGCGTGTATTGTGCTGTTTCCACTCACACTCATAACTTTGGGAATTTGTAATATTTTCACACCAGATTTTCAAAATTGGCATTTTCCCACACCTCCTTATGAACAGTACAGCTGTCATTTTACATATTCTGGCCAAAATGTGTTTTTGCACGTCCGGCGAAGAATAGCGTGGTTGCTGTGCAAAATCAGTTTTCGGGACAGTTTCAGAAAATGACAGTGACACTGTTCATGAGCAGAGGTCCTAAAATGTCTATATTGAATATTTGGTGACGAAAGTCCATAAAATGACTGTGTTACAAGCATGTGTTGTGCAGTTTCCACGCACCCTTGTAACTTCGGAAATCTGCAATATTTTCATGCCATATTTTCAACACTGACATTTTTTCACACCTCCTTATGAGCAGTACAGCTTTAATTTTTCACAGCCTGCCCAAAATGTGTTTCCGCACCTGTGGCGCACAACCAATCAATCAATCAATCAATCAAATCTTTATTTATCCAGGCGATCACCATTGAGCAAGCTCATTTACAAGGTGGACCTGCTGTTTGTCAAGGATAGATATACATACATAGAATACATACAAAATGTAGAAGTAAGAATACAGATTTACATTTGAACGGTACAGAATATACATTCCATTGCACTTGTGGGGAACAGGTAAACAACAACACAAGACATTATTGTGGTATGTACATTCTTTCTTATACATGTATGAAGGTGACACTTTATACTGGTCTCAGCCGAAGGATACAGATCATAACCATTTCATCCCTCAGTAACTAATTCTAGCTTGGACGGTGGTCACTAGCTTGGAAGGTGGCCATGGCTTAGAAAGGGCCCAAAAATTCCAACTGAACAACTATTAAAGTGGCATGTAGGAGTAGGTAAAGAAGGGTGCCAAAGGTTCCGAGGGCCAAACAAGGCAGCTGGCTACTTAACAGGTTAGGGAGGGATTAGAAGGGTTGGATTCAAGACTGTGAGAGGTAGATTTAGAGATGAGGCCACTAACAGAACCACTAGAAGCTATGGTAACATTTACAAATTTCGGTAAATGCTTTGTCGTAAAGATGCCTGAACAGTGCTGAGTTTCAGTGAGCTTTGAATCCTTCTCCATAATGAGGGCAAAGCATGACTTATGGCTGCCCTACCAAAGTGGTTACTAATCCTGGGAATTTTTAGGGAAATTAGTGAGTGGCTTCTTATGTCATAGCTACTAGGAGGACTTAGAGGAAGGCAGGCAGCAATGTATTCCGGGAGTTTATTGGTGAGAGCTTGAAGTGTCCAAATGGCTGCATTTCTATGCCGTCTGAATTGTAGCGAAGGCCACCCTACTGCAGTGTATAGCGAGCAGTGGTGCGTGGAGGATGGAAGGCCAGTTATAAATCTTAAGGCTCTGTGGTACAATACATCCAATTTAGCAAGTTGCGAGACAGGACATTGGCCATATATAATGTCAGCATAATCAATTAATGATAGGAATGTAGAATGAACAAGCTGTCTTTTTGCAGTCTCTGTAAGGAGATGTTTAATTCTGTAGAAGAGGCCAAGCCTTTGCCTAAGCTTTTTCAGTAATTCTTCAGTATGTTCTTTAAAAGAGAGTTTGTTATCCAGCCATATACCCAGGTATTTGAATTTCGGCACAAACTCAAGATTTTCACCAAGTAGGGTGGTTATAGGAGGAACAGTGTCAGTGGCTGCAGTGTTGGCCCCGTGCTAGATGGAGCAAACAGCATTGCCTTGTTTTTTTTTGCGTTTAGCAAAAGCTTTTTGTCGATGAGCTGGTTTTGCAGCTTATTGAAGTCATCTTGTAATGCAGCGCATGCGGCTCCAGAGGAGTCTCGACTTAGGTAAAGCACTGTATCATCGGCGAATAAATGGAGACTGGCTTCTTCGATTCCTAAGTTCAGGTTGTTAATATAGATGTTGAACAGTAGTGGACCCAGTATGGAACCCTGTGGGACTCCTCTCTTTATTGGTTTGAGTGGTGAAAGCTCTCCTTGGCCTTTATTTGTTGCTGTCTATCTGTGAGGTAGTTCTGGAACCAGTCCAGTGTGATTGAGTCCATGCCTAAATTATTTAGCGTGGAAAGTAGACAATGGTCAACGGTATCAAAAGCCTTGCTAAGATCTAAAAACACCGCACAAACAAATTTTTTCTTGTCCAGATCCCATTGCCAGTCGTCAGTGACTTTGGCCAGTGCAGTAATAGTGCTGTGTTTGGTTCTAAATCCAGACTGCATGGGGTTAAGAAATTCAGAGTTGTCCAGGAAGGATCTCAACTGTGTATCCATGATTTTTTCCAACATTTTCGAAAGTATAGGTGGTAGGGAGATTGGCCTATAGTTGTTCAGATCACTTGGGTCCCCTGCTTTGTATAGCAGAATAACATGAGCAGTTTTCCATTCTGCAGGAAGAGAGCCTTGGATTAGAGACAGGTTAAATAAGTGCATTATTGGTGCTGCTAGTATGTGATAAGCTATTTTCAGAAAGTATGGGTCAAGCAATTCAGCTCCTGCGCTCTTTCTAATGTCTAACTGTAGCAGAAGGTCTTCAACTTCTTTCAAGGTGATTAATGAAAAGGCGAAGGTCCTGCCTTTGTTGTTTATTTCTAGGGACTGTGCTTAGATCTGTGGCCGAAGACTACTTACTGGTGCTTTATCGAAAGCCAAGCCAGCGGTGGCAAAGTGATTATTGAAAGCTTGAAGAATCTCAGATTTATCAGTGACAGAGACATTGTCAATGGTAATTTTAGATGGGAGCACACTACCCGGTGAATGGCCTGACATTTCCTTAATAGTGGACCAGAACTTGGTAGGATTATTAGATGCAGAGAGCAATTCTGATTGATAAAAAGTAGCCTTTGCCTCCCTGGTCATTTTGTGCAGGCATTTCTAGCTGATCTGAAAAGACACAGTCAGATTCTGCATGTGACTTCAGGCCTTTTCCACAGTAGATCTTTTTAGTAAGGCTTTCTTCAAGTCTGGTGAAAACCAGCGGCAGGTCCTGGTTTTATTCTAGCTTTGATTATAGGGGCATGGATATTTAGGGCACCAGTTCTGATTTCGTACAGGACATCATAGGCATCACTTACCGATTTAGCTAGGTAAAAACTCTGCCACTGCATAGAGTTTTTTAGGTAATTGAAATAGGCCAGAGGGTCAAAGTTACATCTGGATCTTTTGGTGGAGAACTTTGATGTAGATAGTGGATTTGGGATGGTTCTAATGCCAGCTATGAGGCAGTGGTCACTAATATCAGCTGGAAGGATTCCGGCATGTGAGAAATGGTGAGGATCATTGACAAGTAGCACATCCAGAAGGCTGCTTCTCGTTGGATTCTTGTTGTTGATGCGCGTAGATTCAGATATTAGTTGAGTGAATCCATGTGAATCACAGAAATGTTTCAGGGGTAATGACCCACTAGTTAACCAGTCATAGTTTAGATCACCTAGTAAAATTGTCTCCATAGAGGAAGCGTCCATTTGTCCAGACAGGTGAGTCAGGAGCTGAGATCCTGCTGCAGGTGGTCTATAGCAGCCTATCACACGAAAAGCCCCAGAGTGAGATGGCTCAATTTTAAGAAACAGGCATTCGAAACCTCCCGCAATGGAGGTAGCATCTAATACAGATACTGTGAATACGTTTTTAACATAAATGGCTATTCCCCCCCCCCAGTCCTTCTATCTGCTCTGAAGAGAAGGTAATTGGGGATATTGACCTCACTGTCCGGTGTGGATGCTCGGAGCCAAGATTCCGATATCACCAGAATGTCTGGTGCAGTGTGGATAATCCAGGCCTGGACAGACTCCAGCTTTTTTAACAGGCTACAGACATTGGTATGTAGGAAACTGAAACCTTTCAGATGATTAGTTTCGGATGGTGATGAGATCAACCTTGGGGGACCAGGATTAAGTTCGATGTCTCCTGAGTACAGTAGCAGGAGGAGGAGAATTCTTCTCAGGTTGTGAAATAAATTTTTAAAGGCACGAGGCTTTCTGCATTTGTTACAGACTAGGGCGCATGGGTCCATAGATCGGGTCATCCTCTTGTTTTGCCCTGTAGATATATAACTTAAGAACCATGTAGGGTAGTAGCGGCCTGTGCAGTGTTTGATTGCCTGGGGTTTGAGGACGTACTTAGAAGAGCTGGTTACTGTGCCACTATCAGAGGATTCAACAAGCTTCGGTTGAATTAGGGGCAGACAAGGGCAGTATAATAAGTAGCTATTATTAATATATGGGTATACTGTCTGCTTGGGACATGTCTCTATAGGAATATCATAGCTGTCATGAGGGCCAGCCATACTACATAGCAGAAAGATGATGGCTATTAGACAAAGCCACTTGAGGCTTCCCATGTTTGATTTTACACAAAGGCAGTTGTTATATATATATAGATGTTACCTCAGCAGGGTCTTGTTGGACAATACTCAGTGTAATCAGTAGATTGTAGTTTTAGTGGAGACACATCTCATGGCCTCATTTGGTAATTTGGATCTAACTGAAAGGCAATGAGTATCTGAACGAAGGAGCGCCTCTAGTAAGCAGGAGAAATATTTTTACTAAGGTAGTGACTGTGCCTAATTATAATGGGCAGGCCAATGAAAGAGAGGAAACTGTGGGCGAAGCACGGTGGGCTATAAAACAATGCTCGGGAAGGGGGATGGGCGAAAAATTGCGGCTTTGCCGTACCTGCCTAGCTGGAGGGATCCGGGGCGATGGTCTCGAGCGGCGGCTTCAGAGGCGCCGTCTGCCCGGTGGCCGCTCGTCCTACGGCCGACGACTCCAAGAGTCCCTAAGGAGACAGAAGGAGGGACTATTAATAGCAGTCCCAGTCGTCAGAGAGTGGGCAGACCAGAGGTGTTGCAGAGCAAGAATTTGCAGGACAAAGGAGGCGATTTCCTGGGCGCCCCTATGTCTCTCTTGTCTGCTCAAGATCCAAGAAAGGACTGCAATGGCTATGACCTGCTCCCTCCTCTAACACCTGCAGCAATAATATGCAAACAGTATAGGCTAGTACAGACAATCAGGCATTAAAACACATTAATATAAACAAGAATACAGCTCCTTTTTGCAAAAATTGGTTTCCAAAAGCAGTTTTAGATGTTGAGCCAATCGGAAGCCGCCAAGGAATGGCGCTCGCGACAATGGCGTGGTCGCTGTGGGAAATCAACTTTTGAGACAGATTAGCAAAATCACAGCACCACTGTTCATGAGGAGAGGTCCCAAAATGCCTACGTTGAAAATGTGGCTAAAAAATTCCCAAAAATAATTGGGTTACGGATGTGTGTTGCGCAGTTTCTATGCATGCTCATGACTTCACCAATTTTTCATATTTTCACTCCAGATTTTCAATGTTGCCATTTTTTTACACCTCCTCATGAACAATACAGTTGTCATTTTCCACATCCTGCCCAAAATGTGTTTTTGTCCCTGTGTCACCAAACGGCATAGCTGCTGTGCAAAACCACCTTTCAGCTAACAAACTGATTGTGCTGCTCTTCATAAGGAGGGGTCACAAAAAGCCTATGTTGAAAATTTGGAGTGAAAATATCAACAAACACCTACAATGTTAGGGTTTCCAACTGTAACACCCAACCCTGTAGAGACTGCCAGGTGTCAGGGGTGTGACTTGGGATCACTGGCTGTAATGCTCACTCCATTTCACCCCCACCCTGCAGCCAGTGACAGGCATTGAGGTGTGCCTTGGAGTGTTCGGCCCTAA
The DNA here is from genome assembly GCA_016271365.2 of Neoceratodus forsteri. Taxonomy (NCBI): domain Eukaryota; kingdom Metazoa; phylum Chordata; order Ceratodontiformes; family Ceratodontidae; genus Neoceratodus; species Neoceratodus forsteri. The sequence continues at coordinate 1,775,902,209 of CM057450.1, read as the reverse complement.
AGTTCACCCCATTCTCCTATATTGCACCCATCTCAGCGTATTTCCTTATGGAATGGGCTAAGTATAAGGCCCAAAGACCCCAAAGCACACCACGACACTTGTCAGTGTCTACAGGGTAGGGAGAGGCCCATTCTCCTATACTGCACCCGTCTCAGTGTATTTCCTTATGGCATGGGGTAAGTATAAGGCCCAAAGACCCAAAAGCACACCACAACACTTGTCAGTGTCTACATGATTGGGTGAGGTAAAATGGCATGAGCGTTATAACTGACGCCCCAAAGGCACACCCCAGCGCCTGTCAGTCTCTGCAGGGTGGGGGTGGGGTTGGCATCAGTTCCATACTTCACTGCCATTCCTATTATGCATCTCTAGCTCCTGCACTACTAATGCCAATTCCAGCGAGACAACATTCGGCATTGACAAATGCTTGTTTTTCTCAGTACTGCAACCCTAACCATGACATCATGCAAGGGAAACAACATTTTGAAATGGAGATCTCTGTTGGTCAGTCTTGGTATTAAAGGCATCCTTTTCTTTCACAATTTTGGACTCCTAGCATAAGCTTGACACCAAAGAAATAGAAAAGTATTCTGACCCATAATTACACTCCTGAACTACTTACAGTCATTCAGGCCCTATAACATAAACATAGAAACATATCATCATGCTCCCGCATTCTGACAGGAGCTGTCACTTCAGACCTGTCACTTCACCAGCAGTTAGTAAAAGTCAAATGTAACCCCTAGGTGACGCTATCCCAAGGGCTACTACCCCTGCCTGCTTGGCTAGTAGCAGGTTAAGGGGCCTGAGTTTTGAAATGGGTGACTCCACCCGGAGGTCAGGGTTGGTAGTGGTCAAGCTAACCTGGGCACAGCCCTCCGGGACACTGTAGCCCCCCCTCTTTCCTTACTAGAGGCCGGGACAATACACAGTAATCACTTTCACAATACCCCTGATACACCACACAAGTACCCACACTGTTTGCACTTACCACTGGGGCTTTCTTCTGGCAAAACAAGGTTATATACTGCAAATATCAGCAGTACAGTACTCTTGCACAAACTGGAACCACAGTCAGGGTAAATGCAAAAAAGAGTTAGATCTGATTTATTTAAGGGTCTTGAACAAGGGAGGGGCGTAATCAGGTTAATTTGCTTAAAGGCTCGATCAGTCAAACAGTTATGCATGCACTTCAGGGTCCATAAACAGTCACACACTCTGGGTACCCAGATGGAGAATGGTGGGCTAGCCAGGAACATTGCAGCTGGTTGGGGCCCTGTGATGGAAGAAAACAACATGCACAACATACACTATTTGTAATCCGGAGCCGGAGGGCTCAGTTCATGAAAAAAAACAACAAGACAATCAGATGACACACTTTCAGATTAGGCTGTTGTTGCTGGGAGCTAGCCTGATTACTCAAGATACCCAAGACTGGATACAAGCTGGATGAAAATTGAGACAGCAGGTGGTTTATCTGGATTGCCAGGAGAAGCAGGACCTACACGAGTCACCGAGGCATCATTCCTGTTCAAACGTGGAGCAGGGGGCTGATCCACAGGCAGGTCTCTTGTCAGTGGCTTTCTCTGTGCAGTGGAGTAATCTGGCAGGACCAGCATGGCATGGCCCAGGCCGAATGGAGATGAACGAGGATTCAGTTCAATTAGGCTGGATAAAGCTTCCAGCAAGCAAAACACAGTTCACACAGTGGGCAACCAAATCACGACCCACTTTCAATACACAGCACATTTACATGTAAGGAAATATTACTGTACCAGGCAAACCGCTCTCCGGGAACGATCGCAAAGTCTCTGCACAAACCGGGGATTCCAAAGCAGCTGGAAATCCTGACAGGCCGATCGCATTCAGCAAATCTTCAGTCTTCTTCAGGTTAAAGCCTGGTTACAGTCCAGTGGCTTAAATAGTCCTCAAAACTCTGATTCAGTCCGAATAAACTCTATTTTCCCCTCTCAGGGAGAGCAGGCAGACAGGCAGGCAGGCCAAAACTCAGCCCTTTCACAGTTCTCTCATGCAAAACTACACAAAACTGCTGCTCAAACTCACTTGAGCTGTTACTTCTTCACTTCTCAGCTCAAATACTGAAACTAGCTGTTGCAGCCTGGGAAATTCCCTAAGATCCAAAAGGCTCGGTTGGCTGATCCTCCTGACAGCCACAACAAAGGCTCCCCCGTCAGGAGCAAAAAGGTGCAAAATGCCCAAAACTACAATTCCTACAGATTTTGACTCCAGACAGCTCCTGTAGTCCGGCTCCATTTTAGGTCCCACCAGTACTGATTGTTCCAAATCGCAGTCCAGGACCAAGATAGTGGAGATAAATAAAACAGTCCTTGCTGCAAAGAAGACAGGTTAGACAAACTACATTATTCATTATCACTCTAAATGATTTTCATCAAATAGTTACATCTTTCAACAGAGCTCTCTCTCAGATTACTTATGATTGCAATCCAGGCAGCTCTTAAAGAGACAGTACACAGAGGTTATACAGGCACTCTCTGGGAATCACATTTAAACTGCTAAAACGCAGGACACTAGCCTGGCAGTAAGCATTTAGGTAAGCTTGAGGAAGGCTTTTCGGGAACCCCCATTTGTAAGGGGGGGTTGCACCCTTCTCTGCCTGGAGAAAACTTGGCATCCGTGTCAAGTCTGTACCATCATGCATCAGTTAACATAAACTTCTTACTTTACTATACATATTCACTACTCTTCATGATACTATATCCATTCTGACAACACATTGTGCATATTTCACACAGGTAAATTGAACATTACTATACTGAATCGGGTAATAATTTCTTGTACCTTAAACAATGCAAGAGGGGGCCCTTCCCTATCAACTAACTTGGGGCTAGAGGGGGCAGGGGCACCATGGTGAGAGGGGATGACAAGTAACCTGGAATTGGTTGTCAGGCTCAATTTGAGCAGTGAACTTGGTGAGACATAAACACCTTTGTGCACCACATTGAAAAGCAAATCCACTGGCCTCCCGGGAGAATTATAACCGAGGTGTACTACTGGCTTGACAGCTCGGTCAAGTCTTTCTGAGGCAGACAACTACAGTCTCTGTACTCTCAGCACTGGTCTTGGGACTCTTGTCACTTGTGAGGGGTGCCTCTGCCTGGATGGGAACATCCAAACTTGGGGCACTGTTGGCTCCTTGCTCTGCAAGCTCTGTTTCTACAACACGTGACTCATTCTGCAAAGGCTCAGGCACAATCAAGCTTTGAGGCACTGAAGGGGGGTGGTCAGCACTCTCATAGTGTTCTTCAACTTCTGGTATGTCACCAGAAAGACTCAAACCCTCAGCCCCTTCTTCAGCAAATCATACAGTTTCACAATACACAGAGACTCAACATCTTCAGACGTGATACTTTGCACTTCACTTTCTGGGAGCATTGGCTCCAAGGATGAAGCTGGGGGGTAAAGCAGTCCAGAAGGCCCAGCTTCATCCCCACAATTTATCAGGGGATTACCTCAAAACAGCTGACTCAGTTCGTAAGAGGGGTAATAGGCATGGTCGTATTCACTTTCGTCAGAAGTGGACTGACAGTCACTATCATTCTAGGCCTGCTGAGGAGGAAACCTTAAATCTGTGACCACTGGGGTAGGTTGACGCTGTCTCTTTCTTGCAGCAGCATGAGTCACTGGACCAGGGGGCTCAGTTTCTGGGGCTTCAGCCTTAATCATGACTTGGCCAATAGGTAGCAAGTGGTTACGGTGCATGGTCTTGACAGCTTTGGAGTTGTTCTCTGGGCACACCTTGTACACAGGTAAATCATCCAACTTTTCAACTACTACATGGGGAAGATGGTGCCGCTGATCGGCAATTTTGTGTTTACCATGCAGTCCCAAATTGCGTAACAACACACGGTCTCCAGGTAGAAGCTCTTGAGCCTTTACTTTTTTATCATGCCTCTCTTTGTTGGCTAGATTTCTCTTGGTGGCCATTGTCTGGGCCGGTTGATAGGAATGGTTCAATTGAGCTTTCAGTTTTTTGTACATATTGCAAATAGTTTTCATCTCAGACCCCATCTGCAGAGACCCCAAAACAGACATCAACTGGCAGCCGGGCCTCTCTCCCAAACGTGAGGCAGTAGGTGGAGAACCCAGTAGCATCATTTTTCATGCAATTGTATGCGTGTACCAAGGTACTAACCTGCTGGATCTATTCATGCTCGTCTTTTGGGTGGAGTGTGCCCAGCATGTCAAGAAGGGTGCGGTTAAAATGTTCTGGTTGAGGGTCTCCCTACGGGTTATAGGGGGTGGTTCTTGACTTTCGCATCCCCCATAGAGAGAGCAATTCTTTGATTAGCCAACTCTCAAAGTCTCTGCCTTGATCAGAATGGACAAAGAAACTTTCCACTAGCACCTTGGCCACGGTAGATGCCTTTTGATATTTGGTGGGAAAAGCTTTTGTATACCATGAGAAATGGTCCATAGCCACTAACACATTGCCAATGTTCCGCTGATCAGGTTCTAAACACAAGAGGACTATGCAGACTAGTTCCATGGGGGCACTGGTAGTAATATTAACAAGGGGGGCTGCAGCCCTCTGAGACAGGGCTTTTCTTTGCAGGCAGCGACTACAAGTCTTTACATGGTGCTCAACATCAGCCCCCCATTTTGGTCCAGTAGAAGTGAGATCGTACCAGGTCAAGGGTTCTGTCAATACTGAGGTGCCCCATGTGATTGTGGAGGGACCTCAGTACCAAATCTTTAAAGGCCGTGGGCAGGACCATTTGCTGCTTGTCTACTTTGCCACTACAATCTACTGTCTCTCTATACAACAACTGATTGAGCAACTTCAATCTGGGGCCTTCTCTAAACAATAAAGCAGTTCGCAAGTCAGTGGAACGTAACTTAGACACATCTTTCCCTGCACGCAGGGCATCACGTGCTGGCTGAATCATAGGATCTTGGGATTGAGCCCACTGAATACTGTCATTGTCAAACTGAGGTAGTGCACTAATATCTAGAGCAAAGAAGTGGCAATAAGCAGCTGGTATGTAGGTGTCAGAAGGGCCCAAGCAATCTACTAAACAGTCCACTGTATCCACAGACATCTGTTCATCTCTATCAAACTTTGGGCACAATGCTCAAATGTCAGGTTCAGACAGCCTGACCCAGTCGATCTTGGAAGTGGGCCTTCATGATAGGGCATCAGCATCAATATGGTTCAGGCCTGGTCTGTATTCGACAGCATAATCATAGGTTGATAATGAAGATAGCCACCAGTGTTTGGTGGCATCTAACTTAGCTGAAGTCTGTACATAGGTCAATGGGTTATTGTTAGTCTTCACCAATATCTTTGCCCCATAGAGGTATTCATGAAACTGGTCGATGGCCGATTTTAGCGCAAGGAACTCCAACTTATGCACAGGGTATTTTTGTTTGGATGGGGTCAAGCTCCTACTGGTGAAAGATACTGGTCTCAGGCCATCCTCATGGTCTTGATACAGCACCACTTCGAGAACCTGCAGACTATCATCTGTATGCAGCACATAGGGTTTGGTGGGGTCAGCATAGGCGAAGATGGGGGCGTGGGTGAGCTGGTATATGATCTCATGGAAGGCTGCTTCACAGTCAGGTGTCCAGCAGGGCCCGAAGAGTTCACCTGGGTGGCAGTATACTTTTTATGGTTCTTTAACTGACCCTCTTTTGTATTTACGACTGGAAGGAGGGTAACCCTGGGTAAGGTTCAAGAGTGGGCAAATCACCTTGGCATAGTCTTTTATTAACCTGCGTTAGTAGCCACAGAGCCCCAGGAAACATTGTAGTTCATTCAGATTAAGGGGCTGGGGCCAAGTAGTCAGTGCTTTGACCTTACTGGGATCATTCTCTATCCCTTTTGTAGATACTTTGTGCCCCACATACTTCACGGAGGTTTGGAAAAACTGGCACTTGTCAATGTACAGCTTGAGGCCGAAGTCTTCCATTCGGTCTAGGACTTTAAACAGTCGGTTCTCATGCTCCTCTAAGGTGCTCCCAAACACAATGACATCGTCCAAGTACACCAGGCATTTCAGCAAATTCATATCTCCCACTGCACATTCCATCAGTCACTGACAGGTGGCCGGGGCACCAGATGTCCCCTGTGGCATCCTCAGAAACTCATAGAACCCCAACGGACAGATGAAGACTGTTTTCTCACGGTCTTCCAGGGCCATCAGGATCTGGTAGTATCCGCTGTGAAGATCCAACACTGAGAACCATTTGCTCCCATTCAAGGAGTCCATGGCATCTTGTATACGAGGCTTAGTGTATTGGTCTGGGATAGTCCGCAGGTTCAGGGTTCGATAATCAACCCGCATCCTCACAGACCCATTCTTCTTATGCACAACCACAATGGGAGAGGTGTATGGGCTCCTGGATTCTTGTATCATGCCAGCAGTGAGCATTTCCTGCAGGTGTCTTCTCACATCATCTATGTTTGCTGGGGCCAGGCGTCGGGACCTCTCTCAAAATGGCCATTCATTGTGCAGGCGTATGTGATGCTCCACACCCTGGACACATCCCACATCCCATTCCTTCAACAAAAACCCTTGGTCTCTCTGGGCAAGTTTCTTACTAATTCTAGCCATTGATTCAGCTGGCAACAGGGAGTCACCAAAGTCAAACAAGTCTGGGGTCATGCTCTCCTTCTCACCAGGGTGATTGTTGCTGGGCAATACTGCAGTGTCTGCGCAGTGTACTGTAGCTGGGGTGCACCCTCTGTTCACCTGGATCTCCCGATCTGACACACTGTGAATCTGGGCCATCACTCGTCGTGCATAGGCATGGGCACGAGCAGGCAAGATGCTGGGCTTGACCAATAATCCTTCTGGCAATTTTCCAGCGCCTGGCGCATCCAACAAAGTATTTTGTTCTTGACATCTTTCCGTAGGTGGACCTCCCCTTGAATGGTACACTGGGTGCTAGGGGCCAGTACACTGAATCGGGATCCTTCTTCCACACAATCCCCACTGGTTCATCCTAGTCTACTTCTTCAGGTTTCTGTTGCAGATCATAGGCCCTCTTGATCAGAGCTGGAATTCTCATGGCCCTCTCAGTCCGTCGCCCTTGTTTCTCATGACAGAGTTGCGCCAGTCTCCCAGACATATGGGGGGTTGTACCAATTAACAGGGGAACCCCATCATACAGTCCGGTTGGGGGGACACACTAGGGCCAATGTCTCTAATCGCTCTTCTACACCCGTTGCAGTTGCAGGAAAAGACAATCAGAGGTGGACACACCCTAGGTAGGGATAAGACTTGTCGCTCAGGCCTCACACATGTAGGCCTTCCAGGGATTGCAAAGGCACATCAGATAAGTGTTTGTCATACCAGTCCTGGAATGCAATGGTCACTTGCGACCCACTGTCAAGCACAGCCTGAGTATGAATACCATTCACAGTCACCGTAGTCTCCATTGAAGGGCCCACTATTTTGGACCAGTCTGGACAGGCAGTAACAGAGGCCTGGACAATTTAGCCACAAAGAAATTTGAGTTAGGGTTTCTCGAACCCTCACTGCGGTCATTTTGGGCACCTCTTGGCCATTGATTTGCTTTTTGGGGCACCCCTTGGCTATTGATTTGCTTTTTGGAGCTCCCCTTGGAGTCTGTTTACTACTGTTTCTAAGTCCTTCTGAGACCGGCGTTCTCTTTTCATATGGCCATCCTTTCCACCGTTGTGACAAATGGTAGACTCCTGCATCATCCTGGGAGAGAACATCGTATGAGGAACTGAAACAGTAGTAAGAGACTGGGGTCTAGTATCTGCTTGCAGTGTTGAGAGTGGTGCAATTGTCTTAACAGTTCCTTTAGAGTGGCAGTCGATCTGGTGATCTCAGCCTTGGAGCCACCCTCCGTACCAGATGCCTAAGGGTGCACCCCCAACCCCATGGCAGTCACATCCTGAAAGGGACCAAAATCTTGTTCCATGGGGGAAACCCTTGCAGAGGCACCCATCTTCAACTCTTGGACTTCCTTTAGTAGCTCGTCTTTCCAGTGCTTAGCCCAGGGAGGGAAGTCCTTTGCATTCTCAGAGTGCTCGTTAAGTGCCGACATTTACCCCTGAGCCTCACTTGACTAATCACTCTCTGTCACTTGCACAGCAGCAGCAGACATGGGTGCAATTTCCCCATGGGGTCGCCTTTACTCAACCCCCCGAATTTCTTTCATTAGCTCGTCATAGGAGGGGGGGCAAACTTAAGGATCCGGTCCAGCCTAGCTCGATCTAATTCATTTTATTGCAAACTTCCCTTTCTGAGGCACTCTTGTAGCAGCTTTTCAAGCCGAGATACATACATAGACAATGACTCCCCTGGGTACTGCTGAGCGTTTCTTACTGTCCATCACAGATCCTCATGTGAATCTGGGCTCCCATACACATTTTCCAATGCATCAAGATAGTCCTGTGCAGTTGCTTCGAGGTTATTGGCCTGCTTGGCACGGATGGTAGCCAGGGCAGGACCTCTGAGGCTCTTACTCAACCTCTTTAATTTCTCAGCTTCTGAGCATTGCCATTCAAGTACTAGAGGGGCAACATAGTCTATCCAGGTCTCCCAGTCATCCTCCCCCTGGGGGGTTGGGAGGGTGCTCTAGAAGATTCTTAGCCTTCAGTAGGAGTCGTGACTAATGGCAGGTACAGATATAGGGGCCAGCATTGGCATGGGCACAGAAGGCAGGGCAGTAACAGGTGCTGGAGTTGGAGGGAGTGTTGGGGAAGGAACTCCTCCAGGTGGCAGGAATAGTTTCTTAAAGTCCTCTACAATTTTCACTTCCTCCAGCAACAACTTAGCAAATTTATCCTCAAAAGTCTCAGATAATGGTGGGAGCTCATCCTCCCCGGGGTCTTTACTGTCTTTTGTTATCACTCTCCAGGCAGCTGGAACCCCTTCTGGGGCAATAGTCTGTGGCACTTTAGAGCTGTCCATGAGGTCACTACACTCTACCAAGGCTATGAAAGTTTGGGCGATCAAATCAGCCTGTCGACCCACCACCACAGGGTTTTTTAAACATTCAACTTTGGACAGTGCTCCCTCTACAGTATCTTTATTGGTACCCAGGAGAATATCCAGTATAAGTAGAGGATTTTTGGGGTTTATTTATTTATTTATTTGCTTTTGTTAACCGGGTAGGCACACTAGACAGCCATGTGCCTATTTTCAGGTGCGACCCGGGAGAGTTACAGGTAAAACTTCATACAGCAACAATTGAGGAAGCATTAGAAATACATAGGAAGGCAGTTACAAGTAAATACTTCGTACATAAACAACAGAGGGAGCATAAGGAATACAGAGAAAGATAACAGGCAATTCAGTGCTGGCTCTAAAGCAAGGTAGGGATACATTGAGCAGTTGGGGAACAGAGAAGAGTGTATAAGAAATACACAGGCAGTTACAGGGCTAGCTCTAGGGCAAAGTTGGCACAGAATTCATATAGAAATACACAGGCAGTTACAGGGCTAGCTCTAGGGCAAAGTTGGCACAGAATTCATACATATACGATTGAGGAGACAAGAAACATAACTGAATTAACAGGCAGTTCAAGGCTGACTCAAGGACAAGGTTGGCATAGTGCATAGTGCATAGTGGGTTGATCTCCTGCCCAGTACACCACCCCACCAACTGGTGTGTAGCCATTTCTACTGGGGTAGCCATTAATCTTTAACAATAATTAGTAATTTTTGGCCACTAGAAGGAACAAAATCCCAGCGGCGAGCCTCCAAAATGTAACCCCTAGGTGGTGCTATCCCAAGGGCTACTACCCCTGCCTGCTGGGCTAGTAGCAGGTTAAGGGGCCTGGGTTCTGAAACTGGTGCCTCCACCCGGAGGTCAGGGTTGGTAGTGGTCAAGCTAACCTGGGCATAGGCCTCCGGGACACTGTAACCCCCTTTTCCTTACTAGTGGCCGGAACAATACACACAATCACTTTCAATACCCGATATACCACACAAGTACCCACACTGTTTACACTTACCACCAGGGCTTTCCTCTGGCCTGGCCCTGGGGACCCCCTGTAAAACACGGTTATACACTACAAATATCAGCAGTACAGTACTCTTGCACAAACTGGAACCACAGTCAGGGTAAATGCAAAAAAGAGTTAGAGCTGATTTATTTAAGGGTCTTGAACAAGGGAGGGGCCTAATCAGGTTAATTTGCTTAAAGGCTCGATCAGTCAAACAGTTATGCATGCACTTCAGGGTCCATAAACAGTCACACACTCTAGGTACCCAAATGGAGAATGGTGGGCTAGCCAGAAACATTGCAGATGGTTGGAGCCCTGTGATTGAAGAAAACAACATGCACAACACACACTATTTGTAATCTGGAGCAGGAGGGCTCAGTTCGTGGAAAGAAAACAACAAGACAGTCAGATGACACACTATTAGATTAGGCTGTTGTTGCAGGGAGCTACTCTGATGGTTACTCACGATACTCAAGACTAGACACAGGCTGGACAAAAATTGAGACAGCAGGTGATTAATCTGGAGTGCCAGGAGAAGCAGGGCCCAGACGATTCGCCGAGGCATCATTCCTGTTCAAACGTGGCGCAAGGGGCTGATTCCCAGGCAGGTCTCTCGTCGGTGACTTTCTCTGTAAAGTGGGGTAGTCTGGCAGGGCCAGCGTGGCATGGCCCAGGCCAAATGGAGATGAATGTGGATTCAGTCCGATTAGGCTGGATACAGCTTCCAGCAAGCAGAACACAGTTCACACAGTGGGGAACCAAATCACGACCCACTTTCAATACACAGCACATTTACATGTAAAGGATTCTACGGCACCAGCAAGCAGAACACAGTTCACACAGTGGGGAACCAAATCACGACTCACTTTCAATACACAGCACATTTATATGTAAGGAAATTCTACTGACCAGGCAAACCACTCTCCGGTCACTATCGCAAAGTCTCTGCACAAACCGGGGATTCAAAAGCAGCTGGAAATCCTGACAGGCCGATTGCATTCAGTGACTCTTTGGTCTTCTTCAAGTTAAAACTTGGTCACAGTCCAGTGGCTTAAATAGTCCTCAAACTCGGATTCAGTCTGAATAAACTCTATTTTCCCTCTCAGGGACAGCAGGCAGACAGGCATGCCAAAACTCAGCCATTTCACAGTTCTCCCATGCAAAACTACACAGAACTACTGCTCAAAATCACTTGAGCTGTTACTTCTTCACTTCTCAGCTCAAAAACTGAAAGTAGCTGCAGCAGCCTGGGAAATTCCCCAAGATCCAAAAGGTTTGGTTGGCTGATCCTCCTGTCAGTCACAACAAAGACTTCCCCTTCAGGTGCAAAAAGCCCAAAACAAAAATTCCTACAGATTTTGACTCCAGCCAGCTCTTGTAATCTGGCTCCATTTTAGGTCCCACCAGTACTGATTGGTCCAATTCGCAGTCCAGGCCAAGATAGCGGAGATAAACGAAACAGTCCTTGTTGCAAAGAAGGCAGGTTAGACAAACTACATTATCATTATCACTCTAAATGATTTCCATCAAATAGTTACATCTTTCAACAGAGCTTCCTCTCAGATTACTTTTGACTGCAATCCAGGCAGCTCTTAAAGAGACAGTACACAGAGGCTATACAGGCACTCTCTGGCAATCACATTTAAACTGCTAAAATGCAGGACACCAGCCTGGTAGTGAACATTTAGTTAAGCTCGAGGAAGACTTTTCGGGAACCCCCATTTGTAAGGGGGTTACACAAACATCTACATAGACTGGTAAATTATCACTGCTGTAAACACTACCAAAATAGACTGTACTTTGATTAGGTAGACATAAAAATCAGTTATTTCTGTGGTCACTACAGAAATAGGAGACTACATCTCTCAGTAAAGAAATGTCAGCTAGATCCTAAATGCACATTGTCTTGTTTTGAAAATAAACATATGAGAGCTTTTATTGTTGAAGCCACGTCAGAAATGTGAGTCTGTATCTCACAGTAAGGAAATTAGAAAACAACTACTTAGTGTACCCACAATGCCTTGCTACATATATGCCTACTGTGTACCCCTTTCCTCTCTACCCCAGATGTATATCTGGAAATGAGCCTATTTGCTCAGTATATCTTTTCTGGTGAAACGTGCTCAGTATGTCTTTTCTGGTGAAACTTTTAAATAAATAAATATTTCTACATATTAAGTGCTATACTGCAGTCACCACTACCAAAATAAGGGACTGCACCTCTGAGTAACAAACACTTAAGCCAATTTAAAATTTACCCAGAATTCCGTGTTGCTGTATGTAAAACATTGATAGTTCCCTTGCATGACATCATTCTGGGGGTGTAGCCACACACAGAAAACTGGAGGGTGGGCAGAAACAAAGTGCTGCTAAAACATAAAAAAAATGACAATGAAAGATTTTTTTATAAAACACATTGCAGCTTCAGCATCTGAAGCATGGGCGGCAATGGCATACCATGTGAAAAAAGCATCTGCAAAACCTTAGAAAATCACTTTAACGTCATCTGAATCGTCTGCATCTGCTTATTTGACGTGGAACCTTTGTAAAGCAGCTACTGATCAAAGGTTTTTTTTTCCAAAATGCAAAATAAATAAATAAATATCTGACGAGATGCATTTCGGTGCCTTTGGAGGCTAGATGCTTTTTGATCAGAAGCAAGGTGCACCTTTTTGGTTGAGTTAAGGTCACAAAGTCCTGGTAGAAGTGGAGACGTTTATCATGAAACAAAATTTCCTTTTTTGACCATGCTGCTTGTAACACTTTATTCTGGAGATGAAATCTCTGAAGGGACCTTTTGCTCCCCTGCCGATTACCACAAATGTGGAGCTTTACGCAGTGCCTGCACTAGGGCTACCAAACTTGCTAAGGCAGAGTACTTTCCCTCCACCCTCCAAAACAATATTAACCACCTCTCTAAGTTTTGGAAGGTCATCCACTCCCTCTTCTCCCCCCCACCCAGTCCTCTAATCCAGTCCTCAAGATGAGAGGAACCACTATCTTCGACCCCTTTGCTGTCGCCGCTGAATTTAATGACTTCTTCACTTCCTGTGCTTCTTCCCTCCTTTCCGCCCCCCTTCCACTGCCCCCTTCTCCTTCTCCACAGTCTCACCAGCTGCCACTTTCAAAGCACTACTACTGCTAAGCTCCCTTAAGGGCACAAGTCCAGATAGGTTTGACCCTAAACTCTTTCACCTCTCTGCCCCTGCCATCTGCCTCCCTGTTGCATCCCTTCTTAACCTCACCTTCTCCCTGGCCTCCATATGTGTTTTGTGGAAGCAAGCCATAGTCATTCCACTCCCTAAAGGTGGTGACTCCTCTGTCCTTGAGAACTACTGCCCTATCTCTCTACTTCCTATCCTCACAAAACTTCAAGAACATGTGGTTCTTTCTCGACTCTTTCCTCTTCTTGATTCATCCTCTTACCTCACCCCTTTCTAGCCTGGGTTTCACAAATACCACTCCACCTCCACCACCCTTCTCAGGCTGACTGACTCCATTCTGACTGGCATGGATCAGGGTTTAATCACCTCTGCAATTTTTGTTGATCTGGCCAAAGCCTTTGACACAGTAGCCCATCCCCTTCTGCTTGCTAAGCTCTCTGCTGCAGGACTGTCTTCTCAAGCCACAGACTGGTTCCGTTCATACCTTCTGGGCAGAACTCAATCAGTTAAAATTGGCAACTCCCTGTCTCCCCCCCCCCAGCAGCACTGGCGTCCCCCAAGGATCCGTGCTTGGACCCATTCTCTTCTCCATTTTTCTAAATAGCCTCCCCTCTACATCCATTCATATATATATATATATATATATATATATGCCGATGATACTGTTGTATTTGCGACTGGCTCCTCCCCTACTGATGTGATGACCAGACTTCAGCTGGACTTCAACAACATCCAGCTCTGGTTCCTCTCTAATCAACATTCCTTGAATGCAAAGAAAACAGTCTCAATGACTGTTGGAACCAGGCAAAGGCTCTGTAAACCTCCACACCCTGGATGGGTCCCTCCTTGAAGACATCCCTTCCTTCAAGTACCTTGGGGTATGGCTTGACCGGCACCTAGATTTCTTTGTACATGTGGACTGTATCCACAAAAAGCTCCACCCAAACTAGGTGCATTGTATAGGAACTGAGCATGCATCCCCTGCCAGCACGTAGAGCTATTGTACAGAAAATGATTCTCCCCATCTTCGACTACAGAGACACCATCTATGGCAGTGCTCCTAAGCCTACCCTTGCCAGTCTGGACCCCCTCTATCACTCCTTCTGCCAGTTTGCTCTTGACTGCCTGTCGCTGACCCACCACTGTGACCTATTGACTTCACTCTGTTTTCCCCTTTCTTGAAGCCAGATGGCTTGCACATGGCTCCTCCCTTATTGCCAAGTACTGGCTGAGCTCCCTTCCCTCCTACTGCACATCTTTACTCTCCTCTCCACTCCTTCTACTCCCTTTGTAGCACTGGCTACTGGACCCTGGCACTCCCATCTAGGTCGCCTTCTTCCAGCTAAGCTGTGTTCTCGTTCCATCTTCCTAAAGTCTGGAACATCCTCCCCCTTCCCGTCTGAACTTCTACCTCCATCCGCTCCTTCTCTATTCTTCTCAAAGACTTCACTGCTCCCTCCTGCAACTGCACCTGAGCTTTCCACCTGTACTCCTCTGTTCTACCTGCACCCCTCTTTCTTCCTCTCTCTTGTGATTCCCCGCCTTTCCCTCTCCCCCTTATTTCTCCCTCCCTCCTCTTCCTCTCTATCCTCAACTTTGCCTCTGGTTCCTCCTCCTAAACTCCCTCTCTCCCTTCCTACTTACTCCCTCCCTCCATCCCCATTTCATATCCTTGTGGTGCTTGCTCCCTTAATGGATGGCCCTATTGGTTGTGAGTTTGCTGCTCCTAGGCAGGCAAACTGTTAATTACTGCTGTTGTTTTGCTCTGTTTATTTTCCTTTGTCAGTTACTCTATGTCATTTCATTGTACAATTACCTGATTATGTACTGTAAATAATGTTGTATACATCTCCCACTACTCCTCCCCCCAAGGACGCATCTGGAAACAAGCTGTTACTCAGCTTAGTAAGTCTTTCCTGGTGAAACTTTTGAAATAAACAGATAAATAAATTGTTTATATATGGTGCAGGTATTTGGTTGATGGGTAGTTTTGATAATCTGTAAGCTGACTGGATGATCGGGTTGTGATTGAGGCTAGTTAAATATGCAGTGTAGCTGGTGGTGTGGCAGGACGGGTACATTTCTGTGCTTACAATTCTCATCAAAGGGGTTTATGTTTTTCCTTTTTCTCTGTTCCCCCTCACAGAGTTTGAGCTTCCCTGACCTCCCACACCTGCATCCTGAGTGATGTTTCGTTTGGCTCCCTGACCATGATGTTGAAGGGTTTTTCCACTACCAGCAGTCTGCTCAAGTGATGGAAAGGGGAAAGAGGAGAGTGACGTGCCTTTGATCCTGCCGCAGAGCTCTGCCAAGAATTGAACTTCAGTACCTGCCAACGATCACCAAGATCCTTAAGTTGTCAGGTATGTTGTTTCTTTTTTTTTGGAGACGTTGATCTCCACCTGAGCCTCCATGTGTTTAGATATAAGTATAAGGCCTCTAACTGGGAGTGGGAGGTTACACTGTCTGCTCTGCTTTATGCGCCATACCTAGAGATGAGAGGGAGGACTTAACCTAAAGGGAATATAGGGTGAAAGGTTTGGGGGCAGATCAGATTGATTCTCTGGAGCCTGATGGAAATGAAATACCCATGGAGCCCTAGACCACCTACGCCATGTGGTTTTACGATGGGGTCTCCCATTTCCCTCCCCCCTTCCTTCTGAGGCTAGTATAGTAGAGTTGCAAACCCCTGGTGAGTTTTAGGGACACCTGTAAGTAGGAAGGCACAATGGAAGCATTGGAGGAGGGAGACTGTGAAAGACAGTCCCGCTGCTTGTAACTAGGACTCAGACCCAGAAAAGGCCTAGCTATGTTTAGCACTCCATAGGGACCAGTGGCAGAAGTGGAGTCCCCTCCTGGGGGGAAGGGTGTGTATGTGAAGAAATTGATTCCACATGTGACTCTACGCCTCAAAGGATCTGGAGGATGGTGGGTGGGCAATTGGTTCCACTTGGGGGGGGAGATGAACCTTGATGGTGGTTGTGGCTCATCTAACAGCAGTCATAAGTCATGGTGGTCCAGAGAAGCACAGGAATATAATCACTCTCAAAAGTTTATTCATCAGGCGCATTCCAGGGTGGGATTCCAAGGCTACGATAAAGCAGAGGCCATTGGTCTGACAGTGTTATACAGTAATCGGATATAGATGGTCCTGGTCCATGTACCCCCTGATTATGAACTGTAGCAGACATGCAGCACTCCCCTGGGTGAAGACACAGTGCCCAGAGACATCCCTACTTTACTGTACCTGGTGAGGGAAGGGGAGACTGCTTGGATCCAGACCACACAGGGTTTAAAGGGTGGTCTCCCTGTTCAAAAGGTGGAATCAGAACACCTGGTGTCTTTAAGGAATGTCAGGGACAGCTGGATTGCCGATCAGAGGTGAAACAGCAGGTTTATGGATAGGCTGTGTACCTATTCCCCTTTTAGAGATGGCACCTCAAAGTGACAGACAGAACATGACCAGGGTACATTGGGGGGAAGGATGGGGGAGTGGAGGGATAGAGAGTTCAGAGAGTGGAACGGTCAGGATCTCGCAGTGCAAGTTCAATTACGTATGTGTGTGTGTGTGTGTGTGTGTGTGTGTGTGTGTGTGTATGTGTGAGAGTGTGTGTGTATATGAGTGCGTGTGTGTGTGTGTGTGTGTGTTTGGGGGGAAGGCAGAGGGAGATGTTTTTAACCTATACATTCAGTTGCTACTCAAGGATGAGGCACCATAGGATACTGAGCTACCATACTGTGACAAGCTGGGGAGGTAGCACACAAATGCATGTTAGGCGCAAGGCCCCCTAAGTAGGGGTCTCACCCAGCCCTTCAGTATACACCTGTATGGAGGTTTGGGTGCACTTTTTGCTTGGAGAAGGGTTTGAGTACTCATAAATAGTTTGCCTTGTTTATGTGTTCAGAGTTGGTTAAGTTGGTTTGCACTGGTAAAGAAAGATACCTACAAGGTAAGTGTTAGCATCTACAGTGCTTGAAGGTACAATAATTACATACAACATACAGGGTCTGAATAACCCGATAAAGTGTACTAGGGTGCTAAATAACTTAAAACAGAGGGCTGAAGTGGTCTTTCTGCAAGAGACCCATTTGACTCAGGAGGAAGCCTTGAAATTAAAGAGATCCTGGGTGGGTCAAGTCTACCATGCCTTGTATCAGGCTCATCCACACAGGAGGGGGGTAGCTGTCCTCATCCACAAACAATGCCCACTGGAGGTGACAGAGATCCATCTGGACCCTATGGGCAGACTTTTTATGCAAAGGGGAGCATCCTGGATGGTCCCCTGCTCTCTACTTAACATATACACCCCTAACCAAGAAAAGGAGACTGTCTAGTTTCTCAAACAGGTGTTGCTTGGATTTGCAGCCCCACTAAACAAGCTGTTCATAGTGGGAGGGTATTTTAATATGGTCCTTAACCCAAGCCTGGACAGGTGATGAACTAAATCTTTCCTGAAGGGTCCTGCCATGAAGTGCCTGGAAGGCCTGATTAAAGAGCTGGGGTTGGTGGAGGCTTGGAGGTACCTAAATCCAAATGTTAGGGACAACACATGTTGTTCAGCCCCACACCATGCATATTCAAAGCTTGACCTTTCATGTATCTCAGCAGGGTGGATACATGCCCAAGACTCCTCCCGGATAGTCCCCCAGATGATATCTTACCATAGAGCTGTTACTATGTCCCTGTCCCTGTCTCCCATCTCGAAAAATTCTACATGGAGGTTAAATGTCTCCCTTCTCAACAGAGAGGAATACAAAATAACGGCAAGGACCTGCCTCAGGGATTATGTAGCCAACCGTGAACCCCCTCAGGATTCTTCAGATGTGATGTAGTGGGATGGGTTTAAGGCTGTCATGATGGTGAAGACTATCAGTTTAGCAGCAGGGATAAAAAAAAGCTAGATTAAAGGAACAGGTAGACCTAGAGGAAAGAATCTCGAATCTTGAGGGAGAACATAAAATAATGCTAAATGAAGAGGCGAGGAAGAGGCTAGAAGAACAAAGGAGCAAATTTAACAAACTACTAGATGAAAATATTGGGGGATCACTCAGATACTCTAGACAAAGATGCTTTGAAGCAGGAAATCAAGCAGGGAAGCTGTTGGCCTGGCAGCTCCACAAGGAGGCAGTGGGTTGAATAGTCCTGCAGATAAGGAAAGACCAAAGATCTTTGCAGTATTACTCAGACCCATTAAAGATTGTACAACATTTCTTAACATTTTATAAGAATCTTTATGCTAGTGACCATATTATGAACTATACTGAGAAATTAAAGTCCTTTTTAACTAAGTGTCTCTCAGGAAACTATCCCAAGTACAAATGGAGGGGTTGGATGCCCCTATAACACAGGGAGAAGCTGCAAGTGTAATTAAGGATCTTAAAAATGCAAAAGCACCAGGCCTCGACGGGCTCTTAGCAGAGTTCTACAAAACATTCGGTGAAGATCTAACTCCTCACTTGGACAGGCTCTTTTGGGTGGTACAAGAGGGCAATAATGCTCCTCCATCATGGCAATATGGCCAAATTTCAATTTTCCATAGACCAGGTAAGGATCCTGCTTTTTGTGGTTCTTATCGTCCCATCTCCTTACTGACCACTGATCAAAAGATTTTCACCTCTATTCTGGCTGGCAGGCTCCAGGCCTGTGTGGGGTCCCTGGTTCACCTGGATCAAACAGGTTTTATCTCGGGTAGATTAATACACAACTACATATGTCGCTTATTGAATCTTATGACTTGGCAGCAAAGAATGAAAGATCCAGCACTAGCCATAGTTATGGATGCAGAGAAGATGTTTGACAGGGTGAACTGGGTCTACCTATGTAAAACATTGGAGGTGATGGGACTGGGTCAAGGTTCCAAGACAGTATAACAGCAATCTATGCTTCCCTCCAAGTCACAGTTAGAGTGAATGGGGTGAGCACTCTGAAGTTTCACCTGAAGAGAGGGACCAGACAGGGATGCCCCCTATCCCTACTGCTCTTTGTGCTAAGCATAGAGCCACTGGTACAATGAAGCTATTAGGAGCAACAGAGTGGGGAAGAACACCCACAAGATCTCCCTATACACACACACAACACCCTCTTCTTCCTCACTTCCCCCCAAACCTCAGTAACAGTTTTGCTGGAATAGCTAGAAGAATATGTGCAGACAGCGAGGGATTGCTAGAGGTTTATTTATTTATTTATTTAAACAGCAGTTTGGAAAACCTTTGAGCCATAGGCTCATTTACAAAGGTACCTTGTCACAGTAAGACAAATGAAAATACACAGTATAACAGTACAACACAGTATAGCAGTAACTTAAGACATAGATACAAACAAGCTGGTACAGGTAGGATTGATGCAAACAATACCAGAGCTATGTTGTCCTTAGCAGCTTAGTAGTAAGCTTTGTCATAAGTATTGAGTACGGCTTTGACTAGTGGCAATTACAGCTTCGGGTGTTAATAAGGTGGTTACGTAAGGAAGTTTTGAAGCACGATATAGTTGGAGCTTCGGAGATGGAGGGGGGCAGTGTGTTGAACCAGGAGGGGGCCCTAAAGCTGAAGGCTCTTTGGCCGTGAGAGGTCCTAGCTCTAGGGATAACAAGAGGTTTTCCCAGAGGTCCAGTATGAACTAGTGGGACAGAGCGGGCTATGGTGGTGGTCAATCCTGGTGGGGATAGCCCAAGGAGGGTCTTTTTGTAAGGGTACAGGTCAGATATTTGAGGCGCGTCAAGATCAAGTACCAGCGCTTTAGCGTACAGTAGACAGGTGTGTGTTAGCCTAGGTGCCCCAGTAATTAACCTGCAGGCCTTATTCAGAGTAGTGAGAATTTTATGGAGTGCGGTCTGATCAGCAGCACCATACACCAGCAGTCCATAGTCCACTAGGGACAGGATAGAGGAGGTGACTGGGAGTCAAAGAGCCTCCGGGTGGAGGCAGTGTTTATACCGATGTAAGATGCCCAATCGGATATTAGTGGCAGTGGCTAGGGCAGCGATGTGTCCATGGAAGGAGAGGGAAGGGTCAAAATGGATCCCTAGGTATTCATAGGAGCAAACTTATTCGAGTGAGAAAGAGGACCCAGAGTGAATGAGGAGTTTGAAGTTGCAGGACTTGTTTTGAGGATGAGTGAAGAACATGTTTTTTGTTTTTTTAAGATTTATCACCAATCTATGTTCCTTGAACCAGCCCTCGGCTTCAGCGAAGGACTTCTGCAGCGAGTCCTGGAGGGCGATAGGGTTACGACTTGAGGCAAAGATGACTGCATCATCAGCGTACAATAGAATGTTCCCAGGGTCCAGTTAAAGACTTCAGGGGTGCGCACTTTTGCTTTTGTGGCCCCAACCCTGTGGAATGCTCTACCTCATCAGATTAGAGAGTGCCTGACTGCTGACAACTTTAAAACTGAATTACAAATTTATTTGTTCAGCCAAGCATTTCCTGATGACAGTCAAGCCTAGCTGTACTGCTAGCTGATTGAAATTTGTTAAAGGAAAGTTGCAAGGTTCCCCAAATGCCTTTTATACATAGTATGCCATTGCCAGACATGCTTCAGATGTTGAAGCTGCAATTTGTTTTGTAAAAAAAATATGTAATAGTCATTTTTATTATGTTTTATCAGTGTTTTGTCTTCCAGTTTTCTGTGTGTGGCCACATCCCCAAAATGATGTCATACCAGGGAGCTGTCAATGATTTACATACAACAACAAGGAATTCTGGGTAATTTATAATGTTGACTCAAATGCACCTTACACAGAAGTATATTCTCGAATGTTGGTAGTGGTGAGCACTAATATGTAAATATCCATAGCAAGGCATTGTGGGTAAAATAAGACCCCGTTTTCCAATTTGCCTACTGTGAGATGCTGTCCCATGTTTCTGTAATGGTGTCAACAATATAAGCTTTTGAATGTTTATGTTAGCAATAATGCATTGTGCATACCATATCTAGCTATAAGACTTCTATACTGAGTGATGTCTCCTAATACTGCAATGAGCACAGAAATATAATTGCCTATATACTAATTTACATAGTGAGGTATAGTGGGTACAGTACATAGCTGATTTGTCTATCTAAAACTAAAAAATGACACTGTTACTTTAATAACTTTGTTTCCCTGGTATGATGTCACAGTTGGGTGTTGCAGCACTGAGAAAAAAGGGGCGGGTTATGCAAATGAAGCAGAGCACTGAAATAAAATGTTTTTTTCATGGAAAACAGCACTATTTTGCAGTTTGAATGGAAAGAGTCTGATTCGCAACACCTACAGGTTACTACTCCCATTTGCTATGGCAAACTTGCACCTTTACTTTAAGATGTTTATACTGTGTTTTCATTTATTGATGTATATATTAATTTTAACTTGTTAGGATGTAAAGTGCTTTGGTCTGTTGGAATTGTGCAGACAAATAACATTTTAATTGATTTTTTTGATTGATTGAGATATCGGGGTATAAGGTCAACCTGGAGAAATCAGAGGCTCTAAAGATAGGAGGCCCCCTTCCCAGAGATTTTCAGGTTAATGTCCCCTTTAAATGGGCACCTAATAATGTGGTCAGGTACCTAGGGGTCAAAATATCACTTCATATCCCCCCCCACTGTTCAAACTGAATTGTAACAAACTCTGGGCCGAGTTGCAATCAGACCTTACTAGATGGGAGGCCCTGCCACTGACCTTAGCGGATAGGATAACAACCTTTAAATTGAATGTCCTCCCACGGTTCCTCTTCCAAGCCCTACCTATCAGGATCCCAGAAAAATTCAGGAAATTAATTATTAAAACAATAGGGAGATTTGCCTGGAGGAAGGGAAGGCACAGAACCTCTGCAAGGGTGCTGTCCCTCCCTTGGGGAGGGGGAAAGGGGCCTGGCTATGCCTGATTTGAAATTATATCGCTGGTATGATAGCAACCGTTAAAATGAATGTCCTCCCATGGTTCCTCTTCCAAGCCCTACCTAGCAGGATCCCAGAAAATTTCTGCAGTTTAATAATTAAAACTATAGGAAGATTTGCCTGGAGGAAGGGAAAGCACAGAACCTCTGCAAGGGTGATGTGCCTCCCTATGGGAAAGGGGGCCTGGCTATGCCTGATCTGAAATTATATTATATGGCGGCCCAGTTAATACCGGTGGTAACATGGATTAATCAGAGAAGAGATTCAGGATGGAGAGCGATAGAGCCAGGGTAGTTGATAAGGAGCCCCCGCTTTACCTTTCCTCATGCCACCCTCACCCCTGAACTCTGGAAAGAAGTGATAAATCCAGCATATGTTAAAAATTATAGTTAAGGCTTGCACACTCACATACATGCCAAATGAAGTGGGATCTCTGACCTCTATTAGTGGAGAACCCAACTTCTTACTGGCAAAAACAGATCCAGGATTTTGCACATGGAACCAGCTAACCCTGGCCAGATAGCGTTCTTTTTTTTCCTTTTGGTATTTATTTTTCACTCCTTGGGCACCTGACCTGCTCCCCTCCCTTATCCTCGCAACCAGCTTGGGGACATCCAGCTGCTGACCGCTTCTACCATGGACACCCAGACTCCTGCGGCTCCCTCCCCCGCAGCAGGGCTACAGGGAGCCCTCAACTCCCTGCAGAACATGGATCCAGGAGGGTGCCACAGTGAAACTGCAGATGGCCATCAAGCTGCTCGCTTCAGGTGCCATTTTTCCCTGTTTTTTCGATATCCCCATTAGTGCATGCTCAGGCAGTGCCTCCAGTCTCCACTGGGGACCGCTGCTGAGCGATGCGTTCCACAATCCTACCCCCAGAGAGGAGAGCAGTCCTCCTGATGTTCAATCCTCTCCGCCTCCTGCCGACCCCCAGCACCCCGAGTCCGTTACCGAACCCGGGTCGCCGGCATGGGTCGAGGTAAGGCACCAGCACCTCAACCCTCTGCACCACCGGGCCAGCTCAGATATTGTTCTTTGATAGGAAACAAGTTAATAGTGCCATTTGGCGACCTCCAAACAAAGTACTGTATTCCCCGGTCTGACTTCCATAGGTACATCCACATTAGGCATTATCTACGAACTAACCAACTAATTTTGCAAATAGACAGAGACCTGACCCATCTAGAAATTTTTTTTACTGGTTGGCCATTCTCAAAGGCACCAGAGGCTCTATCTCAGCAGCCTATAAAGCCATTTTCGGGCTAGACTGTCAAGTGATATATACCCTTAGGCTGAAGTGGGAGACAACAGCAGGAATCTGTGTCTCAGAGGAAACATGGAGGAAGACCTGGGAGCAGGGGTGGAGAGTCAGAGCCTCCCCAGTCTGGCGTGAATTTAAATGGAAATGCATGACCCAATTTTCCATATTGCTACAATCACCAGGCATTTTGCAGTGGGGAACTCTGCTGTGTGTTGGAGTAGATGCAGCCAGGTGAGGTCTCATTATCATATATTCTGGGACTGCCCGAAATTAGAGGCATTTTGGTCCAGGGTCCAGGTCGAACTCTACACTTTGGGAAACTTCAATTCCGTTAGACTTTAAACACCTGGTCTTCGGCCTTGAGGTCCCAGAGGTGGGTAGCTGTCAGCAGCAAGAATTACTAAGAATGTTATGTCTGGCAGCCCAAAAGGAGATTATTGCTAACTGGTTGGGACCACTCCACCATCCTATCGAGCCTGGGTTCTTAGAGTAGACAACATAGAGCATATGGAACATTTAACGGCTAAACTCAGACTGAGAGAGGACAAACACAATGCCCTGTGGGCTAGATGGACAATTAGAGAGGCCCTAAGGCGTGGTGGTGGGGGGGGTGGAGTACAGGGAATTAACTAATCAAGGAGTGATGTTACCAAACTAGCTCCCTAGATAGGTGAGCAGCAACACTAATGGACCCTCAGCTAAATATAACAAGATTCATGAATATGGGGAAACCTGTAGTAACCAGTGCTAAGTTAAGATATTTTTCTTCTGTAAGTTAATTGTTCAAACTCAAAGCCATAGTTGGCTGAGAAGTTATTGTTTTTCAAGAGAAGATGGAAGCAATGAAATGACATTTAGACTATCTAGACAGCTAGCTGATACCCTAAGTCTGTATGACGGAAGACTTTTTAGTAACAGTATAGTAAAAATTTACTGTATTATTATCAATTGTCATTTCCTTGCCTAAGATTACAAGTAATGTATTGCACTGATGAAGAAACAGAATTTGTTATGATTTTGTGAGCTCTAATAAAATTGAGTTTTTAAAAAATAAAAATCGCTCATTATAAGTAATAAGGTTTTCCAGCCTTCGTAATGAAATCCAATTCCTGACCATGCATCATTAGTATGTAATTACTGGGTAGCGCTTTTTCCCATAGGGAAACCCAGTTATAATTTGCCATTATAACCAGCATGCGCCACGTTCCCCTTGAGCCATTCATGCGTCAGTCGCTGTCTATGACGTTCCAATGAATAATCCCAAAAACTCCCCTCACTTCACCATCTCTGGCATTCAAACAGTAATTTTCTATTTTTTTTATTTTAAAAAATCAAACAAAT
The DNA here is from genome assembly GCA_016271365.2 of Neoceratodus forsteri. Taxonomy (NCBI): domain Eukaryota; kingdom Metazoa; phylum Chordata; order Ceratodontiformes; family Ceratodontidae; genus Neoceratodus; species Neoceratodus forsteri. Next base: position 1,775,877,596 of record CM057450.1, on the reverse strand, counting down.
CACCTATCAGCAAAACAAAAGGAAAATGAAACGAAAACGTGTGCCACGTCTTCCCATCACCATGCTGCCTGCGCAACTGAGTGCGTGCCGCTGACTCTCCAAGTTGGGAAGGATGTCACAACCGTTGCTCACCAGTAAGTCTATATTTTTAAGAAAAGCACAGAAATATAAATTACAATATTAACTTTTTAACCCCGACAAGCACAGCACTGTTATATGTACCGTGGACCGCACGAAATCCAGACTGTTCCGCGACTTTGCCAACACCAATCTGTTACTTTATTTTACTTTCTATAATTGCTGAGGTGGAAAAGCGCTCCCAGCAATTATAAAATAAAATATAGGGTGGTGTGTGTAAAGCACAAAATTTTACACACCCTCGATAATTAATGGATACTTTTATAAACCCCTCGGAGCTTCGCCCTCTGGGTTTATGTAGCATCCCACAACTCGGGTGTGTGTAAAATCTCATAACACACACCACCCCATATATTATTCTCTATTTAATGCATGGTCACATGATGGCTGTTGTCTAACGAGGTCTGTGGATTTATCCTTGCCATTTTATAAGGATTTCTTACTTCAAAACATTCCAGACATTCTCATACCCATAACAGGGTCTGTCATGCAGGGTTTGTCTTATTTTCTACAAACTAAAAAGTTTTAAATTTAAAGTCAAGTTCCATTTTTAAAAGCAGAATTTTTTAACATGATTTATAATATGTTCATATGTGCAATATCCGTTGTACATATAAACATACACAGCAGGTACAGTATTGGGGCACAACTGCATATGTGTTCAAAGGTTCTATGTGATAATGGCGAACGCCTAAAGGCGATCACCGTTATACGAACAGTCGAGTGCCGGAAATATTTTTGGCACTCTGACAACCCTAGATACAAGACAATGGTGCCAGGACATGTATTTTAATGCTTTCTGTGTGTGGGGGTACTGCCTCCCCCTACCTCGTGACTTCGCCCCGCACTTCTAAAGGATTCTCAACTCAGGGAGGTGTATGTCGGGGTGTGGGTGGGTGAAAGCATTAGAAAATAAAGGTTTGGGCCGGGCACAATAAAATTGCACCAGTGCGCGAACCCAGTACCTCACCTACCCCAACCACTAGCCAACCCCCGACGCCACGACACAGCTCGGCAATCCACCGCAGCGCCACCCACTACAGCTCCTCCACCCCTCCCAGCCCACACTCGCCATGCTCGCTCCCCCCCCCGTGCATTCATACACATAGCGACATCCTGTCGCCCAGTTCACCCACCCCTTCATCTGGTCGCCCTACCCTCCCATTGCCATGATGGATTGCACCGGGAAAGAGTCGCCATTATGGACAGCGCCCTTCCCCATGCGCCCACATCACGGGATACCGTGTTCAAAACTAAGCATGCACGATATTAAGGATTACATGGAATGTAGTCCAGCACTCATACAGTGGTACACAAGCATTGACTAATGCCAAATGTTTGCTTTCTTGTATTTGCCATGTAGCTGTCAGGCATAGATGGCGCGGCAGTTAAAATGAACAAATTAACAGCACGAGTTATAATAGTGGAATTCTTGTGATTGAGAAATGAATAGTCTGGCATAAGGCTATTGTTTTCTTACATTGTGACCCTGAATTTTTGTTACCACAAGATATGAACATGATAGGTGTCATTTATCAACTGCCACCCGAAATGTGATTTTGCAGAATGACCACAAAATAGATTTTGAAGGGGGATTTGAAAATGACACCTGTCTTGTTCATGAAATGACACAGTAACACAGAGAATGACAGTAGAAAAATACCAGTGGTCCATCCCATCTGCCTGTAACATCCTATCATACTCCGAGACCTTTTGTCAAGACAGGGTTATTGTCTACGTTATCCACCTCCTTGCTCCCTGTCACTTCTACCTCCCTGAGTAACTACTAAGCCCTTAAACTCTTTCCCTGCCATGCTTGAAACCATTACTGATTTTGGTACCCACCACCTCCACTGGCAGACTGTTCCGTGGCTCAGCCACTCTCTCTGTAAAAAAAAAAAAAAACTTTCTCATGTCCCTCTCAAAATTCCACTGCCAGTTTCCACAGGTGTCCTTGTCTTCTAGATTCACTACTCCTGTTGAATAGTTCATCACAGTTCACCTTGTTCATTCCTTTCAGGAAATTCAAGGTCTTTATCATATCAAACCCACCTACCACATGTGGCCTCAACGGAGTACATTATTTATTTATTTATTTATTTAAGAGTTTAGCCAGGAAAGCATGCTGAGCAGGGAGTCGCTCAATTCCATATGCGTCCTGGGGAACAATATCCCAACAGTATATTTTTTACAAATACAACATTGTTCAGTGCCCTAAGTTGATCCTCACAGAATCTGACCTGCTGCTCCTGAATCATTTTGGTTACCCTTCACTGCACTGTCTCCAATCTGTCCTTGTCTTTCCTTAATTGTGGACTCCGGAACTGGGCACAGTACTCCAGATGTGGGCTCATAAGTGATCTATAGAGGGGCAGTAATACCACTTTCCTCCTGCAGTCAGAACCCCTCCTGATACACTCAAGCATCCTGTTTGCTTTACTGCACGCCTTGTTACACCGGCTAGATTGAAGTGAGCAGTGCGGCACCGCACTGTTACAGTAAATGGAGCTGCACACAGTCCACCTTATTTCCAGGTTGCGGATTTTAAGAAATAAAAATAAAGCAATTGCCTGCTGGAAGAAAAGAGGGTTTTAAGTTGCAAAAGCTTAATCAGGAGGTAAGCTTTTCGGAGGTGGAGAGCTTAGTATTGCCACAGTTCTCCTTTAAGAGAGTCACATATGATGATTCCTACGTCTCTTTCCTCAGAGGTGGTGCCCAGCTTAACCCCTTCCATCCAATACTCTCTTCTGGGGTTCTTGTTCCTTATGTGCATTATCTTGAATTTCAGCTACCAAACCTTGGATCACCTCTCCAACGTTTGCCGGTCCCTCTTTATCTTCCTTACACCCTCCTTGCTGTCTACCCTATCACAGAACTTAATGCCATCTGCAAAGAGACATCTTGCCCTGAATTCCTTCTCTTATGTCGCTGATGAATATATTGAAAAGGACTGGACCCGGAACTGATCCCTGTGGAACCCCACTAGTGACCTCCTTCTCTTTGGATCTGACTGCATTTACCACTGCCCTTTACTGTCTCCCGTACAGCCAACTTTCCACCCATCTAACTATGTCCTCTGCTGCACTGAGGTCCTCTAGATTTTTCAGCAACCTTCTCTGAGGCACCTAGTCGAATACATTGCTAAAGTTGAAGTAGAGTAAATCCACTGCATGACCCTTATTCACTGTCCTTGTTACTGAGTCAAAGAGCACTACCAGGTTGGTCTGACAAGACTTCCCTTCCATGAACCTGCACTGTTTACTATCCTAGATCCTGTTTTTCTCCAGATAGTCCATGAGGTCCTCTTTGACATGTGTCTTCATCAGCTTACCCACAACAGAGGTAAGAGTGACAGGTCTGTAGTTACCCAGCTGCTTGTCCCCACCCTTGTGGAGTGGAACTACATCTGCTATGCTCCAGTCTTTTGGAACCACCCCTGTCTGAACTGAGCTATTGAATAGTCTTACTAGAGGTTCAGCTAATTCCAATACAGTTGCCTGAGCACCCTCAGATGCATCCAGTCTGGCCCCAGGGTCTTATTTATCTTCAGAGCAGCTAACCCTTTTTTTTTTTTTTTTAGCCTTTGGTAACCAGGTAAGGCCCACGTGCCTGTGCTCAGTGGCGACCTGGGAGCACTGGGCAGTTAAGTGACTTGCTTAGAGTCACACAGTATGCAAGTGGAGGTTGTGAGAATCAAACTCAGGTCTGGTCTGCTGGTTGTATCAAGCTTGTTCACACCTCGTTCCTCTAACCTCTAGGCTATACTGCCAACCTTTTCTTATGCTTTCACTAGTAAATGCTTGCTGCCTCATTTCTGGGATTCCCTTTTCAGCAGCCTTTATGCTGCTCTCTGGCAAAGGCCCGCTGTCATCCCCAGTGAATACTGAGCATAAGTAGTTGTTCAGAATGCCTGCTTTCTGCTTGTCCTCTTCTATTAGCCTGCCTCCCACTGTTAGCTAGATAATTCCCCCTCCTGTCTTTCATTTTTCATTTATATACCTGAAAAACTTTTTCCTTGCCCTTAACCCTCTGTAATACACAGCTCTGTGTCTGCTTTTGTATTTCTGACTGCTCCCTTGTCCTCCCTTGATCTCACCTGGTACTCATGCCATTCTTCATCCTCCTGCTTCTCTTTGTATCTGATGAAGGCCTTTGTCTTGGCCCTTGACACCCTTCTGACCTTCTTAGAGAACCAAATTGATCTTTGTTGTACCTTTTTCTCTTGGTGACCATCTGCAAGCATGACTTTGTTGCCTCCAGAATGGTCCCTTTAATTTCTCCCCAACTTTCCTCCACACCTTTGATTCCATCCATCCCAAATGTCTTACATCAGGCCATTTCCCTCATCTGGTTAAAGTCTGCTCTACTGAAATCAAGGACTTCAGCCTCTGATGAGGGTATACCAGTGGTGAGGACCAGTTTGAGTAAGATGGTGTTATGGTCACTGGACCCAGGTGGTTCCCCAGACCTCACTCTGCCTACCATTTTCAAGTTGGTGAGCACCACATTAAGAATGGAAAGCTGCTTTCTGGGTTCCCTGACCAGCTGCACCAGCAGGCAGTCCGGATACAAACATTGTTGATGGGATAAAACACAGGATCCAGACACAAATCGGGCAGACAAGACAGGCCTGGAGGTCTCCTCCTGCCGACTGTTGCTTATGTTCTTATGTTCTTATGTATCTTGCAGGGCCTGACATCCAGTTCCTAGCTGCTGGAATGTCCCAATCTGTGTCTGGCAGGTTGAGATCCCGTACTGCCACTACCACCCCCTTTGAGGCCCCCCTTCTTTATTTCTGCCCTTAGTTCCCTATCACCATTGTCCCCCGTCCCCTCCCTCCCTCTTGTACCAGACCTTTAGCCAAGCATTAGTCTACACAGTGGTCAACTGCCACTCTACACTTGTCTCCAGGACTGGGAAAATCTCAGAAATGAGCGGCCTAGGCCCGGTGGCGCCGATTGTTGAGGCGCTGGATGCCACACCTCACGCCACAGCAGTGACCTGGGTTCGGGAACGAGCACGGGCCACCGGGAGTAGGCAGGGGACAGAGAGGATTGAGCGTCTGGAGGACCTTTCTTCTCTCTTGGGGAAGGAAGGGTTGCTATCCTGCTAGTCAATCTCCCTCTGGCGGTGTCTGGAGGGAGATGCGGGCCTGGAGACATGTAGCCGACGTACGATGTTGGTGGAGAGGGGATGGAGGAAAATGGAGCTGGCAGTCTCCATGATGAGCCCCTGTTCCCATCTGCCTCCCTGAATGTTTGGATTTCTGTCTGGGGGTGGGGGAAAGCCAGTGTCCCTTTGCCTCTGTCCTGTCACACGGGGGCGGAACCTGTGGGGGATCGCAGGGAATGTCGGAGGGGAACGGGGGATCAGAGATCAAGTTTCTCTGAGGGACAGACCAAAGCCAACTGCCAGAGATAAACAAATAATAGAAAAAAATTAAAAGAAATGAGCACCCTGGCTACCATTCCCTTCAGTAACATTTCTCATGTCCTTGGGACTTATGCTTCCTATTTCATTCATGCCAACATAGATGACAATGTTCTGCTCCCTAGCTGTGCTGCTTGGCCATGGATAGGACTCACTGGACCCACGCTACAGGCAGGCAATCCACCTTGCAGGTTTATATATTGTGGGGCTTGGGAAAAGAGTAGAATCCACCCCTGCCCCCCACAATGTAAAATGGTTTGTGGAAACTACTTTGTGTTCTTTTAAATTGAAATATCACAATGGCATGACAGAAAGCAACGTTCCGACATAAAGGAGTATAAACTGACTTTTGTTACTGTGACTCTGTGATCAACATACAACTATTTCAGTTTTGTACTGACTTTAGCCTACATTCTTTATTTTCTCATGGCCATGCAAATGAAAGGGTGGTGGTCCTTGTATGCCTCACTGTTAAAAAAAAAAAAGAAATAGAAAAAATGCAGTAATATGAAAGCATCAAAGGACTCTGTATTCTTTCAAAGTGTATAGTTGGGGGGGGGCTATGTGGTCTTTAGTATAATGAGTGCTTTAGTCGTGTCCTACAAAAAGAGACAGCCAACATTAATTATTCAATTATATAAATGCAAAATTTAGAAGACTTTAGAAAGAAGATCATATTCTTTTGCCAAAACTGAATCCCCTGATTTAATTATTTTGATCACAAAACAAATCAAATGGGCTGCACCATAGCACAGCGGCGCTGTATTGTGCAGCCCCCTGAGAGACTGGTACTTATGTAGGAGCCCCTGAATTCAAGCACTGGTGCTGACTGGCGGCCTGTGGTCTGCATGTACATGAGGTGCGTTGCTCCAGGGGAGGGAAGGAGGATCCAGACTGCCTACCATTTGCATACACTCTTACGGACAACTAAGGAGGAGCACTGGTGTTGGCTGGGAAGGTGGCCATTCACCTGCTTGCCAAGCCATGGGAAAGGATCGACTGTGGTGACCCCATGGTCATGGAGGCAGATGGGTAGTGGTGGGGAATAGGAAAACAAAATAATAAAAAAAATCAAATGACTCAATTGACCCAGTGCTGCATTGAAAGGCTGGATCTGGAGAAACATAGAAACATAGAAGTTGATGGCAGATAAGGACCGCAAGGCCCATCCAGTCTGCCCATTTCTTTTTCTACCTTATAAATGTGCCATCGGCCTTTGCTCTGTCAGTGACCTATCTATTCATAGTCATTTGTATTGCTCCCTTATGCCTATCCCATGCCTGTTTGAAGCCCTGCACTGTATTCATAGCCACCACTTCTTGTGGTAAGCCATTCCATGCATCCACCACCCTTTCTGTGAAAAGAATTTCCTCACATTCCCCTTAATCGGCCTCCTCTAATCTCATGCTGTGTCCTCTTGTCCTGCTATTTTCTTATATTTAAACATGTTAGACTCTTTCATCTTGTTTATGCCCTTAAGGTATTTGAATGCCTCGATCATATCACCTCTCTCCTCCTTTGCTCAGGGTATACATATTGAGCTCCGTTAATCTGTCCTCATATGTCTTCTGATGCAGTCCCTGCCATTTTGGTTGCCTTCTGGACTGCCTCAATTTGGTTAATGTCCTTGTGAAGGTGTGACCTCCAATACTGCACGCAGTACTCCAGATGGGGCCTAACTAATGTCTTGTACAGAGGGATTATTACCTCCCTCTTACGACTTCAGGATACCCCTACTAATACACCCTAACACCCCCTAGCCTTACCTACTGCTTTAGAGGCCTGCTTGATGATTTTAGGTCATCAGTGATGATGATGCCCAAGTCTCTTCTTCCTTTGTGACTGCTAGCAACTCCTCCCAGCCTATAAGTGGCTTCAGGTTTCTCTTCCCTATGTGCATGATTTTGCACTTCTTTGCATTAAATCCCAGTTGCCACTCTTCTGACCATTCTGCTAGTTTATCCAGATCTCTTCTCATTCTGCCCACCCCATCTGGATCATCTACTCTGTTGCAGATCTTGGTGTCATCTGCAAACAGACAAGCCTTACCCTCTAGTCCATCTGCAAGGTCACTAATGAAGATGTTGAATAGGACTGGCCCCAGGACTGATCCCTGAGGTACCCCACTTGTGACTTGCATCTCTTCTGACTGTATACCATTTACCACCACTCTCTGTTTTCTGCCAGTCAACCAGTTTGCCACCCAGTTGACCAACTTGACCCACCCGAGCCTACCCAGCTTATTTATCAATCTTCTATGTGGAACAGTGTCAAAGCTTTGCTGAAGTCAAGGTAGGCGACATCAACTGCTCCCCTTGGTCCACCACTCTGTTACCCAGTCAGAAATCTATGAGATTAGTTTGACAGGACCTTCCTTTGTAAACCCATGCTGTCTTGGATCCTGTGCCCCTATGGATTCCAGGTGTTGCACTATCCTTTCCTAAGGAGTGCCTCCATAATCTTGCCCACTACTGAGGTAAGACTGACCGGTCTGTAGTTCCCCGCCTCCTCCCTCCTACCACTCTTGTGGAGCGGGATCACATGAGCCCTTTCTCTAGTCTTCTGGGACCTCTCCTGTGCTCAGAGACTCACTAAACAATTCTGCTAATGGCTCTGCTAGTTCCTCCTTTAGTTCCTTAAGTACCCTGGGATGTATGCCATCAGGTCCCATTGCCTTATCCACCCTGAGCTTAGCAAGCTCTTGTCAGACCCTTTCTTTTGTGAAGGGAGTAGTGCTCACCTCCCTCCCCCCTGTGTCCATGATGCTGAGCTGTGGGCCCTGCCCTACCTTCTCTTCAGTAAATACTGAGCAAAAGTATCTATTTAGGATAGATGCCTTTACAGGGTCCTCCTCCTCACATGCTCCTTTTCTCCATTAAGCTTAGCATACCCCTCTGGACTTTCTCCTTTCACTAATGTATCTATAGAAAGTCTTGTCACCTTCTTTTCTGTTCGTGCTAGTGTTTCCTCAGTTTGGGACTTTGCCTGCCTTACTGCCTTACCTGCTTCCCTTAGGGCAGTTTGGTATGCCTCCCTATCTTCATCCCGCTGTGTTCCCTTATATTTCCTGAAGGCCAGCCTTTGGCTCTGACCTTTTCTGCTACTGTATTTGAGAACCAAAGTGGTTTCCTTCTTCTTTGCACTTCCTTTTCTGTCTAACACAATGGGATGTTGCTTCAAGTATTGCATCCTTAATGCTTGCCCACTTTGCCTGTACCCCCTCACCTGTGTTTCTTTTTGCCAGGGCTAGCTTAACTCTGTTGGCCATCTTATCAAAGTCAGCTCCTCTGAAGTCCCATATTTTTGCCTTGGAATGGGATGATTTAGATGTAGTAGCCAAATTGAACCATACCATGTGATGGTCACTGGCCCCCAGGTGACCTTCTACCTGGAGATCTGTGATCCCTTCTTTGTTAGTCAGTACTAGATCTAGGATAGCCCTGTCTCTTGTGGGTTGCTGTACCTGTTGTTTGAGGCCCTCCCCCTGCAGGGAATCCACTATGAGTCTAGTTCTGGCAGATGTTCCTGCTGGTATTGACCAATCTGTATCTGGCATGTTGAGTCTCCCTTTATCAGAACCTCCCTTTAGCTGTCATGTTTTGTATATCTTCTAACAGTAATGTGTCTATGTCCTCCCTCTGGTCTGGGGCCTGTAGACAACCCCAGTTCTTATGGCTGTCCCATTTCCTGTTTCCAGGGTGACCCACAGTTCTTCTGGCTCCTATGTGTATTCTGAATTTCTGTAGCTTTGATATTTTCATTAACATACAGGGCCACTCCTCCCCCTTTTGCACCTCAGTCTCTTCTGAACAATACATAGCCAGGTACTGAAGTCTCCCAAGTGTGGTTACTGGTAAACCACGTCTCACTAATTGCTACTATGTCCAGTTTAGCCTCTGACATTATTGCCTGCAGGTCTGGGATCTTATTTCCCAGGCTGTGAACATTTGTGTACATGATTTTCCATTGGCCAGATTTTGGTGTGTTAGTTGTTGGGTGAAGTTTGGCATTACCCCAGTGCATCGTATGGGGAGACAAACCTTTTTTCCTGCATTTGTGAATGCTTTCGCTACTCTGAAACTGGTGTTTGAGTGTGTATGTGTATGTGGGAGGGAGGAGAATGGGGGGTTCAGATGTGGCATAATAGAGATGAGACTGCTTGCTCTGGTGGGCTACACCCTCCCAACAACTGATCACAGAGTGACTTCGGTGGCAGATGTGAAGGCAGTCTCTTACTCATTCCATCAGTCAGAGGAGAGGGTGTGGCCACAGTGGCCCTAATGATAGGGTAGTTGGATCGAAAAAACCTCTGAAAAATAGGCAGCCCCTACCCATAAAATAAATCAAACGCAAATTATAGAGGGAGAGTGCCATGTGTGTACAATTATGTTTGAATCTCTTGATTTCAATCTATGCCACATCATGTTAAATATTTCAGCTGGCATTGTCTCTTCCTGAAAACCCAGTTGATTTTTTCAAATGAAATCATAGAGATTTTGGAGGTAGAAGACCATTGGTAAATCAAGTAAAACAGACCCTAAACCAGGAAAATTATAACACATAACATTTAAGAAATATGGAAAGTCTTATGAAATAAAATTTATTTCCTTAGGCTTTTAAATGTCAGTTGAGCTAGAAAGCAGTTGTTCCTGTGGCATTACTTGTAGTACACATGTTAATTGGGAACATTTGCTATTTCTTTCTTTATTTTATTACATTACTTACCCAGTGTAAACCCAACTGAGATGCTTAATTTCATTTTTAGTAATATCCAATTTCTACTAAATCTGACATCTAGGAGGATTGGATCACAGAGGGTCCAGTTCTGCTGAACCACCCACAGTGAGCAGGCATTAGCCACAAATAACTTCTGTCTCTGACTTACCACCAGGTGAACCCAATACGCATGCCAATACGCGTGTTCCTAGCTCTTTATTCTATTTGTTTATGCAACTCTAGTACCCTGCAGAACCAGAACTAAAGTACCCAAGGCAGTAAATGCCATAATGTAAAAATAAGGTTTCAAAATAATGGGAAACAAGAACTCCAAGACGATATATTGTTTGGGATGGGATAAGCTGGGCTCTACTTCAGAGAAAAGAGACCTGGGAGTCATCATATGTGGCTCCCTAAAACAATCCAATCAATGTAACAAGACGTACAGTAAGGCAACCAAAATGTTTTTTTGTATTGGTAGGGGGTTCGACTGTAGGAGGAAAGAGGTAATTTTACCTCTCTATAGATCAAGTGCATGGAGGCTGCAGGAAAAGCTGCCAGTTTGTCCTCTTCTCTGTTTTTCTCTGTGACTTCCACACTTTAATAAATGGTTAGCACATACAGTATGAATAAATAGTCAGCATCTGATTTCTAACCTTCTAAGTTGATGTTTGTGCCCAGGCATTGTGCTTGCTGAGGGTTCAGTCCCCATCTAAGCTCTGGGGGACTTGGATGTCATGAATCCAAATGGAAACTCAGCAAGAATGTCATGGTTTTGTTACTGTTTTTCAGTAGCACAGAAAAAAAAAACCCTGCTAGATGAAGTGTCATTATAGCCACATGGTTTTCTCGATGCAAATATTTTTCTTGCAGTTTTGCCAAAGGGAAATCAAATGGAATCAATGGAACTGCCTTGGAAAGAGTGCTTCTTGTGGTATTTCCCAGCTTTCTGGGTCAGTTCTGTAGCAAGAAACCACATGTGCAGCACAGTGTTGGTAGAAAGCAGATGGCCTTAATGACGCTCAAAAAAAAAAAAATCAAAGTTAGTGCTAATAGTGTTGAGAGGCATCAAACTGTCCAGTGCTGAAGCTGAACCCCACTGGAAATGCACTGCCATAGCCTGTGCTGTGGTCCCCTCCGATATGCCTGCCTCTGGCACCTGTGTATACCTAAACTGGGTATACGGTTGGGTTGCCATGTGTTTCCCCTCCTCCACACCCCCGAGAACTCCTAGCCAATCCAGCCAGCAGGGAGTCTTCAGGCTGGTTAGAACTAACTTTCTGTGGTCTGTGAACCTATTGGGTGGCAGAAGCCACCTGGGAGTTACACTATCCCTTCAAAGAGCTTACACATACGCGACAGGAAGGAGACAGGGTGATAATTATCAAGAAGAGAAGGGTTGTCTGTTTTTAATATCGGACCACTCTGGCCTGCTTCCAGATAGTATGCACGGACATTCATATTAGACAGTTTAAAAATCCCCAAATTACATTTAAATACAATTTAGTAAGATAAATTTACATACTGCATCTGTTCACACACCTTTGATATAAAAAACATTGCACGTCAGTAGTGGAAAGGTTACTTTATGGTTACCTCATTATGCTCATCACATGCCCACATGCATTTTTATTATTGACAGAAAGAGTTTTTGTTAAATTATTACAATGGCTTTGTTACAAGATAACGCTTTAGCACCAGTTTACCAAACAGTTTTTGTTTTTGGCTGAGAACCTTACACTGCACATGTTGTCATTTTATTCTAGATTCAAGATCTATATATTTAACTAACAGGGAAACTGAGTACGCGTTGATTGTCCCCCGAGATTTATTCCACATTGTGTGCTTCCTCAGGTTATAATTTGACACAAGTCTGCATGTGTTGGAGGGGTGCGGGGTAAGGTAACAGATGATTTCATGTGCAACAGACTAGGTGTGGTTCTATTGACAGGTAAAAACATTTTTTTTCTATATTTTCCTTTTTTCTCCCCTGGCAGGCTGGGCGGCTATATCAGCCCATCCTGTTACAGCTCCGCTGCCATCCCGAGTCATACCACCTCCAATCTCAGGCATACCATTGATGCTAACTGGATGGAGGAGTTTCATCAAGCCCCAACCCCCAGTTTTTCCACCTGTTTTCTCCCCGTTTACCCAAGATCCCCAGACAAGGTCGGGCATGTGGGTGGAGGTGCACACGCATGCGTCGGCCTGAGTGACTCTGCTCCTCCCACCCTTGGCCTAGTGCATGGCTCCCCTCCGATGTCCACACCACACGCATGCCTTGGCTTGAGTGACTCTGCTCCTCCCACCCTTGGCCTAGTGCTTGGCGCCCCTCCGACGTCCACACCACCAGCATGCCTTGGCCTGAGTGACTCTGCTCCTCCCACCCTTGGCCTAGTGCTTGGCTCCCCTCTGATGTCCACACCACCAGCATGCCTCCCTATGGCGGTGGTCAAAGGCCAGAGAACCAACCTCCTCTATCCAGGACAGGAAAGCTGCCAAGCCACGGCTCATCCTCACCCAGCCCCCCAGAAAACCCATCCTCAACACCGAACACAGGTCACTGTGTGGCAGAAGGTAAGGTGCTAGCACCCCAGCCCTCTACGCCACTGGGCCGGCTGACAGACAAGAACATTTTTTTGAAAAGTCACTTACTGGTTTATACAGTCTTTAAATCAGAATGATCTTTTTGGATCTCACAAAGCAGGTGTATGTCTGTGAAGAACTGTTTCTGTTTCTCTGTACCTTGTCCAGGGAGTCTCTGTCACTGCCCACTCCTAGCATAAGGCATCTATGTCAGCACAGAATTGATTTGGATTCTCTCTCTCTCTGCTCCAAAGCCAAGGGCTTTTATACTCCTTCCTTGCCTATGTGACCTGCTTTTTGAGCGTAATAATAACTTTATTCTTACATCTTAACATAGAAACATAGAAACTGATGGCAGATAAGGACCACTAGGCCCATACAGTCTGCCCATTTTCCCTTCCTACTACAAAAGCCACAGACCATACTAGATCTTCGGCTTTACCTTCTCGCTCCTATTGCTAGGGTTCTCCTATGCCTGTCCCATGTATTTTTGAATTCTCCTACTGTGTTTGCCCCCACCACCTCCGCTGGGAGTCTGTTTCATTCTTCCACCACCCTTTCCGTGAAGAAATACTTTTTCACATTACCTCTTAGTCTACCCCCTTCCAACTTCATGTCATGCTCCTTCGTTCCGGAACATCTCCTTTTCTGAAAGATGCTACCTTCTAGTACCCTATTTATGCCCTTTAGATATTTGTAGGTGTAGCCACACCACCTCCCCGTATGTCTAGGGGCACCCACTGTTACTAGAGAGGAGGGGGCCTACCTCAAAGGAACCCAGACCAGAACATTAACAACCATGAAAAGAATAAAATGGTTTTATCTTACCATGACCCTGGTCCTACTGAAGATAAAATGGAAACTGCTACCCCTCACGACTCCCTTGGAAACTCAGACTGGAATACAGGAAACCTCTTCCTTTCTCTCTTCTCTCAAAGTTCCCCACTAGCATCCCAGCCCAGGAAGCACAGTTTTCAATAGGGCTGAAACTTTAAAACTTCCCTCAAAGAAGTCTGGTTAAAAATTCATGAAAGACTCAGCATGTCATCAATCCATTAGAACTTTAAAAGACACTCTCAAGAACTCGAAATTAAGCAATTAAACCAATTTATTGCTCCTGGAATCCTAATGAGTTGCCGGGACCCAGGGGTTCCCATTGCTTGCTTAAAAACATGTTTGCCATCCAGCTCCATGAACCACAACTATTCACATATTGGGGTGCATACACTGGGAGAAAAGGTATCTTAGGCAGCATTCCACTTCAGGCAGCTGATGAAACCTTGGATGATATACCTGAAACCTACAAGGCAAGGCAAGGCAAGTTTTATTTTTCCAGGTGCCCAATCCTGGAGGCTCTGGGCACCGTACAAATTAAAAACACTAATCATAAAACAATAAAATTACAACAGGAGTATGAATAAATATAAAGAAATAAATAAGACACAGATTGAAAATTATAAAAAAGGGCCGAACTAAGAAAGTAAAAAGGGCCAACCCGGGCAAGATCTAATACAGAAAGTCCAGGAAGGTCTGACTAAACAAATGGGTCTTTAGGCGAGTTTTGAATACTCCAACCAAAGGGGCCTCCAGTACAGATGGAAGTGAATTTCACAGGATGGGGCAGGCGTTGCTAAACGCTCTCTCGCTGGCAGTTTTCAATCTCATCCTAGGAATTGCAAGGATGCCCCTCCCGGAAGAGTGGAGTGAGTGGACCAGGGCAGCAGGAGTCAGAAGGTCAGACAAGTATTTTTTTATTTATTTTGCTTTTGTTAACCGGGTAAGCACACTAGACAATCAAGTGCCTATTTTCAGGTGTGACCCGGGAGATTACAAGGTACATTCATGAACAACAGGCAACAAGTAAGGTTACATTTAAAGTGCATCAGACAACAAGGTCAGTACAAGGAAAACAACAGGGTTTTACAACACAGGCAGCAGGTAGGATAACATTAGAGTAGTCTCAGGATCGGCAGGGACCGCCATGTCAGGCAGCAACTCAATAAAACTTGTAGGTAGGCAGAGAAGAAACAATCTAGGGTGGAGGAGGCCCAGTGCATAGTCCGGAAGTAGGACATCAACTATGCACACACTGATTGAGCAGTTGGGCCTAAAGTGGATTAATCTAACTAGTAGATCTCTAGCTCAGTAGTGGAATAAAGGTGCAGCGGACCACTGCCATAGCCAGATAAGTTTGGTAGCGACTCAGCCAGTCGGAGCAGCAGAGGCCGGGTGGGTTCATCTAGTGCAGAGGCAGGTGGAGGCCATTTTGAGAAAGCCCCAGAGGGAGACTTTAAAGCCATGGTGGGAGGGGGAAGGAGTGAGTGCTTGAGGGAAGGGAGTTCCACAACCTGGGCGCGTATGCTGCGAAGGCCAGGTCACCCATTTGGGTGCGAATCTTGGGCACCAGGAGGGCCTGAGAGTCGCTGGATCTCAGATGGTAGGAGGGGTTAGCCGGAACAAGAGATTCAGCGAGGGCTAAGGGGGTGGCAGACCTGACAACATTGTCTATGAAGTTGCCCATGACATAGGAACTGTGCTTTTCTGGTGGGAGCCACTTAAGCCGGGAGTAGAGCTCACAGCGGTGGGTGAGGCAGTGAGCTGAGAGCACAAAGTGACATATGCTGTTATACGCTGTGTCCCATTTTGCGAGACTGGTTTTCGTAACGTAGGCAAAGGTGACAAGTTCATAGCAGAGCATGGGTAGGAGGACTCCCCTGGCTAAGGCGAGTCAGGCAGCAGGGGGGAGGCAGTTTTTCACTCTGTATGCAAGGCCCAACTTGCAGTTGGAGGCCTTGCATGCCTTGCTTATGTGCAAATTCAAATCCAGTTGTGGGTCAAGTGTCACCCCCAGGTACTTGACAGAATCTGTAACTTGTAGTAAGGACCCATCAGCACCTAAGATCCTCAGCGGGTCCGGGACAGTTTTTGTCTTGGCTGTTGAGCCAAAGAGCATGGCCTGCATCTTCTGCAGGTTAATCATAAGCTTGTGGACCTTTAGCCAGGTTTGGATTCGGTCGAAGTCAGAGTTTAGTTCGGCGTTGATGGTAGAGATGTCACGGGAGCTGGTCATGATGACTAGATCGTCTGCATACAGAGTTGAGTGCCCATGCACTGGGGCTGAGGGTAGCTCATTTACAAAGAAGGAGAACAGGAGAGACCCCAGGACAGAGCCCTGGGGGACCCTGCAGCTAACCGGAGTTGTCGCAGACAGGGCCTTGTTGAACTTTGTGTACTGCTGCCTGCCCAAGAAGTAATTATTGAACCAGGCAAGGGGGGGGAGAAGCACAGTAGAGCATGGTCAACCCGGTCAAAGGCTTTTGAGAGGTCCACGAAGATGGCCCCGGTCAGTTTGCCTTGGTCAGCAGCAGTCCTGATAGCGGAGGTAACAGCTGCTAGGGCAGTGGAGGTGCTGTGCCCTTTTCCAAACCTGTGCACCTGTGCTGAGCTAGAGATAGTAGGTTGTGGGTCTGTAGGTAGAGGTTGAGCTGTGAAGTGACAGCCTTTTCCAGAAGTTTGCTGATCACTGACAGGATCGTGATAGGGCGGTAGTTCATTGTGTCTTTTGGGTCACCTTGTTTGGGGACAGGAATGACTTTGGCCATCTTCCAGATGTCCGGGACAATGCCCGAGGTTAGTGATGCATTGAAGACGTGGGCGATGGGTCGGGCTAGATAGAAAGCCCCTAGGCTAAATAGTTTGGGCTCAAGGCAGTCGTGCCCAGCGCCAGTATGGGGGGAGAGGCTGGCAAGGAGCTTCTGTGTCTCCATGACAGAGATGACCCTGAGGTGGGGGGGTGGGGGGCTTCCCACTGAGTGGGGGGCCCGATCCTTAGGGTCATGTAACTGGTTGGGTGAGCTGGCAGGTTAAAGAACAGTAAGTTGAACTCATTGGCAATTGTAAGGGGGTTGTTGCAATTTACCCCGCCAATGTGCATATCAGTAACCTGAGCTCTGGCGGACCCACCAACTGCGTTCTTAATGTTCTGCCAGAAACTCCTTGGGTTTCTGGCCGTGGAGAATAGGGCAGATTGACAGAATTCAATTTTTGCAGAGTGGATGGCTCTTTTGCACGAGTTCCTCAGCTGCCTGTAATCAAGGAGGTCTGTACTGGAGAGGGAGTTCTTGTATCTCGCCCAGCATTTACCCCTTTGTTTCATAAGAGAAAAAAGGCCTCCATGGAGCCACTTAGTGACAGTGCCCTTCACCCTCCTTTTTGTGAGAGGAGTATGTTTGTTTTGCAGTGGGGTGAAGACAGGCAAGAAGTTGTCAAGGGCCCTTCAGGGGTCATTTGTAGCCGTGACCTGGGACCAGTCAGTGTGTCGCAGGTCAGCAAGGTAGTCCCCAACGTTGAGTTTGGAGAAGTCTCTCATTTGGATCACCTTGCACGGGATTTTAGGAGGGGAGATGCCCCATAAGCGGTAGGTGGGAGAGTGATCCGATATAGCATCCAGGAGAGTACCAAAGGAGACAATTTTCTCCGGTCTGTTGCTCAGCACCCAGTCAATGAGGGAACCCTTGTCTCCACGTGGGGAGAGCCTTGTGGGTTCAGAGATGAGTTGGCTGAGGGCGAGACTGGCCAGCAGGGGCTCATATTGCTGGACATTGTGGCCTACCCAATTAACATTGAAGTCACCTAGGACTAGAAGCTCATTTGAGCCAACCATGGGGCTAAGGCTGTTGAGGAGGGAGGAGAGCCCTGGCACACTACCCTTTGGGGGGGTTGTAGGCACAGATCAGGTGTACCTTCTTGGTGTCACCTAGCAGGAGGAGGGCATGCAGGAACTCACAAGAATGGGATGGGGTGGCACGTGTCCTATGACGGATACGTCTAGGTGCGTCTTATAGTATAGGAGTACCCCACCCCCTCTCTTGTTCCCTGCCCTGTCTTGCCTAATAAGGTTGTAGCCTGGGAGGGCACAAGCAGAGTCTGGAGCATGTGGCTTCAGCTAGGTCTCCGTGAACACCATAATGTCAGGGTTTAAAGCGCCACCCATGCTGTAAGCTCAGCGAGGTTGGGCAGCAGGTGGCATATGTTTAGGTGCACCAATCTCAAGCCTTTGGCATATCTCCAGGCAGGGGGAGGTTTCGGAGATGGTTTGGCAACCAGCAGACCGTGATTTTGGGCTGGGGTCCCAGACAGACCAAGAAGCACGGAGCAGCTACTCAGGGGTGGTATACTGTCTGACCTCGGGGGTAGAGGCCGAGGTGAGAAAAATAGACCTGTGGGACTCACAAGGCACGGGGGGTTGAGGTTAGCGACCTTGGGCAGTTTACTCAGGGCTGCAGTAACAGGGCCTAGCTCCCCTGGTGGGGCTATCCTAGTGGGTAGGAGGTTTCAGTACTCAGAGACAAGGGGCCCTAGTATATTGACCTATCTCAAGCAATACAGAAGGTAGGTTGAAGCTTCAGTCTACCTGGGATTGCGGCGCATGCCCATGCAAAATTAATTGTCTCAAAATTATGGTACCCCAAATAGCAATTGATCCTGGTTCAAGAAAAAATGCTAATCGTGTACTGGTTACACAGAAATTGCTAATCACGCACTGGTTACACAGACAGTAAATTAGTTATTAGCTATCTCCAATAATTAAGTCTGGTTAAGACAGTATTTGATTACTAGCTATCTTTAGTGATGACTGTATGGGCTACCATGCCCATTTGCTAGGGTACTGTCAGTGTGCAAGCAAGCATGGCACTAGGCCAACCAGGGTGGAGTGTGCCTTGTCTAGTGGGAGGGGCTAGTGGGCATTTAAGGGGAGGAGGGAACGGGGTGGGGGGGGCCAAAACCTTCCCACAGTAAGCAGTCAGGGCCAAGCCCGTGTAAGGCCTTAAAGGTGAGTAAACTCACTTTAAAAAGGACCCTCCACCTGACCGGCAGCCAGTGCAGGTGGAGAGTCCTGCACCGGGACCTCAGAGCCAAACCTACTTTCTGGCACTGGTAAGTTGGTCACTGAACTTATCCCTTTCCTTTTCTCTCTCCCCCTGGTCAGTCTCTAGCCTTGTGGAGTCTCTTGCCACAGTATCACAGGACTTTTCCCTCCCAAACCAGTCCTTTGTGTGTTTATTCACCCCAGGGACCTAGCCACTTAACCGCTGATCTCCTTTCTCTGGCTGCGGGGAATCTCAGAATGCCTCTAACCCGCATCCCTTTTCATCTATCACTCCTGTGCTTGACTTGAGCTTACCGGGTCCGGAGAGCTTCCCAAGGCATGTCCTTTGATCTGCGGCCCGCCTGAGCAGCTTGTGCATGGCGCCTCAGGACCTGCCTCTCCAAGCAGGCCCCTTAAACTGGGTGGAAAATCTCCGGCACCCCCTTACACAGGACTGGACCAATCTGCCACACTGAGAAAAATTAGAGGGGAGCTGCCACCACCCCTCCTCTGGAGGAATCCTGCCACAAAACTTCCAGCCCTGGCAGTCCAGACCTACTTCCTATGGGTCTGGGACCCCACCAAACTACCTTCTCAGGCACTTTCACTACCCCTACTTCCACTGGAGCCCCATTTACTCCACTTGATGCTGGCAGACTGTCTGAGGCCTTCCTCATGAAACACCCATTACCGGTGCCACGCCGCTGAAAATCACGGCTCTGCCTCCCACTTATAAAGGGGAGGGGTCCTCCCTCAAATCAGGCCCAACCAGGACTGACAAGCTCCTCCCTGCCTACCTGTCCTGCCATCTCCAAGCCAGCCTCCCCCCCAACTCCCGCAACTTCCTTTTATAGGCCACAAGACTGCCCCTAGTGGCAGTCTGATAGCATAGCCCAAAATTGTGTCTTCCCCAAATACCTACCAACCCTTAAATTGGGGCACAAGACAGGGTCCCTAATGGAAAGCATTAGCCCCTCTCAAAGAAAGGGTGCCTACATAGGTTTCTATCGTATCTCCCTGTCCCTCCTCTCCTCCAGGGTATACATGTTGAGGTCTCCCAGTCTCTCCTCATTTGACTTTAGGGGCAGGCCCTGCACTATCTTTGTTGCCCTTCTTTGAACTGCCTCCACCCTGTCTATGTCCTTATGGAGATGTGGCCTCCAGAACACAATACTCCAGATAAGGCCTCACTAATGATCTGTACAGTGGCATAACCACCTCTTTTCTTCTGCTGGTGACTGGAGTTATAAAGCATTCATAGAAACACAGAAACATAGAATTTAACAGCAGATAAGGACCGCTTGGCCCACCCAGTATGCCCATTTCCCTACCTAATGGATAAGCTGCAGATCCTAGTTAACCAACAGCCTGCTTCTTCCTACCCCCCAACCCCTAGAATTGCCTTATAACTGTCCCATGCATTCTTGAATTCCACCACTGTTTTTAACTCCACAACCTCCTCGGGAAGGCTGTTCCATGCATCCAAAACCCTCTCAGTGAAAAAGTACTTCCTCACATTACCTCTGAGCTGTCCCCCCTCTATCTTCAAATTGTGCCCCCTTGTTCTTGCACACCTCTTTTTCTGAAAGATGCTACTGTCTTGGACTTTGTTGATTCCCTTGAGGTACTTGAAAGTTTCTATCATGTCCCTCCTCTCCCTCCTTTCCTCGAGGCTATACATATTAAACTCCTTAAGTCTCTCTTCATATGTCTTCTGGTGCAGACCTTTCACCATTTTAGTTGTTCTCCTCTGGACAGCCTCCATCCTGTCTATGTCTTTTCAGAGATGGGGTCTCCAGAACTGCATGCAGTACCCCATATGGGGTCTCACCAGCTGTCTGTACAGAGGGATAACAACTTCCTGTTTTCTGCTGGTGATGCCTTTCCCTATGCATCCCAATATTCATCGTAACTTACCATAAGTAAAGATAGTGTTATTACAATATAATGTTTTAAATTGGGCTGCGTACCCCCTGTGTCTTAGGGTATCTGGTGGCAGTCTCATCAGAGGAGCACCTGCCTTATAACATGGAAGCTGTACTTGCACACACACTGCTACCACCTCAGGCCTGGGATGCTGGAGTAGGGCCACCAAAAACCAATACACTGAAACACCAATAAACAAGAGATCACATACAAACTGAGAGCAAACACAGTGCTGGGCTCAATCTGGGTGCATTTACTTTGTTACTGTAAGACAGTACACAGTCAAAGGGCATTTCCCATTCTTTTATTCCACAGCTTCTTTCAGCTGTACAGTATTAGCTGCATACACTGTACCCTTTAATTCAAATGGTGGCTTTGATTTCAGTCCCCACCATCTCAAGACTTGAGTTACTCCCAACATTACTGTTTCCATGTTTTCCCCTGCCCTTAAGAGGCTCATACATATATTTACATTTCTCAATGGATCTGGCCCAAAACATTTATACTTCATACATTTTATATACTTCCCTAACCTATCTACAGGGTACCTGGAGCCCTGGCACTCCGAAGACCATTTGTGTGTAGCTTGCGTTCAGGTAGGGTGACCACTATTCCTGGGGGAATCCCATGCCTACACATGTCTTATCCTGCCCTTGAAAGACAAAATTAAAGAGAACAGCATGTCAGAATTATGACAGTAATACTAAAGTTAATAGTTTATCTAGCCAAACCAGCCTCCTTCTGGCAGTGTACTGATGGCCCTAATGGCCCAAAGAAATAGGCAACCATTCCTGGCACCTCACACAAAGACTTACCAAACCCAACTCTTGCCAGGCCCCCTCCTCCTGATGAACTTTCATTTGGCTACCTGCTAGGGGAAACACCCAGTGGCAGCTAGTTTTTTTTTTCTGTTTTCTGAGCGTTTCTACTGCAAGGCTTACACATGTCCTTCACAAACTATTGCTTCAGTCACTTTGAGATCTCCTTGGTTACTTCTGATGGGTATGAATTTGCAAGGATTCCAGTGACCACCCAAGGAGTAGTACACCCAGAATGTGTAAAAACATATGTGCAGAGTGTTTTGATTTGTGTGTGAAGTCCTAGTGTGTCCTTCCCTCTGTCTGCTATCAGGAGTTTTTCCTAAATTAGCCTACTAGCTTTATAGTAGTTTTATGACCCCTGGGGATTTCCATCTCAGCTAAATGTATTGCTTTTCTTGCACCTATAATGTATCCTGTCTCATGTGACAGTGATGTAGCTGAGCCCAAAGATTAATCAACAAGTACTGCTTTATAATACAACAGCAGAGATGGCTATATTTTAAAAACTATACAGATCCCCAGAGGTTGTAAGATTACCATAAAGCTAGCAGGCTAATTTAGGAAAAAATCCTGATAGCAGACAGAGGGAAGGACCCACTAGGACTTCAGGCACAAATCAAAACACTCTGCACAACATATGTTTTTACACATTCTGGGTGTACTACTCCTTTAAAGTGATTTTATGAACTTTGCCATGGAAAATGGGAGTAATAACCTGTAGTAACCTGTAGAAGTTGTGATTCAATCTCATACCATTTAAACTGCCCAAAAGTGATGTTTTCCATGAAATGAATGCTTTTGTTTCTGTGCTCTGCTTCATTTGCATAACCTGCCTTTTTTTCTCTAAGTGCTACAACCCCCATGTGTGACATCATGCAAGAGATACAAAGTTTATAAACACTGTTTTGAAACAGATGCCTCTGTTGGTCAGTCTTGGTATTGCAGACATTTACACGCCTGACATAGGAGACTACATCTTTCAGTATAGAAACCCTGTCAACTAGATACTATATGCACAATGCCTTGTTTAGAAAATACACATATGAGAGCTTTTATTGTTGAAGCCACTACAGAGATTTGAGACTGCACCTCACAGTAAGGGAAATGGAAAACAATGTCATATTGTACCCACAATGCCTTGCTATAGACATCTACATATTAGTTGCAGTCACCACCACCAAAATAAGTGACTACACCTCACAGTAACTAACATTTATATCAACATGCTAATTTACCCAGAATTCCTTGGTGCTGTATGTAAAACATTGACAGTTCCCTTGCATGACATCTTTCTGGGGGTGTAACTGCACACCGAAAACTGGAGAACACAGTGCTGATAAAACATAAATAAAAATGTCTATAACAGATTTGTTTTATAAAACAAATTGCAGCTTCAGCAGCTGAAGCATGGGTGGCAATGGGATACTATGTGAAAAAGGCATCTGTGAAAACTCACAAAATCACTTTAAGAGGTGGCCTTCCATTCTCAATGGTGTCTGAGCCATCTAGTTCTTGTACTGACTGAGGTCCTCGAGGCCCTCATAGAAGACCCATTCTCCTGGCATATGCTGGTGGAACTCTGGAGACCTTGACAGGAACCAGTGCCACTCAGATCAAGGGACTCTGCCACTGTAATAGCCCATAGGCCCCTGCCTAGGGTCTCAGCCAGTGGCTGAACTCACGCATAGAAACATAGAAAATGTCAGCAGATAAGAACAGCTAGGCCCATCCTGTCTGCCCATAGGCCCTATACTTGTATGCTGCCTCTGACTGTATCTGGTCAGTGGCTTTACATTATTATTATTTATATTACTTAGTTTCTGTTGACCGGGTAAGTGTACTAGACAAATTCTTGCCAATTTTCAGGCATGACCCAGGGGGGAGGGGGATACAGATGAATGCCAACTGACCTTGAATCCGATTAAGCTGTTGGTGGTATTTTAGTGAATGGAGGAGAAATTTGGCCAGGGCACTGGGGAAAATCCCCTACTGTGCTGTAGGGGGAGATGCTGAGATGCTGATTCTCTGGACACAATGGCAGACACTGGAAGGGAGCAGTCGAGTGAGGCTGGTGTATCTGTGGGGGAGCTGATCTCCACCCCTGCAGGTCCAGCACAGGAGATCCTTAATTCGGGTATGATATCCACAGAAGTGGAAACCATTATGGAAGAAGAAAACCAGGAAGCAGAAGACTCACATGATGAAGAGACGTTTGTACAACAGTTAATGACAGTACAAAGAAAACGTTTACATGCAGCATTATTGCGACCTGAAGTGCCGCCCGAGAGGAACACGGAGATTACTGGAGTTTTCATAACTGAGGGTGCTATGGAAATGCATGCTTTGGATATACAACAGCCCTTGACAGATGGTGAGTCTGGCACAGATACAACACAGAGGACAATTCCCATACTGACAACGTCAGTGTCAGTGGAAAAAGAACTTTCTGCTGACAGATGTCAACGGGGAAATGAAACAAATGCAGTAGGTGAGCCATATACCACAAGTGTTGTTCTAGATATGTCGGAAAGTTCTGCTCATATCTCCGAGATTAGAGTTTTATGCAAAGGGAGAAAGACAGTCAGACTAAACAGAGGCCTGTAGGGAACACACCCTGGTCAAACGTATACTGACGGCTGCAGGGTGGATGCAGGACAAAGAGGGGATATGGGTGGTGGATGAGGAAGCTGCCCCATTCCTGGAACCCCCCTGGACCCAGTACAGTAACTGGTGAACAGGAGGGTCACGTCTCTACACAGGTCCCATTTGAGATGCCAATAGACACTGATCTAAATGTTGACCCTGTAAATTGTGATGCGCAGACTCTTACTGTACAAGAATTGCCTGAATCAATGAACAGAATTCCTACGAACATAACTGAGGGGGATGTTGCTAATACTAGGACATCATGGGGGGATAGTGTGGCTGCAGAGGCAGGAACAGAGATTAATGGGGTACCAGAGAGAAGAGCCTCTCAAGTGGGGGCTGGTTTCAGGCAGTGTGACAAACTTTTCCAAAATGCTTTACCAACCCAAAGAAAAACCGCTGTACGTCTGCATTATCAAGGGGGGACTAGAGTTTCATCCAGATAGGATTTAAGTTGGAAGGACTTTAATTGAAGAGTTCATGAGATTTTTTTTTTTCCAGTGAAATTTATGCTCTGATTCATGCGGCAGGGGACAATAATTTTGATGTCAGTTTCAAAAGGCCAATGGGTCTGGACAGGTTTTAGAGTACTTATGAAAAGGCTAAATACTCTGCTCGATGGCTCCCATTTAAAGCTATACCACTGACAAAGCCTGTGATCAATCTAATCACCATATTGTTCGGAAACGAGAGTGTCAATGTCCATGACATCACCCACTGGATTGCGCAAAGATGTGACATCATAGGGCAGCCCACACCAGTCCTGGATGAAGAACATATTTGAACTGGCGGATGGAAGTATAGAGTAAAATTGAGAGTCATGGCACATGGTATCCAACACCTGCCAAGTTCATTGTTCTTAGGAAAAGACAGAGGCCATTGTTTTTATCTGGGGCAACTGGAAACATGCTTCAAATGTGGATCCCTGATGCACTTAAGTAACGCATGTGATAGAATCAAATGTAACCTTTGCCTTGAATATGGACATCATAGCTCACAATGTACTAATGACTTTAAATGCAACTTATGCGAGGAGTCTGGACATGTCTACCGTACCTGCCAGTGGGCTACACACAACAGGCACGATAAAGTGGATTAGGATGTCATACTCACAAATGCACAGAAAGTAAGCATTGACAGAAAAAGGGCGGAGCGGGAAGCCCAGGAATAAGAAAGACATATGGATCATGTACCACAGGCCACCGCTGTAGACCGAATAATAGATGGTTACCCCTCCAAGAAGCAGACTGATGATGTGAATCTACAGAAGGAGATACTGGACATGGACAGACACAGGATACACACCAGGAACTCAGTCCACCGGCTGGTGAGCAACAGGGGAAGGGAAGTCTTGGCACACAGGATTGAAGACATGGATATTATGCCACCCCCTGAAATGACTACTGTCATATCCAAGAAAAGGCCTTTAAAGAAAAACCATCCGGTGGCCAAAATATCCAAAATAGCAAGCCCACAGTGTAGCATTCCTGTTGGGAACAAGTATGATGCACTACAACTACAGGACACAGATTAGGATAATGATTCTGAAACGTCCTCTACTCTGTTGTCCCAACAAGTCCAGACTTCGGAATCAGTGGATGAGCAATTAACACTGAAAGTGCAAGAAGCTAGACAGAAACCAAAGCAGCTGGGACCCCAAATTAGGAGAAGTAGGAGGCTGGGCCTACATCAAAAAAAATTTTCTTTTGTGGAACCTTTCCTTTTTATGTTTGCTTGCACGCATGTGCAAGAAACGTAGTGCCATCATCCGGGTTTTCGGAGGTGCGGCAGCCGTCTTCCAATTCAGTCAGTGTGTTTGTAGGCGCGGCCCCAATTCCCCAATCACTGCTGCAGCTGTCTATGACAGCAGCTGAAAATGCAGTGGCACACAGTTGAAAGGGAGAGCTCTGCTTCAGTGAGCAGAGGCCCCCCCCACACACACGCAAGCACGCATATTGCGTGCTCACAGTCCCCCCCACGCACATACTATATGGCCGATGGGGGTGCCCAATCCCCTGTCAGCTCCACACACCACCAGAAAAAAAAGCTTTCCAGGTGCCACGCTGGGAGCCCCCCCCCAGAGTGGCAAATGTCGGTATGGCCGACGGGGTGCCCAATCCCCCGTCGGCTCCAGACCCCCCAAAACAGATTTACAGCTGCACAAGTCCATATGGCTGATGGGGGTGCCCAATCCCCCGTCAGCTCCAGGCTACCCCCCCCAAACAGCCTTACAGCTGCCATGCTGGGAGCCCACCCCAGCGTGGCACAAGTCCATATGGCCGATGGGGGTGCCCAATCCCCCATCGGCAACAGGCCCACTCCCCCAAACAGCCTTCAAGCTACCATGCTGGGAGCTCACCCTAGCATGGCAAATGTCCCTCATCGTCTTCCTTAAAAAAAAAAAAAACACCTGTAAACAAGAAGATGTTCCCTTGGCGGTCTCCCAGCCCAACCGCACCCACCCACTACGCACTCTGCCTCTCCACATACCACCCCACACCCCCCATACTTACCTCCGGAGTCTGGCGTGACGATCTTCGGTGGACCGGGAACACGTCTGCACTCTTCAAAGCCGACCGCGAACTGAGAAAATGCCGGTAAGCAGTATAATGCAATAAATAGGGTTTTTTCAACTTTAATGCATATCTCAGGCATTTTTTGGAATTTTGGCACCAAATTTTTAACATGGGGTTTTTGGGACCTCTTCTCATGAATTCTTGAACTGTCATGGCGTTAATCGGGCCCGAAGGGTGATTTCGCAATCACTGTGTGAAGTCACCTTTCAGGACCGATTAATGAAACAACAGTGCCAGTGTTCATAAGGTGGGGTCTCAAAAAGCCCATGTTGCAAATTTGGTGAAAAAATTCCTAAAAATGACTGTTGTTTCACAGTGTCGCGTATGCCGCAGTTCCTATACCGCTCGTAAGTTGGTGAATTTTTATATTCAGTACTCCAGATTTTCAACATTGCCATTTTACCATACCTCCTTATGAGCAGTACAGCTGTTGTTTTCATATTTTGGCCAAATGTGTTTCCTCGCATGTAGCGCATAATGGCGCAGTCGGTGTAAATCAATGTATGGGACACATTACAAAAATCACAATGACACTGTTCATGAGCAGAGGTCTTAAAATAGCTATACTGAAAATTTGGTGAAAAAATTCCTAAAAATGACTGTTTATGACGTCGTTGCTAGTTCACATGCACCCTCAATAAGTTCACAACTTTTAATATTTGCACTCCAGATTTTCAACATTGCCATTTTACCATACCTCATATGAGCAGTACAACTGTCATTTTTCACATGTCACCCAAAATGTGTTTCCGTGCATGTAGCGCACAATGGCACAGTCGGTGTGCGAAATCAATGTATGGGATACATTAAGAAAATCACAGTGACACCATTCATGAGCAGATGTCTTAAAATAGCTATGCTGAAAATTTGGTGAAAAAATTCCTAAAAATGACTGTTTTATGAGAGTGCGTTGCGCAGTTCCTATGCACCCTCGTAAGTTTGCAAATTTTTAATATTTGCACTCCAGATTTTCAACATTGCCATTTTACCATACCTCCTTATGAGCAATACAGCTGTCATTTTTCACATGTCACCCAAAATGTGTTTCTGCGCATGAAGCGCACAATGGCACAGTTGGTATGCACAGTCAATATTTGGGACAGATTAAGAAAATCACAGTGATACTGTTCATGAGCAGAGGTCTTAAAATGGCTATGTATAAAATTTGGTGACAAAAGTCCATAAAATGACTGTTACGAGTGAGCATTGCACAGTTTCCACGCACCCTTGTAAGTTCATGACTTTGTAATATTTTCCATCCAGATTTTCAACAGTGGCATTTTTCCACACTTCCTTATGAACAGTACAGCTGTCATTTTTCACAAAATGGCCGAAATGTGTTTTCACACTTTCAGCGCAGAAATGCGTGGTCACTGTGGGAAATTATTGTTCAGGACAGATAAAGAAAATCACAGTGACACTGTTCATGATCGGAGGTCCCAAAATGCCTGTGTTGATAATCTGCTGTAAAAAATCCCCAAACTAATTACATTACGCGTGTGTGTTGCACAGTTTCTATGCACGCTTGTGACTTCACCAGTTTTTTTAATATTTTCACTGCAGATTTTCAACATTGCCATTTTTTACACCTCCCCATGAACAGTACAGCTGTCATTTTTCACATCCTGTTCGGGATGTGTTTTTGCACCTGTGGTGCTAAATGCTGTAGTCGCTATGCAAAATCAGTTTTCGGCTAACAAACTGATATTGCCACTGTTCATGAGGTGGGGGTCACAAAAAAAACATGTTGAAAATTTGGGTGAAAATACCAGCGAATGCCTGAGCGTTAGGTTAGGGTGAAGAATGACAGGTATCAGGGGTGTGACTTGGGATTCTCGCCTATAATGCTCATACCATTCCATACCCTGCAGCCAGTGAGAGGCATTGAGGTATGCCTTGGACTCTTCTGCCCCAATGTTCACCCCATTCTCCTATACCGCACCCATCACACCATATTTCCTGATGGAATGGGGTGCGCATAAGGGCCAAAGATCCCAAGGCACACCGTGACACTTGTCAGTGTCTGCAGGGTGGGGTGTGGTGAAATGGCGTGGCAGTTATGCCTGATGACCCAAAGGCACACCCCAATGCCTGTCACTCTCTGCAGGGTGGTGTTAGGGTTGGCTTCAGTTGAATACTTCACTGCCATTCCTATTATGTAGCTCTGTAACTCCTACACTACCAATGCCAACGCCAGCAAGCAAACATTCGGCATTGACAAATGCTTGTTATTGAATGGATTCCTCACACTTCCTTAAAATTGCCACACTGACCGTTAATAGCATTAAGAATAATAGGTGAAAGGTGGTGACTTTTACCATTGTGAAGGACCGAAATATAGACTTATGCCTATTGCAACATACTAGGCTTCAAACTAATGCTGACATTACCACTGCTGCTAGATTATAGTGTTGGCGGCCTTCTTTTTATATATTTGGCACAGAAAGGTGTGATGGTGTGGGGATACTTTTTAATAGCTATGACTTTACAATAACCGAAGTTGTGGATATATGCACTGGGAGGGTCCTGATGTTAGATTCCCTGTATAAATCATTGGCATGGAGACTGGTCAATATATCTGCCCCCCAGGAAAAAAAAGACAGGGTGGATATATTTAATTTGATAAAACCCTATTTAATCACCACAAAAAACATAATTTGGACAGGAGATTTTAACTGTGTTCATGCCTCAGGTGATAAAGGAACATGTATGACAAAACACTATTGTGGTTCAAATTGTTTGAATAAAATTGTTGCAGACACCGACCTTAGAGATGCATATTGGAGCACCCATCCCACAGGGGTTATACATTTTATAAAGGCACATTGGCCACACGTATCAACTACATTTTTATCTCCAGTTCCCTTAAAATATCCAGAGCACATGTGATCTCAGTGGAAAATCCGGATCATCTAATGGTTATGGTACATGCCTGTAACTCTGCTCAAACATCCCCGGGGAAGGCATATTGGAAACTCAGTACCACTTTACTGGACAACCAGGACTCGCAGATGAAAATAAAGGACTTTTTACTAGCAAGGCAGATGGTGGCATGTTTAGATACCGACATTGGTAGATGGTGGGTTGAAACCAAGTCTGAACTGAGGAAATTACTGCAACAAATAGCATTTAGTGTACACACAGAACAGTACAAAAGATATCTAACTCTAAGGGCCCAGTACTACAAAATTCTGAGTCTTGTTAATACTGGACACCATGCTTATGCCCCTCAGATTCGAGCATTAAAAGACGAGATGGAGAATCTATAGTACTCTAGAGTGGCTTTGCTCTTTTATGAGCATAGAATTGCTACAACAGGGAAAACAGGAGTGGGTGACATCTATGAGAGCTGTAGGAAACGGCAGAACAGAGGATGCTAGATGGGTTATATACTCAGACAGGTAGGGAGGCACAAATGGAACATGAATTAGTGGATACAGTTACAAGCCACCTGACGTCACTTTATCAAGCCTCTGATGTGACGCCTGACTATATAGAGAGGGTTCATGAGGAGATAGACATCCTGGACTTACCTGCTGACATACAGCTACAATTTGAGGAACCCATTACATTACTGGAAGTTAAAGAGGCAATCAAGGCCTTCAAAAACAACACAACCCCTAGTCTGGATGGAATACCATCAGAATTTTATAAGAAATTTATAACCGAAATGACTGAAATATTGACGGCTGTCTTTAATCAGTGTCAGTGGCTCAGCAGGTAGCACACTCGCCTCTGAGGCCGGGAGATCAGAGGGCTGTGGGTTCAGTTACCACATCTGGCACTTGGATTAATATCCCAGTACTGACACTGTAGTGCAGCATGAGAGGGGTGCTGCACTTCTGAGGTGCCGTCTTTCGGATGAGACATTAAACCGAGGTCCCATCTGCCTGGATTGGTGGTAGTTCAGGTGGATGTTAAAGATCCCATGGCACTTATCGAAAAGAGTAGGGGAATTTCCTAGGTGTCCTGGCCAAATTTCCCTCATTCAAAAAAAAAAAAAAAAAAATTTACCACTAACAGCATAATCTGGTTCAAGGTCAGTTGGCATTCATCTGTATCCCCCTCCCCCGGGTCGTGCCTGAAAATAGGCAGGATTTGTCTAGTGCACTTACCCGGTCAACATAAAATAAATAAATAATGGCATGATGACAAATAACATACCACCTCAGCTCGGACAGTCTGTACAGATCTTAATATATAAAAAACTAGATAGAAAAGATCTCTGAAATTGGTGACCCTTGAGCATGTATGTTAGATACTGACCTGAAAGTATTAATGAAAATATTAAATGCCAGAATGGCAAAGATAGGCCGGCCCGGTGGCGCAGAGGGTTTAGATGCTGGACTCCACACTCATATCACGCCAGCGACCTGGGTTCAGGAACGACCCTGGCCGGCTGGGGTCAGCGGGGAGAGATTGAGCATCCGAGGACTGCCTCCCTTCCTGGGGAGGGCTGGGGTAGCAAACGCCAACGAGCGACCTCTGGTGGAGGCCGGGGGTAGCCAACGAGTGTCGCAGGCGTATGCCAGGGGGTGGAGCCTAGGTGGGAGTTGCCGTGGTCGCCAGGCTCCACAGGGGATGTAACCAAGAAAACCCCCTCCACTGCTGATAGGCGACGGTGCCTCCCCTTGCATTCCACACTCCTGGAGTCGGGCCCAGTACCCTCCGCTTCTTCCCCCCTCCCCCCCAGTCCAGTGGCTCAAAACTAAAAGATAGAGTGCCCTGGTGGGCCAACCCTTCCCCGGAGGGCAGACCTGGGGGATGCCTGGCGCTGGGGGAGAGAGCGGAGTTAGGTGCCAAGCAACGCAGGGAGTAGAGAGTGCATCCAGGGAGGTTGCTGGAGAGAGTTCAGCGAGGGTAGGCAATAAAGAGAATTCAAAAAAAAAACAAAAGAATGGCAAAGATGGCCCCATATTTAATAGAAAAAGGGACAGACATGTATGGTACAGGGGAGAAATATACAGGAAAACCTGTTAACACTCAGAGCATTGGTGGGATTGGGGGGTACAAAAGAAAGTGCATGGATACATCATTAGCCTGGATCAGGAACAGGAGTTTGACAACATTTCACATCTATACTTGCAAAAAGTTCTTGAGAAATATGGATTGCCAGTAACATCTGTGTCATGGGTGATGCAAGTTTATAAAATGACATCCACCAGGCCTCTTGTAAGTGGACATGCCGGGACAAATTAATATTAATAGAGGTACACTACAGGGGTGCCCTATGAGCCCCTTATTGTATGTATTTTGTATTGACCCTCTTTTGAAACTAATCCAACAGGATACAGCTACTGACAGTATTATCTTACTGATGAGTGAGAGACTAGGAAAAGCAATGGCGTATGCTGATGATGTGTGCCTACTGATGGCAAATCAAGGTGCTGTGGAAACAGACCTTGATAAAATACATCAGTTCACAGAGAAAGTTGGAATTAAGATTAACTATGTGAAAAGTAGGGGTTACAGGGTGAGTGAAGAAACAGAATCCATCCAGGAAGTAAGGGGAACTGGGATTTTGGATGATAATATTGACATATTACTAACATACTAAAATGCCAGCAGAATAGGCCTTATGGTCTTTCATGTCTGCTTGATAGTCAGCACCCATAATGGGTGCCGATTCTGCTGCCCCCCCAACCCTCTTGGTTTTCCCTATCCCCTGTCCAAGATATTCTCTCTTCATTGAGCTTACCCAGCTTCACCCTCCCCCTATACCTGTCCCAGCCCCTCTTGAACCCCTCCACTGTATCCACCTCCATCAGTTGAGGTGAAGCCTGTCCCTAGCATACAGCCCCTTATCCTCCCAGGTTGCACCCCAGTCCCCCACAATCTCATACCTCCTAGCTTCACACCACCCCCTGAGTCATTCATTAATCACTCTGATTTTTTGCTTGTTCACCACACTAGCCCTCGGCATGGCAGGATCTCTAAGAAGGAGCAGCCCATGGTATGACAAACCCTGGCTAGTTCCCGAAACCTTGTTTGTATCTCTAGTTCACTATTTCCCTCCATGTTGTTTGTGCCTAGGTGCACCAGGATGTCTGGTAAACCTCTGCATTTCTTCACCAGCGAGTATACCAGGCGCTTGGCCTTATGCACAGTCAGGCCAGGGTTACATTTGGTCCTTACCGGACAGGTTTTACCCTCCCACTGGATACCCCTGATCATGGAATCCCCCAACAGGAGCACTTTAACCTCCCCCCTGCCTCCCGGTTCACCCCCCAAGTTGCCAGTCCTTTCATGTCTTCCCTTGTCCTGTTTTCTGGCCCCACCCCCATCCAGTTTCTTGCACCCCACAATATGGGTGTCATATGCAGCCCCTCCCTCTTGGCCCTGGCCTTTCCTCTAATCCGTACTGGCCATCCCCCAACTGAATATCATTTGCATCCCTATCCCCCCTGTCCTAGCCCTTGCCTGGTCCTGCTGTCCTAATTTTTGGCCTAACCTGGCTCTCTCTCCTTTCCAGCCCATCCAAGTTAGCCCCCTCCACCTGCCATGTCCCCCTGGCCCAAACCGATGGTATCCCCAAGTGTTGCAGCCTCCCCCCTTGTTCTCCTGGTCATCCACCTTACCCTGCCTGCCCCCTACCCACATATTCTCAGCCTGGCCGATGTCACCCCCGACCCCTGCTTATTTGTACTCCATGCCCCCACTGCTCCTGTTTACCTGGCCCTTCCTTTGTCCATTTCTCACTTCCTGCCCTTTTCCTGCTCCAGCTGTATCCTCTTCCCCAATGCTACCCTGTCTTCTAACGATTATATAGGGTCAAACTTGTTACTAAGCTTGATGTCTGCACCCAGATCACCCCCTGTTGCCCCCCCAGCACGCTTCCTTCTGGCCGACCCCTGTCTTCTGCCTACTTTTTTGGGTGATTTCTCCTTTTGAACCCCCTCTAGCAGGCACCCCATATGCCCTTTGAGTCTCTACCCTAGCTCCTCTCCTTATGCCAGTGGCTTCAGATCCTGGTGCAGCAACGCAGGTGTCAACTTAGCCCCTCCTGCCCCACCCCTCAATGCCTCCCCCATCCCACCCAGCTGCCTCCTAATCCTCTAACCTCCTTCCCAAAGTGACAGCTGCCAACACTGGGCAGCCCCCAACTTCCACGCCCAGGTAGCATCTGTTACCCACACCCTGTGCACCCAACCACCCTACCAAAGATGCCTGCTTTTGTGACATGTGGCCCCGCTCCCACCGTAGAAGAGATTTTCGGTCACTAAACCCCCCCAAGACAATGGAAACACTCAGCCTGTTTACCAAGACTTGTGCCCAGGCCCTGCCTCCTCCTTTCTGCAGGTGAGTCCTCTCCCCCTCCTGGCTCCTCCTCCTTCAGCTATTTAATAGAGGTCAGGGCCAGGTTGGGAGGGCAGTAAACAAATACACAAGCCACAATATAAAATACATAAATACACAAGCCACAATAAAATACACAAGTCCCACAACTCCTTTGTCCCTTGTGCATGGCTGGGCTTGCCCTTTATAGCCCAGCCGCCAGTTCAAAAACAGTGCCCTCTGCTCTAACTGGTCCTCTGTGGACCCTCAGCTCCCTCTCCCTTCTCCGCCACTGATGCAGGGAGGTCCTGGCTCCAGATGGTTGCCGCTGATGTGACCTGCAGCCCTGCCCTTCTGGGAGGGCTACTGAAAAGCCCCGTTGCCAATGTAGTCCCACAGTTCCAATGAGGTTAATCATGACTTGGGGTAACCTTTGCTAGAGGGGATGTAGCGACAGAAAATTGGGAAAAAAATCAATCTATGTAATGAGAAAGTACAAAGATGGAAAACATGGCAGCAAACCAAGAAAAAAAAAAGGTAATACTGATTGAAACATTCCTGATGCTTATATTCACTTATTTAAATGCAATATATCGTCTGCCAAGCCACCTTGACATAAAGATGTTGAGCCTGGTGTTCTAAATGATTTGGGGCAGTCAACTGAACCCTATCAAAAGAGAGGTATTGTATCGACAGTATAAGGATGAGGGCTTATGTCTCCAGAACCCTATTAGTATTTTTTGTAGCATCTTTTTACATGTCAATATTTTTAAATTCCAGGCACCGTGACTATGGGATTGGAAGGTTCTGGCTGCCAGCTGGATGCAGTCCCTATTGACCACTTGGCAAGCATCATCTCAAAAACTTCAGAAGGCATCACCTTACCCAGCATACCTGTATCCGCTGATACAGAAAATAAAACAATGGTGTTTGACAGTTCCATAGGTTATAACCCCAAATAGGCACACACTGTATGCCACCATCCAGGACCAAGCATATGCTGGCCCAGTAGAATACAAGGGAATACCTCCCAGCAGCAATGGGAAAACGGCCACGTACTTGACTGATAAAAATATACCTCAGAGGATGTGGGACGTGGTCTGGCTTTGTTGCCATGGGCGAGTAGGAGTAAAGTGGAACTTCAAACATAAGCAGCAGGACGAAATGATGTGTCTGAGCCACACATGTGGACTACAGGAGGAAACCATGCAGCATTTTTTAGTGCACTGTGTGTATGCGGTCCAATTCTGGACCTTCATAGCAAACAGATGGGGTAATGTGACCTGGAAGAATTTGACATACGTAAACATAATCACAGGGTTTGTGGAACAGATGACGTGGATATATATATATGGGTACAATAAGGTTAATCATAACTTACGTTGTTCTTCTTGTGGCAGACGAGATTTAAATATGTGCTGCAGCAGATTGATGCCCCCCACCCATAGCTGTTGCTACACAGGTGGAGAAGGAGATATACAGAGTTTACATGATAATTCAACTCTTCCGCCTGCAGTATGGAAAAAGAGATGGAAAAGGGTGGTTGACATGATCTCTGGGACCTGATAGGAGTATAAGACATTAACCTGGGGATGTTGGACCCTAAGCCCCCATTATGATATGTGGGGTATGGATCCTTGAAGATATTTGGAATGTGATCATAAGACTAATACAACTCTGTTTTATCTCTTCTTAGGCATGTGTATAACTTGCTGCATGCATTTCTTAAGTGATTTCTCTTAAATCAGCTGATGGGTTGGAGTTTCATTGTATATACAATAACAGAGATCTTATGTGTATTTTGTTTGATGAATCTGATGTATTAAGGATGATACTGTTTCTGTTTTCTGTTATGATTTTGCTTTGTTTCTGTACATAATAAAAATTCCCCTACTCTTTTCAAGAAGTGCCATGGGATCTTTAGCATCCACCTGAACTACCACCAGAACAGGCAGATGGGACCTCGGTTTAATGTCTCATCTGAAAGACAGCACCCCCCTCATGCTGCACTGCAGTGTCAGTATTGGGATATTAACCCAAATGCCTGGTGTGGGAATAGAGCCCACAGCCTTCTGATCTCCCAGTCTCAAAAGCAAGAGTGCTACCTGCTGAGCCACTGACACATCACTCCTCCTCTCCTCAAGGTTTCCCTGTGCCTGTCCCAGGCATGTTTAGCCCCTCCCCCCCAACTGTGGTTGCTCCCACCACCTCCTGTGTCAGACCATTCAGTGTGTCCACCACCCTCTCTATGAAGAAAAACTTTCTCACATTTCCTCATAATCTGCCCCCTTCCAATTTCGCGTCATGCCCCCTCATTCTTGTACTCCTTCTACATTGGAAGATGTCCCCTTCCCCGCATGTTGTTTATGCCCCTGAGGTATTTGAAGGTCTCTATCATGTCTCTCCACTCTCTCCTTCCCTCCAGTGAGTACATAGAAACATAGAACTTGTCAGCAGATTGCTAGGCCCATCCAGCCTGCCCATACTTGATTACAGCTTTTAACCCTCCCCCCGCTTAAAATAAATGTTGAAGGTTCCCATAGCAAATGGGAGTAGTAAACTATAGGTGTTGTGAATCAGTCTCCTACCATTCAGACTGCAAAATAATGCTGTTTTCCATGAATAAAATCCTTTTATTTTGGTGCTCTGCTACATTTGCATAACCTGCCCCTTTTTTCTTAGTGCTGCAATCCCCAATTGTGGCATCATACCAGGGAAACAAAGTTATTAAAGGGACACTGTCAGTTTTTAGTTTTAGATAGACAAATCAGCTATGTACTGTACCCACAATGCCTCACTATGCCAATTAGTATACAGGATATTATATTTCTGTGCTCACTGCAGAAATAGGAGACTACATCACTCAGAATAGAAGTCCTGTAGCTAGACAGGGTATGCACAATGCACTGTTGTGAAAATAAACATACAAAAGCTTGTATTGTTGACACCACTACAGAAATATTTTATTTATTTACGTCTTTGATTTCCAGGTAGGTGTGCTGGTCTGAGGGACCGTTTTCAGGGACGACCCGGGCCATAAAAGATGGCATAGTTAAGCAATAATTTAAATCACAAGGCACAGGGATGTTACAGGTTAAACAGAGGTCAAGAATATTTTTACGTACAAGGTATAATAAATACAGGAACAAATGGTGGAAATCATGGTACAATAGGTGTGACAGTAAGACGGTACAAACAAACCGTACCATTTTACAATGGGGGCTGCTGGCATGGTGTGCATATTTGACATGCAATTAAAATGTTTTAATCAATTATATTCTCTGCTATTTTCTTTTTCATTATAGTTTGAAAATACAAATGTAATCTACAGCTTTTGTATGTAAATTTTCTTACAATCAATAACTCCCCGTTACGTGTTGATCTTCTTATAGTCCCATGTCACAATTTAATACAGTTTCATCAGGTCTTAAAAATATGTAAACAAACAGGTAGCAGTTTGAAATGTTGCACTCCAGTAGTATCCCGAGAGGGCCATGATGTGCTAATGTGATGTCACTGGAAGACAGCGCTCCACAGCGATAAAGGGATCTGCATAATGGCCTGTTATATACAGCGGATTCAACACTTTTACATTGCATCCCTGGGGAAAGTCCTTTATTGTGCACGTCATACCCTCTTCACAAGTGCACACACAGTATGTTCCCCAAGGGATGCAATGCAAAAGTACCAAATCCACTGTATATAACAAGCCCCCATGCAGCTCTCATTGCTTCCAAGCACTCATGGCCATCTCAGAGCACTACCGGAGTGCTGCATTTAAAACCTGTTTACATATTTTTTAAACATGACAAAACTGTATTAAACTGCAGATGGCCACTACAAGAAACTCCGCACCAACAGGTAGGCAGTTGCAATACAAACCCATGTCTTCCGATTTGGGGAGTGTGGCCACGCCTTCCTAGATCCCACAGTTTTTTTTTTCGAACTCTGTTTTTTCTCCCACACCACTGAACTCTCTCCAGCGACCCTACCTTGCCACACTCTCTACCTCCCTGCGTGGCCCTACTGTGTCCTCTTCTGCTACTCCCTGGCATCGGGCATCCCCCCTGGGTCTACCCTCCGGGGAAGGGCCGCCCCCAACCAGGGCGCTCTTTCTGTTAGGGTTGAGAAACCAGGCCAGAGAGGGGAGGAAAGCGGAGAGGACTTCAGGCCCGACTACGGTAGTGTGGAATGCGGAGGAAAAACACCTTCACCTATCAGCGGTGAGGAGATTTTTCTATTTTTTTCCTATGTTTCTTGGAGCTGTAGCTCCACCCCTGACATACACCCTGCAACGTTACATTCGGCTCACCCCCCAGCCTCTGCCAGAGGGCGCTTGTTGAGCAACCCGCAGCCCTAACCCACCCCGGGAAGAGAGAGCTGTCCTCCGGATGCTCAATCTCTCCCTGCCCCCGCTGATCCCCAGCCACCCGGAGCCGTTTCCGAACTCAGGTCGCTGGTGTGGCACGAGGTGTGGCGTCCAGCATCTCAACCCTCAGTGCCACCGGGCCCCTAGATCCCACCCTTAACCTGAACTTCCCTGACATGTCATGTAACATGAATTCTCTGGGGTCAAAGAGTGCAAGGCGCACCTCAATGCCTGCCTTTGGCTGCAGGGTGGGGGTGGAATGGCATGAGCATTACTATCAACAGTCCCAAGTCACACCCCTGACGCCTGTCAGTCCTTACAGGGTAGGGCGTTATGGTCAAAAGCCTTAACAACCTGGGCGTATCTTGATATTTTTACTCCAAGTTTTCAATGTGGGCTTTTTGTGATACCACTGCATGAACAGTGACACTATCAGTTCGTTAGCCGGAAGGTGATTTTGCACAGTGACTGCGCCATTTGGCGTCACAGGTGCGAAAACACATTTCAAACAAGATGGGAAAAATGACAGCTGTACTGTTCATGAGGAGGTGTAAAAAATGGCAATGTTGAAAATCTGGAATGAAAATATAAAAAAACTGCTGAAGTCACGAGTGTGCGTAGAAACTGCGCAACGCACACCCCTAATGTAATTAGTTTTGGAATTTTTTACAGCAGATTTTCAACACAGACATTTTGGGACCTCCGCTTATGAACAGTGTCACTGTGATTTTCATAATCTATCCTGAACACTGATTTCCCACAGCGACCATGCTATTCTGTGCTGGAAGTGCGAAAACACATTTCGGCCAGGGTGTGAAAAATGACAGCTGTACTGTTCATAAGGAGGTGTGGAAAAATGCCAATGTTGAAAATCTGGACCGAAAAGATTACGAATTTGTGAACTTACGAGGGTGCATGGAAATTGCACAATGCACGCTCGTAACACAGTCATTTTATGGGCTTTTGTCAACAAATTTTCAACATAGCCAGTTTAAGACCTCTGCTCATGAACAGTATCACTGTGATTTTCTTACTCTGTCCCAAACATTGATTTCGCACACTGACCACGCCACTGTGTACTACATGTGTGAAAACACATTTCAGGCAAGATGTGAAAAATGACAGTTGTACTGTTCATAAGAAGGTGTGGTAAAATAGCAATGTTGAAAATCTGGCGTGAAAACATTAAAAATGCTCGAAGTTACGAGCGTGCGTAGGAACTACGCAATGCACGCTTGTAAAACAGTCATTTTTGGGAATTTTTTCACCAAATTTTCAACATAGGGTTTTTGGGGGCCTAACTCATGAACTGTGACACTGTCGTTTTGTTAATTGGTCCTGAAAGGTGGTTCCGCGCAGTGACCGCAAAAATCACCTTTCGGGACTGAATAACAAAATGACAGTAACTGAATTCATGAGGTGGGGTCACAAGAACCCCATGTTGAAAATTTGGTGAAAAAATTCCCAAAAATGGCCAAGATATGCACCAAAATTGAAAAAAAAAACATTTAAGCTATACAGCTTACTGGTATTTCTTCAGTTCAAGGGTCGGCTTTGAAGAGTGAAGACATGTTCCCGGTCCATCAAGATCATTGCGCCAGGCTCCAGAGATAAGTATGGGGTGGGGAGGCAGGGTGCAGAGGGTGGGCGGGTTGGGAGGGGGCCATGGGCTGAAAGAGGGGACCGCTTTCCTGTTTTACAGGGTTAAAAAAACCTTGCAGGAAGGTTTTCTTTTTGCAAGAGCATTAATTTTGGCATGCTGGGGTGGGATCCCAGTATGCCACCTGAGTGTTTGGGGGCTGTAGCCAAGAGGGATTGGTCACCCCGTCGGCACATACCAGTGCTGGGGGAACAAGAGTTGAGGAGGATTGGGAAACCTTCTTCGCACACAAGAAATTGGGGAGCATTATGCCGACAGGGGAGTGGGTCCTCATCGGCAAAATGTTGGAAGGGGCATGCCGACAGGGGATTGGGCACCCTGTCAGCACATATAAGTGGGGTGAAGCAACAGAGCTGAGGGGATTGGGCACCCTGGTCGGCTTTCATTTATTGAAATGTTTCACCAGGAAGGCACACTGAACGGCGGGCGGTGGCTTTCCATCGGCTTTGTGGGGACTGTGAGAGGCTGACGGGGAGAAGCCGTCGCCATGGAAATACAGCACAATGGAGCTGTGTAATTGGCTGCTGCAGTCAGGGAGGCTCCACTTACAAACAGCTGATTGCGTAGTGTCGGGGCGCTCCCTGATTGCAGCGGCTTAGCTACTTTGATCTAGTGGCCTGCTCATTAACTGCTGGTGAGCGACAGCATGCTCCTTTATTGGCCGAGGCAGAGACCAGCCTCTGAATGGGATGCTGCCATTCAGCACAACACTGCCACGCTGCCACAACCCACTTGTGCAGAAAACCTGACGCAATGTGTTTCTTGCACATGTGTGCAAGCAACACAAAAATGACTATGACAGAGTTTTTTTACGAAACAAATTGCAGCTTCAACATCTGAAGCATGTCTGGCAATGGCATACTATATGTAAAAGGCATTTGGGGAACCTTCAACATTTACTTTAACATCTATGGTTCCCCTATGCCTGCCCACGCATGTTTAAAGTGATTTTGTGAGCTTTTTCAGGTGCCTTTTTCACATAATATGCTATTGCCACATATGTTTCAGATGCTGAAGCTGCAATTTGTTTTGTAAAAAAAAAACTGTTATAGTCATTTTTATTTACATTTTATCAGCACTGTGTCCTCCAGTTATCTGTGTGAGGTCACACCTCCAGAATGATGTCATGCAAGGGAACTCGCAATGTTTTACATACAGCACCAAGGAATTCTGGGTAAATTATCATGTTGATGTAAATGTCAATTACTCAGAAGTGCAGTCCCTTATTTTGGTGTCGTGACTGCACCTAATATGTAAATATACATTGCAAGGCATTGTGGGTACATTAAGACGTTTTCCAATTCCCTTACTGTGAGGTGCAGTCTCAAATCTCTGTAGTGGCTTCAACAATAAAAGCTCTCATATGTTTATTTTCCAGATAAGGCATTGTGCATATAGTATCTAGCTGACAAGATTTCTTTACTGAGAGATATAGTCTTCTATGTCGGTAGTGTAGATGTCTGCAATGCCAAGACTGACCAACAGAGGTCTCTGTTTCAGAACAGTGCTTATAAACTTTGTTTCCTTGCATGATGTCATGCTTGGGGGTTGCAGCACTGAGAAAATAAAAAAGGGGGCGGGTTATGCAAATGAAGCAGAGCACATAAATAAGAGCATTTATTTCATGGAAGCAGCACTTTTTGGCAGTTTGAATGATAGGAGATTGACTCACAACTCCTACAGGTTGCTAATCCCATTGGCTATGGCAAAGCTCACAAAATCACTTTAAATCCAACCACAGTGCTTGCTCTCACCATCTTCTGTGGCAGAGCATTTCATGTGTCCACCACCCTCTCCATGAAAAAAAACTTCCTCACATTCCCCCTTAACCTGCCACCTTCCAATTTCTTGTCATGCCCCCTAGCTCTTGTACTCTTCCTCTATTGGAAGATTCCCCCCCTTCATCCTGTTTATGCCCCTGAGGTACTTGAATGTTTCTATCATATCCCCTCTCTCCCTCCTCTCTTCCAGCGAGTACATATTGAGGTCCCTTAATCTCACCTGGTAAGTCTTGTGGTGTAAACCCCGTACCATCTTAGTCACCCTTCTCTGGACCACATTCAGCTTAATGTCCTTTTGAAGGTGCAGCCTTCAGAACTGCACACAGTACTCCATGTGAGGTCTGACCAGGGTTGCATCACTACCTCATGCCTTCTGCTGGAGATAATCCTTGCTATGCACCCCAGCATGCCACTGGCCCTCCCTGCTGCCTTTGTGCTGTGCTTTG
This sequence comes from Neoceratodus forsteri, assembly GCA_016271365.2. Classification (NCBI taxonomy): domain Eukaryota; kingdom Metazoa; phylum Chordata; order Ceratodontiformes; family Ceratodontidae; genus Neoceratodus; species Neoceratodus forsteri. The sequence continues at coordinate 1,775,835,357 of CM057450.1, read as the reverse complement.
ATATTTTCAGGTAATCTGAAATAGTAACCCCCAGGTTTCTTTCCTCTTTGGTGACTGCCAGCAACCCCCCCAATCCTGTAGCTTTCCCTTGGATTACTGTGTCCCAGGTGCATAATTTTGCACTTTTTTGAATTAAACCTCAGTTGCCACTCTGCAGACCATTTCTCAAGCTTTCCCAGGTCTCTCCTCATTTTCTCCACCCCTTCAGGAGTATCCACCCTGTTACAGATGTTTGTGTCATCTGCAAACAGGCAGACCTTTCCTTCCAGCCTTTCTGCAATGTCACTGATGAAGACATTGAACAGAACTGGTCCAAGGACTTATCCCTGAGGTACTCTGCTGGTCACCCTCCTCTCCACAGATTGTACTTCATTTACCAGCACCGTCTATCCCCTGTCCGTTAGCCAGTTTCTAACCCAGTTTACCACCTTGTCTCCCATGCCTACACTACCCATCTTGTTAACCAGCCTCCTATGTGGGACGGTGCTGAAGGCTTTGCTGAAACTGAGGTAGGCTACGTCCACCACGCCCCCACCGATTTACTTCCTTCATCACCCAGTCTGAGATGTCTATCAGATTTGTGTGACCTGACCTAACCACTGTGAACCCATGTTGCCTAGGGTCCTGGGCACTGATGGCTTCATGATGTCCCACTATCTTTTCCTTAAGTAGTGCCTCCATGATCTTCCCTACTACCGAGGTGAGGGTGACCGGCCTGTAGTTGCCCTCCTCCTCCCTACTGTCTGATTTGTGTACAGGGATGACATGTGCCCTCTTCCAATCCTCTGGCACCACTCCTGTTTTAAGTGACTCAGTGAACAATGCTGCCAGAGGTTCTGCTAGCTCTCTTCGCAGCTCCCATAATATCCTTGGGTGTATGCCATCTGGTCCCATTGCTTTGTCCGCCTTCTGCAGGACTCTCTCCCCCGTGAATGGACTGTTGTCCACCTCTTTCTTCCCTCCCTTGGCATCTGATGCTCGGCTGTAGTCCCTGTCCCTCCACCCCTCCACCTCTTCTGTGAATACTGAACAGAAGTATTTATACAGTAGTTCTGCCTTTTTCATGTCTCCCTCCTTACACTCCCCTTCCTCCCCTTTAAGTCTTACAACTCCCCCCCCAGTTTTCCTCCTTTCGCTGATGTACCTGTAGAAGGTCTTGTCCCCTTTCTTTACTGTCTGTGCTAAACTTTCCTCAGTCTGTGCCTTCGCTCTCCTTACCGCCCTCCCTGCTTCCTTTAGACACTCTCAATACACCTCTCTGTCCTCCTCCCTTTGGGTCTCCTTATATTTCCGGAACCCTGCCCTTTTAGCCCTTACCTTTTCTGCTACCTCTTTTGAGAACCATAGTGGCCTTTTCCTCCTCTTGCCTTTTGATACCAATCTGATGCATTTGTTTGTTACTTCCACTATGGCTCATTTTAGGTTCTCCCGCTGCTCTTCCACCCCCCCCGTCCCCCTATTCTCCAGGGCACTTTTGATAACTCTCCCCATTTCAGCGAAGTCTGCCTTTTTGAAATCGAAAATCTTCGCCCTAGTGTGACTTGACTGAATCTCTGTCTGTATGCTGAACCACACTATGTAGTGATTACTGGATCCTAGTTGCCCCTCCACCCAGACATCAGTGATTCTTTCCCCGTTGGTCATTACTAGATCAAGAATTGCTCCGTCTCTGGTGGGATCAAGCACCAGCTTCCTGAGTCCTGCCCCTTGTAGAGAATCCAGGATGCCTCTGCTTCTGGCTAAAGCAGCTGCCTGGGTGGTCCAATCCATGTCTGGCATATTGAAATCCCCCATCAGCAGAATCTCACCTTTCATTGCCATTTCGTGTATTTCATCCTCAAAGTCCCTGCCCACTACTTCCCCCTGACCTGGAGGCCTGTATGTTTCCCCCTGTGCGTATTGTTGTGTCATTTCCTGGTTCAAGGGTGACCCTCAGCCTCCCCCTGTCTACCCTGTATCTGTGTTGCCTTTATACCCTCCTTGACATACAGGGCAACTCCTCCCCCTTTTCTGCCTCCCCTATGCTGCCTAAACAGAGTATAACCCTGTATATTTACTTCGCACCCGTGATTGGCAGTGTACCAGGTTTCAGTTATTGCTGCTATGTCCAGGTCTGCCTCAACTATCATAGCCTCCATGTCTGGGATTTTATTTCCCAGGCTGCGGGCATTTGTCATCATGGCCTTCCAAGTATTACTGTCTGTCCTCCCTCCACTCCTGGTTTTGGTCCCCTGCAGTCTCCTCCCCTCCCCTCCCTGTTAACTTTAACATGTGTCCCCAATTTCTTTGTTTCTCCCCTTCTGCCTGGTCCAGGTGACCTTGGCAACATCATTCTGGTGTCTCTACCATGTGGGGGATGGGTTGCCAGAGTTTGTCTGTTCTTGCTGGCCTCCCCCCCCTTAAACACTTGTCAGTGAAGCAGTTGAACCATTCATTGAGGGCTGCTTTTCCCTTTCTGGACAGATGCAGCCCGTCCCCACTGTACACGGCCACATCATTCCAGGTAGGACCCCAGTCCCCAATGAAGTCATGCAACAGGCCTTCAACCATGAGTTGAAGTTACTAATGCAGAGATTCCTATCCCCCTTCCTGCCATGGACTGGCAGCACCTCCGAAAATGTCATGGAGCTTGCTACTTTCCCCAGGCTCTCCCCTAAACCTATGAAGTCCTCTTTCACCTGTTCCAAGCTAGTCTCTCCTTGGATAGGTCATTTGTTCCCAGATGGACAACGACTTCTAGCCCCCTCTCCTTGCCACTGCTTCAGCGATCCTCTAGATCTTCTCCTCCTCCCTCCGAGCTGTGCCTCCTGGAAGGCACTTGACCTCCCTTTCCTCTCTCTCCTATTTGTGCCCAGATCCATTCCTCGGACAATCGAGTCCCCCACTAGGAGTAACTTCTTCCTCCTTTGAGGTTCTCTTCTTCCCATCGCTGGGTCTCCCTGCTGGAGGACCCTCACATCCTCCCTGGTTTCATCCTTGGGTTCCTTTGCAGAACTCTCCCACTCCTCCAAAACAGTGAAGGGGATTTCGAGCTGGATTGGATGGTGGATGTGTCTCTGCCCCCCTCCCCTGAATCTCTCAGAGCCCACCATAGTCCACCCTGCCATTTGCCTGGCCGGCCAATGTGGCATAGGCTGGGGACATGGCAGGGGTTAAACTGGAAATGTTTAGGAGGTGAAGCTGTAATCTCTACATTTGAGGAGGTGGAACTATCATCCCTAGGAGGTGGAACTCTCTAATAGTATTCAGTGGAGAAACATATAAGAGGAGGTGGAACTGAGTTCCAGTGAGTTCCTGCCCAATTTAACCCCTGGGACATGGTGGCCTGCGGGTGGGGCGAGGGTCTCCAGTACTCCTGCCAGCTTGGACCAGAGATTGGCGACCTCTGTCTTCAGCCCAGAGAGGTGCTTGCATATGGGGCAGCACTGCAGTACCCAGAGATTGGCGACCTCTGTCTTCAGCCCAGAGAGGTGCTTGCATATGGGGCAGCACTGCAGTACCCGGAATGTTCATCTGAAGACTGCTGCACCACACCCAGAGCACTGCACCACTAACTGCATCATCCTGAACCTGCTTACTACTACCGCCCCTCCTTCTCAGTTAATTTTTTCTCTTCCCTTTCTCCCATTTCCAACTAAATTACTCCTCTATTTTATGCTTCAAGCGCCTTTGCTAACCTAGTTGACTGCTCTCCCCTTGTGTTGCTGCCTGCATTCTCAGATAGGCCCTATCTTGAAGGGTGCTGCCAAATGTTCCCTGTGCCTTTAAGTAGATGTGTCTCTGTTGATATCTATAAAGGCAGAGCACCTGGTCCTTAAACCTCTCCTCATATGTTTTGTGATGCAAGCCCTGTACCATCTTGGTCGCCCTTCTGTGGACCGCCTCCACCCTATCAATGTCCTTGCGCAGGTGTGGCCTCCAGAATTGCACACAGTACTCTAGGTGAGGCCTCACTAGTGTTTTATACAATGGCATCACCACCTCCTGACTTCTGCTAGTGATACCTCTGCTTATGCACCCCAGCATGCCACTGGTCTTCCCTGCAGCCTTTGTACTCTGCTTTGTCACCTTGAGGTCATCAGAAATGATAATCCCCAGGTCCCTTTCTTTCTTGGTGATAGTTAGTACCCCCCATCCTGTAGCTCTTCCCAGGGTCCCCTTTCCCCAAGTGCATTATTTTGCACTTCTTTGCACTGAACCTCAGTTGCCACTCCTCAGACCATTTTTCAAGTTTCTTCAGGCCCCTCATTTTCTCCACCCCTTCTGGAGTATCAACCCTATTGCAGATCTTGGTGTCATCTGCAAATAGGCAGACCTTTCCTTCCAGCCCTTCCGCAATGTCACTAACTCCTTGCCCCCTTGCCTCCCCCTCTTATAGAGTTTCAGGGAAGAGCAGGCCCATGAATATTTATGACAGAGTTTCCCACTTCTAGCTGAGCCAGAACATCCTGTACACAAACATAGAAACATAAAATTTGTTGGTAGATAAGGACTGCTTGGACCATCTAGTCTGTCCAGTTTGTCCCTCCTATACTGTCACTGCAGAATCTACCTGATCTCTGGCTAATCTCTCCCCCCTTCTACTAAGATTCCTTTGAGCCTATCCCATGCATGCTGGAAGCTCACCACTGTTTTCATGCCCATGACTTCCACTGGTAGACTGTTCCAGGCATCCACCACTCTTTCAATAGAAAAGCACTTCCTCACATCCCTCCTGAACTTCCTTTCACTTCCAGCTTCATTGCATGTCCTCTTGTCCAGGAGTGCCTTCTCCTCTGAAAAATACTCCTCTCCTGCACATTGTTCACCTCCGTGAGGTATGTATACGTCTCTATTGTTTCCTTCCCTTCCGTCTTCCAGGGTGCACTTATTGAGATCCCTCTGTTTTTGCTCATAGGGCTTTTGATGCAAACACTGCACCATTTTAGTTGCTATCCTCTGGATAGCATCTAACCTTTTCTGTGTGCTTTCTGAGATGTGGTCTCCAGAACTGGACACAGTACTCCAGGTGGGTCTCACCAATGACTTGATATGGTGGCAATACCACCTGCCTTCTTCTGCTGGTGATTCCCCTCCTTATGCACCCTAGCACCCACCAGCCTTGCCTACTGCCTTCATGTACTGCCCTGCCACAACCAGATATGATAACCCCAAAGTCTTTGTCCTGCTTTATGACTGTCTTTATAATCTCCCCCCCCATTGTGTACACCACCCTACGTACACGATTTTGCACTTTTTTGCACTGAAACTTAGCTGCCATACCCTCAACCACTCCTTGAGTTTTCTCAGGTCATTATTAATTTTCTCCTCCCCCTCAACCCCTTCAAACACCTGTCTCCAAGCAAGCAAGCAAAGGACCCCCTAGAGGACAACTGTCAGGGTCAAATTTCACCCTTCAAGAGTCCTCTAGTTACTAGCCTTGAGCTGAGTTAAAGTAAATGTGTAAGGTTCCCCAAATGCCTTTTATACATAGTATGCCATTTCCAGACATGCTTCAAATGTTGAAACTGCAATTTGTTTTGTAAAAATAAAATCTGTCATAGTCATTTTATATTATGTTTTATCAGCGTTTTGTCCTCAAGTTTCCTGTGTGTGGCCACACCCCCTAAAATGATGACATACCAGAGAGCTGTCATTGTTTTACATACAGCAACAAGGCATTCTGGGTAATTTATAATGTTGCCTTAAATGTACCTTACTAAGACATATAGTCCCTTATGTTGCTGGTGGTGAGCAGTAATATGTAAACAACTATAACAAGGCATTTTGGGTTAAAAAAACAAACCTGTTTTACATTTTCCTTACTCTGAGATGCTGTCCCATATCTGTGTGGTGGTGTCAACAATAGAAGCTTTTGTCTATTTATTTTCATAACAATGCATTGTACATACTGTATCTAGCTACAAGACTTCTATATTGAGAGATGTTGGCTCCTATTGTTTCAGTGAGCACAGAACTATAATACTCTGTATACTAATTTACATAGTGAGGCATTGTGGGTACAGTAACTTTGTTTCCCTGGTATGATGTCTTAGCACAGAGAACAAAAAGGGGCGGGTTATGCAAATGAAGCAGAGCACCAAAATAAAAGGCTTTTTTTAATGAAAATAGCACTGTTTGGCAGTTTGAATGGTAGGAGACTGAATCACAACACCTACAGGTTACTATTCCTGTTTGCTATGGGAACCTTCAACATTTACTTTAAGAGAGAGGCTAGTTACAGGAATATGTGTTTTTTAGATAATAGTCTGCTAATCTCCACCTTAGACTCCTTTCATCACTCCCCTTAGGCAGCATAACTATGCAGGGAGTGGGGCCACCTGAAACCTACAGGATTCAGTTTCTTAGATGAGTATGGTGAGTAAAATGTTTATTAACTGTTTGAGCAAATTTTGGTAGTAATGTTTTTTTCTTTCCATCTTTTGCAAGTGCATGTAGCAGTGAAATAAATGTACCATTTTAAATCAGTAATAGTAATACACTGTTATTCATGCTAGTCTGTATGCACAAAGCTAGCATTGTCATCTCACAACTCTCCCTTCCAAACCATGTATGGCATATTCTTTCCAGACAGACACCCCATCTTATAGCACCCAGTAATACCTTCACCATCCTAGTATTACATTATGTTGAGTGTCTGCCATGCCCCCCCCCCGCCCCCACTGGGATATGTATATACTGTACATACTGTAAATATTAGCTTAACTTTCCTGTAACTGATTTTTATCATGTGAATTTACTGTACATCACTGTGTTTATAAACGTTATTTTCCCCTGTATGTATAACTGTCTTATATAAGTGTATGATGTATCTGTTGTGTATCAACTATTGAAACTTGACCATATCAGGTCCATCTTGTAAATGAGCCTTGCTCAATGATGTTTGCCAGAATAAATAAAGATTTGATTGATTGATTGATTGACAAATGCTATGCAATGTGCATGTGGTGTGCAACATTGGTGTGTACATACGTGTGGCAGGCATGCGCAGCAAGTCCAAGCGGCAAGCATGAACTGCACGCAGCTGCATGGGTAGGTGGCCCACATGGAGCTACAATACTTCTCTGCTATGCATATGCAGCATGACATGGCCATGTAACAGTGTGCACAACTCCCCCCACACACGCATGCATAACGGCAAATATGGCAGTCTGGTGAGTGGTGCACTGCATAGAGTCCTATGGCAGGTGGAGGACTGCCATAAGCACCTGTGCAGTGTAGCTGCAGGATGCACTACATGGAGTGTAGGTGTCAAGGGAAGATGCACCATCGGTGTAACACACTGTCACATAGCGGCGGTACCTCCCATACATAGAGGATGCCAAGCACCACACACACACTGCATGTGATGCAGCTGTCATGTAGGGAAGTCCCTGTGACAGGTGTGTCCTGGGGATGCAGTGGACAACAGGTCATGTGAAACACATACCAAAGCATCCCAGCCATAACCCCTGGCTGCCATAACAGGATGCCCCTGCCAAGTGATGGACCCGCTGTGCACTGGAGAGCAGATACCAGACATGCCACGGACATGCCGTAGACCACCACTGCCTGCCACAGTGGCATGTGTGTGGACAACGAAGCAGCACATATCACCATGGCATTGTCATGGACCCTAAGGAAAAGCCATCCCAACAGCCAGGTGTGCTCATAAGCACAGAGAACTAGGGAACGAGCAAAAACAAAGGCACAGCCTGCTGCAGGAAAAACAAGCCAAAGAAATACCACAATAAAGTGTTATTTATTATGGCAATATCAAACCATAAATTAAAACATACCAGGCAACACAGTGACCCCCAATGGGAACAGCACAGTAGGACTCACCAACCTCCTACTGGTTTCACATTACAGCATCACCAGGGAGTGTCCTAGTATGGTAATTACACCTTATTTATAATCCCTTCTTAAAGTGACATATACCAAAACATCATAGTATATCAAGGTATATATTATAAACTTACATAAACTAATAGTAGTAGAACAACAAGCTGACACATATCAAGTGGAGCTAATTAAATCATGCTAATATATACATTAAAGCCATGAACAGATATATTATAATAAAAAAGAAAGAATGGGATTTATTATATAGGATTTCCCAAATGTAGATGTTTTTTGCTTTCTTTTCTGAATTCATGGGTAATCCATGTATGGAACAACCTATATGACACATAATATTAAATGCTTTTTTTTATATATAAATCTAATGTTTTCATTCATACACATGCACAATAATATATATTTATACTTGTATGTGTTATTCTTAACTCAGGAATCAATTAGCAAGAGAAAATATTTATTGTGAGTATATCTCCAACCACCACCCATGGGACCAAGATCCAGATTTCATGTAAGGTAACTTTCCTGTATGAGGGGTATTGGGTTGTCCATGTTGGTGGAGTGGTAACAGGTGTATAATATGATATTGTACAGTATCCATCCCTCTTTGGAATTCTAAGAAAACTAATCAGACGCCGCAGCGGGGGCCACCCTTCGCAGAGTACAAAGCAAAAATCCCTTCTGATTGGCTTACTAGTTACAGATTCTTCAGCAGACTGTAGACCCCGGCCTCTGTTTGAAACTCTCAGAGGATATTCATAAGTCCACAGACATGACCTTTGACGAGGTCGCTGCAGCTCTTATTTCCTTGCACTCTCCAGGCGTGGTGTTATGTTGGCCTACCCTGTAAAACAAGCCACCAAGGAGAGCCCAGCAACACACCACTAAAGGCTGTGGATGGCCTACCATACTGGCAAAGTATTTTCGGGTCGGCACAGTTGCCCATATATTGTGGGGTCACAGTGCAGGTCTATGTATTCCAGGACTGTCCGGGTTGTGCTGTGTGAGCCCTGCGCATGTTCCTCAGACATGCCCCCCCACTTCTGTATGTTCTGTGTGCCCATTTGTGCATGGTGCGTTCCTGTGGCGGTTTACATACCGCGTCACTTTCTGCACACACTTTCTGGCCCTTTGTGCATAGTTCCCGATATGAATACAGATAACCCAGCTGAGCAGAGGTCATTTTCAAATTGGGCCCTTACTACATAATTACAAGGAAGAATATCACACAAAATTTGTATAATATTCAAAAAAGAGTTATATAGCGCATACTTAAGACATGGAAGATAAATAATATTTACATTTCCTATGCATGTTTCACTATGACTCAATAAACAATGCATGCACACGCACACACAATTTAAAAGGAATAAAAGGGGTGCTGGAAATTCCTATGATTCTAACCTACATCAAAACCAAAGCAACTATTACCTTTTGTAGCTGATGCATTTGTTTCTTTTCTCTTTGGGAGATTAGAAGATTATTTGCCTGATGTTAGTAGGTATGATGTGTGGAACAACACTGTCTGGAAGCTGACATATCTAGTTCTGTTCCACTACAGTATGCATCAGCATTGTGACCTCACTGACTGTGACATGAAAGCTGCTCAGGAGGAGCCACTCAGTTGCTGTTAGGTCAATCACCTATGATGTCACAGTCAGTGAGCTCACAGTGGTGGTAATGTAATGGGGGGACCAGAACTAGATATGTCAGCTGTGATGCAGAGTGCCATTCTGCACATCCAGCATAATACAGCCTTATAGAAAAAGTTCTAATGAGCAAACAGAAAAATAAAAATACTTCAGAAATAAAAAGTTGCAACAGAATACTTCTTAAAATGTGTAACATTTTTGTGTCTGCTATTTTTGGTTCTATGAGCTCTTTAAGCTACAAGAAATAGTATTCAGAGCTTTTGGGCTCACACATTAAAAGACCAATCTGCCTGTACAGGTTTTCTTCGGAGGGACAACATATTCTAATCCTTGTACTGGTCTCATTCCCTTTTTAACCTGTCTCTATTCTGTACCATCCAAAAGATAGACTGGGACCCTACCAGTACTACATAAGCTTTACAAGATGCATGTTTCTTCTATTGATCAATCTCGACTATCCCATTTCCGGATATAGATTACAATGGTGTGTCCACTGGGGGTGGGGTGGAGGGGGCCTCAAGGATGAAGTGGGCAAATCTGTTATACATAATATTCTGATTTGCCAGCTAGCACTTGTGTGTGTTTTTTTTGAGACTTTCTAGGCATAAGCATAATGGAAAAAAAAAAATGAATGTGCGTTACACATGCGATTTCTGAACTGCTCCCTTCTCTTTGGGTAGCAAAATTAACAATCTCTGGTTTATGGGAGTAGCTTTAGTCATATTTATAAACACCAAATGAATGCACACACACATCTATATATATATTAGAGGCAAAAAACTCCATTTAATGCATCAGTTAGGGTTGTTCCAGAGCGACAAAAGTGATGAAATTCGATGTTAGGGTTGAAACCCCCTTTGCACCCCTTCAGCCCACCCCCCAACTGGAATCGGGGCACGCATTGGGGTCATCGCCCCTAACTGTCACCCCATCACATGTGGAAAGAAGTTGAGGAATAGGAGAATTGGGTGACAGTTAGGACCAAAGACCCCAATGCGCACTCCTATTCTGGGGGGGGGTGGGCTGGAAGGGTGCAGAGGGTTTCAACTACATCAATTCTCCTCGTCGCTTCTGAACAACCCTAACTAATGCATTAAATGGAGTTTTTTGCCTCTAATTTCCTTTCTTTGAGAATGATAATGAGAAATAGTGAATGTACGAGGCGTGGGAGTGCGGGCCCCGCGGACCCCGCGCTTCCCGCCGACGGATGTCTTGTCACATAGTAACATTGTGCCCACAAATGCAAATTGTAATGCGCATGGTGACACAAAGCAAAACAGAAAGAGAAACAGTACTGTAGACAGAAATGTTAAAAACAACGCAAACGCAACCGCAAATGAAAACGCAAAGGGTAACGAACATGGTGGAGTAAATGTGAATGGTAAGTGAAACAGGTACGGAACCGCAAGCAGAAACGGTAATGGTAACAGCAATGTAAGCGTACAGGCTGATTTTAACCAAAAGCTGTATAGAGAAAGACAGTGAGTACAAAGAATGTATGCAAAATAATGACTCTCGGAACACAAAAATTAGGACTTGGAATAGTAAATTGCTTATATCTCAGTAACCGTATGACACAGAAAAAAAATTTAAAAATCATATGTATTATCACTTTCCTGGCTAGTTTTATAGTTAGCCCCCATTGGGGGGGCTAAGAATTTTTCGACAAAAAGTCCGTATCTTGCACAGTTTTCGAGATATGGGCCCTGAAAGGCGTGGCTAACGCCGTAATGTTATCCTATGGAAAAAACAGAAGTTCGGACTGCCATAACTTTGCCTCCCTGTAATATTTTTTCACCAAACCACTGAAAGGCACATCTGTGGGATGTTGGCTGTGTTTCCTGCAAATTTCAGCCCAAAAGACCAAACCATTATTTTGCAGCAGTGCGCCAAACGATTGCTGCAATGAGTCGTACGCCGTAATGTTATCCTATGGGAAAAAGTGTCAACTTTGGAGTACCGTAACTTTGTCACAGTGTAATATTTTTTCAGCAAACACTAAAAGACACATCTGTGAGATGTCGGCTGCGATCCCTTCAAATTTCAGCCCAAAATTCCAAAATGTTCTTTTGCAGCGGGCTGCCAAAGAATTACTGTTATTTTGGGCATAGTGTCGCAAAGTAGTGTCGTGATTTGCGAAAGCTTTCGCAAAAATTTGTGACACTTTCATGAGAGCGACACTACTTTGTGAAAGTACTTTTTCCAGAAATCTGAAAAACATATTTCTGGGGTGTTTTACCCCAAAATAAAGACATGGCTAGCATCCTCAGGGCCCGACTAGGTGAATACAAAAAGAATTAGGTTGCTAGAGGGTCTCAATTTTAAGTATCAAGCATTTTTCTGATCACTAACTGAAAACAAAATGGCGGATTTGCGACAGTAAAAGGGCCATTTGCGACAGTAAAAAGTGCATTTGCGAAAGTGTCGAACTTTTTGTTAACTTTTCCCATTGACTTATAATGGGAACTTGTTTTTTGAATAACTTCTGAACAGTTTAATGTTTTTTCACAAAATCTTCAAAAGGCATATCGGGGACTCTGGCTGCACGTTCCCTGAAGATTTTGGACCGGTCGCGTAAACTGTGTGACCTGTAGGCGCGACCGTAGAATTCCAAAAAAAGCGTAAACGCATGCGCAGATCACACTTAATAACTCCGCAGCCGTACATCTGACTGGTAAGAAACTTAGCAGATCCCAAGGTGTATGGGTCTTAATTCTGTATTCCAAATTTCAGGTAAATCCGTTGAACAGTTGCAAAGTTATTAAGGTGCAAAATTTTGGGTTTAACATGTAAATGGCTCCTCAACCCTAACTATGGTAGCACTACCGTGCTACCATAATATATATATATATAGATATATATATATATATCTATATATATTAAAGGCAAAAACTCCATTTAATGCATCAGTTAGGTTGTTCCACAGCAACAAAAGCAAGGAAATTCGATGTTAGGTTGAAACCCCTTTGCACCCTCCAGCCCACCCCCAAATGGAATCGGGTGCGCATTGGGGTCATCGGCCCAAGTGTCACCCATCACATGTGGAAAGAAGCTTGAGGAATAGAGAATGGGGTGACAGTTAGACCGATGACCCCAATGCACACCTCGATTCCATTTGGAATTCCATTTACATGTTAAACCCAAAATTTTGCACCTTAATAACTTTGCAACTGTTCAACGGATTTGCCTAAAATTTGGAATACAGAATCAAGACCCATACTCCTTGGGATCTGCCAAGTTTTATATCAGTTGGATACACGGCTGCGGAGTTATTAAGCATGATCTGCGCGTGTGTTTACACTTTTTCTGGAATTCTACGGTCGCGTCTACAGGTCGCACGGTTTGCGCAACTGCCCCAAAATCTTCAGGGAATGTGTGGCTGGGGTCCCCGATGTGCCTTTTGAAGATTTTGTGAAAAAATATTAAACGGTTCAAAAGTTATTCAAAAAACAATTTCCCATTATAAGTCAATGGGAAAAGTTAACTAAAAGTTCGACAGTGTCGCAAATGCACTTTTTACTGTCGCAAATGGCCATTTTACTGTCACAAATCCACCATTTTGTTTTCAGTTAGTGATCAGAAAAATGCTTGGCATTTGACATTGAGACCCTCTAGCAACCCAATTCTTTTTGTATTCACCTATTCGGGCCCTGAGGATGCTAGCCATGTCTTTATTTTTGAGGTAAAATACCCCAGAAATATGTTTTTCAGATTTCTGGAAAAAGTACTTTTGCAAAGTAGTGTCGCACTCACGAAAGTGTCGCGAATTTATGTGAAAGTTTTCGCAAATCACGACACTACTTTGCGACACTATGCCCAAAATAACAGTAATTCTTAGGCACCCCGCTGCAAAAGAACGGTTTGGAGCGTTGGACTGAAATTTGGAGGGGACGCAGCCGACATCTCATAGATGTGCCTTTCAGTGTTTTGTTGAAAATATTACATGGCGGCAAAGTTACGGTACTCCAAAGTTGATGCTTTTTCCTATAGGATAACATTACGGTGTACGACGCATTGCAGCAAATGTTTGGCGCCCTGCTGCAAAATAACAGTTTGGTCTTTTGGACTGAAATTTGCAGGAAACACAGTCAACATCCCACAGATGTGCCTTTCAGTGGTTTGGTGAAAAAATATTACAGGGAGGCAAAGTTATGGCACTCCGAACTTCTGTATTTTTCCCATAGGATAACATTATGGCATTCGCCGCGCCTTTCAAGGCCCGTATCTCGAAAACGGTGCGAGATACGGACTTTTCATTGAAAAAGTGTGAAACTAGCCAGGAAAGTGATAACTCATATGACTTTTCAATTTTTTTCTACGTCGTACGGTTCCTGAGATATAAGCTATTTACTATTCCAACTCCTCATGTTCTGCTCCGAGACCCATTATTATGCATACATTCTTTGTACTCACTGTCTTTCTCTATGCAGCTTTTGGGGAAAACCAGCCTGTGCACTTACATTACTGTTACTGCTGTTCTTTCTGCTTGTGGTTCCAGCATTGCTTGCTTTACTGCTCACGCCTACGCCTACCTATGTGCGCTATCCTTTTATGCCATTTGCGCTGCATTTCTGTTATTTTTTGACACTTGTGTCTACAGTACTGTTTCTCTTTCTGTTGCACTTTGCGTCACCATGCCCATTGACATTTCTGTTTGTGGGCACCATGTTACTATGTGACAAGACATCACGTGGCGGACCGTTCCCCTCTACGCCACCATGTGCGTTACCCTTTCTGTTCTCATTCACACTTGCATTACCATGTGTGCCACTGTTAGCGCTTCAGTTTGCGTTGCTGTTCCTGTTACTATGTCACAAGACGGACCCCGTGCTCCCGCTGCTGCATTACATTCACTATTTCTCGTTATTATTCTCAAAAAGAAGGGAAATTAGAGGCAAAAAAATCCATTTAATGCATCAGTTAGGGTTGTTCTACCATGACAAAAGTGAGGAAATTCGGTGTTAGGGTTGAAAACCCCCCTTGGACCCCCCAGCCCACCCCCAACCGGCATTGAGGTGCGCATTGGGGTGTTCGGTCCTAACTCTCACCCCATTCTCCTATACTTCTGCTGCTTTACACATGTGATGGAGTGACAGTTAGGACCGAACACCCCAATGTGCACCCCAATGCCGGTTGGGAGGGTGGGCTGGGGGTCTAGGGGATTTTTCAACCCTAACACTGAATTTCCTCACTTTTGTCACGTGGAACAACCCTAACTGACGCATTAAACAGAGTTTTTGCCTCTAATATATATATATATATATATATATATGGCTAAAAACTCCATTTAATGCATCAGTTAGGGTTGTTCCACAGCGACGAAAGTGAGGAAATTCGATGTTAAGGTTGAAAGCCCCCTTACTCCCCCCACCCCAACCAGCATTGGGGGTGTGCGTTGGGGTCATTGGCCTTAACTCTCACCCCATTCCATGTGTAAACAAGGTGAGGTGATGAAGTATAGGAGAATGGGGTGAGAGTTAGGACCAATGATCTCAATGCATGCCCCGATGCTGGCTGGAGGGTGGGGTACAAGAGGGGTCAACCCAATATCAATTTCCTCACTTTTGTCTCTGTGGAACAACCCTAACTGATGCATTAAACTGAGTTTTTGCCATGAGTTTCCCTTCTTTTTGAGAATGAGGACTATAAATAGTGAATGGAATGAACCACATGATTTTTTGCCACATAGTAATGGTAAATGCAAAGCAAATGGTTAAGCACATGGTGACGCAAATGTAAATGGTAATGCAAATGGTAATAGAAATGCAAGTGCAAAGTGACACCAAAGCGAACAGTGACACAAACGGAGACGCAAATGCAAGCACGTACGGAAACGCAACTGTTAACACGCACGGTCACAGTACCACAATTGGAAATGCAAATGGTAATGGTAAAAGCAACAATAACACCAAAGAAAACAGAAATGCAAACACAAATGCAAGCATGTATGGAATTGCAAACTGTAATGCGCATGGCCACAGCACCACAATTGTAAATGCAAATTGTAATGGTAACAGCAACAATAATGCCAAAGGAAACAGAAATGCAAGCGCAAGTGCATACGGAAATGCAAACAGTAATGCGCACGGTGATAGTACCACAATTTTAAACGCAAATGGTAATGGTAACAGCAACAATAATGCCAAAGGAAACAGAAATGGAAACACAAACGCAAGCATGTACGGAAACGCAAACTGTAATGTGCACAATTACGGTAACACAATTGGAAATGCAAATGGTAACGGTAACAGCAACTATGATGCTAAATGAAAGGCAAACGCAAATGCAAACAGAAGGGCGGCCACAAACGCAAATGGTAATGCGCACGGTGATGCAAATCAAAATGCAAACAGAAACAGTAGTGGAGACGCAAATGGTAACAGCAACACAAATGCAAGTGCAAATGAAAATGCAAAGGGTAACACACATGGTGGCGTACACAGGAATGCTAACGCAAATGGGTATGGAAATGCAAGTGGAAATGCTTAGTGTAACAGTAAGTGGAGTGCACACCCTGGTTTTCCCCAACAGCCACATAGAGAAACACAGTGACTACAAAGAATGTATGCATAATAGGCCTCGGACCAGAAAATGAGCACTTGGAATACTAAATTGCTTATATCTCAGGAACTGTACGTCGTAGGAAAAAAATTAAAATTTCATATGATTCATGACTTTCTTGGCTAGTTTTGCAGTTAGCCTCCTAGTGGGGAGGAAAAGCATTTTTCTGATGAAAAGTCCGTATCTTGCACCGTTTCCGAGATACGGGCCACGAAAGGTGCGGCAGACGCCGCAATGTTAGTCTATGGGGAAAAGCATGAACTTTGGAGTACCATAACTTTGCATACCTGGAATATTTTGTGACCAAACCATGAAAAGGCACATCTGTTGGATGTTGGCTTTCTTCCCTCCAAATTTCAGCCCAAAAGACCAAACCGTTCTTTTGCAGTAGGGTGGCAAACAATTCCTGTTATTTTGGCCATAGTGTTGCAAAGTAGTGTTGTGATTTGCGACACTTTTGCCAAAAAAATCACGAAAGTGTCTCAAGTTCAACACTACTTTGCTACACTACAGATTACAAAAATTTGAAAAACATATTTCTGGAGTATTTAACCCCACAAAAAGACATGGCTAGCATCCTCAGGGCTCGACTAGGTAAACACAAAAAGAATTGTGTTCCTAGAGGGTCCCAAATTTAAATGCAAAGCATTTCTGTGACTAGTAACTGTAAAATAAATAGCTGACTCATGGCACTAAAGGGATCATTTGGGACACTAAAAACTGCATTTGCGACACTGTCAAACTCTTTGTTAACTTTTCTCATTGACTATAGTGGGACAATTGTTTTTTGAATAACTTTTGAACCGTTTAATATTTTTTCATGAAATCTTTGAAAGGCAAATTGTGGACCCTGGCTGCATGTTCCCTGAAGTTTTCAGACCGATTGCGCAAACTGTGTAACCTGTAGGCATGAGCAAAGAATGCGCAAAAAAGCGTAAATGCTCTAGGGAATGTCGCTTAATAACTCCGCACTGTATACCCGACCGGTACAAAACTTGGCTGATCCCAAGATCTGTGCTACCACTCCATGCTTGCCAAATTCCAGGCAAATCCATCAAATGGTGGCAAAGTTATTAAGGTGCAAAATGTCACCATTTAACTTTAAATGTGGTACTCAACGCTTAACTATATTATATATATATATATATATATATATATATATATATATATATATATATATATATATATATATATATACATATATATATATATACACACACACACACACACACACACATATACAGGGTGAATGGTCTTTTGTCTGTTTGTATGTATGCTTTTCTCTCCCTGATCATCGATGCTCTTTTCCTTACTGTCGGTGGCTCAGGGAACCTACATGACTGACAAAGAGCTCCACTGAGTTTATACCCAGTTCCCTGCATGTAGGGAACTTTTAACTGGTGATTGCACTTTCAAATGAGAACTGTAAATACCCACCTGATCTCAACCGTGGGCAGGCATGGAGCCCATCACCTATGTTTCTTCTGAAAGACCCCTAACTCTGAGCCACAGCATAGGTGATCCTGCCTGCTGTGCAGCCTGCGCTGCTGCAAGCAATGTCAGGGGTTCAGTCAGGAAGCATACTGAAGGCCAGAAGAAGTTCTTTTTTTCATTTCTGTTCCAGTCCTACGATTGGTGCACAGTGCTGCAAGAATAAGGGCAGTAGCCAACTCTGACTATCTCCATTCTCACGAAGAGCACTTGCTCAGAAGGCAGAGTGCCTCTCTTAAATTAAGGCACCAGGCACAAAAATAAGACTACATAAGCATGTGCAGCACATGGTAAAAAAAAAGCCAATACACAACTGTTTAAATGCAGTGGAGTTTTTGGAGCAGTGGGCACTGACTGAGGTGGGGAGTGGAGCAAGGGTGTAGACTGGGCAAGCTGGGAAAGCTATTTCCAGTAGTGCTGAGCTAGCGCTGTTACTTAGAAAACTTAGAAACATAGAATTTGATGGCAGATAAGGACCGTTTGGCCCACCTAGTCTGCCCATTTTCCCTACCTGTTTCATATACTGCAGATCCTAAATGCTTTGCGGCTTACCCTCTGTTTTTTCTATTGCTAGAGTTCCTTTATTTCTGTCCCATGCATTTTTGAATTCCCCTACTGTTTTTGGCCCTACAACCTCTGCCAGGCAGCTGTTCCATGGATCTACCACCCTTTCCATGAAAAAATACTTTCTCACATTACCCCTAAGTTTACCTCCCTCTATTTTCATATCATGGCCCCTTGTTCTTGAACATCTTTTCTTTTTAAAGATACTGCCCTCTTGTACCTTATTTATACTCTTGATGCATTTAAAAACATCGAGAGGACAACGGTAAAGGAGGGGGTGGCTTTTGGGAGGAGCAAGCAGTAGCAGCATAGTGAACCTTAAAGCTGCGGTCCAATGTGGCAGTGAACATGAAATTGAATATTCGGTGAGAGGTAGTTTTAGTACAGTACCTGAAATAAAGTACTGTACAGTTTGACTGTTCCCTTTTTTGTGAGGGTAGCAGGGAAAGCAGAGCAGATTGTAAACACTGTCAGGAAGCCAGCAAAGAATACAGCGTGAATGTACAGCACTTTCAGTTGGGTGGGTGAGAAGCACAGGTTGTGCTGTGCTGATTTATATAGAACAGAAACTGCCACAGTCTGGGTGGGGGGCAGCATCACTAAGAAGAAGTGGGGGCCAGCTCTCGCTTAGCAGGGAAAAAAATGGCAGCTGTTTAAAACTGAATTCCTAGCCGGTACAGTGATACCAGCTGTAATGGGACACTTAGCACTGGGACTTGTGACCTGCAGCCACATCCAAGAGCAGGGCCATTCTTGATGCCCTACAGGTGGCAGGCATTAGACAGCTAGTTTCAGAACCCACTCGTGAGGGAGCAATCTTAGACCTCGTACTCTCAAATGGGGACAGTGAGAGAATCTCAGATCTAGAAGTGGGTTGCCATCTGGGGACAAGTGACCATCAAACAGTGTGGTTCACGTTAAACTCAGCTACAGAGTCAAGCCATACAAAAGTGAGGGTACTGGACTTTAGGAGGGCTGACTTGGCAAGATGGGAGAGTGCCTCAGAAAAGCACTAGCAAACAGGCTAGAAGGAGTGTGGAGCAACAATGGGAATTATCAAAACTGCCATCACAGAGGCAACAAGCCTCGTGTGAAGCAAATAAACAAATCAAAATGAAAGAAAAAGCCACTATGGTTCTCAAAAAGGTGGCTGTGAAAGTCAGGATGAAAAGATAGCATTCGGAAGTATAAGGAAACACAGAAGGAGCAGGACAGAGAGCTGTACCAGCTAAGGCAGAAGGAAGCAGGGAAGGAAGTCAGAATAGCAAAGGCCCAAACTGAGGAAAAGATCGCCAACTCAGTTAAGAAGGGGGATAAAACCTTTTATAGGTACATCAGCGAGCGTAGAAAGACAAAGGGAGGGATAGTGAGGCTGAATAGAGTGAATGGTGGGTGGGCAGAGGGGGACAGTGAAAAAGCAGGAATACTGAACGAATATTTCTGCTCAGTATTCACAAAAGAGGAGGGGGAAGTGCCTAATCCAATTAACAGAAGCACTCTTGATAGGGGGTCGATCCCAGTCCTTTCACAGAAGAAAGGGTTCTGCAAGAACTCCTAAAACTGAAGGTGGACAAAGCAATGGGTCCTGATGGAATTCACCCCAGAATTCTAAAAGAATTAAGGGAGGAACTAGTGAAACCACTGGCTACTCTTTTAATAAATCATGGGAGGATGGGTGGTACCCGAGGACTGGAGGAAGCGGATGTGATTCCTTCACAAAAGTGGGAGCAAGACAGAGGCAGGAAACTACAGACCTGTCAGTCTGACCTCTGTGGTAGGGAAAGTGATGGAGTCACTTCTGAAGGAAAGAATAGTTGAGTACCCAGAGGCCAGTGGAGCACAGGACCCAAGGCAGCATGGGTATCACAGCGGAAGGTCATGTCAGACAAATCTAATAGATTTCTTTGACTGGGTGACCAAAGTAGTAGACCAGGAGGGGCTGTGGACATGGCCTACCTAGACTTTAGCAAGGCATTTGACACAGTCCCACACAAAAGATTAATAGTCAAATTAACCAGCCTGGAGTGGGACCCAGGGTGGTAGCCTGGTAAAACATTGGCTGGACAACAGGACACAGAAGGTAATTGTAAATGGAGTCCACTCTAAGAAAGGGGTTACTAGTGGGGTACCGCGAGGTTCAGTATTGGGTCTAGTCCTTTTAATGTCTTCATCAGTGACATTGCAGAGGGACTGGAAGGAAAAATATGCCTTTTGCAGATGACACAAAGATCTGCAACAGGGTTGATACACAAGGAGGCGTGGAAAGGATGAAAAGGACTTGGCAAGGTTGGAGGAATGGTCAGAAGTATGGCAGCTAGGATTCAATGCAAAGAAGTGCAAAATAATGCACCTGGAAACAAGAACCAGGGAAGAATACACAATGGGTGGGAGGTAGTAACAACAAAAAAGAAAGGGACCTGGGGTAATCATATCAGATGACCTTAAGGTTAGCGAGCAATGTGAGAAGGCAGTAGGGAGGGCTGGGGTATACTGGGATGTATAGGGAGAGGCATCATCAGCAGAAAACAGGAAGTTGTTATCCTCTGTACAGACAGTTGGTGAGACCCTTCTGAGTACTGTGTCCAGTTCTGAGACCCCATCTCCGCAAGGACATAGACAGGATAGAGGCAGTCCAGAGGAGGGCAACTAAATGGTGCGGGTCTGCAAGAGAAGCCGTATGAGGAGAGACTAAAGGAGCTTAATATGTATACCCTTGAGGAAAGAAGGAGGGGGGAACATGATAGAAACTTTTAAGTACCTCAGTGGAATCAACAAAGTCCAAGAGGGTAGCATCTTTCAGAAAAGAGACTTGCAAGAACAAGGGGACACAATTTAAAGATAGAAGGAGGGTGGTTCAGGGCAATGTGAGAAGTATTATTTCACAGAAGGTAGTGGATGCATGGAACAGCCTTCCTGAGGAGGTTGTGGGGTCTAAAACTGTGGGAGAATTCAAGAATGCATGGGACAGACATAAGGCAATTCTTGTGGGGGGTAGGAAGAAATAGGCTATTGGTTAACTAGGATCTGCGGCCTATCCTGTAGGTAGGGAAATGGGCAGACTAGATGGGCCTAGCGGTCCTTATCTGCCGTCAAAGTCTATGTTTCTATGTTATCTCTCTGTCTCTGCCACATAAATGCCCCACTTGGCAAGGGCTTGGCCCATCAGAGACTGGGAAATTGCAAACCCATTTTCTAAACCTTTATGTGCTATCCTGTTTTCCTTTTAAGGTTTGTCTTATATTCTGATTTGAAGACCCTTTTTGTTCAGTTAATCTCAAATTTAATTATGTTTGTAACCACATTTAACCTCTCTCTCTCTCTCTTTGGCAACTACTGCTCTTGGTTTTCATGCTATCTAGACTTTTCAGTTACACCATTCTGGGCCATACTGATAAACAGCATGGAATGATGTGGCTGATGTCACAGTGTGTCTTAGAAATAAAAAAAAAGAAAGGGAGAGCAGTAGCTTATGATGCGAAAGGAATACTAGCTAATATATGAGAGCACCACAAAACTAATTTATTAAAAATTGGTCAAAGCATATCGAATACATGAATGTCATTGGGAACAATCTGTATATTTGACAGTATAAAATGATTTACTATCACTT
The DNA here is from genome assembly GCA_016271365.2 of Neoceratodus forsteri. NCBI lineage: Eukaryota > Metazoa > Chordata > Ceratodontiformes > Ceratodontidae > Neoceratodus > Neoceratodus forsteri. The sequence goes on along the minus strand of CM057450.1, from coordinate 1,775,813,640 downwards.
TGAAAGACTTCTCTGACACTATTAATGGCTTTGGAGGGGGAGTGATGGTAGCAACTACAGACAAGCATTTGTCAATGCCGAATGTTGTCTCACTGGCATTGGTAGTGTAGGAGTTAGAGATGCATATTTGGAATGGCAGTGAAGTATTGAACTGACGCTAACCACACCCCCACCCTGCAGAGACTGACAGGTATTAGGGTGTGCCTTTGGGTCATCAGCTATAACGCTCATGCTATTTTACCTCACCCTACCCTGTAGACACTGACAAGTGTTGTGGTGTGCTTTGGGGTCTTTGGGCCTTATACTTACCTCATTACATAAGGAAATACACTGAGATGGGTGCAGTATAGGAGAATGGGGTGAACGTTACTGCCGAACACTGCAAGGCACACCTCAATGCTTGTTAGTGGCTGCAGGGTGGGGGTGGGGTGGGGGTGGAATGGCATGAGCATTACAGCCAGTGATCCCAAGTCACACCCCAATGCCTGTCAGTCTCTACAGGGTGGGATGTTACAGTTGGAAATCATAACCCCGTAGGCGTTTGTTGGTATTTTCACTCCAAATATTCAACATGGGCTTTTGGTGACTCCACCTCATGAAGAGCGGCACTATCAGTTTGTTAGCCGGAAGGTGGTTTTGCACAGTGACTATGCCATTTGGCGACACAGGCATGAAAACACATTTTGGGCAGGATGTGAAAAATGATAACTGTATTGTTCATGAGAAAGTGTAAAACAATGACAACGGTGAAAATATGAAAATTGGTGAAGTCATGAACAGGCATAGAAACTGCGAAACACAAGTCCGTAACCCAATTATTTTGGGGATTTTTTTAACCACATTTCAACATAGGCTTTTTGGGACCTCCCCTCATGAACACTGGCACTGTGATTTTGTTAATCTGTCCCAAAAGTTGATTTCCCATTGTGTGCCAGAGGTGCGAAAAGACATTTTGGGCAGGATGCGGAAAATGACAGCTGTACTGTTCATAAGGAGATGTGAAAAAATGCCAGTGTTGAAAATCTGTCATGAAAATATTGCAAATTTGCGAAGTTACAAGGGTGCGTGGAAACTGCGCAACACACATTTGTAACACAATCATTTTATGGAGTTTCATCACTAAATTTTCAACATAGGCATTTTAGGATCTCTGCTCATGAACAGTGTCACCTTCATTTTCTCAAACTGTCCTGAAAATTGATTTTGCACAGTGACCGCACTATTCTGCGCCGGGCGTGCGAAAACACATTTTAGCCAGGGTATGTAAAATGACAGCTGTACTGTTTACAAGGAGGTGTGGAAAAATGTAAATTTTGAAAATCTGGAGTGAAAATATTACAAATTCACGAAGTTACGAGCTTGCGTGGAAACTGCGAAACGCACGCTCGTAAAACAGCCATTTTTTGGATTTTTTCACCAAATTTGCAACATAGACTTTTTGAGAGCCCCCTCATGAACAGTGCCACTATCATTTGCGTTAATTGGGTCCCGAAGGTGATTCGGCGCGGTGACGCAAAATCACCTTCGGGACCAAATAACGTCATGACATTGACTGAATTCATGAGGAGGGGTTGCAGTAACCCCATGTTGAAAATTTGGTGCCAACATTCCCCAAAATGCCCGAGATATGCACCAAAGTTAAAAAAAACCCTATTTATGCCATTATACAGCTTACTGGCATTTCTTCAGTTCGCGGCCGGCTTTGAAGAGTGCAGACGTGTTCCCGGTCCACCAAAGAGAGTTGCGCCATGCTCCGGAGGTAAGTATGGGGTGAGGGGGTGGGGAGGCAGGGTGCGCAGAGGGTGGGCGTGGGTTGGGGAGGGCCACTGGAGTCGACGAGGACTGTTTTCTGCTTTTCAGGTGTAAGAAAAAAAACATCGCGGATGGTTTTCTTTTACAGGGCATTTGGCATGTTGGGGTGGGCTCCCAGCATGCCACCTGAAAGTTTTTGTGGGGAGGGTTCTGCAGCATATGGGGATTGGGCACCCTGTTGTCACACAACAAGGGGGGACAATATGCCCGTGACAGTGGGCTCCCCGTCAGCAAATTAAACTGGTAATGGGAAATGATGGCAAGGGGTTGGGCACCCCCTCGACACACATTTCAAATGGAGGGGGTTGCATTCTGCCAACGGGAAGTGGGCTACCCGTCGGCAAATGAAGTGGGTCAGGGCACTCTGTGGCGGCATGCCGCCATGTTTTCATTTTTTAAAACTGGTTCACCAGGAAAGGCATGCTGCATGAGAAGCTTGGCTCTCATTGCAGCGGACCATTCCTTAGATCTGGTGGCCAGTGTACATGTTGAGGGTGTTGGCACCTGCAGCTGCCATATTGGGGAATGAGGGATGCACCTAATGATGGGTGCCCTGCATTCACCCACAGTGACCGCGCCTCCAAATCTGCTACTAATGCAATATGTTGACTGGCACGCAAGCGCAAGCCAACATAAAAATGATTAATCTTAAAATGATTCGTAATTAAATCTTGTTTACTATCAGTGTTGTAGTCACTTTTTTCTATTAAGCATTTTGCCTGTCCATCACTACTGACTCCTGTCTTTGAGCCCTGACTCAGGTCTCTCAGTCCCGTCTGCCACGCCCCCTGCTGTCAGACCGGCAGGGATCTGCATGGAGCAGGACCCAAGAATCCCAAGGGTCTTCACATACGGGGATGTGGGGGCATGGTATTTGCCCCTTTTTTCTCTCTTTAACTCTCCAGGGCCTCAGCAACACAGTCACGCATGCACGAGGAGGTGTGCATGCATGCTGGAACCAGTGACCCTGTTCCACCCACCTGGCCTAGCACCAGCCACCCATCTGTCCGATGCTACCACCAAGCCTCCACTCGGTGTCAATCAAGAGCAAGGAAGGCTTGCTTCCCCAGTCTGGGAGAGGAGAGCAACCTAGCAGCTGCTCAGTCCTCTCCCAGTCCTCCCTACTGGCCGACCTGCCTCCCCCCATGGCCAGAGCTTGTTCTCGAACCTGGGTTGCTGGCATGGGAGAGAGAGGTAAGGCACTCTAGGTGCCTCAGTCCTTGTCACTGCTGGGCTGGCACTGTTGTAGTCACTCGATGTGTAAATTAAAATCTGTGCATTGGGGGATAAAGCCCCCCCAATTATCTCGCTACCCCCACCTAAATTCAACCCACATTGAAATGAAAACTAAACATATTTACATTTATATAACCCATCAATGAAGTAATTTGATGAAATTGGACAAAATGAAATCTTGGTAGACAGTTTGGGTAAATCTAGTGAGTCCTAGTCTACAGGAGTAATGTACTTATCAGTTAAAAAAAATGGCAAGGTAAAAGGCAGAGTTTGGGGGCATGATTTAGTATCCAGTTTTTATTATTTATTTATTTAGCTTTTGTTTACCGGGTAAGTACACTAGACAAGTATTATGCCTATTTTCAGGAACGACCCGGGAGAATACAACATGGGGAAACAGTCAAGGTACAAAGAAATGAGAGTAGATTATGTCACTGTAAACAAACATATGGGGAAGAAATACATCATTTGACAATAAGAGGAAATATATAGTAGTGGAGCACTATCCAAGGAAGGGATTGGTCATAATACAACTTATAACATTACAGTTGACGCTCTCTAGACTAGCTGGTTCACTGACAGATATTTACAGGTCATCACATATAGTAGTGGAGCACTGTCCAAGGAATGGATTGGTCATAATATAACTTATAACATTAGAGTTGACACTCCCTAGGCTAGTTGGATCACAGACAGATATTTGCAGGTCATCACATTTATCTATAATATACAAGTTAGGCAGTATCAAGACACTTGGGAGTAGGCATTCTTACCTATGACCGTGGTGCAATGTCGTGGCAAGCCTATGACCGTGGTGCAATGTTGTGGCTAATAATGCCCCTGGTTTCTGAAATTGAGCAAAGAATGGTGTAGTAGGAAAGGAGTTTGGGAGGATAAGGGACTGTGTACCAAGGACAGGCTTCATCTTGCCCCATTAGGGAAGGAAGTCCTTAAACAGGGGATGGCTGACTATATTCAAGAAAGGTGGGATTTAAACTTCTGAGGGGGGAAGGAATAAGGGAAGGGCTGATCAGAAGCCCTCTTCCAGATGAGGGAGTAGCCTTCAAACCCAAGGGGGGAGGGGAAACAGATTGAGGGTGGAGGTTTCAGGAGGAGCAGAGGAGGATGGAAGTATAAGGAACCTGGGTGGGGTTCTGCAAAGGGATCAGGGATGGGGGTTGGGGTAGTAAATGCCAGGAGCTTGGGAAACAAGTTGCCAGAGTTCTAGGCCATGCAGTTCAAGGGGGTAGATGTGCAGCGGTCACGGAGACGTGACAACAAAACCATGACTGGGACCTAAACATGCGGGGTACACTATGCTTAGGAAGGATAGAAAGGTGGGCAGAGGGTGGAGTGGCTATGTTCATTAGAGATGACATAGAAATTGCTAGGTAAAGAGGCAGAGGAAACATGGAGGCCTTATGGGTCACCCACGATCCCCAGCAGGAGATAAGGTCAAGCTGGGTGTAGTATATAGGCCCCCTGGGATGAGTGATGTTCTAGAGGATGGTTTGCTGGACAACATCATTGCCCAGTGTGGACCAAAATGGGAAGGAATGGTGTTGATGGGGGACCTTAATATGCCAGGTACAAACTGGGGAACCATGTCCTCTAAGGTGGCCAAGGAGCAGAGGCTGCTGGACAGCTTCCAGGATGTGTTCTTAACACAGCATGTAATGGAGCCCACAAGGGAGGGGCATGTCCTAGATGTGGTTCTGGCAGATGGGGATCTGGTAAGGGACCTGGTTGTAGAGGACCCCCTGACTGGGAGCGACCACAATACTGTCTGGTTTCAAATAAGCATGGGGGGAAGGGGAGTGAGATCTAGGACACTGGCTGTGGACTTCAGGGGGGCAGACTTTGTGGGCATGGGAAATATTCTCAAGGATCACTTGAAGGGGATTACATCAATGACAAGTGTGGAAAGAAGATGGGAGGTCATAAAACAGGGACTTCATGAGGCAGTCAGGATCTGCACTAAGTTGAAACGTAAGGGAGCAAGGTCACATAAACCAGGCTGGTGGTCCAGTGAGGTACAGGTAGCAATCAGAGAAAAGAAGGCGGCCTACAAAAAATATAAAACAACAAGAGGGGATAGGGATAAGGAAATGTACCATCTTGCATCTAGAAAAGTCACCCGGATGGTGAGGGGAGCAAAGTCCAGTAAAGAGCAGTGGTTGGCACAGGGACATGGAGGGAAAAGGGGTTCTTCCAGTACATTGGGGATTGGAGAAAACTAAGGCCATCTCAGCAGATTGAGATCAGAAGGAGGTGGGTGGAAGAGGCGAGGACCAGGCAGAGGTATTTAACGAGTACTTTGCTCTGTGTTCACTAGGGAGGGGATGGGATATCTACAAAGCAAGGCACGATGGGGATAGAAGCGGCAGTGAGTGGGATCAGGGGAGCAACAGAAATGGAGCAAGAGGGAGGGAGAGGTACCTCAGGGTGTCACATCTGGATAAGGATAAAAAGGCCAGTAAGGTGGAGGGGACGGATGATGCTATCTCCGCCAAAAGGGTGTGGTTAGCCCTCAAGGCCCTAAAGAAAGACAAATCTGCTGGGCCGGATGGCATTCATCTGAGAGTACTATGGGAATTGGTGGACATACTGGCTGCACCCCTGGCGGAGCTCTTCAACAGGTCACTTGAGACAGGGAGGTACCTAGATTGGCAGAGGCATGTGGTGCCAATCCATAAGGGGGGTCGAGGGAAGTACCAGGTAACTATAGACCCATCAGTTTGACCTCGGTGGTGGGAAAATTAATGGAGAGTATACTAAAGGAATGATTGGGGGTGTACTTGGAGGAGGTGGGAGGTCTGGATGATGGCAACATGGGTTTGTGCGAGATAGATCATGTCAAACCAATCTTGTGGAGTTCTAGAATGGGTAACATCAGAACTGGACAGGGAAAGCCTGTGGATGTATTATTCTTGGACTTCAGCAAGGCGTTTGACTCTGTCCCCACAATGGTCTGGTGGAGAGACTGATGGGGTTAGGAGTAGGCCCTTTGATGGTCAGATGGATTGAAAGCTGGCTAGCTGGACGCACCCAGAGAGTAGTGGTCTGTGGGGAGCCCTCAACCCAGAGAGGTTGGTATGGGGTACCGTGAGGGTTTCGGTCCTGGGTCCGATCCTGTTTAATGTACATATCGGACATCAGGAGGGTATAGGGTGTGAAATGAGTCTCTTCGCTGATGACTTCAAGATGGGAGCAGTAGTTGAGGGAGAAGAGGGAGGTTGGCCCTGCAAGGACCTGGACACCCTGGAAAGCTGGGCTCACACCGGAAATTAAATTTCAATATCACCAAGTGCAAGGTGTTGCATCTTGGGTGGGGAAACCCTAAACACAGGTACACCCTGGGAGGGGAGGCGCTGGAGGCCTCAGTAGGGGAAAAAGACCTAGGGGTCATGGTGGATGCATGTATGAATAACTCTGAGCAGTGCAGAAGAGCGGCTAGCAAGGCAAACAGGATGTTGGGATGCATCGTAAGGGGGATCACCTCTAGGAGCAAGGAAGTGATTCTGCCGCTGTACAATGGACTGGTTAGACCACACCTTGAGTACTGTGTACAGTACTGAGACCACACTTGAAGAGGGACGACAGCTCCTGGAGAGGGTACAGAGGAGGGAACTAAGATGATACGAGGGCTAGATTTGGACGTATGAGGACAGACTTGAGGAGCTCTGCCTGTTTTCATTGGAGGAGAGGAGAGACAGGGGACATGATTGAGGTCTTCAAGTACCTCAAGGAATAAACAGGGTAAACATAGAGGGGATCTTTAGACTAAAGCAGGGAGGTATCACCAGAGGGCATGGTTTGAAGTTGGAAGGTGGAAGGGTGAGGGGGGAAAAGAGGAGGAGGTTTTTCACTGAGAGGCTGGTGCACCCTTGGAATGCACTGCCTGGTGAGCTGGTTCAGAGATCCACAGTGAAGGGCTTCAAGAGAGGGTGGGACAGACACAGAACGTGGATGTATCAGATGATGGCCTGTCCCAGGGGGGTGGGGATGGATGATAGGGGTTTCTGGAACACAAGGGAGGGGAAGGCCTCGGCACCCAACTAGGGATCTGAGGTTCGAGCAGACTCGATAGACCGTAAGGCCTAATCTGCTGGCAAATAGTATGTTAGTCAGAAATCATTGAAACTGCAGGAAGTATCTCGCAGATTCAGTGGAGGCAACTTGGGGAGGTTTTGACCAACAGTTTGATACTTTGCTCTAGGGAGGTTTGGGGCAGTCACACACTGAGGCTAGTTTTAGGAAACCCCACAGGGAATTGTGAAAACTCAAATATGAGGGGGCAGATCGGATATCCACAGGAAGGGAGTTCCAGAGTCTGGGAGCGCTTATGGCAAAGTCCGGATCCCCCATGAGGATACGGGTGGGAGGGACTTTGAGCATCCCTGATGTGAGAGACCTAAGATGGTAGGGAGTGGGATCCAGTTTAGGTAGAAGCCGGGCCAGCCCCTGGGGGATGCCGGTTCTGATCACTTTCCCCGAGAGGCATCCCACCCCGAAATCAAGGTATCTAGCTGGGGAGAGCCAGCACAGTTTCTCATATAGCTTGCATCGGTGGATGAGGTGGGGGGCAGCCAAGACAAACCGACAAATGTTATTGTAGGCCGTGTACCACTGAGTGAGATGAGTCTTTGGGGAATGAGCAAATAGGTGCAGCCCATAGCTGAGGGAGGGAAGAAGCACACCTCTCGCAAGGGCAAGTCTGGCTGCCGGTGTAAGATTGTACATGGCCCTGTAGGCCAGACCCAGTTTGCAGTTTGCAGCCCTGCAGATGTTAAGGATATGATTTCCCATGTCAAGTTGGGGGTCAAGTGTTACCCCCAGATATTTGATGGAGTTCACTACAGGTAGTGAGGGTCCATCTGTGCTGGTGATGTGTAACAAGGCCGATGAGGCTTTGATTTTGGCCATTGAGCCAAAGAGCATAGCCTATGTCTTTTTCAGGTTCAGGACCAGTTTGTGGTTAGTAACCCAGGACAATACATTGTTAAAGTCATCAGTCAGGCACTGGTTTTGGGTAGTGGTATTCTGGGAGTGAGCCAGAATTACCAGGTCATCTGCATACATGGTGGCTCTGCAGCTGGTAGTAACCATGGGTAGCTGATTGATGAAGAGGGAGAAGAGGAGGGGACCCAGTACCGAGCCCTGAGGCACTCCGGAGGTCACCAGTAGGGGCTTGGAGAGGACTTTATTGAAGCAGATACGCTACTTTCTACCATGCAGATAGCCCATTAGCCATTTCATGGCATGGGGGGAGAGGCCAAGTGACCACAGCTGTGCACCAAGCAGTTTGTGGTCAACGAGGTCAAAGGCTTTGGACAGGTTGATAAATATGGCACCAGAGAGTTTGCCCTGGTCCATGGCTGTCTGGATACTTGATGTAACCGAGATCAAGGCTGTGGTGGTGCTGTGTCCCATACAAAAGCCATGCTGGGCCGGGGACAGCAGTTCATGAGAGTGGATTTACTCCGAGAGCTGCTCAGCCACTACCTTTTCGAGGAGCTTGCTAAGGGTTGGGAGAATGGCAATCGGACAATAATTGTCAGGCAATTTAGGATTTCCCTGCTTCAGTACAGGGACTATCCTCGCCTCTTTCCAGATGTCGGGGATGGTCCCCAGTCCAAGGGATAGATTGAAGAAGTAGGCTACTGGTGAGGCAATGTGTGCAGCACCAAGCTTAAGAAGCTTAGACTCCAGGTTGTCTAGGCCAGGGCTAGAGTACTGGGAGAGGCTGGCTAGGCATTTCTGCATGTCCTGGACTGATACAGCCCTGAGGTAAAACATTTGCCGAGGAGGGTGATCCTCCAGCAGAGTGGAGGGAAGGGGGTGGGGCACAACCTCATCAGATGGGAAGAGGGCTGTGAAGGCCGAGAGGTTTGAGAAGTGAGTATTTAGGGAGTTGGCTATGGTATGGGGATTATTACAGGAGACTCCATTTATGATCATGTCCGTGACCCCAGAATAGGAGGACCCGCTGACAAGGGATTTGATATCTCTCCAGAACCTCCTGGGATCACTGGCAGAGCTAAGTAGGGCAGACTTGCAAAAGTCACTTTTCGCTGCCCTGATGGCCTTTTTGCACTTGTTCCTGAGGTGTCTGTACCTTTGAACAATCGTGGGATCACTGGTACCTTTGGTATGGGCCCAACACTTATCTCTCTCCTGCATCTGGGCTAGGAGATTCCCATTTAACCAGAGGGTAGCAGACCCCCTCACCCTACGGGTGACCTTGGGAGCATGCTTGTCTTGCAGGGCCCCAAAGGTGGAGAGGAAGTAAAAGGTTGCTACCGAGGGTCAGTGGCACCAAACACCCCAGACCAGTCAGTAATTCTTAAGTCCTCCAGGAACTCCCCAGGGTCAAACCTAGAGTAGTTTCTGACATGCATAATTTTGTGAGGAATTTTGGGGGAAGGAATTTTCCATACACAGAAGACCGGGGAATGGTCAGAGATGGAGTCAGATAGTGTGCCCGCTGATGAGATCCTGTCCGGGCGGTTAGACATGATCCAGTCCAGTAGGGTACTGGAGGATCCATTTACTGTCCGCCTGGTTGGCTCCTGGATGAGTTGGGTCAGGGCAAGGTTAGCAAGTAGGGGCTCAAACTGCTTAACATTACCACTATCCCAGTTAAGGTTAACATCCCCAGGATTATGAGTTCATTTTCCCAACACTGGAACCAACTGTGTCCAAGAGGTGAGTTAATCCAGGAAGTCCACCCCTTGGAGGTTATAGTGCACACCAGGTGCAGTTTCTTGGTGTCTCAAGTAGCAGGAGCACATGTGGCAGCTCACAGGGGGACACGTTTGTGTGCTGGTGGGCAAGCAGGGAGATTTTTAGGTGGCTCTTATGGTAGATTAGTATGCCACCCCCCCTCTTGCTCCCAGCTCTGTCCAATCGGGTGAATTCATACCCAGTGAGTGCACAGGCAGAATCAGGGACAGAGGGCTTTAGCCAGGTCTCCGTCACTCCTAGGATGTCGGGTTTATAGAGTGCTACCCACGCTAATAGCTCATCTCAGTTAGGTAGCAAGCTCCTGATGTTAAGATGAGCTATTTTTAGACCCTTACCCATGCCTCATACAGGAGGGATTTTGTGGGTCAGATTTGTTGGACCTGGGTTAGTTTCAATATCTCCAGCCAGAAGCAGTGTAAGTAGAAGGAGCCAGGGGAGATACCACCTCATATGTGATTGGCCATCTGGGAGTTTTTTTAGCACTGGTATGCTTAACCCTGTTTGAATACATAAGGCACCGAAGATCTAGGCAGCAAGTAATACATCAGTGCACCTCATTGAACACAAGGATATTGGAGAAGGTGTAGTTGGCTACCTCGTAGGTGGATGACCATCTCCAGTTGTCTTCCAGTGATATTGGGGGGGAGGTGACCATATGAAGCAGGGAGAGTCCCACTATAAGACCTGCAAGGACTATAGTCCTACGGGTGGCAGCCAGCACCCCCTTTACCTCTGCTTTGTGAGTATCCCTATCCTCACTAGACGGATGGGAGGGGAACCATGCCCACATCCTGGCTGGAGGCATAGGACCGGCCTGTGAGGTAATTACCCAATCGGCCAGCAAGAAACCACTGGGTAGGAAGGAGGGATGGAGGTACTAGGGCGGGAAGGAAGCAAATGAGACTTGTTTTGGTTTGTGCCAAGTTAATAATAGAGGACTGCGCAGTGCACTCAATGCTACCAGCTATGGACGGAGGGACCGAACTTGATTCCTAGGAGGGAGTTCCTGCCTTAGCCCTTTGTGAGCACACTTATCACCTGTCGTCAGTTAAACGAGGACAAATTAGGCAGACATCAACCAAGCAGTATAGATGTGAGTTAGGATCAATTTAATAGTGATGGTTGCTTTGAGCAGGCAGTAAAACAGGTCTGGTATAGTAGGGTCCTACTCTTTTAGTCAAGATCACCATTAGCAGGGGCTGAGACTATAGGGACCAGTGGTATGAGAACACCTGGACGATGACTTTGGTTCTGACACGAAACAGAGCAAGGCAATTTAGTCAAAAATAGCTACAAAAATTAGGCCAACAGGATAACACTGACAGGGATCATTGCACAGGCAGTTAACAGTAGTGCAGTCAGTTAGCTTATACCAACATGAAATTTGTTTAACTCTGAATAGGAGATGAGAGTAGGAAGGGCTTCCCTGAGGTAGAGTACAACCTGCTTAACACTGGAGATGAAACAATACCTCCCCTATTAGCAGATTGGGTGAGACAGCTCACAGGGGGCGGAGCCAGTGAGCATTTAATGGGAGGAGGGAACGGGATGGGTGCGTGGGCAAAAAAATTCAACTGTCTTCTGCACCGGGGCAAGGTCCGGGAGCTTGTCTTGTTGAAATTGTCCGCCGAGGAGGCCCGCTGGAGATCCAGTAGCCCACTGCACCTCAACTCGGCAATTCGGGTGTTCTTCTGGATAGTGGGGGGGCGGACCTTTAGGAGTAGGTCACCCTCGCCTCCCCTCCGCGCGGCATCAGCTGTAGTGTAAGGTCGGTGGGACAGCTCTCTTTTTTAGGAGCGGAGCGAGAGCGTCACCAGCCGACCAGAAGTCAATCGGGGATTGCGCTTTCGGCGCCAAAATTAAACAAAGAACCACAGTCCAGGAACAAAGTTTTTCTGAATGGGTTACTCGGTCGCTGCTTCAGACCCTCACGAGTGCACCCTCAGCCAACCTCCTTGAATGCTGCAGCCCTGTCTTACAAGATCATATTGCAGGTAGATCAAAGTACAAAAATGATATCTGGCAGTAAATTGTTCCAAAAAATTCAGCTCTCTCCTGCACCAGGGCAGGGGCCGGGATCTTGTCTTGTTGAAATTGTCCGCCAAAGAGCTCCAGTAGCCCACTGCACCTCAACTCGGCAATTCGGGCATTCTTCTGGATAGCACGGTGGGGGGGGGGACCTTTTGCTTTATCCAAAGATGGCAACCCTACTTTTTTTGATGACTTTCAATGATTTTGCTATATTCTTTTGTTAATCCTCCTTGACACACTGGGGCACCATACTTGGCTGTAGGTCTTACTACAGTATTATTGTAAAAAGATAAATTCTTATTTTTTCCAAACTGCCCTCCTTGCTGGCTCATTGACACAGTGGTAGTGCTACTGCTTCTGATACCGGCAACCCAGGTTTGGGAATGATCCTGAGTCATTGGTGGCTGGCTGGGGGGGGGGGGAGGAGGTTTGAGCATCCCAGAGGACCCTCTCCTCCTCCTGGGGGGGAGGGACGAAGGCCTGTTTCATGCCTCAAGCCAGTACTGTTGCCAGTAGAAGCACAAGCGAAGGTCTTGGACTCACAGAGTCAGGATGGGAGGATGCCATTAGGTGCTTGGCAGCAGTGTGTGTAAGTAAGTTGCCAGCTTGAACTTACTTCCTTCATGCCAGTGCCCTCTGGGGTTGGGGACTAAGGGGAACAAAACTGGCAAAAATTCTCAGTGTTGAGCAGCATGACACTGGAGACACAGTGAGTGCTAGGGATCCCGGTACGCTGGGACCCAGCTGAGAAATCAGGGGTATATCTCTGAGCCACCATCCACAGAAAGAAAAAAAAAACTGCCTTCCTTGAAAGAGTTAAAATATACAGCTTTCTATTGGCTTTTTTTTTGGCATATATTGCTCCTGCTTATTCCTCCCACCATTCTGTAACATCCAATAGGCTGTCCTTGAGGACCTGAACAGACTGGTGGATGTTACGATATAGTTGGTACCATTATGTCTTACAGCAGGTAACTCTGTGGTTGTGGTAGTCAACTAGGGTCTCACAAGTCATATCGAATTAGTGTGGTGCTTCCACCTGATGGGATCCTTTTAAAAACAAGGTGACAGGATGCTGCCCACCAGGAACATAGTAATAATACACCCTACCCATCCCCCCTATCACCCTTGGCAGATAATCAGTGACTGTATGTAACCCCCCCAAAACAATCGATACTTTCACACAGGGTATCTCAGCCTGGGGCCTATGTCCACCCCCCTGGTGGATCATGTGCTTTCAGTCAGGGTACCTCGGCACTTAAGGCACAGACAAGAAGCCCAACCTACTTATCGACTAACATGTCATCATGTAGAAATACATTATTGGAACTGCCACTCCTTCTACATGATGTGTCACTGCCTGCTGTCCCCAGAACTGTACTGCCGTGGGAGACCAGGCTTTCGCTAGCTGTGCAACTGAGTTTTTGAACTCTCTTCCACTACCTGTCTGCAGTGCTTCTTTCCACTCTTCTTTTAGAGGATCCTACCGGGACTACCCGAATGCAGATTCAGTCTGTAATTGCACTTAATTGTTGGTTTTTATTTCCTCCTCACTGATTGCTGCCTACTTGAATCCTGAGTTGCACACCATAAGGACATATTACCTTTCTTGACTTCAGCTGTGATCACTATTGTGTACAACTTTGCTCTTTGCTCTTTAACCTTGGGTTCCTTTGTGAAACTCTGTTACACGTTTGCCTTACTCCTCTACTTTATAATGTCCTGGGGTGAACCTGAAAATGGGCGTCTTAATTGTCTAGTGTGCTTACCTGATCAATAAAAACTAAATAAATAAACAAACTGTATATGGATGACAATTAAGCAATAATGTTGACAGGTGTAGTCGTGGTGGATGCCATCACGCCTCAGGTGGTTGGGCCGAGGCGCAGGCCGAAAAGGCCCAACAACTGAGGCGTATGCTATCCCAAATGACACACACACACTGGAGGGCATTATTGCTATTATACAATGGCTCGTTGTTATACAGAATTAAAAAAATCATTTTAAAGATGTTTTTGTGTGGAAAGATATTTTTGGTTTTTAAGAGAAGATGAAACAATCAAGAAAAAGCTCCATAAAATGCGTATCTGTAGGTTCACAGTGAGGCTGAGACTAGATCCGTGATGTTGTACTAGGATAACATCATGGGTCCAGCCCAAGACTGACCAATCAGAGTCCAGGATTTTTTCTTGCCATTGTATAATTAAGCAATAAGGCATGACAGGTTGTGGTATATCATGGGATATCATCACGCCTTGGGTGGTTGGGCACAAGGCCGCAGGCTGAGTGCGTCCAGCCGTCCGAGAAATGATGATATCCCATGATATACCACACCCTGGAGTGCCTTATTGCTATTATGAACTGGATCAATTGATATTTTATGCATTTAATGTAAAAAAATAAAGTTTTAAAATAAGTTAATACTGTTTTTATATGAGTGTAGGTAGACATTTTAAAAAAAGTTTGTACATGTCATGTTTTGGGCAGTAGGTGGTGCTGTTTACATTTGTTGTTCCCCATCAGCATGGTACGCTGCTGTTTGGTACCAACCATTGTTGTGTATGTGTTCCACACAGTTACTCCCCGCCCCACCCATCGTTGAGTTTATTTTGGATTTCAGGGCTATGGAAAGAAGGAAGGAGTAATTTGATAAGTCTAGCAAGAGCTGGTGGTCTACAATATGTAAAACATGCTGGTTAAACATTGGAGCGCTGTCCTTGAGCACCCCTCCTTACAAACCGAGTGTCACTGTATGCGGCATGGGGTAAAGTGAAGGGGAACAGCCATTCACTGAATAAACCGGAGGAGCTGGCATTTGATAAAAATGAGCGGGACCTGTGATTGCGGAGTCTGGGAGAGGATTTGGTGTTGGAGTGCTGTCTCTGACGTGAGCGGGAGGGTTGAGTTGGTGTTAGCGTGGTAGTCAGCAGTGGTTTGTTTCAGTCAGCAGGAGACAGAATTAGTGGCAGCGCGTGAGGAACTGCTGTTTCCGTACTGCAGTAAATGGCGCTCTGAAGGAGAGCGAGAGTTTTCTTTTTCATGTGAAAAGCAGGTACTGTGGGCAAAATGTAAAGGGGATGGGGGACAGTTGTCAAGGTTTTTTATTTTTTTTAAAATAGTGGCTGACTGCGGACTTTGGGAAATAGGAAACATTGCGCTGAGTGTAAGAAGGCTGGTAGCCGGAGCTTTTTTTAAGCCATGATGATGTAGCCTGATATCATCACGGCTTAAAAAGCATCTCAGCCGATCAGCTTTCTGTATTTACGGCACCCAGTTCATAATTTTATTCATACTATACTTACTTATTTATTTTATTTATTGTGATTTTTGTAGAGTATCTTTGAGCCCAAGTGCTCATGTACAAAGGTTTCAAGTCAATGGCACAGTAACAACGAACATAATGCAAGTACGTATAAGTAAATCCAGAGGAGTGTAGTTGAGTCAGCCACAATACATACAAGACAATGCCAAATACATGCAGAAGTGTATAAATCATGGCAGATCGCTTTGTAAAACAGTCACAATATAAGTACAGAGAGAAAAAACAAATTTAGAAGTTTTAATAATTACAATTGCATTGATCTAGCTGCAAGGATAGACCATACTTACAAAGTTTGACTGTGTTCATCACCCCTCACCCCTTTCTCCTCTCTCCTAATACAATATACAATAAGTTCCTTGTCACAAACACATACCATAACCATTCCTCAGAGTTATATCATTATGTCCATCTTGAACAAGACAATCAGAATAGCACATTAAATATAGTAATAGTAGTCGGACAGAGGTGTAAGGTCAATGTATCATGTTGTGCACTAGTATAATGACTATACACCCGAAACAAATGTAACTTACCTTGCTTACCTCATTAGAAATGCTAGTAGAATACAGTCCCTGTAAAATTGCTTGTTACTCTAAGGTTAATGTAACACTATTGTTTTGCCTGACCTACAACTACTCATTTCTGCGTACTATATAAGCTGATGGATCAACTATCTATTTATGTCTATTGTATAATTTACACCAGATCAAATGCAAGTTTACAGTATTTTCTGCTATCAATAATTTTATCCATAAAACTGTATTAATTTCAGAAAAAGAAGTATATAAAAAAAGACTTTTGATACATGTGACATATTTGCCCATAAACTTAGTTAAGATTCCTAAATATCACCAAACTAAAACAAAGTATATAACTACTAAGTCCTATAAATGCAACAGTATTACTATTGTATTCATTCTTCAAATATTCAGTCAAGATTTCCTATTTCAACATTTTACAAATAGATAGAATTACTAAAGAGGCAACACTGTAAAAAAAATGAAAAGAGAAGTAACCGCAAGGTGAAAGACTAAAAAAAAAATATGAATCAGGACGCAAAGTGAAAAAAGAAGAGGAGATGAAAAGATGCAAGACTAGAGAACACTATAAATGCAAAAACAAGAGCCATTAATGTAGGCAAAAGTAGAAAGCTTGCCAATTCTTTTGTGGCGTTCATGGGTTACAGTGTATTATGTCAGTTTTTAGCAGCTGTTACAAGCTTGGGTCTGTTTAATGAAACATTTCTGTAAGTCACCCCATTTTTTGTTAAACTGAAATAGTTTGGAATTATAACAGTGGGCCAGCAGTGTCTCAGTTATAAGGGCTTAAATTAATCCTTGTCTCCATTCTGGAAATGGAGGTGGATTTCTTCTATCCAATATTTTAAAATTATATTCTTAGCTACCATAGCTGTCAGTTTGATGGAATAAATCTCACTGAATGTTACATTTTTAATTTTGGTGACACACCCTAGAATACATGTCTCTGTCATTAAATTATTTGAGATTTTTGGAAAGGAAGAATAGTTTTGGACCCCAAATCTACTATACTGTATGATTGCAGTTCCAGAACTTACAGTATGTACTGTTTTTGCAGGCGTCGCCTCACGTTTATAGCATCTGTCATTTTCTTTCCATCCAATTTTTATATAAGTGTATAGGTCATGTATAGTAAAGGTTTTTCAATATTTTGTACTGTAGATTTGTGATTTACTGATGCAGAATCATCACAGTAGGTATTAAAATGTGTTCCCTCTCCCAGGATTCCAAATTGTAGCCAGACAATCTGGACCATCTTTCAATCCTATTAGAACACCCGTTATGAGTAGATTTAATTAGGAAGATGTAAGATATAGTACTTGATCTTAGTCTACATACAAACATGAAAGAAGGAATTATTTCATTAGTTTTCAGAAAATCATCATTTTTGTTGAAATGTTTGAGGTTCTAGCTTTTAGCTCCCTAAAAAGTTCTCTTTTCGTTTGTTAAAAACAATTCTCTTTGTACACCGGACAATCCTTAAAGTTATTACCCTTTTTGATATTGTATATATTGAGTATACCACTCTGTCTCCAATGATTATTTCTAATAACTTGTTCTCCTGATAAAATATTTGGATGATTCCACGTTTTAGGGTTTTGCAAATACTAGGGAACTGAGATCATATACCATGATACTAACTTATTTTCTTTCTAAAGATTCCCAATATGGTATGTTATGCCTGTTACTTGCCGCCATCAGTCTTTTAACCATTTGATTCATTCTAATTGCCAAGTAGTATTAGAATAAATCTAGAGCTTTTAGTCTCACCATTTCCTTAGGTTTCAAGAGTTTACAGTAATTCTGTCTGGGTCACTTATTGTTCCTATGACTCTTCAGAAGGGAGTGTTTGTGGACAAATCAAGACTTTGGGAAGAACTTGGGCATCACGTAAAACATACAGAACTTTAGGAAGTACAGTATATTCAGTTTTATTGTATCCACTCTGTTCTAATAGTTCAGTGGGAGTTTGTTCCATCTTGCAATGTTGTTTTCTAGTTTCTCTTTCAGATCTGACATGTTAGTTTTTATAGACTTATTTAAATCCTTGTACATTTCAACTCTCAAATACGCTGTAAATGTGTCAACCCATCCCACTTCCAACTCAACTAAATCACTTATAAGACATAACCCATTTACAGAAAGAAACTGTGTTTTGTCTCTGTTCTGTTTGTATCCTGAACATTCACTGAATTTCTTTATAATATTAAATATTGCAGGCACAGATGACAGGGGATTTTGAACTGAAATAAGGAGTCATATGCATAAAATGTGCAAGTGTACTTCTCCCCATTATAGCAGATGCCCTCCACCACAGGATCACGGCACAATTTCCTAACCAGTGAATTGACTGAATGTCTGAATAACAATGGTGAGAAAGGACACTCTTGTTTAGTACCAAAGGCTGGGGGAAACAATACCATTAGTTAGAAAGGAAAGGGGAAATTGTTTAACCAGGAAAGGCACACTAAGCCAAAGCCTGTTTCCAGGTATGACCTGGGAGCACTAGGAAGTTAAGTGACTTGCTCAGGGTCACACAGTATGCAAGTGGGGCCTGTGGGATTCAAACCCCGGTCTCCAGGTTTGCAGCTCAGAGCCTTAAACCATCGCGTTATACTACTGCTAGAACAGCAGATGCTGGATTCTTATAAATTAGACTTATCCATCTCATGAAGAATAATAATCAACATTTATATAGTGCTTTTCCTACATCCCAAAGTGCTTTACAAGCTATGCTAAACTTGGTAGTGAAGTGACTGAATGTGTGGTGGCAGCCATATCGCACATCATCAGCCACACACAGCCTGGATAATTGCATGAACTGGTTTATGGGAAGGGGAATGTTGGCCAGGATACCGGGAATGTTCCCTGCTCTTTCTGAAGAGTGCCCTGGGTTCTTTTACTTCCACCTGGACACCCACCAGGACAACACCAGGATGGGCAGAAGGGACCTCGGTTTAACATCTCATCTGAAGGATGGCACATCCCAGTAGTACAGCACCCCCCAATACTGCACTCGGATGCCAGCACTTTTTAGGTGCAAGTCCAATCCCTGTGTGGGACGAGAACCCACAACCTTCTGGTCCAGAGGCGGATGTGCTACCAACTGAGCCACGCTGACACCTTATGAATGGAATTGTCTGGGAAACTATATAGGGATAGAATGTCCAGAATGTGTTGCCAGAAAATCATGTCAAAAGTCTTTTTGGTATCCACTGATAATAAGCCATTGGAATTATTGACTGTTCAGCAAAGTTGAGTACATGAAGGGTTTTCCTCATGCTGTCTGAAGAGTTCCTCCCTTTTAAGAAAACAGTCTGCTTAGACCCCACTAAATTTTAGATACATTCCTTCAACCTAAAGGTTAAAACCTTCACTAAAAGTTTATTGTCTGAGTTTATTAGTGTAATTGGCCGACAGTTTGCATAGTAACGTAGACCTTTCCCAACATTAGGGATTAGTGCTATTATTCCATGTTGGAGCAAAGGAGGTAAAAATCCTTTCACCCAGAATTTGTTAAACACCTGAACTAGTGTAACTGCTAGAATATCTTTGTATGTATAAAAGAAACTGATGAAGTAACCATCTGACTGTGGCGATTTATTTTTATTGATGAATCTATTACCTTAATCACATCTTCTAACTAAACTGATTTCCAGCGGGGGCTGGCTGGCAGTCTAGCCTAGAGGTTAGAGTAATGAGCTGTGAATGAGCTTGGTACATCCAGTAGACAGACCTGGGCTTGATTCTCACAACCTCTACCTGCATACTATGTGACTCTAAACAAGTCACTTAACCTCCCCATTTTTCCCGGGTCGCCCCTGAAAACAGACACCTGTGCCTAGTGGGTCTTACCAGGTTACCAAAGAATAAAAATAAATACATACTGTAAGTAACATGGTTTGGTGTTAGGCGTTGAATATGTAATCCCTCAAAAGAAACAAATACTCTCCTCTGGGCTGGTGCGCTATTCTATCTATATAAATTTGTAGTATTCTGCAAAGATTTGACCCCCTATTTAAAGGGGGATGCATGGCGCATCTCAGAAGAAAATGGAGATGTGCCGGGCATCCCCACACAATGCACCACAGTGTGATATTCAATGGCAGCGCTGCACCACCCAAAGGAGAATGTGCCATGGCTCACAGAGACTGCATACGGTGCAAGAAGAGGGGGCGTTCCCATGAATGTGCCATGCAATATTCAATGGGCATGCACCCCGCAATGGTCTGAACTGTGCCATGCACAGATAGGGCAGGGAAAGCAGACCTAAATCCATCAGCCACCCACAGGCAGGCTGCAGAAGTACTGCCCAGTGCACAGCAGCCTGCCAGCTCCAGTAGAAATGTGGATCCTCACCCCTACCCCCATCCCTGAGCACCGCAATGGTAACAGTGCCCCATGAGCCCATGGTGTAGGGCCCCCATCTCAGACCCCATCCTCCAATGACTGTGCATCCCCTCCAGAACCCCGATCCCCATTCAAGTTGGGATCCTCTCCTGAATCCTAGTCTCTGTGCATAGCAGGATCCCCTCCTGAACCTGTAACCATAGTGCAGGGTCCCCACCCCAAGACGCCATCCCGATGTCTGGACCATGACACATGCCCCCTGAATATTTCCATAGTGTAGTGGCCTCCTACTCCATTATGACAGGACCCCCACACCACACCCCCTCAACCCTCCCAGAGCCAGCAACTGGCTCTGCCCTCCACACACCACCATGGCCAGCTGCTGACTGCACTGTCATTGGTCCGGTACAGTACATAGGATGCTCCAAACCAATGGGCATGACCTATATACAGTACCAGTCTATTGACAGATCAGTCAGTGGCTGGCCATGGTGGTGTGTTGAGGACAGAGCCAGTTGCTGGCTCTCCGGGAAGGTTGGGGGTGCAGGGTGGGTCCTGTCATGATGGGGTGGGAGGGCCACTGGGCTACTGGAGATACGGGGTTTACCAAGGCATTCTGCATATGGTCAGTGTCGGGGGGCACTTGTCTGCCAGGGGGTTTGGTGTGTAGAGTATGACCTCATGGATTCGGACACAGGTGGGGCCACTACACTGTTGATGGACTGGGGCATGGGGATGTTCAGTATGTGCTATAGCGGGATTAGGGCTGGGAGGGGGGTACACTTCACTGTTAGATTACTGGGGGTGGGACACATTACAGTCTCATAGATTGAGGCTGGGAGGGGGTTCCATGGAACCACCAGGGTGGGCAGGGCACCCCTACAGCTTGTCCCATGATCAGGGCTGGGAATGACCACCCCAGTACATTCCTCCTGATGCAGACATGCTAATGAGCTCATAATGAGCATGCATGGTGCTCTTTTGCACCATGCATTCCCAATAAGCTCATTAGCATAAAGTGGCTGCATATCGCATGTGGGGTCATGGCACATCCAGGTTTGTGCAATGCATTCCCAATGGCAGTCTTCAGCACTGACCCTGGTTGCGCTGCATGGGACAAGGCAGCCGACTGCTCTGGGCTGCACTTACAGGGTTGGATATTTAGACAGTATGTGCGATCAGTTACGATCACGCAAACTGTTTGAATATACCCTCAGAGCTGGCCGGCACTTCTATTCTGTGTGATGCATCTTTGCACATATGCAACCGGCCAGCTCTGAATATGTTCCCCATTGTGTTTATCTCACTGTGGTCCAGGGTTATATTGCCAGTATTAGGATTAAGGATATGTGTTATCCGACACCTGTTAAGAGTTTTGTTTTAATCTCAAGGCAAGCATTTTTTTGGCTTTTAGGCCTCAGTGAACATATCTCAATGTTGCTTTCCCTTATGTCAGATTCAGCATCTCCTCTTAACATGTCATCATATGCAACATTTGCCTTGGACCAAGCATCCCAAATGCTATCAGCACAGTCTGTTGTTAGATACTTTTCTAAAGCCTCTATTTCAGCTAACTTGTTGCTTGACTTTGCTGGTTTTCTTTTTTAATTTTAGTGGAGATCCCTGTCAAGAATCCTCTCATTGGACATTTGAATGCCTTCCAGATGACTTCACAAAAACTTTCCCAAGGAACATTTATTAAAAAAAAAAAATCTCTTGACATGGAAGTAATAAGCCATGACAGGGTGTGCGTTAAAGGATTTTAATGCACACCCCAGGGGTGTGCTAAGGCACGAGGCCGAAGGCTAACTGTCCTTATACCCCTAGGAAGTACATTAAAATCCTTTAATGCACACCCTGGAGTGGCTTATCACACTTATAAAATGGTTCACCATCATAAAAGAATTAGCTTGATTTACTCTGATAGGGATTAAAACGTATTTACTATTTTCAAAAGAGTGTACAATACATTACCTCTAAAACATCTAAAAACTGAAAAAATAGTCCTTATTCATGCATAAAATAGAATATCTCAGCAATAGGTTAACTAGTACAGTACTTTACAGTAAAAGTATTTATTAGTAGAGTTGGTTGATAATACATATTTTCTGTATAACATGTACATTATCATATAAATGAACTGTACCATCTGTACATTTGTAAAACATAAGCAGTGTTTAAAACTTAATTTTCTTTGCACTGTAGATATATAGTTTCATTGAAGGCAATCTTCTCTTTATTTTTTGTATTTTACTTATGTGTTGTGGACTAGTACACAAAAGAAAAACTGCTATAGGATTGAGGAGAAAGGTTAGCAAGAAAAATATCTTTAAACCTGCCAGGTTGCCTTTTGTTTGGTGGGGAAGGGTGGGGACAGATTTCACCCGAAAACACCTATATATGATTCAAATGTGCATGTTTTTATAAACATCAGCATGTATTTGAGAAGTTTGGGTCAGCCTCTACTTTTGTAACCGTGTTTTCCCACCTTTTCTCTTTGTTTATAAAGTATTACTGTATTGCCTACTTTCTTCATCCTGTTTTTGTTTTCTGTTTTTTCCCACATTCAAGACGTAGCATGGTAACCATGGAATACAGGGATTCAAAATTCTGCTCAGTTCCACTGGTAGAATGTTACTCTCCTAACATACTATACACACAGACAACAAAGGCCTGTTTTAGAGCCAGAGACTCAATTATCTTACTGTCAGGGCAACCAGAAGAGATTTCCCTAATCAGCAGGTAAAGACAGAATGGAGACATTTCACTGTTAGTAAAGAAACAGTTGTAATGAAAACTATAAACAATATTTCATTTTTCTATGTGTGTAAAGAGAGTGTGATGATCAGGGAAACAACATTTAATTCATTTGTTTTATTTTTTTAATTTAAGGTACTTTTATTTTTAGGGCCCAGGTGAAGGTTTTTACAGTGTAAAGGCAGCAGCCACGTTTGTGATGGAAGATCAGTTCTGGTTGCAGGGGGTCTGATGGAAGATAGTTCTGGCTGTAGGAGGACTGATTTGCTCATTGTGTGATGTGGTTTAGGACTAGGATGATTGTGCATATATAGAGATTTAATGTACAGTCAGCTGATGTCTCTTGGCCAATGAGATTTCTAGATTTTTTCTTGCCATTTTATAAAATCTTTTATTGCATCTCGTGTATCACTTGATTCCAAAACAAACCTGTTTATCCTCCACCTGCTGTGTCTTATTTATTGTGTCCATGTCCAATAACACTATAGGAGTATTATCCAAGATCACCAGTGGAGTTATCGCTGCCTTTGTTACCCTTTGTAGTACATATGTGCTTATGAATGTCCGGTCTATCCTGGAACCAGTCTTATCTGCACTGGTGACAAAAAAAGAGTACTCTTGTGTTTTCATTGCAGACCCTCCAAACATCAACTAAGTTTACATTTCTTGTAAATTCTTTTAAATCCTTATCTGAAGAAGTTAGGATATCGTTTTTGTGTGATTTAACGAGGGTCAAGGATGCAGTAAATATGTCCTACAACAATAAACTGTGTATGCAAAAAAGGTTGCAACACATTCAAAATATCTGTAACATTTCTGTGTGATCCATTTTTGGCCCACAAATGCTGATTAATGTTATTTTTTATCTTCTACTACTCTGTTTAGGATCAGATAGTAGCCATCTTTTTCTTTCCCCACTTTAGCCATTTCAGATCGTATCCCTTTCATAAACATAATAACTAAGAACCCATGTTTTCTGAATGATTCTCCTGCACCAAATGTGATGCTTGGCCAGCTGGTTATGATTATTGTACACTATTTGTAATATAAAAGTATAGTATGTGATTGTCTCACATAAGACAGCCTATGCTCCATGGGTGCCCTCCCCCCCAGGTTTCAGTGAAAACTACAGGATATATAATTGACCAGGAGAGCTCTGTAATGTAATTAACTTCCTTGAGGCATTGCATTTTATGGCCGTTTTATGACCTGTTGCTGCTCTGAAGCTGAGAAACTAAAATATACATTTTATGACTTCAGAAACAGGACATCATTAAGCTGATTCCTGCCAGCTATCTCACACTTAGGTGAGAGATTGCAGGGTTGTAAAACTTCAAGGGAACTGGTGGATCAAAAGACTCATAATTTGGGAAATTAGTTTTTGCTGTCACCTTATTTAATATACCTCCAGATAGGACATCCTGCTTGTATTATTTTTTTTTGTATTCTAAAAGGAGGAGCTAAATGACTCACAGAAGGGGTGTGAAGAGATACAGTTTAAACTATACTGTGTCTGAACTGTTTAGTCATAAACCATCTTTGGACTGTAGAGAGACACAGTTCTCTGATAAGCACTTACAGGTAATACATTAGATAGAAAAGAATCTAACTGTATGTTGGTAGGAGTTTGTTCTGTAGTTTTCTTCGCTTTTCTTTTAAGTGATTGTATGCTCTTTGATATATTGTTCTGTGTTTACATTTTTCATATTTTTATCATCTTTTAGTAAAATACCTTTTATTTGAAAGACTGCCTGGGTGTCTTTCAGTTCTTTTTGCATGTGATATATAGAAGATTAAGTCTGACAAAAACTGTTCAACAGCTTGATGGTGTTACTAAACTGGGAAAAGGTAAGAATATACCTAAGATCTTTTATAGAGTTTTAAGGGTTCATAGAAACATAGAATTTGACAGCAGATAAGGACCGCTTGGCCCATCCAGTCTGCCCATTTCCCTACCTAATGGATAAGCTGCAGATCCTAGTTAACCAGCAGCCTACTTCTTCCTACCCCCACCCCCTAGAATTGCCTTATGACTGTCCCATGCTTGCTTGAATTCCACCACTGTTTTTGACTCCACAACCTCCTCCAGAAGGCCATTCCATGCATCCACAACCCTCTCTGTGAAAAAATACTTCCTTAAATTACCTCTGAGCGCCCCTATCTTCAAATTGTGCCCCCTTGTTCTTGCACACCTCTTTTTTTGAAAGATGCTACCCTCTTGGACTTTGTTGATTCCCTTGAGGTACTTGAAAGTTTCTATCATGTCCCCCTCTCCCTCCTTTCCTCGAGGCTATACATATTAAGCTCCTTAAGTCTCTCTTCATATGTCTTCCGGTGCAGACCCTGCACCATTTTAGTTGCCCTCCTCTGGACAGCTTCCATCCTGTCTATGTCTTTGCGGAGATTGGGTCTCCAGAACTGCACACAGTACTCCAGATGGGGTCTCACCAGCTGTCTGTACAGAGGGATAATAACTTCCTGTTTTCTACTGGTGATGCCTCTCCCTATGCATCCCAGTATCCCCCAACCCTCCTTGCTGTCCTCTCACATTGCTTGCCCACCTTTAGGTCATCTGATATGACTACCCCAGGTCCCTTTCCATTTTTGTTGTTGTTAGTATCTCACCCCCATTGTGTACTCTTCCCTGGGTTTTTGTTTCCCAGGTGCATTACCTTGCACTTCTTAGCATTGAATCTAAGCTGCCATACATTTGACCATTCCTTTAACCTTGCCAAGTCCCTTCTCATCCTTTCCACACCACCTTGTGCATCAACTCTGTTGCAGATCTTTGTGTCATCTGCAAAGAGACATACTTTTCCTTCCAGTCCCTCTGCAATGTTGCTTATAAAGACATTGGAAAGGACTGGTCCTAATTCTGAACCCTGCGGTACCCCACTAGTAACCCCCCTTTCTTCAGAGTGGACTCCATTTACTATTACACTCTCTGTGTCCTATTCTCCAGCCAATTCTTTACCCAGGCTGTCATCTTGGGACCCACTCCCAGGCTGGCTAACTTGTATATTAATCTTTTGTGTGGGACTGTGTCAAATGCCTTGCTAAAGTCTAGGTAGACCATGTCCACAGCCTCTCCCTGATCTACTACTTTGGTCACCCAGTCAAAGAAATCTATCAGATTTGTCTGGCATGACCTTCCCGCTGTGAATCCATGCTGCCTTGGATCCTGTACCCCTCTGGCCTCTAGATACTCGACAATTCTTTCTTTCAAAAGTGATTCCATCATTTTCCCTACCACTGAGGTTAAACTAACAGGTCTGTAGTTTCCTGCTTCTGCCTTGCTCCCACTTTTGTGAAGGGGAATCACATCTGTCTTTTCCAGTCCTCGGTACCACCCATCCTCCCATGATTTGTTAAAGAGGGTAGTCAGTGGTGTCACTAGTTCTACCCTTAGTTCTTTTATAATTCTGGGATGAATCCCATCAGGCCCCATTGCTTTGTTCACCTTCAGTTTTAGAGTTCTTTCAGAACCCTTTCTTCTGTAAATGGGCTGGTATCAACTTCTGTATCCAGAGTGTTTCTACTGTTTGTTTTAGGTACCTCCCCCTCTTCCTTTGTAAATGCTGAGCAAAAATATTTGTTTAGTATCTCTGCCTTTTCACAGTCACCCTCTGCCCACCCTTCCTCCCCTTTATTAAGCCTCACTATCCCTCCCTTGGTCTTTCTTTGCTCCCTGATGTACCTATAAAAGGCTTTATCCCCCTTCTTAACTGAGTTGGCTTCATTTTGGAAGCCTGGCTTGGTGCCCCTGGTGAAAGATTGTACCACAATCCCCGAAGAGGGTAGTATCTGAGCCTGTACATTGGGTACACTAGCATAAAGTTCACAGTTTGTATCCCCCGAGAACTTGAGACAAAAGGTGATTCAGATCCAAAAGCAGACAGGAGGGTTACCCTGTCTGTTACCTGTTCACATTATTGCGCTCTGAGGTTGGCACTGTGGGAGCAGAGGGCCTGACCTGCTGAGTGCATTTGTGACACCAAATACCTAACTGACCCATTCCCTTCTTATTCGATAAATATCATGTTTCTTTAGAAAGGTTTCTTGCAAAAAAATGATTTTTGAATTGAGTTTTTTTTTCAGGTGTCTCAATATTTTGCCCCTTTTAGCCCAAGTGTTCAAGCCTTTTCCATTCTGTGAGGTTACTGTGATGCTGTTACTCATGAATATTTAATTTAGTAAAACCGATCCCCTGTGGCAGTCACGAACTATCAGGATTTGAGAACTTGAACATGTCATGCACATTGTACTTACATATCTTCAGGGTATGGATTAGCCTAAGATGATTCAACAATATCTATGGGTAAAGCAGGCAGGAAGCGATAAAACCAAGAAAAAAACAGATGTAAATAAAATGAACAAAACAGGAAAGATCCATCAGCAAATGTATGTAAACATAAAACAGAACCCCGCACACAAAGAAATTATCGTATACATTCAAACTAGAAGAGGTACAACTATCCTGTTTTTTTTTATGCAAATTATTCCTAATCATTTAACCATCACTACTATTAATTTAAGCGACCATTTAAGAACTAGTGCATGCTCAACCCCCCACAGACACTTTATAAGGTTATAATTTTAACATGTAGCCACTTAAAATTACATGTTATAAAAGATAATGTCTTGAATATGATAGAATTACGCCTGATATCTAAGTTTCATTCAGCCATGGGGTAGGAAAACAAGACAAGTGTTACTATAGATAAGCTATTTGTGGCTCTAAAGCATAACTGTAAATAAAATATGCAACAACAAGGAACTATAACCTAGCGTGAAACTTAAAATTTAACAACATATCTATCTGCACATTGTACACACTCTATGCCATGACTCTCAGATACAAAAAAAATCCCACCTGAATTTAATTATCCTGCATCTTAAACTGGAACCTCAGTATGAAAGTGATGGAAATATATTTAACCTCTTCTGTGGTAACAACCAAGCATCCTGATTCCTATATTGCCGGATCTATGTGATAAGGGTGAAAGCCCAATTGTGAGAGGTAGCAGGGCAAGCGTACATCGCCAAAAATCAATTTCGGCAATGTACATACCTGGCACACAAGAAAATGGTGCCGGGGGCTTAGATTTTAAATGTTCATGCTGAGGGCTGTGCCCCCTGCACCCCCCTTGTAAAGGATTCTTAACTCCAGGAGGGTACATGTCGGGGGGGTGCAAAATCTTGCTAAATAAAAATTCTGGGCTGGGCGCACAAAAATGTAGGTGTGCCTGGACCCAAACCTGGAACCCTCACAGCATTAGGCTGCCATCCACCCACCATGCTATGAGGCAAGCTTGGCAGCCCCACACCAACCATGCCAGGCCAACCCTCCCTCCCTTCCGTCATGCTCACCCCCCCCACGCATGTATACATATAGCAACATCCTGTCGCTATATGCATCCACCTCCCCCATCCGGTCACCCTTCCTCAGCGGTAGCCCCGCCGACGTGCTGGGATTGAATCGCCATTATTGCAAGCGCTCAATCACTGATGCCCATGTTACGGGCTACCATATTGGCTGAATATGATATATATTTTCTACTTTCTTAGGCTGCTATTACTGAGGGATATATTTCTGGCATGTAAGGCAAGGTGTCTTATCTCCAATTGCCAGCACTTATATAGTCCCATCAGTATTTCCCCTTTATAACAAAATTTTAACAAATCATGATTTAAGCTTATTTTGCTCCCCTACCAGTTTCCAGATTAAAGTAATAGTTGGAGTATAACAATTGGACTATAAAGTTCAGTTTTTTTTAACATTTTAAGTCATACAATACAAGGGCAAGGGTATCATATGCCCAGCATAGTAATTTAGTAACAATGTGATCTGCCTGTTATGCCATGTTAATGAACCCTTACTGAGACACTTGGCCTTTTGCTAATAATGCTAAATATACATCTATAATCAGTGCTTGTGTCTTGTTAAAAACCAGCAAATTATTTAAAATGCAATAAAACCTTTGAAATGAGAATGTTTATCAACAGGTATAACATGCGTTGTGCTTTCTGGTCTGAATGAGAAAAGTACCTGTTTTGTGGGCACTGCTACGATACAGAGAATGTAAATAATGTCAGTGGGGATGCACAAAAATGAATTAATGGTCTCATGTTGAAGGTTTCAAAATCCATGTGCTGAATTCAAACCCAGTATTCTAAAGATACACCATTAAACGGGTGCTAAGCAACATGACATCAACTGAAACATTCTGTAAAGATTGCTCCCCTAGCACAAAGTACTTTATAATAACAAAACAGACACCAAAGTACCAAGTGTTTTTTTATCTTTCATTTATCTGCCCAGAGAGCAGCGGCTCATGTCGGCCATCCGTCACCAGACTTCTGTGGTCATTTGGGCACCCTCTTCTCTACACGGTGGGACACTGGAGCCAATGTGGGGGACTTCATCTAGCCACAGCCACCGATTATTCTTTTTTTCTCCCCTTATTCCCGGGACTCCAAAACACAGATGCCCATGCATGTGGAGATGCTCATGTGCACTGCGACTCCGGTGATGGCCCCTTCCACCTTCCCAGCCTATTGCCAGGTCCCACCTGTGGTGTGGCACTACCACTTGGCCTCCAATGGGTGGCAGTCAAATGCTGGGGAAACCCCACATCCCTCCCCAGAGAGGAGAGCTGTTTGCCATCTCTGTCCCCCCAGCTGACTGGTGGCCCGAGCTCACTCCCGAACCTGGGGCACCAGCATGATGCAAGGAGTGGTATCCAGTGCCTCAGCCCTCAGTGCCACCAGGCTGGCCAGTACCAAGTCTTTTTAAACTGTATTTCATAGCACATTTCATAGTCCAATACCCAGCTTGCTATTAACAACAACAATTTAAATTTCAGAAATGGAAATGCTTTTAAACAGCTACTGATGCCAAAAGTGCTACATTGCAGAATCAGAATAAGCATACTCCCAATATATCTCATACCAAAAACTAGATTTCTACGTTACTTCATTTTAAAGTTATTAGCCATTTTGTAACCCTATTTCACTAGCTATACAACAAAAGCATGTTTCAGTGCTAAGCTGCCGATGATGTCATCTGAGACCTCACAGTCTAGTATTCCCAGTCAGCAAGCTTATAGGACCTGTTTCTCCAAAGCTGTAAAGATCAAATGCAATGGTTTTCACATGTAAAACAAGCAGCACCATTCAAAAAACGTTGCTATAAAGACTATATGAGTGTCAATTCTGCAATAAAACCATGTTCTAGAGTGGTTTAATGTGCTTGTAACATGGCAAGTGCAGAAACAGGGGGTTATGCTTTATAAGAGATTATAACATGACATCCTATATTAGCAAGTACAATAAAACACAGATACAGACATAGACAGAGTGGAATAATCTCCGTTTTTCTGCTGTGTTCACTGTTTGGGATTTGGCTGCTGTGCATAATGGGAAACGCATATATTTAACTGCATTTTATATACTGTGGGTGCAATCGTGAACAGTCATTCAATTACTGATTACATGCAGATGTGATCAACATTTCAGAATATGTGTTCATTTTGGCTGACTTACTTTTCTGAACTGTGGACTCATCTCCATTATTCTGCTGTGTTTGTGGTTTGGGATTTGGCTGCTGTGGATTATGGGAAATGCATATATTCAACTGCATTTTGTATATTGTGGGTGCAGTGGTGAACAATCATTCAGTTACTGATTACATGCATATGTGATCAACATTTCAGAATATATGTTCATTTTGGCTGACTTACTTTTGTGAACTGTGAAATCATCTCTGTTTTTCTGCTATGTTTGCTGTTTGGGATTTGGCTGCGGTGCATTATGGGAAATGCATATATTAAGGTGCACAGGAGATTTCAGCTCTTGTAGTTGTTTCTGCAATTCCCTTGGCAGGCCAACAGATGGCTGAGAAACAATGCTAGCAGCATAGCACTGTTCTACAGCCATATTTAGATCAATTTCCAAATGTACTGAACTGAGCCACTGGGGAACTTTCATAGACCAAGTGGGAAAAAAAAGAGCCCACATAGTTTACTGACTGGTGCTGCCTGTTTTACTTGTGAAAACCATTGCACGTGATCTGTAGAGCTTTGGAGAAGCAGGTCCTATAAACTTGCTGACATGGAATACTACACTGTGGGGTCCCTAGATGACATCATCAGGAGCTATTCACTGAAACAGGCTCTTTTTTGAACAGGTAGTGAAATCAGGGTTACAGAATGGCTAATAACTTTAAAATGAAGCAACAAGGAAATGTAGTTTTTGGTATGGGATTTACTGGGGGTATGCTTATTTTAGTTCTGCAATGTAACACTTTTGGCCAGATGGTATCAATTGCTCTTTAAAAGCAAGAATTCCATGAGATGAACCTGTTTTGACCTACAACTCTCAAAGCATATGCTGAATAAATTATTCTCCACTGTGTGAAATCCCCTGACCCCTAACCCCACCCACAGTGCATGCAATTCTAAGCAGTAGTATGACAACAAATAGCTTCAAATTAATTACCTTTCTGAGGCTGGATGTGTGGAGTCATGATCAACTATGCTTAGGTAGCATTTATAGCAGAGGTGTGGATGTGGTTAAGTGATCGATAGCAGTTGGGAAACCAAACTGTACCTTACATTTTACTTCAGAAACAAAACAAAATACATGCCCAACTCTGAGAGGCAGCAGACTGACCATGATACTGAAGTGCAGTTAGGTCCCCTCATCTCAGTGAGTCTGTAGTCAGGAACCTCCTTCTGACTCCAGCCGTTGTCCTCCATACAATCATATGAATTGGAATAATACTATCATCCTTTTGCTACTGTATTTGAACAGGGCAGAGGAAAATGAACGCACAAGCACAGAAAAATTTATTTTGATGGCAGATAAGGACCACCAGGTTCACCTACTCTACTCATTTTTCCTACCCAGTGCTAGCTAAGGCTAGAAACAATTGAATGTACCTCAGAGTTAAAAGCAAGTTAAATGGTATTCTTTACTGTGAAATAGGGCGACAAAATTCATGCTAGTATTTCTTGGAGACAGAGATTCAAAGTTAAAGTTGGCAAAAATATTCAGCAAGTGACTTTTCAGGTTTTAATACAATGTACCTGAAGGAGATGAAACTCTGAGCTGGGTCAGAAAAAAAGAGACCATACTTGGCAACAGCATCTCTGAGTTTCTTTCTTTCTTTTTTTTTTTTTTTTGCGGTCACACAGTCCATTTCAATCATTTGAGAGTGTATCAAAGGGCTGGCCAGTCCCCGCCTTTTGGAATGTTAGTCACAGCTGCATATGCAGTTCACCCTTCAACGGCTATGGTGTGAAGTCCAGGCAGCATTTAGCTATGTATATAGGAGCCAGGGTATCCATTTAGTCATGAGGGCAGTGGTGTTATTATGTAGTTTTTCTGTCAGGTTTTCTAATTTATAAATCTCATATATAGTCGATTCCCAATCTTGTATTCTTGGGGGGAGGGGGGTTGATTTGAGCCAGAGCCTGGTAATAACTTTCTTAGCAGCTCCCAGTAGTATAGCTATGAGATAATACTGACTAGGGCTTTTATAATGTTTAGTAAGATGGAGCAATAAAGCAATCTCCGGAGTTAGAGCCCCCAAGGATGGGCATAACTCACTGAAGATGCTCCCCACCTCCTCCCAGAAGTCCACCAGTTTCGTACATGATCAGAATATATGTGTGTGTGTGTCACTGCTTCACAGCCACATACTCTCCAGCAAGAAGAGTTGCCTGTGGTGGAGTATTTGCCTGTTATTTGTGGGGTATGAAAGAATCTTACTGCCACCTTCCAGGAGAACTCTCTCCATGCATAAGAATGTGTACTCTTATGGTGTCTGCGCCAGATATATGACCAGTCGTCCTGGGTCAGGTCCAAGACCAAATCTGCCTCCCGTGCAATCTGGACAGATTCCATGTCAGACGTAGAGACACTAGTCAGAGCCTTACAAAAATGAGAGACTAGGTGAGATGGGCAGGAGTTGTGCCTTAATTGGGAGGAGAGCATAAATAAAGGCTGGATGTGTTGAGCGGTTATATTTAGCCCAAGTTCAGCTTTCAAGTAATGGCATATCAGTAAGTATCAGAAAAAGTCCTTTTGTGGTAAGGAGAATTCTGATTGGAATTGGAAAAGATTTTGAAAATTCCCTTGTCATAGAATTGGTGGGCCTGTTCCAGACCTGAACCATGCCAGCACTTAAATTCCTTATCTAGGGTTGCCAGCATGAAATCAGGATCTATAAGTGGGATCCCCATCTATTTTACAGTCCTCTGGTATTCTGGAAGTCAGAGAAACCTAATCCAATTCTAGAGAATGCCTACGGAAACAGGGAGTGGACTTCTGTCAGTGTTGCCTCCTGTGGCTGACATACCGTGGTGTAGTCAAGAGGGAGGAATATCAAGGCACTCTCTACTCCCAACCACTGTGGGTCATAGCCTGCTGGAAGGAGACAATTAGTTAGATGCATCAACATTGCTGCAACCAAGTATCGGTGCAGATTAGGGAATGAGAGTCCCCCCTGTTCTTTGGGTAATTGTAGTTTTCGTATTGCTATATGTGGGTGTTCTCCTGCTCATATAAATGTTGATATCGCTTTGTTCCATTCATTTATTTTCTTCAGGGGGTGGAAGGGGTATATTCTGTATCAAATAAATAAATCCGGCTAGCAGATTCATTTGGATGGAGTGGATCCTAGAGAACAGAGGGACAGGAACGAGTAACCTTCTCTTGAGATCTGCCCGAACTTGGGTAAAAAGGTTTTCATGATTTAGGTCAAATACCTTGGATGGATCTGGTGTAATCTGAATGCCTAAGTATGTGGTATAAGGGTGGTTCCATTTAAATGGGTATAGTCTTCGTAGTGACTCTGGGAGTGCTTGATGTATTAGTAACACTTCTGTTTTGTCTTGGTTAATTTACTAGCCTGATACCTGTTCTATCTGAGCCAGGCTAGTTTCTAGAGTCCTTAGAGAGAGCTCTGGGTTCATGATGTATAGGAGGAGATCGTCAGCATAGTAAGCCAACTTATGTTGAATGTCTATGACAAAATATTCCCGTAGTTGTTCTCTGTGTTTCTTTTTAACTGGAAGAAATGTCTCTTTTCTTAACAATCTTTGGTGGCAAGTTATTGAAAATATTAATCTTACATACTTCAAAGCTGATGGTCTGTTTATCTCAGAGGGCTCTTTGTATGTGTAACTTGGGCTGAAAGTTTAATATTTTAAAATTTAAATACAAAGGATCTGGGGCAATCATTCGAACTATGTTTTGGCTTCAAAGATCTGCGAGTCCTTTTGATTATGTACTGTATACCTTCTGGGTGGGGAACCGACAACTAACATCTGCATTTTTATTGTAAATCCAACTGCATCACTCTTTTCTTCACCTTCTTTTAATCCAAAAAGCATGGTGTCAGTGGCTCAGTAGGTTGCATGTCCTCCTTTGGAGTGAGAAGGTTGTAGGTTCTAGCTCCACATCAAGATGTGAAACCAATACTGTAGTACCCCACACACAATTTTGGGAACAAGAACCCCAGGAGAGAGTACTGGATGGGAGGGGTAAAGCTGAGCACTTCAGCTGAGAAAAGGAACCTAGAAGCCATCATTAATGACTCCCTTAAGCAATCAAGCCAGTGCAACAGGGCTTATAGTAAGGCAAATAGGATGCCGGGATGTATAGGAAGGGGTCTTGGCAGTAGAAGAAGAGAGGTGTTACTACTTCTTTATAGATTATTAGTGAGGCCTCACCTGGAGTACAATGCCCAGTTCTGGAGTCCTCTCCTCAGGAATGATGACAGGCTACAGACAGTGCAATGAATGGTAACCAGGATGCTTTAGGGCTAGCAGGCCAACTCTTACAAGGATCGGCTCAAGGCACTGAACATGTACTTGCTGGAGACCAGGTAAGAGAGGGGTGATATGATAGAGACCTTCAAGTTCCTGAAAGGAATAAACAAGATGAACTGTGAGGAACTATTTAGCATGAGTGGCAGTTCTGGATACATGAGTGGAAACTGGGGGGAGGTTTAAGACAGATATGAGACAGTTTTATTTTGCAGAAAGGGCGGTGGAACCGTCTGCCAGCCGATGTGGTGGGTGCCAAAACTATAAATGGTTTGAAGCACTGCTGGAACAGAATGATAGTGGTTACTCAGGGCAGTAACTGTATGGAAGGTAACAGAGGGGTGGATAGTGAGGGCTAGCAACCCATATGGACAATAGATCTCAGGGTTTGATAGGGAACTACAGGCAGGCTAGCTGGACCAGTGGTCTTTTTCTGCCATCATTGTTTGTTTTCTATATTTCTATGTTAAAAACCCTCACATTCTTCTGCTCCTACTCTCCAAATCCTCTAACTTGCCATCTAGTCTACTAAATTTCTTTGAGTTCATAGTTGTCTTAGCATATTCTCTAGTTGCCCTGTCCTCAGTGCTGCTGACTGTAGTTTCCACATCATTTATCCTGGTTTTTTTAACCCTTCTTGTTTTGTCTCTCCAAGTCCATTTATTGCTTCACTCAAGAATAATTTTACTGTGGAAATTTCAGCCATTAACCTCTTGAAGTGGCCAATGATAAAAGAGTTTGATGAAATCACTTCTTTCCTCACAGTCCCTTTCAGAGAACAACTTTCTTCAACAAGTTATCTTTTCATGGGGTTAATGTCCCTAACCAGTTCACAGGAGGAATTATCATCTGCCAAGGGAAAGAGGGGGTCATGCTAGAGACCTACAAGTACCTCACGAGGGTTAACATTGTATAGGACAGGAGTCTATTTCAAATGAAGAAATACACCAGGACAAGAGGTAATGCAATGCAGCTGAAGGTGGAGGGGGATTTAAGCGATATGTGAAGGAGCGGTCCTTTACTGATGGTGGATGCCTGGAATGGTCTGCCAGCAGATGTGGGGGGAGCAAAAACAGTGTGTGTGTGTGGGGGGGGGCTTCAAACATGCGTGCGATAGGCATAAGGAAATATTGGTAAATAGGTGAGAGGCTTGACAGAGACCTGGTAGGGTCTGTGGAGACAGAATAGGCATGGAAAATCTGGGCAGACTGGGTGGGCCAAGTGATCCTTTTCTGCTGACAATTTCTATGTTTCTATGATGCATCCATTATGTAATTCCTGTATTTTGGCAGTTGCAGCTTTCAGAAAAATAATCTTCTTCTTCTTCTTCCTCTTCTTCTTCTTCCAGAGAGAGACAGAAAGAGAGAGAGAGAGACACACACAGAGACAGATAGAGAGACACACAGAGACAGAGAGAGAGATCCGAGCAGATATATCATCCTTTCAGAATGGGACAGAAGATGTACTGGTAGGATACAGCAGTCCTCCAAGGACTGCTGTATCCCTTAGATGAAGCTGCATGTTTTTATTTGATCACCCCCAGAGGTGACAGTAGTACCCAGCACTCACAATGGCTCAAAGCTCTGGGGCTGTGAAGAGGGGAGGTTGATTGGAACAATGTGAAATTTCGGGGCTGCTAAAATATGATAGATAAGATAGATATATATGTTTAAACAAGATAAAACTATTAGGACTTCGCAGTACTGTGTACAAAGTAGTCTTGATTTGTTACAGAGGAGGTACACAAATTCCATCAAATTACATTTTACCATATAATACATAGAAACATAGAATTTGATGGCAGATAAGGACCGCTTGGACCACCCAGTCTGGCCATTTCCCTACCTAATGGAGAAGCTGCAGATCCTAGTTAACCAGCAGCCTACTTCTTTCTACTCCCACCCCCTAGAATTGCCTTATGACTGTCCCATGCATGCTTGAATTCAACCACTGTTTTTGACTCCACAACCTCCACCAGAAGGCCATTCCATGCATCCACAACCCTCTCTGTGAAAAAATACTTCCTTACATTACCTCTGAGCTGCCCCCCATCTTCAAATTGTGACCCCTTGTTCTTGTACACCTCTTTTTTTGAAAGATGCTACCCTCTTGGACTTTGTTGATTCCCTTGAGGTACTTGAAAGTTTCTATCATGTCCCCCCTCTCCCTCCTTTCCTCAAGGCTATACATATTAAACTCCTTTGGTCTCATTTCATATGTCTTCTGGTGCAGATTCTGCACCATTTTAGTTGCCCTCCTCTGGACAGCTTCCATCCTGTCTATGTCCTTGTGGAGATTGGATCTCCAGAACTGCACACAGTACTCCAGATGGGGTCTCACCAGCTGTCTGTACAGAGGGATAACAACTTCTTATTTTCTACTGGTGATGCCTCTCCCTATGCATCCCAGTATCCCCCAGCCCTCCTTACTGCCCTCTCACATTGCTTGCCCACCTTTAAGTCATCTGATATGACTACCCACAGGTCCCTTTCCATTTTAGTTGTTGTTAGTATCTCACCCCCCATTGTGTACTCTTCCCCTGGGTTTTTGTTTCCCAGGTGCATTACCTTGCACTTCTTAGCAATGAATCTAAGCTGCCATACATTTGACCATTCCTCTAACCTTGCCAAGTCCCTTCTCATCCTTTCCACCCCACCTTGTGCATCAACTCTGTTGCAGATCTTTGTGTCATCTGCAAAGAGACATACTTTTCCTTCCAGTCCCTCTGCAATGTCACTTATAAAGACATTGAAGAGGACTGGTCCAAATACTGAACCCTGCGGTACCCTACTAGTAACCCCCCTTTCTTCTGAGTGGACTCCATTTACTATTACTCTCTGTGTCCTATTCTCCAGCCAATTCTTTACCCAGGCTGTCATCTTGGGACCCACTCCCAGGCTGGCTAACTTGTATATTAATCTTTTGTGTGGAACTGTGTCAAATGCCTTGCTAAAGTCTAGGTAGGCCATGTCCACAGCCCCTCCCTGATCTACTACTTTGGTCACCCAGTCAAAGAAATCTATCAGATTTGTCTGGCATGACCTTCCTGCTATGAATCCATGCTGCCTTGGGTCCTGTGCCCCTCTGGCCTCTAGATACTCGACAGTTCTTTCCTTAAGAAATGATTCCATCATTTTCCCTATCACTGAGGTTAAACTAACAGGTCTGTAGTTTCCTGCTTCTGCCCTGCTCCCACTTTTGTGAAATACAGATCTAGATACAGAATTCAGCATACACACACACATTCCAAATGCATTTATTCAATGACAAGTGCAAGTACAAAAGGGGGAATGTAATTGTTATTGCAGGTCCTTGGACCATGTGGCCTGTGTAGCAAGCTGGCCACTGCTGTAATATTTCAAACATATTACTGGTATACTTTTCTGTGATTTTGGGTATGTTTACATTCCCAAACAGGCCAGGAGATATGGTCTGATGGAAGGATTCACAGTTTTACTGAAAAGGTCACAGGAAAGAGCATGTATTGCAAATGTCTGACATTCCTCTTTGCCTGGGAAAGGCCTACTTAACAGGAAACTGAAATTACATTTCAAAGAGGGTTGGGAAGCTGATCAAAGAAAGAGGGTCATAAATTGTCAGGAGATAGAAAAACACTTCCTATGGTCATAAACTTTTCCACTTCAAAGCAAATTACTTTGAGAAACAGCATCTGGGAAAACATGCATTCTGGGAAGTCTAGTGCCAATTTCTGGGAACTGCCTCAGTCTCTTTGCATTTTATTATGTGGCAGGAAGGATGGGGATAAAGGGCCATCCAGGATATTTGAACTATAAGAAATCTAAATAATTAATAATATTGACTCCCTTAAAACTTGGAAAGAGCAAGAGAGACCCCTGCTGGCCTAAAATAATAAGGCCACCAGCTAACCAGAGACTTCAGGACCAGGGCTATAAAAAGCCTCTCAAAAGAGGACCTCTGAGCATTTTGGCACAGCATTTCACACAAGATACTCTTCCTGACTCACAGAGCAAGATTGCCACAAACATATACTGAAGACCAGTGGCTACAAAAAAGGAAAGGGACTTTGCAGACTTCTAGTATTTTCTAGAATTTGATTCACTACAGACAAGGTAGAAATAAGCCAGTTAAATTTAACTGTGCATTTGGTATGGTTTTTTTTTCACTTTTACTTTGTTATTCTGTAACCAAATTTCTGAATCTTTTGTTTGTAAGTCTTGTATGACAATTATTTAGTCATTAGTAAAAGTGTTTGCTTTAAAACACTTACTGGAAGAGATTTTATTGTGTGTGTGACTTGGGGGAACCTTTATTCAATTTGTGACAAGCCTGTTCATTGCTAAATGTGCCACCATTGCTGCTACCAAAGACTAGGATCCTGGAAGGGAATCTGGTTGCCTAAAGTAGGGGAAATACATAGGTCTCAGAAGAGGTCTGTAAGGGGGAACTAGGTCACTGCACCACTTGTGGGAGAAGACACAATCAGGGTTATGAGAGACAGTCCTGAAAGCTCATAACACCTGGGTCTTCCCCCCAGTACAGCAACCAAGGAGGGTTCTCACCTGGCTACAGATTTGAGACTGTATTTTACCCTTACCTAGATTAGAGAAAAAGCCCTGGGACCTCATGGTGAGTGTTCAGTTGTGAACTCAGCGAGCATGCTAGAAGGATGCATGGAGGGTATTTCTGTTTTCCCTTGTCACGGATTGCACTTAGGGGTGGGCACTGTGAGCTCAGTGGACCTGACCCCCAGGAGTGGGTTTATGACAGATCATACTCCCTCTACCAGCTCTCTGTTCTGCAGAGCTCCTTTTGGGAATAGCATGTTACTGCATCCCGACCCCATCCTGGGCAAGGTGGAGTTCTGCAGTTGGCCTAGTCCCTATCTACAGCAGTTGTGGGGCCATCCCATAGTCTGTATTCACAAAAGGTACAATGCAGCTGTGCAGCAATCTCTGTGAGATGTATCCATGTGGATTCTGTATTCAGACTTGGGTACGGGTCCGGCAGACTCAACACACCTCTGCTGGCAAAGAGTATGTGCCTTGCTGTAATTATGGCATATCTTCATTTGTTTTCTTTACTTCTTGAAGTGGACTCCTATTTATCCAGCTGAGGGCATGCAGTCACTCAGGGTTGTGATGTATGGGTCCAGTACAGGAATGAATTCCTGCACAAGGGTGAAAACCAGCAGGCTGGCTTCTCTCACACTAATTCAAAGCTTTTCTCAAGGCATCCCCTGCTTTGAAGGCTGAAGTCCAGGGCAGGCACTAGCCCTCAGGCTCTGAAACTGTTTCTGAGTCCCAGTCAGGGACTCTAATAACTTGTTCACCATAGAGACTGAGTAGAAGAAATCATATCTTCTCTATTAGGATGTCTGACTGATCTGATCATCTTTTGGGTGAGATGTTAAACTGAGGTCCCATCTGCCTGTTCTGGTGGTAGTTCAGGTGGATACTAAAGATCCCATGGCACTTCTTGAAAAGAGCAGGGGAACTTCCACAGTGTCCTAGCCAAATTTCCCCCCATTCACTAAAATACCACCAACAGCTTAGTCTGGTTTGGTGTGTCAATTTGCATCTGTCTCTTCCTCTTCTTCCCCAGGACAAGGCTGAAAATAAGCAGAATTACCTAGTCCTCATTTCCTGGTCAACAAAAACTAACTAAATAAATAACTCTCTCTCCTGGTGCTGGAACTTAGCAGACATCTTAGCCACCAAGTTACAATGTCCATTGGTTCAGAGAGTCACATGAGGGAAAAGAAACTCTTTTTTTGATCCATTTATTTGCTTTTTCTCTACTGAATTCCAGAGGCCTCTGCCACTCTGCAGTGTACATGTCTGTCTTTGGATAGAGCTGTGATATGAGCCCAGGGTACCTTCCAGTTGATTTTTTGTTCCTGGTCTCAGAGAAGTG
Source organism: Neoceratodus forsteri (assembly GCA_016271365.2). Taxonomy (NCBI): domain Eukaryota; kingdom Metazoa; phylum Chordata; order Ceratodontiformes; family Ceratodontidae; genus Neoceratodus; species Neoceratodus forsteri. Next base: position 1,775,773,117 of record CM057450.1, on the reverse strand, counting down.
TGCCTCCTGACTCCTGCACAGTCCTCTTGAGCCAGGGGTGAAATAGAAGGTATGGTCCATGTCCATGTTCATGCATCAGAGGAGGAGAAGGACCTGGGAGTGATGATCACTAGTGACTTGAAGCACTCCACGCAGTGCAAGAAAGCAGCAGCAAAGGCAAACAAGATGCTGGGATGCATATCTAGGGGGATCAGTAGTAGGAGAGAGGAGGTTATACTGCTCTTGTACAGGTCACTGGTAAGGTCGCATCTAGAGTATGGAGTTCAGTACTGGTGCCCACATCTCAAAAAGGACAATAACCTGCTGCAGAATGTCCAGAGGAGGGATACAAAAATGATAGCTGGTTAGCAGGGTAAGGCATACGAGGAGAGGTTGAGGGCACTAAACATGTACTCCCTGGAAGACACGAGAGAAAGAGAGAGAGAGGGGACATGATTGGGACTTTCAAGTACTTGAAAGTGATAAATAAGGTTGATAAGGAGAGTCTCTTTAAGCTGAGTGGCAAACATAACGTGAGGGGCACAGTCTTAAGCTGGAGGGTGGAAGGTTTAGGAGGGAGGCCAGGAAGCACTTCTTCACAGAGAGGGTGATGGACACTTGGAATGCGCTGCTGGAATAGGTCATCTCGTTGAAGACAGTGGGCAGCTTTAAGAGAGGCTGGGATAGGCAAGGGGGAAGGTAAGGATCATGGGTAGGGAGGATAGGAAGAGTGGGGAGGGAGGGCAGGGACATTAGCTCAAGCTGTGGACCCTGCAGTACGAGCAGACTCGATAGACTAAATGGCCTTCTTCTGCTGACTTTTTTGTATGTTCATATGTTCGTATGTCTCAGGGCTTGCTTATATTAATAATCCCTTGGCACAGTGTCGGGATGCTTTTCTGCTGCCCTGATCACCAACAATACAGTGTGACCAGTCTCTTTTGCCCTGACCCCTTTTCCAGCTGCAGGGTGGACAGGAAGTCCAAGGAGCAACTGGGAGTACTCAGTTTTCCTCCTTGCCATTGGTGGTCTTGTTTGCATCTCTCTGCCTCTGGTTCCTTTCAGGGAACAAAAGTCTACTTTAAAATCTCTGGTCCCTCATCACAAGTGGTAGGTTCTATCTTCTGTTCTCTGTCAATCGGTGCAGTCACCATGATTGTAGTGTGTGCCATTTAGGCATAAGGAGAGGAAGACTTCCCTGGTGTCTGGTACTACTCCCAGTCCCCTCTGCAAGTCTCTGGGGCTAGAAGAGTAAATATTCTGCTGGCAGCATCTGGATGTGAAGATTTCCAGTGGCAGACAGCAGGACTGCTATCTTGTAGGTGGTGAGCCCAAGCTGGGAGTGAGGTAAGCCCTCTGGAATGGGGATAACATATCTACTTTAATTTACATAATCATTTTACTCTTCCTGTTTTGCTCACATTTAGTGCTAGGGTTCTCTCCACTGCTTCCACCCAGGGTCTCTGTTACTATGCTGGAGCCCCCTACTTATCCACCACTGCCTTCAGTTGAACTGTAAAGTCCTCTGCCTACCTCTGAGGCATGGTTTCTACTGTTCAAGACTTGCCACGGTGTGCTGGGGTACAAATCAGGGTCACCTTGTCTTCAAGTTTTGTAGTGGAGGAAGGAACAGCCATTCCTGATGTGCCATTAGGGTGTGAGCAGAGGTCAAACCCGCCCCTTCATTCTGCCACCAATCAGAGAGGATTTTCCTGCTTTACTGGTCCTGCCCACTACCCTCAGTTGTGTACTGCTTATGCAGTAGTCCTGGTGAGATGCCTAATAAAGTGTTGTCTGTCACATTGTCAAGGTTTTCACTGCATACCTCCTCTGAGGTGTCCCTCCACATATGGTGTGGTATATTCACCCACCCAGGGAGAAGAGCGCCTGTGAAAGATGGTCTGAGCACCCTTCACCTATGACATCCCTGGCTTCAGGCACAAACTTGGGTCTCCAGATTGCCTGGCAATCTAGGGTAATGCATATCTAGCAAGGACTAATTAGATACCGAAGGTTTGTTTTCTCTCCCTTTATATTCCAGTGTACAGTACTCTTTTTCCATACTTATGCTTGTTTTTTGTATTCTGTGTGGTTCTCCAGGACTATTTCTGCACTGTTTTTATAGTTTGTTATATAAACCTGTTTTTTGTTTTTAATCTACAGGTTCTGACCTTGCCTGCAATAGACAACAGCTACCAGATCAGCCAGCTTGGTTGTTTATTCCTGTCTGTCCTCCATCTGACAAAATGCCTGCCTATTCCAGACTCTCAACTGCCAGCCAAGCTCCAGAACATGCCCCTCTGGTGGGGCCGGTGCCAAGTAGTGGGGATCCCAGCCCAAGAAACATTCATCTGCATGTTGCTGGCATTAGGGGGAGACACAGTGTAGGGTAGAGTCAATGACTTGGGCACTGGTCTGGAGGCTAGCCATCACTGACAATCTAGATGGTTGTATTGTTTTTCATCGTTTGTTTACGTCTCCTCAGTCAGTCATCAGTCAGCCAGAGTAGAGAGAAAAAAAATGAAGTGGGGGGAGCTGTTAACTGGCTTTTTATTTTGCTGCAGAAACAGCATGATTTTCAACTCTTTTGTGTGGGAGCAGGTTGGGGGTCACAATGAAGGAAGGAATTCTGGACAGATGAAGTGCAGGTTCTGCTAGAGGCAAATCAGTTCTCACAGTCCTCAGGTTTACGGGATCCCTTGCATGCGCGACCACGAAGAGTGAGGACTACGGTTGCTCAGATATTCTGTTTTAAAAGTGGATAGTTAGAACAATAGATATTTTTTAGGATATTAGTATTTTGGGATATTGATCCTCAACTGGTCCCTTAAAATCCGGAAGCCTAAAAAATACCTTGGATTTTAGGATAGTGGATAATCTGCCCTGTCATCCGGTATCCTAAAATCTGAAATCTCTCCATCCTACAACTACCAGTTTTAGCAATTACTGTAGGATAAAGAGATTTCAAAGCTAGTAAAACTGTACTGCCCCTGCCCTGGAACAACATAAAACAACAAGTGCCCCCATCTGCAGATCAGATCAAGAACCCCCAGCCATACACCCATTAGCCCCCACCTCCCTCCTCCCACCTCCTTATAAAAAAAAAAATATAATAAGAGTTGGAGCCGACTGTGTTAGAGCCTGCCGCTTCCCGCAAGTCAGTACTCCACCCCCACTCTTGTACTATACATTAGCCCCCCCATCCCCAGATCAAAGCAGGACCCCTACCCACACACCCACTAGCCACCACCTTCCTCCTCACCCACTTCCGTCCTTATAGTAAAAAATTAAATTTAATAAGATTTGAAGCTGGCTGCTGTTGGAGCCGGCACACCCCATACCAAATCATTACTCCCCCCGCCTTTGCAATGTATAAATTAGACCTTCTTCCCCTGGATTAGACATGGCAGGACCCCCACTCACACACCCACTAGCTCCCACCTTCCTCTCCTCTTTTCTTATAATAAAAAAACCAAATATACAGCAAGAGTTGGAGCCAGAGTTGTTGGAGCTTGAGCACCCCCCTTCAAATCAGAACTCCTCCCCACCATTGCAATATATAAATTAGCCCCACCCATCATCGGCTCAGAAAGGCACCCCCCAACAACACCCACTAGCCCCCACTTCCCTCCTCCCCTTCTTCATCCTTATAATAAAAAATAAATTGTGAGAACTGGAGCCTGTGGACAACCCTCCAATTCAGTCCTCCCCCAACCCTTGTAGTATGTAAATTAGCCCCCATACCTGGATCTGACAGAACCCAACCCACACACCCACTAAGCTCCCACCTCCCTCCTCCACCTGCTTCATCCTTATAATAAAAAGGAAAATACTAAGATTTGGAGCTGGCCGCTGTCAGAGCCTGCACCCCCCACTCCAAATCAGTATTCCCCCAATCATTGCAATGTATAAATTAGCCTTGCATTCCCAGATCAGACAGGACTCCCACCCACACACTCAATAGCCCCCACCTCCCTCCTTCCTCTCCTTCATCCTTATAATAATGATAATAAAAAACAAATAAACCAGTATTTCACCATTTAGAACTGAGGCTTTTATTAGATTTTTATGTTCTAGGGACGTGGATATGATGTTCTATCCACACTTCTGGCAGTTGCTTTTCCCTTTAAGACTTGCTGGAAATATCTTCAAGTTGGATCCTTCTACCCTCCAGGGTGGTAACTCCCTCAGCTTGACTCCATGATGCCAGATCATTCTTTCCACTGGAAGAAGCAGGTTCCCTCCTTATCGCTCTCGCACTGAGTTTGCACTTTGCTGATAAATCTCTGGATTTACTTCCAAAACGTTTTTAAAAACTTCGTCTTCAGGCTTGATCATTAGTCGTGACCACAATGGATGACAAGTCTGCTCCCAGGTTCCATCTGTGCCCTTGCAGGCAGAAATGGATCTGCATGCCTCGTGCGTCTATTGCCTAGGGCATGAGCACGATCCCCAGGCCTGTGACATTTGTCATACTTTCCATCCTACCATTTTTGAGGACCGTCTTGCCCAACTCAAGTTAGGCTGACCAAGCAAATGGAACCCCCCCGGTCAAATCCAAGGATGCCCTTTGGGTGGTCTCCGTGGCTCTGGGGTCCGCTGATCAGCTTGTGGAGTTTAGGAGGCTGCCGCCCAGGCTGTTTCCCACTCCTCTTCAGTGGCTGCCTTCATGCCACTCCAGCTGGGTTTGACTTTCATGGGATTCTTCAAAGAATTGTGCCAGTCCTTGCTGACTCTCAATAAGGGACCCCTGGGGCACAAATACAAGTTGAAGAAAGAGACCATAAAATGGTCTCATCGATGTTCATGGGATTGGGAGTACTCTTGGTTGAAAGCCTTGGAATCCCATGCTTTTCCAGATCCAACTTTCGTCAAATCCTCGGCCCAGGCTGCCGACTCCATGGTAACCCCGTCAGGCCAGTTGGCCAAGACACAGGTTGATCTTCTGGCTAAGATTTTTCTCAAACCTGTCAACCAGTTGTGGACTGAAGAGGCTGACACTTCCTTATCCAGGACTCCGGTCCTGACCCAGACCATTGGGATGGATCATTCTGCTGACCTGTCACCTCTGGTCGATGACCCAGACTCGGAGGAGCCTTGACGCTCACCAACTCCCTTCAAGCCCCACTGCTGGTTCCCCCAGCAGTCGAGGTCAAGATCTTCTTCCCATGGGTTGAGTGTTTCCCACCATCATTGGTGCTCCTGCTATCGACACCATGGAAAGTGGCACCACCGCTACTCTTCATCCTCATCCTCCTCAGATGAAGAGAGGCTTCGGCGCAAGTTGTGTTGACGCTACAAGGATCTCATCTGGCAACAGCTGGTGCTCACCAGCATGAAGCTGTCTCCAGCTACTACACCGGCCATCACCTGGTTTTCGTCCACAGACCGACGCCTTCTCCATCTAAGGAGCCCACCAAGCCAGCCCTGGTTTGGCCGACCCCAGCATTTCACCTGATTCTGGTAGAGCTGCTGCCTAACCAGCTTCCGACTGGTGCTCTGACCAAGGAGTTTCGGCCACCCAAAGAACTTCCACATCAGCTGTCGGTCACCATCACCCGTGACCATCTGTGGAGGGTCAATGGGGACTCGGGTGGATGACCCATCTTTAACGACTCCTTGGAGTCAGAAGGTTCCTCCCTGCACTCCTGTCCAATTGACTTGGAGTTGGTGGGGGATCTCTCGATGGACGAAGGCCTTTCCCCCTTTATGGGCTTTCTCTGCCTGATCTCTGAGTCCATAGGTGTGAAAATAGAGCCTACCCAGAAACAGGCTCATTACCCGCTGACCAAGATCCTCAACTGGGAGGGTACTCCTATGGAGGCCTTCCCAGTGGCAGAGGCCATTTTTGCACTTTCCTAGAGCTTTGGCAGCACCCTGCTTCCTACCTGCACCCTCTTCCCGGATGGCCTGCACATATGTGGTGCCTACCGGTTCCCTCTTTGGATTCACAGAACACCCCTCAGCTAAGGGGCTGGTGGCCAATTCTGTATTTAGGTGCTCCGGCAACACTGGGGATGTCAACAAGTTGCCTGACACGGAGTCCAAGAAATTGGACCACGCAGTTAAAAAGGTGTATGCTGCCCCCTCACTTGGTCTTCGCCAGGTGAGCTTGGCCCTCCTTATGGGCCACTTCTCCCATGCCCTGCTGGGCACCCTGCTAGTGGACCTCCAGACCATGGTCAAACAGGTCCAGGAGCAGGACCGGTCTGTGGCTAAGCAGTAGCTCCAGACAGCCATAATTGAGAACTTCTGTGCCCGTTCCATGGCAGCCACAGTGGCATTGCGCCACAGAGCTTGGCTGAGGATCTCTACCTTCACGGCAGACACTCAGCACAAGCTGGCAGATTTTCCTTTTGAGGGCACTGACTTGTTTGGGTCTGGGGTAGAGGGCCATCTCACCAGCATCGAGAAGTCCAATGCCACCTTGGAATCTGTGACATCTGCCCAAAAGGACCCCAAGGGCACCAAGCAGCAGCAGAAAAGGAAGCAATTTCGGTCCACCTCTGCTCCTGTGGTCAAACCAGCTCAACCTCAGGCTGGTCAGCAGGCCCAGGCCTGGTGACCTCAGCTGAAGTCAGTGGCCTTGGTCTTCCATAAGCCTGGGGGGAGAGGCTCCAGTGGCTCCTCAGCTGCAGCCTCCTCCTCCTCCAAGCTTGCCCAGTGATGGGATGAGGGTGCCTCTCTCATGCCCATCACACCTCCCCTGGGTCCTACCGTGGGGGTCTGGCTCCACCACTTCCTTTCAGCCTGGTCCACTGTCACCATGGACAGGTGGGTCCTCGAGGTGGTGGGTCAGGGTCTGTCTCTGGAATTCAAGCAGTACCCTTTTTGCTGAACCCACACCCCCGGAGGACTAGGTATCCGCAGACATTCTGTCAGCTCTCAGAGACGACATAGTCCAGCTCCTCCGCAAGGAGGTTGTGGCTTCTGTCTCAGATCCTCCAGTTCATCCAGGACTTGTCTCCAGATACTTCCTGGTGCCAAAATGGATGGGGGGCTGGCACCCCATTCTAAAGCTGCATTACCTCAACAAGTTTCTCAAGTTGTGCACCTTCAGTATGGTAACACATATACCATCTCTAGAGCAAGACATGTGGTTTTGCTTCCTGAATCTTCAGAAAGCATTCTTTCACATCCCAATCCATCTAGCACACTGAAGGTTCCTCCATTTCTGAGCAGAGGGAACTCTCTATGAGTTTCAGGCCATGTTATTCGGCCTGTCCTCAGCCCCTGGGGTCTTCACTAAGTGCATTGCAATGGTGGCAGCTTACCTGAGGCACCGAGGGGTCCAGGTTTACTTCTACCTGGATGACTGGCTGATAGCAAGTTCCTCCAGGTAGGACAGGAAGTTCCAAACATGGCTGCTGTGAAATACAGCGAGTGGGCTGGTCCTACGTGAAGGGTAGCTATCCCACAGTACAAGAATCCACACACTTAGCACTCAGGCAAATGATTCGCAGTTACAAACAGCAAGTTACAGCAAAATAAGGTTTATTTCGACCTGGGCTCTCAACTCATACCCCAGCGCTTCAGAAAAAGCCTTCATCAGTGGGTGTGGCTACAGGAGAAACAACACTTCTTAAATAGCCTTATTTAATTATAATCACCTGAAATTAATTGCCTGTCACCAACATACAACATATGGCTTACACAGTTATAATATTACATCAAAACATAGCAAAAATACAAAAAAAGAAAAAAGAAGAAGTAACTGCAACATAAGGGACCTCAATTCTATTATTTCCCAACATTTTAATTCCAGTTACAAAGGTCCATATTGCAGAGTAATTTAAAGGCCCAGAAGAAACAGAGGAAAAAGAGGGAAATTTAGCAGTACCATTCAGTGATCACCCTATTTTAATAAATCTTTATAGACCAACGTTTCCAGTCAGTAAGTGGGAATCTACCAAATCGTGATGCTTGCAAAGAAAGGAGATACAGGGGAGCAGGAAACATCAGTTAAAGTGAAAATTCCTGTAAGAGATCAAGAAAACAGAAATGTACTGGAGGGTCACAGAAATGCAGAAGGTTAATAATCATATTCAGTGTTGCCTAATGCAAACAGGACCGAAAAAAGCTTTTTTGAGACCTCAAAAATCAATTATTATATATTCTATAGAAGGTCACCAAAACTTGCAGAAGGTCATTGAGCCTCAAGTTACCAACATTTCAATTACAATAGGAGGTCACTGAAGTTGCAAAAGATCAAGGCTGAAAGCGCAAATTGGACTGCGAAAAGCCTTCGTGAGAGCTCAAAAAAGTATTATTACATCTTCTATAGAAGGTCACCAAAAGTTGCAAAAGGTCATGGAGCCTCAAAGTAACCAAAATTTTGATTACAATGGGAGGTCACCAGGATTGCTAAAGGTCAAAGATAAAAAAGTGCTCAAATATTAATTTTATGTAGATAATCATTTAGCAGTACAGAAACATCAAGGAAATCTAGGCAGTGCCATTCATTTTCTTCTTTTCTTTAGAAAGGGTTTTAAGTCCCATTGGTCATTGAGACTATCAGGTTTAATGCTTTTTAACCTGAAAATCCATTCACTTTCCTCCATTAGGAGTTGGTTTACTCGGTTTCCACCAAATTTCATTGGTGGTACCCACTCTATCCCGATATATTTCAGATCATTAGGGGATGAATGGTGGTGTGTGGCAAAAAGAAGGCCCACTGGAGTATCTGTTTTAAAATTCACAATATTCCTCACATGTTCCTGCATACGAGTCTTAAGAGACCTCATAGTTCTACCAATGTAAACCTTAATACAGGTATACCACAAAATGTATACCATAAAGGCGGTATTGCAAATAATGAATTGTTTAACTTCAAATTCTCTTGTTAGATTTGCAGGGTGTTTAAATTTATTTCCAGTGTTACAGTGATTTCACACACTACAATTCAGGCACTTAGAGCACCCTAGTTGTCTATTCTGAAGACAAGTGGTACCCTTTTTAGATATATCCTGGTGGGGCTTACTATGTACTAGAATATCCATGGCCCCAGCTGCTGCTTCTATAGTTCTATCACCCATAAGTATTAGCCAATTTCTGTGTATAATGCTTCCAATCTGACCTGCCCAGTTATATTCTGTCACAAAAGTAATAGGGAAACTGGTTTCTTCCTTCTTTTCAATTTTGTTTAATAACTCCTTCCTGGATTTTTCATGTGCCAGTAGTAGAGCCTCATTAAGAACACTTTCCTCATATCCCCTAGATAAAAATCTGTTCTTGAGCTCGTCTGCCTGTTTCAAGAAAATTCTATCCCTAGAGCAGTTCAGTCTCAGGCGAAAGAACTGTCCATAAGGGACAAAATTAATGAGTCTGCGTGGGTGGGCACTCTCTGCTTTCAGAACTGAGTTTGTTGCTGTGACCTTTCTGAAACCTTTAGGTTCAATCTTGCCATTCTTTTTTACTGGGTTGGTAAGGGTCACATCTTTATCATCAGTTTGGTGAGTGAACCATAAATTTATGTCATTTGAATTCATCCAACACATACACTCTTCTATTTCAGATACTGTGCCCTGCCAAACACATAAAATATCATCGATAAAGCGTTGCTAGAATCTGATACTGGGCAGATAAGGGTTAAGTACTGGGTTGAAAATGCACGTTTCTTCCCATCTGCTCAGGAACAGATTGGCATAAGAGGGAGCCATGGAAGCCCCCATGGTGGTGCCACAGGTTTGTGGGTAAAACGTACCATTGAACTCAAAACAGTTGTGTCTTAGAATGAAATCCAGAGAGTTTGGAACAAATTTGATGGGTATGTTGTCCATATCACAACTATTCTCTAAAAATATCTACATGCATTTACCCCATCAGCATGTCTGATACATGTGTGTAGGGATTCAATATCCATACAAAACCATACTATGTCCTCCTCCCATTTAAAAATGTCAAGCTTATTAAAGGAAAGGTGTCATTATATTAACCCTCCCACCCCCGAAAGCTCTACCACCCGATAATTTCTTTTGCTAGTGTTTACTTACTTAATTTTAGTTTTTTAAAGTCCACGATCTCCAAACATGGCGGACATTGGTTGGTTCCATTTCATCTGATGGTGCAGTGCCACATCACTTGCTCCAATACATTTTGTATTAGAGGGAGTGGTGTGTCGCCACACTGTCAGTTTAAGGAGGCAGTATAGCGCAGTGGTTTAAGGCTCTGAGCTGCAAATCTGGTGACATCCAGTAGACCAAACCTGGGTTTGAATCCCACAGCTTCCACTTGCATACTGTGTGACCCTGAGCAAGTCATTTAACTTCCCTGTGCTCCCAGGTCACACCTGTAAAAAAGTTTTCAGCTTAGTGTGCTACTCCTGGTTAAACAACTAAAAAAAAAAAAATTTGAACCTAGCAGTGTCCACCATATTTGGGGATTGCAGACTTTAAAAAACTAAAATTAAGTAAGTAAACACTAGCAAAACATTTTTCTACCATGTGAAAAGCTTAATCGGTGGGTAGAGCTTTCGAGGGTGGGAGGATTAATATAATGAGAGCTTTCCTTTAAGGACATCAGTAGTGTCCTGTACATAAAAGCAAAGTTTTGCAACACTTTACTGAAGAAAAAGGTTCACAAATTTGCCTAGGTTTCTTGAAAGAGACACAATACTTGAAATAATAGAATGACCAGGAGTGTTAACCATATTTTTGTGGATTTTAGGTAGAATATACATGCATGGGGTAATGGAGTACTCATTCCACAGGTACTTGTATTCCTACTCACTAATATATCCCACCTCCATAGCCTCTGGTCCAATCAGTCCGCTGGAGAATGCACTCCCTGCAATGGGAGCTGGCCAGCCAGTGGTCTTAGTGCAGGGGTCACTTCAACCAGCTGGTCACTGTGATCCAGCAGATATGGGACACCATCCAGTAGTGGTTAGTCCCACAGCATCTGTGGGAAGGGATCCCATTTGTCTGCCCAGTGCCGACAGCCATCCTGATGACCAGTGCCTCTCTCATGGGCTGGGGTGCCCACCTGGGGGAACACAGAATCCATGGTCTCTGGACCCCTGAGGAGTCCAAATGCCACATCAACCTGCTGGAGTTCCAAGCAGTTCAGCTGGCACTGACTGCATTCTCTCTGCACATCTGGGGTCAGGTGGTCCAGGTCCAGGTGGGCAACACCATGACCATGCACTACCTCAACAAACAGGGAAGAATGCACTCCTTGCCACTGTGCAAGGAAGCTCTCCACTTGTGGACCCTCACGCACAGCTTGGAGGCCTGTCTTCTAGCCATACATGTGGAAGGGGGCTCCAACTGGCTGGCGGATGCACTCAGCCATGTGGGCGAGGCATCTCATGAGTGGTCTCTCCAGCCAAAGGTAGTACACAGTCTGTTCTCCCAGTGGGTCACACTTAGGTGGACCAGGGAGAACGCAAAGCTGAGGCTGTTTTGTGCCCACCCCCCTCAGCAGGGAGCGCTGCAGAAGAATACCTTTTCAAGGCCCTGGACCCCAGGCCTCTTCTTTGCCTTCCCTCCACTCCCCTTGATCCACAAGGTGCTGCTCAAGGCCAGGAGGGAAAAGGCACAGGTGATCCAGTGGCTCCAGACTGGCCACGCCAGTTCTGGTACCCTGATCTCATCAGCCTCAGCAGCAGGCTCCTGATGCTCCTGAGGTGTCTTCCTCTTTTCCCAGACCTCCTCTCCATCAATCAGGGGAGGGTACTCCATCCGGACCTTCAGTCCCTGCACCTGACAGTCTGGTTCCTGAGCGGTCAGAGTTCCAGGCTTTGTTTCTCTCTGAAAATGTCCTCATCATTGTGGAGGCATCTCAAAAGGAGACGACCAGGAAATGCTATCCTTTCAAGTGGAAGAGGTTCTCCATTTGGTGCCAGGCCAAGGGGCTGGATCCTTTGTCCTCTCCAGTGGCTAGCATCCTTGACTACCTGTGGTCCCTATCTAAGTTGGCCTTAGGTTAAACTTAAGGTGCACCTGGCAGCTATCTCTGCTTACCAGGCACAGGCCAGTCAGCAGTCGGTGGCACAGGAGAATGTGGTCTGGCACTTTTACAAAGTCCTTGACCACATTTTCCCTCTGGTGCATGAACCACCACCACCATGGGACTTCTTGCTGGTTTTGTCAAAGTTCACAGGCAAACCACCAGAACTGATGCACAGGTGTGACATGTTTCATGGAAGATCACCTTCCTGGTGGCTATCATGTCAGCCAGAAGGATCAGTGAGCTACAGGCACTTTCGGTGGAGTCTCCTTACCTGGTCTTCCACACGAGCGAGGTTGTCCTTTGCCCTAACCTGAAGTTCTTCCCGAAGGTTGTGTCTGAGTTTCACCTTAATCAGGTGTTTAATCTCCTGTGTTCTTCATCAATCACACCTTGAATGCCAAGCACGGGCTCCATACTTTGGACCTGTGGCAAGCACTTGCCTACTATAAGTAGCAGATGGCTGGAGTTCAGGGAGAGGTTCTCCAGCTATTTGTCACCTATGCTGAAGCTGCACCTGGCAGACTGTCAGCTAAGTGGATGACTGGCAGTTGGATTATATCCTGCATTGACTTCTGCTATAGGTTGGTGGGTTAGGAGCCTTCCGGAGGGCTAAGGGCTCATTCCACCCATCATTCTGCTGCCTCAGTGGCTGCTTCCAGGGACATCCCTATCCAAGAAATCTGCAGGGCTGCTGCCTGGAGGTCAGCACACACACACCTTCATTTCCCATTACCACACTGACCTCAAGTCATGCTGGGATGCTGGTTTTGGGTCCTCAGTTCTCCGATCTCTTTTTCCTAAGTAGGGGGTGTGCACCTTGCCTCCCTCCTCCCAGAGAACTGCTAGGAGTTTGCCAGACAGTGTGGATAGAACATCATATCCATATCCCTAGAAACACAGGTTACTCACCTGTAACAGTAGTTCTAGGAGTGGCATATGATGTTCATTCACACAGACCCAGCCGACCTCCCCTGGCCTTGGTGCAAACAACTGCTTCCAGCGGGCCAGATCTGGCGTCATGGGGCAGAGCCGAGGGAGTTACCACCCAGGTGGGTGGGATGAGCCAGCTTGAAGATGTTTCCAGCAGGTCTTAAAGGGAAAAGCAACTGCCAAAAGTGTGGATGGACATCATATACCACTCCTAGAACTACTGTTAGAGGTAAGTAACCTGTACTTTTAAGTGAGAGAGACTTGTAAACAGGGGTGGCTTTAATTAGTAACACTGTCCTCTGTACTCTGCTCTTTGCCCAATTTCCTCCAATTTCCCCCAGTACAGTATTGCTAAATAGCTGCTCCTCACTCACCTTAAACAGAGAGAGAGAGAGAGAGAAATGGAGAGAGAGAGAGAGACAGACATTGCCCACAGGTTTGGCCTAAGTAAAGAAACAGCATGCTGACAGAACAGTAGACTGAGGGAAAGGCATGGTACATCAGACAGACCATGTGGTGGACACCATTCAGAGAATACCAAATGAAGAACATCAATGGAGGAGCAAGTTAACTCCTATATTGGGTGTAGGCAGGGTTCACAATGGGAAGAAGGTCAGATCTCTTGGGGTATTTTAGATATTTTGTATTTTAGGATCGGTGACAGTCATAGATTTTAGTAAGCGATTCTAGTAAGTGAGTGAACGGGTGCGCATAAGCACATGTGCAGTTCTACAGACTGCAGTAATTGCTTGTGGCAGTTTGGGGAGGCCTTGTGAGGGCCTGTGCATTCCTTGGGCACCAGGGAGGGGAGAAGGCATAGAGAGCTGCTGATTTCATCTTTTTTTTAGCTGCCCCCCTTTAGAAGCTGCGGCTACAATTCAGGGGCAACGTCTACAAGAAAGATTTATTTTGATGCAGTTTTTATTTGGTGGGGCAGCTTCTGAATGGGGACAGCTTCTGAAATGCAATAGAAAGAGTCTGACCTGACTGCTGTTGGAACCTGTGGCCCCCACCTACCAAATCAATACTGCCCCATCCTTACAATATATAAAATTAGCCCATCATCCCCAGATCAGAGCAGGATCCTGGTCCCCAACCCAGTAGTCCCCACCCCCTTATAGCACCCAAACTTAGTGACCAGTGAGATTCTTCAGTTCAGATGGTGAAATAAATAATAATGGTCTCATGTCAGATTGGCTTGCTTGCATTCATGTTCTATCTCTCCATTATGGTGTAAGTAAAAGTCTGTGTGAAAAACACATCTTAATAGTAGCAATACTTGACTGGTCGACTGTCAGCAAATCAAGTGTTGCTACTATTATTACATGTTTTTCACACAAACATTTACTTTCTGTTTGCTCCGTGTATGGGGGACTATATATATTGCAAGGATGGTGGGGAATATTGATTTGGCAGGGAGGCCACAGGCCTTCAGACACAGAAAACATCTTATACAGTAATATGTTTATTATAAGGAGGAGGAGGGGGACGAGGGAGGTGGAGGCTAGTGTGTGTTTTGAGTGGGACATTATGGCTCTTCTTCACTGGATTGGGGGAAGGTGAATTGTTTAATCTTGTGCCAGAGTGGGAACAGTATAATTTAGGAGTGGGGGTGCAGTGACGGATGGAGGAAGAGTTGAAGCAGTGGACCAGAGAAGTTGTCCTGCAGCTGCTTCAGTTTGGGTAAGCAAAGTACTAATGGTTGGAGTTGGGGGGAGGAGGGAGACTGTTCGTTATCTTATAGGGTGGTTTAGTGGGAGTGTGGTGAGTTATTTAATTGTAGGGTGGGTTTTAGGATAGTAGGATAGTTAGATTTTAGGACATCCATATCCTAATCAGATGTCATCTAAGGCTAGGATTGGATGTCAGATTCAGATATGTATTATCAAAATATCTGACTGTCCTAACTCAGGTCAGATTTTGGGGTATAGGACAACATCTGAAGGGGTGTCCACAGTTCTGCAGGAGCCTGTGCTTGGGCACCATCAGGGTTTGCTTTCTTCATGGGTTCAGATAAGGTAAGAACACTTGTTATGGCATTACAGGTGTATTGGAGGGTGGTCTAATCCATATTTAGGGTGAGGCTACATTGCTGTTGGTGTAGAGAATTATGTCATAACTGCTACTGCTGTAACTAAACAAGTTCATATCTGGGGTTGGGCTTCACTTCTGTCTGTGTGTGAGGCGTGAGCTTAGTGTTTTTACTGAAATTAGCTTAATTCCTATTCGGAGTAGGGCTTTATCAGGATCTGTGTGTGCTGAGTGAGCTTAGAGTTTTTACTGAGGGTATGCAGATCCCCATCTGGGGTATAGCCAAGTAGCAGGGCATAAGCTGAGACTAACAGGAGGCACAAAGGCACATCCCATGTGAACATACTAGGAGGACATTGCTGGAGGAATAGTAACAGTGATGGCTTTTATTCAAGAGGCATGAACAGGTACAGTACATATCCCATGAGCCAGTGCTCATTTTCAAGGGGCACCTTGGCAGCAGAGGATATTACATAGTTACTTAGTTACAGGGTTACATAGTTACATATTTACATAGTTTACATGTTTGCACAGATTACATAGTTTTCATGGTTGCATAGTTCATTTATGTACAGCGACAGATCATATAACAAGAAACATAGAAACATAGAATTTGATGGCAGATAAGGACCACTTGGCCCACCCAGTCTGCCCATTTCCCTACCTGACGGATGAGCTACAGATTCTAGTTAATCAACAGCTTACTTTCTCCTACCCCCCACTAGAATTGCCTTACGTCTGTCCCATGCATTCTTGAATTCTCTCACTGTTCCTGACTCCACAACCTCCTCAGGAAGGCTGTTCCATGCATCCACAACCCTCTCTGTGAAAAAATACTTTCTAACATTACCTCTGAGCCGTCCCCCGTCTATCTTCAAATTGTGCCCCCTTGTTCTTGCACATCTCTTTTTCTGAAAGATACTACCCTCTTGTACTTTGTTAATTCCCTTGAGATACTTGAACGTTTCTATCTTGTCCCCCCTCTCCCTTCTTTCCTCAAGAGTATACATATTAAGCTGCTGTTAGTCTTTCCTCGTATGTATTCTGGTGCAGACCCTGCACCATTTTGGTTGGCCTCCTCTGAGCAGCCTCCACTCTGTCTATGTCTTTGTGGAGACGGGGTCTCCAGAATTGCACGCAGTACTCTAGATGAAGTCTCACCAACTGTCTATACAAATAAATGACAACTTCCTGTTTTCTACTGTTGATGACTCTCCCTATGTATCCCAGTATCTCCCCAGCCCTCCTTACTGCCTTCTCACATTGCTTGCCCACCTTTATGTCATCTGATATAATTACTCCTAGGTCTTTTTCGGTTTTTGTTGTTGTTATCTCACCCCCCCATTGTGTACTCTTCCCCTGGGTTTTTGTTTCCCAGATGCATTACCTTGCACTTCTTTGCATTGAATCTGAGCTGCCATATATTTGACCATTCCTCCAACCTTGCCAAGTCCCTTTTCATCCTTTCCACCCCACCTTGTGTATCAACCCTGTTGCAGGTCTTTGTGTCACCTGCAAAGAGACATACTTTTCCTTCCAGGTGCTCTCAAATGTCACCTATAAAGGCATTAAAGAGGACTGGTCCCAGTACCAAACCCTGTGGTACCCCGCTAGTTACCCTCCTTTCTTCACTGTGGACTCCGTTTACTATTACCCTTTGCATCCTGTTGTCCAGCCAGTTTTTTATCCAGGCTACCACCTTGGGACCCACTCCAAGGCTGGCTAACTTGTATAGTAATCTTTTGTGTGAGACTCTGTCAAATGCCTTGCTAAAATCTAGGTAGGCCATATCCACAGCCCCTCCCTGGTCTACTACTTTGGTCGTCCAGTCAAAGAAATCTATTAGGTTCATCTGACATGACCGTCCTGCTGTGAAACCATACTGCCTTGGGTCCTGTGCCCCACTGGCCTCTAGGTACTCAACAATTCTTTCCTTCAAAAGTGATTCCATCATTTTCCCTACCACTGAGGTCAAACTAACTGGTCTGTAGTTTCCTGCCTCTGCCCTGCTCCCACTTTTGTGAAGTGTAATCACATCTGCCCTCCTTCAGTCCTCAGGTACCACCCCATCCTCCCATGATTTGTTAAAGAGAGTAGTCAGTGGCGTTACTAGTTTTTACCCTTAGTTCTTTTAGAATTCTGGGGTGAATCCCATCAGGCCCCATTGCTTTGTCCACCCTCAGTTTCAAGAGTTCTTTCAAAACCCTTTCTTCTGTGAATAGACTGGTATCAACCCCCCTATTCAGAGTGTTTCTCTTGTTTGGTTTAGGTACCTCCCCCTCCTCTTCCGTTGTGAATATTGAGCAGAAATGTTCATTCAGTATCCCTGCTTTTTCACTATCACCCTCTGCCCACATTCCCTCTTCTTTATTAAGTCTTTATATCCCTCCCTTGGTCTTTCTTTGCTCCCTAATGTGCATATAAAAGGTTTTATCTCCCTTCTTAACAGGGTTGGCTATCTTTTCCTTAGTTTGTGCCTTTGCTAACCTAGATAGGACGATGTAGGAGTGGATTGAGTGCAGGAGCTGTGGAGCAGTCATAACCCAGAAAGTTCTCTGGGTACATGGCATGTGCCTCAACTGCAGGAGGGTTCAGCTGTTGGGAGTTGAACTTGAGGCTGCAAGGGCAGAAACCCGCTACTTCTCAGGGCCAACGAACAACAGAAGGAACTCAGGATTTGTTGCCGAAGAGGGACCAGAGACTCAGCAGGGGCAAATGGATTGTAGTTGGAAGGGAGGGAGCGAGGGTAGGAGGGATAAGGGAGGGGATACCAAAGGTGCAAATTGTTCCCACCTCAAGCAAGTACCTGCCCTTGTTAGAGAAGGCCCTCCTGAAATCCCACTTGGAGGGGGTATGGGCCACTGCTTTCTGTAGGAGACTAGCCAGGGTAGGGTGGGAGCCCCAAACAGGGAAGAAGAAGGGACATGGTATCGGGAGACTCCATTGTTAGGAGCACAACTGGGATAGTGGTTTTCACACCAGATGTTGGGAGTGAGGTTTCCTGTTTTCGTGGTGCAAAAGCGGATGTCCTCAGAAAGAAAGGGTTGGAACTCACAGAGGAATGGGGGAGGCTGGATCTGATAGTGCATTTAGGTGCAAATGATCAGGTCAGGAGTATTGCAGAGGAAGTAATGGAGAGTTTCTGCACCCTTGGTGGGATTCTGAGGCACACAGTAGGTGCAGTGACCTTCCTTAAGGACCCACTGCAACCATGGTGCAATTGCAGAGAGCCATGCAAAACAGATCAGGCACATCCACACAACCTGGGGGGCCTCAAGGGCCTTCCCCCAGCAGTACAGCAGGCAGAAATGTCAGGTCAGATGGGGGAAGTGGAAGGGAAGGAGGATGCAGTGGGACCACTGTATGATGAAAATGCAGGCATATTGATGGAGCAGGATAGGAGTATGGAGGACGGGGACTGCGCGGGGGGGCTGTAGCAGGGGGTACTGCAGGCAGAACAGTAGAAGATGATTTCACAGGCACAGTAATGGGGGAACAGCCAATACGGAGGAAACAAAGGTTATGGAGGGTACTGTGCTTGCTAATGCAAGCAATCTGGGAAACTGTGACCTCCATGCAAACTGGCTGAGGCACAACTGGACGTGGTGGCAATAACTGAAACATTGGCAACACTAGACTTTTGTGTTTACCCTGAGACTCACACAGTGAATTTTCCAGACCTGGTGAGTTAACCAGGCTGGGCCTACTGTTCCGTCACCAAAATCATCTAACCTCTGATGCATTGTCTATTGCCGTTCAAAGCTCCATTGTGAGTGTTATTGACTATGGACTCATAGTTTATGGCTCTGCCACTGCCTCCACACTCAAACGAGTTGCTACCTCCCTAAATAAAGCATGTCGTCTCATCACCGGAGCCCACCGTTTCACCCATACTTGCGACCTCTACTCTCAAACTGGATGGCTGCAACTAAACAACCGACTTCAGTATCAAACCTGCATCACAGCCAAGAAAATAATGATGGGTAATGCCCCCCAGGAGTCTGCTCCCTTCTTAAGACCAGCGTAATCAACTGCAACACCAGGTGCTCAAAACCATAACTACTGTAAATCCCTCATTATCATACTACCCAAGGTCAAAGATCATTTTCATACAGGGTACCCAGCTGGCTCAATAATCTTACCAGTGACATCACTGCCTCACCAACTCTGGGTGCCTTCAAGAAGAAGCTTCGTCACTCCCTCGTTGCATCTAGCACCTGTGATTGCCTTGGTTGAGCAGCTGTCATTTCTGCAGCTGCCCCAACCTCCACTGCCCATGCTGACCCTGTTCCTAGCACTTATTTGTTCTTTATTTTTTCCCATGTTCAACTTTTACACTCAATATACTCTGCCCTGACAAAGCCCTCTAGGCTGCTATACTCTGTTCCACCCCATCCTCTCTCTTTCCCCTCACCTATGTTTTAATACACCTCCTATTGTGATTGTAATATGTCATGTAATTATAACCAAGTTGTTATAACCATTTGGCATCATGATTATTTTACTCTGTAATTTCATAAACTGTATTGTCTGTTCTTGTGACGTAGAACCTTTGTAAAAGAGCCTTGGCTCAAAGGTACTTTTGTAATCCTAGACTTAAATAAATAATAATAAAAAATGATATTTAAGGAGCTATTTGTAAAATAATGCTGATTCTGCTTAAAAAGCTGCTGACGTCATCTGGCCAAAAGTGCTACATTGCAGAATTAGAATAAGCATATCCACAGTAAATCGCATACCAAAAAGTAGATTTCTGTGTTACTTCATTTTAAAGTTATTAGCCATTTTGTAACATTGATTTCACTACCTGTTCAAAGAAAGCCTGTCCCAGTGAAGAGCTGCTGCTGATGTCATCTAGGGGCCTTACAGTTTATTCTTCCATGTCAGCAAGCTTATAGGACCTGTTTCTCTAAAGCTGTAAAGATCATGTACAATGGTTTTCAAAAGTAAAACAGGCAGCATGAGTTAGTAAACATTGCTTTAAAAACTTTGTGTTTCAGGCTTTGTAACAAAACTGACAATATTTTGACTGGATGCTTTTTGATTGAAGTCATTTTGCTGAAAGCTGGATCATAGCAAACTGTTGAAAGGTTTGCAGACTGAATAAGCTTCTGATGTGGTGAAAGGCTGAGCTCATTCACACCTATCAGTCAATTGAGGCAACTTCTAAGAATGGCAATTTAAAACAATTATCCCATCTCCTTGTTAAAGGGGGTTGGGAAGACTCATCTATGTACTACTCTAAATTACAACGCTCATTTTACCAGAGCTAACACTTCCACCCCCAGTAGGAATTGACACATGTGAGGCACCTATCAAAACATATTGTAAAGCAGACAATGACAAACAGCAGTAATATTAGCAGGGCCAGATCAAGTGTTTGGGGGGCCTGGGGCACTGGACATCTGCGGGGCCCACAGGTACGCAGTGTTTATGACACATCGGAATCCCAAACCAATCTAGGGGGTCAGGGCATACCCCCGGAAAGAAAACGTGGTTAGAAATGGTGCATTTAGGGATTTCCTTACTGTTTTCAGTTTTTTCTACTGTAAGAAGTGGCATTTTATGCTGGAAAAGTACTGTACGTGTCACTGCCTTAAATCATATATTGTATGTTTCTATAGTCACATATCTGGATAGTGCAAATTTGTATGCACTTTCAGGATATGAATATGTAAACATACATTGGTTATTACTATAAATATAATATTTGCATTAACATGGTATGTTTCCTGGCGGGGGCTCAGGCTGAAAACTAAAACAAGTGAGACATTGTGGGGTAAGGGCTGTGTTTAAGCTTTGGGGAGGTCTGATGGGGGGGGATTTGAGTCTGGAAGGTGTGCACTACTCCCTTTACAAAAGAAAGGGTCCTACAAGAGCTTGCTAAGCTCAGGGTGGACAAGGCAATGGGACCTGATGGCATACATCCCAGGGTACTAAAGGATCTAAGGGTGCAGCTAGGATAGCCATTATCGGAACTGTTTAGTGTATCTCTGAGCACAGGAGACACCCCAGTATTTTTTTTTTTTTGAGTGACATCTTGAAGGAGTGCCTAAAGAATTGCTAGTACATAGAGTACTCAGCAGCTGAGGACAATGGTCAAGATGATTCACTGTCCACTGAGGTGGACGTCGATGGGGATAAGGCACTGACTCCAGAGTCTGTTGGTGCCAGAGTCTCACACCACTTCTGTTGGTGCCAAGAGAAGGGCCAAAACTGGGACATGTCGGAGTCCCTCTGGAAGATATCTAGGGCACCAAAAAACTCTCTGTATTTCTCCTACATTACTGGATCATCAGGGCCTGAATGTGGGCAACCTCTCTAAAAAGCGGTGAGGCCCCAGAAGAAGACAAGACTCAGCATGTACATCGGGGAAAAGAAAGGGGAACCTAGATGAATATGGATTTGCAGGACTGGACTAGACAGTCCAAGGTAGTAGAGATGTGTTCATCTTCCACAGCACCTTTACAGGTAGTAGGCAAACAGCCCAGCTGCACAAGAATGACAGGGGCATACCAATCAAGATAGTCTAACATAGTCAATAAGAAACTATTTCATCAAGAAAATGGGACAGCTTCTCCAGCAACCACAGGGATGTACCCTGTGTAAGAGCTAATGTAGTCAATCCAAAAAGGTGCATTGCACCTCCCACACGCAGAACAACTTCCAAGCAGAGTTAGACTGATTAGTGCACAGGGTCATGTGCTGCATTTAGTGACTAATAGGAATATACCCCAGACAGGGAGGAGGAGGACAGGAAAGAAAAAGGGAGAAATGAACTGCGTTACAGAAAATCCCTTGTTTTGGTTGGTGGAAGGGCCCACGGGGTCCTCATCCATGACAATTGGTTGTTTGTCACCCCATTCTCTATTCGGCATATTTTCCCCAATAGAAAATCAATTTATGCTAGGAGAACATGGCATTTGCGTGACTTAACAGTTGCAAATGTATCAATAATGTCATCAAAGCTGATTTGTCGAAGTATATCACTTTCAATACTTAGAAGAGTGAGTGCACTCAGATGCTCATCTTGCATTGTAGATCGCAGTTTGTTTTTAATGAGGGCCATTTTGCTGAGTGAGCGTTCACCTGAGCAGTTAGCCACCATCAGTGACAGGTACATGCAAAGAGCAACAGAAACATTCGGAAAGGTCTCTTGGAGTTCTTCAGTATGCAGTAGTGATGCTCAAGATACTGGTGAATCACAACCTCTTGCTTTTGCAAAGCTGATGAACTGAGACATTTCACCAGGGAAGACTTCAGCAGACAAGTCTGATGGGTATTCTTGAGCTAATTTCTGAGCCTCAAGATGTATTTCCTCATCAGTTAAGGCGTCAGAGTCCACTATAACTTTGAAGCGATCATAGACTGTTTGGTAGCTGAAATCCTGTGATTCAAAGCCATAATGAGGCAATCAATTATAATCAAGTAGGTCTCAGTCCGGAATTTCTCTCTGCCAGTTAGAACAACTCCCTCAGATTGCACATCGTCATACTGCATGTTTCTTTTCCTCTTCCTTGAGTGATCTGTCCTGTAATTAGAGGAGCCAGATAATTCTTGTGCTCGCATTTCAAATGTATCAAAACGATCACGCAATGTGTTGACAAAGCTTCCTAGAGACATCAGTAATTCAACAGCTGATTTAAGATCAATTTTGCTGTGTTGCAAAGATTTGCTCGTCGCATTGAATCTGACAAGAATGGTATTCCACAGATCACAAAGAAATGCTGTTTCGACTAACTCCATTGTTTGGGACAAGGAGTCTGCCTCATGTCTTGAGGTGCCATTCTGATGTTGATCATCAGCGATTTCCTCCAGAGCAGCTTTGATGTCGGCGTAGCTGTCAAAGAGTGCCTTGGTTGCATCAGCACCTGCAGACCACCGTGTGTCAGACAGTGACTTCAGTGTCAATCCACCACCTTTCTCCTTTAAGTGTTTCATCAACACTGACCAACGGTGAGTAGATTCAGAGAAGAAAGTGTATAGTTTCTGCAGAAAGCCAAAGAAGCTGACTGCCTCGACACAGCAATCGATGGAATTAGAACCAACTAGGTTAAGAGAATGGGCAGCACAAGGTATGAATATTGCAAGGGGGGTCATTTGTCTAAGTCGTGCTTGCATGCCAGAGTATCGTCCAGCCATGTTATTCGCATTTTCATAAGACTGGCCACGGCAATCCATGAAATCAATGGCTTCACTCTTCAAGTAGTCTAGCAGAGTATTTGCTAGGTCTTCAGCCATATGACTGCTGATTTGCAGGAAAGTCAAGAACCGCTCAATTGCCACACCATTTAACACATACCGAGCAATCACAGTCAGCTGATCAACGTGAGTTAAATCAGGCGTTGAATCAACAGATACCGAAAAATACTTGGCCATTGCGATTTCTCTAACAATGGTGCCTCTAACATGGTTCGCCATGATTTGAACCAATTCTTCAAAAATAGTTGGGGACAAATAAGCAGGCTTTCCTCGACCAGCATTAGCAAAGTTTTCTATATGTGTGGCCAGAAAGGGATCAAACTTCGCTATCATTTCCATGCAACCAAGGAAGCTGCCATTATACTTTGATCCAATTATCTCATCATCTCCTCAGAGGGCCAGGCCTCTCTCAGCCAGAAGAGTAACAACAGCCACTACCCGACATAATACATCATGCCAATACTGCTTTCTCTCCTGATACTGCTGCTCCAAACTGCGGTCAACATGGCAATATTCTTTGCGATGGTTGCAAAGTCTGAGAATGCAATCTCTGTGCATGTCACTTTCTTCATGGGTGCGGATTCTGTCATCAGCTTTCTTCCAGTCACTAAAACCCTCAACTTGTGAAAACTGATCCTCTCAAGCTCCCACTTAGAAAATGGTTAAAAGTATTCCAGGCTACTGATTGGTTGAGGGACTTCTCTAGCTGGACATCTATCAGACAACAGATGCCCGGCTATTAAAAGTACCAGCCCAGCCAACCCCATCGCCACAATCCTGCTGCCCAACCTGGTCTCCAATTGGCTAAAACCCCCTCATTTCATTTTCAAATCTCCGTCATTTTTTTTGTCTCACTTATCGAGAGCTGAGACCACACGCCAGTCCACAAGACATTTTCCCAATATAATTATGAAACTAATGAGTATCCCTGCTGAAACATGCAAAGCAAAGCCAGTAGTAAAGAAATAAATGAACATGTTTTCACAAAGTTGCTTTTCTTTCTATTATCTCGCGTGACCTCTCTCACTTCTGTGTTCCATGTCCACAGCTGAGCCGGCAAGATTTGATAGTACGATGGACATTGTGGCATTTTCGCCCCATTACCCACAGAAATCCTGATCCCACTTTCAAAATCTAAAACTGAAAATCGCCATTTTTTTTCTACCAGTCACCAAGAGAGCCACTGAGCTGGCGATGCTCCAACCCTCACACATACATATGCAGACACCACCAAAATGGCAATCTAAATAAAGATCTCCATTCCAATATGCTGTATCAGTCTGAGTGATGACACTTTCTCCAAAACAACAAAAGATTTCATTTTCAAAATATGAGTGCTAGCATGTCGTCTGCTCACCACCGCTCACATCCCTTACCACCTCGCCGATGCTCACCCCTCTCTTAACCCAAAGATAAGCAACTCTATTTTTTTCAACTTACAAAGTCCTGCACAGCCACTGCGCTTCCATGCTCGATCATAGTACGCCTCATGTAACTCGAAACTCTGCTGCAACCTGACCCCGTTTCTCACACAACTCTAACTGCATTCTTTGCGGTGGTGCCTCTAACAAATTAACAAAAAGACTAAACAAATAAAATGGACCACTGGCAAACGTTAGTGGGGGGGGGTGTAAAAACTGCACTGCCCTCTGCTATTAAAGTATACCAGTAGAGCTGTAGCAGGACTACTTTACTATCCAAAGCAGTTTAAATACATTTGTACAAAATGTTCTATTCATTTTTCTGATTTCTTTTTTTCTTTTTTAAAAATCCACATATAACCTCATTTTCTAAGCACAATAATACCCTCCAGGGTGAGCGGTATGGGCTATATCTGCCCTTCCAGGGGCTATAAGGCCCTCCGCCTGTGGTGTTGGGCCTCATTACACCCCTGGGTGGGTGGGTATAGCCCAATACTGCCCACCCTGTTGGGTATTATTGCTTTACACAACATGTATCAAACATGCTTTTATTTGAAATTGCAGGCATGATGTGGTTCTCACACAGATATGTACTGTACACTATTCCCATCCATTTCAGAACAAAATGATGATGAAAACTAAAAGGCAGTCTTACTTACCACTGATAAACTCTCCTCTCAGCCTGAAAAAGAAAGAACTACTCAAGGCGGCCAGGGGTCTTTCCTTTTTGTAGTCAGACTCTATAGCAAAATGCACTAAAACAGAAAAACATGAAAATAAATACCATGGCCCAGATATTCAAACTGTGCCCAAAGTGTGCGCAACAACAGGAGCAAGCACAAGTCAATTGCGCACATGCGCAACAGACGCGATATTCAAACGTGGAGCAAGTCAAATCGTGCAACCAGCCAATGTCTGAATATCGCACAACCTGCGCCATAGCGCAACCAGGTAGGGGAAGCTGAGCACATATTCACGCCATAGCGCATGAAGGCCAGCCCAGCTGAGCAGTCGAGATCGCCGCCTTAAGCGCAAGCGAAGACCCCAGCAGCAGAGAAATGGAACTGCACAACCAGGGAGGTAGGCGGGGCCCACCACCCATGCCAGAGCGGGCACAGGAACACAGTGTAGAACTAACAACACACCCCCACGCGAAGCACAGTATCACCGGTGGAGGGACAGAATATCCACTGGCCCATGGGGACAAGCCTACAAAGCACAGCTGGGCCACGGCGCCCCAGCACACCCACTGGCAGGCAAATACTGCCACACAAAGGGGCCGGACAACCCAGGTGTACCACAGCCCCACTGTGCACAGCACACTATGCTCTGGAACCCCAAGACACCACCCATGAGCAGTGAGTGTGACTGGCACTGCCGGAACCACTATGCCCTCCCACCTGGCACAATGCAACCGTGTGTGACCACATAACCATACAAGCCAGACCCACCAGGAGCCACAGTGGAGGTGGCAGCACTGCGGCCAGACCAGCTGACAGCCACCACCACGCCAGGGACACCCCCCCATGCAGACACACACACAATCCCAGGACCACACCACACCAGATGCCATGCACACCACTGCAACTGAGCACCTATAGCCAGCTGCAAATCAGAGACCACCACAGTATTCATAACAAAATAGAGATATATATTCAATGAAAAATCGAAGAACAACAACAACAGGAACAACAATAACACTATTTACATGTATATACAATACAGGGGTGGGGGTACAGGTACAAGGTAGGGGTGGGTGGGGTAGGGGTGAAGAACTTGGTGAGGGAAGGCAGGGTGTGAGGGAAGGGTAAAGGATGTAGATGTGGGGCAGCTACTGCTCCCCAGGCTGCAGATCTGCAGGATGCGCTCGGACCCGTGTCCTCCTCCGGTGTCGCACACCCCTCTGATTCATCTCCCTGAGGATGCTGAGTGTCTCCTGCGACACCTCCATCAGGAGGTGGATGGCCTGCTCTATCCTGTGCAGGAGCCGTACACCTAGGGCAAGGGAACAGAATCAATGGCTAGGACTGTACACAACCCTGAAGCCCACCCAGTATGCATGGCATACAGCCAAGTGCACTGCCCCTGTGATGGACTGCACACACTCACAGTGACCGTGCATGGGCCAAGCCCAACCAGGCAGCAACAGCCATGTGTGCCACTGCACACACACCCCACCCATGCCCAGCACAGCACAACCAAGGCAGTACAGTGACATGTCTACGTGGTGGGAAGGTAGTGCCACAGCCATGTGCCCAGTGCATGCACGGACCACCAGTGATGCACTCACAGACACGCAGTGCCACTGGACAGTGCTGACTGTCACACATCGCAGGCATGGCAGTGTTGTCCATGGATGGTGGCCATGCCCTATCCTTCCCATTGCATGCAATAGCATCCATGATGTAATGACACTCACCCTCATCCAGACGATGCTGCTGCTGCGGCGGCTGCTGCAGATGCTGCTGCTGCTGCTGTTGCGAGCCCATACTGCCGCCTCCTCCGCCGGCCACCCCTGCAGCACCCCTGTGCAACTCAGCCTGGGCCCTCCTCCGCTCCTCCACGCCTGTGGGAAACAAATGTTGAGAAGCACATTAGTGAGATCCAAACGCAGACAGCCCCTTGCACCAATGAGTGTGCCTGCCCACACAGCCAGACCCATGCATGACACACCTGCAAACACTGACACAGCCAACCATGGAACAACCCTCCCCATGCTCTGGCCCCAATACACAGTCATACCCTCACTGGATAATACAGGTGCATAGATGGGTCACCCACCTGGCCTAGGGCACAATGCCCCTCCTGGCACGGGACCTGGGCGTGCCAGAAGTGCCTGCTCCCTCCTGCGCAGAGTCCCACTGTAGCGGTGCCTGCACTGCTCTGCTGTCCTGCACCACCCTGTGACCTGCTCCAGTGCAGTGGCCACCTGCTGCCACACTTGGGTGCAGGCCAAGTCTATGGGTTCCCCCCCAAACAGTGGCCCATAGTGAGGCTCAACCACAGCCACTAGGTTGGCCACCTCCAAGCTACTCCACTGGGGAGCTCTCCTGCATGCCATGTTAGCAACTTGATAGTAGGCAATATGGCGCTCCGCAGTGCAGCAAACCCAGGTGGAAATGTTGCGCAATACAACCCCATCTGTCCCTATTGTGCTGTTCAGGCAGCGCCATCGGTCCCTATCGTGCTGTTACTGAACAGCGCGATAGAGCTGCACACATGCCAGACGTACAGCGCCAAGGGAGCAAAGGTCGGGCACAAGGTCATGTGTCTGGCGCAAGGCCACGCACAGCGCCATCGGACATCTACATGTCCAGTGCAAGTGGTCACCTGCGTGCCAGTGCCACAGTGGACTATTGCGCAGTTGTGCCACAGCGCCATGTGGTGACCAGCGCTGTAGCACCACTGGCACAATGGTGGCCGTGTCATGAATAGCTGACCGTGCACAGCACGTAATCAGTGTGGCAGATGCCTGCGTAAGGTACCTGGGCATGCATGGTGCTGTGTACTATGCAGTCACAGAACTGTGCCATAGGCTCAGCCGGCCCAACCGTATTGCTCAAGGTGCAACAGCGCGATATTCAGCCGTCATATGCAAATCAGCTGATCAGCCATTCAAAGGTGCAGTGGTGCGATTTGCATCCCATTAAAGTTGCTCCACTCCTAATTTGCATGCATTGCGCTATAAATGTGCGACAGTGATCTGCAGTGGCCATATTCGGTTACTGCAGGTGATAGGTGGGTTGCATGCTGTGTGATGTTATGGACTATGGTCATGGGAAAATACTGTGAACTGCACAGTCACAGGTGTTCTCTTCCACCCATACAGACCGTGACATGGCCGAGCAAGGAGGTGAGGAGGAAGACTGTTGGCGGAAGAGGAGGCCCAACTTCACAAAGGCTGAAACAGAGGCACTTTAGGAGGCCTACCTGGATGAGAAGCCACTACTCAGTGGACGGCGGGGCACCACTCAGGCCTGTGCTGCTGCATGGGAGGGGGTAGCTCGCACCGTGAACCTGCACAGAAGCCACCAGCGCTCCGTGCAGGAATGTAAGAATAAGGTGGGGACAGACAGGAGATGGGTTAAGGAGAAGGTGGCAGCACTCAGGGCGGCACGTGCTGCCACAGGTGGGGGCCAGTGAGAGGTGGCATAGCTGACCCCGGCGGAGGACCATCTTGCTGCATCCATGCAGCGCAGTGCCATCGAGGGCGTTCCAGGTGGTGGCTTCCAGACAGGTGGAAGCCCATCACTGCACGGTATGACATGGTGGGGGGTGGTGGGGGAAGGTTGATCCCATGCACTAACGTGTTCTCACTTTCTGTTACAGATCCTGTGCACCTGCAGGGGACGGTGGTGGTGGGCCCATGCACTGTGGACGTGCAGCTAGAGTTGGAGGAGGGTCCATCCACCTCTGCTGGTAGCTGGCGTGCATTGCACCAGTGTGCACGCCTGGCTGCTATCTCCGATGTCGGTGAGTCAGGTGTGGGGGGTGCCCTTCCTGTGTCCCAGTGGTTTGGCATGCAAGCATGCCAGCATGCTGTGGCTGAGGCTGTGGCACGAACCTGCACCATTGATGATGCAACAGCCGCTATGGGCAGTGACATGTGTGTGTCACAGAATGGACACACAGCAGGACAGCCCGTGCCCATGGACCTAGAGCGTTCCAACATGTGTGCCAGCACGTCAGCACAGTCCCAGGCTGTGCCTAACAGCACCGGTGGGGCAGCACTGGTGGCTGTGCAGGTCCCTGGCACTGTTGCAGACACAGCATTGGAAGGACTGGTCCCTTGGGCACAGCAGGTGGAGGGGCAGCAGCGGCAGTCACCCACCAGGTCTGGGGGTACAGGGTTCAGCGTTGGCGCATGCACACCACCTGTTTACATGCCCATACCTGGTCCTGGTGAACAGCACCCACCCTCAAGGGGTGTTGAGCATCAGGCCCTTCCATCCCCTGGGGGACAGGTTGCTGATTTGGCAGATGACCCATTTGATGAGCACACTTGCCTGCTGCGGGCATCAGTACAGCAGCAGATGCGGGTTGCAACGTCCGTGGAGGCACTGTGTGTTACTGTGGAGTGGCACAGCAGGGACAATGTGATGATCCTGGTGGAGATGGTCCAAATGCAGATGGATGTGACCACAGCCATTGACAGGCTGACCCAGGCATTGGTTGCTGTCGTGGCCACATTGGGCACCCAGTCAGGTGCCCCTGTACCACGCACCCCATGCAGTACGCTCTCCACGCCACATTCCCGGCATCGTGCGACACCCAGCCTGTTGATGCCGGGTTCTGCAGTGGGCATCCTGAGCACCCCTGGTGCAGGTATGTTCGGCATGCTGCAGACCCCTGTGCGGACAAGGTCGCGCTCGCGCAGTGGGACCCCTGGTGGTCCATCAGTGCCACCCCATATGGCCCATGCTCAGTCTGCCAGTGCGGCTGGGTCACGGCGGGGCCACCCATGCATCTGTGGTGGCCGTGGCTCAGTGCTACCTGACTGACCTGTCTCCCAGTGCGGGCCCTGTCTGGTGCTGCAATGTGTGCAATGTGTGTCTTGCTGGGCACTGCACCGGTGGGTGCCCTGCCCAACACACCGACACACGGACCACCTGCACACCCACTCGACTGCTGTTCACAGGTGCATGTGCACGATGATGCCTGCATTGTACTGTACACCAAGGTGCAAGGGTGCCCAGCATCTGACACACGTACATGGACAGTACAGGTGGTGGGTGGTTTGTGAATCTATGTTTTGACATGTTCCTGCTCTGCTGTGCAACTGCCCCTGTGCACTGTGTGCCTGGTGTGTGTGTGTCGTGTTCCATGTGGCGTGTAACTATTCACCCTCCTGATGGTGTGTTTGTGCGCCTGTGCCTTTCCTACCCCTTGCCATGCACCCTGTGTGTTACCCTGTGTGTATGTGGGTTGCGCCTAGACAGTGTTGGTTGCACATGGCCCCATGACTTACCTGTGTTGTGCGAAATGCTCCTCTATGATGGTGTCCCGGTGCAGCTGGGCCTGCCGGTTCAGTCAGGGGTCACGCCGTCCAAGGGGGGGCTGCTCATCCCCATCATCACCGGCGTCACCGGCGTCCCCATCGCTGTCCCCCTCCTCGACCTGTATGGCTATCCCACAGTCTTTGGCCATGTTGTGCAGGATACAACAGGCCAGGAATATCCCACAGGCCTTTGAGGGGCTGTACTGTAGGGCACTGCCGGAGGTGTCTAGGCATCGGAAGAGTGCCTTCAGCATCCCAAACACCCGCTTGATGATGTTGCGTGTGGTGGCATGTGCTTCATTGAAGCACTGCTGCGATGGGGTCGTGGGGCGCCGGTAGGGTGTGAGCAGCCAGGGACGGAGTGGGTATCCACTGTCACCTGTGTGGAGATAGTGTAGGTTAGTGTCATGTTCAGGTCCATATTGTCCCTAGCCCTTTGTGCCACCCCCATGGCACCTGTGGCTTGCCCACCCGTCCCCCAACTTTGCCGCTCCTACATGCATACTCACCCACTAGGTGTCCTGTGGGGATGTCCCCACTCTCGCAAATCGATGGCACAGTGCAGACTGGTGCCATATGAATGAATCATGTGCTCCGCCAGGGTGCGTGGCACAGACATTGATGATGCGCCCAGTGGCATCACACACCACCTGGCAGTTGACACTGGAGTACCCCTTCCAGTTGTGATATGTGGCCCCATCGGGGCCAGGTGGTGTGCGAATAGCCACATGGGTGCAGTCTATTACCCCTAGCATGCCAGGCGTATGTGCTACCCTGTGGAACTCCTGTATGTTTGCTGTCGCTCTGCCATGGTGCTGGGGAAATGGATGTACTCCATGGCGTGTGGCAGCAGTGCACTGAGGGTGGAAGAGGATGCGTGGCGTGGCCAACTGGGTTGTGCCTGTGGTGTCCCCAGTTGGTCTCTGGAAGGTACCCATGGCGAGCAAACACATGCAGGCTGTTACCTTTGTCTCCACTGACAGTGCGTGACTCCGTCGTGAGGGTGCCTGCCTCATATCACTGCACAGCTCACAGAGCCACCTCAGTATTGCCCTGTTCAGGTGGTACTGGCCCACAATCTCGACATCTGTATACAGCTCAAAGCTGATACGGGCACGGTACTGCCTGTTGGGGGCGTACCACCGACGGGCCCTTCCACGGCCACGTCCCCCTGCAGCATGCCTTCTCACCCCCCTCACTACAGCTTCCATGTGGAAGGTGGCACTGTCCATCTCCCTGGCTTGTGTCCCCCCCGCTGTCCTGACTGCTACCTCCACTGCACCGGGTACACCCACTGGGCTCCAGACTCTGTGGCCCCACACGCCTTCGTCTGCCACTATTCTGCCCTGCCTACTCCCTGGCCTGCACTGGTTGCTGCTGTGGCCTGCTCCCTGTTGCTGCCTCATGAGCATTCCCTGTCGGGTTCTTGCGCCTCATCCTTGAGCCTTTTTATTTTGGCTCATTTCCGCCGTAGCGCAACTTCTGGCTATTCCACTGTTGCGCATTGCGCAAGCCTATGAATATCACATTGCGCTCTTTATGCATGGATCCACCCCCTTCGGTTGCGCATGCCTTCATTTGCATTGTGCTGTTGCTCAGCATGTTTTCAGTGGTGCAACTGCATCCCGCTGAATATCACGGAATGGTGCATTTTTGGACTTGCGCTGGCGCACCCCTTTTGAATATCCGGGCCCATGTCTTTTAGTTACATAAAGCACTCTGAACTCTAAAGGCCATTACAGCACTTGCTGCTGTGCACATTGACAGATGGGACCTCAGTTTCACGTCTCATCCTAAAGATGGTACCTCAGAAGTGCAGCACCTCCCTTGTGCGGGTACCCTAGCAATAGGTAGGTGCAGAACAAATACAGAGATCAAGTCGGGTCTTTAGGTTTTGCAGCAGGTAGGGCAAATGGGCACATGCACATTGACTTGGGTCCACACCTTAATTAAGCTAATTTTGGGCTTATGCACCCAATATAAAAGAATCCATTTGAGGCAGATGCAGTATAGAGTAGGGACACAGCTTATGGGTGGTCTACCTCAACATTGGTAGCTGGGTGACTTCACAGCAGGGGCCTGAGGTGAATACCAAGAGACTACCCACTCCTTTTGAATTCAGATTAGTAAGTTACCAATCCAGGCTGAAATAAATATGTTTATTGTTACAATTATCCCTTTGGGGGGGGGGGTTCATGGTGTGCACATGCCATGTTTACAGAGCATTGTGTACTATGCCCATTATGGCAGAAAGCACTCCATGACAAGAGTGCAGAGATCCAGAAACTCACTGCAATGTAAGCTCCTGCCCACCACCATCAGCACTGCTGGAATTTGAACTAGCATTTCACAGTAGTACTATCAAAGTGAGGGGAAACATACAAAACCTAGAATTTGTCAGCAGGAAAAGACCACTTGCACCACCCAGTCTGCCCACATGTCCCCTGCCTAATCTGTCTCTGCAGACCTTATCTGGTCTCCGTCGACCCTCCTGCCTATTTTCTAATAAACCCCTACTGTATGTCCATCCCTCGCATGATTGAAGCCCTCCATTTTTTTTAGCCTGTACCATTTCTGCTGCCAGTGTGTCTGTTCTAAACGCCTACCACCCTTTCAGTGAAGAAATAGTTCCTCACATCTCTCTTGAACTCCCCCCCTTCATTGCATGACCCTGATCCTGGTGCTCCACCTCATTTGAAAGAACTCCCCCGCACCCTGTTCACTCTCTCTCTACCCCCTCCTCTTTTTGAGTGTGTACATATTGAGATCCCTCAGTCTCTCCTCATAGGGCTTCTAATGCAACCCCTGCACCATTTTAGTTGCCCTCCTCTGGACTGCTTCCACCCCATCTATATTCTTTCTGAGGTGTAGTCTCCAAAACTGGACACAGTATACCAGGTGGGGTCTCACCAATGAGCGGTACAGTGGCAACACCACCTCCCTCCTCCTGCTGGAGATGCCCTTTCCTATTTACCCTAGCATCTCACTGCTTTGTCACACTACCCTGCCACTTTAAGGTCCTCAGATATGATAACCTAAAGGTCTCTTTCCTGCTTAATGACTGTCAGTACCCCCACCATCCTATGCTTAGCTACTTGGTTACTGTGTCTTAGGTGCATGATTTTGCACTTTTTGGCATTAAACACCAACTGCCATGCTTTTGACCACTCCTCAAGATTCACAAAATCCCTGCTCACTCTCTCACCCCCTTCCTGAGTGTCCACCCTGTTTCAGATTTTGGTGTCATCTGCAGAAGTGCATACTTTCCCTACCAGTTATTCTGCAGTGTCACCTATGAAGACACTGAAGAGGACTGATCCCAGTCCTGAGGTACCCCACTGGTGACTCTCCCATCATTTGAAAAAAACGATTTGTCAAGCATGGGCTTTGAACCTGCTAGACAGTATAACAATCTGCAGTGAGAGGGATTTGCATGCTAAGACGCATTGGCTGGAGGGTAGAGGGAACCAGTGGGTGGAAATTAGTTACTGCAGTGTGCAGCCAGTAAACATCCTGCTTAGCCCCCAGGCAGAGCACTGGAGCCTCTGACTCCAAAAGGTTATATGACCAGCGCTAAAAGATAAGCCAAGTTGGAATTGAACTGCTGTACCAGTTAAACAGTACCTATGTACTTCAACATGTAGTTTTATTTAATACTTATTCAATCATCCCAGTTTACTAGAGAATACAATTTCACCTTTCCTTTCCATGTTTTAGAACACATCTTAATAGTCTATCCAGAAAGGCCATTTATAATTATTCCTCAGCCACTCACTGACTCTCACCACTGCTCATTCTTCAGGCTGTAACCTTGACATCTCACAGATGTACTCAAACAACTTGGCTCCCATCCAGAATGATCCTGCTTACCTATTACGGGGTTCAGTGGTTTGCCCCCATATGGCAGGACCCCAAACAGTCACTATATGCTAGCTGACCACTCTGGGAGAAAT
Organism: Neoceratodus forsteri; assembly: GCA_016271365.2. Lineage (NCBI taxonomy): Eukaryota > Metazoa > Chordata > Ceratodontiformes > Ceratodontidae > Neoceratodus > Neoceratodus forsteri. The sequence continues at coordinate 1,775,738,651 of CM057450.1, read as the reverse complement.
CCTAAGATGTTAGAGGCAGCTTGGAGGGTCAGCTGGCTTTTTACAGCCACTGAGTGGGTGGGGTGATCAGCCATCGTGCACATTGGGGTGTGGAGTTTTGCACTTGTAATGTCCTGTGACCTCCCCCACTTATTGCCTTTGGACACCTGCTGCATCGTTATGTGAGTGGGAAGGTGGCTGACATCATGTTACCATGATGTCTGTGTCACACTACATTCCAGCACAGCAGGCAATAGTACAGAAGGTGGACCAACACCATTGCCCGGGCTTGAGCATGATACATCCACATAATGCTTTGCCCCCACCCAGGACTGGGTATTCAGGAAAGGGACACAAATTCAGGTCTCCCACATAGCAGTGCAGTGCTCAATCAGCCAGAACCATTGGGCCAGGTCAGAAAGTAATTTAAAAAATAATTAACTGTTTCCAACACTTCATATTGCCTTTGTTAATGGCAGCTTGACATGACCACAAACTGTAATATCACAAACACTGCAATTGTGAGGTCCCAGTGCCCAGTGGACATAGTTTTATCCTATCTGGCATCCTGCCTACCTTCCAAGCACTGTCCTTTAAAGTACCCCCCACCACCGTAACTCTTCCTGGCATTGTATGTTCTATGTGCCAGAGGCCCAGTGCAAGTAGTGTTCACACTACAACCCCCAATCATCCCCCCACCCTTACACACACACACAGTGGTAGATCTCAGTTTGTCTGAAGCATTGGGTGGGGGGTGATCTGCCTAGCACCAGAAGTGATTGTAAGCAGACTGTGACAAAGATCACTCAATGATGCCAGGACTGCTCCTCTTGCCCCCGCCATGGTGATGGATGGTGCTGCAAGAAGAGTGGACTAAGCTGCTGGGGTGAGGGGTTGAAGGCTGTCACCACTAGAACTTTGACTCATAACATACAGGGATGGGGGATGCTTTAGAGGAGGTAAGGGGGTGATATGGTAAAAGATAAGGGGGAAGCAGGCAGGATTCCAGATAGTATATCTAAAACTATTCCTCTGAGAAATGGAGCACCTGTTGCTGACACCCCTCCTACAGGTATGTCGGTGTATGTGCCAGGTTTCTGACCACAGGACTGGCATACCAGTGCTAGAAAGGGTTCCATGAGAAACTCACAACCAAGCTCATTCAACTAAAGTTTATCCCACAACCCCCCACCCCCCAAGAAGCCTGTCAGTGCGAGGCAAAAATACAATTTTAGAGAAATTGGTTTGGTTGTGAGTTTCTCCTGCTGGTGATGTCACTGTGCTTCGTTCTATGGGAACCTGTCACTGAATCTGACTTAGTTATTTCGCTTCAGTAAATTTGGAATGCAGCATCTGCAACATGTAGTGCTGTGCTTTACTGCTTTGTGCCTTAAGTTGTGGCCATTGGCATTTTTTATGTCTTTCTGCAAGCTTCAGCTGGCATTAATTCAGGGACACTGGTTTACCGTGATTGCGAAAAGGCAAATTCCGTTTCGCACATAGTAAAAACCGATATTGACACCGGTGTCTGCCAAGCCAAAATCCGTTTTTGCCGGTGTTTTGTTTTGTGCACTTTATTTAACAATTTTTAACCAATGTTAACATGCATTTTAGCAATTTTTACCTCCACTATTATACATCTATCCATCCTTGTACCAATTAAAGTTATTGTAGGTACAAGATGTGATGGCAGCAGCAGCACTATGGCCCACATCCTTCAGGTTCAGTATTAGCAACAACACTATGGCCCCCACCTCCCTCCAGTGTGACAGAAGCAGCAGCACTGCAGTCTCCCATCCTGCAGGTGTGACAGCAACAGTACTACGTTCCCCATCCCTCAGGTGTGATGGCAGCGAATCAGCGCTATGGTCCCCTTCCCTCAGGGGTGATGGTGGCAGCACCACCAATACTTCCAGCTCCCTCCAACACAGTGAATACAGTCAGCCCTGGAAAACAAACAAACACTGCACGTATGCACACACCTAAATAAATCCTGGTTGAATGTACCATTATTTTTGTACTGTGTTCAATGCTACATTATGGAAAGGGCATAGGGTATTGCCAATGCTGGCTCTGTATGCCTTTTCATGTCACCAGGTACTTAAATAAAAGAGACAAGCTAAATTAAATAAACTACTGTTTATAAATGTGCAGAAAGTGGTGCAAAAAGTAGAAACAGTCCAAAAGCATATACATTAAAATGTGCAAAATTTATAATCAGCAAAAATTAATGCGATAAGGATAAACCAAATACTGTAAGAAATAACATTTAAAATGTATATAAAATAGTAAAAGTGCAGAAACAGTGGAGAAAACTAACATTTTGACTAAACATACATACATTAAAATGTGCAAACGTGAAACAAAATAAACTGTGCAAAAGAATCAGTTAATCTAAAGCCCTTACAATTTAATTGAACATTTTGTTAACTAACAAAAACAGCTAAGCAGTGGCAACCAATACATAAAGTACCCTATTTATTGAACATTAACATTGAAAATACTCGCAAATTGTCCACCCGCAGGTTTCTCCTTTGATCCATATGGATCTGACCATATACAGAAAATGACCTTTCAACATCAGCACTAGACACTGGGACCCAAATTGCCTGCTGGGCAGCTCTAGCCAGCACTGGTAGCTGAGGCTCCACAGACTTCCAGTACTGACCCAGATCAAAGTCCAGCTTTCTGGCAAGTCACTGAGGTCTTGTCTTATAGATCCCAATCCTTTTTCAAAGCTGCCGTATTGTGAAGTCCAAACATTGGAATGTCCTCTGGTATTGATTGTAGTCCTTGTTCAGTTTAGGCAGATTGAATGGGTCTAGTATCGACATGCCTTGAAAACTGTAGCGAAGGATTTGACCCCATATGCTTGCTGTAGTTTGTTTAGCGCTACACTGAAAGCTTTTGAAATACACAAACTTGATCCTGCTTGGTCTGGCCTCTAAGCTGATGAAGCTGCTCATCAGTTCTCTCTCCAAAGCCATCGGTCTTTAACACACCAGCCTCAAATCTGTTCTTGATTGCCATTAGTGTATCATAGATAGACACAGCCAGTGGTTTACCTTTCAGTTGCAGCATGTGTATTGTCTCTATTATGTCCACACTATTTTCTGCAATAAATGTAGTCTGAATTTGGAGCTCTCCCATCCATTCGGTGAATAAGTTGCGCAGCGATTTCAATGAATTCGCATCACTTTGGTCTTCCTGCAAGAAATCTCGTAAATATTGCAAGTGGGTGGCATGGTATTTCACAGCCTCAAACCATGTGTTCCAGCGTGTCAGTACTGGGACAGGAGGTAAAGTGTTGTTCTCCACCCCCAACTCTGTGAGGAATGCCAGGTACTCCTTTTTTCATTTTGGGGACTGCTGGAACACATATTTAATCTCTTGGCGACCAGTTTGTTCACTAACTCAAAATAGGTAGATCCACGTATTATCTCCTACAAGTGACAGGACATGTGCCCAGCAACCGACATGGATGACATGGTCCCCAATAACTCCCTGTAATGCATCATTGAAACATTTAATCATGTATCAGGCATTGTCAGTGACAAAACCCACAACTTGTTCCATCTCCACCTCATATTTCTGCAGAGTTTTTAAAACGACTTGCGCAACAGTTGAATGGTTCACTGCGACCAACTCCATGGTATTTGCAATGTAAGATTTACCACTATCGATAACAAAAACAATGTTCAGTACACACCGAGCATCTGAATCTGTGGATTCATCACACATCACTGTGATGCTCTTTCCTTTCACTTGTTGGTGAATTGACTCCTCCATCTCATTCTGCAGTTTTGGCAGGTAGTTCTGACGGAGAGTGTCTGCCTTTGGAAGTGCATCTATACTTTCCCATCCAGTCTCTGAGGCAGGGTTGATCAAGTTTCTCAATTGGAATATTGGCCCCACACCAAACCCTCAATGTGTCGAGAACTGTTTCTTCCCTTGAAGAAGCAGCAGAAGTGGTGGCGTTGAAACTCGTTTGTAATGTTACCTGTCTGTTCTCACTTTTCTCTTTCTGGCTCATGTTTTTTAAATGCTTCTTGCTGTTGCAGTGGTCTACAACGGTATCCTTCCGGATGTGGTCCACTGGATGGGCACAAAACCAGCAGAACATTTTCCCTCCATCTTCATACATTCCCATTGCCTTGAACTGTAGTGCATGGTCTTTCACAGTAATGCTGGAGATTTTTGCCATCTTTCGTGGTGGTGGTGTTGCCATCTTGATGGTGTAGAAATGCGATATTTCCAAAGAACTAAAAGTGACAAAGCAAAAAAAAAAACACATAGTAAGGAATAGTTCTGCAACATCAACAAAGCATTCACAATTTTAGCATGGAAGACCCACTAGTGGGCAAAAGAAAGCAAACTGTACCTTTACGGTGGTCTTGGATACACTTGCAGATCACGTCCAACAGCACTTCAAGGCCTGAAATCATAATTGAAATGTTTACATGTGGCTCAAAGAAAATATACATAACTGTTAAAAGATCATCATCCATCCTCATCCTCATCAATGCATTCTCCAATCACAGCTTGCCACCAACACCCACACCTACTTACTTGAAGAGTGGTGCAAAGGAATAAGCATGACTGCATGAGGTGCTGGTAGCAGTGTTGGCAGGTGGTTCAACATCAGCATGAATTTGCAGTGCACAGGCATGGTGTTTGTGAAGACTTCACAGACTCCCAGCAAGATGGAGCAGCAGTCTTTTGACGATTCTTCAGGTTAGACAGCAGCAGCACTGCAGCCCCCACCCCTAAGGCGTGGCGGCAAGTGCAGCCCCCAACCCTCAGGTGTGATGGCAGCAAGTGCAGCCCCCACCCCTCAGGCGTGACGGCAGCAAGTGCAGCCCCCACCCCTCAGGCGTGACGGCAGCAAATGCAGCCCCCACCCCTCAGGCGTGACGGCAGCAAGTGCAGCCCCCACCCCTCCGGTGTGACAGCAGCAAGTGCAGCCCCCACCCCTCCGGCGTGACAGCAGCAAGTGCAGCCCCCACCCCTCAGGCGTGACGGCAGCAAATGCAGCCCCCACCCCTCAGGCATGATGGCAGCAAGTGCAGCCCCCACCCCTCAGGTGTGACGGCAGCAAGTGCAGCCCCTACCCCTCGGGCATGACGGCAGCAGAGGCAGAATGACGGTACTCACCCAATGCCACGTACTAAAGCTTGACAGAGCTCAGACATGAATTAAGCCGAACCACCGGACGCCAAGGTGGACTCCGTCGGTTCAGTCCCTAACATCTAGCTGCCTGGATTGGTTTATTATATATAAACAAAGTGCATCCAATTAAAACAAATCCAAAACTGATTAATGAGGATTGAGGATGCTAATGGAGAGATCAGCAATCTGTACCGGACAATAAACCAATCAGGAATTGCACCCACAGTAAATTGGGCACTTTCTAACTTGCCCTTATGAAAATGGAGCCTCTTAGTTTTCATGTCAGAGCTCAAACTCAGGGAAGGTGTTCCACCAGCAGAGGTACAGTCGCCCATATCCACCGTGTAGTTCATGGCTTCATCTCCGCTATCCCCCCCTGCAGTCAGCAGAAATAAATTGATCTTTGCACCCAATCACCAGTTTAGTGATCACTCAGGTGCAAAGATTATTTTTTAATATAGTGCCTGCAAGGGGGGGACCAGAGAGGTGAAACCCCAATCCGTACAGTGTCAGGGCTTCACCTCTGCTGGTAGTTCACCTTTAAGAATTTATCAATTCTCTGTAGTTCCCCAACACTTCCAAAAATATTCCATTAGACATTCCTGCAAAAGTTCAACTTAAGTGGTAAGATTATTACATGCAGTTATACAGTTTATCAACTTGTCTTTGTTTAGCCCCTAGGTAATCCGATGCCTACATCCTCCACAATTGATCATGGAAACCAAGGAGGAAAATCTGCAGTTGACAGTTTTGAAGGGCACAGATTAGACATGGAATGGTTTATTTAATTATTTAGTTTGATGTGGCTTAATAAAGTTATTTTGTCTGACTGTGTCTGTTATTCTACATGCACACACACACACACACACACACACACACGCACACACATGCACAGACACACACATGCACAGATATGCACAGACGTGCACGAACATGCACAGACACGCATGCATATACAGACATGTGCACGCACACACGCACACACACACGCACATGCGCACACACACACACACACATACAGACGCACACACACAGATGCACACACACAGATAATGACACATTTTATACACATTTTGTACTGTATTTCTTTCATGGAGAGTACAACCAACAAAATATAAAACATGCATCAAACCACCAACCACCAGAGCATGGCACGGACCCGGCAGCCTGGCATGCATGCTGGGAAAAAATGGTTCTGCGCCAGTATGCCTGTTCACCCCTCCCACCCAGGCCAGAACCATTTTTCCCGGCATGTGACCAGTCCGCCCAGCCCGTACGCCTGCTGACCATCAAACCACCAACCACCAGAGTGTGGCACGGACCCGGCAGCCTGGCATGCATGCTGGAAAAAATGGTTCTGCGCCAGTATGCCTGTTCACCCTCCTCCCAGGCCAGAACCATTTTTCCCAGCATGTGACCAGTCCGCCCAGCCCGTCCGCCTGCCGACCATCAAACCACCAACCACCAGAGCGTGGCACAGACCCGGCAGCCTGGCATGCATGCTGGAAAAAAATGGTTCTGCGCCAGTATGCCTGTTCACCCCTTCCTCCCAGGCCAGAACCATTTTTCCCAGCATGTGACCAGTCTGCCCAGCCCGTCCGCCTGCCGACCATCAAACCACCAACCACCAGAGCATGGCACGGACCCGGCAGCCTGGCATGCATGCTGGAAAAAAATGGTTCTGCGCCAGTATGCCTGTTCACCCTCCCTCCTCCCAGGCCAGAACCATTTTTCCCAGCATGTGACCAGTCCGCCCAGCCCGTCCGCCTGCCGACCATCAAACCACCAACCACCAGAGCGTGGCACGGACCCGGCAGCCTGGCATGCATGCTGGAAAAAAATGGTTCTGCGCCAGTATGCCTGTTCACCCCTCCCTCCCAGGCCAGAACCATTTTTCCCAGGATGTGACCAGTTCGCCCAGCGGATCAATCTACTGGCATTACTTTTGGTACACAATGATCATCATCATCATTAAAAGTTTATTGTTCAGCATAATAATAAGCCATTACAATATTCTAAAAAGTAAAACTAAAAAGTAAAACTAGAACACAAATACATACGTAGCATACAGCAGCACAGTTAGAGCTTCAATATTAGATACACGAAATTACCTTTGTGTTGCAGGCTTATATCAAAATGCAACAAACAAAAGGAAATAAATATACCAAATCAGTTTGACTCTAACACTGCTGGCACTCAAGATCTATTGTAAGAACCTTGTGTCAAAACAATAACCTTCTGGTAGTATCTCAGCAGCAGCAAGAGAAATCAATTTATATTTGAGTCTGCCAGCTGTTCCTATTAAATACTAAAGCTAAAACATACTATATAACAGAATTAAACAGTCATATCAACCAACATATCTTACAGATTAAGGGAGGCCAAAGCAATACCTAAAGTGCCTAAGACAGCCTCTGTCTTATAAACCCCAGATATAGTGAAAGAACAGGACCTTTTCAAAGGTTTTCACAATACCTTACAGGGGGGGTTCCTCTTCCAGGTTCAAATCAGTGGCTCGTAGCTATGAGTGCGCAATTCTGACTTGCCTTCTTTCATTCACAGACTCGGAGTTCTATGTTACAGTATTTAACAAACACAATCACAGTAACATTTTACTAAAAAAGAGAGAGGGAGGAACAATACTTAATGTGCTGCACTCCTGTAATTCGTCGGGTCAGCAAAAGAAACAGCCGATCCATTAAGACATCAACCAAACGGCATTACCGTGTTCTGTTCCCGAAGCCAGTGTGCAATGGGGAACAAGGGGTCAATAGCGAAAGCCGCTACTAAAGTCCCCACTTTATCTCCAACTGAAAAATAGCACTAGTAGCACACAGTCCTGCTAATAGCACATAAATTAGTGAGACACAGAAAAAAATAGATAAAATACGGAGACTTTTGGTTTAATCCTGCTGCCCCCCCCACACAACAAAAGCCAATGCAGTATCATTGCAGCGCCCTTTCTTACAACCCACATTTCAGAAAACACATATAGCTGTGGTTTAAACATTTTTTGCACTTACTACACAGCACTCCAGCCAAATGTTCATGTCAGCATAGAGGGACAACAGCAGCAATTCTAGAGCAGCAGGAGAACCAGCAAGAAGGCAGACTGCACGCTTTGCTTCTCCTTTTAAAGCCCAAGATCACGGCAACTCCGTGAACAAACGCTAGTTCTGTTTTGACGCCGAAAATCCGCGGGCCAATCAGGAATACACATTTTTTCCTGTTCCTCCGTGAAAACGGCAAACCAGTGTCCCTGGGCATTATGAACCTCTGTCTGAATGCCTATGCCACAACAGTACAACGTCATGGAATTTTTTTTTCACTCTGAATTGTATATGTAGAGCTTGACCGGGATCGCCTCGATTCATTTACAATCAGGGAGCTTTTCAAAAGGCTCATTTATGATTTAGTAACCTGGTGGAAAAAAAATCACTTCAGATGAGCCTCTGCCTTTGACTGGTGACCTTTCTTGGCAGGCGCTTGCCAGTTGGGCCTGCCGGCGGGCCGGGCCACGCATTGTTTTTTTTAAATTTTATTTTCTCCCAGTCCGTCCTCGCATCACGTTTGGGAAGTAGGGAGTCAGTGGTGGCGAGCAGAGTTGGGCACAACAGAGTCAGTGCTGGTCTGTAAGGATCGAGTTCTGACATGCTTGCTGCTGTCCCAGTCCCCGCTCAGTCAGCATACGGTCCTAGGCTACACCTAACCAGGCCTCACTTGCCCCTCCTCCATCTCCCGATACAAGTTTTTTGCTTATATGTTGATTTGCTCCGCTCCCCCACTTGCTTCATGTACCTGTGTGTGCAAGTGAGTAACTTTTATTCTGCAAACTGATGTCTGCAAGCACAGTAGCTAATTTTTTTATATGCTGGGAAACGGAACCTGAGGGAACCTCTGAACCCACGTCTGCTCTGCTCTCCGTCTCTCTCCTAACAACACTGCGGCGGTGACTATGCAGCGTGCATTTACATACTTACACCACATGACTTGGCTAGTCAGCTTCTTCTGCATACCATGTACCCCCCATTCTCAGAGTCTCAGGGGCGAGTCATGACACTACTGGTGAAACAGGAACAGCAGGGACAGCCAGCAGTAAGTAATTTAAAGCAGCCGCTTTTAAATAGTAACTTCAGTACATATTTTGCCATTTGTTTTGTGCCATATTAGCACGCAAGTGTGGCCATTTTCGGGGGCCCCCTATGGTGGGGGGCCTGGGGCATTTGCCCCATTTGCCCCCCTCTTATTCCGGGCCTGAATATTAGTAGCACTATAACTGGCTTCAGCAGTCTGGAGGCATGCTGACTTAGTATCCAGCAACCTTGGTGAAATGGACCACACAAAAAACAGCATTAAATAATACCATTTTATCAACTTTGTTACAAAACCTGGAACATATATAGTATTTATAGCAATGTTTACTGACTGGTGCCGTCTGTTTTACTTGTGAAAACCATTGCACATGATCTTTACAACTTTGGAGAAATGGGTCTTTTAAGTTTGCTGACAGTCATTACTAGACTTTGAGCTCCCTACATGACATCATCAGCAGCTCTTTACTGACACCTGCTTTTATTGCACAGGTAGTGCAATGAAAGTTACAAAATGGCTAATAACTTTAAAACCAAGTAACATAAAAATCTAGTTTTTTTGGTATGAGATTTACTGGGAGCATGCTTATTTGGATTCTGCAGTGTAGCACTTTTGGCGTCAGTGGCTCTTTAAATGTGACATGTGAAGTGATGAACTAAGACATCATGATTCTGGTGCTGCATGATGTTACCAAAATGTAATATTTAAACTATGTACATGTATTTGAATGAGTACTTTAGCTGGGACTTGAACCCAGGCAGCCCAGAATACCATGCCGGTTGTGCAACCAGCTGCTCTACCAAGGCAGCTGGAAGCTGGGATGTCCCAAGGCACATTACCCTTTTTCTAATGCACAACCTGGTGCTGAACAGATAATTACATTTTCAATCACAAGAGTGTGGTGTGCAAATTTTATGGAACTCATAGGAACAGAAGAGAGAAAGAAGTAAGTGCCATAGCTGGGACTTGAACCCAGGCCACCAGGAATACCATTCCAGTTACACTGCCAGCTGCGCCACCAAGGCAAGTAACTGAAGACTTTCTGTCTGGTTCACTGATTGATTATTACCTCCTTTTGCTCTGAGCTGAAGTTTAATGCCAAAAAGTGCAAAGTAATGCACATAAGAGTCAGAAACCTGAGAATGGAATACAGGATAAGGGGTGCTGGGAGTGGAGGAGCACAGAATGATGGAAGAAAGAGACCCAGGGAGGTTAATAATGAAGAACTTAAAAAAGCATTGTCACAGTGAATGAGGGCTGTGGACAAAGAAAACTGGATGCATAAGGAGGGGATCAGTAGCAGAAGGGATGTGATACTGCCCTTCTGTAGATCCTTGGTTATACCTCACTTGGAGTACTGTGTGCAGTTTTGGAACTCACACTTAAAGATGAACAGAAAGAAGCTAGAGGTGGGGCAAAGAAGGGTGACCAAAACGATACTGGGGCAACAGGGGAGGTCATATAGAGAGATGCTAGAAGTAGGAGTATATTTTATTCATTATGGGAGGCTGTGCACAGAAGTGCTCAATTTACATGCGATTCATGCGTATTTTGCCTGCATGCCTACGCGGCCCCAGACAGGAACAGGGTGCATAGATTCATGACTGCAAGCAACTGCAGGGCACCTGTCCACAGCCCTACCCCCCCAGCATGCAGGCTCATGGGGGGTGGATAGGTGTGGAGTGGTGGACCCGGCCAAGCATCCAATCAGATGCCTGACCTGGGTCCCAGAGTGTATCCCTTGTGCCACGGGAGTAGGGGCATGTGGAAAGGCACAGGTCAGTGTTCAACAATGTACAGGCACTCACCTGAATGGCTGCCCTCAGCCCTCCCCATCCCCCAGTGGGTTGGAGCATCATGGATTGGCGAATCCCAGTCCCACAGTGGCCAGCAGGTGACATCCGTGGAGGTGCTGAATGGGTCATGGCAGGGTCCTTGGGGCATAGCTCGCACACACTGGTGCGTAGTACTCTGCACTTTTGTGCATTTCGTGGAGTGCGGGCATGCTCTTGACAACCCTCTAGTCCAGCCCTGGTGTGAAGCAGCATAACTGGTCAGGGGATCCGGCGCACGACTGGCAGGCCCACTGTTTGTGCATGCCGCTGAACCCCCACTACATGGGATTCACATGTAGGGCTGCCTACATGCCTCAGTTACGTGGCGCATAGGCACTACGCACTTTTGTACATAGAGCTGTACATGAATATGGATAAACTAAATGGAGCGAAGTTCATTTTCAATGGGGTCCTTAGTACAAAGATTGCAATACATTTCAAGAACATATACAGCAGTCAAAAAGACAGTAATATATCAGATATCAAAAATATATAAAACTCAGTACATAATCCATTAGCCCCAATTATTTATTTATTGAATTTTGTTGACCTAGTAAGCCCACTGGGTCTAGAAGTCCCTTTTACAGGGGCGACCGGGGGAGGGAGGATACAAATGGTAAGCAACTGAAACTGAACCAGATTAAGCTGTTGGTGGTATTTTTAGTGAATGGGAGAAATTTGGCCAGGACACCGGGGAACTTCCCCTACTCTCCAGTAGGGGGAACCTCTGGTCATGCTATGTGCTGGCCAGTCTTCCTGAGTCCATGGAGGAGACGGTTGTGTTTTTGGAGGGGAGAAAGCCTCTCCCACGAATGTTTCTACCTCGTCTACTCCTGCTACCTTATCTTCAGAGCCTATGGATGGTGTGGTTTTAACCGAACTGATGAATGCTGCTCCTCACCCGATTCAGGTTTCTTCACAGTCCCCGGTACAGCCTAAGCTATTTTTGCACCCACCTGGCGTGGTCGCCAGAGACCAAGTGTTGTCCCGCCTTTCATTTCTTCGGCAGGAAAAGGCAGAACAGCTTCAGAAATTACGGGACTTGGATGTGGCTCTTGACTCGATTTCTGTTCCGTTGGATACCACTGTTCTGGCTCCGGATCTTGCTGTATCTACTCGACCCTTACCTCTGGCAGACTGTAGCCTGGAAGTACTGTGTTTGAGCGCAACCAAGGAAAACGTCTTGCTGGAGGCTGGCAGTAAGGACGGGCCTGTTCCCGTGTGCCTACAGCCTCAGGACTCTAACACTGATTTGTTATATCCTCTGCCTGTAGGGCGACGTCTCGGGCCAGGAAAGCCATCTGTGCCTTCTGTTACAGCTTTACCAGAACAGTTTGGTATGACTTCGTCTACTCTGCCTCAGCACCCTCTCAATTGGAGTGATCTTGTTGATCCTGACGTGGGTTCTATTGAGTGGACCCCTGAACAAGCACTTAAGGATGCGGGATGGGTACAGGTGCCTTCTGGATCTTGGACCCCAGAGACTCAGGATCGCTTCTTTCAGAAAATGGCAGCAGCTTCCTCCTCTTCAGTGGCCACTGACGCTGCACAAGACCTGAGCTCCAACTTGCCCCGGGGTAATGACTCTGTTTTATCTATTGTTTCTAATGCATTGTCTCCTCCTGCTGTTTCAGTTGGCCCTACTGATGTGCCTCAGCAGTCAGCCGCTCCAGAGGCAGTCTCTGCAGTTAAAGACCCTGTGGTAATGCTACCTGGTGCACCAGCCCCTAATCCTCTGTTTAAGTTGGCTGACCTCTTTTCGTCTAGGGGCGAACCGGCCCCTAGGCGCAATGCGGTCCATCTCCTTTACAAAGGGGGTTTGGAGGATCCTCCTACTAGAGTATTTGTTGCTAGGGACCTTTTGAACAAATCAATGCATTACCTCTCTTCTGAGATTTATGCTCTTATAGGGTTAGGTAATGGGAACTTTGACGTTAGTTTTAAGCATATTTCTAATTTAGATAGGTTCTGGGTTCAGTATCATAACCTAAAGAATACGCTGGTTTGGATCCCTTTTCATGCAATTCCCCTCACCAGACCTTTGATCAAAACGATTACGGTTATGTTTAAAAATGAAGGGGTACAGCTGGAGGATATATTGTTTTGATTGAGGCAACGTTGTGAAATTTTATATAAATCTTTCCTGACTTTAGATAGTGAACAAATCTGGGATGGTGGCTGGAAGGTGAAAGTGAAATTGCATTCTACCAATATGGGCCCAGTGCATTTACCCAGTACTTGTTTTCTCGGGAAGGATAGGGGTTCCATTTTTTATAGTGGGCAGCCCAGGTACTGTTTTAAATGTGGTTCCAGGTTACACCTTAGTTCTGCTTGTGATACCATGAGATGCAGTCATTGTTTAGATTTTGGTCATGTCTCCTCTGCATGCGTGAATTTATTTAAATGTAATTTGTGTGAACAGATGGGGCATGCTTATGGCCGCTGCCTCTAGGCTGCTCATAACAGGGATGACTGCCCCAATCAAGAGGGTCTTATTAATTTGGCTCAGCACCAACATGCGCTGCGAGTGTCTGCACCTGAGAACAAGCCTGGAAACCCTGACTGGTCTGTTCCAACCGCCTCTGCTGCTCAGGTTCCTGACCCCTGCATGACTGTTGATGATGCCCCTGCAGAATTAGAACCAGATGCCCTATTCTTGACCCCTGCTCCTGCTGTTGATTCCCCTCCTGGGATTGTAGAAGCTATGCCCCCACCCCCACCCCCAGGGCCTGTGACTCTTCCCTTTCAATTAGTTGCTACTAAAAAATGACCCTGGCAAGGGCGGAAGGGTTCCCAAAAACTTAGGCAGGTAGAGGTGGCTCAGCAGTCTGCATCTTCCTCTTGGAAGAAAGGGAATAGATATGCAACTCTTCCTTTAGAGGACACAGAAGGGGAGACTGATGATGATGGGACTGATGCCTGTTCTGTGACCTCGAACACTGACACCGAACAGGGTAATGATGGTTCCATTGCCAAAAGAACCAGACAAAGGTGTAAACCACCTTGATCTGTTTCTTTAGCTTTCTTTGCTTTATTTTCCTTCTTCATGCACACTCTCACTTTAAGCACCCTTAATCTTAATAGCATTAAAAGTCTGCAAAAGCGAGCAGGTGCTATACTTTCTTTACGTACTTTGCGCAGTGACATCATATGTTTACAAGACACTCATCTTAAAATGTTTTTTTGATCTCCATCAGACTTCCTGAGACTGGAACCTGGGTCCCTCCTTTTGGTCCACCGGTACTGATACCTGTGATGGGGTGGGGGTTCTATTTACCAACCCAGACCTCAAGATCTCCAGATTAGTTGATATTCACCCTAGTAGAGCCCTTTTATTGGACATCTCCTACTCTGCAGTACGCGTTCGTCTAGTTACAATCTATGCTCCACAAACTAAAGCATTGAGAGTTGCTTTGTTTAAAGAAATATGACCTTTCTTAAACACCTCTCGTCTTCTTCTTTGGGCTGGTGATTTTAATTGTAGGCTTTCTAAGACTGATAGGGGCCTACAAACTGATAAAATGTTTAGTGGCTCTGTTTTTCTGAACACTACTATATGCTCCTCTGGCCTGATAGATGTTTATAGAGCCACCCATCCATCTGGTAGACACACTTTCTTTAGAGGTCCTCTCCGGACGCGTATTGATTTTTTTTTTTGCATCCTCAAATTTGGAGCTTACTGCTGTGAGTTTGCTGCCTTGTGAATTCTCAGATCATTTAGCCCTTAAATTGACCTGTACCTGGGATACTGCACCTCAATGCAATAAAAATCAATGGCAGTTGAATGAATCTGTGCTTTCGCAAGCCTTAGTACAAACGGCATGGAGGAGGGAGTTTAAGGCTAGGATCTCGGTAGTTGAGTGCTATTCTGATTTATTGGAATGGTGAGAGGACACCAAACAGTCCTGGTGCATTTTTTTTCTGCATCGAGCACACCTCCAGGTCACTGCTGCTTATTTGCATTATTTGCAGCTTAGACACCAGCTCCAGTGCCTTATCTCTATGTCTGATGGCTCTCCTTATGATTATGGGGCTCAGATTAAGGTTATTAAGCAACAGATGAAGCCTTACAGTATGACAGGGCTCAGATGTTGCAACAAGAACTCCGTTTTGGTACTAACACCCAGAAAGGTTTGTTGGACCCTTTTATGGAATGTAAACGAGGACGCAGAATAAGGTAGTCACAGCATTGACTACTTCCTCTGGGCAAATTGTTACTTCCCCCAAGGACTTGTTAGGAGTTGTGGATTCCCATGTTATGGACCTTTTTGGTACCCCCTCTTCTGGACCAGACGTACATGAGATTTTTCAGTCCTTAAATCTGCCCCAAGTCACAGATGCTGATGCAACTCTTCTTGTTGCAGAAGTCTCTCTGGTAGAGGTGGAGTCTGTAATTTCTCGACTCATGAGCAATACTACCCTGGGTTCTGATGGCATCAGCACAGGTTTCTACAAAACATTTAAATCAGAGTTGGGCCCGGTCCTAGTCATTCTGTTTAACTATATGTTAAGTTCCACTAAATATTTTGAATCTATGCTGGAGGCAATATTAATTTTGCTTTACAAAAAAGGTGACCGATGGAATATCGATAATTGGAGGCCCATTAGCTTGTTAAATTCTGATTTTAAAATCTTGAGTAAAATCCTGTTGAACAGACTAGCTCTGGTTGCCCCTTATTTGATATGTCCCCTTCAAACTCGTGTTGTTCCAGGTCGCACACAACATGATAATTTAGTTGTTTTGCGGGAATTATTTTTTCAAGGAGCACTTAATCAGGTAACAGGTTATGTTTTAAGTTTAGACCAGGAAAAGGCTTTTGATAGGCTTACTCATCATTTTTTGTTTTCTGCATGGTTGGCCTTTGGTGTCCCTTCTGTTTTTGTTCCTTGGATAAAAAAGATATATGAATATTCTTTCCTTTGCTCTAATGTTAATGGGGGGTTTGGCAGAAAGGTTAAAATAAGACAGGGGGTGAAACAAGGTTGCCCTTTAAGCCCACTTCTCTATGTGTTTAGCATAGATATCCTACTGAGGCTTTTAACTGCAAATGATCATCTAGTTGGTATACAGATTTCCCCACTTCAACCTTCTATTAAGATACTAGCATACGCGGATGATCTAGTTTTAACATTGGCTCCTACTTCTTCAGAAGAATCTTTAGTATCCACCTTGGAGCACTTTTCTCGTGTCTCTGGTTCAAAGATTAATATGGATAAGTGTAAAGGGGTAGTGCTTGGCAGTACCCCACTGCCCACCAATAACCTATTGGCAGGCATTTTTGTATCTAGTGAGCCCATTTCTATTTTGGGAGTGAAATTTGGTCCTGGGAAGTTGGCAGTACTGAATTGGGAAGAACAATTAGGCAAGGCCAATAGATTGGTGAATGACTGGAAAGGGCAACAACTTTCTAAAAAGAAAAGGGTTAGCTGGCCCAGTGGTGCTGAGGGTTGAGGCACTGGACGCCACACCTCGCGCTATGCCGGTGACCTGGGTTCGGGAATGAGCTCGGGTTGTCGGGGGTTGGCAGGGGAGGACTGGGATTGAGCGTCAGGAGACAGCTCTCCTAGTCCTGGGGTGGGATGGCACCTCAGAAGTGCAGCACCCCCCTCATGCTGCACTACAGGGTCAGTACTGGGATATTAACCCAAGTGCCAGATGTGGGGACTGAACCCACAGCCCTCTGATCTCCTGGCCTCAGAGATGAGTGTGCTACCTACTGAGCCATTGACACTGATTTTTCTGTACAAAAATTCTATACTACTTGGTATAAATACTTAAGGCTACTTACATACACAACGGATTGTCATACAACTAAAAGAAAAAGAAAAACCTCCACATGTCCACCTTGGAAGATAGGAGAGAGAGTGGGACATGATGAGATGTTCATGCAACTCTATGGAATGAGAAAGGAGGACAGCAGGGAGTCACTTACACTGAGTGGGAACTCCTTGAAGCTGGCATGAGGAAGTTCTACACAAGGCATGGTCACCAGGGGAAATTCCATGAAGCTGGCATGGGGAGGTTCAGAAAGGATGTCAGGAAGTACTGCATGGGAAAGGTAGTAGAAACATAGATCAGGCTTCCAGAGGAGGTTTTATGTGCTTAAACAGTTGGGGAGGTTCGAACGGGGCCGAGACAGACAATTAGGAAGGATATGGATGGAATAGCTGGGGGGAAAGGAAAGGAGGGAAATGACCACTAGTGGCATTTCCACTAATAGATAGGGCAGGTATTTGGTAGACTAGATGGACTGCAAGGCCTTTATCTTCTGACACCATTTATCTTTATGTGTTTCATTGTTGCACATTTCCATGTGTTTAGGCAGGCAACTTCCTAGGCCCACCACCTAACAACTCCAGTTCCAGTCCCCTCATGGATTACCCACCATGAAAGGGCTAGAGAGGAAGGACAACATACCAACACTTACTTACCAGTGCACAATCTGGTAAGGGAGTGGGATGTTCAGTGCGGTGCCTGGGTATACTACCGCCTTCATTTTCTCTCTCCTAAGCTGGTCTCCGGGCTCATAACTAGTGGGAGGTCCTTTCTGGAACCACGTGACAGGCAGGAAAAAGATCTCTGCAGGGGGACCAGATCCTCCCCTTTGTATCCTGTCACTCTCAGTTTACTTCCTGCCTGCCATGAGGCAGGTTCTCTGCAGGGGCTCTGCCACTATTGTGGCAGAGCTGAAGACACCAAACTGTAAATGCAGTTTATTTTTGATTCAAGAAAAGGATTGGCAGGAGAAACTTAAGCAGCGTTGCCTCACAGATTATGGAGGATTCCCAGTCTCAGCCATGCATGCTGAACAGACTGGACTCCTTCTCTCCTCTCTTTCCCATGCTTGGAGGCACGCACCCCCCCCAAACGGTCATTTCTTGGGAGAAACAGGATTCACTCGACAGGATTACTCCTCTTGCTTTCTGGGAGTCAAAGGTCAGCCCAGCCCTAACCCTGCATGCTGGACAGTCTGGCTCCTTAGGAGCAGGATCACTCGACAGGATTCGACTTTTCTCTCTCACAGCCTCAACCCAGCATGATGGACAGTCTGGCTCTTTTCCCCTCCAGATTCTCACCACCAGCACCCGAGTATGACAGGTCGCAGGCATCAGGGCCCTCGTGCTACACCTTCATTTTCGGCTCCGGAGAGCTGTGCTTTATTTTTCTTGTTGGCGACCTGAGAGCCGCGCTTTATTTTCCACGCCGTCGGCCCAGCTGCTCAGGCCGCCGACGCAGTGTAGCACTCTGGCAGCACTTACCACAGCCCCTGCAAGTCCGGCATGTACACAGCAAGGTTCAGTTGAGGAAGCAACCTCCCTGGTCCACCACAGTGGTAACTGTGGCAGCAGAACTCTGTGCCAGTCTCACCCCAGCTGACAGCACTGCCCACCATTCCAGCTCACTAGGCCACATCAGCCAGCTTCCAAGTCTACTCCTGGATCCAAGTTGCCAGTGGGTGGCCTGGGTGGCAATTTTATCTCTCATTCTGCCCTCCAATCTCCACGATGCTGTTGTAAGCCTTAACCCATTGCAAGCTAGCCATGCAGAGAGGGGCAGTCATTGTTTAGTCATCCATGATGTCAAGTCCACCCTACAACCATAAGAGGCACTAATGCAGTGGACACTTGTTCCCTCTACTCCTGGAGCTGTAGAGCACTGGACTCCCTTTATTTCTGGAGGGAGGGTGAGTAGTCCCTCTGCAACACTGCCTCCTGGATGACAACAGGGGAGGTGCAGCCAGGACCTCTAGTTGGGAGAGAGGATGTCCCTGATATTGACCTGACAGCACTCTGTGTATGCGCACATCATAATATCCTCAAGTTGTGGCATCCTCATGGGTTGGGGAAAGTGGAAAAGGTAAATCCCCCGCCCGAGCCAGAGTAATGGTTCTCACCCCCACTTGCAGGCTCTGCATCCATCAACTCAGGCAGCCTTCCTTGGACACTTGAAGTGTGAAGTTGCCTTGAGCAATTTGGAGACCCTTATGGCCCCACTATAGGGGGTAAGCCACACAGTCAATTGGAAGGAGATAAGCCCAGGGAGAAGGCACGACAATGGAGATGATGTGGAGGC
Source organism: Neoceratodus forsteri (assembly GCA_016271365.2). Lineage (NCBI taxonomy): Eukaryota > Metazoa > Chordata > Ceratodontiformes > Ceratodontidae > Neoceratodus > Neoceratodus forsteri. Next base: position 1,775,719,502 of record CM057450.1, on the reverse strand, counting down.
CCTGGACCTGAGAAAGAGTAGGAGCATAAACAGACTAAAAAATGTATATGTATTTTGCCAGGTGGGGCACACTGAGTGGGAGCCTGTTTCCAGGTGTATCCTTTGGAAATAGAAAGGGATGCAATACAGGAAAATTACAGTAGCAGAATATATAAGAAATAAGTACAGTAAAAAGCAATAATATACACAGCTTCACAGTGGTATGGAATACGAATGCAGAACTAAGGATTACCAGATGATAACAACGTTTTTGGTAGGCAGGGAAGCACAGAAGTGGCATAGGGCATACAAACGATATTTAAAGCAGATTGATTATTGCATGGATAATATTGTGAGAACAGATTGATTATTGCATGGATAGTACTGTGAGAACAGATTGATTATTGCATGGATAATACTGTGAGAACAATCCATCTGTATAAAACTGACAAATCATACCATAGCATGAGCAGAAGGGAAGAACAATATCTACTGGTCTCAGTGGAACAGCTAATCCCATATTCAGATTTATCCACTCCATAGCTCAGCTGTAGCAGTTGTTACAAAAAGTAAGAGTAGTCAAGGGAAGTTTAAATATGTTGCCAGCACCACTTGCAATGATTCTGAAACAATGACCACACAAGTTGTCATATCAGTGCTCCAGATTCCCTGTAAGCCCGCATGGAAATGGCATTACTTGCAGGGAGATGACTTGGACATTGAGAAGTTCCCAGAACAGGAGGTGAAAGGTGTTTGCCATTTAAGCAAAGAAAGAACACAAACAAAAAAAAAAAGAAGAAAAAAAGAAAGAAATCTAACCACTGCTGTGGTGATACTCACATGACTGCTGATGTTAGTATGCCCAGTGCCCACTGAGGAGGAAGTCGGAGAACCTGCTTTTAAGGACAGTGGGGGTGTGTCTTATCATTTACTCTTTCAGTTAAGAGGTCAGTTGGCTGAGGAAGTATACGTATCTCTGGAATTAAAACTAAAAGTGGACCATTTGTGGAGTGCAGAATTACTTATTGCTTGACTACAGCAGCAAGAGATGTGTGGTAAGTGGTTTTGCCACTTACACACAGGTAAGGTCCCTAGTCTGGAATTCCACTTAGGTCAATGGAGGGTGATTGCTGTTCCCATGGGATGCGTGATGCTGCCTCCCAAGAGTGTTTGCAATACCCATTAAGGTGTGATTGCCACCTGGTGGCCTATGGGTGAGGGATTCACATGTGGAAGACTCCATATCACCAGCAGCTTCTCTATTCTTGGTAGAGTGTTGACATTTGCTATGTAGGCAAACTGTGTTCTGGCCCTTCTGGCCAACATTACACACAAGACCGGCATCGATTCACTTCCTGACCACCAGCTTGCCAGTGATCTGCCTCTCTGTCCACCTCTGCCTAGGGAGAGCTCCGCCAAAGGGGACTGAAGTCATTAAGAGAGGATAGACTTCAAATGGGGATTCATGCAGCCGAGGCATGGGGCATGGGGAAGGGGGAGCAGTGGGAGAAGAAAGTGATAGTGTGTGTGGGAAAAGGGGAAATGAAACCCAGAACTGAAAAGTTGTTAGCAGAGTCATATGACATACCAACTCTGAAATGTTGACATTAATGGGACTGCAACACCAAAACCATCCATATGTGAGGGGAAGGTTAAAGGCAACCACTAATAAAGGGATGACACAGAGGATAGTCACAGAGTTAATAGAATCTAAAAACAATTACCCGTACAGATAAAAAAATATACAATATTCCAGAAAGAGCAGTGTTTATTTTTCCAGCTCACATACTAACAGAATTCCTTCCTTCCTCCCTCCCTCCCTTCCTTCTCAAATCATTTAATCAATTAAATCTTTATTTATCCTTCTATAGTAAACCAGCTAAGCTGTAACATCTCATTGTCAGTGGGATCTTGTCTCTACCCAGTTTTACAGCTACATGCACTAGAGCACTGAGGGATTAAAGGACTTGCTGAAGGGCACACATCAAGTAGTAGTAAAATCTTTATTTTTCCATCAGGAAAGAATGATATACACCACTGGGACAAATCCCATTTACAAGGTACTCCTAGATATCAAATTGATACAAGTTGCAGTTCCATGACATGCAAACTTACTACAAATACAATAAAAACATCAAGACCAGATATTCATAGGACAAACTTTATAAAACATTTCATGTGCACATAAATAAGTTCATGACTCAGTCATAGCAACAACATCTAGTGGTCAATTCTTGCCTCAAGGATGTAAATTTCTTTTTGTTTTCATATAGATTTCTAGTTTGTAATTGTAATTAATTCCAGTATTTTATTGATGAATGTAAAACCAATCAATATTGTCCAGTTGTTTAACCAGGCATAATAATATATCACAGTGATGTGATCTTTGATCCACTGACAATATGAATTGTGCCAGCTTGTTATATAATTGTCATAGGGCTGTTGAGACCCTGTGTGTTAACTGGTGTCCATTTCTTTTCTTCTTCCTACAAAAGCCTGCTGCAGCAGTACCTCTATCATCCTGTGCACTTTGTCTACGTAAATCTGTATTTTCTCCCCCTTTCCAGTTAGACCAACTGGGAAGGTTCTCTCCTATCACTAACTGGACCCAGTATACATCAGTCTTCTGACCCTTGGTACCCCACCTTTCATGAGCCTCTATTTGTGTCTGTAGGCAAAGGCTCAAATAAAAACTAAAAATGCAGCAACCACGGTTGTGTTAGGCTTAAAAAGCTGCTAGAATATAGCACACACAGTGTGCTGTCTTTAGGGAATAAAGGCATCATTGCTTTTACTGCTGAGCTGGGGAGATGATAGCTGTACCCTGTAAGTTTACTGGAAGGTTTGGAAAAGCTCTCTAAACCAGTTAGTGTCTCCCTTGAAGAGCTTAGCATTATTTCTGTTTCCAGGGGTTATTCCCCGCCCCCATGCTAGCACCTTATTTGGTATTGTTTCTCTTGTCCCTCACAACCAGCAGCCAGTCTTGCAGCAGAATAGTTGTATGTGGCAGACATGCAAGCTAGGAAGCAGTCAAAGATATGAAGTTGAATGGTTTGATTTCTGAGTGCACCGATGTTTCAGAATTATGTTACCAGGAAAAGGTTTCAGTTAAAACTTTTACTGCATAATGAAAAGCATAACGAGTAGTAACAGAGAGTACTTACATACCTAGTTGGAGGTCCTCACCCCTGGGCTTCCCATTGTTTTCTAAGAGCCAGACGGCCTTTTCCTTCATAACTATGTACTGGCAAGCCCAAGGGGAGGAGCCTGCTGCTAAGGATTTTTGTAAATGTTAGCAAAACTGCTACAATATCAAGATTTAAAAGCCTTATTATTAGCATCTACTTCTTTTTTCAGTTTTACTGTATGTTTCACATAAAACTGTTGGTTTACTTGGAAGTTAGATGTTTTAAAACAGTGGTGGGTGGAGTTTAAGGTAAACCACCTGACCCTACCGGTATAAATGAAGCTCTTTTGTGCAACCATTTTAGATGAGTGGAGAGATTGGTGGAGTGCTGACCTCATCTGAAGTTCTAGCTGCTTGCTAGAGAACTGTTATCCATGATACGCTTTTGTTTTATTTTTGCTGTTTTCCATTCCGCTTTTATTATTATTTCTGGCTAAAACATTGGTGCACTCAGAAATAAAACCATTCAACTTCATATCTTCCAGAACTGGATATGCCTACTCTGCCCATTTAGAAAGGGGAGCTTTATTTTACTTTTCTAAATGTGCCTGTCTTAGTAAAGTAACTTCAGACAAACATACATTCTGTTACAGAAGTGTCAGGTCACTGTTTCTATCTGGTCCCATTTACAAAACAAACGTAAGTGCTCCCTGTTTTTGAGATCTACAAAACCTACGCCCTCACTGCACATTCTTAACACAAGTGCTTTGTTTTTCCTTATTTGAGTTCAGTTTTCTTAATTTGTCTTTCTTGCATTCATTCATGAACTGTAGTATTTGACTGCTTCCTAGCTTGCAAGTCTGCCACATACAACTATTCGGCTGCAAGACTGGCTACTGGTTGTGAGGGACAAGAGAAAGAAAACAATACCAAATAAGGTGCTAGCATGGGGGGGGGGGTAACCCCTTGAAACAAAATAATGCTAAACGTTTCAAGGGAGACACTAAGTGGTTTAGAGAGCTTTTCTAAACCTTTCAGTAAACTTACAGAGTACAGCTATCGTCTCCCCAGCTCAGCAGTAAAAGCACTGATGCCTTTATTCCCTAAAGACAGCACACTCTGTGTTCTATATTCTAGCAGCTTTTTAAGCCTAACACAACCGTGGTTGCTGCATTTTTAATTTTTATTTGAGCCTTTGCCTACAGACAAATAGAGGCTCATAAAGGGGGGGGGGGAAAGTACCAAGGGTCAGAAGACCAGTTGTATACTGGGTCCAGTTAGTGATAGCAGAGAACCTTCACAGTTGGTCTAACTGGAAACATATAAACAGAATTTGATGGCAGATAAGGACCACTTTGCCCACCTAGTCTGCCCATTTTCCTACCTGATGGATAAGCTGCAGATTCTAGTTAATCAACAGCTTACTTCCTTCTACTCCCCACTAGAATTGCCTTATGCCTGTCCCATGCATTCTTGAATTCTCCCACTGTTCCTGACTCCACAACCTCCTCAGGAAGGCTGTTCCATGCATCCACAACCCTATCTGTGAAAAAATACTTTCTAACATTACCTCTGAGCCGTCCCCCCTCTATCTTCAAATTGTGCCCCCTTGTTCTTGCACATCTCTTCTTCTGAAAGATGCTACTCACTTGTACTTTGTTAATTCCCTTGAGATACTTGAAAGTTTCTATCATGTCCCCCCTCTCCCTCCTTTCCTCAAGGGTATACAAATTAAGCTGCTTTAGTCTCTCCTCGTATGTCTTTTGGTGCAGACCCTGCAAAAAGGGGGGAAAGACAGATTTACATAGACAAAGCGTGCAGGATGATAGAGGTGCTGCTGCAGCAGGCTTTTGTAGGAAGAAGAAAAGAAATGGACACCAGTTAACACACAGGGTCTCAACAGCCCTATGACAATAATACTTCCTCTTTTTCAATTTGTGTATTTGTAGCATGCCCATAAATATGGTTTCCACAGTCGATGATTGGAATCAACGTTTGGTTTACTATTGTCTGTCTCATAATGCGGTCCATGCAATGTTTGGTCCATCTTAATGCACCAAATCATGAGCTAACTGTTTTAACTAGCACATCAATGTGGTAATTACATTTTAGATTGCTATCTATCCATAGACCCAAATATTTGTTTTCAGTGATCTGTTGTAAGAGTTGTCCGGCTGTGGTTTTTAAAACCACTACTACTGATTACCCGAAGTCTCCAATGTATGTTGTATTAAATAAAGTTGCTTTCCCCTAGCCTCAATAATTCCACTAGGTCTCAAACATTTTACCATTAAAAATCCTTTCGGAGACCATGTAAATATGATCAAAGCCAGCCCTTGCACAACAGTTCAATAGGACATTAACAGCGATTATACAGTAGCACTGGACTCGAATTCTTCACTAGGTACAGGCATTTGTTGATTTTCAGCACGTAATACAAACAGTAATGTCACAATACCAAGTGCCTTCTGAATTCTATTTGTCTAGCAAAGCAATACCAGGTGTATCAGGAATTATGTCAACAAGTGGCCGAAGCCTTGAAGTTGGCTGCTGTCCCAAAACTACATCACCACCCCAATACTGGACAAGCACATGACTGAGCTGATTACGTGACAGTGGCCAGGTACCTTTCATTTGCTCCTTTGCCTCATATTCCACCCTAACAACACTATATATATAGTAGGGTTAAAAAATAGACCACCATGCATTTATTCTGGTGTTCGGAATTATTATAGTTCACTGCTTCTAACAGATGAGTAAGCAATAAGACATGGCAGAGGTGCATTGTTAGGCACGAGGTGAAGAGGAGTGCTTAAATGCACCTGAGAAGTGCCATTATATCATCATAATGGCACACCCGGGAGTATTGTATCGCTCTTACAAAATGACATTTAATATTTGACTCAAAAATAAATAACAATAAGAAGAAAGTATTTTAAAAATATAAAAATTGGGACCTTCCTTTGAAATATTCTTCCATTGTAACACTGAAGACAAAAAAGTCCATGGTCTGGTAACTGAGTGGGGTAGCTAAAAAGATAATAAATGACAATGAAAACCATATGTGGCATGCATTTTTATAAAAACATGTGTTACCTTATTTGTATTTCAAACCAATACAGGTATTTGAATGGAAATGTGTTAAAAACTACTGAATCTGCCAATTTGTTGGGCTGCAGTGGGTGGAGCCCTGCAACCTCTTGCTATGAGAAAAGCACTCCTGCATTCTTTGTGACCGAACAACATGTTGGAGTGTGAACACAGTCACCTCTGCATCTGTGAAGCACTCCACTCACTGTGTCTATAGGCCGCTGCATTGCACTTTTTGAAATCCTCATACTGCCTGCCCTGCCCATCCACTACCGTGCATGCACGGTTATTTATGTGGCTTTATTTTTTACTTCGGTTATTGTTTCCGACCCTCACCCGATCCTCCCTCTTAGCACACTCTCCCTTCAAGAAACATAATAGTGACACTGGGGGTGTGGAATCCCCCAGTATCCCGATCGCGAAATCGTCATACACCCTCCTCCACTGCTGCACAAGAGTGATTGTTTCTGCATTTCTTGTTGTTATTTCTGTGTTTTTTTATTTATTTATTGTTTCCTCTCCTCACCCAACCCTTCCTCTCAGCACTCACCGCCACACTCCACCCAGAAATGTAATAGTGACACTGGGAGTGTTCAATCCCCCAATGTCCCGATCACAAACTCATCATATGCCCGCCCTCCACTACCGCACTCGCTCAGTTATTTCTGTGTTTCTTTTTTTTTTGCTCCCCCAGCTCCGGGCTGGCTTCTCCTTAATGCCTTTCTATGCCCGTCACTGCCACCCTGCCTCAATGCAGCCACCCATCACCCCATATTGCAGCCCCCCAGGTAACCTGGATGTAACCCTTCACTGGGTGGGTCCCTCTCCTCTGAGGGGAAGGCACCGGTTGGGTGGCCAATGCAATTCTTGGCTCTGGTCCTGCTGGGACTCAAGGTCACCTGGCAGTGGGAGCTGATGACCATCATCTGGTCAGCCTCAGGGTTCTTTTTCCAATTTTCTCCCCGGGGGTGTCGCATGCCACTAACATCAGGCATACGCCGATGTTCACCATGCCCCATTAGTTGGTGGGACCATGCACATTGCTGTGCCCCCAGCCTCCACCAGGGGTCAGTAAGCACTGGGTCGCTTCCCCGCCCTCCCCCGAGAGAAGGCAAGCTGTCAGCTGATTGCTCAAACCCTCACTCCCTGGCCGGCCCTCATAAACCCAGGTCCATTCCCGAACCCAGGTCACTGGCATTGCAAGTGGAAATCCAACTGCTGTGCTGACAGGCCTCTTCTGTGTATTTTTTATTTATTTGTTTCCTCCCCCTACCCGATCCTCCCTATCCGCACCTACCACCCCACTCCCCCCCCAGATATGTAATAGTGGCACTGGGGGGTGCTCAATCCCCCAGTGTCCTGATCACAAAATCGTTGGATGCCCCCCATCCACTACAGCGCATGCGTGATTATTTGTACCATTGTTTTAATTTATTTATTGTTTTCTGCCCACACCCAATCCTCCCTCTCAGCCCCCACCACCCCACTCCCCCCCCAGAAACATAACAGTGGCACTGGGGATGCCCAATCCCACAGTGAAGGAATCCTCATTCTTTTTTTGTACCTATGAAAAAAAAAGTTCATTGACGCCTTTTGCGGCCGTTGCACTCCCCCCAACCAACTCACCCACTTAGCACCCACCGCCTGCACCCCTCCCAAGCCCTTATTTACCCACTGGGGATCCAATGCAATAATCCTCTCTGAACTACAGACAGGTCTTCACTCTTCAATGCCGGACCACGCCCTGAAGAAACAGGTATGCCGTTCAATGTATTTCAATGTGCTTTTGAACCTAATAGCCTAACTTGGTCATGTTTGCATATTTTTAGCCCAGATTTTCAACATGTCTCCCTTGGGACCCTTCCTCATGAACAATTGAACTGTCATTAGGCAGATCTGTTCTGAATGGTGATTTCTCGGTTCCTGTGTGAAATCACCTTTAGGGCAGAAGTTGAAAATTTTCTCTGCCTTTGTTCATGAGGTGGGGTCATAAGAAGGCTATGCTAAAAATCTGGGCCCAGATATTCAAAAGGGTTGCACATGGCGCAACAGCAACCCCACAGTGTGCTCTGGCTCAATATTCAAAGGGGCCAGTTGCGCTGCACAAATCCCGATGTGTCCGGGCGCATTGGTAATGTATGCAGCACAAATGCAGGGGGTGTGCCCATGCAAATGTGGCACATCCCAATATTCAGCCCAGGATGTGTGGTGCATATGCTGGCACAACCCTAATGTGCACTGCATACGTGGGTGCAATGCTGAGCATGTGACAAGGAGGAACAAATTCTGGCCACCCACAGTTGGGCAGCTGTAGTGCAAGGCACAACACACCAGCCATGAATGGCCACATGCCCAGAAGAAACACTGGCTGCAGGCACCAAAACACACTCTGGTGGGCTAGTGTACCCCCTCCCTCCTGTATGCCCGATTGTGAGTTTTAAGTCTAAAAACAATTACCCTGGTGATCCAGTGGATCCCCCCTCCTGTATGCCTGATCGCAGGCTGTAGTTGTGGTCTGAACAACCATGGTGGTCCAGTGGATCCCCCCCTCTGGTGTGCCTAATCGCGGGCTTCCGATATGTAAATTGAATGACCTAATGGTCTAGTGGTTCCCCCCTCTATACCCACCCACAGAGGACCCCCAGCCACCCAGATCCCCGGTCTTGGTGGGTGGCAGCACTCCCCTGCATACCGCCAGCCGCTTGCCAAATGACAGGTACAGTGCGACTGTGTGTTCATTGGTCACAGGGGAACAATGGCTTTGTAGACTACTATACTACACAGGCACAAATATGTGAATGATCATGCATTCATTCACGTAATTGTGCCTGTGTAGTACAGCATGAGCCTGTAAGCCCATTGGTCCACACTGGGACCAATGGGCATCAGATCGTATTGTATGCTGTCATTTGGAGGGTGGCTGGCGGGTATGGGAGAGTGCCGCCGCCAAAGATGGGGGGAGTTGGGTGACCAGGGGTCCTCTGTGGGTGGTGGGTAGGTGGGGAAGAGGGAACCGCTAGACCACCAGGTCATTCAATTTACATGTCAGAAGCCCGCGATCAGACATACCGGAGGGGGGATCCACTGGACCACCAGGGTAGTTTTTTGTAGCAGAAAAGCCTGCAATCAGCATATGGGAGGGAGGGGGTATGCTAGCCTGCTGGGGTGTCACTGCATGGTGACAGCATCAGCGCAGAGCACCAGGCACAATTCGCCGGGATGCCCTGCCCAATGCATGCAAATTAGGCCATAATGACATGCAAATGGCCCCATTTGCACCATGCATATAATATGACCCCATTAGCATGCCCTCGCATTCTTCTTGCACTATACGCATTCTCTGCCATATTCAATGGTGATACGACATGGCACATCTCCTTTGAATGTCACCCTGTCGTGGCCCCAGTGCAGTTCGGTTGCGCTGCATCCCCACTTGTGCCATTGCCCGGCGCAGTCTGACTATCTGGGCCCTGGTGTAAAAATATTAAAAAACAAAGCTATGAGCCTACATTGAATTTTGCAAATGCAGGCTCGTAACTTTGGTCATTTTCAATATTTTTACCATAGACTTGCAACATAAACATAGGTTTACAGCACCTCATGAATGTGACAGCTGTCATTTTTCAAATCTTGGCCAAAATGTTTTTTCTCATCCCGAAAGGTGATTTCACGGTCCCTGCATGAAATCACTTTTTGGGCAGGAGTCTAAAAATGTATCTGCCTTTTTTATGAGGCTATGTTGGAAATCTTGTGCAATAATAATAAAAAAAAAAGTTATGAGCCTGTGTTGAATTTTGCAAATGCAGGCTCATAACTTTGGTAATTTTCAATATTGTGACCCCAAATTTACAACATATCCATATCTTTACAGCACTTCATGAACATGATAGCTGTCATTTTTCAAATTGGTGTCCAAAATGTTTTTTCACATCCTGAAAATTGATTTTGCGGTCCCTGTGTGAAATCACCTGTCGGGCAGGAGCTGAACATTTTCTCTGCCCTTTTTCTTGAGGTGGGGTCAAAAGAAGGCTATGGTGTAAAAAAATTACAACATAGCCATATCCTTACAGCACCTCATGAATGTGACAGCTGTCGTCTTTCAAATCCTGGCCAAAATGTTTTTTCACATCCTGAAAGATGATTTTGTGGTCCCTGCATGAATCCAGCTTTTAGGCAGGACCTGAATATTTTCTCTGGCCTTGTTCAGGAGGTGGGGTCATAGGAAAGCTATGTTGAAAGTTTGGTGAAACAAATGTTAAAAAACAACAAGGTTATGAGCCTATGTTGAATTTTGTGAATGTAGGCTCGTAACTTTAGTAATTTTCAATATTTTGACCCCAGATTTACAACATAGCCATTTCATTACAGCACCTCATGAATGTGACAGCTGTCATTTTTCAGCTCTGGCCCCAAATGTGTTTTTGCATTCCAAAAGCTGATTTTGCAGTCCCTGTGAAATCACCTTTCGGCCAACATTTGCTTTGCCCTTCTTCATGAGGTAGGGTCATAACAAGTCTATGTTGAAAATTTGGTGTACAGATATTCTAAAACAACACATGTATGAGCCTACATTACATTTTGCTAGTGCAGGCTCATAACTTTGGTAATTTTCAATATCTGTACCCCAAAATTCCTCCCAAGCAGCCCTATTGACTCTGGTCAGAGTTTTTTGTTGGGGGGGGGAGTTGCTTTCTCCTGAAAACACCCATGTATAATTCAAATGTATGTGATTTGTGAACTTCAGGCATTTATTTAAGCAGTCAGGGTCTGTATATGTAATTGTGTTTCCCACTTTTCGTATTTGTTTATACAGTATTATTGCTTCCTTTCCTCATCTTGTTTCTTTTTTCTCTGTCTTTCTCCACATTCAAAAGATGGATTGTTTGTCATAGAATACAGTGATTCAAAATTCTGCACAATGCCACTGGTGCGTGTTCTACACTCAAGATACTGTATGTATGTGTGTGTGTGTGTGGTGTGTGTGTGTGTGTGTGTATATATATATATATATATATATATATATATATATATAGCGAGAGAGAGATACATACATACACACACACACACACACACACACACCAAGGGCCTCCTGTGGAGCCACAGCCTCAGTTTTATCTATGGTAGAGTAAACAGCAGAGAGTGCCCTGGTAAGAAGGTAAAGATAGAAGGAGGATTCTTTATTGTGAGCAAAGAAACACTAGTAATGAAAACTATTAATGGTACTTTATTTTTCTAATTTGTTTATGCATGTAAGGAAAGTATGATGATCAGGGAAACAACATTTAATTAATTTATAATGCATGACAGAGGGTGATTAAGAATGGAATTCAATAAATTCCTATCCTTGTTATAATATCATTGTGACATCAACAGGTCGTTAACCTTTCTTGACTACGTCACATCGATAGCATAACAACATCGACACCATTGCGTATGCGTGTCCCTTGATGTTAGCATTTTTTTTTTTTTTAATGCTGACAAGTTATTCCCTTCCTTCCATAAACAGAAAACTAGAACTGTCCTGGCCAAAAATGTTGTCTCTTTTTTTTTTTGAAGTGTAGGTACCTGAAAAACATAGCGTCTCTCAGACTCTTGCTGTGTACCACCGGGGTGCATGAAATCCCTGGCATTGATGAGGTGATGCTCAGTTCCCACAACCATGCCTGTCATTTGTCACACAGAGGTAAGTGGACCCAGCTACTTTCAATGTCTGAGGGCAAAGGTATGAATTCAATGAGATCCAAGGCGTGAATATAGTGTGAAATGCCACTGTCCATACACTGTGGCATCAGTTAATAACCACATTACAATCATGTCTCGAGGTTGCCATGACGACAGTAAAACTCTCACGCTTCACTCTTGTGGTTTACAATGTTGTCCTGGCAACCTCTTGAAGTGATTACAGCATGGTTATTAACCAATGCCCTTCCATTATCATCTATGTTACGGCTGGTTTGCATTCCAGTTCCTGTTGGGATCAAAGTCAGGAAGTGTTTTGCAGCTGTTTCATTGAAATACATTGGAGGCCGAGACATGACATTGTATAGCTGTCAGTGAGTGATTGTTGTGCCTGCTATTGCTCCTTGCAGCTGCCTATAATACTTTGCTAACTTTCTGTTGGCTGCAAGGAGGAGAGTACATGAGAATCTGTTGAGCAAGTGGTGCTACTTTTGTGAACATGCAGCTAACCTAGGTGACCTGGTTCTCTCAAATGGAGATGGCGAGAGGATCACAGATGTAGACGTGGGTAGCCATCTGGGAACTAGCGACCATCGAACAGTATGGTTCATAATAAACACAGCAATAGAGTCAAGTCATACAAAGACAAAGGTACTGGATTTTAGGAGGGCTGACTTTGTCAAAATGGGTGAGTGCCTAAGGAATGCACAAGCAAATGGCCAGGAAGGAGGGGTGGAAGAACAATGGGGAATAATAAAAACTGCCATCACAGAGGTGTCAAGCCTTTGTGTAACGCAAATAAACAAAACAAAACGAGGTAAGAAACCACTATGGTTCTCAAAGGAAGTGGCAGTGAAGGTTCAAGAGAAAAAGAGAGCATTCAGGAAGTACAAGGAATCACAGAAGGAACAGGACAGAGAACTGTATCAGTTAAAGCAAAAGGAAGCTGGGAAGGCAGTCAGAACAGCAAAGGCCCAAACCAAGGAAAAGATAGCCAATTCAGTTAAGAAGGGGATAAAACCTTTTATAGGTACATCAGGAGTGAAGGAAGACCAAGGAAGGATAGTGAGACTTAATAAAGGGGAGGAGGGTGGGCAGAGGTGACTGTGAAAAGGCAGAGATACTAAACAAATATTTTGCTCAGTATTTACAAAGGAAGAGGGAGGTACCTAAAACAAACAGTAGAAACACTCTGGATACAGAAGTTGATACCAGCCCATTTACAGAAGAAAGGGTTCTGAAAGAACTCTTAAAACTGAAGGTGGACAAAGCAATGGGGCCTGATGGATTCATTCCAGAATTCTAAAAGAACTAAGGGTAGAACTAGTGACACCACTGACTAAACTCTTTAACAAATCATGGGAGGAGGGGTGGTACCCGAGGACTGGAGGAGGGCAGATGTGATTCCCCTTCACAAAAGTGGGAGCAAGGCAGAAGCAGGAAACTACAGACCTGTTAGTTTAACCTCAGTGGTAGGGAAAATGATGGAATCACTTCTGAAGGAAAGAATTGTTAAATATCTAGAGGCCAGAGGGGCACAGGACCCAAGGCAGCATGGATTCACAGCGGAAGGTCATGCCAGACAAATCTGATAGATTTCTTCGACTGGGTGACCAAAGTAGTTGATCAGGAGGGGCTGTGGACATGGCCTACCCTAGACTTTAGCAAGGCATTTGACACAGTCCCACACAAAAGATTAATATACAAGTTAGCCAGCCTGGGAGTGGGTCCCAAGATGACAGCCTGGGTAAAGAATTGGCTGGAGAATAGGACACAGAGAGTAATAGTAAATGGAGTCCACTCTGAAAAAGGGGGTTAGTAGTGGGGCACAGAGGGTTCGTGATAGATCTCAGTCCTCTTCAATGTCTTTATAAGTACATTGCAGAGGGACTGAAGGAAAAGTATGTCTCTGCAGATGACACAAAGATCTGCAACAGAGTTGATGCACAAGGTGGAGTGGAAAGGATGAGAAGGGACTTGGCAAGGTTAGAGGAATGGTCAAATGTATGGCAGCTACATTCAATGCTAAGAAGTGCATGGTAATGCACCTGGGAAACAAAACCCAGGGAAGAGTACAATGGGGTGAGATACTAACAACAACAAAATGGAAAGTGACCTGGGGTAGTCATATCAGATGACCTAAAGGTGGGCAAGCAATGTGAGAGGGCAGCAAGGAGGGCTGGGGGGATGCTGGGATGCATAGGGAGAGACATCACCAGTAGAAAACAGGAAGTTATTATCCCTCTGTACAGACAGCTAGTGAGACCACATCTGGAGTACTGCATGCAGTTCTGGAGACCCAATCTCCGCAAAGATATAGACAGGATGGAAGCTGTCCAGAGGAGGGCAACTAAAATGGTGCAGGGTCTGCACCGGAAGACATATGAAGAGAGACTTAAGGAGCTTAATATGTATAGCCTCGAGGAAAGGAGGGAGAGGAGGGACATGATAGAAACTTTCAAGTACCTCAAGGGAATCAACAAAGTCCAAGAGGGTAGCATCTTTCAAAAAAAGAGGTGTGCAAGAACAAGGGGGCACAATCTGAAGATAGAAGGGGCGGCTCAGAGGTAATTTAAGGAAGTATTTTTCACAGAGAGGGTGATGGATGTATGGAACGGCCTTCCAGAGGAGGTTGTGGAGTCACAAACAGTGGTGGAATCAGCATGCATGGGACAGTCATAAGGCAATTCTAGGGGGTGGGGGTTGGAAGAAGTAGGCTGCTGGTTAACTAGGATCTGCAGCTTATCCATCAGTTAGGGAAATGGGTAGACTGGGTGGGCCATGCGGTCCTTATCTGCCGTCAAATTCTATGTTTCTATGATACACTAAAGAAGTCCTTGGGTTGTTTAGCCTAGCCCTCCCCCCCACGATGACAAAAATGACAATGACTGGCTCAGAGAGGAAGTACGAATAAACTCTCTGTCTGCACAACTTTGAGAGTGGAAAGCTAACCTTTATTTTTTTCTGGAAAAACAAAATGAAATCACCGATATAAAATGGACAGTGTTTGTGCTACTAAATTATTGCAATTCAAAAGGACAAAGAATAGCATAGCTGTGGCACCAGTTGATGCTTGTAGGAACTACAAATTATCTCTCCCAACTTCTCTGCATAATGAAAAAATAACTAAGTTTCCAATCGGTCTGGGTAGCCTGGCCATGGACTGGGAAAACTCTGGGGGGCGGGGGGGGGGAGATCAGTTGCTGAAGCAAGAGAGGTCCCAGGGTGAGGCAATTTACAAAACAACACTTAGGCAATATGATGCTTTATGCACACTGTATCCCAAAGTGTTTTACAAGGCATAGGAGTTCCATATGGGTAGTACAATGAATGTAGACTAGAACAGAATAGAAGTTTCAGTATCCAACGTGGCCTGACAGAGAATAAAAAAATCTGGCCCCTCTCCCAACTACCAGATGGGTCTGGTGAGCAGCCCAGCCCATCAGGGAATAAAACAAATCTGTCTCCCTCTCTCAAAAAACAGACAGATCCAGTGCCTAACCTGACCCATCAGGGAATTTAAAGCAAATGTGAAGCACATATTAAGCATGGGTCTTAATGTTAAGCAGCCACCCCTTTAAGAGCACTTAGAACTTGCATATAACAATTTGTTGCACTGCCTGGCAGTGCCATGTATGCCTGTCAGTCAGAGATTTTGTCAGTCTGGGGCTTGTCCTCCTGAAGAGAACATCTGCAGCACAGAATAAACCTGCTGTATTATTATTTTATGAGTCCGTCTAGTTATTCGCACAGTCCAGATGGGGTCCTCATCAGCAGCAACCAAAGGGTCCGGCAGACCACAGAGAAGGTAAGGGGTCTTTAAGTGGCGGACCAAATAGCCAAAATGCCACACATGGTGGAGAATGCAGCCCTTCTTCTGTCCAGGCCCCCATCTCGCTTGCTTGCATCGCTGGGTACCCCAAATTCATCTCTCCCAGTATGTCTGAACTGCTTGAATGATTAATTACAACACAGCCTAGCTGCACAGAAAAAGATGAACCGTCTCCTGTGTTATACAACAGCCTGCAGCATTCCTACTGTCAAAGACTACTAAAAGTAAAAGTGTTAAACCTTGCTGGCAAGCGGCTCCATGAATGAACTTTTTAAAATTAATGTGACCTGTACCTCACGGTGCTCCAAAACTGTAACCCCCCCACCTCGTGGCTGGGCCTCATTCAGAAACTCTGTTTTGCCATCCAGTCTCCCTCTTCCTCTCAGCTGCAGCCACAGTGCCTCTCAGTGGGGATCGCAACCAACAAAAGGAAAAAAACATATATATAATAATTTACAGCCAGATTGTTTCAGTGCTACCCTTCCACTGCTGCCCTGCGGAAACCTTCAGTGCCATATCCCTCCTGCTCAATCTCGAGGTGCAGCAGCCGCACTAGAAGGGACAGCTTCAATTAATTAAACAAAAACAGCAAGTCCAACGATCCCTTCTCTTACCTGCGGCTTTGCAGCAAACAGCTGCTCTGTCCCTCTTACACTGAAATGGACATTTGCAAGTTACCTGCAAACTGCAACAAAGCCTCTGCTCCACTATCAGCTAAAGCTCTTCCCAACAGCCGCACAGTAAAGCACCGGAGCTCCACTCCCCTCGGAGCAAAAGAAAACAGCCGACCAGCCAGTGCCACGAGGATCGCAGCTCCTCCACACTTGGCCTTCCAGCTTGTTCCCTAACCACAGCTGCACTCAGCGATGCATCTGCAGCACACTGCTCAGCCCACCTCGCAACTGCGACTTACAGCCACAGCTTCTTGACAACGGCTCTGCCCTACCTTCTATGGCACCTGCGGCTCTCCACTGCCACCATTACGGAGCTCTTCCCCTCCTAACACAACAACAGCAGCACTCCTCTCGCTCCTGCGGCCAACAAACCAGAGCCTCTGCTCCTCGTTTGCCCTCTTCCCACACTGCGGCTTTGCTCCCCGATTCACCACTGCTGCCAAACAAGGTTGCCGCTCAGCCACGCTCCACAACAAAGAAAAGGAAAAAGGCCATAAATAAATAATCGAGCACAAAAAAAAAAAATCCACTACTACCGGAGCCCCTCAGAGGAAATCATTGCACTGGGGCAATATATAACTGCAAGGTCACACAGAAGAGGGGCAGCCACAAGAGCAATACAACAAACCAAACCTCAAGCAGGACACAGTATCACTAATTGGGGGCATGTACAACAAAATAAGCAGGTCTCACTTGGCACTCAATAAATAACCAGACAGAGAGAAAGAGCCCTTCAAGTAAGCAGGGCACAGGCAAATAATTTAAAATGAGGGCCACAGAAAAGTAAAAAAACAAAAAAAAAAAGCACAATAAACAAAACGGAGGAGCCAAAGATAAAGACAATAAGTAATCAAAACGAACATCTGCAGCCCATCCTAGGCAGCCGTGGAGCAATCAAGCGATTAATTAAATAAATACAGAAATTCCCCAGTCTTTTTAGTCACTCACCACAGAAAACTCCCACCAGTTCAGTCAGGGAAGAAGCACAGAACTGCAGGAATCACCATTTTGATCATTGTAGAGAAGCCAGGCAGCCTCATGGAAAGACTCCTCCATCTTGAGCACATCACAACAACAAGACAGGAAGTGAACCTTGACCCCTCTGTTGGCGGCCATCTTGCTACAGTCAAGCCAGTCAAAACCCACAGGAACTGCATATCACAGTTCGGCAGCCATCTTGTGAAGGGCACAAATTGACCTCACTCCATTGAAATCAAAGGGATTCCTATTTAAATGAATGGACACTGCAACAAAAGCTGATTTTTGCACCAAAACCTTTATTTAAATAACAAACAACACAGAATTGAGTGGGAATTCTTTATTCAGATGTCAACTGGTGAACTTTGCTACAAAAATTTGTAATTTTGTCTACAAAAATAATTTTTCATCGGCACTTCATCTACGACACGACATCCTGTCACCTGCATGACGGCAATTCCTTCTCACCCATACGACCTTCGCTCAGTGAAACGAAGCTCATCTCCAACCACAGTGTCTGACGATGACACAGATATGGTTGCCAGAGCATCTGTAGTCCTACCTTCACCCACTTCAAGGGCATGGGGCTACAAAATCGAAACAATCCTCCATGACATCCAGTCTTCTATTTCTGCTCAAGGAGCACCAGCTATGCAAGCTATTCAAGATGACTTGGCCTACATTAAAGCCATTTCACCACAGTCCACGGTCCATACCAGCCTACAACCAATACCCTTCTCAGCTTTGCCTCACGAAGATGCTGTTGACTGGCTGGAACACTTTCAAGCATGGATTTCCTTCAATGGTTGGACTGATCCCTTGTGCATCTCCAATGCCTTGCCCTTGCTTCTGAGAGGGACTGCCATTTCCTGGTTCAACGCACTTCCAGACCAAGTCAAAGGAGATACGGCCACACTGTACACCACCTTCAAAGCCCATTTTCTCCAAGCACATCCACCCTGGTTATTACAGCAACAGTTGTGGGAGCGCACCATGCAACCCTCAGAATCTCTTGAAGACTTCATTGTGGACATTGAGACTCGATGCAAACACCTACAGAAAACAGAGAAAGATCAAGTAACAGCCTTTGTCCGAGGACTGTCTCCTCAGTTTCATACCTATGTCATACAGCAAAAGCCAACCATCTGGACAGACACCATCCAAGCTGCACGGCTAGCTCAAGAGTCCAGTTCAATGTTCCAGTCTGCCAGTGCTCAGGTGCCCCAAACCTCACAACTGGGTGCACTTGCCACATGTGTCCAACAGCAACAAGCAATGATTGACAAGCTTATTTTTACTGTCATTACCTTACATATCAGCTCAACTGCCTCCTCGGCAAATACCAATGCTGTGCAACCACCTCGACAGCGACCGGATCCACCTCCGCCTTCCCGAGAGCCCGTGACTTGCCAGTGGTGTGGATTCAGGGGACACAATGCTGCTGTCTGCCGAAAGCTAAAATATTACCACAGGACTCAAGAGGACCACAGATGCTCACCACAGTGCCAAAAACATGATAACCGCAACTACTTCCAGGATCAGAGAAATGAGCACCGCCCAACAGACGAGGGGCTTTTGTTGGGCAGGGGAACACAGCAACTGACCACTCCTCTGACTCTCACAATTCAAACAAAACACTTCCTCCAACTGCGAACTCTGGCACACTCTCACTTCCAGGGGCACAGGTACCTGTCATCCAATCACCTCTCCTAGCAAACTATGTACCTGTAACCATCGGAGATTGGTCTATGCATGTCTTGGTTGACACTGGAGCAGAAATATCAGTTATCAACAGCAGAATTCTAAATATTTATTTATTTATTAAATTTTGGTGACCGGGTAGGCTCACTGAGCCCTGAAGGTCCCTTTTTCAGGGGCGACCCGGTCGCCCCTGAAAATAACCAAACTATTCGTCACATACCTAATGTCTCTCCAGCCGACATAAAGTGCATTATCACAGCAAGTACAGCTACAGTACCCATCACAGGCGTGGTCAATCTCAAGCTCCACTTTGGCTCACAGCAAGCTATTGTCAAGTTTTATATAGTGCCTGATCTTCAACCTGCAATAATTCTAGGCCTGGACTTTCTCAAAGCTCACAAAGCCATCCTAGACTTTGCCTCAAGCAAACTGTCGCTAAATGCTCGGAGGCAACTCGCAGCTATAGATTCAGTCACTGTGCCTCCTCAGTCGGAAATGGTTTTGGTTGGCAAGATTCGAGGTGAACCACTTCCACAAGGTGCTGGCATCGTCACAGGATCCCCCGCGCTGCATTCCTCAGGTCTCCTTCCGGGAAATACCTTATCAGCGGTGCATGATGGCGCAGTCTTCCAAAAATGCTGCAACTTCACAGATAAGCCAGTGGTCATTTCAAAGGGTGTCAACATTGGAAAGTTTGTCTGCTTGTCTTCAGGGGACCAGCTCCATCTCATGCAAGAACTGCAGCCTGGTTCCACCAACTCTGCTCCTGTCAGTACTATCACGACCACTCCAGCTTTAACAGAGTTACCCCTCAGTCAGCGGCTATCCTCTTTCAAACTTCCAGCATCTCCAATGGAAAAGCAGCAACTTTTGAAATTCCTGGAGAATTACCCAGATGTCTTTGTTGGTTCAGATAACAAGCTCGGATGCTGTGATATTCTGCAACACACCATCAAAGAACAGCCCGACCAGAAACCAATCCGTCAGCAAGCATACAAAGTGGGACATAAACAGAAACAAGTCTTCAAGGACATAATCAAAGACATGCTTGACCAAGACATAGTCAAAGAATCTACAAGCCCCAAGGGTGCACCTTGCTTGCTGGTGGTAAAAAAGGACAAAGGGTATCATTTTGTGGTAGACTACAGAAAACTCAATGCCTACACGTTGCAGGATGCTCATCCCTTGCCTACAGCAGAAGATGCTTTATAGAGTCTTGGTGCAGTCAGTCCTGCTTACTTCACCACTCTAGACCTTCAAAGTGGGTTCTTTCAAGTTTCCATTGATCCAGTTTCTCATCCATACACAGCATGGTGCTGCCACTTGGAACTTTTCCAGTTCAAACGTCTGCCTATGGGTCTTTGGAACAGTCCAGCCATATTTCAACATGTTATGGAAGCCGTACTACATGGGTTGTCTTGGAAATCTTGCCTAGTCTACCTGGATGATGTGATTGTCTTCAGCAGAACTTTGCCAGAGCACCTCCAACATCTCCAAGAAGTGTTTGAACGTCTCAGACAAGACAATCTCAAGCTTAGCCCAGAAAAGTGTTGTTTTGCGCAGCATCAAATTCATTACCTGGGACATGTGGTTAGTTCTCAAGGCATCTCTCTGGATCCAGACAAGCTCTCAGCAGGCAAAGACTATCCAGAGCCTAACAATCTCAAAGACGTTTGAGTTTTCCTGGGCTTGTCTGTCTACTACCGAAAGTTCATTTGCAACTACGCCAAGATTCCAGCTACACTGTACGTCCTCACCAAAAAGGGATGTGACTATGTTTGGACGTCTGAATGTAAAGAGGCCTTTGACACCTTAAAACAGAACCTAATCTTTTCTCCAGCACTGGCCTACCCAAGGTTGGACCAACCATTCAAGCTCTACTCAGATGCTAGTTCCTTTGCAGTGGGCACTGTGCTCTGTCAAATTCAAGATGGAACAGAACGAGTTGTCTCCTGTGCTGGGCGATCTCTTTCCTCAGCTGAGCAGAACTATGGCATCACAGAGAAAGAATGTCTAGCCATGGTATTTACTGTGAAGAAAATATACTGCTACCTTCGCTACTCCTCCTTTACAACTATCGTTGATTACTCTGCCCTCAGATGGTTATTTGAAATGAAGAAGCTAGTAGGCAAGTTCACCCAATGGATCACCATGCTGCAATCCTACAACTTTGAAATTCAATATAGACCAGGACGAGTTCACTCAAATGCTGATGGTGTAAGCCAGAGATGATATCCCTCTGCATCCTCCTCAACAGATGAAGAATTTTGCTTACAAGCTCTTCCCTCTCATGCCATGGATGTGCTTCCTGTGGACACTCCTACAGCACCTCAAGTTGCTTTGCTGCTCCCTACTGCTTCTACAGAGAGACACATGAATCCTCAGTTACTGCAAGCAGCCAAAGAGCTTCTCATCTCCTCTACATCTGATTTGTCCCTAGCAACTGTTAAAATGCAACAAAGAACTGACACTCAATTTACAGACATAATCTCCTAGTTAGAGTCTGAACTCATCGCATCAAAAGAAACATCGCTAGATGTACTTTTCCTCAAGGTTTCGCAGCACTTCTCAATGGCGTGCGCCTTCACATTTGGACCAAGGAAGGCAAGGGTCATCGCACGGATAGAACTCACGTACAGCTAGTTGTGCCAGCCTCTCTCATCTCTCAAGTTCTTCTCTCCACTCATGCCTCTCCACTTTCTGGAGGTCATATGGGAATACACAGAACTCTGGAAAAGACAAGGCTTCACTTCTTCTGGCCACACATGAACAGGGACATTGCCCAGTTAATAAAATCCTGCCAGCCCTACTCCCAAAGAAAGCCTCCTGCCAAACCAACAAAGGCACACATCATTCCAATACCTGTAGCCACTGAACCATTCCAAAGAGTCAGCACTGACATTCTTGGGCCCTTACCAACATGCTCTGACTCTGACAACAAATACATTCTTGTCTTTGTGGACTACCTGATGAAGTATTTGGAGTTCATCCCCCTAAGAGACATTAAAGCCACCACTGTGGCAAGTGCCTTTCTCAACACAGTCATTTGTTGTCACGGTACCCCATCATACCTACATTCAGATAGAGGCACTAACTCTCTGTCCACCATTGTCTGAGAAACTTGCAAACTTCTCAACATAAAAAAGACACATACCACAAGTTACCATATATAACGCAATGGACAGAGTGAAAGAATGATGTCCACAATTCTCTGCACACTCTCCAAGTATTTGGATGAGACTCATGACACCTGGGACTGTTTTGTTCCCTTCAGCAGTTTGCATACAATACCAGCCCTTGTGTCAACAGCACAGAATGCACCCTTTCTTCTTAGTCCATGGATGTCACCCAAGAACTCCACTGGACAGGGATCTCTCACTGCTAGAGGTTCCTAAGTCAGCTTCTTCTTTCATTATACCTCTTCTGGAACAGCTGGAACTTGCCCATTGAGTTGCAATCACCATGTTGGGCCAGAGAAAATCAACAATGCAAAAAATTTCTGCAGCCAAGGTGCATGAGCCTTCATTCTCTGTTGGGGATATTATTTATTTGTACTGACCTGTTCTTGTTCTGGGCACCATCAAGAAACTGCTTCACCCCTGGACTGGTCCCTTTTACATCATAGAAAAGCTTCCTCTGGTCCACATTCGTCTGTGGCGCAAGTCAGATGGCAAGCTGCTACACAACAAAGTCCATATAAACCGACTAAAGCATGGGTACCTGAATAACAACCTTCCAGATGACCCCAGTCCTCCCAGAAATGAAGCTGCCCTTGAGCCTGCCATCTCTGTGAAGCTGAGATCCCTCCGGACAACTTGCAACTAGTTCCTACAGCTCTTCCCACTCCTGACACTCTCCAACCGGATTCTGTTTTACCAAATGTTTTGCCTGGGACTTCCTCTTCTTCTCAACCTTCTTCTTCTCAGGACTCTCTTCTACACATTACAGTGTGCCAGATCGAGAAGATCTTACAGAAGAAGTTTGTCAAGGGATCCTGGACTTACAGACTAAAGTGGTGTGGATTCTATATTGGGCAGAACCCCTGGGTCTCTTTTTATGACCTGTCCCCCTCCTGTCATGAACTAGTGCAATCCATGCATGCCTCCATTCCCACTGACCGGAAAAGTTGACGGAGGTCTTGAACTTTTGTTACTGGACTCAGTGTGTTTTGGGACTGAATGTTCTTTCTCTGGTGATAGTCTCTGTGTTTAATTATTTTGCAGTAAATGTTCTTGTACCTATATTATGCAACTGTTTCTATGGTACTATTTACCTGCATTAACGCTTTTTCCCCTTAGGAATGTCTCTTTACATGGACAGTCCATCTGTTTTTTATACAACTGCTAATAAAGTTTGACCTGCATTCTGGGTACCTCCTGCTGCTACCCTTCCCTCTCTTACCTTTTCCTTCCCCCACACCTTTGCACTTGTGGCATGACCAAGTCTCAAGTACTATTGTGTCCCCCTCCGGTGGTACTCTGACTGGTCCCCTGTGTAGTCCAGGTTCTTTCCTCCCCCCCCAGCATTGGAGTTCTGTTTGTCAACGTAATGCCTTGTAATGCATAAAAATGTGTTTTTGCCTTAAAATTTACTTAAAATATTTCTTAGAAGCTGTTATAGATTTATTGCTTGCTCGAGTGGTGCTCACATTCACTGTTCCGGCAGTGATGTGAAGCACACATTAAGCATGGAGCTTAATGTTGAGCTGCCACCCCTTTAAGAGCACTTAGAACTTGCATGTAACAATTTGTTGCACTGCCTGGCAGTGCCATGTATGCCTGTCAGAGAGTTTGTCAGTCTGGGGCTTGTCCTCATGAAGAGAACATCTGCAGCACAGAATAAACCTGCCTTATTATTATTTTATGCGTCCATCTAGTTATTCGCACAGTCCAGATGGGGTCCTCACCAGCAGCAGCAACCAAATGGTCCGATAGACCACAGAGAAGGTAAGGGGTCTTTTAGTGGCAGACCAAATAGCCAAAATGCCACACAAATCTGGCTCCCCCCCTCCAACTAGGCAAGATGGCGGCCAGGCTGCGCTGCCATCTGTAAGAGCTCTGAAGGGAGACTCATTGCCTTAGTTTTGCTCACCTCTTATCTAATTTTTAGGAGAATATTAACTCTGGAACTCGATTTTGTTATCCAGAGTTTTTTATTGTAAAATAGAGCTTGATATATTTTAGTTAGAAGTAAGCAATAGGGCCTTAGCGTAGGTAGGGCTAGACAGTGACTTAGTGCATAGGAGGTAGCATTTTTATTTTTATTGATGACCCTGATGATGTGCTGTAAAAAGCTCTGTGGAGTGAAGATTAAGAGCCGATTCAGGAAAAGCACCTGCACCACCATTGTTCTCCTACACAGTAGAGTTTCTTGTTGGAGTCTGGAGGAGACATTGGAACTGCTAATGAAGCTCGGAACTTCAAGGGAATAGTTCCCAAAGTGGTGGAGATACTGCTGTTGCCTTGCTAGCTTGGGCTATGAGCCGAGGCTAAGGTGAACGGCGCAAGCTGTTGGAAATTGCAACTAGAAGTGGCCACTCCACTGGTTTGATTTTCCAAAGTTTTGGATATATTTTTGAGACTGAAGGAAGACTGTTTTTTCCATATTGAGTAGGACTCTGCCATCAGCCTAAATTTGGTGCAGCATTGGTGAGAGTGGTGTTCGTGTCTTGGAGATATTACTCCACTGACCCGAGTGTAAGATTTCTTCCCTTTACTCGTACTTGAACTTTTCCTGAAATTCACCTGTTGCTAGTGAGGGCAGCACTGGGATTCTGAACCTAGTATCTGGCTCCTAAAACTCATATTACACTCCTCAGCCCTTCTAATATCTGCATTCACATCCTAAGGAGTAGTGGTAGTGAGAGCACCCCTTCCCTCTGAGTCACCTGCCTTAGGACAAGTGAGAGCTGCACTGAGGAATTTGTTGACTACTTAAAGTTTGTTGGACCTGCTGAGGTTTTTCCTCTGACCATTTTTACTGACATTTACAGTTATGCTTTGGACACTGTTCCTTAAAGGACACCTAAACCATCTTTTTTTACACATATTTTTTGTTTAGTTACTCCATATGCTTGTAAAGGAGAGGCTGTTTACATTTATACTGAAACTGCGTTTATTAAAGTAGTATAAATGCAGTTTCATACCATTTTGAAAACTGTAAACACAGCCTCTTCTGATTCAAAAATCCAGCTCTCAGAGTCCTAAAATGGTTTCCCTGATGATGTCATACATAAGAGACATGCCAGCTGTGCAGATGTATTCTACCTCTACTAACTGTATTCAAATGTGAATAACTTTAAAATGAAAAATGATAGCATGGTACTGTGAGCACGATAGTTATTCAGCACAAAAATATCTACACAATCAGCGGTGTTTCATTTATAGATATCTTTTAGTGTTTTCTTAAATCAACAAAAAAAGCAGGAGAGAATTCAATTGTATGTCACTTTTTCAACAAACAAATGCAAATAACTTTAAAACAAATAATAATAGCATGGTACTGTGAGCGTGAAAGTTCTTCAGCACAAAAATATCTACAAAATGAGTGGTGTTTCATGTATAGATACCTTTTAATTTTTCAAAAATCAGCAAACAAAAAAGCAGCAGAAAATTCAGTTGTATGTCACTTTTTCAACAAACAAATGCAAATAACTTTAAAACAAAAAATGGGGGGCACTAATGAGCAGCTAGAGAGAAAGAATGCAAACTTCTGGAGCTCTGTACCACAGAAATTAAAATATACTATTTCTACATCTATGAATAAATCAGTACTCCACAAAACAGCCCAATAATGAGTGCCAATATGGACGAGTACCTGACACAAGGAAAATCGTCGAGGCAAGGGGCTAAAAGTCAAAGAAAACATCCATCAGAAAATCTGCCACCTGGAGTGGGCCCAATCTCCTTCTCAGTGACTGAACTGGTGGTAATCAGCAAAGCCATTTTCGAGCAAGTAGTGGCAGACCTACAGCCGTGCTGGGATAAGATGGACAAATCACTTGAGGGGCTCACTACCGAACTCAAACAATATTCCGGGAGGCTATCTGAGGCAGAGCAGAGAATATCAGATCTGGAAGACACCTCTTGGGTAGTACCAGAAAAAATAGCTAAAATGGAGTAAGAGCTGGAGGAATTATGAGAGGCACTAAACTACCAAGAAAACTACAGCTGAAGAAACAATCTGAGGATCAGAGGCCTACCGGAGGGTGCAGAGAAGGGCAACTTAATGGTTTCTGCACAATTACACTCCACAATCTGCTGAAAATGCCAATCAAGCCAAAAGTCCTTAAAGTAGAACAGGCTCACAGAGCATTGGCCCCGAGGACACCGGAAGACCAATCACCATGGCAAGTAAATTTTCAGCTTCATCATTACCCGGACAGGTAAGCTATTTTGGCAGCATATTGAAACTTGAAGAAGCTGAAATACGAGGGGCATCAACTCACCATCCACCAAGATATCTCCACGTGCACCCAAAAAAAGAGGCAACAGTTTAACCCACATATGGATTGTTTAACAGAATGGGAAATTGAGTTTTTCATGAAGTAACCTGCATTAGTCAAGGTGAAATGGAAAGAAGCTGATGGACTTCCGGTTCCGCCACAGCTCAGGAAAGCAGCTAGAGAGCGAGCTCCCATGATGACTTGCTTAAAAAAACCCCAGAAAATAACAAATTGAAAAATAAAAGTCTTTAAAATGTCCGGAGGGGGTACAGAAAAGGACAAAAATCCCAGATCTCGATCGCATCAGCCTAAGGGAGGCAAAGAGGTTGTGGGACTCCGAGGCGGCTCCCACACCCGCATGGCAATGCAAAATCGAGTGGCCGAACCTGCAGTGGCTTATGATACAGATGAGGAGGCATATAGGCTTTCCAGACATCGGTTTGACCTGATATTAAAGGAATTGAAGGAAATGAGAACCAAGAACAAAACGGAGTTTGGAAACTTGACCCCAAAATTAAATTTCTTGGAGTGCCCAGTGCAAGAGGCAGAAGACCGAATATCACAAACGGAAGACAGTCTCATGCATATGGGAAGAACGGGGCAGGCCCTCTGCTATCACACTATGGACTTAGAGGAAAAATGCATCGATTTGGAATGTCGAGTCCGCTGTGATAACCTGTGGGTATATGGCCTAAAAGAAGGGGCTGAAACAGGAGCAATGGCAGATTTTATGGCAGACTTACTCAAAGATGTCCTGGGCCTCCCTCCCTTATATGAGCTGAAGACAGAGAGGGCACATAGGACCTTGTTGCAGAAACTGAAAGAGGAGCAGTTACTGCACCAGAGAGGATATTTTAAGATGAGCCTGGCAGAAAAAAGAAGTCAGGTATTTGGACTCACGTTTGTTTTCGACCAGGATTATCCAACAATGATTCAACAGCAGTGGTTGACGTATGGCCCCCTAATAAAAGCCCTAAAAGAGAAACGTCTTAAAATCTAAACACCTTACCCCGCCTGCCTCAGGGCATATTGGGAGGAGGGCCCAGAAATATACAGCTCCCCACAGGAAGCCAGAGATGCCATGCTGAAACGTGGCCTACCTATGCCAGAGCTTCGCGTGCAGGCACCGTAGAGAAAGAGAGAGAGAATTACAGGATGGCAGTTCAATGTATCAAGAAAAACCAGAAGATCTGTACACCAAAGTGCATCGTGATCAGCTTTCCTTTTACAAGGGTTGATCAAGAAGCTTCCGGGAGTAGAAGAGGGTGATCTTGAAGATTTGGGTGAGGACTGAAGCATTTGTGATATTAGAGGTAATTCCCCTGTGGACCTGAAGTACACCTCGTAAGTGCGATGAGAAGGGACAAAGTGCAGGACACCTCCATGCATCTCAGCAAATGACGGTGCTATTTAGTAATGGAAGGCTGGTTCTCATGACTCTCTTTTTTCCCCCTCAGCCGGAGTGGGACCAGAACGATCCCCAATATTATATTGTACAAATGTTTTGGTTGGAGCAGAGTTTAAGGGGAAGCAGCTGGGAGGGAAGGGGCCTTGTCTCATTCAGTCCACTAGTATGAAGACTTAAACATGTAAGCTTAAAGCTTAATGGTGAGGCTGTGCAGAGGTGGGGGGGGGGATAAAAGTCTACTCTAAAGCACATAGAAATATTGAGGACCTCCCAAAGATGTTCGTAAAAAGCTAGATAAATAAGAAGTACTATTTTGATTCTAAGGAAATTAGCCCAGCTGAACAATTTAGGTTTGATGGGGGGGGGGGGGGCGAATTATGTTTATTGAAATAGAGGGATTACTGTGGACTCCCAGGGGATATGGTAGTCGGTAGAGGGAATACTCTCGCTGCTGTAGTGAGCTCCTAAAGGAAGTCCAGATATAAAATTAAAGCAGGTCGAAGAGGGAATACAGAGTGAACGCTACAGACCACTACTTAGTTCGCGAGACTGCCCTGGTCCGTTGGCATTTTCATATTGAGCTCCATAACCTATGTGAGAACTCGAGAAGGGGATCCCTCTAGAAAGGGAAGTCTTACCCTTTTTGGCCCATACCCAATATGGCAGGGCAAAGAGGCCTACAGTGACTAAGCCTTCTACCTTGGAAGTCAGCTTTTTGAGTGGGTGGTGACGTTCCCACCTTCTCCAAAAGATGTTGGTTTATTGTTCATGTAAGATTCATGTTAAAGTAGTTAAGTATTATACATTTATTATATTTTTGTTTGCTGCTGATTTTGTTGCCACCACTTTCCTTAATTTGGGGTCACTCTCTGCAGATGATGAGCCAGGGGAAGTAAAGGGAAAATTAAAAGAAAACAAATACAATATGTAACCATGGCCAAGATATGTACCAATTTTCTTTCTTTTAATGTTAATGGGTTAACAAACCCTGTAAAAAGTAGTAAAATTATTTCCTATATTAAGAAAAGGAGGGCGGACTTCTGTATGCTTCAAGAGACGCACCTTTCACCAAAAGAACATGAAAAAATTAGCACATTTAGTTTTTCCACAGCAGTAGCATCCTCATACAGAAAGGGCCGTCACAGGGGTGTGATAGTCATGGTGGGAAGAGGGGTTGCCTTTGAAACCAGAGATACCCTTACAGATTTGGAGGGATGCGTGGCTGCCCTGAAGGGCTATTATAATGGAGAATTTATCACCATAGCCTCGATCTATGCTCCCCCTGGCTCAGACTACGGCTTTCATAGGCGGTTATATATGAGACACATGGAGTGGGGGGAGGGAACTTTGATTATGAGAGGGGACCTGAACCTCGCTTTAAATGACCATCTTGATTCCACATCTAGAGTTGAGAGGTCGGACAGGAGAGTGGCCCTAAAAGTTAATAAATTCTTCTCAGAGGTGGGTTATATAGACGCTTGGAGAGCTTTTCATGGCCAGAAAAGGGACTACACTTTCTTTCCCAGGTTCATAAAGTACATACCAGAATAGATTATTTCTTTGTACCTAAAGAGACTGTATATCAAATGCAGAACGTAGAAATTGGGGAAATTTATCTTTCTGATCATGCCCCTATGTGGCTACAGCTGCACTTGGGGCAAAGTAAGAAAAAGACCATATGGCATCTGAACTTATCCCTTATTCAGGGAAAAGAAAATCAAGAGCAGGTCCAAGAGATGATTAAAGAAATACTTAGCATGAATGACACCCCAGATATCTCTCCATCCATTCTTTGGGATACTGTAAAGGCAGTAGTACAGGCAAATTAATAGCTAAAGCTGTTAAACATAAAAGGGATAGAGAGACCCAAAAGGCAACCTTAAAATGAAAGATAAGGGAGCTGGAGCAATCCTTAAAAGATAAATACGATGCTACTAAGGAACAAGAAGTCCAGAAACATCGGCGGAGCTCTTAATGCCATCGTGGACTACAATGTGGAGCAAAACATGTTATACTTAAGGCAGAAGTATTACGAGGGGGGCCCCAGGACCACTAGGTTATTAGCTAGTAGATTAAGGCAAAGAAAGGCCAGAGCCACCATTAGTAGGCTTACACATCCATATACTAGGCAGCAGTTGGTAAACACAGTAGATATGGCGGAAGCCTTCACATACTACTATAGGGAGTTATATAAGGTGGAGACTGCGCCTGAAGCAGATAAACTAAAGAGTTTCTTAGAGAAACTACAGCTTTATCAAGTTGGAGAAGCTGATGCTGCCTCTCCGGTGGCACCAATAAGAGACTCTGAAATTATAGCTGAAATAGCCAGAATTAAAACAGGGAAATGCCCTGGCATGGATGGATATCCAGCCAAATTTTACAAGCTTTTTAAGACTCAAATCTCACCACTCCTTAGCAAAGTTTACAATTTCCTGATGACAGAGGGAGGTGCTGTACCCCTATCATGGAACTATGCCGGGGTTACGGTATTGCCCAAGCCTGCCAGGGAACCCTACTGTGTGCCTCGTATAGGCCTATCTCTATTTTAAATACTGACTATAAGATAATGGCAGGAATCATGACAATGTGGCTTCAGGACATCATCCCCAGAATTATACATTCAGATCAGACAGGCTTTGTCCCGGGCTGGCAGGCACAGGACGGTATCCGTCGTGCTGTAAATATCTTGGAGTATGTGGGGGACAAGAAGCGACACTGGTGATGAGTTTGGATGCAGAAAAAGCATTTGATAAAGTACAGTGGTCATTCCTTCAAGTGTCCCTGGCGGGCTTTGGCTTTCCAGAAGCTTTTCACAAACTAATAGCTAGACTCTATAATTCCCCTCAGGGTTGTGTGAGGCTGAATGGCCATATAGGGAGGTCATTTGAATTGGAGAAGGGAACGAGACAGGGTTGCCCCCTGTCTCCTCTCCTCTTTGCCATTTTCATGGAGCCACTAGCACAGGCAATCTGCCTGAACCCGGCCATTCGGGGTATAGAGTTAGGGGGATATGAACATAAACTGGGCCTGTATGCGGATGATATTCTGCTGTTCCTGGGTGACCTGGATTTTTCTCTCCCAGAGGTTTTTAACCAGATACAACAATTCACTGAAATATTGGGTTACTCCCTAAACACGGCCACGACTGAGGTCCTGGTTTGCTCCTATCAGGTCCCTCAGGACACTCAACGGAGGTACCCGCTGAGGTGAGGGTTAAATAAATTGAAATACCTGGGGGTATACCTTGGAACAAACCCACTAACCCTCTTTCAAGATAACTACCCCAACCTAATACATGAGATATCGCAAGATTATAAGAGATGGGCCCTTCTCCCATTACCAATGTACTCTAGAGTCCAGACTACCAAAATGAATGTTTTACCCCGCTTGTTTGTTTCAGAGCATACCCTGTATTGTCCCACAAAAGTCCATCTTGGGTTGGCAGAGACAATTAATGAGGTTTATTTGGGGTGCGGGCAAACCAAGGATGTCAAGAAATATATTATACCTACCCAAACAAGCAGGAGGTTTGGCAGTACCATACCTGCCAGGATACTGGACTGCTTCACAGATGAAAATTGCACTGATGTGGCAGCACCACCACTATACCTCCCACTGGAAAATGATGGAATTACAACAAACCTGTGGTCTGCCCCGCAGGCCATACTTTCTAATAGACGTTTACAACAGCTAACTAACAGGCAACTCTCCACAGGAGTCAATACAGTTCTAGAGGGTTGGAGAAGGGGTACCAGTAAGGGAGGAACAGCGCAGCATTTGTGGAAGTACAGGTGGTGGGCCTGGGAGGAACATTTCACTCCAGCTTCCCAAGACCGCTGGTTTAGAAACCAAGCACGTAAGGGCTTCCATTCACCATGGCAAATCATAAATGGAGATACTCCCATTTCATTTGAGGCAGCTGTGCCCCTATTTGATTTAAAACCAAATGATAGATTTAAATACTATCAGAACAGTAACTGGGTTCATGTCAACCTAAACAATCTAAAAGTAGTACAGGGACAACACCTGCACTTCCCACCCTTTGAAAAAATTTGGACATCTCCCACTGGGAGAGGAGCAATCACAGAACTATACACTAACTTTATGCTGGATCAGGGACATGATTCACTTAGTCTCAAAGCAAGATGGGAGGAGGAGATTGGAGAATTAATAGAGAATGATAAATGGGAGAAGAGTTGGGGTTTAATATGGAACACTACTTCCTCCCCGATGTGGAGGGAATTTGTTTGGAAGGCCAGGAGTCGATACTTTTTGGTCCCTAGAACTCAAGCCAAGTTTAAGGAAGGGGGTAACTCATGTTGTTGGAGGGCATGCGGGGAGACCATGGCAGGTCACCTCCACATACTATGGCAATGCCCTACAATAAGGGCTTACTGGGAAACGATTCAAGAACATATGAAGGCCGTTTTTGAGGGAGAAGAAGTGCTGAGCCCCATACATATGATATTAGGTATCGAACCGGTCCATCTAAAAGGTAAAGAAAGTAAATACCTCTGGCGCACCCTGCGAGCAGCAGCTTTAAAAGCACTCACAAAGCGCTGGCTACAGAGAGACAGCCCTACAGTAAAAGATTGGTTCAAAATAATCATAACAACACAAGACATGGAGAGACTGACCTTTGCAATACAACATAGGTGGGAACAATTTGCAGATAGGTGGACCAGATGGTAACTTTATGTTAACAACATAGAAGTAGATTGAAAACTACAGATCCCTCTTTTCTAAGTGGAATAAAGAACAAGGTCAGGAGACAAATTATGAGTGAAGGAATGAAAATACTGGACAAATAATAGGAAAATATGTTGCACTTGGATCCAGATTATTCCAAACATTAAAAAGAAGACTTTGAGTAGGGAGAAATCAAAGAGCTACCTAAACGTACTCAAGATGGGAATTAGAGATAAATTAATAGCCCGGAAAGATTAATACATAAACTTAAAGTAAAGCAGAGAGTCACACAGGAGTCGTTGTATCAGGAAGGTAATGATACTACCCAGTGAAGGAGTGAAGACAATGGAAGGCAGCTATACAGTTTTTAAGTTAGAGTTCATAGAATAATTTTTAAGCTTCTTTTATTTTTTCTTCTCTTTTTTTTTAAATTAAGTTATATTTACAAAATGTGTCACCTACTAAAATGAGAAGAAAACATTATAAACTGTAACAAGCTGTAATGTATACATATAAGACCATGGAAGTTGGTATAATGGAATGTAATACTGTTAAATGTCAAAGCATATTTATATGCCAGTAAAATAAAGTATAAAAAAAAAAAAAGAAGTGGAAAGGAGCTACCTTCTCCTTTTGGGAGCCGGAGAAGCTGCATAATTTCATTGAGGACTGGGACAAAACAAACAAGAAATGGTGAGGTGAACTGAACTTTATTCATGTTTCTGTATTTTGTACTGCTTTTCTCTGGACCTACCCTCACTCGCTGGGGGGACTGATTGATCCGACAACTGAGGGGAAAACTCTGCCATGCTTAAGGGAAGGAGGAAGAACTATTGGACATGACTGTGCACAAAAGGAGACCCAATCCTGTGACACGAGCACAACATGGAGATCTTAAGGCTCATTGGTAAAGCTGCAACGCACCAAAATTACACTAACGCTTGACATCACGAGTGTACTCTCGTGTAGCCTTACAGAGATGGCACGGGGGCTATAATGCCTAAATACTGGACCAATGAGTCTTGTGGCAGCAGATTTGGGTGGACTTTCACAGATATAGTAATGCCACATAAGAGGCTTGACTTGAGCAGGGGGAGTTGGACATACAAATGGAGCTGAATGGCGGGTCAAGGTTACCCCCGGGGGTTGGGGGGAGGCTGAAAAGTCATGTACGCCTCTTTGGGAGGAAAGCATACGCTCATTGGCATACTATTCTGCCCTGAGGAACTGTGAGCTCTTGAGCTAATGAAGTGAAAAGGGGGAAAAAAATTACAATACTGGGGAAAGGGGACTTGAGGTGCCTATGCAATAGTGGCATAAGGAGATTGGTAAAGGGGGTGCGGAGGGAGGGGGGCATAGAGGATTTTGACATAAGAGTTAAGAAATATTCATTCATTCTAATTTGAGAATATGGATTTACATACAATTTTACACACTAGTCTGTTATGGCTGGACTTGATGTTTGCCCAGAAAAGTTAATGTTCATGGTTGATCTACCTGTTCTTATATACTTTTTTTTGGGGGGGGGCTGGTCTCTGAACAACGTATCTCATTATGGGAAGAGAATAGTGTTGAACTGTCTCTAACTGGGTTTAAATGGCGATATAGGAGGAATGTCAGGGGAGACCATGGCTAGGCCCCAAGGCTGCAATATTATTTCATGGAATGTTAAGGGTTTCACCTGACCTGCAAAAAGAGCTAAGATATTGATAGCACTTAAAAGGAAGAATGTGATGGTATCCATGTTACAAGAAATGTATTTAACACATAAAGAACATGACAAACTTGTGGGGTGGGTGGGTTGGGGTCTGCCATGCGTCCTCCTACAGTTGCCATTAAAGGGAAGTGGCAATTCTTTTGCACAAAAACTTCCCTTTTGAACACATTTGCACAGTAAGAGACCCCTTAGAAGGATGCTATGTTTTTGTAGTAGGAAAGATACAGGGGAGGGAGATTACACTGGGTAACATTTATGCACCGGCGATAGTGGACCCAGAGTTCTACCAAAACATGCTGAGTCTGATGATTAGGGAACAATTTCCTAATTTGATTCTTGCAGGGGATTTTAACTGCATCATAGATCCAAAACATGATTACTCAGGTACAAGGCTTAGAGAGACAACTTCTGTAAAACAATGGCAACAGGGCCTTGTGGACCTCGACTTAATAGACGCATGGAGGGTGGCAAACCAAGGTACTCGAGAATACACATTTTACTCAAATCCCCATGGCACGTGGTCCAGATTGTGTTTGTGGCCAGTGACCTCTACTCTAGAGTAGAGAAGGTGACCCATAGCTCAATTTTTTTATCGGGTCATGCTATAGTCCAAATGGATATAGACTTGGTGCATAAACTGGAAGGAAGGAGTTCTTGGCAATTTCTGACTTATCTACTGGCCAAACAAGAATTCAAACAATTCCTTAAGACACAGTAGAGTGAGTTTGAAGTTACAAATAAAGGATCAATTGAATCTGTGGGAACATATTGGGAGGCTAGTGAAGCTTTTATGAGGGGGGTTATAATAGGATACACGGCGAGACTCAAGAGAGAGCGAAAAAAGAAACAGCAAGAACTGGAGGACAGGGTTAAGGAGTTGGAAACTTTGGTAGCACAGACAGGGGACTCTCTCCCTAAGAAAGAGCTGCACACAGTGAGGGAAGCCCTAAATCTGAATGTGATGGAGGAAGCTAAGGGGAAGTTATTCTTTGCACAGCAGAGAATATATGAGTGGGGGAGCAAACCCGGAACCCTGTTAGTGAAATTAATGAAGGGAGGTAGAACCACAAAATGAATAGTAGCCATCAGGGATAGAAAAGGAACCTTGATACACGAGGAGGGAGGCATAAAAACATGTTTCAAACAATTTTATGAGGCACATTATAAAACTGAATGTAAGGGCATGAAAGAAGTCATGGACAGATTTATGGAGGGACTACCAATACCACAACTGAGTGAACACCAAAGGGCTATGCTGGGGAGTAAAATCACGGTCAAGGAAGTGATACGGGCAATTGGGATGCTCAAGAGAGGTAAAATAGCGGGACCAGATGGTTTTGGGAGTGAATATTATAAGGAGCTTCAGAGGGATTTAGCTGCTCCCCTTAGAGATGTTCTGGAAGAGGCGTGGAGCGAGGGGGCTACCTAGAACCTGCTGTGAAGCTAATATATGCGTTATCCCAAAGCCAAACAAAGATGACACAAAGTGTGTCTCATATAGACCAATTTCTTTGTTGAATTATTATTGTAAAATTATGATCAAAGTATTGGTGCTGAGCCCTCTATCATACACACAGATCAAACAGGATTTATACAAGGTAGAATGTCCTACCACAATATTAGGAGATTGCTGAATATAATTCATTGGGGATCAAAAGCCAAAGAGCAAATGTGTGTTATGTCAATGGATGCCGAAAAGGCTTTTGACAGGATTGAATGGGAATATTTGATGATATATTAGTCAAATTTGGGGTGGGGGAGAAATTTACTCAGTTGGTTGCAGCCTTCTATAGAACGCCTACTGCCAGAATCTTCATTAATGGGTCTGTGTTTGAGGCTTTTACTCTGGAAAGGGGTATGAGGTAGGGTTGCCCTCTCTCCCCCCTGCTCTTTGCGATAGCTATAGAACCATTGTCTATTAAAATCAGGGGAAACCCCAGGATTAGTGGAATACCCGGAAGGACAGGTCGAAAGCATGTCATCACCTTGTATGCAGTTGATATTCTCCTCTTGGTGACGCATCCTGAGCAATCGATTCCCCCCATTCTAGAAACTATAGAGGCACTTGCCAAATTCTCAAGATACAAGCTTAACATCAATAAATCAGAATTAATGTAATTAAGAACAGAAAAGTGGGGAGAGGAGAAATCATGAGGCCTGAGAATGGTGAGGAATACTTTCACTTGTTTGGGAATAAAGGTGGGTAAGGATCTGAAAGACTTATACAAACTGAACTACATACCAATTATAGAAACTATCCTCAAGGATTTATATAGATGGAGAGCCCTACCTATCTCGTGGATGGGTAGGATTAACCTCCTAAAAATGAATGTGCTACCAAGAATCTTATATGTAGTGCAGATGCTGCACCGAGGTCTCAACAAGAAAGATATAAAACAACTGGAGAGGGGATTTACAGACTTTATTTGGCAAGGCAAAAGGCTGAGGCTTAGTCTAACAAGATTAAAAGCTGATAACACGAAAGGAGGATTATATTTTCCAGACATTAAGGGCTACTACCTGGCCACACAATTTAGATACTTACAAAACTGGATTAATAGGGGTGATGCAGCAAATTGGTTGGACTTAGAAGAAAAGGATAGTCCATGGAGAATCTCAGCGTATCTGGGAGAGAATTGGCTACGAGCCTATAAGGCTCTTGAGAACCCCAACCCATTGATAGTGGCCAGCCTGGAAGCATGGAGGGAGATGAAAAAATGACAAAACATAACCTACGTCAATACTCTCCAAGTGCCAATAGCCGATAACCCAGATTTCCTGCCTGGCTTTGAAGATGAGGGGTTCAAGGAGTGGCAAAGGAAAGGAATTAGATGCATAGGGGATTTAATCAATCAATCAATCAATCAGTCAATCAATCAACATCTTTATTTAACCAGGTGAACACAATTGAGCACAGCTTGTTTTCAAGATGGACCTGGGGTTACTTATCAACATAAAAAGGTTTACATACATAAGCAAAGTATACAAATGGATTACATATACAAAGATTACGGCATTACCATGCCACAGGGTTACAAGGAGTACATGGCAATGTGCAATATAAGGAACATATAAGACTGTCAAATGTCAAGACATCAGATCAGATTAATAGAGCGAGGCGAGCTATGCACTTTCCAAAAATTCCAGACTGCATTAGATGTACCAACATCCCATACATTCAAATACTTTCAAGTGAGGAATTATTGGAAAAAGTTAGATCACTGGAACAAGAACCTTCTATGTGGGAAACTGAGAGACTAACACTGGGAGCAAGGGAAAATGAAAAGGAACTTACTGGATGGGTGGCCAAGTTTGACAGATTGCACTTTCAAGGGGAAATACAAAAAGCCAAACAAAAGTGGAAACAGGATCTACAACTTGAGATCTCGAATGAGGACTGGGAGATGATCCTTGCTACTCATATGGGGTTACTCCTTTGCAACAAATTTAAAGAACTGCAATATAAATTCTTACACAGGCTTTACTGCCTCCAAAGTGTGGTGCATAACTTCTGCCCAGGGATCTCCCCCCTTTGTGGGAAATGTGGAGTGGCCAGAGGCAAGGTTATCCACTACTATTGGGAATGCCCAGGAATACAACAGTACTGGAAAGACATCTGGGGAGAGCTTACTAAAATGGTGAGGGGGGGAGTCAGTGAAAGCTCCCTCATGCTCCTTACTGCTAGGAGTTGCTGACCAAGAAGAGGAAGAATAGAGCTTGCATCCCAGATGGATCAGAATCCTCTCAGTCATTGCCAGGCAGGGCATACAAAACATGTGGACCACGAAACATACCCCAACCATGACCCAATGGAAAAACCTAGCTAGTAAAACCCTCTCGATGGACAGGTTGACATATGCCCTCAGAGGGAAGGAAGAGGCCACCTGGATACGTGGGGGGATTCCTGGGCACACTCTCCCAGGGGGAGATGTCTGTATTACAGAAGGGAAGCTCAATCTGAGAATAATAACCACACAAGAGACAGTATCAAGAAAGCAAACAGCCTTTTTAGTTTTACTCCTCTCAGTTCTTGCATATATATAGAGCTCTTACGTGACTTCAAAGAATACAGCTCACAGCCTAATTCAATTTAACTTAATTCAACTTAACTAAGTTTTATTCAGCTTAATTCAGTTTACTGAAAATGGATTTAATGTAGCTCTACGTGACTTGTTTCTATAGTTGTTTTATCATCATAATATGAACACTAAGATGTTCAATTGGTATTTGATCTCTTTTATTACTCTATGGGTGACCAAGAAATAAGAAAAACATTTTAGGTATGACAAGCTGTTATATGATTCAAAAGGGAGGGGATGAAACTAGAGGAAGAGATTTTGCTGTTAACCTTCCTTGTACAAATATTAACATAGTATGACCTGAAACATTGATTGAAATGTGTCTGTGCTTTGTAGCAAATATGCTTGTTACTGTCACCTATGAATAATCTCAACAAAAACATTATACAAAAAAAAAAAAAAAATGATAGCATGGTACTGTGAACATGACATTTGTTCAGCACAAAAATATCTACATAATGTATATTTTTTTCCTTCATATATGCCTTTTATTTTATTTTTTATAATTAGCAAAAAAAAAAGCAAAAATTCATTTTTTTTTCACCTTTTGAAACAAACAAATGCAAATACAGGTAGCTTTAAAACAAAAAAATGAAAGCATGGTACTTTGAGCACAAATGTTGTTCAGTACAAATATATCTACCAAATTAGTAATGTTTCATTAATAGATACCTTTTAGATTTTTTTATAATCAGTAAAAAATGGCAGGAAATACAATTTTTGTTTCACTTTTTTGGAGGTACTGTATGGCATAAATGGATTATGCTACCTTCTTACTGGAAATATTGTTGCTATTTCTTGTTCTCATGCTGGTTGACCTGATGACAGCATTTGTGGCTTCGCCACTCATGGTGTTGTCAGGGCAATCAGCACTCAAACAAAAAATATCAACAATATTTCCAGTAGGGGGTAGTATATCCGTAGCATGGCGTATTGTAAATAGTTGTATATACATGTATCCTTGTTGTATTTGGTCTGTCATGTTATCACCTATGTTCACTTCTGTCACCCTGTAATGCATTCCATGCACTGTTCGTATTTGACACAGAACCTTTGTAAAAGAACTTCTGGTTCAAAGGTATTAATCCTAGTTATAAATAAATAAATAAAAATAAATATCCCTTGCATATTCTTTGCAAAAAACTCTGTTAATGCAGCAGTCTGAGTTGCTGTTTAAGAGGCAATAGTATGGAAATGCAATGTTAAGGTTTTCAACACTAACTCTGCATTCCCCCCCCACAAGCAGTCAAATGGGGAAAGACAACATCAGCAACCAGAGATATCGGTCATCAGATAAGACAAACAACATACAACTCTTTCCAAATGATATAAGAGAAATCCCTTATCATGGACCAGCACCTCTGTAGCCATGGATACACGTGCACACTTACACACCACATGGGAAGTGCAGTAAAAAATTCCCTTAGGATCACACTGCAAATTGTAAGCAATGAATAACACATGACTGGGTGTGCTGCAGTGCTAGATTACCACACATCCAAGGTGGGTTATGAGGCATGAGGTGCAGCCAAATGCCTTCCACCACCTGGGAAGTGTAGTATGTGATTCTTATAGGATCACACTGTAAATTGCAAGTAAGCAATAACACATGGGAATGTATGCAAAAATACTAACTTGCTGTATGCCCCAGGTGGGTTGTGAGGCATGAGGTGCAGCTGAGTGCCTTCAGCCACCTGGGAAGTGCGATATAAAATTCAAATAAGATGATATTATACATTTTAAATGATCAATACCACATGGTAGGGTATGCAGCAAGGCAAAATTGCTGCATGCCCCAGGTGGATTGGGTGGCACGAGGCACAGCTGAGTGCTTCAGCCACCTGGGAAGTGCAATATAAAATTCAAATAAGATTATATTATACATTTTAAGTGATCAATACAACATGGTAGGGTATGCAGCAAGGCAAAATTGCTGCATGCCCCAGGTGGATTGGGTGGCACGAGGCACAGCTGAGTGCTTCAGCCACCTGGGAAGTGCGATATACAATTCCCATAGGATCACATTGTGAATTGTAAGTAAGGACTAACACATGACAAGGTGTGTGGTAATGCTAAATTATCACACACTCCAGGTGAGTTGTGAGGTAGGTTGTGAGGTATGAGGCATGGCTGAGTGCCATTAACCACCTGGAAAGTGCTGATCTCTTCACTCAGGTGCTGAAGGCACCTATGCTGCCATGAAAGTGCATGCTAGAGGATATGGAAGAGTCAGCAGGTGACTGCTCTGAGGAGCACCAGCTGCCTGGCTTCTTTGCCAGGAAATAGAGGTAACATTCTAACTTAAATGGCAGACAGATGAATGACACAAAATGAAGCCAAAAAAGGGAACCAGCAGCTGAGTGAGATGTAGGTCTGGGTAGTATGGTGAAGGCAGTTTTCATGTGCACTGACTAAATGCAAGGAAGAGAAGGAAGTGTTGGGTGGCTGCATGAGAAATGCAGCTTGCCCTAGATCTTTTTGCCTGATAACGTAAAGTGGGAATACAAGAATCTGTGGCTCGAACTGCCATGGTGAGGCGGCATTGATAGAGCAGGAGAAAATAGAAATGGAAACAGTAAGCGTATACAAGTTTTGTACCCCCTTCCCCCATTCGGAAGGTGGGAGGTGGGAGCTACTGTATTTGAACATCAAATTGCAGTTTGGTTAATTGGAGGAGGGCATGACAACAAAAAATATCAACACTATTTCCAGTAAGGAGGTAGCATATTCCATTTATGCCATACCTCTAAAAAAGTGAAAAAAAAATTCATTTCCCTGCCATTTTTTGCTGATTATAAAAAAGCTAAATGGGATTTATAAATGAAACATCACTCATTTGGTAGATATTTTTGTGCCGAACAAGATTTGTGCTCAAAGTACCATGCTATCGTGTTTCATTTTAAAGCTATTTGCCTTTGTTTGTTGCAAAAAGTGAAAAAAAGTGAATTTTCTGCTGTTTTGTTTGCTAATGATAAAAAACTAAAAGGTTTATATAAATGAAACACCCTCATTTTGTAGATGTTTTTGTGCTGAACAAATGTCTTGCTCACAGTACCATGCTATCATTTTCTGTTTTAAAGTTATTCACATTTGAATATGGTTAGTAGAGCTAGAATACATAATCTGCACAACTGTCTTCTCTGTCATGTACAGTATGACATCATCAAGGAAGCCATTTTAGGATTCTGAGAGCAGGATTTTTGAATCAGAAGAGGCTGTGTTTACAGTTTTCAAATACTATGAAACAGCATTTATCCTACGTTAATAAATGCAGTTTCAGTATAAATGTAAACAACAGCCTCTCTTTTACAAGTCTATAGATTTATTTTTTAAAAAACAAAATGTGTAAAAAGATGGTTTAGGTGTCATTTAAATGCATTGTTTTTTTTTAAATTGATTTCACAGCATTGCTGCATTTGGATTCTCCAGTCAAAGTTTTACGTGACATATTGTTTAATATTGTATGTTGATGGGTTGGGTGGGGTTGGGCAACTATTTTATAAATATTTTAATGTTGTAATTTTGATTTGTTTGGGGTTGACTGTGAACAGGAGGGGTTGGTATGAGTGGCTTTAGGTTAGTGACTGAATGGAGAGGTGTGTGTGGTTTTAGTTTATGTATTAAATTTGGTTGATTGATCTGAGTGTGTATCTAGGGATATAGGGTGAGTGGGGATTTACTTCACTTACTGAGAAGCGAAGAGCTTATTTTTTGTTTTGAGGGTGTTTGGCTATATATGGCAGAATTGTTTTTAAGTTTTTATTAGCAGTTTAAAATGTGTTTGGGCCTCAGACCCTGCGAATAACCTACCTGGTATACCTACTGCATAACCTCTGCCCATTTTCTGACCCCCCCCTTACCAGCGGTTGTGGTTAGACGCCGCAGGGAGGCTGGAATTGGGAGGGGGTATGACTGTCGATGGTGGGGTGCTGGGGGTATAGCAGAGGTGAGCCATATTTGGGTGGTCAGGGCCAGGAGGCACCCTGGGGTAAGATGGGTCCTGGAGAGAGGCCAGACATGCTTAGTGCCCATTCCCAGGGATCTCACCAGATCAAGCGGGCAGGTAACCAGTGGCCTCCACTGGTCTTCTTTGGGTGGTGCAATGCGATGCCAGATCAATCAGGAACAAGACCACGACTATTGCAGACTTGATTTTCTTGGTTGGTCTGTCTTGCATCATGGACACCTGGTTGGGGGACAATGCAGGTCTGGTGTTAGAGGCATCGGTCCTGGCTGGGTTTTCTGCAGTGCACTGCCTGAGGAGAGAATGCAGAGGTGGGGGTGTGGCCATCTGTTTTAGATCTGACTTGAACTTTTCTGTGCATCCAGTGGGATCCAGTTCATTGTTTAAATGCGTGGCCGTGCGTGGGGGTCAGGTGCAGGGGAATTCCTGCAAGAAGTTATGGACTTTGTCGCCGATAGGGTGTTGGAGTTGCCCAGATGGTTAATTCTGGGTGACTTCAATTCCTGGGTTGACGATGAACTCTCACAGTTTGGTTATAACTTCCTCCAGATAATAATGTCACTGGGCCTCACAGAAACAGTTGCTTCTGCAACCCATAGACATGGCCACACCTTGGACTTGGTGTTCTCACCGAGGCTTGAGGTCACTGATCTCAGGACTGATCTGGTCTCTTGGTCAGATTATAGCACAGTGGAGATCTCATTTGGGGCTCCCCATGTTGGTCCCTCCCCTGTTGAGATGGTTAGCTACTACTCATTGAAGGAGTTGTCCCCAGAAAGACTATTGGCGGTAGTAGATGTTCCTAGTGTGAGTGCTGCTTGTGCAGCTGGTGCGGATGAGGTGGTTGCACCCTTTAATAGTGCTGTCTCCAAGGTGCTCAACACAATCACACTGATCTGTATACAACCCAGGTCTTCTTGCTTGAGATCCCTGTGGTTTGATGGGACTCTCAAGGAGATGAAGACCAAGGGTTGGGAGCTTGTGTATTGGTAGAGAAAGGCATCTGAGGAGGACAAACTGGCTTTGAGAATTCACTTTGGTGAATATCAAAGGGCAATCTACCATAAGAAGGTAGAGTTCCTGTCCAGGGAGATTGCTGCAGGGTGGAACAGATTGGCTCTGCTGTTTTGGACTGTAGACAGGTTTCTTTATCCTGTCTGTCTGCAGCCAAAAAGAGCAGTTTCAGTCTCTCAGTGTGAGGAGTTCACTCAGTTCTTCTCTGACAGAGTGTCTTTCATCAGGACCAGGATCTCTCCAGTGAGGTGTAAACAGCCCCGGAGTGGTGTGCTGTGCATTGCCAGATGAACTCCTTTTACATGGGGTGAGTTTAGGCTGGTGTGGGTGGCGGATGTCATCAAGGTAATCTCAAAGCTGCAGCCCACCTTTTGTAAGCTGGATCTGGGCCTGACTCATCTCCTAGTGGGATGTGTCGAGTCTGTTGGTCTAGTGTTCACTGAGATTGTCCAGTGCTCACTCTTGGAGAGACTTTTTCCTGGCCCCTTGAAAAAGGGGCTGGTGAAGCCCCTCCTGAAGAAACCATCACTAGACCCTGATATCTTGGAAAATTATCGACCAATCTACAACTTCACATTTCTGGGGAAAGTTGTTGAGAAAGTAGTGGCTTGGCAGCTTGAAGTGCGCCCTTGTAGCCTTTGACATCTGTGAGCCATTCCAGTCTGGATTTAGGTCCAGGCATAGCACTGAAACGGCATTAGTCAGGGTGCAAAATGATCTCCTCAGGGTGAGAGATAGAGGAGACTGGTCAATGCTCATTCTCATTGATCTGTCCTCAGCATTTGACAGTGTGGATCACACAGCACTACTGGATCACCTTGGGGAGCTTTGTGAACTCACTGGTACTGTCATCAACTGGTGTGAGTCCTTTCTTATGGGCAGGATGCAATGGGTAGTGATGGGGA
This sequence comes from Neoceratodus forsteri, assembly GCA_016271365.2. NCBI lineage: Eukaryota > Metazoa > Chordata > Ceratodontiformes > Ceratodontidae > Neoceratodus > Neoceratodus forsteri. The sequence continues at coordinate 1,775,675,222 of CM057450.1, read as the reverse complement.
ATTTCTCCTCCTGCCCAAAGCCCCTGCCTTGTGGAGTTCCCCAGGGTTCAATCCTGTCACCTGTACTGTTTGCAGTGTACATGCTTCCCCTTGGAGAGATTATTAGGTGTTACAACTTGGGTTTTCACTGCTATGCAGATGACAACCATCTGTATATGTCTTTTGCTCCCAGAATGAATGGCACCATGGAAGTGCTAAATAAATGCCTGGTCAACATCCAAGACTAGATGTCCTTTAACTGTCTGAGACTCAATCCCAAGACAGAGGTACTCGTGATTGAGACTGGTCGCCAGCACAATGGGGCTGCTGATGGTCTGGAAACAGGGTTGTTCCAGGGCCCTACACTGTTGGTGGCTTCTACTAGGGTGAGAAATCTGGGTGTGATCTTTGATGATAGATTGACACTTGATGCTCAGGTGTTGTCCGTTGCTGGAGTGGTTTCTACCACTTAAGGAATGTCTCCCGGATTAAAGCCCAAATTCTGCCTGATGACCTGCCTTCACTGGTGCACACCTTTGTGATGTCTAGGCTTGACTACTGTAACGCCCTATACTTTGGGATCAGTGGGGGGATCCTCTGTTGTCTGCAGCTAGTGCAGAATGCAGTGGACAGGCTGCTGACAGAGCTTCCGAGGCCTTGCCATGTGGCCCCATTCCTGCATGACTTGCGTTGGCTGCTGGTGATGTGGAAAATCACCTTCAAGGTGGGCCTGCTCACCTATAAGGCCATATAGGGGTCAAGCCCAGGTTATCTGAGTAACCTCTTGTCCCCTGTCTGCACTGTGTGCTTACTCTGCTCCTCCACTGAGGGCCTCCTAGTGGTTCCGAGGGTCCTGTTGCACCACCTATAATAAAACAAGCAAAAACAAATCCCATACTAGTCCTCCCTTCCCAAACAGTTCTGTTACCATCCTCTAACCTGCTCAATATAGCATGGATGGCACAGTATGTGGCTTTTCTTTTCTCTCTCCCCAAATGCTGACATTTGGTGCCCTGCTGAGTTAGAAGATTACTCACTTGGATTTAACTGAGTCCCAAAAGGTTGGAGTTGAAGACCCTTTCATCAATGGATTTCTTAGCTAAGCTGAGGGCTCAGAGTGACTGAATAAAGAATGGGTTGGGATGGAGGCAGAGTGTTAGAATAGGATTTGGAATTGCTTTATTATGGGGATGGTGACCTGTGACTGGAGACTGCCAAGGTAGGTGTACAGTTTAAAAGCTGAGTGGCTTAATAAGGGAATTTGTAGGAAATGAGCCTTCAAGCAATTTTGTTGGAGAGCAGCACCAAAACTAGCGGACAGAAAGAGTGTTCTGCATGACTCAAATTCTATTCTGCTACAGATCTTCATGGGAACTCTCCTTGGGGTCACCTGGCAACACTTAATAGGTAATTTATATCGAGATCTCCAGGATTTGCTTGGTGATTGCCAGGGACAGTGGTTTACCGTGATAGAGAAAAGGCAAATTCCGTTTTGCAGATTGACAAAACTGGTATTGTCACTGGTGTCTGCAAGTTCAAAATCAGTTTTTACCGGTGTTGGCTTTGTAACCTGTAGTTAACCACTTTTTTACTCTGCTAGCATGCATTTTCACATTTCTACATCTGCTGTTGCATTGCATTTGCACTTGTAGCTATTAAGTTATTTTAGAAGCTACAATGTGTGAAGGCAGCAGGCACACTACATCCCCTATCCCTCCCGTATAATGACAGGACCACTAATGCCCCCTATCCTTCTGATGCAATGGGGACAGCAGTACTGTGGACCCCTCCCTCTGGTGTGATTGGCAGCAGCCCTGCAGCCCCCATCCCTCCAGTGTGATAGCAGCAGCAGCACTGCAGCCCTCCTCCCTCCTGTGCAATGGCAGCAGCACTGTGGCCTCCATCCTTCCAGTGTGTTATCAGTACCATGGTGGTAAAGCTCTGCAGCCCACATCCCTCAGGTGTGACAATACAGAATATTAGACTGCAGGACACCTGGATAAATTAAAAGGAACTAGGGATTAGAGACTGCCACCAGTCACCACACAATGCAGACTAAGTTCCCACCCACATGACCTTTCTTGTAAGTTCTCATCCCAAGAAATGTTAAGTCAATAAAAGCAAGTACAGCATTTCAAGAAAGGTAGTTTATAAAGAGTGCAAATATTGCAAATCAAAAACAATATACAAGTACAACAGTTGAAAAATGTGAACAAAACAAAATCTAATTGAAAATGTGCAGAATGTAGAAAAGTGAATATATAGTGAAACACAAGTGAACTAAAACCTAAATACAAATACCTGAAGTGTCAAATGTGCAAAGGTACAGGAAATGTGGAAAACTGTGCATAAACAAAACCTAAATGAAAATATGCAAAATGTGCAATACAGTGTGACAAAATATATACAGTGAAAAACACACTAACTAAAACAATATATAAATATACACACACACGCACACACAGCAAGGAATATGGAAAACAAGCTAACAAAGTTATTGAAAATATTTACACCCTGTAAGTAAATGAAATGTGCAAAACTTCTGTAGAAAGTATTCACCAATGTAATCCTTTAACTTATTGTACATAAGCTGGGATAGCAATCTCATATTGTCTACTAGCAGGTTGCGTCTTTGGTCTGTGCGGATCTGTCCGTAGACCAAAAAAGATCTCTCCACATCGGCAGTCGACACAGGTATCCAAATGGCTTGCAGAGCAGCTTTGGCTAGTGCTGGTAATTGTGGCTGCACTGAAATCCAGTACTGGCCAACATTAAAGTCCATTATGTCTGGAAGCTCTCCTATGTCCTGCCCAACATACATCTCCCAGTCATTTCGTAGTGCAGTTTGGTTGTGCAGTCCAAATACACCAATGTCACTGGAGTAGTGTGTAAAGTCCCTACTCAATTTAGGAAGGTTGTAAGGTTTCAAAATATGGCAGGCTTTCAAGAACTCTATGGCTGGGTTTGTTTCCATGTGTTTTGCCATTTTGTTTAGGGCTACTCCAAATGCCTTTTGGAAAATTGCAATCTGCTCTTGCTTAACCCGTGGTCTAAGAGTAGCCAAGTATTCATCTGTCCTTTCTCCAAATGTTTCCCTTTTTGATACACCCATCTGAAACCTCTGTTTTATCCCATTTAGTGCATCAAATATAGAAATGGCCATGGGTTTGTCTTTCCTTTGTAGAAGTTCTATTGTGCTGATGAGATCATTGCAGTTTTCAGCGATGAAGGTTGTGTGAATCTGCAGCTCTGTAAACCAGTCTTGGAAAAGTTTTCTCAAAGAATTCATAGAGTTGTAATTATTTGCTTCCTCCTGGAAGAAGTCTCTTAAGTGCTGAAGGTAAAGTGAATGGTACTTAATGGTTTCAAACCAAGTGTTCCAACGGGTTAAGACAGGAACAGGAGGCAATATTTTCTTTTCTACATCGTGCCCCTCCAGGAATGCCAAGTACTCTCGCTTGCGTTTGGGTGACTGCTGGAATGAGTATTTTACAAGTGCCACAAGTTTATTGACCAGTTCAAAATGGTCAATCCATGTGTCTCCCACCAAGGATAACACATGTGCCCAGCAACCAACATAGATCACATGGGCACCAATAAGGCCATATAAGACCTCTTTGAAGCACTTCACCATGTACCGCGCATTGTCACTGATGAAGGCGACTACTCGGACCATTTCCACATCATATTGCTGCAATGGCTTTATAACACTTTGAGCGACAGTGGTGTGGTTCACTGCTGTCAACTCTGTTGTGTTTGTAATGATAGATTTTCCACCCTGCATGACAAAAATTATGTTCAGTATACAGCGGGCATCTGTGTCTGTCGTCTCATCGCACATTACAGAGAATGTCTTCCCTTTCACAAGCTGTGAAATTCCACCCTCCATTTCCTTTCTCAATTTGGGCAAATAGTTCTGCCTTAGGGTGGATACCTTTGGGAGAGCACCAATTCCTTTACTGTTGTCCCCCATCCACTCTCTTATGCACGGTTGATCCAACTTTTCAATGGGTATATTTGCACCACACCAAGCCCTTAATGCACCCACTACAGTATTTTACCATGCTGCAGCTGCAGAAGTTGTGGCAGTAAAGCTGGTGTGAAGCATCACCTGTCTGTTGCTATTCTTCTGGCTTGCATTCTTCATATGTTTTTTACTTTTGCAGTGATCCACCACTGTATCCTTCCTCACATAGTCAATGGGGTGATCACAAAAGCAACAAAACATTTTCCCTCCATCCTCCTACATTCCTTCCAACTTGAATTGCAATGCATGGTCCTTAGCAGTGACACTGGAAAATTTTGCCATTTTGCTTGGTGTTGCCATCACGATGGGTAGTACAGATGACTCCAAAGAACTAAAAAGTGGAACACAAGTTGGAGAGATATTAAAAACAGACTTTAGAACTACGTAAAGCTTCAGAACTACTACATTAAGTACTGAAATATCACAGATAATTTCTGCCCATGCATGAGAGTCTGGAGAACAGCTACAGAAAACACGCTGACCTCAGCAGCTTACAATCCCTACAAAAAACAATGCCAGAATCAGAATCTCACTGCTAATCCATGCTCAATCCATGGATGACAGTCGGGAGGAGCAGCTACAGAAACCTAGCTGTTCTCAGAATCTGTCACAGGTTGACTATATAATGCAAAAGTAGAATATTGACATCCGAATATAGCCCTGGTCACAGCTGATGAGAAATCCTGACGACATACAGGATCCCGGGCTTGCTGCCCGCACTGCACAAAGACCTTTGTCGTTCTCCCCAGCTCAAACAAACTAAGATTTGAAAAAACACATGAATATGAAGACCACACCATACCTTTTAGAGATGATGAAAATTTCCAGTTGAAATTCACACCAAGCTGGAATGTTGAAGCCTAAAATCAGAAAAACAAATAATTATTATCAAAATAAAGGACACACACACACACACCCCCCTCACCCCCACATGCACAAGTAAATGACACCTAGTTAGACATGCCATCTGCCTCCTCTGCCAGGAGACAGAACCTGAAAGTTCGGCTGTGAGCCACAAGGTCTAAGGTGTTACCAATATAGCCATGGCTGCAGCCACCTATCCTGAAAGCCAAGTACATAAGCAAAGGGCCATATAGGTAGGGTCTTATTGTGATGGCCCTGCTTGCCACCCACACTCCTCAGTCCCTAGTTACCACCACCCACAGGAAACGCACCTTTGTGCCAAACCACCCAGGGTGTACAAAACTTAAAGCAGCAGATCCCCACATGTCTGCATTTGGGGACAAGGGCTCTGGGTCAACATCTGGTGGGTTGTACTAACAAAACCCACTCCCATGGAGGATGTTGATGCAGACACCCTCCATTCATTCAAGTCACTCATCATGGGCAACTCCTTACTGGCTGGGTTGCGGTACTCTCAGTGACTGCCACAAGGGCCATCACTGAAAAAGTGTCCAGCCAGGGTTGGTGTCAGTATCACTGCAAGTAATTTTTAATTATTTTAATTGTGGTTGATGGTGGGGCAGTCATAAGGCAGCCCAACTTGCCACCCACACTCCAAACCATTCAGTCACTAACCACCTGAAAATAAACTTTACCTCGAATAGCTACTGCTGCCCCCATGCCCGACTAAGAAACTGAACCAGATAGTCTTGACCAAAAAAGTGAACCATGAGACATCCAATTATAAACTTACTTTTTCAGCTGACAGGACATGTTGCTGTTAGCAGTCTGGAGTTCAGGCATCCACATCAGTCAACAGGCCAGGGTTGGGTGTGAGCTGAACAGCAGTACAGTCTGTAGTAGAGCACAGCCTTGAAAGCACAGAGAAGTCATTTCAACTTCCATCTCCAGGCAAAATAGAAACCGCGGTCTTTCCTCAATCAATATTTGACAGCAGCACTGCAGCCCCCACCTGTCCCGTGTGACGGCAGCATGTGCAGCACTGCAGCCCCACCCATCCTTGTGTGGTGGCAGCATGTGCAGCACTGCAGCCCCCACCCATCTCTGTATGACGGCAGCATGTGCAGCACTGCAGCCCCCACGCGTCCTGTGTGACGGCAACAGTGGCACCACTGCAACCCCCACCCGTCCCGTGTGATGGCAGCATGTGCAGCACTGCAGCCCCCATCCGTCCCATGTGACAGCAGCATGTGCAGCACTGCAGCCCCCACCCATCCTTGTGTGATGGCAGCATGTGCAACACTGCAGCCCCACCCATCCTTGTGTGACGGCAGCATGTGCAGCACTGCAGCCCCCACCCATCCCGTGTGATGGCAGTATGTGCAGCACTGCGGCCCCCACCCGTCTCGGTGGATGGCAGCATGTGCAGCACTGCAGTCCCCACCCATTCCGTGTGATGGCAGCATGTGCAGCACTGCAGCCCCACCATCCTTGGGTGTGCAGCATGTGCGCACTGCAGCCCACCATCCTTGTGATGGCAACAGTGGTAGCACTGCAGCCCCCACCTGTCCCTGCTGATGGCAGCATGTGCAGCACTGCAGCCCCACCCATCCTCTGTGACGCAGCATGTGCAGCACTGCAGCCCCACCCATCCCATGTGATGGCAGCATGTAACTGCAGCCCCTACCCTGTCCTTGTGTGATGGCAGCATGTGCAGCACTGCAGCTCCCATCCATCCCTGTGACGGCAGCAGTGCAGCACTGCAGCCCCACCGCATCTGCAGGACGGCAGCATGTGCAGCACTGCAGCCCCACCCATCCTGCAGTGATGGCAACAGTGGTAGCATTGCAGCCCCACCTGTCCCGTGGCGATGGCAACATGCATGCAGCTTTGCAGCCCCACCCATCCCCTGGCGGCAGCATGTGCAGCACTGCAGCCCCACCCATCCCAATAGTGATGGCAGCATGTGCAGCACTGCAGCCCCTACCCGTCCTTGTGTGATGGCAGCATGTGCAGCACTGCAGCTCCCACCCATCCCATGTGATGGCAACAGTGGCAGCACTGCAGCCCCCACCCGCCCCGTGTGACGGCAGCATGTGCAGCACTGCAGCCCCCACCCATCCCGTGTGACAGCAGCACGTGCAGCATTGCAGCCCCCACCTGTCCTCATGTGATGGCAGCATGTGCAGCACTGCAGCCCAATGCCATGTACAAATCTGTCCAAGCTCAGATGTGAAGTAAGCCGAACCACCAGACGCCAAGGTGGACTCCGTCGGTTCAGTACCTATCTAATATATAGATGCCTGAATTGGTTTATTTGTAAACAAAGTGCATCCAACTTAAAAAATTCAAGTGATTAATGAGGATGCTAATGGAGAGATACACAAACACAATCTCTGCCAAAGAATAAACCAATACAGAATCGCAAAATTTGTAAATTGGGAACTTTCTGACTATCTTCATGAAAAAGGAGCCTCTTAGTTTTCATGTCGGAGCTCAAACTCAAGAAAGGAGTTCTGCCAGCAGTGGTGAAACCATGACAGCTGTTCAGATTGGGGATTTGTCTCTCCTATCCCTCCTGCAGTTAGTATAGGTCAATGAATCTTTGCACCTGATCACTAATACCAATTAGTACATCCTCTGGAGCACCCAGAATGTTAATTATGGTGCTACTGAACAAGACACACTCTTTTCCTTACTAAAACTGCAAGCTGATGACAATGCCTTGCGCCTTTCTCAATTGGCAGGGCAATAGTGGCCTAGACACACCATGGTATTTATAATAAAAGGGCACAAAACTTCAATGTCTAAGCATAAGGGCACTTGAAGAAAGGGCAAGGTAGCGTCAGCAGTTCATGAGCGAGAGTGCGAGATGTTCACAAGCTCCAAAATTAATAAGCCGGATGCACTGGAGAATTTTAACAATTTCAGTGATTACATACAAAGATTATTAACTTAATATAGTGTCTGCGGGAGGGGGGTGGACAAGATAGATGAAGTGAGCCCCAATCTGTACAGTGGTCAGGGCTTCACCTCGGCCAGTAGTTCTTTAAGAACTCACCATCTCTAGTTCCCCAACCCCATGCAAGCAAACATGGACTGCCCTGGTGCCAAGGCAGTTTTACCACACCACCTAGGAGAAAAGCCACCACAAGAAGTTTGTATGAATGACCACTCCAGATACCCATGCACTGCCACACAGTACCCCCTGAAAGGCAATTATTTGGGTGGTGTTTTTATTAGCATCACCTATGATGAGAAGTGGGTTGTGGGCCTGGTTGTGGTAGCCCAGGTTGCCGTGAAGGACCGCCCCCCCCAGCAACAACTTCTTTATTCGGAACTTTTAAATTTTATAAGCACAAATCAAGACAGGCCTCCAACATATTCCATTAGAAATTCCAGCAAAAGGTTCAACATAGAAAATGTATTTAATAAAAGTGGTAAAATTGTTAACATGCAGTTCGACATTATAACCCGTCTGTTTATCCCCTAGATAATCCAGTGTCTGTGTCCTCCAAAATTGATGAAGGGAACCGAGGAGGACAATCCACATTTCCAACTGCACAGATGATGCCCTCTGTGTTTAGATGAAACATGGTTGATTCAGTTTGATGATGTTTAATAAAGATTTTTGTCTGAGCGTGTGTCTGTGTTCTTCTACACAGATATGCACACCAACCAACAATACTTTACACCACGTTTAAATTCAAGATAGCCAGGATAGAGGCAGCAGGTGCCAGGCAGCACAACACAGGAAATGACAAATGAAACAAATGAAAAATATGCATTCTTCAGTAAAGACGCATACCCAAAAAATCACCACAAAACCAAACAATGCACCTTCCCACTACCCCGATGGGGGTGGGGGGGGTATGTGGAACAGCTGCATCACAAGTCTGGGACCCAGGCCTGTCACACAGCCAGTCCCCACTTGGGTATCCAGGGTGCTAAATGAAGACAGGTCATGTAACATCTTGTCGAACCACACAGTAATGTTAAAAAAGAGATATACATCGGACATGACATGGCCTGACTGAGGATATCATATTTACTGTATAACAGAATATATTTGCGTCCCCTAACATTAGCGCATTGAGTTACATAAACTTATTCACGCCCGCTATTGTTCGCGGTTTGCACCGTGCGCTAAAATTAAAAGGAGTGCAAGATTAAGATGCCCAGAATTTAGTCAGTAAGCTGTACTTGCTGTAAATAGCTGGCAATTACATTAATCAATCTGCTGTCATGACTACAATGACCGGCTAGAACAGTAATCTGCTGGTGTCAGCGCTGTCAATTACAGCGATCAGTCGGCTGTCATGACTACTTTACTGCCCTACCTTAATCAAGCAGTTTTTGCATTTGTAGTTCCACTCTGTAGTTCAGACAGCGCGTTCTGCCCTACCTTAATCAAGCTGTTTTTTGTGTTTGTAGTTCCACTCTGCAGTTCAGAGAGCGTGTTCTTGCAGCTTACAACACACTGACATAATGTCAATTCTTCAGTGGATTAATTCAAACAAAGCTGCAAAACGAGAATATCCTGTAGATGTAGGGGATGTCTCGAGTGAGCAGCTTACGCGGTCTGGATTAGATAGTGATATGGCAAACAGCATCGTTGCAGAACTAAAAGCATGTAATCCACCACCACAAAAAAAAATGCCACCCATCTACCTACACCACTTATTCAGGTGAAGTCCGATTTAAAATTGGGAGATATGCAAGTGAGAACGGTGTAATGTCTACTGTGCGTTACTATCAGGGGAAGTATCACAGCACCATAAATGAATCTACTGTGTGCAATTTTAAAACGGACTATAGGAAACGATTACTGCAGACCCAAAATACAAATACTCTCCCACGTTTACTGCCAACAAAACCTAGGGGCAGGCCAACTTTGTTAATAGAGGATGTGGAGGAGAAATTAAAAAGTATTATGAGAAGCCGGAGGGTTGAGAGTGCAGTAATCAATGCACGGGTGGTACATGCCTTAGCAATTGGCATAGTAAAATCAAACTGTCCCAAGAAACTAACAGAGAATGGTGGTAGTGTATGCATAACCACAAAATGGGCTTGGGGATTTCTAAACCATATGGGGTTTAACTAAAGGAAGGGCACCAAGGCTGTCTATGAAACCCCACTGGACATTGATGTAAACTGAAACAAGGTTTCCTTGCTAGAATTGCCAGGGCTGCAGCACAGGAACTGATACCTCCCGAGTTGGTTGTAAATTTAGATGAGACTGGGGTCAATATTGTCCTAGTATCACAATGGACAATGGCAGAGACTGGGTCACGACAGGTGGCTATAACAGGTCTTGGTGATAAACGGCAAGTGTCGGTTGTCCTCGCATGCACCCTTTCAGGAGATCTGCTATTGCCTCAAGTCATTTACTGTGGCAAAACTCCTGCTTGCCACCCAGTTTATAAATTCCCCAAGGACTGGTCTATCACTCACTCACCAAACCACTGGGCAAATGAGATAACAACAATAGGGTACATAGAGTCAGTACTCTGCCCCCCAATCTGGATAAAACAAAGCTGTCTCTTGGCATGCCACGCTGAAGCAAAAGGGTCTTCTAATTACGGATTTGTTTAGGGCCCACTACTGGGAACAATAATTCGACAACTTGCAGACGCAGGATACATCCCTGTTTTCATGCATGCATCCTGTACAGACTTACTTCAACCGCTAGACATAACACTGAATAAACTGTTCAAGGATGAGTTAAGACACTGCTTTACAGACTGGTATGCTGGCTTAATCTCCGCACAGATTTCTGAAGGAGCAGAAAATGTCTGAGTAGATCTGAAGATGTCAGTCATCAAAGAGAAGCATGCATGCTGGCTGGAGTCTAGTTTTGACAAACTGAAAGAGAAAAGAGATGATTGTATCTGTGGATTTGTAGAAGAGGGTATTAAAGAAGCGCATGAAAAAAGCCTGGATGCACCAGTCGGTGAGTGCTGTCTTCCTTTCCATTCCATCCTATGCTGTTAGTTCATTGTAATATTTCAGTGCAGAATTTTTACTGTTTTTTAACCATATTTTCCCATGTCATGTTTTTCAGATACTGGTAACTTGTCAGCAGATCAACTGGAGAATTAAGATCACATGAGGTCTACTGTATGGTTTACTGTGGGTGTTTTGCACAAATGCAGAATTATTATGAGTTTGCTGTGCATTTTGAATTTCATTTATCTTATTTTATTTTATGAGTTTGTTGTTAATTGATTGATTAGTTGCAATATGTGTACAGCTTTAGGTATTTCTTGTATTGTTGGACTATACAACACCATCGTCACGGAGGTCTGTATTGGAAATATTCGCGTATCCTTTAAATTTGCGCTTTTTTATAAAACGCTAAAATAGCGAATATAAAATGATAGCGAATATTTTCTGGTATACAGTATCTTCACGAGAGGCCAGTGATATCATGATAATCTCATGAGTGGTGAAGCCACGAGTGAGATATGATATCATTGGCCTCTCGTGAAGATAAATATGATATCTTCAGTCAGGCCATGTCCTGTTTATACAGTGTATGTTTTGGGCCCCTGCAATACAACCCCACAATGTTGTTTTGTCTTGCAACACAACCTACCACATGTCTCACTTAATGCAATTCTCCACAAGTTTACAGTGAGGCACTGTCTTTGTATATACGTAGAAAATGTGTGGTTTTCAGAAATATTTACTTAAACATTTTTTATTTGGTTGATTGTGCTGCTTTTTACTTGTGTTCCAACTTTCAGAAGCAGTCTGTCAGTTTTGATGGTTGTTGCGGCATGACAGCTGGTGTCAAAAGCAGTGGTGTGGTGAGACTCGCTTTGTTTAATATAGTAAGCTGAGAGTTGCCATGTTTAATATAGCACTGTCCTGGTGTATGTTAGATCTGTCTGCAGTTATTGTTCTGTTCAGATTTAGATTCTGCTGCCAGGAATGGAAGAAAGTGAAAGCGAGTTGCAGCTTTAGTGAAGACATTGTGAGCCTGAGTGAAAGGTTGCTAATAGCAACAGTCGCTGAGCTCATGATGTAGTTCACTGAAGCCGCGCTCGCTCTACTTTCTTCCCATTGCCAGCAGCAGCTTTTTAACCAAACCAGACACAAATTTGAACAGAACAAAACTAGACAGATCTAACTTCCACCGGGACAGTGCTTATTTTAAACATGCAGGTGCGCCTCAGTTTACTTTATTAAAAGCAATTGCTCATGCTACAGATTTAAACAAGAAAGTGAAAGTGTAGCTGCTCTAGGAATATGAGGGGAAATGGCAGGATGAACCAGATAAAATGTTTTTTTGCTATTGTTTATTTGAAAATGATGGCAGAATCAACTAGATGGAAGTGGGGATGCCCGTCCCTCAGCCGACAATCAACCAACAAACCACTGGAGCGTGACACAGACCCAGCAGACCGGCATGCATGCTGGGAAAAATAGTTCTGTGCCACTCTGCCCATTTACCCCTTCCTCCGAGGCCAGAACCATTTTTCCCAGCATGTAAACCAGTCCGCCCAACCTGTTCATCTGCCGACCATCAACCAACAAACCAATGGGCGTAGACGGTCCTGGCAGACTGGCATGCATGCTAAAGTTCTGTGCCACTCTGCCCATTTACCCCTTCCTCCGAGGCCAGAACCATTTTTCCCAGCATGTAAACCAGTCCGCCCAACCTGTTCATCTGCCGACCATCAACCAACAAACCAATGGGGCGTGGCACGGTCCTGGCAGACTGGCATGCATGCTAGGAAGTTCTGTGCCACTCTGCCCATTTACCCCTTCCTCCGAGGCCAGAACCATTTTTCCCAGCATGTGAACCAGTCCGCCCAGCCTGCCCATCTGCCGACCATCAACCAACAAACCAATGGAGCATGGCACAGACCCGGCAGACTGGCATGCATGCTTGGAAAAATAGTTCTGTGCCACTCTGCCCATTTACCACTTCCTCCGAGGCCAGAACCATTTTTCCCAGCATGTGAACCAGTCTGCCCAGCCTGCCCATCTGCCGACCATCAACCAACAAACCAATGGAGTGAAGCACGGACCCGGAAGACTGTCATGCATGCTGGGAAAAATAGTTCTGTGCCACTCTACCCATTTACCCCTTCCTCTGAGGCCAGAACCATTTTTCCCAGCATGTGAACCAGTCCGCCCAACCTGCTCATCTGCTGACCATCGACCAACAAACCAATGGAGTGTGGCATGGTCCTGGCAGACTGGCATGCATGCTAGGAAGTTCTGTGCCACTCTGCCCATTTACCCCTTCCTACGAGGCCAGAACCATTTTTCCCAGCATGTGAACCAGTCCGCCCAGCCTGCCCATCTACCGACTATCAACCAACAAACCAATGGAGCATGGCATGGACACGGCATGCTGGCAAAAATGGTTCTGTGCCACTCTGCCCATCCACCCCTCCCTCCGAGGCCAGAACCAATTTTTTTCAGCATGTGTGCCAATCCGCCCAGCCCGTCCCTCAGCCGACCATCAATAAACAATCACTATAGCGTGGCACGAACTCTGCAGACTGGCATACATGATGGGAAAAATTATTCTGTGCCACTCTGCCCGTCTGCCCCTCCCACCACCATGGCCAGAGGCAAGAACCATTTCTTTCAGCATGTGTGTCATTTCAAAAACATTATTCATTTGTTTGTTTACATTAAGCATACAGTCCATGCACACACACACCCTCCACCCTACATCTTGCCTCCCTTGCTTTCCCCATTAAAATAAAAGCAGCAGTATAGCTTTCCGAAAAAAGTAAAAAAAAAAGGAAACTTACCAGACTCATAGAAAAGCAGTAGTCTTGTGGCAGCAAATCATAGCTGGGGAGGCAATGTGCAGCACATGGAAGTTCCATGCATCCACAACAAAATATACTTCCTCACATTACCTCCGAGCCGTCCCCCTCTATCTTCAAATTGTGCCCCCTTGTTCTTGAACACCTATTTTTCTGAAAGATGCTTGCTACCCTATTGGACTTTCTATCATGTCTTCCTGTTTACCTCAAGGGTATACATATTAAGCTCCTTCAGAATCTGGTTCATATGCCTTCTCATGCAGACCCTACTTGCGAGCAGCCAGGACGCACTCCCCACCCTGGCAGACCGGCATGTCCACCCACCCCACCCCGACAGACCGGCACGGCCATTCTCCCCACCCTGACAGACTGGCACGGCCACTCTCCCCAACCCCACGGACTGGCATGGCCACTCTCCCCACCCCTAATGGACCACCATGTCCACTCCCCCATGGACCGGCACGTCCACCCCCCCCACCCCGATGGACCGGCATGGCCACTCTCCCCACCCTGACAGATAGGCATGGCCGCTCTCCCCACCCTAACGTACCAGTATGGCCACTCTCCCCACCCTAACGTACCAGTATGGCCACTCTCCCCACCCCAAGAGACCATCAGATCCATTCCCCCTGCCAGGCAGACTGGCACAGTCACTCTCCCCACCACCATGGACTCTCATGACCACTCTCCCTACCCCTACAGACCGGTACAGCCACTCTCCCCATCCCTACGGACTGCCACGTCCACTCCCCCCCATGGACCAGCACGTCCACCCTCCCCAACCCAATGAACCGGCACGGCCACTCTCCCCACCCTGACAGACCGGCTCAGCCACTCTCCCCACCCTAATGTACCAGTATGCCCACTCTTCCCACCCCAAGAGACCAGCAGATCCATTCCCCCACCCAAGCAGACTGGCACAGTCACTGTCCCACCCCTATGGACCGGCACAGCCACTCTCCCCACCCCAATGGACTGGCATGGCCACTCTCCCCACCCCAACGGACCAGCACGGCCACTCTCCCCACCTCAAGAGACCAGAAGATCCATTCCCCCTCCCAGGCAGACTGGCACAGTCACTCTCCCCACCACCATGGACTCTCACGACCACTCTCCCTACCCCTACAGACCAGTACAGCCAGCCTCCCCACACCTACGGACCGCTATGTCCACTCCCTCCCCATGGACCGGCACATCCACCCTCCCCACCACGACGGACTGGCATGGCCACTCTCCCCACCCTAACGTACCAGTACGGCCACTCTACCCACCCCAAGAGACCAGCAGATCTATTCCCCCACCCAGGCAGACTGGCACAGTCACTCTCCCCAACCCCATGGACTGGCAATGCCACTCTTCCCACCCCTACGGACTGCCACGTCCACCCTCCCCACTCCAGACTGTCAAGCCACCCTCCCCACACCCCACAGACGGCACGGCCACTCTCCCCACCCAACGGACTGGCACGGCCACTCTCCACCCCAACGGAATGGCATGGCCACTCTCCCACCCCAAGAGACCATCAGATCCATTCCCCACCCGGCAGACTGGCAGTCACTCCCCACCACCATGGACTCTCCACCACTCTCCCACCCCTACAGACCGAGCCACCCTCCCTGCACCCATAGACTGGTATTGCCATTCTCCCACCCCAACGGACTGGCACAGCCACTCTCCCCACCCCAACGAACCAGCACGGCCACTCTCCCCACCCCAAGAGACCAGCAGATCCATTCTCTCACCCCAGCAGACTGGCACAGTCACTCTCCCCACCACCATGGACTCTCATGCCAGTCTCCCTACCCCTACAGACCGATACGGCCACCCTCCCCACACCCATGGACCAACAAGGCCACTCTCCCCACCCCAATGGACCAGCATGGCCACTCTCCCTGCCCCAAGAGACCAACAGATCCATTCCCCCACCCAGGCAGACTGGCACAGTCACTCTCCACACCCCCACGGACTGGCACGGCCACTCTCTCCACCCTTACAGACCACCACATCCACCCTCCCCCCCACAGACTGGCATGTCCACCCTCCCCACCCCTACAGACCATCACGGCCACCCTCCCCACACCCACGGACTAGCACGGCCACTCTCCCCACCCCAACGGACCAGCACAGCCACTCTCCCACCCCAAGAGACCAGTAGATCCATTCCCCCACCCCGGCAGACAGGCACAGTCACTCTCCCCACCTCCATGGACCAGCATGGCCATTCTCCTCACACCTACAGACCGGCATGGCCACCATCCCCACCCCAATGGACCAGCATGGCCACTGTCCCCACCCCAATGTACCAGCAGATCCATTCCCCCACCCCGGCAAACTGGCACAGTCACTCTCCCCACTCCCACGGACCCTCACGACCACTCTCCCCCCCCGACAGACTGGCACAGCCACATTCTCCACTCTGACTGAATGGCACAGTGACTCTCTCCACCCTGATGGACCGGCATGCACAATGCCAACATCCCCACCCCACCACAACACCCCGTATCCCCATCTGACTCCATCAAGACCAGTGTCCCCCACCTCAAACCACACCACCATAGTGACCAGTGCCCCTACCCCACTGCCAGTATATCACCAACCCATGGTCCATCCCCAATGGAGCCACATGTGACCAGTTTCCACACCCAACCTCACTGTGTCCCCTCAAAGAGAACATTTTACCACCATATGTGAGTGATGCAAATTTCACAATAACAAAATGAATGTAGATGGCTTGCCAAATGCCACTCTTACACATTACCCCAAGCTGAAATCTGGCTAAGATGGACTCAGTTGAACCCCCACCCAGTCATCTCAGACCTGGCTAAGATGGTGCCCTCCCCAGCAGAGCATAGATGCAATCAACGAGGCTAAGAAATTGAAGTATTTTCAGTCCAAACACAATACCCCACATTAATCTTTCTTTCTTAGTCCTGACAACTTGTGCTGGGAGGATACACCTACCTTCTTCATGATGCAATCCTGATCCTTCAATGGCAACTGGGATGGAAGTCTGGCAAACTAAAACAACCCCCTGTGCTTTCAGCAAGGATTCGGTGGCAGTTGCAGCTTGGTACTGACGACCCCCCTCCCCGCCAGCTCACTGAAAACACCCGAAAACTGCCATGCTAAACACCGCAAATGCCTCCGATGTAATTACTCATTTTTGATTCTTTACCACAGCACACCAAGCACAGCAGAAGAGAAAGTAGCCAGGGGAAAAACAAAATACAATGCTCTGGTTTTGCAGCAAACTACACACACAAACACGGATAAGTGGATAAGGAAAAAAATGCATTCCGGCTGATCACTGGAAACATTAACATGAAATACAAATACTGCAGGTACATTCCTTGGTAGCTGGTTAGTGGTTACTTATGAATTGGAGCAGAAATGAGAGGCAGAAGCACGAGAAGCAGAAAAGCAGCAATAATTAGAGGACACCAACAGCACAAGATCAAGCAGGCAAGCAAGTAGAAACCACACTACTGAGGCCGAAACTTTTAAAGGCTCAAGATCACAGGTGCTACGAGAACAAACGCGGTTTCCGTTTTGGCGCCGTTTTTCCCGTGGACTAGTCAGAGTTCCGGGATTCCGTCCATGTCATCACGTATGCGGTAAACCACTGTCCTTGGTGATTGCACTCAAACAGTCCTAGACAGGTGGAACAAAGAATTGATACCACTAATAACTACAACATTTGGACCAAATATGTCAACCCAGTCCTTAAAATGGTGTTTGTGGACCTGACCAAGGCATTTGATTTGGTCGACCATGGCCCATTGCTGCACAAATGAAAGAGTCTAAGTTTTGGCACGTCTTCTTTAAAATTGGATTTCTGATTATCTGCATGACAGAACAGAGGTTGTAAAACGAGGTTCTATTTTTTCGTATACCAACGCCGCAGCGACTCCCCCACAGCGAAGACCACCACAGCGACAGGAATCGACCAAAATCCTCCTGTCACTGTGATGGTCTCCGCACAGGCAGGAGAATGTCTCACAGGGTGTTTCGCCCCCTGATCCAACTCTGACTTGGAGCTGGAATCCTACAGACCAGGGGGGGGGTGTGGGGCGGAGCCACCGGGTTCAGGTGGTGCAGCCCCCCCATGAAAACAGGAGGCATCCCCGACGCTGCATTACCAACAGTCGGTAAGGCGGCTGTCGCTGTCGGAGATGTCTCCAGAGCCGCTGTCGCTGCGGCATGGTAAAACCCTATTTTTTCAGATAAGCAAATGGTCCCTTGTGGTGTTCCACAGGGATCCAGTTTAGGGCCTTTGCTTTTTTATTGTTTATTAATGATGCACCAAAGGTCTGTTCATTAGCAAATATTTTACTTTATGCTGACAATATGGTTCTTTATGTTCATTCAAAAAAACTATTGGTGAAATTAACATTACTCTTCAAAATGAATTTCAATGTTTATATGAATGATCCAGGGTGAACAAACTGGTACTTAACATGATTCATGGAAGTCTCCCATAGCAAATGGGAGCAGGAATCTGTAGGAGTTGTGAATCAGTCTCCTACCATTCAAACTGCCAAAAAGTGCTGTTTTCCATGAAAAAAATCCTTTTATTTCTGTGCTCTGTTTCATTTACATAACCCTGCCCTTTTTTTCTCAGTGCTGCAACCACCCAACCATGATATCAGGCAAGGGAAACAACGTTTTTAAAAGGACACTGTCAGGTTTAAGCTGACTCTTTACATTGTTTACAGGTAGCTGTATCTAGCATTATAACAGGTGCAGAAAATTCTAGTGATTTGATTGGCTGAAAGCAACCCAGAGCCGTGTAATCATTGACCCATAATTACACTCCTGAACTACTTACATCTATTCAAGCCCTAGAACATTCAATCAATCAATCAATCAATCTTTATTTAACCAGGTGGAACACCATTGAGCGAGCTCATTTGCAAGGTGGGCCTGGGTAGTACACATAAATGATGCCATAGAACAACAATAACACAAGTCAGCGTAACAGGATAACATAGACAACCTGAAACATGTTAAGGCAAAGGGTAATACAACTCTGAGTACAACAAAATAATTACATACAACAAGTATACATGTAAAATAACAGTTCTTTAATGTGGCAATATAGGAGTCAGCCTGCTAGGAAGAATGATAGAAATGTAAGGAGGCACAAAGAATAAGGGGAAGGAAGGGATGAGGGTTACAAGTATCACAGTAGTGGCAGCAGTGCAATTAGCAACAGGGAAAACATTTACAGGGCTCAGAGAAGGATCTTGAGTAAAGTGATTTAGACTCCACAAGAGTAATTGGGTTAACCAGTTTTAACGTTTTTTTAAATTTTATTCCAGATCTGGGGCAGCACATAACTGAAGGAAGCTTTACTGAAATGGGAATTGACCTTAGGTACACATAGTGTGATGTAAGAGTAACTTCTCAGGGCATAACTGCCTAAGGTGCAGAGGAGTAGACAATCAGATATGTAGAGGGAGAGTTTCTTAATAATAGCTCTGTAGGACCAGAGTATTGCATTGCTTTGTCTCCTGAACGTAAATGATGTCCAACCCACCAGGGAATAAAGTGCACAATGATGCGTGGTGTAAGCTGCTCCAGAGATGAAGCGCAAACATAAATGTAAATGTAAGCGTATGAACATAAATGTAGAAAAGTATCGTCACACTCCCACATTCTAACAGGAGCTGTCACTTCAGACCTGTCACTTCACCAGCAGGCAGTAAAAGTGAAACAACACCTACACAGACTGGCAAACTATCTTTTTGGCCTACCTGCATCACAAAAACATTTCTGCAGAAACTTTTCTACAGACTGTACTGCTGTAAACACCACTGAAATAGGAGACTGCACTTTGATGGGGGAAACAGAAAAATCAGCTATTTACTGTACCCACAATGCCTCACTATGTATCTTAGTATACAGGCTGGTATATTTCTATGCTCATTACAGAAATAGGCGATTACATCTCTCAGTAAAATAATCTTGTCAGCTAGATACTATATGCACAATGTCTTGTTTTGAAAATAAACATATGAGAACTTATATTGTTGAAGTCACTACAGAAATATGAGACTGCACCTCATAGTAGAGAAATTGGAAAACAACTTCTTACTGTACCCACAATGTCTTGCTAGGTATATCTATATATTAGGTGTTATACTGCAGTCACCACTACCAAAATAAGAGACTACACCACTGAGTAAGGAACATTTACGTCAGCTTTATAATTTACCCAGGATTCCTTGTTTGTGTTTGTAAAACATTGACAGCTCCCTTGCATGACATCATTCTAGGGGTGTGGTTGCACAGAGAAAACTGGAGAGCAGCCAGAAATAAAGCACTGATAAAACATAAAAAATTAGTTTTTTCTCCCCTCGGTGACATCTGGTGGCACCCCACCCCCAGCTGTGTCACTGACCTTCTCACAGCCTTACAGGTTATCCACCACAGTTATCCAAGACCACTATGTGATGGGTGGCCAGTGGCCAGCTGTGTCAGTCATATGAAAGCCTGCTGTTTTTCCTCTGAACTCCTGGTTTTCTCCCCATGGTGTGGTATACAAGGATGATCAGCTACAGCCAGCCCAGGGGTGGGGGTTGGGGTTAGAAGTGGGAAAGAATGGGCAGGGCAGTGGTACCATTAAGGTGCTGGTCTGGAAACATAATGGTGTAGTAAGCAAGTCATTTAACCACCCTGTGATCTCAGGACAGACCTGAAACTAGCTTCAGCTCAGTGTGCCTTTCCTGACCAAACATTTGTAAAATAAATTTTAAAAGGTCAGACCACTGCTGGACTGGACAGACAGGTCAGTTAGGCCTTTTTTCTGTTGACCAAATTCTACATTTTTTTGTAGTTCTGACAAAGGGCAGGAAGGTGGTTGCAATCTGCTATCACCTGATGTCTGCTGCTTTCATTCTTGAGTTCTTTCTCTCAGATTCTTGAGTTCTCTCTCTCTCTCTCTCTCTCTCTCTCTGAGTTTTGAGTTCTCTCTCTTGGTTCCCTTGCAGAGTGTTTGGATTTGGTTCTGTTTCAATATGCTGCAGTAATACTATTTGCCTTCTTGATGACATTGGGCTATGTAACACATCCAGTCTGATCTGGACCGAACTACACAGCAAGGGTTTCTGTCATCACCCATGTGATCTGTACCTGTATGAATAACAGAAAAAAATAACAAACATGTGTAAAGGTGAACTGTCATCTACAGGATTTCTTAATGCCTGAAAGCCCATAGAAAGCTAATTTGAGTGAGCAATTGTGTTTATCTTTGAGTATTTGCAATCTAGAGTTATTCAAATGTAAATCGGCCTGTAGATGGCAGTTCCCCTTTAAGAGGCTGACAGGCAGGCTGCACAGTTAAAGTAACCCTTTCTCACCTGAAGCTCCACTCCCTCTGATCCCCCCCCCCACGTAAAAAAAAATAAAAAAATCCCCTTGAATACTTACCTTTGTTGTTAGGGTACAGTGTGTGTTAAGCATTTCCCATCTACAGGAACTTCCCCTCAGGAAATCCCCACAAATAATATTTACCTTTGCTGATAGCACATAATGTGATTTTTGAAGATCACTGATCATCACCGGATCCTGTCGGGGCATCTGTGGCATAGCAGCACAGTAGTGATGGTCCAGTAACACTTGTCTCATCGTTGATCACATCAGTGGTGGTGAGCTGCACTCACAGGGTGAATCAAAAGCAGCTGATACCATAGGTAGTAACAATTTCTGTGCAGCAGCAGGACTCAAGCTACTCCACTTCTGAGAAAATGCAGCCATGATTCATACCACAACCTCAGACACTCGAGCTTTCAGAATTGCTGCTTTACTTTCCCTTGTCCAGCCCTGAATCCTGCTGTTGGCTTTTCATGCTATTTAACACTGGGGCATATATTAATAATAATACTACAACAATGTTCTCAGTGGCAATGATGAGTGTGGGCCAGGCTGGCCTACATCAAAAAGGCATTTTACGTGCCAATAATTTAATGATGCCTAGCTGCAGTCGAGTCACAGGGTCAGATGGCATGTGAAAAGGCTACTTGGACATGAGTTAATGAGTATGAAACATAGGAAATGAAGAAGCCAAACATCCAGTGTGACTAAAACAAGTTAGGTTTGAAAATTCTCCTTATTTTGGCACAATGATAAGGATCTTATTAAGTGTAGTAGGGTAGAAAGGCCATTCATTTAGCAGCTGCAATTTGCACAAAGCCAAAAAAGACAGAAAATTTCCAATATCAAGTTGTTAAAATGTTTTCCATGAAAACCACACATATTAACTACATTGTTTTGCTAATAGAGCTTTTTTGGGGGAGTGTTTATTGTTGTCTTCATTTTGCTATCCCTTTTTTGCTTATAATTATTTATCACACACATTAAAAGGGCTGTCTGCTTTTATGAATCTTTTTACGTCCTTTCATTTCTTTTTTCAAGGAGGGCCTGAGGACAATGCTTTACAGAACATTTTTGATAAAGCTCCATGTTGGTCTCCTTACAGGAGTTCCCAAACCACTAGGAGACCAACAAGGCACTGTCAGAATGTTTTGGCTGTGTGGCCAATCCAATGGGAAAGGTTCAGGAGTGGAGTTGAGTCGTCATGTTGGGGGACGGGCCTGACTGAAAAAAAAAATCCTCCTTGCTATCTCAGTGATGGATCATAGAGCCTGAACAGGATATATCCCATTACCTGCTAGATTACAGGGCATGGTATATCTTCATCTGATTTGAGGGTACATCCCTGTCTGATTACAGGGCATATCCTTGGTGGACAGCATGGAGGGGAAAAATAATAGATGAAAAAACAAAACAAATGTTTTGGTTAAAATGGAAAGAAAGAGTCAACCTTGTAGTCCTACAGTACCCTTAGTACTGCCAACTACTCCAGCAAACCGAGTTTCCGAATGGACCTTGGTCACCTGGGGACAGCCAGGTAGGGAAGACTGAGCATCCTATGGATGGCTCTCTTCTCAGGAAGTGGGAGCACAGACAGTGTCTCCCTGTGGGACTGCCATGATGCCTAGTGTAAGCTGTGTGGTAGCAAATATTAAGTCTGCAAAAGCATTGCAGCAGACATCACCTTGTCTGTGTCTCCTCCCCTGTAGCCTGAAGGTAGGCAGGTAGGGGTTCTCCCTCAGGGGTGGGGACTTACTCCTGGCACCACCTCTGAGAGAGGTGGGACCACCGGGCAGCCCACAGGGTGTGGGCTGCCTGGAAGAGGTAGAAAGTGAGGGATCAAGAGAGCTGGAAGCCTGCAGCTCTCCTCACTCTAGCTTCCCTACTCCAGATCTCCCACCCACCCTCCCTCTTAAAAGCAGGGTTAGGGCTGGCAAGGTAGAAACATAGAATTTGATGGCAGATAAGGACCACTTGGCCCATTCAGTCTGCCCATTTCTCTCTACCTACACTTCTATAGCAGACCATGCGTGATCTATAGCTCTTTCCTCCCTCCCTCCTCCCCTTCCTTTCCACAATGATTCTTTGTGCCTATCTCATGCATTCTTGAACCCCACCACTGTTTTTACCCACACCACCTCTGCTGAAAGGCTGTTCCAGGAATCCATTACTTTTTCTGTGAAGAAGTACTTCCTCACATCTCTCCTGAATCTACCCTTCTCCATCTTCATAGCATGTCCCCTTGTTTTTGGCCACCTTTTCTTCTGAAAAATGTGTTTATTTATTTATTGTTCATCTGGAAACACCTTTGAGCGGAGCTCATTTACAAAGGTTCCATGTCACATTTACAGAGCTGCAACAGTAGTATTAGGACATAACACACACAGTTCATTGAGTACATCAGCAACTTGTAAATTCCTGTTTATCAGAATGGCCACTTCATGGAAATCATTGTCTGATGGGTAGGGGAGGAGGAGAAGGGGAGAGGAAGGGAAGGAGGTAGGGAATAAGACTTTTAGTAGTTGAGAGGGGGTGGGAAGAAGAGGAATAGATGCCCATTACAGAGGCGTTAGTAGTAGTTAAGTGCAGGCACAGGTAGATTTGTTAGAGAAGTAGCTTTTCAGGGCCTTTTTGATTTAGGTGGGGCCAGTTAACCCCAGGATGGAAGAGGGGAACTCGTTTATCCATGATGTGTTGGAGAAAGAGAGCTTAGTCAGGTTAGTCCTTTGAAAGAGGATATGAAAGAGGTTCCTGAGGG
This sequence comes from Neoceratodus forsteri, assembly GCA_016271365.2. NCBI lineage: Eukaryota > Metazoa > Chordata > Ceratodontiformes > Ceratodontidae > Neoceratodus > Neoceratodus forsteri. The sequence goes on along the minus strand of CM057450.1, from coordinate 1,775,651,425 downwards.
TGCTATGGATGGCATGCTTGCTTTGGGCTGGGAGAAAGAAGGAATGAAGGGTGGAGTGGCCCTGGAGGGTTTTAGTTCCCAGCAGGCATATTTGGTAGGTAATGCGTAGGTCCAGAGGAAGCCATCCCAATTTGGTATAGAGGTTGTAGGTGTGTGTCATTCTGTCAGCACTTAGGATGAGGCAACACGCATTATTGAGTGCTACTCTTACTCTGTTTAGGATTGAGTCAGCAGTAGCTGCATAAACCACTATCCCACAGTCAATTATCAGGAATATTGAGGAAGCGATCTCCATACACCTAGCCTCCTCTGTCATAAGAGATTTGTGAGGCTAAATGGCACCCAATTTTTTATTTACTGATTTCACTGTTTGTTCTACATGATGTGAGAAGGAGAGGTTGTCATCTAGATATACTCCTAGATATTTGAAGGTACTGGCTTGCTCCAAGACAGCCCCTGCTTGATTAAGGATAGTAAGGGGTTGGAGCCCCCCTTTTTTGAGGACAGGAAATCAACATTGACATACATCAAAATACTCCCCTCCTGTACCTTATTTACCTCTGTGAAGTATTTAAAGGTCTCTATCATATATTTCCTTTCCTTCCTCTGTTCCAGGTTGTACATATTGAAGTCCTTTAGTCTCTTCTCATAGGGCTTTTGATGCAGACCCTGCACCATTTTAGTTGCATTCCTCTGGAACACCTCCATTCTATGTCCTTCTGGAGATGTGGTCTTTAGAACTGGACACAATACTCTAGGTGGGGAAAAGGGAACCCTTTGACCCATTATGGTTGGCTGCAGTAGGGGTCAGGGAGTGAGTTTTCCTTGTTTTCCCTCAAAGGGTTTTTTTAGCCTTTTCACCTCGGCCAAAGGGGTTAATGAGTTAAGCCTACATAGACAACTGTTGCAGTTGGTGGCTTGAGAGTCTCTCAGATCCATGGTACAAGGGAATAAAGGGGAATGAGCCAAAGTCTTTTGAAAAGTTCATCTTCTCTGGTCAGTATGGGGCCTATGGAACTGCAAGACCTGTGTCACTTTTGGGGGTGGTCACAAGTCCAACCTTATTAGGCTTGCCTGCAGGGGTGGTGACACCAGGTGTGGGTGATCGCTCACTTCCCGACCATATGACCTCCCCACTCCTGGGGCTTGAGCTCCAAACCAGGAGGTATATCATTCCCTTGACCTGCACAAGGATGAAGTCCCTCGCTGGAATAGGGTGGGGTCTGAGTAGCGCATGAGCTGTCCCAGCTCTACATGCCACTCCAACAGTGTAAATATCATATTCAATAAATATATGGTTGTGGCCATTTCTTCAAGACCTGTGTGTGTGTATTCTTTTTTGGGGGGAGGAAGGTATGGAGACTACTAAGACAAGTGGACATGTGAAATAAGAAAATGAAATGATTGTAAAAGAACAATAAAAGCAGACAGCCTTTTTTATTTATGAAATAAAAATAACCACAAGAAAGAAAAGGATAGCAAAAGGATGAAAACAGTAAAACCAGTCTCCTAATCAAGCCCTATTGACAGACTGCTGGGGCTATGTGGGTCTCTAAATAAAACAAGAAGATATGGGGATTGCTGTTTTTGTAGGTTTTATGCAAAAACGGATGGGTAAGTGTACTATGCAATGCACCCAGTTTCACAATCTCATTGCTACAAAGTCATAATGGGAGAAGCAAGCACCCACTGGATTTTGACTACCTTGGAGCTATCATAGCTGTGTTTTGTTCAGCACCCTTGCTGCTTCTAATACACATAATGAAGTGTATTAAAACAAGAAGAAGAGAAGTTATATCTGGATCAGAAAAAGTTGTTTATATTATAATGAAGGGGCAACTCTGCAGGAAGAAAGCATAGTGGGAAATATGCAGCTGGACTTTATGGAGAAAAGCAGTCAGCAAAAGCAGACTATTTCTATTTTATGGGGGTAACTCATATTTGTACCCAAGTAATGGCATGTTAACCTTGATGAAAACAATTTGTTGGACGTGGTCAGGATGTAACGTTGAACGATAAGGCTTAACAACATCAGAAACTGTGCTAAATATCCTCTTGGATGGCACACTCATGGGGGGGCAACTGATGTATCTCCCAACCTGTTGCACCAAGTCCGTGCCCAATAGCCTGATGGGTTAGTATGAAGCAGCTCATGAGACTCTGTAAAATAACTATTCAAGATATTTTCTGCACGAAAAGGCTGCGACTGTGTCCTCTTCTGTTGCTTCCAGTGTAAGGATGCTCTAAGTAGTGACCACTCACTGACATGAATACTTTCACTAGTACCAGGCATTTCTTCCCCATTTCTACCAGTGGAACCAGAACTAGACTGCAAGATGCCATTCCCTCTCTCTCATGAGCTTCTTCCTCAGCTCGTTGCATCAGTCCCCACATACAGCCTGTCAACTCATTACACCGCTCTTGGTGAAAGTGATTCACTCTGTGGCTATCCATAGCCATGTGAAGGATCTCACATTCGAATTAAGGATCTAACATGATTGCAAAAAATGTGGCTGCTACTGTCCAGCAGTTTTGCAAATCTTTCATCCTGTTCAGCTTGCAGGTGCTCAATGAGCACAGCTGCCTCACCTGGAATCCTCCTGTGTTCCTCTACATATTTCTACATGGATGTTTTCAGGATATGCATTGCTGGGATCACCTGAATCAGGGTGGCAATGGACGCACTTAGATCATGGGTGCTCCTCTCAAATGGCCAAAGTACTTTTACCATGGTGTTAATCAGTGGCCACTCATGGTGGCCTAGGAATCCCCAAATGTTTCAATCCGTTGACATGTTATGAAGTGCGTATGTCTGTTCTACCAATGTAGACACCATCAGATATGAGAAATTCCATCTGGTACTCACATTGTGTATCAAGTGATGTTGACAAAGACTAAGGCATTGCTGCTCTTTTCTTAGTTGGTTAGTAGCCTTTACAGAGCAATGAGCATGAGCACAGATAGAACGTGCTGTGAAGACAGTCTTCTTAGCCTCAGGACTGTGACATAGCATAGATGCGACCACTAGATTCAAGGTGTGGGTAAAGCATTGAATGCTAATGAAATTCCCATCACCAACTGCTTTCACCATATTTGCCCCATTATCTGTGATGAAAAAAAGCAACATGTAGATAGGTGGCAACTGTCCAAGACTGCAGCATGTCTTGAATGAATGCCAGGATGTTCAGTGAAGTCTTGTCTTTCTCCATTAGCACTCACATTTAGAATAGCAGACGTGGAGTGACTGCCAGATTGTGGAGGGATGAAAGGAGAGCCAATGACACAGGGAGAGAAGGAGGAATTGTCAACAGGAGACTTAGATTTTTGCACACACCAGTATGTGTGGTCAAGAAGAGATATGCATGCATGGAGTTTGTACTGTTCCAGATTTCTGAGGTGCAGTGGAGAACTCACCCCACAGCTTCCAAGAGTAGTGTAACAATTGCCATTCTCACACTCTCATATATCTTTGGCACTACACTCCGTGAAAATGTGTACTGTGATGGGATCTGGTACCATGGCTACAAGTGCTGGACAAGTATCTGACAGGCAGTGTCTGTCACAACAGAAAAGGGTTGCAAATCCGACAGTATCATGTCACCTATGAGCTGTGTGATATGCTGAGCTGTTAGACGGGAAGACTGGTACTTAGTTCTGGCCTGAAACACTTTCATTATTGGTATTGGCCGTGGATGGAGGGATGTTCCATGCTTGCCAGATGATGTGGAAATAGCAGGGGACTGATGCCTAGTGGGAGGGCTGAGGGTGAGTGGACACTTTGGTGTTGAGTGGGAAGAAGTGGTAGTGCCAGCATTTTTTTTAGAGGCAGAACAGTCTGTGGCATTGCCACCAGTGTCACTACCTGTATCATTACGGTTGTAGATGGGTCTGATGGAACCCCAGGCACAGACCCTGACACTTTAAAAACCTGGGGATGCATTACCTTTTGATGGTTCACTAAGGAGGTGCTTGTTAAATTTCCAGATATTTCCCCTAGTTGATAGCTGTACTGCACAGTGTGCACACTCCCTTTCTTTATCTTTTTTATAATGTGAAAAAGCAGCCATACCATGCTCTTACTGCTCCTGACACCACTCATTTGGCTGGTGTCACCATCAGTACCAGCACCACTCTTTTTGCCCACACTAGCCTTTCTTGTTTGGACCTGCTGCTGCGGGGTTATCCCCTGGCACTACTGGTATCCCTGCACCTGCTTCACTTGTCTCTTTAGTTTGGGTGGAGTCTGCTGAACTAAGTGCTGGAGGGTAGCCTGGTGGGTTTTTTGTGTGGTGGGAAGAGTCATATTCTACTTTCTCCTGCCAGTGTGACCTCGAGAGGGTGAGGTTTTTTTTTTGCTACATGTCATTCTTGCTTTACGGCTCTCAAGGTACTCCCCATTCTCTGCCTCATCATCAAAGCTGCTTAGGTTAGCCTCCTCAGATGACATGTCAGTGGACAGTTCCTCTTCTGGTGGAAAGTACTCAACCTGGATGAATGCTTCTCCTCCTCATCTGCACTATCAACGTCTACAGTACTGGAGACAGACTGAGAAACAAGAAGAGTTACAGTAGGAGTGGACACAGTACTAAAAATAGTTGTGCAACTGGCTTGGACCACAGCGGTAGTAGGGCATGGTGTCACCTTAGCGGTACTGGTCTGGGTCCCAGTGGCAGGAGTGGTCTGGGTCCCATTGACAAGAGTGATCTCAGTCACAGCAGCAGGAGTGGTCTCAGTCACAGTGGCAGGAGTGGTTTGGGTCACAGTCACAGTGGCAGGAGTGGTCTGGGTCACAGTGGTGGGAGCTGTCACAGTCACAGTGGCAGGAGTGGTCTGGGTCATAGTGGTGGGAGTTGTCACAGTCACAGTGGCAGGAGTGGTCTGGGTCACAGTGGTGGGAGTTGTTACAGTCACAGTGGCAGAAGTGGTCTGGGTCACAGTAGTGGGAGCTGTCACAGTCACAGTGGCAGGAGTGGTGGAGAAGACGAGGGGCATGCAAACAGTTATTCCTAGTGCTCACTTAGTAAGAAAGTAAACCTTTATTATCCAGCACCCAATCCTAGAGGCTCTGGGTGCTTTACAGAGAGGTGTAAGAAATACAAAATTACTTACAAAACAAACAAGGATCAGAAACAAATACGAAACAGTTAAAATCAATAATAATAATAAAATCAACACTACAGCTAGCTAAGAAAGGCTTTTTTAAAAAGATATGCCTTCAGACCTCCTCTTAAAAACTTCCACTGATGGGGCCTCTCTCAGAGATCTGGGGAGTGAGTTCTAGAGGGCCGGGCAGGCCACCTCAAATGCATGATTTTTAGCCTGGCCCTCAGAACCGCCAGGAGACCCTTGGTGGAGGAGCGGAGCAAGCGCAGTGGGAGTGCAGGGGTCAGGAGGTCATCAGGTAGCTAGGGCATGAGCTATATAGGGCCTTACAGGTGAGCAAGCCCACCTTGAAGATGCTCCTCCATCTAACAGGCACCCAGTGCAGGCTATGCAGGACCAGGGTCACATGACAGGACCTGGGAAGACCCGTCAGCAACCTGGCTGCTGCGTTTTGCACCAGCTGCAGTTGATGGAGGGTCCCTCCACTGACCCCAAAGAAAAGAACATTACAGTAGTCTAGCCTTGATGTGACAAAGGCATGTACTAGTGTGGGCGGGTCACCAGGCAGAATTAGGGGCTTAATCCGGGCGACATTCCTTAAGCGGTTAAAGCCACTCAAGATGATGGATGACACCTGAGATTCAAGTGTCAAACCATCATCAAGGATGATGCCCAGATTTCTCACCCTAGTGGCTGCCACCAACGGAGTAGTGCCAAGGAACAACCCTGTTCCTGACCTGGTGGCAGCTACATCATGTCTGCAACCAGGCTCGATCACCAGTACCTGTGTCTTGTCAAGGTTCAGTCACAGCCAGTCAGAGGACATTCAATCTTGGATCTCAGCTAGGCATTTGTTTAGCACTTCCATGGTGTTATTTGTCCTGGGGGCAAAAGACGTATATAGCTGGATATCATTTGTATAACAGTGAAAACCCAGACAGTAACATCTGATGAGCTCACCCGGGGTAGCATGTACACCATGAAGAACATTGGTGACAAGATTGAACCTTGAGGAACTCCACAGAGTAGGTGCTTCAGACAGGAGGATAAATTCCCCATCATTACCCATTGCGTCCTGCCCATGAGATAGGACTCAAACCAGTTGATGACAGTACCCGTGAGTCCACAACACTCTCTAAGGCGATCCAGAAGCACAATGTGGTCCATGGTGTCAAATGCTGAGGAGAGATTTAGGAGAACAAGAATTGACTGATCTCCTCTACCTCTTGCCCTGAGGAGGTAATTTTGCACCCTGACCAACACTGTTTCCGTGCTATGCCTTATCCTCAACCCAGACTGGAGTGGCTCGTAGATGTCAAAGGCCAAGAGGTATGCTTTGAGCTGCAGAGCCACCATTTTCTCAACAACCTTCCCCAACAATGGGAGGTTGGAGATAGGTCAATAATTCACCAAGATGTCAGGGTTGAATGATGGTTTCTTCAGAAAGGGCTTCACCAACACCTCCTTCAAGGTGTCAGGGAAGCATACCGAGTCATGTTGTCGCAAGGCAAAACTGCACAACAGTAACAGTGTGAGTCCCTGAGTTGCCCTCCAAGGAGGTTATCTTAATGGGGGGGGTTGGGGAGCGCAGCTCCCATAATGGGGGGCTCACAATTATTTCATTGTATTCATTCCTTGGTCACTGTTTTAACAGCGCAGTATAGTGTCACGTTTTTGTATGTGACAACATGACCCTGTGCCTCAGGGAAGAACCCCTCCAACAGTGAACACCGGACTATCTTGGTGAATAATGGCCCAACAGAATTGGCACATCCCACTAGGAGATGAGTTGGACCTGAGAACAGTTCACAAAAGTAGAGCCACAATTTGAGATTACCTCAATGACCTCAGCCACCTCCACTGATCAAAACTCACCCCAAACAATCAGAGTGCCTCTACCTATGCAAGGCCCACCGCTGCAGGGCTGATCTTGCCCCATTGGGGAGATCTTGGACTGAATAGAGGACACCCCGTCAGAGAAGAACTGAGCAAACTCCTCACACAAAGGGACTGAAAATGCTCTTTTTGGCTGCAGATAGGCAGGATGAAGTAGTCTGTCCACAGTCCGAAAGAGCAGAGCTGGTCTGTTTCTCCCTGCAGCAATCTCCCTGGACAGGAACTCTGCCTTCTTACGGTTGTTTGCCCTTTTATATTCACTGTAGTGAACTCTCAAAGCCAGTTTATTCTCCTCAGACCAGGTCCTCCACCAGCAATACTCCAACTTCTGATCCTTGGTCTTCATCTCCTTGAGAGCCCCATCAAACCATGGGGGTCTTAAGTGAGAAGACCTGGGCCGTGTATGTACCGGTGTGATGGTGTCAAGTGCCTTGGAAATAGCACTATTACAGTATAGGCTGTCACCACCTCGCCTACACCAACCACACATGCAGTACTCACACCAGAAAAGTCCACTTCTGACAAAAGTCCCTTAAACAAGGTTCAGCAGGAACAACCAGCAAGTGAAATGAGTACTCACAGGCAAGGATGGCTTATTATACTGTAGGCATTTTTAATGCTCTCCTTGTTTTGTGTTCACAGATACAGAAGTTTTAAGCTCATCAGACAGACAACAGAAGCCATACGAGAAGAGACTAAAGGAGCTTAATATGCATACCCTTGAGGAAAGGAGGGAGAGGGGGGGACATGATAGGAACTTTTAAGTACTTCAAGGGAATCAACTTCATCAAAGTCCAAGAGGGTAGCATCTTTCAGAAAAAAAGATGTACAAGAACAAGGAGACACAATTTGAAGATAGAGGGGGGATGGCTCTGGGGTAATGCGAGGAAGTATTTTTTCACAGAGAGGTTGGTGGACACATGGAACGGCCTTCTTGAGGAGGTTGTGGGGTCAAAAACAGTGAGGGAATTTAAGAATGCATGGGACAGGCATAAGGCAATTCTTGTGGGGGGAAGGAATAAATAGGCTGTTGGTTGCTGGTCTGGGTCCCAGTGGCAGGAGTGGTCTGGGTCCCAGTGACAGGAGTGATCTCAGTCACAGCAGCAGGAGTGGTCTCAGTCACAGTGGCAGGAGTGGTCTGGGTCACAGTCACAGTCAGGATCTGCAGCTTATCCAGCAGATAGTGAAATGGGCAGACTAGGTGGACCAAGTGGTCCTTATCTGCCATCAAAGTCTATGTTTCTACACATCAGAGGAACCAGGACAAAATACGCCAGCGCTTTGAGATCTAAAACCTCTTCATAAGGGGGTGGAGTATTGAGCACAGTGATAGACTTAGATAGTGGTTGGAGTGGGAATACCTAAGATGATGGAGCACTTGACAATGCATTAATTAAATAAAAATAGATAATATAGATCGATAGCTAAATAGACAGATAGATAGAGAGATATAAACTTTATTTATATAGCGCCCCTTTGCAGGGACTCAGAGTGCTTAACAATAAAACCTTTTAAAAACAACTTAATACACACTATATAATACAATCTTATAATCAAGTTCAGGTGAAGCAGGCAACAGTAGACCTAAAATCTATCTATCATATAGAATAACAAATAATAAATTCTGTATTTTCATCTTGATCAGTTAAAAGCCTGGTTAAACAAAAAGGTCTTTAAACTCTTTTTAAAGGATTCCACTGAGGGTGCTTCTGAAGATGGTTAGGTAAGGAGTTCCACAGGGTAGGTGCTGCCACAGAAAATGCACAATCTCCTGAATGCCACAATCTAACACTGGGAACCTCAAGAAGGCAACCCTCGGAGGAACGGAGAATCCTGGATGGGCAGTAGGGCACAAGGAGATCTTGCAGGTAGTCTGGTCCCCCTTCATGTAGGGCCTTATAGGTCAGTAACTCGACCTTGAACACAATTCTCCACCTAACTGGCAGCCAGTGCAGTCCATGGAGGACAGGTGTAATATGACCTTATCTTCGTGCGCCCATCAACAATCTTGCTGCTGCATTCTGCACCAGCTGCAGCCAGTGGAAATTGTCTCAAGCTATCCCTAGGTGCAGTAGTCCAGCCTGGATATGACAAAAGCATGTACCAGTGTGGTCAAGTCCTCCGTTGGTATAAGGGTACAGATTTGGGTGAGATTTCTCAAATGATAGAATCCACTTTTGATGACAGCCAACACCTGAGCATCAAGTGTCAAGCCGTTGTCGAGTATCATGCCCAGATCCTTAACCAGTGTGGAGAGGGTCAGTGGGACCCTCTCCAGTACTAGACCAGGGTGGTTTCCCAACCTCCCCTTCCCACAGCGACAACCTGGATCCACCACTAGCACCTCAGTCTTGTCTCAGTTGAGTCGTAACCAGTTCTGAGTCATCCACATCTGGATCTCCTCCAGGCAGTTGTTAAATATGGAGGCTGCCATTTGGTTACAGGCACACAGGAAAGGTATAGCTGGGTATCATCAGCATAACAATGAAAACTCAGCCCATACCACCTGATAATGTCTCCCAATGGTAGCATTTACACCGTGAACAATAAGGGTGACAAGACCGACCCCTGCAGAACTCCATAGAGCAGAGGCTTCGGGTTAGATGAGGCTAACCCCATTGTCACTCTTTGCTCTCTGCCTGTCAGATATGAACTGAACCAGTTGATGAAATTACCGGACAGGCCACACCAGTACCACAGGCGGTCGAGCAGCACCTCATGGTCCACAGTGTCAAAAGCTGCAGAGCGATCTTGGAGGACCAAGATGGTACACTCTTTCCTGTCTCTTGCCATTAGGAGATCATTAAGTACCTTTACCAGGGTGGTCTCCATATTATGCCCAGCTCTAAATCCAGACTGGAAAGACTCATAAGTGGCAGAGGAGGAAGGATGTGTCTCGAGATGGATGGCCACCACTTTTTCTATAACCTTTACTAAAAATAGGAGGTTAGAGACCGGTCTGTATTTACTGAGACACTCTGGGTCCAATGAGGGTTTCTTCAATAGGGGTCTGACCAAGGCCTCTTTCAAGGCCAATGGAAAGACCGAACTCCTCAAGGAACTCCGGACTATCTCAGCCGCCACAGATCCAATCTGGTCCAAACATCCAATCAAATGTTGAGTTGGGCCTGGGTCCAGATCACAATGTGTTGGTTGCAGCCTCGAGACAATCTCCACCACCTCCTCCACTCCAACTGGGTCAAACTCAACCCATACAGGAGGAGTGCTCTGATATGCCTCAGGATGAACCCCACAGTCCCTCTGAGTGATGCTGGAAGAGATCTCTGCTCTGATAGAGGACACTGTTGGCAAAGAACAGAGCAAACTCCTCGCACCTTGTGGTAGAACCTGCTCCTCCCACTTGGAGACAGGTAGGATGTAATAGCCCATCTACTGTGTGGAAGACCTGAGCTGGTCTGTTCCTTGACAAAAAATCTCCCTTAGGGCCAATTTGTCCTCTGTCAGGCCAGATCTCCTCCAACATCTCTTTATTCTCCGACCCTAAATCTTTAACTCCCTAAGTTCCCTATTGAACCAGGGAGGTCTCCAGTGAGTAGATAAAGGTCAGACATGAATGGATGTGATTGAAGCAAAGGTGGTGGTGACGGACCCATTATAGGCTGCTACCGCTTCCTCCATTCCAATCGCACATGCAGCCTCCACACTCAATAGGTCCAGCACCACCTGTAGTCCTGTTGGGGACAATCCCCATAAAGGGCAGTACTGGACCATCTCCACAGAGGATGGACCCATGGGGGGGGCTCCATACATGAACCCCACGGTGCTGTGATCCGACCAAACTACTGGATCTATACTGAGGTCTCCGACCTCAAGGCCCAAAGTAAACACCAGGTCTAGTGTGTGGCTGAGCGAGTGGGTCACTGAGGTCACAACCTGCACCAGGCCCAGTGCCTCCATACTCTGCAGGAGATCGCACCCAAATGCTGAGAGTCCATTGTCAACACAGGCATTGAAATTCCCCAGAATGAATCATCTGGAGGATTCCAACACCAGGCCGGCGATGAAGTCTCCGATCTCTTGCAAAAATTCTCTCTTGCCACCTGGTGGGTGGTAGAGCAGGAGGATCCTGTAACCTGTGCCAGGGCTTCCCTTGCACAGCAACACACTCAAATGACCCAGTAGAGCCCATAGGTAGCACCGTGAGGCCCATGCTGAATTTAAAACAAATGGCCACTCCCCCGCCTCTTTGATCCTTCTTTGGGGTGTGCATCATGGAGTACTCGGCTGGTATCGCTGCCTCCAAAATAGGGGCATCATTTTCATCCAGCCAGATCTCTGTGATGTAAGCCAGATCTACCGAGGATATCAACTCTGCTGTTATGGCATTCTTGTTCCTCATCGACATGGCATTGCATAACACAGCTCAAGTAGGATGAGGGGAGACTGCTGGATCTGCTCACTTTTCACAGTGGAGCCCCTTGGCATGGAGATCAGACAGGGCAAACCTCTCTCTGATACCCATTTTGCCCTAGAGCATCTCCTTTGCCTCACCACACGAATCCAAGACTCCCCAGCAGTCACTCATGTAAACCCACCCCCTGACCCCCCCATTCCAAGCAATTCCCACTGCCCTGCATCTTTTATAAGTTTCTGCAGAAAGTGGAGGGAGCTCAATGGGGCAAAGGTCGTGGAGGTAGGCCGCTGAGTAACTGCACCTTATGGGTCTATTTCCCAGGCACATACTAAAATAATCCAATTAACCAGATGGCTTATAAATACCCAATTTTAAAAAAACACACACAGCTACTCATTTATATAACCATTCATATGACACTATAAAAGGAAGCTGGTCACACTAAAAAAACATAGGAATGGATTTTCCGATCAGACAAAAAACTCTAGCCAATTAAATTCACAGTTAATGTTAACAATGTGAAATTATTAGCATATTCTTAGTTTTTTATTAAAAGGGAGACAAATGTGGTTATAATTGAATGAGTTATGCTCAAAGTCCATAGGACAGCTTGGTTTAAACACATACAAGTGGCATATTATGAGAATACTGATACGAGCTGGCCAATGATGTACCCAACAACCCAAAATAAGGGAACAAAATGAGAAAACAAAAAATGGTAAGGAGCAGACCAATACTGTAGCATATGAAAAAATATTATGATCTGGAACAACGATGTGGTGACTCACCAAATAAGGGTGATCGTCACAAAAGGATCCTACGGTAACATGACCAGCTATTAGAAACAGGTTAATGATATGTTAGAATACACATCTGAGTATTAAAAAATGTATGACTCCTGGAAAAGTCAAATATATCAACTTACCATTCAGAATAAAAACAAAAAAGGAAGCCAGAAAATATTCACAGTTAGCCAAAGTTAAAAAAATACATGTCAAAATAAAAATGTTGGCAATACAACAGAACTACAGCTAGTCTGGTGCAACTCATTCGCAACTGGGTAGGGGGATCTGGAAAACATATATCATAGACAAGCACCAAAATCCAAAAAACTAGAACGAGAAAAAATACACATAGGGTGGGGGATGAGGGACCAGACAGGACAGATGTAAAATGTAACCAAAATATTGAAAGAAAATAGTAGACAAATGCTTAAAGGACTGGTGTGGTAGGAAATTAAATTTAACTAATTAGACCACAACAAATAAACAATATGTACATAAAACATAAATAAATAATGAATTATAGTCGATTTTTAGGACAAAGCGCTAAACAACAACACACTGTTACAGAGAGGAAAACTTACAGAAAATAATAAACTTGTGAAGGAAAACTGGTGACTATAGAAACTTTAGGTTACCAGGAAAAGAAAGAATGACATTGCAGAAGTACTTAAGTGATCATTAGCCAAGTCTGCAATGAAAAAAATAACGGCAACCAAGGGACCAAAGGGAAATGAAAACTAAAACCAAGAAAGAAAAGCTGAATAAATGTGTAGAAAACAGATGGAAAAGGAAAGAAAAACAAGGGAAACTAAAAACAAACAAACAAAAAAACAACAAACAAACAAAAAAAAACAGATGGAACTGTTAATAACAGAGCCATATGCCAGCAATGAAAATTGAGTGCACAGAGGTAACAAAGGAGACAGGAGGTGGAAGAATATATTGAAATGAATTTAAATATGAAAGAATACTAGTATGTGACCAAAGATGAAGAAAAAAAGCTAAGGAGTTACAAGATGCAGGGGCAGTTGAGAAGGCAAAATGAACAGTGAACAGCAAAAACATTAATATATAGATATTTCAGATTAGCAAAATAATCAAAATGCAGAATTATTCAATGCCTGCCTTACATGTACTGTGTCGACAATACCATCATTCAATAAACCATGAAAATATTTAAGGCATATCATGGGAAGTTTTACAGAAACAGTGAAACTCTGAGTCTTCGTTAAGACCGTAAGGAGACGATGCTGAAAGCTACAAAATCTACCTACTCTCCTTTTGGAGGAGTACACGGAGGCAGTCACCTCCCCTTTGGTGCATATTAATAGCTTCAATCCCCATATACTGAGAGGCCCTAGCATTATTTGCATGTGCTTCATTTCAGTGTCTTGCAAACAGAAATTCCTTTTTATTATTTTAGATCATTCTGAAATGCTCTTGAAGCCTCTCATTTAGGGGTCTTATAGTTCTACCCATATAGAGGAGTCCACATGTGCACCAGAGGGCATAGCTGACAAAAGCCGTAGTACGAACATACGAACATATGCAATTGTCAGCAGATACAGGCATTATGGTCTATCTAGTCTGCTTAAGTGAACAGCACATCAGTCCATTAGACTGCAGCTGCCCCCTCCCACAATTTTCCTCCCCCTCCCAGTTTGAACTCTCCCTCTGAATCTGTCCCACCCCCTCGTGAAGCTCCCTACTGTCTGCAATGATATGACTTCCTCTGGCAGTGCATGCCACCCTGCTACCACCCTTTTGGTGAAATAGTGTCTCCTCATTTCCCTCCTGAATCTGCCCCCTTCCAATTTCAGAGTGTGCCCCCTGGTTTCTCTTCCACTCTTTAGATTGAACAAACACCTTGAGCCCCCTCTGTTCATCCCATTCAGGTACTTGAAGGTCTCAATCATATCCCCCGCCTCTCTCTTCTATCCTCCAGGGTATACATATTGAGCTCCCTAAGTCTTTCCTTGTAAGGTCTATCCCCCAACCCCAGGATTATCTTTGTTGCTCTGCACTCACTGCCTCCAGTAGTTTGATGCCCCTTTTTAAGTAGGGTTACCAGAACTACATGCAGTACTCCAAGTGCGGCCTCACCAGGGACCTGTACAAGGGCAATATGACCTCTCTACTCCTAGAGGTAATCCCCCTTGCTATGCACCCTAGCATCCTGTCTGCCTTTGCCGCTGCCTTCATGCACAGTGCTGAGTGGTTCATTTCTCCAGTCACAAGCACCCCCAGATCCTTCTCCTCCTTGGACATGCATAATTGGACACCCTCCAATCAGTAACTGTATCCTGGGTTCTTGGCTCCCAAATACATCACTTTGCACTTCTTGGCATTGAACCCAAGCTGCCAGATGTGTGACCATTCCTCCAGTTTTGCCAAATCCTCCTGAAGTACTTTGCCCCCCTCTCCTCCATCCACCTCAGCACAGATCTTGGTGTCATCTGCAAAGAGACTGATCTTGCTCTTGATCCCTGATGCGATGCCTATGATGAAAATGTTAAACAGAACTGGTCCCAGCATCGAGCCCTGTGGGACACCATTTGTCACTGCCCTGGGCTCTGATACCTCACCCTGCCCCCCCCACTACTACCTTCTGCTGTGTACCCTGCAGCCAGTTTTCAACCCATCTGACTAGTTTCCTCCCTACTCCCAGACCTTTCAACTTGCTGGTCAACCTACCATGTGGCACTGAATTGAAGGCCTTGCTGAAATCAAGGTAGAGTTCATCCACCTCTCAGCCCCTGTCTAGTGCCCTTGTAATCCAGTTGAAAAAATTGACCAAGACTGTCTGACAGGATCTGCCAGTGACAAACCCAGACCGCCTGTCATCTTGTAGCTCATTATCCTCAAGAAATTGCACCAGTCTTTCTTTGAGGATAGCTTCCATCAGTCTTTCTACAATTGCAGTAAGGCTCACCGGTCTGAAGTTCCCTGGCTTGTCCTTTGGTCCACTCTTATGGAGAGGTACCACATGCGCCTCCCTCCAATCCCTGGGCATGCATCCTGTATTCAGAAAGGTGTTGAACAGGTCTGCCAATGGCCCCACCAGGACCTCTGCCATCTGCCTCAGCACCCTGGGATGAACTCTGTCTGGCCCAGGTGCCTTGTCCACTCTCAGGGACCAAAGGCCCTCCAACACCCTTTCCACTGTGATTACCCCATCCGTGGTTGCCTCCCCCTCTTCCCACCCCACCTTTCCCTTCAGATACAGGCCTATCTCTCTCCCTGGTGAATACTGATGGTGAACATATGATGAGCTATCTGATCTTCATATTTTTAGCTGCAGTGGGGTGAACAAAGTTTTGCCTTGGACTGTATGGTTGCAGATTTTGCAGTGGTGACACGGAAAACAGCCACATGGCTTTCGGAGGTAGCCAAGTGTTTGGTGGCTTGGTGGGCTGGTAATGACACTGGGTAAAAAGGTCACACAAATTTGGTTATTTAGTGAAATTCTCGGGTGTGTGTGTGGAGGGGGATTGCTGCTGATTTTTTCCAGGTCAGGATCTGCCTCAAGCAAATGGCAGTAGTTTTAAACCACATATTTTATTTTCATAGCAATGTAGTTATACTCAGTAACGAACATAATCCATTCTTCTTTGCTTGTAGTTTTTTTGCTTGGAGCAGAGCCGACATATTCATTGGCATAGCCCTCTTGAACAAAGAACTCAGGACATGTTGACAGTAATCTGCAATCTCTACCTACAAATCTTTCCATTATGTCACTTGCTTGTGAAAGGGAAAGTCAGCTCATTTGAGCAGTTGCATCGGAGCTGTATCAGCTGCCCTATTTGGATGCTTCTAGTGAGGTGCCTGGGATGGGAGCACCTTGCATGCAGTGCAGAATTGGAGGCAGTCGGCTTATGGTAATCAGAAGTGACAACAGGGGCACCAGGGATGCCTTTAAATGAGATCCAAACAAAGGATTTCCCTCTGGTTCGAAGTATAGGTAAATTTCAGGCCCATGCCATTCTAATTCATGTAATCAACAAATTTTTAAATGTCTGATTCCCACTCACATCAAACAAAAAGCAAATCATCAATATACTTGCCTAAAATGTGATATTTTCAAAGAAAAGATTTTTATGGGGGTCTTAGATGGCTCCCACCAACCCTAAAAAAGGATGATGTAGGGGGAGGCCATCACCGCCCCATAGCCATCTCCTGTACCTGCAAATAAAAATCATTATTGAAAAGAAACTAGCTAGAAGTGAGAATAATATCTAGTGCAGCTACAATGTATTCAACCGGAAAATCCAGTCCTGACTGAATGATCGTGGTGCGGACTGATGAAATACTAAAATGATTTTTGATTCAAGTGTACACTGCGGTAGCATCCACAGTAACCCAGAAATAGTGATCTTGCCAGATGAAATCATTTACTTTCCCCAGGACATCCTCTGTGTCACTTATGTACAAGGGCAAAGTGGGGACTATTTGTTTTAAAGAGACACTGTCAACCCTTTTTGCATTATATTATTTCCAGCTGAAAACATATCTTTTATGATTGCTTACCTTCTCTAAAATTCATCGATGTTGCTGGTTGTTTTATCCGCTTCTTTTCTTAGTAGAACCGAAATGCATGGTAATGTTGTGATTATACCCTGCCTTGTTTTGCTTCAAATTCCTGATTAACTCTTACTGCATACTTCTTGAACATTATGAACCCCTCCAAACAGTACAGCCACTCATGATGCAGTTTGTTTCCTTTACTCTGAGTGCATCATGAGTTGGAGTTGTTCCCAAGTCCAGAAAATGCAGTGGGAGTTGATCAAGGAATGTAAACAAACTCATTTTTGTGTGGTAACACCAGTATGGTTGACAGTCTGCTTTTCCCTTAAAAAAAAAAGAAATCAGAATTAAACAACCAGCTACATCCGTAGTCTGTAAACAAGGTAGGTAATCAATCATAAAAAGTGTCTTTTAAACTAGGGACAATTTGAGGCCAAAGGGTGTTGACAATGCCCCTTTAAGTAGAAGTCTATACATTTAGGTAGTGCCTCAGTAAGAGAACCATTGCCAGACATAACTCGGTGCACTGGGGGATCAATGCTGTCCTTGTGGAATTTCAGAAGCAGGTAAAAAGTTGGGGTAACAGGGTTGTTGTTGTAAAGACATTGGAAGTCCGATTCAGTGATGAAGCCTTCTATAATTGCTCTGAAAATTTTTCAGCCTCTTTTTGAGAGGTGCAGTTTGGTTTTCTCTGAGTCTGCGGTAACTAATGCAATCCATCAACTGGTGGTTTGCTTCTTTTAATAATAATAATAATAACGTTATTTAATTGAGCGGCTTTCACAGTATTAAGGCGCTTCACAAATTCACAGATAATTCGATAAAACATAATTAAAATCACAGCAAATCAGGAAATGCCTTACTCCATAAGAATGTCTTCAGTGCCTGCTTAAAGATCATGTGCAATGGTGTTTACATATTTTTTATAAAAGCTTGAAAAACTGAAATTCAAGTCCCTGTGTCATGATTAGTGCTTCCTGAAAATTTCATGCTGTTTGGTTTTGTGGTTTTCTTTTAATCAGCATTTGTTAAGTTGTTCTACAGTGGCTGAAAAGTGGAGTTATTTCTGTCCTCTCAATCAAACGTAGAGTGCGATGACATCATTTTGGAGTAGCTTGCTGTTTCAGATTCCCAATCAGAGCAGTAGTTTGTAGAGTTAATGGTTTGATGAGCTCTCCAAATTTCTTACAAACCCACTGTCTGATTTGTGTTTAGATAGATCAGCTAAAATATATCATTATCTTCTCATAAAAAGATGATCATTTCATTTTCATTGCTGAACTGAAGAAGTGGAAATCTTTCTCTGTGAGAAATCAGCTTGTCTGTCACAGCTCTTAGTTCTTTCTAATCGAAACTCTAATTTCTTTTTTCTAACTATATAACACTGGACTATTAAATGACTATAAAATAAATCTAAATTGTGTTTATTCACAGAAACTGTCTGTCTTTGATGTAGCCTTCATAAATACATGAATGTAAGAACATTTTTTTTCATGTCAGATTGGCAAACAGTACATGTACTTGAAATACTGTAGCAGAGTGTGACAGGCACCTGTCTGAACTCACAAATTTCAGTTCTTTGGTGGTTTCTGTGTGAAAATATATCATGTATGTGTGTAACTAGAAACACTATGTGGCATTTTGGTGCACTGTGTATCTTCCCCACTGTTGAGGCAGCTGCAGTCTACTGACACCTGTCCCTGCCCCACAAGCCCCCTGCCTTCTGCTCCACATTCAAGGCTGCTGCACCCTGCTGCCCACTGTCTTCTCCCACACAGTCGGGAATTGTGCACCCTGCTGCCTCCATCCTCTGCCTAAAGAATCAGGACTGCTGCACCCTGCCACCCCCTACCCAAACAGTTGGAGGTTGCTGCACCTTGCTACCCCCTCTCCACCACCCTGACAGGTAGGGAGGCTGCACCTGTTTCCCCCTGTTCCTGTCTCCACAGAGTTGCTGTGCTGTGCTAAGCCCTAGGTTGCCCTGTCTCCACAGCTGGGGCTGCTGTACCATGCTGCCCTAACCACCAGAGGTGGGGCTTTTACTACACCCTACTACCCACTTCCATTGCCCCAAATAGGCAGGGCTGCTGCACCAACTGTATCCCATCTCACAGTCAGGGCTGCTGTACCCTGATGCCCCATGTTCTGCACCACAGTCAAGACTTTTGCATCATGATGTCCTCTATCCCCTGTCACCATAGAGAGGGCTGCTGCACCCTGCTCCTTTCTACACAGTTGAGGTTGCTATGGCCTGCTGTGCTCTAGAACCCCTTGTCTCTGCAGTTTGGGCTGCTGTACCATGCTGCCAATGGCCACAAGATTCAGGGCATTTGCTGCACCTTGTTGCATGCCTCCATAGTTGAGGCAGGTGCACCCTGCTGTCCCCCTGCCACCAGAGTCAGATTCTTTGCTACACCCTGCTGCCCACATCCCTTGTCCCAAACAGGCATGGCTGCTGCACCTGTCCCACAGTTTCGGCTGCTGTATCCTGATGCCACCCCTATCTCCTGCCCAAACATTCAGAGCTGCTGCTGCACCCTGCTGCCCCCTGTCCCCACCCCCACAGCCAAGGCCACAGTCCCCAGTTGCCCCTGTTCCTATCTCCACAGTCAGAGCTGCTGTGCTGTGCTACACCCTAGAGTCTTATGCCACCTGCATCCACAGTTGGGGCTGCTGAACCCTGCTATGCACTTCCATTGCCCCAAATGGGCTGAGTTGCTGCACAGTGTGCACCCTGTGCTATTGTTAGGGCTGCTGTACCATGATACCCACCTGTGTCCAGCCCCACAGTCAAGGCTTCTTAACCATGGTATCTTTTGTCCCCTGTCACCATTGTGCCCTGCTGCACCACAGAGCCCCTTGCCTCCACAGGCAGGGAACAGGGTGCAGCAAATGCCC
This sequence comes from Neoceratodus forsteri, assembly GCA_016271365.2. NCBI lineage: Eukaryota > Metazoa > Chordata > Ceratodontiformes > Ceratodontidae > Neoceratodus > Neoceratodus forsteri. The sequence goes on along the minus strand of CM057450.1, from coordinate 1,775,631,844 downwards.
TTACTCTTGTGTTGCACCCTTCCCAAACAGTTGGGGTTGCTGCACCTTGCTACCCTCTCTCTCACTCTCACTGTCAGGGACACTGCACATATTGCCCACTGTTCCTGTCTCAGCAGGATGTGGCAAAGGATCTGACTCTGGTGGCAAGGAAGCAGCAGGGTGCAACTGCCTCAACTGTGGAGGCATGCAACAGGGTGCAGCAAATGCCCTGAATCTTGTGGCAAGTGGCAGCATGGTGCAGCAGACTTAACTGCAGAGGCATGGTGCTCTAGGGTACAGCAGGCCACAGCAACCCCAACTATGAAGAAAGGAGGAGGAGGGTGCAGCAGCCCTGTCTGTGGTGACAGGGGATAAAAGACAGCATGATGCAGAAATCTCAACTGTGGAGCAGGACACATAGGGCATCAGGGTACGTCAGCTGTGAATGTGCAATGGGGTACACATGGTGCAGCAGCCCTGACCATTTAATGCAATGGAAATGGGTAGTGAATGCAGCAAATGCCCCACCTCTGGTGGCTAGAGCAGCATGGTGCAGCAGCCGCAGTTTGGGGGGGGGCAGTTAACCTAGCACTCTAGAGATTAGCACAGCACAGCAGCCCTGACTGTGGAGACAGGAACAGGGGGCAACAGGTGCAGTATTACTAACTGTGAGGGTGGGGGAGAGAGGGCATGAGGATGCAGCAACCCCAATTGTTTGAGCAGGGAGCGTCAGGGTGCAGTAGTCCTGATTCTTTAGGCAGGGGAGATGGAGGCAGCAAGGTGCACAATCCCTGACTGTGTGGGAGAATGCAGTGGGCAGCAGGGTGCAGCAACCTTGAATGAGGAGCGGAAGGCAGGGGGCTTGTAGGGCACGGGAACGGTAGCAGTAGACTGCAGCTGCCTCAACTGTGGGGCAGAGCCAAGTTGCATCAGGATCCCGTCTAGTGTTTCTAGTTATACATGTACATGATGTATTTTCACACAGTAAATACCAAAGAACTGACATTTGTGAGTTCTGACAGTACATGCACTTGAAATACTGTAGCAGAGTGTGACAAGCACCTTTTTGTCAATCTGACATGAAAAAAATGTTCTTACATGATTGTATTTATGAAGGCTACATCACAGAACAATTGTTTCTATGAATGAAAAAAAAATAGTTTTTTTATATTCATTAAACAGTCCTGCATTATATAGTTAGAAAAAAAAACTGAAGTTTCATTACAAATAACAAGAGCTGTGATGCAGACAAACTGATTTCTCACAGAAAAAGATTTCCACTACTTCAATTAGGCATTGAAAATGAAATGATCAGCTTTTTAAAGGAAGAGATTGATATATTTTAAGCAGACCTAAACACAAACCAGATACTGGGTTAATAAGAAATCTGGAGAGCTCAGCAAACCATAAGTTCTACAGAGTGCTGCTCTGAAAGAGCAAGCTACTCCAAAATGATGTCATTGCACTCTAAGCTTGACTGAGAGGACAGAAATAACTCCACTGTTTTCAGCCACTATGGAGCAAGTTAACAAATGCTGATTTAAAGAAAACCACAAAGCCAAACAAAATGAAATTTTCAGGAAACACTAATCATGACACAAGGACTTGAATTTCAGCTTTTTAAGCTTCTATAAAAATATATAAAAAACGTTGCACGTGATCTTTAAAGCTCCCCACCGTCCTGCACTCCCACATCTTCCTTCCACAAAACAGTAGTACCAACTTTGTCAATTGGTTTAATCACCAGATTTTTTAGTTCCTGTACAGCTTGCAACTGAACCACTGACAAATCACTTAATACTTGAGAACTGTGATGGTTTGATGTTATTCTGCTTACACCATGGAGTACCATTTGTTGATAAAGTTGGATGGTTAAATTCACTTGGAATGGTGGATTGAGAGTAGACTTCAGACATAATTATGGTTTTCATGCCTTTGCACTTGTAGTGATAATGTTTTGCTTGATCAAGCAGTTCTGTGTTACAGACTTGATCCAGAAAATTTAACTGCAGCAGTGAATGTGCAGTAACATTGTAAGTGAATTGTTGACCGGTAGTAGAAAGTAAATAATTTGCCCTTATCTTCCTGCTTCTCCTCTCCCTGTATCCTACAATTCTTGTCTCCCCTTCCTTGTTATCACACCAGTCAGCACATTCCCTGTTCTTCAGGTTTGCCCTCCTTCTCTGCCTGCAGCTACTACACTGTCAGTTGGTCTCTCTACACCCCCCTTTACATCTTTACCAGTCCACTGACACAGTATACAGTACGTAATGTGTATCACCTGTTATTATCAGAATTTGTGCTCCAGTGTACTTGCGGGTACTTCTGTTGTACATATGTATAGTCACCTGTTTATTTCTGTCAATTATGGCATATTGTGTTCTTTTATATTTTACTGTTCACAATAGTTTTACCTATGTATTTCCTATGTGTAGTCACCTGTATATTACCTGTATATTCCTGTAAATTTTGTTTTTCTGTATTTACTGTAAGTATTTTTATATGCACCTCATGCTGTAACTCTCAATGCCTCAAATGTTCCTTATGTCCTTGTTCATTCTTATAACTTGTATTGTTATCCTGGATCGCCCCTGAAAAAGGGACCTTCGGGGCTCAGTGGGCCTACCCGGTCACCAAAATTTAATAAATAAATTATATATTCCCTCTTCCCCTTCCCCCAGGACTCATCTGGAAATGAGCTATTTCAGCTCAGTATGCCTTTCCTGGTGAAACTCCTCAAATAAATAAATAAATAAATAAATACATTTGTATCTTGTTCATGAAAATCATCATTTGAGGTTAATGTCAATCCATTGGCCATGACTGAAGTGTCAGATTCAGAGGATCTGATGTTACTGTTTGCTGTGTCATGATCTCCTTGTTTGTTGATTGACCTCCCATGTTGCCAGAAAAGTGCTTGGCCAAATAAATTTTCAAAAAAACTTCAAAGAATTAGTCTGCATATTAAAGTCATCAATGTGTGGAGATGGTACAAAACTAAGACCAAGGGATAATACCTGGGTCTGTATTCGAGTAAGGGGGGCATCCATGAGGTTCATAACAGTCACTGTCTCTCTCTCAATGTCCAGGGTGGTGACAGAAACCTTCTTTCTTCCCCCTTCCTCATTTTCCACTTTTTTCTTTTGTTAGGGGTAGGGTGTGTTGTCTAAAAAAGCTGCTGCTCAGTAGTCATGGAATTGTAGTATTTAGCAGACTGTTTCTACTGCTTCCACCTCTTTTATTACTTGGAAAATGGCTTCCATCTGCTGTTCTATGTTGTTGGTGGCCATTACTCTGGGACCTGCCCCTTCTTCCCCAAACTTGAATTTGATCAGGGGATTCTGAGATTTCTGGATAAAGCAAATGTCAGCTTGGAAGTCACCAAAATCAGCATGATATAATATACTGTACTGCAATAAACTGTAAGTAAAAAAATGTTTGCACACAGTGCAGATTGGGATCAACCCCACACTTGGGTGTGAAGATTAAGGAAGGAGAAAAGGACTTCTTCCGGTATTCCAAAGAGAGAAGGAGTAGAAGGGATGGACTAGTTAGAATTAAGAAGGAGGGAGGCTGGGCAGAATAGGGTGAAGAACAAGCAGAGACTTTCTCTGGGGATTTTTCAGTGATATTACAGTGCTATTATTGGGGGTATCTCTAGCGACTGCATTTTTTTTTCTGGGGCCCTGAAGTCTGGATAGGTGTGTTTGAGGAAATACTGTTTGAATCTTTAACTTACCCGATTCACAACGTGTTGGTGTGATATCGCCATCTTCCCGGGGCTAGTTGTTGGGACATTTCTCTCACGCAGGCGCAGTAACAACACTGTCCTCCCGCTGCATTCTAATTTAATCCCTTTGTCCTCTCTCCCTATTTAGGCCTGATCCTGCCCCTGGTCCACACACAGAGCAGCAGCACCACCTCCAGCTGAGCTACAGAAGCTCCGACAGGCGCGGAGGTAATTAAACAACCTCCTGCAGTGCAGTGAGGGGTGTTAGCCCATCGACGCGCTGCGTGCGTCGACTGCCCCACCCACCCAGGGTCGGCACTACTTATATAGTCTCGTATTTATGACATCATTTCCTGTGCATTAATTTACTAAGTCCCCACTTTCCCATTAGCAGCTTATACCAGCCTGCCACCAGAGGGACCCCTGACTACTCACGTCAGTCTTACTATCTGAACCCCCCCCACTTCCTGGAACCACTCTACCCACAGACAGTACTTCTCTTCCATTACTCTCAATCCTGTCCCTGAACACACCTCTTACCTATACCCAGACTCCAAACTAGCCCTGCACACTGGTCCGACCCAACTATCAGACCCTGCCCTAGCCTGATGCTAACCTTCAGTGACCACTAGGAGTCGCTATTTTCACCATTTTTGGCCCAATTCCAGCCAGCTTTGATCCACCTGGAAAGTGGAATTCCACACCTGCCCAGGTCCTTTTCACTTGCCCTACCAGGGATTAGAACCTTGTACCCTGTCCACCAGAGTCCGTGACCCTACCACTAATCCAAAGTGGTTTCCATGCTCTCTTGGGGGCAGCCAAGATACTTGAACCTCTCCTGCCCTGCTGCTTACATTGGCATTATGTGTGCACCCTTTCTCCCCAAATGTCTCCCTCTCGTTCTCCTGCTAGTACACACATCCTATCAGCCAAACATACTCACAGGACCTCTTATCCTGGCACCCCCAACTCTCCCTGACCTACTCCGATCACATCCTACACTGACCATGTATCCTGGCACACAGCACCCACCCCCTATCTACCCCCTCACTGCCTATCTTGACTCTCCATGGTTGGGTATCATCCTTGCCCTCCCAAATTTTCAAACCCTGCCCATTTCTTGCACTGCCATGGCCACCTCCCCATCCCAGCGTGCACCACGGAAGTTGACTTGCTGCCACCCCCGGACCAGAGCCTTGGTCCTCCTTCTACTACTTTCTGGCAACATACATCCCAACCCAGGCCCAGCCCCCTTCCACTCAACAACTTGGTCCACTGGCCTCCAAATAGCCTCCATGAACATATGCAGCCTGCTGAAAAAATTTGACGCCCTCCAGTGCTGGGCCACGGCACATCAACCTGACATCATAGCCCTGGTAGAAACCTGGCTGTCCAAATCCACCCTTGACTCATGTGTCTCTCTCCCTGGCTATACCTTATACCAGGAGGACCGAGTAGGCAAACGAGGGGGAGGCTGTGCAATCTACACTAGGGACACAATTACTAGACAAGCACTCCCTACCCCTGCCCTTGTAAATGAGGCCCAGGCTCTTACCTTCAAACTCATCCCTGACCCCTCTAGGGGCCCTCTCTATCTCACCACTGTCTACAATCCCCCCAAAAACAGAACCCAGCTCTGGTATCACTAACTGATTATCTGGCCACCCTTCACCATGCGGTGGAGCAAATCCTAGTTGGTGACCTTAACATAAACTGGCTCAGCTCCTCCTCTTCTGCAATCCGTGACACATTTGCCGCCCAAGACCTGACACAACTCGTCACCCAGCCCACTAGAATAAACCCAAAAAGAGGAACCTGCACCCTGCTGGATGTAGTCATCACCAACCAACCCCAAAAAATCCAAAACATCCAGGTCCTACCGGACTCCCTAAGTGACCACTCCCCTATCCTATTCCTTTGGGCAGTTCCCAATCCCAAACCCAAGGCACAGACCACCCTCTGCAGGCGCTTCTGCCCTGGTGGGCTGAAAAAACTTAGACAGTTTCTCACCCAGATAAACTGGTCCCCCATTCAGCATGCACCCGACATTGACACTGCCCTCGCTTTCTTTTCCCAAACCTTCAACAAGGCCTGTGATCTCTTTGCACCCTTCACAAAAATCCGATTCAAAAAACAGAATGCACCCTGGGTCAGCCCTGCCCTCCTACAACTGCTCAGAACCTGAGATAACCTCTGGCACCTTGCCACTGAAACGGCCTGGCTGTCTGATAGACAAGCATACAATGCGGCCTGGAATAAGTGCACTTGGGCGGTCCGAAAAGCCAAGGCCGACCATTACCAGGCCACCCTCACCTCCTCCTGGGGCTCAGCCCGGAATTTCTGGGATAATATTAAACAATTAAATGGTAAGTCATGCTCCCCTTCCCCATCTCAGCTCACTAGTAATGGTACTACCTCCACTGATCCTGCCTTCATAGCTAACTGCCTAAACACTGCATTCACCGACCTTAACTCAGTCCTCCCCAATAATTTCTTTGATCCTCCCCCATACCAACCTCCCCCTGTCTGCCACCATCCCAGCTTCCACCTGCGCAAGGTATCTGCCCGGGAGGCCAGACCCATCCTAATCAAAGCTCTAAATGGCAACAATCCCGGCAGCGACTCACTGGACCCCAGCATCCTCAGGCTGGTGCTGGATGAAGTCCTTGCCCTGCTCACCAGCCTCCTAAACCATTCGCTCTGCCTAGGACAATTTCCCACTGCTTGGAAAACAGCCATAATCACACCCATTCATAAAGGAGGTGACAGGTCATCGACCAACAACAACCGACCAATCTCCATCCCCCCCCCCCTCAAAAGCTCTGGAAAAAGTGGTGGCCATTCAAATCACTGAATATCTGTCTAAGCATAACATCTTATGCCCAGAGCAGCATGACTTCTGTGTAGGCCACAGTACCAACACTGCGCTAATTGAATTCTGTAATTTCTTTCACTCCTCCCTGGACACCAGCTCCCTAGCTGGTGCAGTGTTCATCGACCTATCAAAGGCTTTCGACACTGTCTCCCACCCACTTCTGCTGAACGCCCTCTGCCACACTGGCCTCTCGGCTGGCCCTCTAGCATGGTGCTCGAGCTACCTAGATGCTTGATCACAGTGTGTTAAAATCAATGGGACACTCTCCGATACCCGTCCCACACACTCAGGGGTTCCCCAGGGCTCCATCCTGGGCCCCCTTCTCTTCTCACTCTATCTGAACACCCTGCCCAGTGCCTGCTCTGGCAAAATGCTTCTGTATGCTGACGATGCTGTCATTTTTGCCACCCACCGTAATCCCATCTCCCTTCAGGAATCCCTACAATAGTCCTTCAGTGAGGCAGATGCCTGGTTTAAGGAGTGCAGACTCATCATTAATCTTAAAAAAAACAAAGCTATGCTTTTTGCCCACCCCCAAAACAAAGCTAGCAACCACCCACTCCACATCCTTCCTAGTATCAAACAACCTCTGGAGCAAGTCTGCTCCTACAAATACCTAGGATTACCTTCACTCAGCCCTCACATTCCACACTCACATTGATGTTTCTTTGCATTCACCACCAACATACGGCTTGGCATCCTCTTCCGCCATAGAAACTGCCTCCCCCCAAATGCACTCCAGCTCGCTGTTACGTCCTCAGTACTGTCCCTTGTAGACTATGGCTTACCAGTCTATGGTGCTGCCGACACGACTGCCCTCACAAAAATGCACATAACCCTAAATAAGGCTTGCAGGCTGATTACTGGTGCCCCCAGGCTCACTCACACCTGTCAACTGTATGATGATGCTAAACTCCTGACCCTTGATGAACGGCTTCGCTATCATACCTGCCTCCTCACTAAAAAGACCCTACTCGGGCTCTCCCCTCCAGGGAATGACTGCATCCATCCACCGGATCCCACCTACAATTGCTACATGGTCCTCCAACAAGTCCGCTCTACTGGTCCCCAGGTCAAGAACTACTCATGGTCAGAGGTCCTTCTGCTACAGAGCCCCATTCTGGTTTAACTCTCTCCCTGCCCCCATCACTAATGCCACAACTATCTCCAAATTCAAAACCAGCCTTTGAAGCCAACTTCTCAACACTCGTAGCTGCTCCTGTCTCTGAGTGAGGCTGGACCTCGAACCTCTCTACCCGTGACAACACCTGCCGGGTGGCTCTCCTCCTAGCCCACCCCTCCACCCCTTCCCTAAGTATATCCTGGCTAGTGCCTGCTGTCTTATGGTAGTGCCAGTAAATTGCTCAACATATGGAACCAGCTTGTGTAAGAACTATCTCAATTACCTGTACCCTGTAACTCAAATGTATTTTGTTTGATCACAGTGTGACGTGGCGCCTCTGATGAACGCCTATTTGAGAAAACCTGTACTATGTAACCAAAAATGTTATGTATGTCCTCAATGTGATGAGGTACCTTTGGAAACGAGCCTCTGGCTCAAAGGTTGTAAACTGATTCTCACAAATAAATAAATAAATAAATAAAAAATAAATGAGTACTTTTGCTCAGTCTTCACCAAAGAAAAGGACAGGCCTATGCCACTGGACAAGAAACTGGGGAACCTAGTGGGGAGAAAAGGAGGATGAGGGGGAGATTGAGGTAGATTGGGTCTCAAGAGGTCTTAGGGAACTGAGGGCAGACAAGGCACCGGGCCCAGATGGGGTGCACCCTAGGGTTCTGAGGGAGCTGGCAGGAGTATTGGCGGCCCCTTTGACAGACCTATTTAACACCTCGCTGGAGAAGTGGAGTGTGCCACAGGACTGGAGGACAGCTCATGTGGTACCGCTCCACAAAAGTGGATCCAGGGATGAGCCAAGCAATTACAGGCCAGTTAGCCTAACTTCCATAGGTAAGTTGATGGAGACCATACTAAAAGAAAGGCTGGTATCCTTCCTTGAAGAGAATGGTCTCCAGGATGATAGGCAGCATGGGTTTGTCTGAGGGAGGTCTTGTCAAACATGATAGAGTTCTTTGATTGGGTTACCAGATTTCTGGATGTGGGCCAGGCAGTGGATGTACTGTACCTGGATTTCAGCAAGGCATTCTACTCAGTACCACATGGAAGGCTAATCAGCAAACTGGGAGACCTGGAAGTGGGGGACAAAATGCTGGGGTGGGACAGGAGCTGACTGAGGGACAGGATCCAGAGAGTGGTGGTTGGTGGGGGGGGGGGATTGTCCAAACCTAGACCAGTAACTCATGGGGTTCCACAGGGCTCAGTACTCGGACCTGTGCTGTTCAACATATTTGTTTGTGACATTGCAGAGGGAGTCAAAAGTAAGATCTGTCTCTTTGCTGATGATACTAAACTCTATGGGAGGGTGGATACATAGGAGGAGAGACAGGACTTAAGGGAGGATCTGGCTAGGTTGGAGAAGTGGTCAGGCATCTGGCAGCAGGGTTTTAATGTGAAGAAGTGTAAGGTAATGCACATGGGAGCCAGAAACCGAAAAAGGTCGGATACTGGCTGGGGGGAGTACAGTTGACAGTATCTGAGGAGGAAAAGGACCTGGGGGTAATGGTCAGGAGTGATATGAAACACATAGCACAGTGCCATAAGGCAGCAGCTAAAGCAAATAAAATGGGTTGCATTGCAAGGGGTCTCGCCTCTAGGAGGCAGGAGGTTATACTGCCACTGTACAGATCACTGGTGAGACCACACCTGGAAAACTGTTGTCAGTTCTGGCGCCCTTACCCGAAGACAGATGTCAAACTAGTGGAGGGGATCCAGCCGAGGGTGACCAAAATGATTCAGGGCATGGGGGACAGAACGTATGAATTGAGGCTGAGGAAGTTGAACATGTGCTCCCTGGAGGACAGAAGGGAGAGGGGGGATATGATTGAGACATTCAAGTACCTTAAGGGAATAAACAGGGTTGGTACTGAAGACACCATTAAGTTAAGGAAGGAGGGTACAACAAGGAGGCACAGCCTGAAATTGATGGGGGGGTAGATTCAGGAAGGAAATGAGGAGGCACTTTTTCACTGAAATGGTGGTGGACAGGCGGAATGAGTTGCCGGAGCAGGGGTATACCGTGACATTGGCGACTGCAATTGAGCGACCTGCGAAAAGGCGACTCAATTGCAGTGCATGTCAGAACAGCAACCCGGGAGTTACAGCGACCAGATGGGGTGGGTTGGCAACCTGAATGACAGGAAGCCGCTACAGGTATGTACATGGGGGGAGGGGTGTAAGTGAGCACACCGCTACAGGTACACATATGGGGGAGTGGGAGCGAGCATGGTCGGCGAGGGGTGGGAGGGGATTTGAGGGGTGGCACTGTGATAGGCTGCTGGGCTGGCCCCGTGGTGTAGCAGGTCGGTTCGTGGCTCTGCTGTGAGGCTTCTGGGTTCAGGTCCGGGTGCAGGTTTGTTTTTGTTACTTGACGAATTAATTTTTTACATTTGCTCCCCCATGTGCACCTCCCATGGGTTGAGAATCCTTAAGTGGGGGTGAGGAAGGCAGGCCCCCGAGGTTGCAGCCCCTGCGTGCAGTAAAAAAAATACAAGTCCTGGCGCCGTTTTGTTGTGCGTCGGGGAATCAGAGCACCAAAATTTATTTTTGATGCTTTGACTTCGCCATAATGGCGATCGCTCTTTGGCGGTCACCATTATCACATAGAACCGGAGCAGGTGGTGGCAGCGAAGACAGTGGCCAGTTTCAAGGAGGGGTTTGACAAAGTGAAAAAGAAGATTAGGACAGGGGAAGACTCCAGGGAGAGTAGGTGAGGGGTGGGGCAGCTCCAGGTAATTAACTGAACTGCACACTCGAGCAGACTACATAGATCTTTATGTCCTTTTTCTGCTGGAAAATTCATAAGTTTGTATGTTCGTAAGCTCTTAGTGCTGTCTCTTCCCCTTTAACTAGTGGATGGAAGTAGATTGCTCTTCCACAGAACCTCAGACGCCTGTCTCTCCTGCCTGTAGTTTCTGTGAGTGCTGGGTCACATGAGTTGCCTTCAGTAAGCTTCCAAGGTGGCCTCTGATTGGCCAGGAAGTCTCAAGGGATCTTAAGCTCCCGTCGAATAGCACAATGCCGAACGACCCCGAATAGTGTTAGTTATTCATTTTTCTTCCCGAGTAGCCTATTATTTTGTGGTATTCAGGATGGGAAATACTATTTATTACTCACACACCCCTCTCTAGAAGTAGTGGACTAGTGTCACCACAGAATTAAGGGAGTTTGTAGGGAGGAGTTTAGACACAGCTAGAAGAAAGGAGTGAGATACTTGAAGGAAGGACTCGGGGGGGGGGGGACAGAAGGGGGGAATAAAGTTCCACTGCAGGGACAGGGACACAACAACTTGCATCTTGAGCAGACAGCAGTTTTCTGAGGAAGAAAAGACACAAACCTACAAGTGAAATGGTGGAGGTCTTTAACCCAGGGAGACAGTCTCTGTTGAGGTAGAAATTCAGAGCAGAGACAGAGAGAAATGAGATAGAAAGAGAGAGAGAGAGTGGGAAGCAAGGATCATCAGAAATAAGAAACTGAGGGAAAGGGGACAGAAAAGTTTAAGGCCAAAGAGAATGTACAGAAGGGATGAAAGGAGTGTCAGTCTGTGTGGGACCTAGGAAGAGGTTTTCCTTTAGATGGCATGGCACAGGCTCCTAGTGCAAAGAGTAAGTGGAGTAGTATTTGTGTAGGGACCCAGGAATGGGTTTCCACCTACCTGTAGGAGCTCTCTGAGTCAGAAGATCACATCAATCATAAACATACTAGACTGCAGCCCAGGGGTTTAGAGTCTGCATGTGGACTAGGTTTAACCCCTCACTAGCAGAACAGAGGGCAGGTGAGAAGCTTACTTGGTTTTTGAAGAAAAAGGAAATTGATAAAAGCTGTCAAGTATGTGGGATACCCAGAAAGATTGTGTTTAGAGACTTTATGAATTCAATAGGCCTACACAACCAGAGTAAGGTTGTGCTGGCAGAAGTCCTGGAAAAGCCACTGGCAGATCTGTTCAACACCTCGCTAAGTACGAGATATGTGCCCAGATATTGGAGGGAGGCACACATGGTACCTCTCCACAAAAGTGGGCCCAAGGATGAACCAGGGAACTACAGACTGGTAAGCCTCACCGCAATTGTGGGGAAATTGATGGAATCTATCCTCAAAGAAAGGCTGGTTCAGTTTCTTGTGGATAATGATCTGCAAGACAACAGACAGCATGGGTTCGTCGCTGGCAGATCCTGTCAGACTAACTTGGTTGATTTTTTTGACTGGGTCACAAGGTCACTGGATGGGGGCCATGCAGTAGATGTAGTCTGCCTGGATTTCAGCAAGGCCTTCGATTCAACGCCACACGGATGGTTGACCTGCAAGTTGAGGAGTCTTAGTATAGGGTGGAAGCTAGCCCGATGGGTAGAAAACTGGTTGAAGGACAGGCAATAGAGGGCAGTTGTGTGGGGAGAAGCATCAGAACCCAGGGCAGTGACAAGTGGTGTCCCACAGGGATCAGTACTGGGATCAGTCCTGTTTAACATTTTCATCACAGACATAGCGGTTGGGATCAAGAATAAGATCAACCTCTTCGCCGATGACACCAAGATCTGTGCTGAAGTGGATGGGGAGGAGGGTGACAAATTACTGCAGGAGGACTTGGCAAGTCTTGAGGAGTGGTCACACACCTGGCAGCTTGGGTTCAATGTCAAGAAGTGCAAGGTGATGCATTTCAGAACCAAAAACCCAGGATACAGCTACTGGATGGATGGCATCAAGCTGTCCACATCTGACGAGGAGAAGGATCTGGGGGGTGCTGGTGACCAGGGAATTAAACCACTTGGCCCAGTGTAGGGAGGCAGTGGCTAAGGCTAACAGGATGCTAGGGTGCATAGCAAGGGGGATTACATCCAGATGTAGCGAAGTCGTATTGCCCCAGTACAGGTCCCTGGTGAGGCCGCACTTGGAGTACTGCGTGCAGTTCTGGTGCCCATACTTGAAAAGGGATATCAAACTACTGGAGGCAGTGCAGTGAAGAGCAACAAAGATGATCCAGGGGTTGGGGGATAGAACTTATGAGGAAAGACTAAAAGAGCTAAGCATGTATACCCTGGAGGATAGAAGAGAGAGAGGGGACATGATTGAGACCTTCAGGTACCTGAAGGGGATGAACAGAGTAGACTTCCATGGTGGGTTCATTCTCCAGAATGGAAGATATACTAGAGGGCACTCCCTGAAGTTAAAGGGAGGCAGATTCAGGAGGGAAAGGAGGAGGCACTACTTCACTGAAAGAGTGGTAACAGGGTGGAATGCACTGCCTGAGCAGCTTGTATCAGTGCAGACTGTGGGGTGCTTCAAGACTGGGTGGGACAAATTCAAGGGGAAAGTACATACCAGGGGGGCAGCAGGGGAAGGAAGAGTTAATGGGAGGAGGGGCAGCTGTAGTGTAATGGGCTGAAGTGCTGCACACTTGAGCAGACTAGATAGACCATGTGGCCTGTATCTGCTGGCAATTTCATATGTTCGTAATGCTTGTGTAACTGGAATAACTGTTTGGCAATTCTCACTCTCTATTCCATGAGAAATGACCACCCTGTGGGGGTACCAAAGGCAAGGAACCCTCAAAGAGGGTTCCACCTCTAGAGGTGCCATAGGAAGATTCCCTTGGCTAAAGATACATTAGGAAGGAACCCCCAGAGGAGAGAGGTATGCCACTGGAGGAGGAGGGAGGATGGTGGGGCAAAGAAAAAGTGCTTCTGAAAGAGACTGGGAGGAACTGCTTATATAGCTCAGGAAGGAGGTGTGGCTGGTTGCTTGCCCCACTGAACTACAGGCATAGCCTTCCAATTCAGTGGGCCTACACAACCAGAGTAGTTTTATGCTTGTGCAACTGTAATAACTGTTTGGCCGTTCACACTCTCTATTCCACGAGAAATTACCACCCTGCAGGAGTACCAAAGGCAAGGAACCCTCTGTTGTGTATGCGGCTGCAAGAAGCACTTTTTATTCGGGTTACACAAAGGAACTCTGACATACAGCTTGCAATCAACACCATCTCATTACTTCCACTTCCTCTAGAACATATCACCTGACACAGTAATACAATGACACACTGAAGCCACTACAGAACACCTCAACACCATACATTACATTTCCTCTCCCCTTACTGAAAACATCCCCATAATGAACTAGAGCATACAATATTCATTAGAAAAAACAATTCCTAACTAAGGAATGAGGGTAGACTGCCTTGATTCCCAGCTCACCCTGGGGATTATTCAGCCCCAATAGTTCTGCATGTGCCACTAACTACAAATCCAAACAATGAGGTTGTCTTCTCACTCTAGTAGATCTTCCTGGAACCTCTGGTGCGCTAGCTTTGGTGCTCTTGCCCTGAGTTGGTGGCCCAGAAACTGTTGTTAAAGCCGGTGAGGTCTGCAGAAGCTCCGGCATTGCTTCAAAAACAGCTGGGGGTGCAATCCCTTCGGTAGAACTAACTTGTGGAGAAGAATCTGGAGTGACTCACTGTGGCACTGGGGTGCTTTCTGGTATCATATTTCGGTTTAAACCTTCAAAATGTTCAGCAGATGACACCGTGGAAGACACAGTAACACCTGACAAAAGCTGATCCACATGTCTCCTCCAGACAAGATAATTTTCAGTCTTAACAGTGTATGACACGGGTCCAGTCTGTGCAATCACTGTGGCTGGAATCCATTTTTCCCTAGTTGAAAAATTATGAGCTAGCGCAGGTTGCCCAGGCTGAAAGGTTTTATCCTTGGCCCTTGGTTCACACCTGCTCACTTGTGCTTGTTGTTGATGGTGCACCACTTGTGCTGCTGCAGGTGGTTCCAACAGGTCAAAACAAGTGTGCAAGTGTCGACCCATCATTCAGAATGCTGAAGACACTTTTGTAGTAGCATGAGCGGTGTTTCTGTAAGACAGCAAAAAGGTGTCCAAGCATTTTTGTAGACAAGCTTGCCCTCTAGCTGATCTTAAAGCCTGTTTCAAGGTCTGGAAAAGTCTCTCAGCTAGCCCATTAGTAGCTGGATGACAGGGTGCTGACTTAAAATGATGAATGCCATTCAACTGCATAAATGTGGCAAACTCCTTGGACACAGATTGCAGCCCGTTGTCACTTACTAGTTATTCTGGTAGGCGATAGTGAGCAAACATTCCTCTGAGTTTTTGAATTGTGCTTTCTGCTGAAGTAGTACCTTTGGCCTAAGGGCGTATGGCACTGTACTGACCTTCAAGCACTTTGGGTTACTGTCAGACTTAATCGTCAGTTTAATAGTAATGCCTTTCACGCTCCCCAACTCTTCTTTAAAAACGGAAATGTTTCTTCAATATGGCGGCCATACCTGCCTCACTGTTACTCATCATACATATCTCAGGCCAGTTCAGTTGAATTTTCTCAAGCCATGACTGACCCAACAAAGCTGGGTAGGCACCCTTTACCATGAACAATGGCAATTTTACAGATTGTCCATGAAGTTCCACATGAACATCAAGGGTGCCCATCATCCATACAGGTTTCCCCTGTGTAGGTCTTCAGAAAGACCTTTGTTGGTTGCAGCGGCAGATGTTGCAGTTTCTCTCGATATACAGCATCAGACACCAGTGATATAGCAGCTCCTGTATCCACCTCCATCCGCAGTGGCTTCCCTTCCAGCAACAGGGTCACCCAGTAGCCCTGTGGAGCACCCATCATAGCCAAAATATGTCGGTGCCTCCTCTTTGGTCTGACTTTCACTCTCCGTATTCCGACCCCGTTGTACAGAGTGCAGACTGGATTTCTTTTTCCACCACCCAGTTGGTCTCTTTCGTTCAGATTTATCTTTCCGATCTGCCTTATCTTTTTTCATATACTGCATCTTCCATCTTTTTGCAAGCATGTGCAATGTTTTAATTACAATTCTGGCATATCCGGTCTTTGCACCAACATACATATTCAAGATGACCAGTCTTTCCACAACGGTAGCAATTTTTGCTGCCTGTCACCTTATTCATACTCTCAGCATTCATTTTATGCACTTTAGTTGATGCACTCAACTCCTGACCTTCCTTTGTAGCTAATTCTATAGAAACTGCAATTTCTAAAACTTTCTATAGTGTAACGTTAGCCTCTGTTGGCAAATGTTTCTGATTTGCTTCAGTGCGCAATCCACACACCAGCCTATCTCGCAACGTATCATTTAGCACATTACCAAAATCACAGTGCTCAGCCTGCTTTTTTAACACTGTCACAAACTGGGACACTGTTTCTCCTTCTTCATGGTTCTGTTTATGAAAGCGAAACCTCTCTGCGATCACTAATGGCTCTGGGGAGAAGTGTACTTGTAATACTTGCACTATCTCTGCATAAATAATTCCGCCAAATTCTGGAACCTACTCAGAGAGATTGAGGGTCGCACTCTATCCTTTCCACTGCCTTCCAAGATCATTGTCGGTGACATTGTGTACACAGACAAGGCTGACATCCTGGAACACCTTAACATCCATTTTGCCACAGTGGGCCTAGCGTTCGACATTTCTCCATCTAACAGACTCTTGCCTCAATCCAGAACAAAGGTCACCCCATGCCTTGATGGTACGAAGAGTCAGAAAGCCTCCTCCATTAGTTTCAGCCCAGTAACCTTTAAGCAGGTTGAGGACCTACTACTGTCACTGGACACTAAGAAAAGTGCTGGCGCCACTCTTCTAGAACCCCTATTCTTGAAAACAGGTTGCTACCACCTGACTGCCCCCATTACACATCTTTTCAATCTATCCCTAGCATTAGGTGATCTGCCAGCCATCTGGAAAGTTCCACATATTATCCCCCTTTGTAAGTCTGGGGATACATGCGACCTTAACAATTATCAACCAATTTCGCTACTTCCCATCCTATCAAAGCTGCTGGAAAAGTTAGTTAATAACCAACTTAGAAATTACCTGGAAGCTGAAGACTTGCTTAACTCCATACAATCAGGATTCAGACCAAAACATAGCATGGTATCTGCCCTGGCCAAAGTAACTAGTTATTAGCAAAACTCGTTGGACACAAAAAAGTACATCTATGCATTGTTTTTAGACCTAAGCAAGGCTTTTGATACCATCACTCACGACCTGCTACTGTCAACACTGCGCCATCTTGGCCATGAAACTACTGCTATGAATTGGTTCAGTTGTTACCTTACTAACAGGGTGCAGCAAATCAAAGTCCAAGGGGACCTTTCCCTGCTTAAAACTCTTCCATGAGGAGTGCCACAAGGATCTATTCTGGGCCATATTCTCTTTGCACTTTATATCAATAATTTAGACTCCATGGTTCTCATGGCAAAGATGCATCTCTTTGCAGATGACACTGTGCTTTTCACGACTAGTTCCTCCCCTGAACATGCATACAAAGAGCTACAGAATGATTTTGATATCCTGCAACATAATCTGCTTCATCTTAAAGAGCAGGTGCATATCTTATAGAATGAAGGTTTGGTGCCTTTAGATGCCTCTGTAACCATTCAGTTTGCTTTTATTTGTTAATTTACTTACTTTTCCATCTTTTTATTTGTATGTTGCCAAGTGCTAATGAAAAAAAAAGAGTCCAATGGCGTCCTTGTGTGATGATGTCATAAAATCCTTACTAGCAAGGTTGCCAGTGTATTTCAATGGGAAACTACAAGTCTGTTTTCAGATTTATCATCCAGACTGACCTATAGGTGGAACTGTGAACAGACCCAGCCTGCTCCATGTGCTTCCAGGCTGACCTACAGGTGGAGATGTGGGACCAGCAGAAAAACAGAGATGATTCCACTCTTATCTGTGTCTGTATCTGTGTTTTATTGTACTCGCTAATACCAGATGCCATGTTACAATGTCGTATAAAGCATAACTCCCTATTTCTGCACTTGTCATTTTACAAGTGCATTAAACCACTCCAAGGCATGATTCTACTGTGGAATTATCTTTGTTACAAACCCTGAAAGTCGTATAGTTTTTAAAGCAATGTTTTTGGAATGGTGCTGCTTGTTTTATATGTGAAACCCATTGCACGTGATCTTTACAACTTTGGAGACACAGGTCCTATAACCTTGCTGACAGGGAATATTAGACTGTGAGTTTCCAAGATGACATCATCATCATCAGCTCTTCACTGATACAGGTTTTTTGTACAGGTAGTGAAATCAGGGTTACAAAATGGCTAATAACTTTAAAATGAAGTAACGCAGTAATCTAGTTTTTGGTACGTGATTAATCAGGGGCATGCATATTTGGATTCTGTAATGTAGCACTTTTGGCGTCAGTGGCTAAATGGTAAGAAAATAAAAGCTATGCTTATCTCCTCCCATACACACTCACTACTCGTGGCTACTCATAGCCATACAATCCACACCTTGATTGGTGAGTCTATCAAAATGATGAACAGGTTTAAATACCTAGGATTTTGGCTAGACAGTAAACTTAGTTTGACAGTTCACTTGGACAAATTGGCTAAAAAACGGAGACAATGCCTGGGTGTCTTTTATCGCATCAGATGAAGAGGAGCGTAGCTCAATTTACATTTCTCTCCCCTTTTAGATTACGCTGACATCCTCTATAGCCACTGTTCTAAATTAACTCTATCTAAACTTGGCACCCTTTACTATCGGGCTTTGAGATTCATCTCTAATGCCCCTGTAACCCCTAGATGGCGCTATCCCAGGGGCTACTACCCCTGCCTGATTTGCCACTAACAGGTTGAGGGGCCTGGATCCAATGGCTGGTGCCTCCACCCAGAGGTCAGGGTTTGCAATAGTTAAACTTACTTGGTCACAGCCCTCTGGGACACTGCAACCCCCCTTTCTTCCCACTAGTGGCCCACACAATATATCAGAATTACCTTC
Organism: Neoceratodus forsteri; assembly: GCA_016271365.2. Taxonomy (NCBI): domain Eukaryota; kingdom Metazoa; phylum Chordata; order Ceratodontiformes; family Ceratodontidae; genus Neoceratodus; species Neoceratodus forsteri. Next base: position 1,775,613,338 of record CM057450.1, on the reverse strand, counting down.
ACAGTATACACTTACCCCCAGGACTAGTTCCGGCACTGGGACCTCCTGTGAAATAAGATACAGTGCAACAATCACAGTACAGTACTTTAACATAGACAAATACCTCAGGAAGTATAACTTTGCTGAAACAAGCAGCTCTGATTTATTTAGGGGGAATATAACAAGGACAGGGGGAAATCAGGTTAAGTAGCTTATCACTTTACTATCTACCTATGGCTCTGTGCACAGGCCTATCCCTACCAGTTACTGTCCCTGGGTACCCAAGCCCTAGTGGCTAGTCCAAACCGTGGCAGCTGGTAGGGGCCCTTTCACACAGTGAAAAGAAAATTAGTTTAAACAGTCAGCAGTACAGTGATTCCATTTGGATTTAATGTGGCAATTCAACGGGAGGCGACCCTGAATTAGTACTCACGACCTCCAAACAAGATAGGGTCCTTCAACGTCAGCAGGGCTACTCTTGAGCTCACGAGACTCTTCACACATTTATATGGTAAAAAGAGACTATACCAGGCAGGCTGCTTCTCTATCCCGATCGCAATTACTGCACAATACCGGGAGAACACACAGCAGATTCAGTTCCTGAGAGACCGAGTGCAATTCAGCAATTTCTCCAGTCTTCTACAGGGTGAGCCTGGTTTCTACTCTTCAGAGATCCTTTGATTCTCTTCACAGGGCCAGTTCAGTCCTAACAAGCAGTTACACAAGCTGCAGACCGGAACTCTGGGCCTTACACCGTTTTTGACTGAAACTGTGCACTGAAGGAGCACAGGGTTTCTTCCCTTCACTGCCAGATCTAAACTGAAACTCCAACAGACAAAACCAGGCACTTCCTTTGAGTTCCTCCCAGTTCTTGACTGGATTGGCTGTCACTCACAATAGACTGCTGCTGTTGGTCAAAAAGGCGCGAAGTCTAAACTACATCTCCCAGAGTCACTGCCCATACAATCCTCTTGTGTCTGGCTCAGATTATGAGTCCAAGTTCTGATTGCGTCAAGGCACCATTTAGAGCTAGCTTACCCCACACTGATTGGTCCAGTTCAGCAGTTCAAAACCAGAATGGGGAACTAGGCAGACACAGTTCTGACTGCAAAGAAAGCAGGTTAGACAAACTGTATTTTCATTATTACTCAAATTATTTCTGGCAAACAGTTACATCTTTCAGATAGGTTCCCTTTGCACTCTAGTGACTGCAAAAATAGAGTGAATTGGCAGCAGCTCAGTGGTACTCAAACAGAGAAGCACACAGTCCCCCATACAAACTAATTATGTCTGCAAGCAGACAGCTGTTAAAGAGACAGTACCAGAGGCTCTAAAACACTCACTGATAAATGGCTTAAACGCCAAACACCATTCAGGCTTGGAGCATTCAAGCAAGCTCCTGGAAGTCTTTTGGGAACCCCCATTTGCAGGGGGGTTACACCCTTCCTGGCCTGGGAAAGCTTGACGTCCGCGTCAAGCAAGTACCCCCGTAAGTTTCAACTGCAACCATATACATTTGCATTAGGCTCACACATGTAATCATCAGTCAATACATCATTTTACCAAGAACACATTTCTGAAACATTGCAGTATGTCACTCTTTACACAGTATTACACACACATTGTACCACAACTCAAGTTATTACCTCTTGTACATGAAACCTGAAGAGAGGGGGCCCTTCCCTATCAGTTACCTTGGGGCTGGACGGGGCAAGGCACCATACTTAGAGAGCAACACAAGTAACTTAGAGTTAGCACTGATGCTCAGTTTGGGCAATGAGCTCGGGGACACATACACTCCTTTATGGACAACATTGAGAGGCAAGTCCACAGGCCTCCCAAGTGAATCATAACTGAGGTGCACCACAGGCTTTACAGCTCGACCAGTCTTTCTAGGGGAACTGTTACAGTCTCTGCACTCTGAGCCTCATTTTCAGCATTGTCCTCACTTGTCAGAGTCTCCTGGGGGTAGAGAGGCTAGAACTTGGGGCACTTTCAGCTCCAGGAGTTACAGTTTCTGAGTCCACAACATTTGGCTCGCATGGAGAGCTTTCAGACACTGGCAGTGGACTGTCAGGGCACTCAAAATACTCTTCTTGTTCGGTGTATCACCAGTCTGCCCCAATCTATCATTCTCCCGAAAGCTCAAACAGTTCAACCATGCACAATGATTCCATTTAATCTGATCTGATGCTTTGCACTTCACTTTCTGGGAGCATTGGCTCCAGGGATGAAGCTGGAGGCTTAGACAGTCCAGAAGGCCCAGCTTTGTCTCCAGTATTGACTAGGGATTGCCCGAAACAATTGACTCAGTTCGTAAGAAGGATATATTCAAAGTCACTCTCACTTTCTTCTGATATGGACTGACAGTCATGCTCAACTGGGACTTGTGCAGGGGAACACTTTAGCTCTGCTTCTGTAGGTGCAGACTTCCTTGATCTTTCTTAGCAGCAGCTCTAGTCACTGGTCCAGAGGGCATCTTCTGGGGCTCAGACTCAATCAGGATTTGTCCAATGGGCAGTAAATGATTTCTATGCATTGTTTTTACATCTTTTGAATTGTTCTCAGGCCTTACTTTGTACACTGGCAGATCATCTAGTTTGCCCACTACAATGTGAGGAGATGGTGCCATCTGTCAGCAATCTTGTGTTTGCCATGCAGTCCCAGATTTCTTAGCAATACCCGATCTCCCTCCTGGAGTTCCTGTGCTTTCACCTTTTATCATACCGTTCTTTGTTGGCCAGATTTCTTTTGGAAGCCATGGTTTGAGCCAGTTGTTACGCATGAGTTAGCTGGGCCTTTAACTTTTGCACATACTGTAAATAGTTGTCAGCTTGAACCCCATCAGGAGAGACCCCAAAACACACATCTACTGGTAGTCGAGCTTCTCTTCAAACATCAGGCGGTGAGGAGAACCCAGTGGCATCACTTTTGGTGCAGTTATAAGCATGTACCAGGGTGCTAATTTGTTGGCTCCATCTAGGCTTGTCCTTGGGTGCAGGGTGCCTAGCATATCTAGCAAAGTCCGGTTGAAGCGTTCAGGCTGTGGGTCCCCCTGGGGTGGTAAGGAGTGGTTCTGGACTTTCGCACTCCCCACAGAAAGCATCTCTTTGATCAGGCGACTCTCAAAGTCTCTCCCTGATCAGAATGGATTCTTTGTGGAGCCCCATAGTGAACAAAAAGTTTTCTACAAGTACTTTGGCCACAGTGGATGCTTTCTGGTCTTTGGTGGGCAAAGCTTGGGCATATCTCGTGAAATGGTCAGTGACCACCAGCACATTACTGATATTTCTTTGATCTGACTCCAAACTCAGAAAATCAATACAGACCAGCTCCATGGGTGCACTGGTGGTGATGTTAACAAGGGGCAGCCCTCTGGGCAAAAGCTTTCCTCTGTAAGCAGCGACTACAAGTTTGAATGTGTTGCTCCACATCAGCCCCCATCTTAGGCCAATAGAATCTGGATCTCACCAAGTCAAGTGTTCTGTCTATACCAGATTGCCCCATGTGGTTGTGCAAGGACCTCAGTACTGAGTCTCGAAGGCAGTGGGCAGCACTAGTTGTTGTTTGTCTACTTGTCCCCTCTGTCTACTGTTTCTCTGTATAACAGTTTATTGATCAGCTTCAACTTAGGACCTTCTTTGTATAACAGTGCAGTTCTCAAATCAGTGGGCGTAATTTGGACACATCTTTTCCTGCATAGAGGGCTTCTAAAGCTGATTTGATCATAGGATCGCGGGATTGAGCCGCCGAATACTGTCATTGTCCAGCTGAGGCAGTGCACCAATGTCTGTGCAGAAAAGTGGCAATAAGCAGCAGGTATGCAATTCTCAGAGGGTCCCAAGCAATCCACCATGCAGTCCACTGCGTCCGTGGACATTGTTCCTCCCTGTCAAACTTCCGGCAGAGTGCCCGAATGTCAGGTTCTGCCAATCGGACCCAATCATTCTGGGGAACAGGCCTCCGGGAGAGAGCATCAGCATCTATGTGGTTCAGACCTGCTCGGTATTCGAGAGCATAGTCATATGTAGATAATGCAGAAAGCCACCATTGGCCAGTGGCATCCAACTTAGCTGAGGTCTGCACATAGGTCAAAGGATTATTGTCAGTTTTACTAGTATTTTAGCCCCATACAAGTACTCATGGAATTGGTCAACAATAGCCCACTTCAAAGCTAGGAACTCTAACTTATGTACAGGATAGTTCTTTTCGGATGGGGTCAGCCTTCTACTGGCAAAGGCCACTGGTCTCCAGGCCATTCTCGTGCTCTTGGTACAACACAGCCCCAACCCTTGCAAGCTAGCATCAGTGTGCAGGGCGTAAGGTTTTCTTGGATCGGCATAGGCCAGCACTGGAGCATGGGTAAGTTGATATATGATCTCATGAAAAGCAGTCTCACAATCAGGAGTCCAGCGGGCCCTAAATACTTCACTCGGATGAAAATACACTCTTTCAGTCTTGAGGGACGCTGACTTTTGGTATTTTTGTGGGTTGGGGATACCCTTGAGTAAGGTTAAGTAAAGGCGGATCACTCTTGAATAGTCCTTGATGAGCGCCGATAATAACCACAGAATCCAGGAATCTTTGCAGTTCTTTTAGATTTTTGGGCTGTGGCCAGGTGGTCAAGGCCTCAACTTTACTTGGTGGTCTCTATTCCCTCGGTGGATACTATGTGACCCACATACTTTACTGATGTTTGAAAGAATTGACACTTATCAATGGACAGTTTAAGGCCAAAGTCCTCCAGTCGGTCCAATACCTTAAATAATCTGCTCTCATGTTCCTCCAGTGAGCTGCCAAACACAATAACATCATCTAGGTATACCAGGCACCTAGTAAGTTCGTGTCCCCCACCACGCTCCATCAATCGTTGAAAAGTGGCTGGGCACCTGAAATCCCTTGAGGCATCCTCATGAATTCATAGAAGCCAAGCAGACAGATAAAGGCTGTCTTCTCACGGTCCTCTGGGGCCATCGGGATCTGGTAGTACCCACTGCGGAGATCCAACACAGAGAACCACTTGCTCCCGTTTAGGCAGTCCAAAGCATCCTGAATGAGGGGCATTGTGTACTGATCAGGATAGTCCGCGGTTTAAGGTGCGATAATCCACACACATCCTTACTGTCCCATTCTTTTCCTCACTACCACAATGGGGGAAGCATAAGGGCTTCTGGATTCTTGTATTACACCAGCAGCTAACATCTCTTGCAGATGCCGTCTCACATCATCTATGTCAGCAGGTGCCAGGCGTCGAGACCTCTCACGAAATGGTCTTTCGTCATGCAGCGGATATTGTGCTCAGCTCCTTACCGCATCCACGTCCCATTCCTTTAAAGAAAACACCTGGTCTCTCTGGGCAAGCTTCTCACTGATCCTCACTTTCCATTCAGCTGGCAACGGGGAGTCGCCGAAATCAAACAAGTCAGGCGTTACTCTGTCATTCTTCCTCGAACTCTTGCTGCTGGGTAGCACTGCAGTGTCTGCACAATGCACCATAGCCAGGATGCAACCTCTATTTACTCGAATGTCTCTTTCAGACACATTATGAACTTGGACCATTACCCTTCTGGCATAAGCATGGGCTCTAGCGGGCAAAATACTAGGCTTGACCAGCAGTCCCTCTGGCAATTTTCCATCGCCTGGTGCATCCAACATTAATATTTTATTCTTAACATCCTTTCTGATACGGACCTCTCCTATAAGGTACACTGGGCATTTAGCGCCAGGATCAGAGACTCAGGATCCTTCTTCCATACAATTCCGACCGGTTCCTCTGGTTCTATTTTTCAGCATCTCTCTGTGCCTCATAGGCCTTCTTAATTAAAGCTGGAACTCTTAAAGCTCTACTAGTTTTTGACCCCTGTTTTCATAACACAACTGTGCCAGCCTTCCGAACATATGAGCATTTGTTCCAATCAACAAAGGACACCATCATACAGTCCAGTGGGGACACACTAAGGCTAGAGTCTCTACTTGTTTGGCCACTCCAGCCACGGAGGTGGGAAAGACAGCCAAATTCGGATATACCGGAATAGGGTGAGGCCTTCTCCTTAACCCCATACATGCAGTCCTTCTAATGGTTGTAAGAGTTACGTCTGACAAATGCTTCTGATACCAATCCTGGAACATAATTGTCACTTGGAGCCACTGTCTAATACAGCTCTTGTAGACACTCCATTCACTTTTACAGTGGTCTCCATGGAGGGACCCACTATTCTGGACCAGTCTGGAGAGGCGATAGTGGGGGCCTGGGCAACTGACCTTGCCACAAAAGGACGTGAGTTAGCATTTTTGGTGCCCTCACTGGGATCATTTTGTGCACCTCTTAACCACTGATTTGTTCTCCGAAGCTCTCCTTGTAGCCTATATGCAACTTTGTCAGTGTCTTTTGGGGACCGGCATTCCCTTTTCATGTGCCCATCCTTCCCACAATTATAGCAAAACATACTTTCTGGAGTTTGAGCTGGCCGAGGCGCCACACTGGGAGCCAGGGCGGGGGTATTACTAACTGGAAACCTTGGTGCCATCTCTGTCTGCGGCGTGATAAGCATTTGGAGACATCGCGTCAGTTTCTCCACTTCCATGGTCAAGGAATTGAGTTTGGAGCTGTTATCAGCAGGAGATACATGGGTGGGTACCCCACCCCATAGCAGATGCAGTCGGATATAGAGTCAGGGCCCGTACTTGCAGGCGTGGCCTTCATAAAGGACTGTTTTGAATTCCGGATCTCTCTCAACAGTTGCCCCATTGTGGCATATCTTTTTCCTTGTCAGAGCACTCACTGACTGCCAACCTCTGCCCTGAACTTCATTTGATGGCCACCCTCAGTCACTCGGGTCGTAGCCGCAGCTATTGGTGCAGGTCCTCCGGAGTCGCCTTTTCTCAACTCCTCGATTTCTCTCATTAACTCATCATAGGAGGGTGGGGATTCCAGTCGATTTGCCAGGCGTAACTGAAGCAACAGCAGTTCTGAGAAGGGGCAGACTTAAGGATCCTGTCAGCCTGGTTCGGTCCAGTTCAATCGCTGGCAAACTCACCCTTTCTGAGGCATTCTTGCAACAATTTTCCAGCGAGATACATACACAGACAACAACTCCCCTTGGTACTGTTGTGCATTTCTTACTCTCCACCATAGATCCTCATCAGAATCTGGGCTCCCATCACATTCTCAAGGCCTCAAGATAGGCCTGTGCAGTCACTTCAGGGTTACTGGCCCGTTTAGCATGGATGGTAGCTGAGGCAGGACCTCAGAGGCTCTCACTAACCCTCTTCGCTTTGACTTCTGAGCATTGCCATTCTAGCACTTGGGGCAACATAGTCTATCAGGTCTCCCAGTCATCCTCCCTTGGGGTGTGGAGGTGCCAGAGAAGATCCTCAACCTTCGGTAAGAGTCGTGACTAATGGCAGGTGCAGAAATAGGAGTCTGCATTGGTTCAGCCACCATTACGGGTACTGGAGCGGGAGAGGGTGTTGGGGGAGGAACACCCCCAGGTGGCAAGAATAGTTTCTTCAAGTCCTCCACAGTTTTCCCTTCCCCAGCAACCATTTAGCAAATTTCTCCTCAAAAGTTTCAGACAGTGGTGGGGGCTCATTCCCCACCGGATCTTTACTGTACTTAGTTATCTCTCCAGGCAGTGAGGGCTCCTCTGGGGTAATGGTCTGTGGCACTTTGGAGCTATCTATGGGATCCTTAAACTCTACTAGGGCCAGGAAAGTGTGGGTGAGCAGATTAGCATGCGACCCACCACCACAGGGTTTTGTAAACCTTCCACCTTGGAAAGTACTCCCTGTACAGCGTCCGTATTGATACCCAGGAGGATGTCCAGGATAAGCATAGCATTTTGGGGTCAATCTCCTCCCAGTACACCACTCCACCAGCGGTGCACAGCCACTTCTGTGGGTACCCATTTTTTTCTTAACAGTGGTTCGTAAATATGGCCACTAGAGGACACACAATCCCAGCGGTGAGCCTCCAAGATGTAACCCTAGATGGCACTATCCAGGGGCTACTACCCCTGCCTGATTTGCCACTAACAGGTTGAGGGCCTGGATCCAATGGCGGTGCCTCCACCCAGAGGTCAGGGTTTGCAATAGTTAAACTTACTTGGTCACAGCCCTCTGGGACACTGCAACCCCTTTCTTCCCACTAGTGGCCCACACAATATATCAGAATTACCTTCACAGTATACACTTACCCCCAGGACTAGTTCCGGCACTGGGACCTCCTAGAAATAAGATACAGTGCAACAATCACAGTACAGTACTTTAACATAGACAAATACCTCAGGAAGTATAACTTTGCTGAAACAAGCAGCTCTGATTTATTTAGGGGGAATATAACAAGGACAGGGAAATCAGGTTAAGTAGCTTATCCTTTACTATCTACCTGTGGCTCTGTGCACAGGCCTATCCCTACCAGTTACTGTCCCTGGGTACCCAAGCCCTAGTGGCTAGTCAAACCGTGGCAGCTGGTGAGGGCCCTTTCACCTAGTGAAAAGAAAATTAGTTTAAACAGTCAGCAGTACAGTGATTCCATTTGGATTTAATGTGGCAATTCAACAGGGAGGCGACCTGAATTAGTACTCACGACCTCCAAACAAGATAGGGTCCTTCAGCGTCAGCAGGGCTACTCTTGAGCTCCACGAGACTCTTCACACATTTATATGGTAAAAAGAAAAGTACTATACCAGGCAGGCTGCGCTTCTCTATCCCGATGCAATTACTGCACAATACCGGGAGAACACACAGCAGATTCAGTTCCTGAGAGACCGAGTGCAATTCAACAATTTCTCCAGTCTTCTACCAGGGTGAGCCTGGTTTCTACTCTTCAGAGATCCTTTGATTCTCTTCACAGGACAGATTCAGTCCTAACAAGCAGTTACACAAGCTGCAGACCAGAACTCTGGGCCTTACACACGGTTTTTGACTGAAACTGTGCACTGAAGAAGCACAGGGTTTCTTTCCCCTTCACTGCCAGATCTAAACTGAAACTCCAACAGACAAAACCAGGCACTTCCTTTGAGTTCCTCCCAGTTCTTGACTGGATTGGCTGTCACTCACAATAGACTGCTGCTGTTTGGTCAAAAAGGCAAGTCTAAACTACATCTCCCAAGTCACTGCCCATACAATCCTCTTGTGTCTGGCTCAGATTATGAGTCCAAGTTCTGATTCGTCCAAGGCACCATTTTAGAGCTAGCTTACCCCACACTGATTGGTCCAGTTCAGCAGTTCAAACCAGAATGGGGAACTAGGCAGACACAGTTCTGACTGCAAAGAAAGCAGGTTAGACAAACTGTATTTTCATTATTACTCTAAATTATTTCTGGCAAACAGTTACATCTTTCAGATAGGTTCCCTTTGCACCCTAGTGACTGCAAAATGGAGTGAATTGGCAGCAGCTCGAGTGGTACTCAAACAGAGAAGCACACAGTCCCCCCCATACAAACTAATTATGTCTGCAAGCAGACAGCTGTTAAAGAGACAGTACCAGAGGCTCTAAAAACACTCACTGATAAATGGCTTAAACGCCAAACACCATTCAGGCTTGGAGCATTCAAGCAAGCTCCTGGAAGTCTTTTGGGAACCCCCATTTGCAGGGGGGGTTACACCCCTCTAAACACCCACCACTGCTTGCTCTATACAGTGACAGGCTGGACCTCCCTGTCTGTTAGGAGGCATAGAAACGTGTGTCTTTATTAATAAACTACCCTCGTACATCTCCAATTTCTTTACGTGCAGCTCGGGGTTGTATGGCTTCAGATGTTATTCTTTTGTAATGTTCAAGGTCCCCAAAGTCAGAACTCGACATGGCACTGCGGCTATCACTTTTGCTCTTCCATTCCTTTGGAACACTCTGCAGAAGTCTGTAAAGCTCATTACCATCACAGGGCTACCTACCCTTAAGTCCCTGTTATCATCTGTTCTGAAGAAAACTGTCCCTGCCACTGCTAATTTCCCAAAGCAACAGCTGACAACTTCCCACACTTTGGACGGTTTCCTGTCTTTTGCACTTCTCCTACAACCCTTCTACTACCCCCTTCCCTCCCTCTCCTTACACCCTCACCCCTTAATGTAACGTACTGTATATGTACCTACTAGAAGTTATGCCTTTACAGTGTAACATGGATATCATTATATGGATCCTACAAATGTCTTGACTTGTCTACTTGTAGATTCAATACAGTGTATATGCCTTGCCTGTACTGTCCCCATCACCATTGTATTGTAGTTGCTCATTATGTCATCCAGGACCATCTTGTAAATGAGCATGTTCAAAGGTGTATTGCCTGGTTAAATAAAGTTGATTGATTGATAAGATTTTCATGCCAGGTTTATCAGGCTGTACCAGACTGTGCAATAAATTGAAGGTTTTTCCACCCACCACACTCAGAAAAGTAGCTACCTTCTTATCCTCTGTAATATCATTTGATGTCACAAAATATTCAAACCGCTCTGTATAAGAGTTCCGCTGCTCTACAGTTTCATCAAACGGTCCCATAGGTTCTGATATCATAGCCATTATGCACTTTAAATTCAATTATTCAATATTTCCATTGATAAGTCAGTCTTTCTAGAAGTTTGACTGGCAGACAGGGGGCTCTACGATGCCGGTTCGACAACTATGTTGTCGACTGACATCATAATGATGGAATTATGTCAACGCCAAGTTGCCGTTAACATAATTCAGGCAGGAGACCCCCGGATGTTTTTCTATTGCTTTTTTTTCCCTGAACCCCTCATGCAGGGGGCTCTGCCCTCTGCACCCCTGATCTATAGGCTTCTAACTCTGAGTCAGAGTTCAATTGGGAAGGGGGTGCAGGACTGGGAGACAGAGTGCCAGGGTCTCGGGCAGACCATTACAGCAAACTGTCAATGTTGTCGGCATCGAAGTGTGTGCTGTAATGGTGTCGCTGTACGGTTGGCATACCCACACAGGGTTGTTATGCTCTCCCCCTTCTGAATTTGTACACATACAAACTGAGGCCTACCCGGCAGTTTGCTTTCACTTTTTTCTTTTGCATAAAACAGTTCCAAACAAATGTATTTATGTATTTATGTCAAATGTATTTAAAGTCTGATCTTTTGTTATTTCTTTAGGAACATATGAACATATGAAATTTGCCTGCAGATAAAGGCCTAGAGGTCTATCAAGTCTGCTTGATTGTGCAGCTAGCATCCCTTATTCTGCAATTTAACACCAGTGGCTTTTAGCCCCGGATAGTGTATGAAAAAAAGGCTTCGGCTCATACACTTGCCTGGTAAACAAAAGTTTAAATGAAAAAAAATATGTTAAAGAGAGCTCTTACTTTGATATGTTTGAAACAGTGGGTGCAGCAGAGGTTTACCATTCACTTTTCCAGTTTTGTTGTATATACGACTGTGAGAAGCACTTTTTATTCAGTTCACACAAAGGAGCTCTGACAAACACCTTGCAATCAACACCATCTCTTTACTTCCACTTCCTCTAGAGAACATATCACATGACACAGTAACACAATGACACTTTGAAGCCACTAGAGGGCACCCCAATAACATACATAACACCCTCAAAGAGGGTTCCACCCTTAGATGTGCAGCAGGAGGATTCACTTGGCTAAAGGTACCTTAGGAATGAGTCCCAAAAAGGAGCATTGAGCAGTTATACATTGACTAAAGATGGAGAAGCATATTGTCAGCAACGAGACAGATAGAGAATACAAATGAGATTCATATGTTGTCAGGATTGCACTGATGACATGAGGGACGGTGAGCAGGGTCACCATCCACCTCCATCCAACAGCGGAACCTATTGAAGTGAACTAGGGAATACCACTGAAAAGTAACTAAATTTATGACCTTTGGCTCAGAGGAAAGAAAAAACCCTATGAGGAGGCAATCTCTGGGGATCCAAGGCCTAGATCACCTTCCCTCTAGGCTTCTGGTATTTTATTGAGTGACGTCTCGGTTGCTGCAATTTAGAGATCAAATTGGTAGGGAAGATGAAAATATTCCAATTTAGAGGAAGGTTTTGTGCATTCCCTCTAATGGGAACACCTTTAAAGGTTGTGAGGCAAGTCTCTGCAACAAGTTTAGTAAAGGAGAGAACTACTGCTGAGACGCTGCTTGACCTACCGACTATCCCAAATCAAGTGAACCAAAGGCAGTCATAGGGTGAATGCATTGAAGGTGCCGATGGTAGTAAATTAATACTACAGCCAAAGAAGATTGCGTTTAACCACCATTCGCAGCTAGTTATAAATACTACATCAGGAGCCACCATCAGAATGGCTAAAGCTATGCCTGGAGTGAGGACATTCCCACTATGGGCCAGATGAGAAGTACCCTGCCCCTGGTTTCAAATGCTCAAGATGAGGACTTCAGTGCAGAGCGAGACAATTGGCTGCAGGGGGCCTTAGCCAGAGAAGGTAATAGTCATGGTTGGCAAGCCTCTGATTTATAGAAGAGAGAATAGGGATAACTATAAAATGCACTATGAGGGACCGGGTTAAGCCAGCAGCCATCGGGCAGGTATTGGTATATGGTATGATTGTCTGAGATGATTTAATTGATACCATGGATTGCTACGAATGGCTGATAAAATTGATAGATGGGAAGGGACATGATGGAAGAAAGGTTGAAAATGATTGAGTGATATAAGCAAAGTCAGTGAAAGCAAGCCAACCAAATCCATTATGGAGCCAAATTAATGGGGACATAAATACTCTGAGGATTTTAACCGCAAAGACAGTATTTGAACATGAGGTATTTGAACCACACAGGGCCACAACGCTCCACCACAACCCCCCAGTCCCCCGACACAGGAAAAATAAAGAAGCCACAGTAAAGCACCGTGACCTGCGTGCAGATTTTAAAACTAATTTACAGCAACAACTGTAGCTGAGCTGACCTCCAGAGTATAGGAAGTGTAAGGACAGGCAATGCTCTAAAAACAACAGCAATTGCTTGGTATAATTACATGGAAGCAGGTTTGAATACCATGGAGATTATATAGAGATGCAGGAGACTCAGGTTTGAGTCCCACCAAGTCGGTGACATAAAAGGTAGGTGTGTAGGCAGTGAGAGGCTGTGATGCCAGTGGTTGAAGCAATGAGACTGACATGCCAGTGATTAAGATTTAGCATAATTGAATTGATGAGGTTTAGCAGATGATTGCTATGGTTTCAGCAGGAATGGTAAATTGAATGACAGGCATGGTACCGTAAATGCCTTTAAGGCAGAGTTAGGGCATTGTTAGGCAGTAAAACAGGGAGTAGTTGCTAGCTAGGCAGCACAGCCATGAACCACGTGTAATCAATTAAGTGGAGCAGGAGGCAGCAAAATGCAGAGTGAGCTGAAACATACAATAACAAGTGCAGCAAAACTGAGGTTTGGTAGGAGCCTGGAACACAGCCAGATAAACACAGAACAAACAAAGGACAAGAGATTAGGAAAACTAAAAACCCCCAAAAAATTACCAGAGAAAACACAGACACAGAAGAACAGAAAAAAGCACACAAGGAAGCACACAGTACAGCTGGAGGCACAATAATACAAACCAGAAGCAGAACACAAACAACAGAAGTTCAGCATAAACCAAGCAAAGTCCAAGCACGGCAACATGGGGGGAGGAGCAAGGCCCCAGCAGGCTCCGGGGGAAAAGGCAGGCCAACAGAGCCTCCATCTGCAAAGAAAAAGTGCTTCAGAGAGAGGCTGGGAGGAACTGCTTATATAGCTCAGGAAGGGGGTGTGGCTGGTTGCATGCCCAACTGAACTACAGGCATAGCCTTCCTATTGATCCAGCCAGCAAAATATGTAGCACCTTACAGAACTGAGAGAATGGAATGCCCTGAACAGGGAAGAACAAATAAATTGCATCACTACTTGGTTCAGAAAATCCTTTGTGGGCATTGCAGTTTATGAAAGATTGCCAATTATTTTTGTACCCTGAGATTTCGCCTACTGCCCTAAAAAGAAAGAATAAAGGACCCAGTCCAGACCCCCTCAGAACACCCCATGCGGGCCCCAGAGAGTGTTACACTTCCATGCATTAAACTGTGATCCCACCCCTACTTTAAAAGGAGTCACCTCCACTCTGTCTATTCTCTCTTCTCCTCTGCCACAGTGCTCCCCCCTTATGTTTACCATTAGCCCATTCCATTGGTATAGGTTCCCCCTCTCCTGACTGGTTTGCCAGTACCACAGGAACCTAAATGCTTGCTTGTTGCACCAGCCTCTCAAAACATGCTTTGAACTCCTTAATATGCTCTGTCTACCCTGGATTGTGCATGACACCAGTTTAAGAATATTCAGACATACAAACATACGAAATTGCCAGCAGATACAGGCCATTTGGTCTGCATAGTCTGCTTGAGTGTGCAGCATGCCGTCTATTAGACTGCAGCTGCCTCCCCTCCCCTTTTACCCCCTTCCAGCTTAGTCCTTCCCACCTCCAACTTCATCTCCCTCTCTCTCCTCCCAGGTTTGGCCCTTCCTTTGACCCTATCCCACCCTCTCTTGAAGCTGCCCACCATCTGCAAAGCTACTGCTCCTTTATTCAATTATTTTATTTCAAATGTTTTACCAGGAAAGACATACTGAATTGATACCGACTCATTTCCAGATGTGTCCTGGGAGGTATGGAAGATAGTACGAAAGGAGAAAATATAAATAGTAATTAACAGGCATACAAAATAATAGCCTACACAAGCAAACAATACATCAAAAGGAATATAATCAGCAACAACTGAAAGGCAAAACAGTACACACGGTGCATGTGATATAAAAAACAATTGAGTTTGGATAGGCTACAGGAATTGCCACAACCAGACCGGGGCAGTATGGCCTCAACAGTTTGTGTAGGGGAGAGGGAATCAATTAAGGTAAGGGGTCATGGACAGTTGCAGGTGGGAGCAGAAAAGTTTGCCTTGAGGTCCTACTCCTTAGTTTATTCCCTGATTTCCTAACTTTTTGCTGATGGACCCCACACTTGCCCTTATCTGTGTCATAAAGTGCAGTTAACCAGGCTGAGGCACTCTGTGATACTGATTTCACAGTTTTCTGTGGGATGAGTTGGTTAAACTTCTGCTGAATTATGTTTTGTTTCTGTGGAATCCTACCAGATATCACCGGCAGAAACTGTGATAAAAGTTGGTCTCCAACACATCACTGTCACATGAGACAAGAGGCATTGCGGGAGAAAAACAGACAATAAAAAACAAGCATATGGATTCCTAAGGGCCATAAAACAAGTAAGCAAATATAGAAAAAACTCCTAATAGTAAAAAAAAGGAAAGGACGCACTAGGACTACACACATAAATCAAAACACTCAACACAGCATGTTTTTTTTTGTTAATTTTGACTATAGTTCTCCTTTAAATTACATGTTACTGTGTAGAGATTGAGGGCATGTGAGAGAGTCAGTGCGAGCTAGAGCCACTGAGTGATTTGTAGGGATTAGATGACACACAAAAGAGATTGATGCTGTGAGAGAGACACAATGAGCCAAAGCTGGTGAGTGACAGAGAGAGTCCTGCTGTCTGTCCAGCCTGCACCGTCAGTGAACAGCTACTGGAAAACTGGAGGAAGGGAAACACTTAACTCCACCAGCAGGGAAGTGGTAGAGTGCATTCTGCCCAACAGAGGAAAAGGAGCAGCAAATTTGGAATGAACAGTTCCACCAGCACAGGGGTCGGTTAACAGCAAACACATTTTCTGTGGGTACTTAAGGAGCGACTTCCTCATCTATCCCCTCCCTGACACAGTATCTATTTGTGAATTGTCAGTTTCCTCCAGTGGCAATGAAGGTAAAGAATGCAGCAGTGGCCTTATTCAAGTTCAACACCAGCAATCGAGGAATGGGGGCTGCAGGAGAGGGGGAGGATACGACAGGTGCTATGATGGCTTGTAGAAGTACAGGGGATAAATATTTTTAGTAAAAATAGTTATGAAAACACTTTTTCTCTTTTTGTGTGTGTGTGTGTGTGTGTGTGTGTCCGTGTCTCTAAGAATGTAACATGTTGGTGTGTGTCTCTATATGGATGCGGTGCTTGTAAGTGTACGGATTGCCATGCATTTTTGTAGGTGTATATTTGCAGATGTGTATGATGGGAGCTGGTAAAAACCAGAATGCATTTGGAACTGGAATGTGCAAATGTGCTTAATCCAGAATGCTGCTCAGACTGTTGGAACAGCTCCCAAAGGGAGCTATTATAGCACAGTGGTTTAAGGCTCTGAGCTGCAAATCTAGTGACATCCAACAAACCAGACCTGGGTTTGAATCCCACAGCTTCCACTTGCAGACTGTGTTTCCCTGAACAAGTCACTTAACTTTCCTGTGCTCCCAGGTCGCACCTGTAAAAAAAGATTTCAGCTTAGTGTGCTAGTCCTGGTTAAATAACTAACAAAAAAAAAAAAAAAAAAACACCCTGCCAGAGCAGGTACTCCTGACCCATGGAATGCCACCCATCTCATTAAAGAGTTACGATGACCCCTGGAATGCCTTCACTTGCTGGAATGTGCGACCAGCCCCTTGAATGCCCCAACCTGCTGAAACAGTCACAATGACTCACCAACATGTCCACACCAACCCACCAGAATGGGCATTCTGGGCATTGAGATGGTAGTTCTGGTGGGCTTCTGGTGGGTCATAGTGGCTTTTCCAGGAGGTAGACACATTTCTGGGGGTTGGGTGCCGTTCCAGTGGGGTGGACAGTATTCCAGGTGTCAGGTGACTGTTATGGCGTGATGGGATGCACTCTGGAGCTTGGGGCACCCCCTTCCAGCATGGGTCTGGCAGCATTCTGGGAGCCAGGTAGCTGTTCTTCCAGGTTGGGTGGCATTCTGAGTTGGACTGTATTCCGGTTCCAGATGTATTCTTATTTTTACGCACTCCCAGATAGACATTTTATGTGTTTATGGCATGTGTTTGTGTGTTGGTGCTTTTTTTCTATCATTTATTTACCCAGGCTAGCCTAGCTGATATGTAGCATCTTGCTTCCAGTAGGGTCCTGCTTCTGTACACAAAAAAAACCCCAAATGAACCAGCTAGCTCTGTGGTACTAGTTCCCAACCAGCAAACACAGAAAATTTAAAAAGGAACCAGCACTTAGGAGCTGCCAAGTATGAACATTTATTTAGAAGGCATATCTCAAACCTCTGGAGGAAATAGAACGTGGCCCTGAATAGCATGGGGTGCTTTTTATCTTCATAATGTCGGATATGCACTTAGCTGCATTTTTAAATTAATTTCACACTTGGCAGCTCCTCAGTGTTGGTTCCTTTTTTCATTTGCAGGGTCCTACTTCTACCCATTGCTGGAACTAAGTGGACTGGAGTGCTGGGAGGTTAAGTGGCGGGCCCAAGGTCACACACTGAGTATTTTAGCTCTAGCAGGATTTGAACCTAGGATCTCCTGTATTCCATGCAGCTGCTCTAACCACTAGATCACACTGTCTTTTAGTACTGTATGTATTAGTGCATCTGTGTAACTCAGTGTGTGCTTGTTGCTGTTTGTGTGTAATAGTGAGTCTGTGTGTGCATGTTAGGAATGTGTATATTAGTGTGTGCAAGTCAACGAGTTCATTAGTGAATCTACATCAATATGTGTGCAACAATGTGTCTGTCAACATGTGTATCAGTGTATATGTAATATTGTAGCTGTGTATGTGCTGATGTGTGCACTGCTGTCTGTGTCAGGGTGTGTGTGTAACTGTCTGTGTGCTGCTATGCATGTTTTACTGTGTGTATGCATGCGTGGGTGTTGGTGCACACCGCTGTTTTTGTGTATTAGTGTCTGAGCATGCATATCAGTGTGTGCATGTGTGTGTGTGTGTGTGTGTGTGTGTACCAGTGCATTTGTGTGTATGTGTCTGTGTGCATGTAACATTGCAACATTTACAGTGGAATCATACACCTTGTGAGACTAAAGGACTTAGGACCTCAATATGTACACCTTGGAAGAGAGGAGGGGGGGTATAATGGAGACTTTTAAATACCTCACAGGGATAAATAAAGTAGAGGAGGGGAGTATTTTTCAGAAGAAAAGGTGCTCAAGAACAAGAGGACATGCTATGAAGCTGAATGGGGGGGGGGGTTAGATTCAGGAGAGATGTGAGGAGGTATTTCTTCACAGAAAGAGTGGTGGATTCCTGGAACAGCCTCCCAGCGGAGGTGGTGGTGGCAAAAACAATGGTGGGGTTCAAGAATGCATTGGATAAGCACAAGGGAATCATAGTGGAAAAGAAGTGGGGGAAGGTAGAAAGAGCTGTAGAACAAGTACAGTCTGCGGTAATAATATAGGTAGTGAGAAATGGGCAGACTTGGTGGGCCAAGCAGTCCTTATCTGCCATCAAGTTCTATGTTTCTATCAAACAAATTAACTTCTTTGATGTTAAGTCTAGATCATTATTTTAAAACAAAATGCTTTAACTTTTCTAAGCAGAACAAACAGAACATTTTATATGTAATTAGCTGCTGCCTATGAACCATTTATGTGAAATTTTTCAATTAGGTGCATCACCTAGTTTTCAACGGTATACTGTGACATTGGTGACTGCAATTGAGTGACCCAAGAAAGGGCAACTCAATTGCAACACATGTCAGAGTGGCAACCCAGGAGCTACAGCGACCAGATGGGGTGGGTTGGTGACCTGAGCGACAGAAAGCCGCTACAGGTATGCGTGCGGGGGTGGGGGTGGGAGCAAGCACGGTCAGCGAGGGGTGTGAAGGGATCTGAGGGGCGGTGATGTGGTAGGCTGCTGAGATGGCCCTGTGGTGTAGTGGGTTGGCTTGCGGCTTTGCTGTATAGGGTGCTGGGTTCGGGTCCGGGCACACGTTCGTTTTTGTTGTGCCTGGCCTGAATTTAATTTTGTTACGTTTTGCCCCCCCCCCAACATGTACTCCCCTGGAGTTGAGAATCCTTCAGTAGGGTGGTGTGGGGGGGGGGGCGCAGCCCTCCACATAAACGTAAAAAATACAAGTCCCTGGCACTGTTTTGTTGTGTGCCAGGGAGTCAGAGTGCCGAAATTGATTTTCTGCGCTCTGACTTCGCCGTAATGGCGATTGCCCTTTAGCAGTCACCATTATCACATAGAACCATTTTCCACAAGATCCTAGGGCGGTATTTAATACAGCAGCTGCTACTGCAGCAGCAAATTCTCTATAAATGACTTAGCTTGTAGAATTAGACAGGTATAATAGGGTTTTCTATAAGGTATAATTTGTACATTGTTTACCGAGCTCCACTGTTACATCTTACATATACAATTACACAGCATTTAATGGGGAAGTGGTCTTGCCAATAGGAAATATGGGGCTGTGGGCAAGATAGGATGTATGTAGTGTTAGGTAACAGGACATAAACCTGAGTGGGAACTATTTACTAAACATGCAAAGGATCTCCTTTTATGGCTTTTGGCAGCTGCATACTTTGTCTAAATACTTATAGGGCTGGATATTCAAACTGCGCTATTTTGAGGCGCAAGCACTTGCGATGCACAAAATAGTTGCACAGGGGTGTGTCCAGAGCGATATTCAAAGGAGTTGTGCCCTTGAGCAACTCCTTTGAATATCACCCCCTGGCCACAGCCACTGTGCATGGCGCAGTGGAACTTGCGCCACCGCAAGTTGTCAGAGTGGAGCATTCAACTTGCGGTGGTGCAAGTACCATTGCGCCATGCTCAAAATCCCCATATTCAAAAGGTGACATGCAAATGGGGCCATAATTCATGCAAGGTGCAGGGGGGGCCATTTGCATCTGATTATGGCCCCATTTGCATGCCATTAGCATGCAGGTGCGCCGATCCCCGAGGACTTGCACCTGGCACCCTGCCAGGCAGCAGCCGTTGGGGACCGACGCCCCCTGCAGACCGATCGCGGGCGAAACAGTGTACAATCCCCACCACCACCCCCCACTGGCCCGATTGCGCATGGTTTAATCCCCCACCAGCCGGATCGCGGGCGGCAATGTCTCCCAGGCCGTATCCTGGTGGTCCAGTGGACCAAAAAGCCCGATCGCGGACAGTACTTGTTTAAGAAACCCCCTCCCGCATTCATCCCTGGTGGTCCAGTGGAATGAAAGCCTGATTGCAGGCAGTGGTTGTTTAATAAACCTCCCCTCCTGCCGAATTCATCCCTGGTGGTCCAGTGGCACATCGATCGCGGGATGTATATATTGAACAAACCCCGAACATAGCCCTGGTGGCTAGTGTCCCCCCACCCACCACCCACCCATGAAGCCCACCACCCGCTCCCCCCTGGCAGCCAGCGGGCGGCAGCATCCACCCGCCTGCGCCCTGCCGCCCGCCGACTGACTGCCGGTAGGGCCTGCACGCAGTTGGTGCAGAGCAAGAGCCAATGGGCGTGCAGCCCATACCATTATAAAGACAGTCCAGTTTGTGATGATGAATGATTCATTCACAAATCTGGACTGTCATGTACGGTATGGCTCTGCGCCCATTGGCTCTTGCTCTGCACCAATGGGCGTGCAGCCCACCGGGCAGTCAGCAGAGGCGGGGCGGCAGGCGGTGAGATGCTGCGGCCGCCGGGTGGGAGCGGGGTGGTAGGGGCTCGTGGGTGGGTGGGTGGGGGACACTAGCCACCAGGGCTATGTTCAGGGGGTGGGGGTTTGTTCAACATATACATCCCGCGATCTGATGTGCCACTGGACCACCAGGGATGAATTCGACAGGAGGGGGTTTATTAAACAACCACTGCTCGCGATCGGGCTTTTCGGTCCACTGGACCACCAGGGATGAATGCGGGAGGAGAGGGGGGTTCTTAAACAACTACTGCCCGCGATCGGGCTTTTCGGTCCACTGGACTACCAGGATACTTTCGGGAGGGGGAGCCACATTGCTGCCCGTGATCAGGCTGGTGGGGGGGGATTAAACTATGCCCGCGATCGGGCCAGTGGGGGTGGTGGGAGGGATTTACAGTCGGCTGCCCACGATCGGGCTGCAGGGGGCACAGGGACTGGGTTGGGGGCCAGCCACAGGTGGCAGCTGCTGTGTTGCGCCCTGCAATGCAGCAGCTCACCTGTGGGTGGCCCTCAACTTCAGCCTTTTTTTTTGGGCTCAAAGTTGTGCAGGCACAGGTTGGGAGTTGCGCCTGCACAACTCTGCACAGCCCTGCTGAATATCGGGCTGTGCAGTTTATGCATGGTTCCTCCCCCTCCAGTTCAGCACGCATTCATTTGCATTGTGCTGTTGCTCAGCATGTTTTCTGTGGCGCAACTGCCTCCTGCTGAATATGGCAGAATGGAGCAAGTTCGGACTTGCGCAGGCGCAACCCTATTGCGCATGGCGCAACCCTTTAGAATATCTGGGCCATACAGTATATAGCTGACATGACTTGGACAAGGCTGCCCACACACTTCAGATGATTTGGCCAGGCATTCCAGGTTTTGGGTGCTGCAATGCTAAATGCCTTTTAACTGATCATTCGCTTAGTTTTTGAGACATGAAGGACATCCATTATCTGTGACCTTAGCTTGTAAATAGAAACAGTTTTGGTGAGCAGATCACTGAGGTAGTAAAGGCATGTGTCCTGTCATTTGTGGTTTACATGACTTTCTGGTTCCAAGCATTTTGCTAGGAGCTGGTACTGTCTTAAATATCAACTGCAAAGGCATTTTTAAAATTGACCCTTTTTGATAGCACAAGGACAATCAGGTCTTATGTATTACAAATAAA
Organism: Neoceratodus forsteri; assembly: GCA_016271365.2. Lineage (NCBI taxonomy): Eukaryota > Metazoa > Chordata > Ceratodontiformes > Ceratodontidae > Neoceratodus > Neoceratodus forsteri. The sequence goes on along the minus strand of CM057450.1, from coordinate 1,775,591,689 downwards.
CTCCAGGAATTGCAGTATTTTACATATAAATGCTATTTTATTGCCTCTCTTATTTGATGGTTTTACAGAAAGACCCTCAGAATTTTTCAGACCAGCTGGCAGAATCTTGGGTGAGCAGTGATGTAATTTAAGCAAGAATGACATCATTTTCATCAAGGTCCTGGCAGCTTAGTATACACACGGTTCATCAGATTCTGAAATGGCAAAAATTAATTGTCACTTCAGACAGCATTAAATGTACTATAAGATATTAAATATCCAGTAACTTTCACAGGCTAATCAGTAAATATCTGGGGACAGTATTAAACAAGAGAAGGGGTGCCCAAACATTCTCGGTTCTTCCTGAGGCAAACAACGACCCCGAGGCATTAGTGGTGGCCTATAATAAGGCCATCTCTGCAGCTTTGGGTGTCATTGCTCCTGTCCGAGTTCACCCTCTCTCCCTTTGCCCTCAGTCCCCCTGGTTTGATGGGACCTTGAGGGAGATGCGGCAATTAGGACAAAGGTTAGAGCATTGCTGATGGAAATCTGCCCTGGATGCCGACCGCCTTAGATCGATGGATCATTATCAGACCTATCAATCTGCAATCACCCATATGAAGGCAGAGTTCCTGTCGGGGGAGATTGTGGCAGCTCAGAACCGACCAGCTCAGCTCTTTTGAACTGTGGACAGACTGTGCAACCCAGTCTGTCTGCAGATTCGAAGAGCCTTTTTGCAAGTGGAGTGCGATGAGCTGACTTGATTCTTTGCAGCTAAGGTGGCCGACATCAGGGTGGCGCTCCTACCAACACAGTCTATGGGTGTTGCTTTAGATCGGCACATGGTCACTGTTCCTCAGTTTTCCTGGAGTACCTTCTACTGGATGGAGTTCACAGAGGTCATGTGGATTGTCCAGGATATGCGCCCTATATGCTGTAGTTTGGATCCGGGACCAACTATCCTGATTATGGGTTGTAGTGATATCATTGGTCCGATCCTAGCTCAGATAGTCTGGTACTCCTTAGAGACAGGTGAGTTTCCTAGCTCCCTGAAGGAGGCGGTGGTAACACCCCTCCTGAAGAAAGCTTCCTTGGACCCAGACTGCCCGGCTAACTGCAGACCAATCTCTAACCTTCCCTTAGAAACATAGAAATATAGAATTTTGACAGCAGATAAGGACTGCTTGGCCCACCCAGCCTGCCCATTTCACTACCTAATGGATAAGCTGCAGATCCTAGCTAACCAACAGCCTGCTTCTTCCAGCCTCCACCCTCTAGAATTGCCTTATGTCTGTCCCATGCATTCTTGAATTCCACCACTGTTTTTGACTCCACAACTTCCTCAGGAAGGCTGTTTCATGCATCCATGACCCTCTCCGTGAAAAAATACTTCTTCACATTACCTCTGAGCCGTCCCCCCTCTAGCTTCAAATTGTGCCCCCTTGTTCTTGCACATCTCTTTTTCTGAAAGATGCTACCCTCTTAGACTTTGTTGATTCCCTTGAGGTATTTGAATGTTTCTATCATGTCCCCCCTCCCTCCTCTCCTTGAGGCTATACATATTAAGATCCTTAAGTCTCTCTTGCTATGTCTTCTGGTGCAGACCCTGCACCATTTTAGTTGCCCTCCTCTGGACAGCCTCCATCCTGTCTATGTCTTTGTGGAGATTGGGTCTCCAGAACTGCACACAGTACTCCAGATGGGGTCTCACCAGCTGTCTGTACAGAGGGATAACAACTTCCTGTTTTCTACAGGTGATGCCTCTCCCTAAGCATCCCAGTATCCCACCAGCCCTACTTACTGAGCTCTCACATTGCTTGCTCACTTTTAGGTCATCTGATATAACTAACCCCAGGTCCCTTTCCATTTTTGTTGTTAGTATCTCACCCCCCATTGTGTACTCTTCCCCTAGGTTTCTGTTTCCCAGGTACATTACTTTGCACTGCTTAGCATTGAATCTAAGCTGACATACATTTGACCATTCCTCCAACCTTGCCAAGTCCCTTCTCATCCTTTCCACCCCACCTTGTGTATCAACTCTGTTGCAGATCTTTGTGTCATCTGCAAAGAGACATACTTTTCCTTCCAGTCCCTCTGCAATGTCACTTATAAAGACATTAAAGAGGACTGGTCCTAGTACTGAACCCTGTGGTACCCCACTAGTAACCCTCCTTTCTTCAGAGTGGACTCTGTTTACTATCACCCTCTGTGTCCTGTTCTACAGCCAATTGTTTACCCAGGCTGCCATCTTGGGAACCACTCCCAGGCTGGCCAACTTGTATATTAACATTTTGTGTGGGACTGTGTCAAATGCCTTGCTAAAGTCTAGGCAGGCCATGTCTATAGCCCCTCCCTGATCTAATACTTTGGTCACCCAGTCAAAGAAATCTATTAGATTCGTTTGACATGCCCTTCCTGCTGTGAATCCATGCTGCCTTGGGTCCTGTGCTCCTCTGGCCGCTAGGTACTCAATAATTCTTTCCTTCAGAAGTGATTCCATCATTTTCCCAATCACTGAGGTTAAACTAACAGGTCTATAGTTTCCTGCTTCCGCCCTGCTCCCACTTTTGTGAAGTTGAATCACATCTGCCCTCCTCCAGTCTTCAGGTACCACCCCATCCTCCCATGATTTGTTAAAGAGGGTAATCAGCGGTGTTACAATCAATCAATCAATCAATCAATATCTTTATTTATCCAGGTGGGCACCATTGAGCAAGCTCATTTACAAGGTGGACCTGCGGTCCTACAGTAATAATACAGAAAGACAAGTTACAATAGTACAAACAGTAAAAATAGCTGCTATTATAGTAAAAATGCACATTTACAGGTAATATACATTGAACATAGAACTACAAGAAGTCATGGATAATGAACTTGTGCTGGATTCAAGCCCAAAAACTGTGCATTTTGTAGTGGGAAATGTTAGGGAGAGGGTAGGCATACCTGATAGAAGATTTCAAGTGCATAATGTAGGGAGAGGTGGGGAATAGGGGAGCAAGCGAAGAGGACCCAATTGTTAGAGCAGAGTGAGGGATTGGGAGGGAGGAGGACCGTATGAAAAGCGACGAAGCAATTTTTGCCCCAAAACACGGCGACATATGGAGGAGAAAAGCTGCTGTTGTACTAAGTGCAAGAGGAAGAATATAGTAGCAGGGCATAACTGGGAGGGTCCTGGAGGTTGGGGCAGAGGGAGGTGTTGGATGGACGAGGGACCGAATATGTTTTGGGGCGAAAGACGATAATTATCCCCAAGTGCGGTAGCATGTGCTAGAATCAGGCTGCAGCTGTTCAGAGTGTCAAAGTTCTTCCCTTAGTTCTCTTAGAATTCTGGGATGAATCCCAGCAGGCCCCATTGCTTTGTCCACCTTCAGTTTTAAGAGTTCCTTCAGAACCCTTTCTTTTGTGAAAGGGCTAGTATTAACCTCCGTATCCAGCATGTTTCTATTGTTTGGTTTAGGTACCTCCCCCTCTTCATTTGTGAATACTGAGCAAAAGTATTTGTTTAGTATCTCTGCTTTTTCACAGTCACCTCTGCCCACCCTCCCTCCCTTTATTAAGCCTCACTATCCCTCCCTTGGTCTTTCTTTGCTCCCTGATGTACCTATAAAAGGTTTTATCCCCCTTCTTAACTGAGTTGGCAATCTTTTCCTCGGTTTGGGCCTTTGCTGTTCTGACTGCCTTTCCTGCTTCCTTTTGCTTTAACTAATAAAATTCTCTGTCCCGCTTCTTCTGTGATTCCTTGTACTTTCTGAATGCTCTCTTTTTCTCCCTAACCTTCCCTGCCACCTCCTTTGAGAACCATAGTGGTTTCTTACATCGTTTTGTTTTGTTTATTTGCTTCACACAAAGGCTTGATGCCTCTGTGATGGCAGTTTTGATTATTTCCCATTGTTCTTCCACCCCTGCTTCCTTCCCATTTGTTAGTACATTCCTTAGGCACTCACCCATTTTGGCAAAGTCCACCCTCCTGAAGTCCAGTACCTTTGCCTTTGTATGGCTTGACTCTACTGCTGTGTTTATCGTGAACCATACTGTTCAATGGTCACTAGTTCCCAGATGGCTACCGACTTCTAAATCTGTGATCCTCTCGCCATCTCCATTTGAAAGTACCAGGTCTAAGATTGCTCCCTCTTGAGTGGGTTCCGATACTAGTTGTCTTTATTGGGAAGGGGGTTGAGAAAGTAGTGGCCCTACAACTGCAGAACCACTTGACCATCTATGACATCTATGAACCTCTCCAATCCGTTTTTTGTAAGAGGCACAGTACTGAGACAGAACTGGTTCTGGTGCTCAATGATCTCCTGATGGCAAGAGATCGGAGGAACCATTCCATCTTGGTTCTTCTAGATCTCTCATCAGCATTTGACACTGTGGACCATGGGGTGCTTCTCGGTCGCCTGAGGTTCATCTGTGGCCTGTTAGGTACAGTCCTCAGTTGGTTTACATCTTTCCTCACTGGCAGAACTCACAGGGTGGTGTCGGAGATTTATGCCTCTGACCCAGTCTCTCTGTCATGTGGGGTTCCTCAGGGTTCGGTGTTGTCCCTCATGTTGTTCGCGGTGTACATGCTCCCCCCTTGGAGACATTGTAAGAAGGTATGGGCTGAGGTTTCACTGCTATGCTGATGATACCCAGCTCTGCCTTTCTTTTGTACCTGACCAGGATAGAACTCTCTTGGTATTTAACAACTGCCTATGTGAAATCCAGGATTGGATGAATTCGAGCTGGTTGAGGTTGAACTTGGAAAAGACTGAGGTGCTGGTTGTGGACCCGAGGTGCAGGATGGAGGGTTTGGGGGTGGGGTCACCTTAGGGACTTTACCTTAGGGACTCCTTACCCCCGAACGGGTGCGAAACCTGGGGGTGATTTTTGATGAAGGGCTGACATTATGATCGCAGGTGTTGGCAGTCATCATATCCTCTTTTTATCATCTGAGGAACATCTCCAGGGTTAAACACCTTGTTCTGTCTGGCGATCTCCCTAAATTGGTCCACACCTTCATGTCCTCACGCCTGGATTACTGCAATTCCTTTTACCTAGGGCTACCAGGGGTTGATATCCGCCACCTGCAGCTAGTGCAGAATGCGGCCGCCCACTTATTGACAGGGATTCCTCAGTCATGTCATATCTCTCTGGTGCTGCGCAATCTGCACTGGCTGCTGGTGTACTGGTGGATCACCTTTAAAGTCAGACTTTTGACTTACAAAGCTCTACACCGACAGGGCCCGGACTACCTGAAAGAGCTTCTGGTTCCTTACTGCCCGGGGCCAACACTCTGTTCAGCTGACGAGGGGTTGCTAGTGATCCCAAGGGTTTCTCTAAAATCTTCTGGGGCCCATGCATTTATGTACACGGCCCCAGCCCTTTGGAATTCTCTACCCCGTCAGCTACTGTATGGGAGTGCATGACCGTGGAGGGATTTAAACCGGCTTTTAAGAGTTATTTGTGGAACCAAGCCTACCCTGTTTGATTTAATATGTTTCAGTATGTTTTTATCTCATTTTATTATGTTTTTACTGCGCATTTGTACTTATTGTCTTAAATGTTGTTTTAATCTACTGTTATGCGCCTTGGTTTTTGAAAGGCACAATGCAAATAAAATTACTATTATTATTATGTAATTTCTTTTTTTCCCCATTTTCCTTACTAACCTAAATGTAGTTGTATTTTGCAGCATCCCATTTGCTAAGGTTCTACAACACTATTAATATTACGCATTTTCCTTGTAATGGGTTCGCTTCCTCCAGAATTTGTACCGCTGCCCTTGTAACCCTTCCAGAATATTTGCTTACGTCCTGCACCTCTTCGTAATTTGTATTCTACCCTGTCCTCTGTTACTGTGAGACCTTTATTCATCTTTCTCAAACTGAACACCTCTTTTTCTGTACACTCACAAGGGGCGCTATTCATGAAAGAACCGCCGCTACGCGCAAATGTGGCGTAAAGGTGGGTGCGTAGCTCCGCGCTGCACAACACACACAAAATATGTGGCATGCACGAACAAGCCAGGAGCACCCCCAGGAGGACAGGGCGGGGTATGCTGAGGCATGCAGCAATGAGCAAGGGTGGCACTGGGACAGCACTAGATGCCCGGAACACCCCTTGACCCTGCCATATATGGGGATGTGGAAGTGCTACACTACACTGCTACACAGATAGATGCAGAAACATGTTGGGGAGGACACAAGAGCGGATGCCAGGAATGAGGACCGTGGAACGGCGGAGAGCACAGCGCAGGCAAGTGGGGCTGGGGGTCGTGGCACAGGTGGAGGAGGCGGCAAGAGGCTGCGGTCCCCCAACTTTACGGGGGTGCAGGTCACCATCCTGGTGATGGAGGTCCATAAGCACTATGATATGCTGTTTGGCAGCTGGGCAATTCACCATCCCAACCAAGACAAAGTCCAGAAGATGGCTGGAGGTGTAGGCGGCCATAAACACCACCGTACCGGAGGCTCACACATTGGCTGCCATAAAGCACAAGTGGTGTGATCTCCAGTCCCAGGTCAAGACGAAGATGTGCCGGGCATGACAGTTGCAGGGTGCCACTGGGGGAAGCCCACCACTGCCAGACCCCCCATGCCCATAGAACAGATGGTGCCAGACACAATAAGCGATGTCGCCATGGACAGAGAGTCTGACGGCCTCGACAGCATACCAGGTGACTGCACTGAGCATGTGCATGGGTCAACCACACCATACAGTACCACTGACACGGACCCTAACCACCTGTCACCATTCCCTCTCACAGGACATGATGACGACGACAGTGCTGGGACCTTATAGGATCAATGGTGGAGCACTGCAGTGGTCAGTCGATGCAGGTATGTAGTGGCACAGACAAAGAGTGGTACACATCACAGGACAGACATGCATGTGTACTAAATGATGTCCCCCCCACATAGGTACACCACAAAGCCCTGATGCCACACAGGAGGGGGACACACAGCTGACTGCACCGGTACAGGACCAGCAGAGGCATGATAATGACAGATTACCAGAACAGCAGCAGGAGGGGAGCATAAGCCAAGCCACAGCCATGGACACACAGGCGGTGAAGATGGTGGGATGCTGACAGACCAAGATAATGGTGACCACATGGCACCTGGAACAGACAGGAGCACAGAGGAGGACTCCCTGTGACTGGACAACAGCTGCATGGTGACCATGGGGGTGTCAGCACTTGCCACACCACTGGACACACAGGAGAGGGACATGTGTGCCTCAGAGGGCCTCCTCCTGCAAGGCATCGTAGGCAGAGCAGCAGTGGCTCAGCACTGGTGAGCTGTTACCCTGACCCTGACCTCTGCCGGCTGGAGCGTGATTGGCTGCAGGCCACCCGAGAGTGTGCGGAGGCAGTGCACTTCATGACAGAGGTCATGGCGGCATCCGTGTGTGCACAGGTGAGGCAGGCCAAGAGCGTTGCCCCTGGCGTGAGGGCACAGGAACAAATGGCCGAGGACATTGCTCCAAGTACCCATGCCCAGGACAGACTTGCAGAGGAGGTGGCAGCGAGTGACTGCAGAGGCACTCCTTGCCATAGCCACACACCTGGCCTTGCAGCAGGCCTGACCACCAGCCTTGGATGTGCCACCAGCACTGACCAATGCCACACAACCATCAACTTCTGTGCAGGCGGCGCTGCATGACAGTGCCCCACAGCATGCGGGGGCAGCCCAGGCAGTCCCACCTGCCGCAACAGGCACAGGCGCCACGGCTGTTAAAAGATGGCGGCGGTGTGTGAGCTGCCTGAGGTTTGAGCTTGAACTCTGAGCTTGTGTCATTTTATTTCTTCATTAAACTTCATTTTATTTAATTGGTTTTATTTAGTTTTAGTTAGTAAGGGTATAAAGTGAGCTATATAGCATTTGTAGCTTACTGCGGGCTTTTAGTTAGTGTTTTATTTAACCGCTGTTTTGGTAGTTCACCTTGCTTCGTGAAATCTACTGCTCAGCTTTTAGAACGGCTGCTCTCCCTGCTCGGGCCAGTTATTTTATTTTATGATCTCCCCTGTCTTTTCTTGGGAGTTCCAGCTGTTAATTCATTGCTTGGTGGCTCCTGTGCCATAAGTGAGCCTGCTGCTGCAACTTTTCTGCCTCGGTTTTTATTTTGGATGCCGAGGCAGATTTGGATGACTTTGAAGTGGAGGGCAGCCTGGAATCTGCCGCATAGCACTGCGAGACCAAGTTATGAAAGTTACGAAGAGCTGTACTGAATAACTGTGGACCTTCGATTTACTTTTACCCCTGCTGTGAAGATCTAGCAGCGAGAGTGCAGGCTGAACAAGTTGGGAAGTTTTGGACAGAACTGAAATTTATGGCTGTGAAGGTTGCTGGTTGTGGTGAGAGCACACTCAGTGCCCATAATACATTTTTATCAGATGTGCTATTGAAGCAGTGGCATGGTCTGGGAATTGTGACGGGGGGGGGGGGGGCTCCTCTATTGTGTTTGGGGCTAAGTGGCTAGTGTTTTCCTGTGACCAAGCAGGAGTTGCCCGACGATTCTCCGGGGAGCCAGAGAATTGGTTGGGTTCTCCTAGGCCTCCAGTGGTTCGTGCCTAAAAGGCTTGCCCCTTGGGGGGCCGTAGCTGTGGGTCGCTGGTGGCTGGATGCCAGGGCCTATGATTAGTACATTGAGAATGGGGGTCCCCTCTAGGTCCCTGATTTTCACGCTCCAGCCCGCTGCTGCACTGGGGATTCCCGGAGTTACATTATGAAGATTCTGCTGTCTGGTTGACTGTCCTGGGTTATTGAGGCCTGCCTTCTTCTTCCAGATTGACTGAACTAACTTGGGTTTATCATACTGGATGTGAATTGTTCTTTTATAGTTCATTTTATTTTAACTCTTTTGCTTTTCGCTCAAACTCTGGTGAGAGCTGAGTTTGGGATTGGAAAGCCCTGGCATTACTGACCAGGGGAGGTGAGAGCTTCTCTGGCTGATTCATCAAACATCTGGACTTACTGTTCTGATTTGCGGTCTGTTGGTTATCTACTGCAATGGACTGCTTATACTGAGGATTATTCGAGGGTTTTATTTGGGGAATTTTGGGAGATTTTAGAAGTACATTTAACCCTTAGAGTTAAATTGTTTTGATGTTTGTTTTAATTCAATTTATTTTAGTTGAATAATTTGGATTATTTGGTTAAGGAAGTTTCTGTTTATTTATTGAGTTGTGGAGATTGTGTTGGATGCCTGCCCCCCACAGTTGTGCGCAATTCACCATGTGTTCTTTGTGCCCTCCGCCCTTTCTTCGCTCCTCCCCTTGAATTTACAACCTACCAGTGTTGTAGAGCACTGGGTATTGTGTGAAGGAGATGGAGGGGGGGGGTGGGAGGCAGCAAACAGTGGAGGGTGAAAGAGGGAAGTCATCGTATCAGGGTGGTAAGATCCAGGAGACGCCATAGGGAGAAATGGAACTCAGAACATGGCTCTTCATGTCTGGTTTCCATACCCAAGGGCACTTCCAATTGTGGTGGTCAGGTAGTTCTGGTGCCCTGGGAGGTTCGTCCAACTCAGGCGGTGTTGTGCAATGCCAGGTCCGTCAAAAACAAGACTGCAATTATTGTAGATCTTGTTGAAACGGTGGACCTGGCATGCATCACCGAGACCTGGCTGGATGAGAACTCTGGCCCCATTTTGGAGGCTTTAACTCCAGCTGGGTACTCAGTGATCTACCTCCCGAGATTGAACCATGGGGGGGGGGGGGGGGGGTTACAGTCTGTTTCAAGACCGCATTTAACCTCACGAGTGTACTAGTTGAGGAGGCTGAGTCATTTGAGTGTGCTGCTGTAGCAGGTGTAGGTTATTGGATCATCCTCATTTACCATCCACCAGGTGATGAGAAATGATTCCTTCAGGAAGTGGTGGACTTCGTTGTCGACATGGCGTTTGAGTCACCCAGACTGATAGTTCTGGGTGACTTCAACGCCTGGGTCGATGACGAACTCTCGCAATTTGGTCAGCACTTCCTCCAGTTAATGACATCTCTGGGCCTCACACAGGTGGTTACCACTGCTACTCACAAACGTGGACACTCCCTTGATTTAGTGTTTCTCCTAGGAATCAAGACATCTGACTTGGGGGTGGAACCAGTTGGGTGGTCAGATCACTACACCGTGGGGTTTAGTTTTAGCACCCCCCTTCGTAGGCCTACCCCTGTGGAGATGATTAAATACTGCCCTGTAAGAGATATAAGTTCTCATAGCCTAGCGGCGGTTCTTGACCTCTCGTCCATCTCGTTGGCAAGCAGTGACCCAGAGACCCTCATGACAGCCTATAATTTGGCTGTCTCGGTGGCTCTGGATTCCATTGCTCCAGTCCGTGTTCACCTTCTCTCCCTTCTCCCTCAATCCCCTTGGTATGATGGGACTCTGAGGGAGATGTGGAAAGTAGGACAAGGGTTAGAACACTGCTGGCAGAAGTCCACCCTGGATACCGACCATCTTAGACTGATAGACCATTATGAAGCCTATCAATCTGCAATCACCCGTAAGAAGGCAGAATTCCTGTCTGGGGAGATTGTGGCCACTCAGAATCGACCAGCTCAGCTTTTCCAAACAGTGGACAGACTGTGCAACCCAGCCTGTCTACATGTCCGGAAAGCTTTTTCGCAATTAGAGTGCGATGAACTTGCTCGATTCTTTGCTAATAAGGTGGCTGATATCAGGGCAGTTCTTCAGCCAGCACATTCTACGGGTGCTGTTTTTGATCAGTTCGAGGTCACAGCACCCCGGCATTCTTGGAGTACCTTCAGCCGACCGGAGTTCATGGATGTCATGTGGATAATCCAGGGTATGCACCCTATGTGCTGTAGTTTGGACCCTGGACCCACTTCCCTAATTTTGGGTTGTATTGATGTCATCGGTCCGGTCCTTGCGCAGATAATCTGGTGCTCCCTGGAATCTGGAGAGTTTCCAAGCTCTCTGAAAGAGGCGGTGGTGACACCTCTCTTAAAGAAAGCTACCTTGGACCCAGACTGCCATGCTAACTACAGACCTATATCTAACCTTCCCTTTTTAAGGAAGGTGATTGAGAAAGTAGTGGCAGCACAACTGGAGGACCATTTGACCATCCATGACATCTATGAACCGTTCCAGTCCGGTTTTCGAAAGAGACATAGCACCGAGTCAGCGCTTTTTCGGGTGCTCAATGATCTCCTGATGGCTAGAGATCGGAAGAGCCACTCCATCTTGGTTCTTCTGGATCTGTCATCAGCATTTGACACCGTGGACCATGGGGTGTTGCTTGGTCACCTGAGGCACACCTGTGGACTGTCGGGTACGGTCCTCAGGTGGTTTACATCATGCCTCACGGGTAGAATACAGAGTGATGTCTGTTTTTTTTTTCTTCAGACCCTACTTCTCTGGTATGTGGGGTGCTTCAGGGCTCAGTGCTATCACCCATGTTGTTTGCAGTGTACATGCCACCCCTTGGAGACATTGTAAGACGGTATGGGCTGAGGTTTCACTGCTATGCTGATGATACCCAGCTCTACCGTTCTTTTGCACCTGACCAGGATGGAGCTCTCTTGGTCTTTAATAACTGTCTGAAAGAAATCCAGGAGTGGATGGATTCTAGCTGGCTGAAGTTGAACTTGGAAAAGACTGAGGTGTTGGTTATGGACGCGGGTCACTGGATAGGGGGGCTGGGGGCTGGTTCACCCTCGGGAATCTTTCTCGGATGCATTTCACTCCTGACCTCTGAACGGGTGTGTAACCTGGGGGTAATTTTTGATGAAGGGCTGACACTGCATTCGCAGGTGTCAGCTGTCGTCAAATCTTCCTTTTATCATCTTAGAAATATCACCAGGATTAGGCATCTGGTTCCATCTGGTGACCTTCCTACTTTGGTTCATGCCTTTGTGTCCTCGCGCTTAGATTATTGCAACTTCCTTTATCTAGGGCTTTCTGGGGTTGAAATCCGCCACTTGCAGCTGGTGCAGAATGCGGTGATCCAGCTTCTGATGGGATCTGCTCGATCCTGTCATATTTCACCAGTGCTGCATGAACTGCACTGTCTGCCGGTACGGTGGCGGATCACCTTTAAAGTCGGCTTACTGACTTTCAAAGCCCTACATGGACTTGGGCCGGATTACCTGAAAGAGCTCCTGGTTCCTTATTGCCCTGGATGATCACTCCGCTCGGTCAATGAGGGGTTGCTAGAGATTCCAAGGGTGTGTTTAAAATCATCTGGGACGAGAGCTTTCATGTTTGCAGCCCCCACCCTTTGCAATTCTCTACCCCTCCAGCTTCAGGAGTGCACAACTGTGGAGGGATTTAAGCAATCTCTAAAAACTTTTTTGTGGCACCAGACATTCTGTGATAGATTTTCTTTTTTTTTCTTTTGGTGTACTGTTATTTTAATGTTTAATACGAGTGACGCTTGTTCTGTTTTTAAACTGTTAGGCATCTTGATTATAGATAAGGCGCCATATAAATAAACGTATTATTATTATTACAGGCAGCACAACAGGCCATGCAGACAACGGCCATGCAATGGAGAAACAGGGGAACAGGTCAAGGGCATGGAAGTGGTGGGCAGCCACAGACACTGGCCACACAGTGATGAGATGGATCCCACAGCAACGATCGTGTCCAGCATGCACACACATCCCACACACATCCCACACTGACACACCCACAATGACCACCAAGGCACACCACACACTGGTGCACCACGGCACCCCATGGACCAGCGCTGCCTGGGTGGTGTGACAGGGAGCACACATATGGGACACAGCCACACCACAACGGGCACCCCCATCTTGCACGGGTGTCCAGCGCACTGTGACATGCATGGCTTGCACTGGCTGGGCCACAAAACGGGTCATGGCATGATTCCACAGCAACTGGCAGTGCAACCGACCTGTGCCCATGGCACTCGGTTGGCAGCATGGCCATGTGCTACACAGGATGGCTCAGACATCTTGTGCCATCATTGCCAGCATGCGCAACTGCTCACCTGCCAAATGTGCCATGTGCCACTTGATGTCACATGGCCTGTGCTGCCATGCATCCCACGGCGAGCTGTCCCCTTGGTGGCACCCTACCACCATCACCGGGAGGCACTGGTCTATGGGGTGGCTGCGGTGGGTCCTCACCAAGCTTCTCAGGGTGCGCGTCCGGGGGCTGTGGCAAAATGTGTCATATGCATATGTTGTGCAGCATGGCACAGGTGTGAACACTCTGCACGCCATCCCTGGCACAAGCACCATCGTGCCACCTGTATGGTCCAGGCAGCAGAAATGCATCTTCATGAGCCCGATGGTGCATTCCACAATGCCACGTGCCCGCACATGTGCAGCAGTGAATGCCTCCTCCGCAGGGTGCCGTGGCACAAGGTATGGTGTCAGGAATGTCATCCGCAGTGGGTATCCACTGTCACCTGTGGAATGGGATGGTACACAGATGTTAGGCACACAGTAGCGCACGTTCCACATCCATTACTGCAGGCAATGATTGATGCTCATCCAACAGCCAACCGTATCCCTCCTCCTGATGGTCTAGATGGTGTTGCAGTGCACTGTTGTGATAGATGTTGGAATCATGCCATGACCCCGAGTATCGAGCCATGATGTTCATGACGATGCCCGTTGTGTCGCGTACCACCTGGCAGTTTATGCTGTGGTACCCCTTACGGTTCCAGTAGACCTTCTCGTTCGTGGTCAGTGTGAGTATGGGTACATGCATGCAGTATATCACACCTACAGTGTTGGGCATGCCATACCTGTCCAGGAATGTACCCTTGACAGCCCTGAGTTCCACCACAGTTGCGGGGAACGTGATGTGGCATTGCCTGAGGTGCACAGGGACATTGGTTACCTGGTGCAGGGCCCTGGATATGGAGGACTGGTTCACACCTACCACATCCCCTGTCACTCTCTGGAAGGTGCTGGTGGCATAGTATTGCAGTGCACAGAGCACCTTTGTCTCCATGGACATGGCCATGGAGCGCCTTGTGCTGGGATGGATGGCATCCTCCACAAGTTCACAGATGAACTGTAGTGTGTCATGGTCAATCCTGTACCACTGCAGGATGTCCATGGTGTGGAGGCTCTGTGTCATGAGCCGTGGCCTGAATACCCGTGAGCAGCACCTCGCCCAGCCATGACGCTCCTCCAAGGCGTCCTCTTTTAGGACAATGTGCAGCAGTGCCCCTGGGCACATCATACTGCCACTGCCTGTTCCACTGTCTGTGTCTGCTCAGTAGCATTGCAGGCACACAAGTGTGTCCCATGCATGCTGTGTGGCACAGCACATGTGTTCTATAGGGTGGGGCATGCTCATGTGGTGTGGGTGGGCCGGCCACAGGGATGCCATAACTGCACAGACAGTCATGGTGGAGGTGGCTCCACCAATGTCACAGGGAGAGGTGCATGGCAGACTAGCCCTGCCACGGTGCCTGTATCATGTCACTATGGAGGTGCACTAGGATGGAGTACCAGTAGGGGCCATTTGGGAGGTCATGGAACGGAGACAGGTGGGTGCCACAGCCTGCTCAATGCCTGTTTCAGCTCTGTGCCTGTTGGGGGAGGGCATGTTACTCTGAGCATGCTTCTCTCTGTTATTACCTGTGCATTTTTACAGGGGATACGGTGGCATAAGGCCATGTTGGTGTAGGAGCTGTGAGAGGTGGGTGGGCTGACCCAGCAGCGGTGGTAACCCCAGGACACAGGCTGCCCCATGACATACTGCTGCGGATGGACCTGTGGCAGAGCATGTCAGACATGGTCTACAGGGACGACGAGGGGGACCTGAGGGCCATTCGCTCCCCCTTGCAGGAAGGTGGATCTTGGTTACGTGTGTGTGTGCGTGTGGCAACATTGCATTGGTGGCCTGGCCGTTTATGCGGGTACTGACCTACATCCTCTGTGGCTGCTCTTGTCATTACAGCACTACTGTGGGTCCATCAGGTGCCTGGTGCTGGAGGAACGTGAGTTCACAGATTCGATCCCACTCAGTGGTGACCCCATCAACCAGCCTGGAGGTGGCCATGGAGGAGGATTTGTCTGACTGAGCTGCGGGACACCATGCACTCCCGATCTGTTATCCTCCCCCAACTCTGCTGTTGCATTGCCCTGTGTGGGCGTTAGGCTTTTGTATGCCATTAAAGGCATTTGACTGTATGGCCCTGTGTGTGCCTCGTTCTTCGTCCTGGCACGGTGTGCAGGGGCAGGTGTGTGTGTGTGTGTGTGTGTGTGTGTGTGTGTCCATGTGTGTTCTTTGCTTCTGTGAATGATACCTGTGTTGACTGTGCCGTGGGTGTAACCTGTGTGTTGCAGGTTGCCGTGCTGAGTGTGCGGCGTTGGCGGTGCCTGGTGATTGGCATGCACACCGTGCTTGGGCCTGCAGTCTGGCTGTTGTTCTTGCACCTGTGTATGGTGCCCATGGCACATTCTGGGCATGTGCATGGCCATCCATGCTGTGCCCTGCATCACTGTGTGTCTGTCCGGTGGTGTTTGCCATCGTGGGCATGGTCGTCCCCATGCCGGAACGCTTCACTGGACTTAGCTGCTGTGTGTGCAGTACATATGCCGCTTTACAGCTACTTTCCAGATGTGTATTGCCTATGTGGAGCCATAACGTGACATTCCAATGTATTGTATGTCGTGAATGCGGGTACGGCATGCCACACATATGGTGTACGTGGGAACACCCCTGCACGGATGCGTATTCTTCACAGTGCACTGCTGCGCTTGGTGCTGCCTACACACGCCCGTGCACGGTTCGTTGAATCCTAAGTGGTGGTTGTATATGCCACTTTGTGATGTATGTGCCTGCGGGGACATACACGCCATGAGTGCTGAGTAGCCTTGTGAATAGGGCCCAATATTTTTACATTACCCCTTCCTGCTAATTCGCACTTTTTACTCCTGCATCCATCTAAATATGAACCCCATCTTCTACACCCCTCTCAGAATCAATGTTTTCACCCACACTGCCGTGTATGTATGCATCTACCTGTATACTCCTCCAAATGTACACCACTTGCACCCTTCTCCAAAACTGTAACAACACCACTCCCAAAATTTGCACTTGCACCCCTGCAACCCTTCTGAAATTTAAACGTGTACACCCAAAGTTTGCACTCGTACCCCTACACCCATCCTGAAATTTGTACATATACCACTGACTCACTCCCCAAAGTTGTACTTGCCCTTAGCATCCCTCTCAAAATTTGTACCTGCACCCCTGCACCTCTCCCAAAATTTGTACTTCCATCCCTCCCAAAATTTGTGCTTGTACCTCTGCACATCCCCAAAATTTCTTATTGTACCTCTGTACAGCTTCCAAAATGTATAATTGTACCCCTGCAACCCTCTCAAAATTTGTACTTCTACCATTACACCCCTCCCAAAAATTGTACTTGTACCCCTGTACCCCTCCCAGAATGTGTACTCATTCCCCTGCACCCCTCCCAAAATTTTTACTTGTACCACTGCGCCCCTCTCAAAATTTGTGCTTGGACCCCTGCACCCCTCCCAAAATTTGTACTTGTACCACTGCGCCCCTCTCAAAATTTGTACTTGGACCCCTGCACACCTCCCAAAATTTGTACTTGCACCCCTGCACACCTCCCAAAATTTGTACTTGCACCCCTGCACACCTCCCAAAATTTGTACTTGTTCCCCTGCACCACTCCCAAAATTTGTACTTGTACCACTGCGCCCCTCTCAAAATTTGTACTTGCACCCCTCCCAAAATTTGTACTTGTTCCCCTGTACCCCTCCCAAAATGTGTACTTGCACTACTGCAGCCCTCCTAAGATGTGTACTTGTTCTCCTGCGCCCCTCCCAAAATGTGTACTTGTTCCACTGCACCACTCCCAAAATTTGTACTTGCACCCCTACACTCTCCCAAACTTGTACCTGCTCCCCTCCTAAAATCTGTCCTTCTACCCCTGCATCCTTCTGAAATGTGTACTTGTACCCCTGCACTCCTCCCAAAATGTGCATTTTCTACACTGCATTCCTCCCAAAATGTGTACTTGAACCCTGCACCCATCTCAAAATTTGTAATTGTACCCCTGCACCCCCCTACATTTGTAAATGTCCCCTGCACCCCTCCCAAAATCTGTACTTCTACCCTGTATCCCTCCCAAAATGTGTACTTCTACTCTGTATCTTTCCCGTAATGTGTACTTCTGTCCTGTATCTCTTCCAAAAATCTGAACTTCTACCCTGTATCCCTCCCAAAATGTGTACTTCTACCCTGTATCCCTCCTAAATGTGTACTTCTACCCCGTATCCCTCCCAAATGTGTATTTCTACCATGTAGCCCCCCAAAATGTGTACTTCTACCCTGTATCCATCCCAAAATGTGTATTTCTACCCTGTATACCTCCCAAAATGTGTACTTCTACCCCTGTATCCCTCCCAAAATGTGGACTTCTGCCCTGTATCCCTCCCAAAATGTGGACTTCTTCCCTGCATCCCTCCTAAAATGTGGACTTCTACCCTGTATCCCTCCCAAAATGTGGACTTTACCCTGTATACCTCCCAAAATGTGGATTCTACCCTGTATCCCTCCCAAAATGTGGACTTCTACCCTGTATCCCTCCTAAAATGTGGACTTCTGCCCTGTATCCCTCCCACAATGTGGACTTCTACCCTGTATCCCTCCCAAAATGTGTACTTCTACCCTGTATCCCTCCTAAAATGTGTATGTCTACCCTGTCTCCCTCCCAAAATGTGTAGTTCTACCCTGTATCCCTCCCAAAATGTGTACTTCTACCCTGTATCTACCCTGTATCCCTCCTAAAATGTGTATTTCTACCCTGTATCCCTCCCAGAATGTGTACTTCTACCCCTGTATCCCTCCCAAAATGTGTACTTCTACCCTGTATTCCTCCCAACATGTGTACTTCTACCCTGTATCCCTCCCAAAATGTGTACTTCTACCCTGTATCCCTCCCAACATGTGTACTTCTACCCTTGCATTTCTCCCAACATTTGTAGTTGCTTCTCTGCAGCCCCTCCCCAAAATTATACTTGTACTTTTGCTCATACCCCAAATTTGTAATTTTACCCCTGCACGCCTTCCTAAATTTATAAATGTACCCCTGCAACCCTCCCAAAATTTGTACTTCTACACTTGCACCCCCCAAAAAATTGTACTTGGACCCCTGCACCCTTTCCAACATTTATACTTGTAGTCCTGCACCTCTCCGAAAATTTGTACTTATACCCTTGCTGAAATAGGCATTACTCCTAAACGTTACCCTCCCATACTTCTTAAACTGTACAAAGGACTGATGTGCAGACTTTAGGAGTAGTGTGTGAAAGGTGCAATACATTCCTTCAGAGTAGTGTGGGGCAAAGGGTACTAATATGTGGAGGGGTGTAATGGTAGACATGTAAACTGTGTGAGGGTTGCAAGAAAAGGGATGTGTTTTTTGACAGTCTCGCAAATTTTGCTATTTGTGCAGGGAATGGGGTACACATTTGGTTAAAAATGTGGATTATGGAATGAATTTTGAGAGGGGTACAGGAGAAGGGGTAGAAACTTTGGAGAGAATGGAGGTAGGGGTAAATAGTTTTCAGAGTGTGGGGAAGGGGTACAGCTTTATAATGTTCCAGGTGCACGGTCGGAAATTTTGGGAAGTGAGTGAGCAGTATAGATTTAGAGTTTGGTGGCGGGGGCAAAAGTTGTGAAAGGTTGCAGGTCTGGGAAGTACGCGTGCGGGTCATAATGTTGCACGCATAATAGCTTACAACATTATGGCGAAACGAGACCTGTCGTTTTCCATGTTGGACTCCCTCCCGGAGTTGAGAATCTTTAGTGGGGGGGATCCGGGGGAGGTGTAACAGGAGGTGTGGGGGCAGAGCCCCCCACAGAAGAAAAACTGCCAGAAATCATGCAATGTGATTGTGCCGTACGGCTTCAGGAGTCATGGTGTAGGAGTACAAATGGTTGTAGGAGAATGTATGGTGTTACTCTGGGACATACACAGATGGGTACACATCTTGGGTAAGTGTGGATGCGATACAAATGTTGTTGGGGTAGGGTGGGAGTGCAACTTCTGTGAGGGTGTGAGGAGTGAGTGGGCAAATATTTGAATGGGTGCAAGGCAGGAGTAGAGATAGCAAGGGTGAGGGAGCAGATTTAAGGATGCATGCAACATTTTTTGAGAAGTGCAGAGGTACATATTTTAGGCGGGGTACAGTGGTAAGTAAACATTTCTGGAGGTGTGTGGGAGAAGGGTATAGGTCACAAGAGTGGTGCAAGGTGAAGTTAGAAACTGTGAGCATGTTTAGGAACAATTACCAGGGAGGGGCAGGATAGAGTTGTACATCCTTGTGGGATTATACATTTGGGAAGAGGTGCTGGGATAGTAGTACCCTTTTTGTGAGTGGTTTGGAACTCAGCAAAGGGATTGAATCTGAAAAGAACACGCATTTGTCAATGTCGAATGTTTCCTTGCATGGTGTATGTGGCAGGGGTGTATTGTGTTAGTTGAATCACAACGTATGGTTAATAAACACATCCTCACCTGCTGCAATGCTTTGCAGGCTTTCCAAAATGCTGATGGATATGTCCCTCATTACATGGTCAGTGTCCCATTCCTCATTTTGAGTGCCTGTGTCCCACCTTCTTTTCAGTGACAAAAGGTTGAGAGGTATGCTGTACCCCAGTCTGACCCTGCAGTCTGCAATTTCACTGAATGAATGAGCGCGTACTTGTACAAGTAAGCATTCATTCATTCATTGACATTTTGAACAGGCCACAGGCCATGGTTGAGAGCGGTGAACTGTGCTTGTCATATCCTCACGGTCAGGTTTTGGGGGTGACTATGGTGGAAGAAGTATATGCCATGTTGTGTGTGGTGGTGCTGGGGAGTAGCCACCAGGTAATAATGTGCCTTTAAAGTTACAGTCATGTGTTGGGGGGGGGGGTCTACTTGCCACTATGGATTAATTTGTAAAACAGCTGGCATGTGTTTGGGAGGGTGAAGGGGCCACTATTCACCAGGGAATAATTTTCAAGGCCACGGGCCTGGGCTCAAAAAGGGATAGCTCCACTAGCCATCGGGGCAAATTTTTAAAAGTACATGCATAGATTCAGTATGTGGTAGGGATTAATAGTCACTAGGGAATAAACATTTAAACTTGGGGCATATGCCCAGGTCGAGGGAGTAGAACAGCTAGCTACCAGATAATAAATCTTAAAAAAGGAGCATGAGTTCTGATGGGTGTGGGAGACACTAGATGACAGCTTGCAAAATTCTCCCAGTTATACAGTAGACATACTGCATCTGGACCAACAAGTACCACATATGTTGTTGCTTTGTTTTTTTGCTGTTAATGAAACGGAAAGCTATGGGTGCTGACCTGTCCATATTGGAAAAGGACATTGATACTGCAGCACAGGCTTCCATTCCCATCAGACAGGGAAAGTCCACCTTCACTCAATACCTCACCAGGTAGAGCTAGGGATAGAGGCTGAGGAAGGATAGAATGATGGTAGAAACGGAATACGAGGAACAGGGTCCCACCCCGGCATACAGGGAAAGTCCTCCTTTGCTCAATATCCCACCAAGTAGAGTTAGGGATGGAGACTGCAGAATAACGGAATGATGGTAGAAAACAGAACGAGGAATGGGCTTCCATCCTTGGTAAACAAGAAAGCCCACCTTCACTCAACACCCCGCTAGATGGAGCTGGGAACAGAGAGTGTCAGATGGGCAGAACAGGGTAGGTTGATGGAGACTGGAATCAATGAGCAGAAGCTCCAGCTGCAGTGAACAGAGCAGGTGCACATCACAGGAAAAAGGGCAGAAAGTATGAGTCTAGGTGAAACTAGTGACCAGTGGGTAATGACAAGAGCCAGGAAGTGAAATGGAGTGGTTGGTAATGGAAGAGACACTGATTTGGAGGGGGGACACAGGCGCTCTCTTCAGGAGATGAAACAAGATTGTGGGTCTCAGGACCAAAGTGACACAAATCATGGCCCCAACCTGATCAGCCTGTCACCACCACCCACGTCAGTTGATCTGCCCCCCAGATGCCCATCTTCTCTTAGCTCGGACTTCCAAGGATTCAAACCAGAACTGATGGAGTCCTCATTCTTCCAGTTATGTTGTGGGATCGGTTCCCGCAAAGTGACACTGTAGTTGGTGAGTGACTTAATATCGGCTCTTAGTCCCAGTCCTTTTTAGCCCAGCAGGGACATGATGCGCCAAGATAGTTGCTTCTGGACTCAAAGATTGTGGACCACCTGGAATATTCAGTGGAGCTGGACACAGGGGTGAGCAATTGGGACCCTCCTGACACTTGGGACCTGGTGGGCACACAGCTCGGACTGTTTCAGCAGAGACACCCCCCTTCATCCCACACTTACTGGATTCGATAATTGTGGATGCGGCACATGGCTTTGCCCAGTTGGGGGGAGAATAATGGGGTGAGAAATTAGAGGATTCCCCTTCTTTTTCTTTTAAAAAGATTGAAGAATACCAAGTTACTGATTTATTTTTAGACCTGAAAACCAATTAGAGCTTCGGCCCAGATGGGCTGACCCCCTCGCTTTAAAAACTGTCAGCCCTCCAGATTGCTGCTCCTCTTACATACTTGTTTAATTGGTCTGTATCTTAGGGGATGGTCCCAAGGGATTGAAAGTTGGCCAGGGTTATCCCATTTTTAAGGGGGGGTAGCCCTGGACAACTAACCAACTATAGACCAATTTCTCTACTGTCACAGGTCTCAAAAGTGTTCAAAAAACTTATAACTAAATAATTGACAAATTTTTTACATCAGAATGATTTACGTGACAAATACCAGTCAGGATTTCGTAAATTCCATGGTACAGTGGTCTCTGTGGTGAGGGTCTTGAATAACATCAGCAAAGCTATGGACGCAGGTCATTTGGCCGGCACCATCTTTGTTGACCTCTCCAAAGTCTTTGACACAGTTGACCACCAAATTCACCTGCAAAGATTGGCAAATTTCAGGGTGTCACCTGGTTCCCTAAAATGGTTTAGGTCCTTTCTAAGTGACCGTATGCAGACTACTATGGTCTCCACTCCATTGCCTGTAGGCCGTGGAGTCCCGCAGGGCTCAGTGCTTGGACCTTTGTTGTTTCTGGTCTACCTTTATGGTTTTGGTGACAGTGTTTCAGGTACAGCATATCATTTATATGCCAGTGACACCATACTATATACCTCTACTCCAACCTTGCCTGAAGTTCAGACCAGTCTACAATTAAGTTTTAGTAGCCTACAAGACTCTTTTACAAGATCAAAACTTAAAATGAATATAGGCAAAACAAAATTTATGGTCTCTGGCACAAACTCTGAATTAGAAACAGTTCAGATCTGAACTGAATATTGTTGATGCAGAAGGGACCAGGTTGGAGTCTGTGGTGCCTTATAAATACCTGGGTTACTGGATGGACTCCTTGAGCTCAGGTACTGCCCATGTGGACAACCTTACAGGAACAACTGGGAAAAGGGTGGGGATATTATATCGTAACAAAAATTACTTGGGTGGTAATATTATTAAAAAGATAGTCGAGTCCCAGATATTTCCTTTATTGGATTACGGTGACGTTTTATATGACTATGCCAACCATAGTAAATTGCACAAATGAGATATTTTGTACAATCACTTGGCTAGGTTAATTCTTCAATGTCCTAAGGACACACATCACTGCCAAATGTATAATAACCTAGGATGGCTGTCTCTGTCGGAGAGACGTCAACTCCACAAATTTGTGTTGGCCTATAAAAGTGTTTTGGGTGAAATCCCTATCTATTTGACTGAAAAAATGCAGGATAGAAAAATAAATATCTCACTCAGGAAGTCTGCTTACTGTGAATTAGTTGTCCCAAAGATAAAATTAAAAAGATCAATGTTTTTCTTTAGCCATCTGGTTCCCTCATACAGGAACAGTTTACCTCCTAAATTTTGACAGCTGGATGTTAAATGCCCATCTTTAAATGTTGTAAAGAAATGTTTTTTAGATAAGGCAGCTACTTTAGTTAAAGGTTGTTGTGGCTGATTTAGATAACAAAACTGTACGTTGAATGCACTAATATAATTTATTGTACTGTGCTTTACTTGTGTAACTTGTGTATGTGTGAAACGTATGTGTAATGTAACTGTTTTGTACTAAGATTTGGGGTCACCATTTTAAAGGAGTTTCTCTCAGTGGTCTAACCCTTAATAAAATGAAAATGAAAATGAAATGAAGTGAGTGTCGTGAAGGATTTGGCCTGCTCTCCCGGTGCTACTGCTGATGGTAATTAAGGTCCTACCTGGTGCCTGTGTGTGTGTGGGGTGGGGTGGGGTGGGGGAGCTGCTGGGTGAGAGAGGAGCTCTTAGTCAACTTCCACGGAGTTCGTAACAACATCTACAAAAAAAAAAAAAACAGCTCTCTGGTTGGAGCACTTCAGTCCTTTCAAGTACACAAAGCTTATGCCCATGAAACTGTGACCACCGTCGTACTGTGCTTGTGTGGTCATTGATGTGTCAGGGACGATCCCAATGTAGATTGCTGTGCATTGGGCTAGACCGTGTCACACCTCTGAAATGCCATTCTCTGAAGTAAAGCAAGATGTTTATTGTGTTCGCGCAAGGAAACATAAAAATAAGTGCAAGGAAGAAACTGGTCTCTGACCAGGAGGTCATAGGGGAATAATCTGCCTTGACAGTCTTATCAGCTGCAAGTGCACACTGCTGCCCGTTCCATAATTTGTCAGTACCCCTTATCCCACCGCCCCCCCATATTACTGAACTGCCCATGGTGGTGTTTGGATTTTGGCATGTATGTGTTTGTATTCTTAGCAAGTACAGACTAAAATGGACATGGTTAGACAGTCCATGGTCTGACTTGCAGTCTTCGCTGTAGCCATGACCGTAATCACCATATGCAGTAGGGGCCCATGTCACCCAAGCACCCAATATTAACTATGGAGGACAATAATATGCAGTCTACAGTGCACCCCACAACCTGACTGATTGTGCTGAGTGCTACAGTTCCTAAGGTGGAGCTCCAGCGTTGCAGACCTCTCTCCTTCTGCGTCAGCTGGAGTTCCACGTCACGAGCTGGGTGGAAGCATGCTGTGACTGGCTGATTACAACTGCTGGCTATGTTCCTACTGGATATAAAATTAAAAATTGGAAAGCAGCAAGTGGCGCTGGTGTCTGAGCGCATCAAGCTATGCACGTGCACTTTCAGCAGCAGGTACCGTTCTCGCAACTGGTACAAATCTGGCATTTGTAGTCTAGTCATGGGAGACAAAGTGGTGAACTGGGTTAGGAACTGGCTAATAGACAGGAGATGGAGGGTGGTGGTAAATGGAATACAATCTGGGGAGAGGAGGGTGACCAGCGGAGTACCTCAGGGATCAGTCCTTGCACCAGTTCTGTTCAATGTCTTCATTAGTGACATTGCAGAAGGGCTGGAAGGAGTGGTCTGCCTGTTTGTGGATGACACAAAGATCTGTAACAGGATGAATACTCCTGAAGGGGTGGAGAAAATGAGGAGGGACCTGGAGAAGCTTGAGAAATGGTCTGCAGAGTGGCAACTGAGGTTTAATTCAAAAAAATGCAAAATTATGCACCTGGGACACAGTAACCCCAGGGAGAGCTACGGAATTGGGGGAGTTGCTGACAGTCACCAAAGAGGAAAGAGACCTGGGGGTTACTATTTCAGATGACCTGAAAATGTCAAAGCAGAGCACAAAGGCAGCAGGGAGGGCCAGTGGCATGCTGGGTTGCATAGCAAGCGGTATCACCAGCAGACGGCGTGAGGTAGTGATACCATTATACAAAACCCTGGTCAGACCTCACATGGAGTACTGAGTGCAGTTCTGGAGGCCGCACCTTTGATATGACATTAACAGACTTGAGGCGGTCCAGAGAAGAGTGACTAAGATGGTAAAGGGCTTGCACCACAAGACTTACAAGGAGAAATTAAAGTAAATGTTGAAGGTTCCCCAAAAGCCTTTTACACATGGTATGCCATTGCCAGACATGCTTCAGATGTTGAAGCTGCAATTTGTTCTGTAAAAAAAAAATCTGTCATAGTCATTTTTTTTATGTTTTATCAGGGTTTTGTCCTCCAGTTTTCTGTGTGTGGCCACACCCCTAGATTTATGTCATACCAGGGAGCTGTCAATGTTTTACATACAGCAACAAGGAATTCTGGGTAATTTATAACACTGACTTAAATGTGCCTTACTCAGAAGTACAGTCCCTTATGTTGGCAGTGGTGAGCAGTAATATGTAAATATACACAGTAAGGCATTGGGGGGGAAAATAAAGAACCTATTTTCCAATTTCGTCACTGTCAGATGCTGTCCCATATTTCTGTAGTGGTGTCAACAATGTAAGGTTTTATATGTTTATTCTCACAACAATGCATTGTGCATGCCATATCTAGCTACAAGACTTCTATACTGAGAGATGTAGTCTCCTATTTCTGCAGTGAGCACATATAGAATAGTGTATGGGTGACCAGACACAACAAGGCTTTGTTTCCATCTCGGGGATGTGATGATGTCAAACGGACCTCTCGAGCTTGGCTCTCGAGGTCTGTATGACATCATCACATCCCCTATTTTATATAGTATATGGTTCCCAGAAATGTCTACAGTTGAAATACAAGGTTTCGTACCTTGTGTTCACACACCCGCTTGCTCCTCTTTGTCGCTGCAGTCCCTGCTCTGCTTCAGGTCCTCACTACAGTTCCGCCACCACCTGGCATTGAAAGCTGATTATTTAAAAATAAAGAGAAAATTTCAAACTGATAGTTTGGACACACAGAGCTGACAAGGGCAGTTTGTGTCCAAACTATCTTCGTGAAACACTTGCTCCTCAGCTCGCTAGCGCGGTGCCGCCATTTTGCCCCATTTGTTTTTGAACACTGAGCTGCTTTAGCTAATCAGGTAACAGTTATGGGGAAAAGTTGTTGTAGTATCGTTGTGACATGAGAACGATACTACAACAACTTTTCTTGACCTTTGAACTGTCCTACAACAGCTTTTGGAAAGCCATCGCTTTTTAGCCTCAATAAGCCCTAACCATATACTATAGAAATATAATATCCTGTATACTAATTTAGATAGTGAGGCATTGTGGGTACAGTATATAGCTGATTTGTCTATCTAAAACTAAAAACTGACAGTGTCCTTTTAAAGTAATTTTGTGAACTTTGCCATAGAAAATGGGTTTAGTAACCTGTAGTTGTGATTCAATCTCCTACCTTTCAAACTGCCAAAAAGTGCTGTTTTCCATGAAATAAATGCTTTTATTTTTGTGCTCTGCTTCATTTGCATAACCCACCTCTTTTGTTTTTCTCAGTGCTGCAACTCCCATGCGTGACATCATGCAAGGGAAACAAAGTTTATAAGCACTGTTTTGAAACAGAAATCTCTGTTGATCAGTCTTGGTATTGCAGACATTTACACTACCAACATAGGAGACTACATCTCTCAGTATAGAAACCATGTCAACTAGATACTATATTCACAATGCCTTGTTTGGAAAATAAACATATGAGAGCTTTTATTGTTGAAGCCACTACTGAGATTTGAGACTGCACCTCGCAGTAAGGGAATTGGAAAACAATGTCTTATTGTACCCACAATGCCTTGCTATGTACCTCTACATATTAGGTGCAGTCACCACCACCAAAATAAGAGACTGCACCTCTGAGGAACTAACATTTATATCAACATGATAATTTACCCAAAATTCCTTGGTGCTGTTTGTAAAACATTGACATCATTCTCGGGTGTGACTGCACACAGAAAACTAGAGAACACAGTGCTGATAAAACATACATAAAAATGTCAGTAACAGGTTTTTTTTATAAAACAAATTGCAGCTTCAGCATCTGAAGCATAGGTGGCAATGGCATACTATGTGAAAAAGGCATCTGTGAAAGCTCACAAAGTCACTTTAATAAGTTTGTTTCCCTGGTATGATGTCACAGTTGGGGATTGCAGCACTGAAAAAAAAGGGGCGGGTTATGCAAATGAAGCAGGGCACCAAAATAAAAGGATTTTTTTCATGGAAAACAGCACTGTTTGACAGTTTGAATGGCAGGAGACTGATTCACAACACCTACAGTTTATTACTCCCATTTGCTATGGGAACCTTCAACATTTACTTTAAGGGACCTCAATATGTACTCAGTGGAGGAGAGGAGGGAAAGAGGGGACATGATAGAAACATTCAAGTAACTCAGGGGCATAAACAGGGTGTGGGGGAGGGCAATCTTCCAATACAGGAGTAGGACAAGAACTAGGGGGCATGCCATGAAATTGGAAGGTGGCAGGTTAAGAGGGAATGTGAGGAAGTTTTTCTTCATAGAGAGGGTGGTGGATGCATGGAATGGTCTGCCACAGGAGGTGGTAGGAGCCGAGCACTGTGATTGGATTTAAACATGCATGGGACAGGCATAGGGGAATCATAGAGGTTAAGCGGGGGAAGGGTCAAAAGCTGTAATCAAGTACAGGACTTACGGGCAGACTGGATGGGCCTAGCAGTCCGTATCTGCCGACAATTTCTATGTTTCTATGACACCAGTGCATTTTGTGTTTCATTCTGTTTGGTTTTCCATCTGTGTAGTAGCGGTGCTGTCTGAGCTTTAAACCACCAGGCAGGAGAAAAGAAATATAAAAGGAATAGTGACAAGATTTTTTAAAGAGAAGGGACAGAACCCTGTTTTATAATCTGTAAGTATAGTTAATATAATCAGGTTCCACATAAGAGCTATGTAAATATGAGTGACTGACTTGTGGGGGTTAAATAATCCTGTTTATGCAAATTGAATATATATTTTAAATTCATCCAGCCATGTGTCTGTAGCACGTTGTACTTCCTACGAATCTTCTTTCTGTGTCCAGTAGAAATGTGATGACAGAGGAAAGGGGTGTTCTTAAAACACCTGGTGTGGTTTAAAAGCTGCTTTTATAGTTGCTAGATGTTTTTACACCAGATTTTCAGTGTTTTGTCAAGCATTTAGTTTTTCTCACTCAAATCCTGAAGTATATAAAAGTGCGAATTACAAAGTTCTCGGGGGGGGGAAGAGATTCGTGGTATGCAAATGAAAGAACTGAAGCGCTCTGTCATTGGAGCACTTCATTTCTTTCAAGTACACAAAGTTTCCGCCCATGAAACTGTGACCGTGGTCATACTCTGCTTGCATGGTCATTGGTCTGTCAGGGATGAGCCCAATGTTGACTGCTCTGCATTGGGCTAGTCCCTGACACACCTCTGAAATGCTGTTCTCTGAAGTAAAGCAAAATGTTTCTTACGTACGCGCAAGGAAACATGATAAATTAGGAGGGAGTTATGGTGGCTGCATTCAGGGCTGGATTGGGAACACAGGAAAACAAAGTTACATTTTAAGAGTAAGAGAGGTTTTTGAGGGGCATACAGTGCTCAAATGGCTGGTGATCAACCTAGGGAACTTGCAGATATTTGCCATTTTGTTTTACTTGTATAAGTCCATTAATAAACGCCCCAACAGAAAACTGGTAGCAAGGACTGATTTCTTGACAATTTGATATACTGTGTGAACTAAGCTGACAGGACCTGGAGGAAAATTATGTCATTGTTGCTTGAATTACATCAGTACCAATCCAAGATTCTGCTGGTTGGTTTGAAAACGTCTGGGGGATTTTTTGTAAAACCATTAAATAAGAAAGGCAACAAAATAGCATTTATACCTCGCACATGACTAATTGCAGTTTCTGAACTTTATTTGTAACAAATGAAGCATAGTTGTCCTCATGGGGGGGGTGTGTGTGTGCAAAAAGTACATTTTAAAGCTTTGCATTTATTTATTTAATTTATTTATTCATTCTCGGATTACAATACCTTTGAGCACATAACAGCTCTTATACAAAGGTTTCACGTCAGTGGGAAGGGTGACAGACATACAACAGATGGTATTACATAAAATTTGACAAGAAAGTATTTAAAATGACATTAACATTGCAACTAAAATTAAAAACTATGAATCGGTAGGGAATCAAAAATAACCTAATAAAAGGAGGCAGCCCAAGTTGCTTTGTCAAATAGGTGTAGGTAGATTTGGGTGAACAAAAGTTCAGCTAAGTGAAGATAAACAGTGGAAAGAAGGTGGAGGGTGAGAGGGGTGAGGTGAAAGAAGGATCGGGGAAGGAGGCAGGAAATAAGGCAGAGCAGTTAGAGTGAAAGTGGTCATTTGCAGAGAAAGGGGAAGAAGTAGGTACACAAGGTTGTGTCAATACTGCTGAGGTAGGGCCATGTTAGTTGAAACAGTCACAGGAACTGTTAGCTGTAAGATGCTGATGAAGAGTGCCTTTAAATGGTCCCAATTTTGATAAGGAAGAGATATCTCTGGGCAGCGCATTAAACCATAGTGGTGCTCTATATGCAAACGATCGTTGCCCTTGTGTAGTCCGGCATCTTGGGACAGAGAAGAGTTGGTTGAGTGAGCTACGTGTGTGCTGGGAGCTGCAAGAGGGGTTGAGTAAATTTGTAACACCAGAAGGCAGGAACCCGAGAAGTGCCTTTTTAGTTAGCAAGCAGGTTTGATAGTGAACCCTCCCATTTAGCTGAAGCCAACCTGTTTGCACATACAGTTCACATGTGTGGGTAAGGCTAGCTGCTCCAGTAAGAAGTCGGCATGCTTTATTGAGTGCCACTGATATTCTGCGGTGGGTAGTGGTGGAAGCTGAGCTGTAGATAACCAGACCATAGTCAACAATGGATGCTATGGAACTATAGATAGCTAGTATAAGGGCTTCAGGCATTGGATTGTGTTTATGTCTGTGGAGTAACCCTATCTTGATACTAGCAGACCTGGCAACATTCTCAACATGCTGGGCATATGATAGTGAACTATCCACAGTTATCCTGAGATACTTGAAATGTTGAATTTGTTCAAGCGGGACACCAGAGGAGTTCTTGACAGTTAGGGCATTGGATCTGTGTTTGCTGCGAGCACCACTGAACAAGATGACTTTTGTTTTTTTGTAATTCAGAAACAGCTTGTGTTTCCTGAACCAGTCCTCCACTTCCTCAAAGTTGAGTTGAAGTTGGTGTTCCAGTGGCTCAGGGTCAGTGTTGCTAGTGTATATGACCGCGTCATCTGCATACAGGAGGATCTGCTGGTGACAGGAGTAAGGGAGATTGTTAAGAAAGATGCTAAAGAGAAGTGGAACCAGTATGGAGCCCTGTGGTACTCCAGAGCGGGCATGTTGATGGTCAGAGGTGACATTAGCTATCTTCACCTGCTGTGAGAGTCCTACAAGATAGCTTTTGAAGCAGGACACAGTATCTGCCGAGAGGCCAACTGAGGACAGTTGCTTGAGAAGTAGAGCATGCTTCACTGTATCAAAGGCCTTTGTGAGGTTAATGAAGGCTGCACCCACCAATCTACCTTGATCCAGAGATTGGTGAATGAAACCAGTGAAGTTTAGCAGTACTGTGGTAGTGTTATGTTGCTTTCTGAATCAATGCTGCTGGGGGCACTGGATCAAGTATTATTCCATATACTCCACCAGCTGATCCGCAACTATGCACTCAAGTGCCTTAGACAGAGGTGGAAGTATAGAGATAGGTCTATAGTTTGTGTATATAGTGTGGTCTCCACTTTTGTGAACAGGGGTAACAAGGGCTGACTTCCAGATTTGGGGGAATTGTGCCAGTCTCAGTTAGAGGTTTAGAATCTTTGCAATGGGCACAAGTATTTCTTCAATGGTAAGGGCAACTAATTTGAGGTCTAAGGAATCACCGCTATGCCTTGACTTCCCGAATACTTTTACTAGGTATTTCCTGATCATATACTGCGGAATCTCTTTGATCTTTAATACACAATCATCCCCTCTCTAATCACATGATTTAGTCCCCCCATGTCCCCCCCATGTCCTTTTCTGCCTAGCCTAGTTGCCCCTGCAACATGCCACTATGTAAGCACCTAAGCTGTTGAATACTCCCTCCAAAGTCCACCCACCACCACAAGAACCCAAATTATAGCTGTCTAAATCAGAACATCAGAAAGAGTGCACTTGGGGGAACAGAAAGAGCCTGGGCCCTTACAGGGATCTCTGCCTTTGCAGCTGCACAGTGTTCATGTCCCTGGGCCAGGCAGAGATGATTACTTTTGCTGCTGTGTTACTCCTATATCCTTGAGTCTGTCAGGACTTTTACATTTACAACTGTGCCACTCTATGACCCAGCCATGGCCTTTTTTTCATTTGTTGTTGTGGTACTAGGGATAGCCAGAGCTAAATACTCACTGTGTGACCATGGGCAAGTCCCTTCAATCAAGCAATCAATCAAACTTTATTTAACCAGGCTGTACACCTTTGAGCAAGCTTGTTTACATGATAGTCCTGGATGTCAGAGAGAACATATACAATACAATGGAAATGAGAAACTGTACAGATGAGGCACATACACAATATTGCATCTAAACAAGTAAGAAGGTCAACATTTTTATCGGTTTTTGCACCACATGGCAGCACCTGGCAACATACGTATACCTTTTACATAGTACATATATTGCGTCACAGGGTGGATACAGTTATTCATAGTACAGCTGTATAGACATAGTGACCAGAAAATGCCTATGCAGTACAATACAATAGGAGGTGGGGAGTGTGGGGAGGGAGGGAGGTAGTGGAGGGGTTGTAGGTGAAGTATGGGAGAGGCAGGGGAGTGTCGTGAGGGAGGGAAGGGGGTAGTGCAGGGGTTGTAGGAGAAGTGCGGGAGATGGGATAACCGTCCAAGTGCAGAGAGTTGCCAACTGTAGGATTAGAGCAATTAGTGATGCCATATGCAATCTTAATCCTTAACCTCCCCCATGCTCCAGTCCACACAGCTGTGGAAATCGGTGGAAGCAGGACCTCACTGCAAATGAGATGTAGCATCTCAGCTGGGTTATCTTAGGTAAATAAGTTGTAAAACAGAAAGTATCTCAACAAGTAGGGTGTTACTGTCTGCAAGGGCATGAAAAGTAAGAAAGCATGTTTGAGCATCTATTTACATCTATTTATGTAGTGCTGCGTGTATCTATAATTTGTATGTAGTGCTGTATGTGTCTGTGTGTCTGTATGCAGTGTTGTGTGTGCATGTGCATCTTTGTGTAGTGCTGTATGAGCATGCATATGTATGTAGTATGTGCATCTATCTGTATTTAGTGCTGTGTGTGTGTACAGTCCATCTGTATGTAGTGCTGTGTGCTGTACCATGTGTGAGTGTGTGTGTGTGGTTTGTATTTAGTGCTGTATGTGTGTACATCTGTGTGTGAAATGCTCTGCGTTTGTTCCTCTGTATGCATGGTGGGCTACATGTGACTTCATTCTGGTCAATGTGCTCCATGAAAACTTGCGCCATACTATTAGCTCTAGTGCCAATCAACCCCCTGTACAAATCATCTCTGGACAACTCTCCCCTCTGTATAAATTGAATAAAACAAACTCCAGGGTAATGAATTGTGCAGGGAGTCAATTGACACTGTAACTAATAGTCAGGTGTGAGTTGTCTCAGAGTGGATTGACCGGAACGACTGGATGTGTCACCTGCATGGTGTGCGTGTCGCGCTTGCGCGCGTCGTGTGTGTGTGTGTGTGTGCGTGCGAGCATGTGCCTGTTTATGTAGTGCTTATCTATGCTTGCGGCAGGAGCTTGAAGCAAGATGGCTGTGAGAGTTTGGAGCTCTGTTTTTCCTCTTTGTGGGTTCGCCATTTTTTATGTTTGCCCATGCGCAAAGCAAACATTATTACAGTAATGGGTTTCAGGGATGTGTCACTGTCCTGTCCAATGCAAATCCAGTTGCAGGGGTTTGACAATGACAGCCCAATGATTAGCGAGGTTGATCATGACACTTCTCTGCTTGCAGGGCAGAAACTTTGTGTAGTTGAAAGGAATGAGCCCCTCCTATCACAGAGTGGTTTGATCTTTTCATCTGTATGATGCCACCCAACAGCCAGCTGAGCTGTATCATGATCAGCCTGCTTAATTCCATGCCTGACAGTGACAGAGAAGTGTTTCTGCTGCTGCTGTCCCTGTGCTCCGTCTGTCTCACCAGCTGGTCTGTATCACCTCTCCATCTGCTAGCCCCCCCCCCAATTGAAAAAAAGGAAAAAAATGAAGTGGCTCAGCATGAAATGTCAATAACAGCACAGTCTGGGTAAAACTCAGCCCTATATATCAGGGATGCACTCTGCAACAACCAGCAAGCCACAGTTCCTTCAAAAGACCCTCCCCAAAGTGTTCTGAATCCAGAAAATATATCTCTGGTGGTCCAGTGGATGATCTGTCCCTTGAAGAAAATGGCTAGCTCCGTGCTCCAGATGAATTCCCCCTCCGAATGCAGGCTGCCCAGCCACTGTAAATGTAGTGGTTGCCCTCCCCCCCAACAGGTCTGACATGACTTGAAAATCCATCCAACTGGTCCCCCTTAAGAAATTATACCTGGTGGTCCAGTGGGTGAATGTGATTCAGCAGTTGGTCAGCAGTTGCAGTTCAGGTGAGGAGGGCATTTTGGTAGTTGACATTTGACAGCACCAGTTCTAAAAGAGTTGTCGTGGGACTAGGATTTTTGAAGGACACAATTTCAACACCAAGCCTCAGAGGAGCTGCCAGTATCCTTTTAACCAGTCATTACCAAGGGTCGCACTCAGTAGGGTAATTCAGAGAGACAGGGCAGGCAGTTGGCATTCAGGGGGCTTGATCTGGTTTGGGGACAGGACAGACTTCACCCAGCTTACCCAGCGAATCATGCAAACCTATCCCTGGAAGAAGTGCCCTGAGCCCAGATCAACGAGACAATGGCTGACTGAAGATTCCTACTGAAAGGGTTACTCTGCTCCTCTTTTAATTTTGGCATAAATTCTGGACAGCTTCTCGCTGGACCAGTATTTGTATGAAATTAACTAATAACAAGGTGAAAGAGTCTAACATGTTTAAATATAAGAAAAATAGCAGGACAAGAGGACACAGCATGAGATTAGAGGGAGGCCGATTAAGGGGGAATGTGAGGAAATTCTTTTCACAGAAAGGGTGG
Organism: Neoceratodus forsteri; assembly: GCA_016271365.2. Taxonomy (NCBI): domain Eukaryota; kingdom Metazoa; phylum Chordata; order Ceratodontiformes; family Ceratodontidae; genus Neoceratodus; species Neoceratodus forsteri. Next base: position 1,775,557,710 of record CM057450.1, on the reverse strand, counting down.
TGGATGCATGGAATGGCTTACCACAAGAAGTGGTGGCTATGAATACAGTGCAGGGCTTCAAACAGGCATGGGATAGGCATAAGGGAGCAATACAAATGAGTATGAATAGATAGGCCACTGACAGAGCAAAGGCCGATGGCACATTTATAAGGTAGAAAAAGAAATGGGCAGACTGGATGGGCCTTGCGGTCCTTATCTGCTGTCAACTTCTATGTTTCTATGTTTCTATGTTTCTATGAATGATGAGTCAATGTTGCTCTGTGCAGGCATTCTGCTGCTGGATGTTGTTGTAGCAGCAGCTTCTGTAGTTCGTATGCTGTAATGTGCGTGGATTTTTTACATTTCTTTTGGTAACTGGGTAATGCCCACTGGGCTCAAATCCCATTTACAAGCGTGATCCGGGAGCACTGGGACAGTTAAGTGATTTGCTCAGGGTCATGCAGTATGCATGCGAAGGTTGTGGAGATTGAAGCCATGTCTACTGGAAGCACAAGGCTGGTTGCTCTAACCTGTAGGTTATACTGCTGCACATGGCACAGTGTCTGGGTTTTTGTTTGCCAGTTCTTGGATTTTGCTCCTTGCACATGTTATTGTTATTATTAGAGAGTGTGGTTTGGCATTAGCTTGTCTGGGGACTGGAAGGGGGAGGGTAGACACCCGTGAGTTCTTGTGACTTTTGCTAAACGTTTCTTTTAAATAACCTTTGTTTACTCAGTTTGACCTTTCATTTCCTTTTTTATGTTTACTACTGTACGTTAGTGTATGATTGATTTGATCGAGTGGAGTCAAATTTACTAACCCCCTTCCCAATTAAAATTGCTTGGGGTGGACTAGTTCAGCAGTCATCTACGCTTATTTCAATTTCCTTTTTTAAATGAGTTATTTAGCTAGGATTATCCAACTGTGAGATGTAACATGTTGTTTTCCGTGTGATCATACTGGGTGGAACTGAAGAACAGGGACATCAAGTGACTGGCTGGAACAAGGTTGCTTACTGAATTAATGACTCTGGGGAGATATAATCTTGGTCCCCCAGCATCCAAGTCTGGGCTGATCTAACTCAGATTACACTGCTTCAATGCTTTTACATGTGCCTGTGGTGCTACAGTCAGTCCCATGCAGAAGTAAATAAAGATTGCAAATGTATGTATTGTTTGGATTCCTTGAATATTGTGCTACCTTTTATTAGAGCAAAAAAAAACAAAACACTGCATGTAGGTGTTAGAGTGTGCAACCTTTTGGAGCCACACAATTCCCTTTGAACCTGATGAAGGGACCTGTGTGTGGCCCCAAAAGCTTGCGTACTGTGAATCTATGTTCTGTTGCATGAGAGAGAGAGAGAGAGAGAGAGAGAGAGAGAGAGGGCGCACAGGAGCAGGCAGCCTAGCGAGAGATGGCGGCAGCATCAGGCACGTGCATAGGTCTCAGGAGAGGCTGGAGGAAAAGTGTTTGTTTGTAACAGGTGCATTGGGTGGCTGTGGCAAAACAAGCAAGTGTATTATTATCAGGGGTGTGGCAGTAGGGGTATCAGCAAATGAGGGGATGGGGTGGGGCAGGGATTATTCATTTGGAGCACTGTGGGCATCAGTAGATGGAAGAAGGGGTAAGGTTATTCATTCTGTGACAGGGTGGGTAATGGGTATCAGCAGATGAGAAGAGGGGAAGGGGTATTCATACTGGAATAGGGTGGGTATTATCAGATGGGAGGAGGGGTAAGGGTACTTGCATTGGGACAGAATGGGAATAAGCAGATGGGGGAAGGAGTAATGGTATTTATATTGGGACAGGGTGGGTATCAGTAGTTGGGAGGAGGGGTTCGGGTGTTAGTATTTGGACAGGGTGGCTATAAGCTGATGGGAGGAGGGGGTTGGGTATTCAGATTTATAGTGGGACAGGGTAGGTGTCAACTGATGGGAAGAGCTGGTGGGGTACTTGTAGTGGGACAGGGTGGGCATCAGTAAATGGGAGGAGTGATAAGAGTACTCATTCTGGGACATGGTGGTTATCATCAGCTGGGAGGAGGGACAGTGGTATTTGTACTGGGAAAGGGTGTGTATACTGTAATAGGATGTACATATTAGGCCAGTGTGAGTGTCGGCAGACAGGAGGGGGGACCAATATGTGCTGCATACTGTGGAGGGGAAGGTGTCATCACAGGGGAGGGGCTGGCGACACGCATAATTACTGTGGCAGAATGGGGGACTTGGAATGACTTCAATCAGAGATACCGTACTCTGCTAACAAAGGGTAAGGAAAAAGACAACACGGGAAGGGGGTGTTGTGAATTATTGTTACAGGTGGCATTAGGGATCGGGGGCCACTAGGCTACCAGGGAAAAGAGATTTTATTAATTATTATTACTGGAGACATTGGGACTTGGGGGATGACGGCACATTGCTTAACTCTCCCAGAGGGACATACTCTAAGTACCCTTAGACCAGCCCTGGCTTAGAAATGTGCCCTCTGGGACAGTTTTGAGAATCACGATATAAAGTATGTGGCAGCCAGTGTCTGCTGCATGCCCCCTAATGCCATGCCACAAGCAGTTTAGTAGCACAAGGCTGGCGCAAGCCCCCCTTTCAATCAATCAGTCAATCAATCAATCAATACTTTATTTGTAAAAAGGCGCCTTTCTTAAACCAAGGTGTCTGTACAAGAAAATCAAGACATATTAATAAATAACAAGGTAAAATGAAACTGATAAATACAGTAGCAGCTTGGCTAAAAAGATAAGTTTTTAGGGCAACTTTAAAACTTTGGACGGTCAGGCAATCTCGCACCCGATGAGGTAGAGAATTCCACAGGGTCGGGGCCATAAAACTAAATGACCTTGCTCCGGATGTTTGTAAATGGACCATTGGAATCTCTAGCAATCCCTCGTCGGTGGATAGGAGAGGGCGGGGGTGACAGTAGGGATAAAGGAGATCTTGCAGATAGCTGGGTCCCTGATCATGTAGGGCCTTATAGGTCAGCAAACCGACCTTGAAAGTGATCTGCCACTGTATTGGCAGCCAGTGCAGTCTGCAGAGCACTGGTTTTATATGACTGATCCTAGAGGTACCAGTCAAAAGCCTGGCTGCTGCATTCTGCACCAGCTGCAGGTGGCGGATATCAACCTCTGGTAGCCCAGGGTAAAGGGCATTGCAGTAGTCAAGGCGGAAGGTAACGAAGGCGTGGACCAAAGCTGGAAGATCATCAGGAGAAACTAGGTGCTTTACCCGGGGCAATATTCCTCAGATGGTAAAAAGACGTTTTGACAACTGCCGACACCTGTGATTTTAGGGTCAGGCGGTCATCAAACATAATACCCAGGTTCCGCACCCAGTCTGAGGTAGTTAGCTGGACACCACCAAGCCATAGACCCAAAGGCAGTCCCGCCAACACACCTGCCCCCCCGATGACCTGGGTCCACAACCAACACCTCAGTTTTCTCTGGGTTTAACCATAGCCAGCTCACATTCATCCAGTCCTGGATCTCGGCCAGACAGCTATTAAAGACAGAGACAGCATCATCCTGTCCAGGCACAAAGGACATGTACAGCTGAGTATCATCTGCATAGCAGTGAATACTCAAGCTGTACTGCCTACTAATCACTTGTAACAGCAGCATATACACAACAAACAACATGGGGTCCAAGATGGAGCCCTGTGGCACCCTGCAGGATAAGAAGAATGGGGCTGAGGAAAGAAACCCAGACACCACCCTTTGAGTCCTACCCTTGAGAAATGATTGAAAACATCTGAGGACTATCCCCAGAAGTCTACAGATGAACCGCAGGTGCTCCAACAGCACACCATGGTCCACGGTGTAAAATACCGCAGAGAGATCTAGAAGGACCAAAATGGAATGGGTCTTTCGATCTCTTGCTATTAGGAGGTCATTTAGTACCTGGAAAAGGGCTGTCTTGGTACTATGTCTCTTTCTAAATCCAGACTGGAGAGAATCATAAACATTGTGGCTGGTCAAATGGTCCTCCAGCTGTGACGCCACCACCATCTCAATAACCTTACCCACAAAGGGTAGGTTAGAGACAGGCCTGTAGTTAGCCCGACAGTCAGTGACCAAGGAGGGCTTTTTAAGAAAGCCTCTTTCAGGGGATCTGGAAAGATCCTCCTGTCCAAGGACATCCAGACTATCTCGGCAAGGACTGGACTGATTTTATCCACACAGCCTACTAAAAGACGTGTGGGTCCCAGGTCCAAACTACAGTTGGTCGGACGCAATGACTGGATAACCATCACAATATTATCGATTGTGGGATGGTTGAAGTCACACCACACAAACTGGGCATCCGACATCTCCTGCTGACCACTGCAGCACACCTTGAGAGAGGGTCAGGCGGATGCCGGACCTGATTGTGGCAACCTTATCTGCGAAGAATTGAGCAATCTCCTCACAACGTTCTTGTGAAAAAGCATTTCCAGGTTGGAGACAGAGTGCATTGCACAATCTGTCCATAGTCCGGAAAAGCTGAGCAGGTCTATTCTGTGCAGCAGCAATTTCCCTGGACAAGAACTCTGCCTTCTTATAGGTAATTGCTGATTGATAGACCGCATAGTGGTCCATCAAACTAAGTCTGTCACACTGCAGGCCCGACCTCCGCCAACGCCGCTCTAACCTTCGTCCCACTCTCCTCAACTCCCTCAAGGTCTCATCAAACCAAGGAGACCTGGGGCAAAGAGTGAAGGGATGAAACAAGAACAGATGCAATGGAATCCAAGGCCTCTGTCACTGTCCTATTATAGGCTAGTACCAGATTCCCTGGATCCGTGCATTCACTCGGTATACCCGATAGGACCAGCATCGCCATCAAGCCCTCAGGGAACACACCCCTCAAAGGGCAGTACCGGACCTTCTCCTTAAGGGCAGACCTATTGGGGGGGGCCAGGAAACTGAACCCGATGGTATAATGGTCAGACCACCCGACTGGTTCCACCACCAAGTCTGATATCTCCATCTCCAGGAGAAACACTGAGTCCAATGAATGACCACCAATATGGGTCGAGGAGGAAATAACCTGTGTGAAGCCCAGTAAATTAATTAACTGGAGGAAGTCCTGTCCAAACTGCGAGAGTTCGTCGTCGACCCAGGCATTGAAATCTCCCAGGATCAGCCGTCCGGGGGATCCCAGTGTCAGGTCGACAGTGAAATCTGCAACTTCCCACAGGAAAACATTTCCATCTCCTGGTGGACAGTAACATAGAAACATAGGGCTGGATATTCAAAAGGGTTGCACCATGCGCAATAGGGTTGTGCCTGCGCAAGTCCGAAATTGCGCCATTCTGCGATATTCAGCAGGAAGCAGTTGCACCCCCCCAAGTCATGCTAAGCAACAGTGCAATGCTAATGAAGGCATGCTCAACCGGAGGGGGAGGAACCATGCATAAACTGCACAGCCCGATATTCAGCCGGGCCGTGCAGAGTTGTGCAGGCGCAACCCCTACCTGTGCCTGCGCAACTTTGAGCCAAAAAAAAAAAGGAATAAGTTGAGGGTCACCCACAGGTGAGCTGCCGCATTGCAGGGTGCAACACAGCAGATGCCACCTGTGGGTGGCCCTCCACTTGTTCCCTGTGCCCCCCCTGCAGCCTGATCATGGGCATAATAGCACCCCCCATAGCCCGATCGCAGAACACACTCTCAACTAGCCTGCAATCGTGGGCATAATAGTAATTTCGTAGCCCAATCGCTGGCAGAACACTTCGACTACCCGGCGCGATCGCGGCATATCGCAACAGTTCCCCACCATCACACCGCGGCATAGTGTCCTTCCATTGGCCCGATCGCAGTAGCAGCACCTCATTGTTCACCGCAGCAGGCATTCTCGATTGTCTCGATCGCTGGCAGAGAGGTCTCCCTCAAATATCAATATCTCGATGGTCTGAGTGATCACGGCCCCGATCATGGCACAGAGCAACCATTTCAGTCCAATTTCTGAAATGGTGGCCCCCACCCTCAGCGCCCCACCCTGCCCCGCCTCTGTCAGCCGGGGGTGGCAGCACCTCACCCGCCTGCCCCTGCATATATCTGGATCTGCCTTTGATGGAGATGACCACATTGGCTCTTGTTTGAACCAATGGCGAGCCCCATTGAGCTGTCAGTCGGCGGATCTGTGGGCGGCAACGGTGAGTGTGCTGCCGCCCGGCTGGCTGACGGGGAGCCGGGTGGTGGGGCCCGTGGGTGGGTGGGTGGGGGCACTGGACCACCAGGGAAATTGGACTTGGGGGTGTGGGTTTGACTCTAAGGCCTGCGATCGGCTTTCATGGTCCACTGGACCACCAGGGATATTGGTCTTTGGGGATTGAACTCCGCTCTGCCCACCATTGGGCCAGTCGGGGGTTCTTATACACTATGCCCGCGATCGGCCAGTCGGGGGTTCTTATACATTATGCCTGCGATCGGGCCAGTCGGGGGGGTTCTTATACACTATGCCCGCGATTGGGCCAGTCGGGGTGGGTTCTTATACACTATGCCCATGACCGGGCCAGTCAGGGGGAGATTTACATCATGCCCGCGATCGGGCTGCAGGGGGCATCAGTTCCCGACGGCTGCTGTCTGGCAGGGCTCCAGGCGCAAGTTGTCAGGGATCGGCACACCTGCATGCTAATGGCATGCAAATGGAGCCGTAATTAGATGCAAATGGCCCCCTATGCGCCTTGCATAAATTATGTCCCCATTTGCATGTCACCTTTTGAATATCGGAAATTTGTGCATGGCGCAATGGAACTTGCGCCACCGCATCTGAATGCTCCACTTCTACCATTTGCGGTGGCGCAGTTCCACTGCGCTTGATGTGACAGTGGTTGTGGTTGGGGTGATATTCAAAGGAGTTGCTCAACAGCGCAACTCCGCTGAATATCGCCTGCCACACCCCGCAACTTTTTGAGCAGCACAAGGGCTTGCGACATAGAATGGCGCAGTTTGAATATCCAGCCCATAGACTTTAACGGCAGATAAGGACCGCTTGGCCCACCTAGTCTGCCCATTTCCCTACCTACTGAATAAGTCGTAGATCCTAGTTAACCAACAGCCTATTTCTTCCTACACCCCACAAGAATTGCCTTGTGTCTGTCCCATGCATTCTTGAATTCTCCCACAGTTTTAGACCCCACAACCTCCTCAGGAAGCCTGTTCCATGCGTCCACCACCCTCTCTGTGAAAAAATACTTCCTCACATTGCCCCGAGCCATCCGCCCCCCCATCTTCAAATTCTATCCCTTATTCTTGCACATCTCTTTTTCTGAAAGATGCTACCCTCTTGGACTTTGCTGATTCCACTGGAGGCACTTAAAAGTTTCTATCATGTCCCTCTCCTCCTTTCCTCAAGGGTATGCATATTAAGCTCCTTTAGTCTCTCCTCGTATGGCTTCTCTTGCAGACCCTTCACCATTTTAGTTGCCTCCCTGGACTGCCTCCATCCTGTCTATGTCCTTGTGGAGATGGGGTCTCCAGAACTGGATGCAATACTCAGATGGGGTCTCACCAACTGTCTGTACAGAGGGATAACAACTTCTTGTTTTCTACTGATGATGCCTCTCCTATACATCCCAGTATCCCCCAGCCCTTCCTACTGCCTTCTCACATTGCTTGCTAACCTAAGGTCATCTGATATGATTACCCCAGGTCCCTTTCCATTTTTGTTGTTGTTACTATCTCCCCCATTATGTAAACTTCCCCTGGATTTTTGTTTCCCAGGTGCATTATTTTGCACTTCTTTGCATTGAATCCAAGCTACCATACTTCTGACCATTCCTCCAACCTTGCCAAGTACCTTCTCATCCTTTCCACACCTCCTTGTGTATCAACCCTGTTGCAGATCTTTGTATCATCTGCAAAGAGGCATACTTTTCCTTCCAGTCCCTCTACAATGTCACTTATAAAGACATTAAAAAGGACAGGACACAGTACTGAACCCTGCGGTACCCCACTAGTAACCCCTCTTTCTTCAGAGTGGACTCCATTTACAATTACCTTCTGTGTCCTGTTGTCCAGGCAACGTTTTACCCAGGCTACTACCATGGGACCCACTCCCAGGCTGGTTAATTTGATTATTAATCTTTTGTGTGGGGCTGTGTCAAATGCCTTGCTAAAGTCTAGGTAGGCCATGTCCACAGCCCCTCCCTGGTCTACTACTTTGGCCACCCAGTCAAAGAAATCAATTAGATTCGGCTGACATGACCTTCCCGCTGAGAACCCATGCTGCCTTGGGTCCTCTGCCCCACTTTCCTCTAGGTACTCAACAATTCTTTCCTTCAGAAGTGATTCCATCACTTTCCCTACCACAGAGGTCAAACTGACAGGTCTGTAGTTTCCTGCCTCTGTCTTGCTCCCACTTTTATGAAGGGGAATCACATCTGACTTCCTCCAGTCCTCAGGTACCATACCATCCTCCCGTGACCTGTTAAAAAGAGTAGTCAGTGGTGTCACTAGTTCTCCCCTTAATTCTTTTAGAATTCTGGGGTGAATTCCGTCAGGTCCCATTGCTTTGTCCACCTTCAGTTTTAGAAGTTCTTTCAGAACCCTTTCTTCTGTGAAAGGACTGGGATTGACCACCTTATCCAGAGTGCTTCTGTTAATTGGATTAGGCACCTCCACCTCCTCCTCTTTTGTGAATACTGAGCAGAAGTATTCGTTCGGTATCCCTGCTTTTTCACAGCCCCTCTCTGCCCACCCGCCGTCCTTTCTATTCGGCCTCACTATCCCTCCCTTTGTCTTTCTACGCTCCCTGATGTACCTATAAAAGGTTTTATCCCTTCTTAACCGGAGTTGGCTATCTTTTCCTCAGTTTGGGCGTTTGCTATTCTGACTTCCCTCCCTGCTTCCTTCTGCCTTAACTGGTACAGTTCTCTGTCCTGCTCCTTCTGTGTTTCTTTATACTTCCTAAATGCTATCTTTTTCTCCCTAACCTTCCCCACCACCTCTTTTTTTTTTCCCCATAACTTGTTTATTAATTTTCCACAGTAATACAAAGTACAACAAAAAGGAGAAAAAAAAATTATCTCACATTAGACACAGACAATAAAGGAGAGTTACTACTGCAATCCAGCAATTACCCATTACCCCACCCCACTAACTCTTCTATATAACCTCTGCCCACAATACCCCCCCCCCCTATTAGTACCCCCCTGGATTACTCCACTCTAACCAATAGTTACAGTAACAATACGAAAACAAAAATAAACTAACAATAACATAATCTACTCAATTGTGCAGGCTGTTAATTAAGCAATAAGGCACGACAGGGTGTGTTATTGTCTACTACATCCACTCTGGGGTGGGCTAGCCCAGGCACGCAGCCAGTGCTTCCACCACCCCAGGAGTGATGTTATTAGACAATAACACACACCCTGGAGTGTCTTATTGCTATTATACAATGGCTGGTTTTAAAAATAATAATAAAAAGCTTTAACAAAAATTGTAACATTTTTATTTTTATTCTTTTTTGAACTGGAGCCATATTTTGGTAATATGAGAAAAAGTAGTCCATTAGGTGCTGCTGTTGCTTATACTGTGGGTTTCATGTAGATGTACCCCCCCCCACACACACTTGTTGTTATGTGGTGACCTATGCTCTGACATGAATCTGTGTGGTTCCCCAGCTTGTCCTGGGGCCCAGCAAAAATGTTTGTTTTTTTTTGTCTCCCCTGTGAAAACTAACAGAGTAAAAATGAAAAAATAGCAGAGCTGCCTGGAGACTTCCGGTTTCCGTGTTCGCTCCGTAACTGGACATCATCGGAATGTGTGAGTTACGGAACTGTTCTGGTTTTTATTGTTTAAGTGGTTTATTTGAATGGCTAGTGTATGTGGCTTTGGTGAGAGAGCTGCCATGGCTTCAAAAGAAAGTGTAAGTATGGAAACGCCGAGCTGCTTTTACTAGCGTGGGCATCTGAAGTGAAAGAGATGGCAGCTGTTTTTCTTTTTTGTAAACCGACAGCTTTTATGTGAATTCTAAGAGACACCCAGGCACTGAAGTTTGTGTGTGTGTGTGTGTGGGGGGGACGTGTCAGCTTCAGGGCATCGTCCGGCTTCCGCGATGTCTTGCGTTGGGAGGGAGGAATTTTACTGTGATGTGGTCATTTGTGTGCCTGGTCTTAATACAGTGATGTTATTGTGTAATATCATCACTGTGCCAGGTACACACTGACTAATCAGAATAGAGGAATTTTCCTTGCCATTGTATAATACATTAATAATAGGTTTATCTTCCATATTATATCCTCTCCAACTCATTCCCCCAGGGTACCACCCCCCTTCCCCTGATTCATCCTTTATATTTACCTCCACTTCCCTTTCAAATTCCCTATCATTTCATTCTATCCTAGCAGGCCTTTTCTCAATGTGCTCATTTCTCCAGGTGGCAACATGGCCATAAATGTTCCCCACACCTCCCAAAATTGATCCTCTCTATTTTTGTTCACATAATATAATCTTTCCAGACATAGTATTTGCAGACACATATTTTTCCATGCTTGAATAGTGGGTACTTCATTAGACACCCATGTATTTAATATGCAGTGTCTGGCCAAAATAACCAAAATTTGTATGCATCTTGGAAGGGGTCTCCAGTCCTCATCCTCTGAAACATCTACCCCAAACAGCATGATCACTGGGTTCTGATCTACCTGCCTACCCCACACCCTACCAACTTCCCTGGCTATGGCTTCCCAAAACTGTTTTAAAAACTGGGCATTCCCAGAAGCAATGCATATATGTTCCCCGCTCCACCCCGCACCTCCCACATAGAGGGGATATCTCAGGGTGGAATCTATGAACTATACTTGGAGGGCAATAGAGTTTATGTACAAACTTATAATATGATTCGTGGTATTTATTACAGACTAATAATCCTTTATAGAGTTGCAATAGTAGGCCCCAACCCTGATCTGGTATCATCCTCCCCAAATCTCTATTCCATCAGGCCCTAGTTTTACTGGTATGGTCAGGCATGCATTGCCGCCCCATCCTTGCCGCTCTTCCTATTACTCCACCCGGCCCCATCCGTGTACCAAGAACCATTGTTTCTATCTGCTCCAAGGGGGAGTTGTCTGATCGGCTTCTCACTATTGTTTTAGCGTAGTTACTTGCTTGTAAGATTCGAAACATCCCTGCCCCTAGGCATTCCCCAAGCTCGACTCCCGTCACGATCTGCACTTTTCTCCACATATCTTTTACACATTTTATACCCTTTTCCTCCCATACCAGGAAACCTTTATCTTCTAGTCCTACCAAAAATCCAGGGTTCCCCCTAATTGGTAGTAAAAGTGTATCTTCCCCAGATCTCACTCCGAACCATTTCAACAGCTGTTCCCAGCCTTCCAATGCTGACATCACTAGTGGGTTTGGGTTTGCCTGCCTACCATACGCCTTCTTATCTCCCCCTCCCAGGAAAGCCGATACTCTTACCACTCCTTCCCCTTCCTCTAAATCTAACCACCCAGCTTCTGTTGGTCTATTTACCCAGTCACCTATAAATCTATAATGCATGGCCAACGCATCATTTTTTAAAATTGGTGGATTTAATCCACCCTTGTCCCCCTCTGCCTGTAATCGATGAAGACTCACCCTTGGTCATTTCCCCCTCCATAAGAAGCCTACAAAGGCTTTATCCACCCTTTTCATATCTGCCTTGTTTAGCCCCATGGGCAGCATTTGCATCAAATACAAAATTCAAGGTAGAGTGTTAATTTTTTATAAGATTTATGCGGCCTAACCATGATACAGGCAGATTCCTCCATCTTCTTAGTTCTTTTTCTATGCTCTGTACCATTGGTCCATAATTCAGCTGGTTTAGGTCATGCCCAATTCAGATTCCCAAATATGTAAATTCCCTTTTCACCTTTTTAAGACCCCAGGCTGTGTTTTCGAATCCTCTTTCAGTTTCTCCCCACAGCATTATTTCTGATTTGTGGAGGTTTATTCTATATCCCGAGAAGGCCGCAAAATTCCCTATCAACTCTAACAATGGAGGAACTGAGTTGACCGGATCCCTAGCATATAGTAACATATCATCCGCGTATAATGTAATTTTGTGTTCCTTACCCAACTTTCCAATCACTCCTCCAATGTTCTTTGAATTTCTAATTGCAATCGCTAAAGGCTCTATAGCTAGTGCGAATAATAAAGGCGAGAGAGGGCAACCCTGCCTGGTACCCCTTTGAAGTGAGAATTTTTTTGTTAATTTCCCATTCACTAACACTCTTGCCTCAGGGGCTCTATACATACTTCTGATCCATCCGATAAATCTCTCCCCTAATCCATACATCTGGAGAACCTTCAACAAATATGCCCATTCTATACAATCAAATGCCTTCTCGGCATCCATTGTTAGAACTGCAATATTCTTTTGTCCATGTGAGGCTTTCCAAATTACATTAAGCAGCTTTCTCATATTATGATATGAGCTCCTCCCTGTGACAAAGCCTGTCTGGTCTGGGTGAACTAATTCCGGCATGAGCTGGTCCAGTCTCCTTGCCAGCACCTTAGCCAGGATTTTAGCATCGCAATTTAGTAATGAGATCAGTCGGAACGAGGAACACTCCTGCCCATCTTTCCCTGGCTTTGGTACAAAACAGATGACTGCCTCTCTAAAGGAGACTGGAAGATCCCTCCCCCCAACTTCAGAGAACACTTGATGTAGTGAATCCACCACCTGTTCTTCATTGTTTTATAAAATTCTATGGGAAGTCTGTCCGGTCCTCTGGCCTTCCCTTGCTTCAACTCCTGTATTGCTTGTCTAATTTCCAGTCGCGTGATCTCTCCCCCCAGCTGCCTCCACTGTTGATCAGTTATTTTGGGCGCCCTGACCCCCGTCAAGAATTGCTTTGCTAACTCCTCTGTCTCGGCACATTCTGTCTGATAGAGCTGTTGGTAGAATTGCTCAAATCTATCCCTAATTAAGGCCTTATCCCTCAGTATCTTTCCTTCTCTGTCTTTGATTTCTGTTATGTATGTATACAACCTTCTTCCTTTTATTAGTCTGACTAGCAGTGGGCCAGATCTGTTCCCCCATTCAAATAACCTACTTCTAACAAACAGTCCTGCCACCCTTGCCTCCCCCAATAGGAAAGCATTTAGTGCCTCCCTTGCAACTTTCAAGCTTTGCACCCTCTCCTCCGTTGCTCTTTCCACCACTACCCTCTCCAGTGCTTTCACCATCCCCTCTAATTCTACCCTAATGGCCTCCTTTTCTTTTTTATACTGTGCAACAAATTTAATTATGGCTCCTCTAATGAAGGCCTTCCCTGCTTCCCAGAATATGCCCGGGGATTCCACCGACCCTTCGTTAGTCTCCTTATAAAATTGCCACTGTTGCCCTAGGTACTCCACAAATTCTTTATTACCTAACAGGTACCTTGGGAACTTCCAGGGTGGAGGACCCTCCCTCTGCTCTTTTACCTCAAAAATCATCTGGACCATAGCATGGTCTGATAGGATAATAGGGCTATGCTCAACCTTTTGGACTCTGTCCAGCCACTGTCAGGGCATATAAATGTAGTCTGTCCTAGACCATATTTTATGTGGGTTCGAGTAAAAGGTGAACCCCTTTTCATCTGGATGCAAAGCCCTCCAACAGTCAATCATATCCATATCCAATATTCTCTCCAACCAACATTTCAGCCCTCCTCTATGCCTATTCTTTCCCTCTGAGTGATCCGGGTCCCCTTGCATAACTGCATTAAACTCCCCACCCAGAATTAACCCCTCAAATTGTTCTCGCATTAGAACATCTAGGACTTCCTGATAAAAGGCCGGGTCAAATACCAAAGGAGCATAGATAAAACCAAACATTATTTTTTCACCTGAGAGCACCCCTTATGCAAAGATATACCTTCCTACCCCCTTGTCCGTTATCACCCTTGTACAAGTGAATGGAAGTGCCTTGCCTATCAACACCGCAACCCCTCTTTTATGTGAGCTGTAGGATGATGCATAACACCACCCCACCCACCCTCTTACCAGTTTCTGGTGTTCTTGCATGGTCTGGTGCGTTTCTTGCAACAATGCCACCTGGGTGCCCTGACGGCGCAGGGCTGTCAGTGTATACTAGTCCGCTTAATTGGCAACGTGATCGCCTTCACATTCCATGGTGTGATCCCCAGTGCTTTTAACTTATTCATTTATCCACCATGCCACTCCCTTCAACCTCCATCTTACTTCCACCCCATGGAAAACATCCCACAATCCCCTCTTATCAGTAATTATTGCAATTTCTAATAACCTATTATTCTTTATGATTAATAAAAACAAAAGATATTTCCAGCACTGCAAACATATAACACATATACAAACAACAACCCCCTTTCCAGGTACACCCCCCTTCCCTCCCAAACCCCCCCAGAACATTCCCACCCATATTTAAACATTCTGCATACTATACGTCCCCCTACCATTCAACTCCAAGAACAGCCCTACTTTGAATCTTGTAGACGTTCCAGTCCCCCCATCCCTGCTTAACTATTTTTAATTAACAACAGCCCTTTATTAATCAAAATACAGCCTTCCCTCAATTATATAACAATCAGCATTTCAACTAGCATATTAACTTGGTGACAATCATCCTGCTATGAACAGCCCCCCCTCCCTGCGCAAGCAGTCATCCCAGCCTTCCTATTTTGGTATTCCAACTTAACAGGTAATTTATTTTTAACTATCCCCAAATTGTAAGTCCCCAAATTAGAGGCTTGCAAATGCCCACACAAGTTGCAGAGGCCCCGGGGGCACCGACGCTGCTCCACAAACTTACACAGCGGCAACCCACCCCCCAGACCCCCACTTACCAGCCGTGGAAGACACAACGACTCAGACGGCTTTATTGAGCTCTTCATTCAGCAGGACACCCAACTCCCGATACTCCTCCCGCCATGCGTCAGTTCAACAATTCCTGGGCCACACCTCTCTCACGAATGTGCGCACAGCCAGCCTCTTGTACGTTTGGAACATATTCTTCAGTGCTCTGCATCCCTTAATCGCCTCCATCTACGCTAATCTGATAGCTGCTTCCGAGAGGTATCACCATACAGTTATCAAACAACTGGGGGGAGTAGAAAACAGCAGGAGATTAGCGAAGTCCTTCAGAAAAAAAAAACGAACAGGTAACAGATACTCCTCCACCTCCAAACAGTCCAAGATGCTATTTCAGCCTCTGGCAATCCCTTCTCTCGTCATGAGCTTCTCTCATACGGCGTCATCCAGCTGGTCCCTCTTAACCTTTCTTCTTCAGGTCCTCTACAAATGCAGCAGCCCTCTCTGGCTCCCAAAATGAGAACATAGCTCCCTCATGCCTAATTTTAATAGTCGCTGGGTACAGCAGAATACAGTCCACTTTAAGCTCCCTGAGCTGTGCCCTTATGGGGTTAAAAGCTCTCCTCTTCTTAAGAACCCCGTTGGAGTAGTCTTGAAACAGGTATAGCCTCTCCCCCTCATACTTGACTTCTTTCAGGCTCTGGTACACCCGCAACATCTCCTCCCGATCCTGATAATTGTGGAAACGAAAGATTAATTAATGTTGCCTTAACCTGTTTCTTTATAAGCCTAATGTTAGCTGTTGACAATTGTAAGTCTCTATTCTACTCCATGACATTCTTATCTTCACTTCACAGCCTCTCCTCACTTAACCCCACTGCTGCTCTCCCCCCCCTCTTCTGTTATATCCTCTTCCCCCCTTTTTGCCACTCCCCACCAAACTCACCTTTACCTGTTCCTACCTCATCCATGCCCTCCTTAGTCCCCACCCTCCTGGCTGTGCTTGGTCCTCTCTCCACCTACTGCCACTTCTCCACCATCTGACCCCCTTCCCACACTGCTGTCTCTTGGTTCCACTGGCTCGGCTTGACTTTGACACTTTTGCCGCTATTCCGTAACTCCTCCGCCTCTATCCCCTCTCTCACGGCATCCTCATCTCGCCTGCCATCTATCGGTTCCACCAGCCCGGCTGTATTTTCCTACCTCCTACCGCTGTTGCCGTCTGCCGCTCCCCCTACACCACCTCTCTTCGCCTGCCATCTTTCAACTCCATAGGCCCGGCCTTGAGGTTGGTACCTCACCCTTTGTTGCCGTATCTCGGGCACCTCCTTTCCACTTAATCTCCTTCCCACCCTTTTGCCAGTTTTCCTTTCCTTGTAGTCTTTTCTACTGATGCCTATCCTCTTATTTTCTGCCTTCTACTATTCACGTTTTGAGTATGTTCCATGATCAAGTGCTAAAGTATATTTTGTTTACTAATGTATGTTACATTGCCATATGTATTTCTCTCTGCATTTTTTGTAGTCGTTGTCTTAATAATCTGGCTGTACTCTTTGTGTGTTGTAATTGTACCTCCCGGGTCGTGCCTGAAAACAGTCACTTGCTGACTAGCGCACTTACCCGGTTAACAAAAACTAAATAAATAAAATAAATAAATGATCTGTCTCAGGGGCTGCCACCGCTCTGTGAGCTCTCTCCAGCTTCAGTTTCCCTCTCTTCAGCTTCATGCCTAACAGATTTGGCAGAGTCTCTGCACAAAAAATATAGCATGCTTGATCCCTCTTTTCCCTCCGTGAGTCCCCGGAGTCGTAGATTAAAACGTTGGGCATAGTTTTCTTGGTAGTCATGTTGCTCCGTTAACTCCTCAAGCTCTTTCTCTAATTTTGAAACTCGCACCATCAGGGGTTCCACGTCGTCCTCAATTTTGGATATCTGTTCCTCTGCCTCCGTTACTCTGCTAGCTTGCCCTTTTAACTGTTCTACCATATTCTGCAGACGGCTTTCAATTTTTTGCTCCAATTTGCTCCATTTACTTTCTAACGCCTCCAGGACTGGTTCCAATTCTTCGAGGATCAAGACCACCATTTCTGTTGCTGAAAATGAGATCAGGCCCACAGCCTCCGGAGCCTTCACTGCTGCTCATTTTCCCTGACCTTTGGATGCTAACCGATGTCTCTTTCCCGGAGCTGGTATTAAATATTCCTCCATGATATAATCACCTTTTCCCCTACTGTCTTTCTGCTGATCTTTTTCCACTTGGATGTTGCTAAATATAAGTTTTATTTATAGCAGGGATGGGAGCTGCGGGAATCCACATCTTTAAAGATGGCTGCTCATTAGCGCCCCCCCCCGCCACCTCTTTTGAGAACCATAGTGGCTTTTTCTTTTGTTTTGATTTATTTGCTTCACACAAAGGCTTGTTGCCTCTGTGATGGCAGTTTTGATGTTTCCCCATTGTTGCTCCACCCTTCCTTCTAGCCTGTTTGCTAGTGCTTTTCTAAGGCACTCTCCCGTCTTGTGAAAGTCAGCCCTCCTGAAGTCCAGTACCCTCATTTTTGTATGGCTTGACTCTGTAGCTGAGTTTATCATGAACCACACTGTTTGGTGGTCACTTGTTCCCAGATGGCTACCCACTTCTAGATCTGAGATCCTCTTGCTGTCCCCATTTGAGAGTATGAGGTCTAAGATTGCTCCCTCATGAGTTGGTTCCAAAACTAGCTGTCTGAGGCATGCCACCTGTAGGGCATCGAGAATGGCCCTGCTCTTGGATGTGGCTGCAGCAAAGGTGCTCCAGTTAACATCTGGCATATTCAGGTCCCCCATCAACAGTATCTCCTCTTTCTCTGCCATCCAAAGGATGCCGTCTGTCATATCCTTGTCCATTCCCTCTTCCTGACATGGGGGTCTGTATACAACCTCTGTGTGGATTGTGGTGCTATGAGAAGAATCCTGCACCCCACACCCTTGCCCAAAATACATTCAAAGGAGTTGGTGGTTCCCACTGGTACCTCCATCAGGTTCAGTTCTGATCTAAAACAAATGGCCACAGCCCCACCCCTACGGTCCATCCTCAGGCAGTGTATCACCGATTACCCAGCCGGAATTGCTGATGCCAAAATGGGACCAGCATTTTCATCCTGCCAGATCTTGGTGATGCATGCCAGGTCAGATGATCCAACAAGATCCGCTACTATAGCGGTCTTGTTTTTAATAGACCTTGAATTGCATAACACCACCCAAGTAGGATGAGCAACCGAGGAAGACCGAGTTATCTGCCTGCTATAAGCAGAGCCCTTGGGTATGGGGACCAGACAGGGAGGACCCCTTTCCTGGACCCATTTCGCCCCAGGGCATCTGCTTGTCACCACTGTCCCAATCCGCCCACTCCTTTCCATTCCCCCACCAGGTCGAGCACCCGCCCTCGACCTCCTAACATAGGCCAGGAGAGCAATCAACAGTTTATACACAAAGTCAGTTTAATCAGTTAAACAGAGCACTCTCACTGCCCGCCAAAGTTCAAAGTGCTAGAAAAAGAAGAGTCTGACCATCCCCAATGAGTCAATAAAAGCCAATTTCTGATCTTCACATAAGCTTCTCTGGCACAGCTATCCCTCCAGGGATCCTGGAAATCTCTCTTTGAACCAGGCCACTCGACTGCTTGGCCATTCCCCAAGGAGTTGCCACTAAACGCACTTGGCCACGCACAAGTCCTCAGATGCATGCAGCCTACGTTTGATGTAGACTGCTTATCAGAATAGCTCAGGGCGCATTTATGTTTGATGCAGGCACCGTGCATCATTTTAAAGTGATTTAGAGAGCTGTGCCATAACAAATGGGAGTAGTAAACTGTAGGAGTTGTGATTCAATCTTCCACCATTCAAACTGCCAAAAAGTGCTGTTTTCCATGAAAAAAATTCTTTTATTTCTGTGCTGTGCTTCATTTGCATAGCCTGCCCCTTTTTTTTTCAGTACTGCAACCCCAAGTGTGACATCATACAAGAGAAACAAAGTTTATAAGCGCTGTTTTGAAACAGAGACCTCTGTTGTTTCATCTTGATATTGCAGACATCTACTCTACCGACATAGGAGACTTCATCTCTCAGTAAAGAACTCATGTCAGTTAAATACTATATGCACAACACCTTGTTTGGAAAATAAACATATGAGAGCTTTTATTGTTGAAGTCACTACAGAGATATGAGACTACACCTCACAGTAAGGGAATTGGAAAAAAAAATTCTTATTGTACCCACAATGCCTTTCTAGGTGCATCTACATATTAGGTGCAGTCACCACCACCAAAATAAGGGACTGCACTTCTGAGTAACTAATATTTACAGCAACATGATAATTTACCCAGAATTCCTTGTGCTGCATGTAAAACACTGACAGTTCTCTTGCATTATATCATTCTGGGGGTGTGGCCACACAGAGAAAACTGGAGGACACAGTTCTGATAAAACATAAATAAAAATGACTACGATGGATTTTTTTACATAACAAATTGCAGTTTTAACATCTGAAGCATTGGCGGCAATGACATCCTATGTGAAAAATTTATCTGAGAAAGCTTGCAAAATCACTTTAAGGGATTTTGAGAATCGGGCCCATACTGTTTACTGTCCTGGAGTCCATTGCTCTCCAGGTAGTTCACTAGATCCTCTTTGACTAGTGTCTCAATCAGTTTACTCACAATAGAGGTAAGACTGACAGGTCTGTAGCTACCCAGTTGCTCCTTGTCCCCAACCTCTTATGGAACAGCACTACGGGCCAGATATTCAGAACTTTGCCCTTGGGATATGTTAATACTGCCTGGTGGGCAAACTTAGCCTGGAGCACAAAGCAAGCTATATTCAAAAGGAATAGCCCAGGGCAAACAGCCTCTGAATATAGCATGGTAAAGAGGCTGTGCAAAGTGGGCTGGGAGTGCAGGGCAAACGTAGCCCTAGAATATGACAGCACTGAATATAGCAACCAGGAAGTGCAAACCGCAACAACAACACAGTGCACAGCGACGTGAGTGAAGGTGGAGATGAACTATGTGGCCAATGTGTGTGCCGGCTGATGCGTGGACCCAGTAGAGCAGCAGGCTGTTACAGATGTGAAAGAACAGCGATTAAAACTATATAAACATCCCCGAACCGTTAGCGCCATGCTAACACATTAGCGCGGAGCTAAGCTGTTAGCCTGGTGCTAACATGTTTGCCCGGTGCTAAGATTTGCCATATTCAAAAGTGACATGCAAATGAGCCTACTTCAATCAATCAATCAATCAATCAAGTCTTTATTTATCCAGGCGAACATCGTTGAGCAGAGCTCATTTGCAAGATGGACCTGGTTAGGTCAAGGGTCAGTTACATAAAAATATAATACAATTCAAGGAACACAACACAATGAAGGAACAGATTATATGTGATATAATGGCATAAAGGACACCAACACATGGATATAGGTGATGAAGGAGTGGGGAATGTGACAGGGAGGAATCATAAGGCACTATATGATGACATGATAAAAAAAAAAAAAAAATGAGAAGAAAGGTAGGAATGCAGGACCTGGAAATTAGTGGAGAGCGTCAGTGGAAGGGATGGACTAGGAGATGAAGAGGATTATTCTCTACCACTGTTGAAAACAGTTACATGTTTCTTTGATAAGCCTGGAGTACAGGGGTTTGAAGGATGTAATGGATATAGGTTTGCTCACTTTCAGTATTTTCTGCATATTGTTCCATAGGGAGGATAGCACAAAACTAATGGCAGATCTACCAAAGTGAGAACTGAGTTTGGGCACTTTGAGCATGATGAAATTGTAGCTTTTTAGGGCATATTTACTTGAAGTGATTTGCGTGAAGCAGTCCGAGACATATTTTGGTAACTTCTTGGATATGGCTCTGAAGATCCATAATGTAGCGTTTCTGTCCCTTCTGAACTGAAGCGAGGTCCATCCAACTGCAGCATAAAGGGAGCAATGGTGGGTGTTGTAGGTAGTCTCTGGGCGAACAGCCAGATTAGCATCTCATCATACCCTGATTTGCATGCAGTTTGCCCTGCATTACTGCAGGGTCCCACAGCTCCACCTGTAGGTCAGTCTGGAAGTATAGGGGCTGGCCAGGTCTGGCCGTAGCTCCACCTGTAGGTCAGTCTGACAGTGCATGATGGTTGCTGTATGCTACATGTATGCAGTACAGCATAGCATTGTGTGCCCCAAGGGAGAACACAGCATAGGCACAGGCAGTGGTGGTGCTGTATGCAACCGTCACACTGTAGGCCAAACTACAGTGCACAGCAGACACTACAGTAGCAAGGGGGCCGGTAGTGTGAGGGACACAGCAATGCCTATCGTATGTAGGGCAGTGATGACCACTGCACTGTACAGAATGACAGGCCCAGCATGCAGGTGATTACTGACGGTGGACAGTACTGTTTCGTCGTTGTGTGTTCCACAGATGCTGCACCTGTGGCATGGGCTGCTCACAGTGACATTTGTATGGCTGTCTGTGTGTGCTGTGGCTTCTGTACAGTTGTGCGCTATGTGGCTGGGGGGGGCATGTATGCTCCGAAAGGCACTCAGGTGGTGGGGTATTCCCACTACTGGCCCATGTGCACTGCATGATGTGTCCCAGCCATGTGGCCACACCTGGGCTGTGGTGAGGTCTGGCCAACCGTACACCCTCCCCTCAATGGCCGCCATGCCCACAGTGCTGCATGTGTGTGTGCTGGCATCTGTTGGTCACAACAGACTTATGGTCTGCAGGTGTGTGCTGTATGGCCACACTACCTAGCTGTCCTCTGTGGGTTGGATACCCCCCTTACTGTCTGTGCTTGGCTGGGACCGGTGGCAGCTGTTGGCATCATGGTGGCGCCAGCAGTGAGCAGCATGTGTCCTCCATGTCAGGCATTTTCTAAGTGTCATGCTTTTATGTTAGGGTCGCGCAAGGCGCGCTAATCCCACGCAAACACCGCGCTATGCACCAATGACATGTATAGCTGTTTGCCCAGGGTTAAGACCAGCTTTTTCTGGGTGGTAATTTGTTCCTCGCTAAGGGTCGCGCTATGTCGCACTAAACACCTTAGTGTGGCGCTAGTCGCTGAATATCTCATAGCACCTGTATTCATGTTCACCTTGCTTATAATTATGGTTTGCTCAGCGCTAATGCACTTTGCCCGTGCTATGTGGCCTTTTGAATATGGCAGTCCCACGCTAATCCTGCGCTAAATCCGCGCAAACTGTTTGCGGACCGCATAAAGCTTTGAATATCTGGCCCTACATCTGTTAATCTCCAGCCTTTCAGAACTACCCTTGTCTGAGTTGAGCTATTGAAAAGCCCCACCAGGGGTTCAGTTAGTTTTGTTGCCAATTCCTTGTGCACCCTCAGATGCATCCCATCTGGCCCTGGGGTGTTATATATCTTTAGGGCTACTAGCCCTTTCCAAACCCTTTCACCAGTAAATATCTGCTGCTTCATCTCGAGAATCCCCCGTACAGCTGTCTTACTGCCACTGTCTGCTTATTTTAGTTAATACGTATTTTAATACTTTTGTCCTGATTTATGTTTATCTCTGTACAGCATTCAGAACTTCTTTTGGATTGGGCACTTTATAAATAAACTTTGCCTTGCCATGCTTTGCCCCCATCTAGTACTCTGCCCTCGGTTTCTCACCTTGCACTTTTTGGCATTGCATTTCAACTGCCAAACCTTTAACCGCCTTTCTAGTTTTGCAAGTCTCTCTGCATCTCTCTAACCCCCTCCTCGATGTGTACCCTGCCTCAGAGCTTACTGTTGTCTGCAGAGACACTAACATATTGAAAAGGACTAGACCCAGGACCAATCTTTGTAGCACCCCTATCTTCTGATTTGACTCTGCTAACCACAATCCTGGGCTGTCTCTATTCCAACCAGTTTCTTACCCCACGTCTGTATCTTGCACTGTACCCAGATCCTCTAGCTCATCAGCAACCTTTTGTTAGGCACCAGGTTGAAAGCCTTATTGAAATCAAAGTAGAGTAAATCCACAGCGTGGCCCTTATCCACTACCCTCATCACCCAGTCAAAGAATACTGTCAAGTTGGTCTGACAAGGCCTTCCTGCCATGAATCTGTGCTGTTTACTATCTTGGAGTCCATTGCTCTCCAAGTAGTTTACGAGGTCCTCTTTAACTAGTGTCTCCATCAGTTTACCCACAGTAGAGGTAAGATTGACAGGTCTGTAGTTACCTGGTTGCTCCTTGATCCCCCCTTATGATGAGGGACTGTATCTGTTACCCTCCAGTCTTTTGGAAGTACTTCTGTTCGAACTGAGCTATTGAATAGCCCCACCAGAGTTTCAGTTAGTTCTGCTGCCAATTCCTTGAGCATCCTTGGATTTATCCCAGCTGGCCCTGGGACCTTAGCTGTCGTAAGGGCTGCAAGCCCTTAATCCAAACCCTTTTACTGGTAAATGCTTGCTACCTCATCTCAAGGATCCCCCTTACAGCTGTCTTAAAGAGCAGGTGCTTAGTAAGGTGCATATTCTAAAGAATGAAGGTTTGGGGACATTAGACGCCTCTGCAATCATTCAGTTTGCTTTTATTTGTTTATTTACTTACTTTTCCATCTGTGTATTTGTATTTTGCCAATTGCTAGTGAAAAAAAGAGTCCAGAGGAGTCCCTGTGTGATGATGTCATAAAATCCTTACTGGCAGGGCTGCCAATGTAGTCCCCTGGCGCACAATAGTCTATGCAAGTGTGTACAAACATAGCCTGCAGCTACCACCATGGTCTTCCAGACTGACCTACAGGTGGAGCTGTAAGCAGACCCAGCCTGCCCCTGTATTTCCAGACTGACCTACAGGTGGCGCTGTGAGCAGACCCAGCCTGCCTCTGTACTTTCAAACTGACCCTACAGGTGGAGATGTGGGACCCTGTAATAACACTGCACAATATGCATGCAAATTAGGCCATAATGAGATGCTAATATGGATGTTTGCCCAACCAACTGCCTAAGTAGGCTCATTTGCAAGTCACTTTTGAATATAGCAAATGTTTGCCCTGGGCAAATGTCCTAGCGTTGGGCAAATGTGTTAGCCCTGTACAAACGCTGTGCAAATGTATTTGTGCTGTGCAAACCTGTCTGAACCATAACACAGTTCTGGTTTATTTAGTCTGTACTGTTGTTTTGTTGCTTGAAGCTTTAGTGCATCCACTTATTTGCTAGCACACTCATTGGCCATGTAGTTCACCTTTACCTTCCTCCATGTCTATGTGCACTGGGCTGCTGTTTTGGTTTGCACTTCATGGTTTCTATATTCAGAGCTGTCTTATTTGCTGGGTTATTATTGCACTGCACTCCCAGCCCTGTTTGCATGGCTTCATTTGCTCGCTATATTCAGCTGCTTTAGCCCCGGGGCTATTTCTTTGAATATAGCATGCAAATGGTTCTGGGCTAATTTTTTATTTTTTTTATATTTTTATTAGGCTTTCATGCAAGAAACCAGCTCACACAAACATAGATACATAAGAGGTTCCATCACAATATGATTTTCATGTACATGTACAAGATAATGTAAAACGAAGGACGGGATGAGGAACCCCTCCTAATATACTCTCCACATTGGAGGAAATACAGCATAAAATTTCCTAAATCGTGGCATTTAGCATGCAGCTTCAGAAGTGTCTCAGAGGAGTGCCCGGTCCCTCTAGCAAACCACTCTAGCCGGGCGCGAGTCAAATAACCCACCATCCTCTGAAAGTAAATCTCCATTATTTATTTAATAGCCCCAAAATCCTTAGCATAAGATAACTTGTTACAACTTTTGGATTTAAAATTCTAACATATAGGATCAACTGCCTGATGTCATAGGTCTAGTGATAAAACAGTGCTCACAACTAGATAGAGGAGAAATACACACATAAACATTAGAATACACACCATCCTCTCTCTCTTCTAAATGCATCCAGGCATCCCAGTACTGATAAAATCTACCAGGTCCACGAGTTCTCAACAAAAAATATGGGCTGTCGCCTGAAACTCAGGAAGGGAAAAAATCAGAAGGGCAACCTCAGGGAGATATCTCATAAAAAGTATCAGCATGTCACCCCGTCTGGGAATCAGGTCTCGTTCCTTAATAGTTTAACCTCCCATCTGATCTACCTCATGGCCCTTAGTAATATCCAAATATAAGGATCAGCCCTTCTCCATGTTATTAGGCCCCAGCTGAATAACAACTCCAGCCTAACTAAGAAAAAACATACAGTACATGGGCTAAATCTCAAGGGAGACAAAAGAAAATCAGTACATTACAAAGTTACAAATCTAGGCAGTCAGTCTCCTTCAACTTCCATTTCTGCAGCCTCCTATTCCAAGATTGGTAAAATCTTCGCAGCTTCCTCCGGGGACCCAGACATATATGTTTTGCCCTGCCAAACGATTCTGAGTCGAGCAGGTAATATCAACTGATGTGGAACCTTTAGACTACGGAGTCGACACCTCACCCCATCATAAGCCTTGCGTCTCTGCCGTGTGCCTTAGCAGAAATCAGGGAACACCATAAACTCCGCATCGCCATATTTCAGCCTTCGCTTTCTCCTGGCCTCCTGTAGCACCCGGTCCCGATCTCCAGTGCCTGAGCATACCACCACCATAGTTTGCGGCGTGGTCTGCATTGCCGCTCCTCTGCGCAGGGTAATCCTGTAGGCCCTTTCCAACGATAATGGTGGACCTTCTTCGTCCAGCCCCAGCAGACCTGGCAAAAAGGTGCGCATAAACCCCAGCGGGTCATCTCCTTCAGCAGCCTTGGGTAAGCCTAACTAGATTTCTGTTGCGGATCTGATTCTCCACACTGTCTAATCTTTGCCTTAGCCAGATATTGTCCTTTATTAACTTTGTTGAGATGTCAATGGTTTTATTAAGGTTGGTATCCATTTTATTAAGTCTTTGGTCTGTGAGATCCATTTTAGTCTCAAGCTCCGCTACCTGAGGGATTAGGGCATGGAACTTCCTGTCGAGTTCCTGCACAGAGTTGACCAGTTTTAGCAGAGTTGCATTTACTGTAGCCAGCGTCATTTCTCCCGGGTCCACCACAGCAGAGGACCCTTCTAAAGCATTTCTAGTAGGCCCCTCATCCCGTTTACTCCTCTGGGTAAAATACTCGGCAGGGGCAGTCGCGTTGCCTTTGGTTTTCCCCATGTGTCCACCTTGTAGGCTGCTCAATCAAATGGAGATGTCAGAGGCAGACAAAAACACCAAAAGAAGTAACTTTTAAGTAGTTTTAATTAAAAGTTTGTGGGAGCTCTGAATATGTGCTGCCTTCTGATGAGCTGCTCAGCAGTGCCTCCTCTGGGCTAATTTAGCACATTGTGCAGTGCTAATTTTGGCCTGGGGCTAAGTTTTGAATATCTGGCCCCACATGTTATCAAAAATCACATATTTCTACTAAATATGTAATATTTTCGTGGCAGGAAGTGTTATTTCTCCATACAAATCAGAAAACAGATTTGTAGTTTCTCATTGAAATACACTGGCAGCCTTGCTAGCAAGGATTTTATGACATCATCACAAAGGGACACCATTGGACTCTTTTTTTCCCCTAGCAATTGGCAAATTACAAATACAAAGATGGAAAAGTAAGTAAATAAACACATACAAGCAAACTGAATGCTTGCAGAGGCATCTAAAGGTCCCAAACCTTCATTCTTCAAGATATGCACCCTTACTAAGCACCTGCTCTTTAAGCATTTGTCTCAGTTCCTTGTGTACCAGGACTGAGACACTCATTAAAACACCAAATATAAACACAAAATACTTGAAAAATAGGCCGGAGAACCAGAAAAAAAATAGTGTAAATGAAAAATGCTAGAGATGACTTTATTAGCATGTATATTCAGCACTTTTGACTGTTTGCAAAGTGTTTGTAAACTTGAACTGTAGTGACTTGCAAGTTAACAGGTGCTACTAGAATGTAGGGGGGCCTTTTATAATTCAAATGTCCTCTATGAATTTTTAAATCTCCACTATTTATTCTTTTAAGTTGTTTATGAGGTGCCTCTGCAAATTCTGTAAGTCCTTTCTTGGCGCCAGCTGAAACGCTTGCAGGGCAGTCACCTCACAAAGGACTCTAATCAGCCTGTAAACAAAAATGCACTGTCTATAAACAAACACAGAAGCTTTTCTCGGTTTGGCTATTTAAAGCATTCTCATTTTTAGAACAGTGTGTCCCTATAGCGATGCCCAGGCAGACAAGAGCCAAGCAGTGCAGCTTTACTAGGGGACAATAAACAAACTTGCAGGACAGATTCAGTTTTACCTGTGCTCTTGAATCTACTGGTCGACAGAGGCTTCCACTTCACAGGTGGAGGCAAGCAAAACAAATGTAGGAGAACAGCAGTGTTGCTAGGGGCTGAAATTACCAACTCCCCTTGCTTTTTTCTGCTGTTTGTAAAACTAGGTAATTCTTTCTTTCTGCTCTTTAAAAAATGAGGCAAACTAAAAGAAAAAGGCAGGACATACGAATTAGGGCCAAAATGGACTGTGCTGTTTAAAGGGGGAGCCTTACTCAAAATATAAATTTTTACACGGCAGCTACGTGATGCTGCGATCGTGTGATGCTGCGATCGTGTGCAGGATCACAAAGGATCGCTAGCGGGGGGTTGCCATCGCACAAAGGGGAGGGTTTAAACATGTACCTATTAACATTATATCCCACAAATACAGTGGAGACCTGGCATTTTAATAGTATGGTAGCAAGAATACCCACAGGGAACTCGGGGACAGAGAGAGCTAAGGTGAAAGGAGAAGAAATATACAGGAAAGAAGGTTAAAGGCTGTAGGTGGCCATCCTACAGGGGAAATTAAAGGATAGAATAGGCGAGGTGCTGTTGTGCAACAGACTGAAGTAAGAGAGACACTCTGCTCAATCCCAAACGAGGGGGGACCCAATGCTTCCACAATGCCATAAGCTGAACCCACAGCAATCCTGTTTAGCCTTCCCCCCTCCAGCTTCAGGCTGTATCCCCTAGTTGTCTTGTTCCCACTGAGGCTGCAGAGGCCCTCTGTGCTCACCCTGTTTTTATCTTTACGGTACTTGAAGGTCTCAATCATGTTTGCCCCTACCATTCTGTATTCAAGAGAGTACATATTGCACTTCTTGAGCCTCTCCTTGTAAGTGTTGCTTGCTGGCTCTGGAGCAGCTTGGTTGCTCTTCTCTGGACCGTTTCCAGCAAGCTGATATCCTTCGTAACGTAAGGGCACCAATACTGTACACTTTACTCATGGTGCGTTTTCACTAGGGACCTGTACAGCAGCAGAATGACCTCTGCCTTCCTGCTGGTAATTCCCCAGGCTATGCAACCCGGCATCTGATTTGCTTTGGCTGCTACTCACCTTCAGTGTGCCAAATGTTTCAGATCATTAGAGGCAATTACTCCCAAGTCCTTTTCTTCCTCTGACCTGGTTACCTGCACACAATCCAACCAGAATTTGGTCCCTGGGTTTTTTGCCCCAAGTGTATAACCTTGCACTTTTTAGCATTGAATCCCAGTTGCCAAATGCCAGACCACCTCTCTAGCCTAGCCAGGTCTTCCCTGAGTTCCTGTCTCCCCTCCTGCATGTCCACCCTCCCACAGAACTTTGTGTCATCCATGAACAGGCAGATTTTACTCTTGATCCCATCCATGATGTCGCTGATGAAGCTGTTAAACAACACCGGACCGAGCACCAAGCCCTGTGGGACCCCACTTGTCACAGGCCTAGCTTTTGAGACCCCCCCCCCAACTTCCACTTTTTGGCTTCTGTCCTGCAGCCAGCCTCTGACCCACCAACAAGCTTAGCCCCTGCCCCCAGATCTTCCAGCTTTCTGACCACTCTCCTATGAGGCAGAGTTGAAGGCTTTGCTGAAGTCCAGATACAGGACATCAACCATTTGACCATTGTCCATTATCCTGGTGACCCAGTCAAAGAAGTCAATTAGGCTAATCTTGTAGGATCTCCCCGACACAAGTCCATGCTGCCTCATATCCAGGAGCCCATTGTCCTCCAGAAAGTTCACCAATCTCTCTTTCAGGATTGTCTCCGGCAGCTTGCCCACTATTGTGATTGGGTTGACTGGCCTATAGTTCCTTGGCTCATCTCGTAGCCCGCTTTTATGGAGAGGCACCATATATGCAGTTCTCTAGTGCCAGGGCACATTCCATGACTCCAGAGAGGTGTTAAACAGGTCTGCCAAGGGACTGTCCAGTACCTCCATCAGTTCCCTTAGGTCTCTTGGGTGCATGCCATCTGCCCTGGGATTTAGCCACCTTCAGGTCCTTTAGACCCTTAGGCCTTTAAGTACCCTGTCAGTTTGTAGTATGCCATCCACCACTTCCCTGCTGTCAGTCCCCACCCCCCTGCTCCCTTGTGGTACTGGTCTGCCCTTTTACATCTGTCCAACTCCCCTCTTTTTTTTAATTTGACAGTCTCATCCTTTATGTTTCTCTTTTCCCTTATATGTCAGAAAAAGTCTTTCTCACCTGTTTTTAACCCCTGTACTAAATGTACTACCATTGTAGCCTTTGCCACTCTAAATGCTCTGTTCACCTCCCTCGATTTAGCATAGTAATACTCCCTATCCTCCTCCTGAGTATTTTTGTGTTACCAGAAAGCTGTCTTGTCCCCCACTGCTTTTGCCACTTGTCTTCCTGGATCTCAGTAAAGCCTTCGACACAGTCGATCATGCTTTACTTCTCGACACGCTAAACTGGCATGGCATCTCTGACCCTGTGCTGCCATGGTTCAATAGCTACCTGACTGATAGACTACAACAGATGAAAGTGGATGGTTCACTCTCCCCGTCCCTTTCTCTCATGAGGGGAGTACCCCAAGGCTCGATCCTTGGACCTCTCCTGTTCATGTTATATATCAATACTATTGGAAATAACATCAGTAAAGCAAAACTACACCTGTTCATGGATGACACAGTGATATATAGATATATATATCTTCAGACCTTCAGTAGCCGCAGCCCGCATGGAACTCCAGTCTGAATTTGATCTTCTCCAACTCAGCCTTGCACAGTCAAAACATCTCTTAAATGCCAAAAAAAACAAAAGGCAAGTACTTGTATTCCAATCTTCTGACTGTTATCGCAGATGCACTAGTATCCATGCCCCCAATCAAGACTTTCTTTGATGACGAACTCGAGGTAGTCAACAAATTTAAATACCTAAGTTGTGATTTAGATCACCACCTAACGTTCTCTGCTCACATCGTCTCCCTTGCGAAACAACTGTGGCAAAGACTTGACTTCTTCTACAGGAACAAATCCTTTTTTACCACTGAAGCCAGGCTATGACTGGTCCAAACAACTTTCATCCCACTCCTTGACTATGCTGATATATTATATGATCGATGCTTGGACTCCCTGCTACACCAGTTGAGCACACACTACCATAGAGTGATACGATTCATTTCTAATGCCCACCGTCGCACACATCACTGCGATCTACATGCCTTCTTGGGTTGGACTTCATTATCTACTAGATATCTCATCCATATAACCCCAGCCTTGCACTTATGTCCTGGGCCTATTTTGCCCTATGTACTGTGTATAACTGTATAACTTTGATATATGTCCTCTGTTGTGTACAGCTGTTACTACTGTGCTAATTTACCTTGTCTGCTGCTTCTTGTCACAAAAGTTGTTATTTGATACTATAATATCCTAAGCATTCAATGTGCGCTGCTTGTATATTCATGCAATCGTGTATCCTTATGTTGCTTTTTATTTGCTTCTGTTAACTGTTCACTTAATAACCTCCGTGTTATCATATCTATGTGTACCCCCCCAGGTTGCACCAGGAGACGAGCGTCTTGTTGCTCAGTGTGCCTTTCCTGGTGAAACGATTGCAATAAATTAATTAAATAAATAAATCCACTCTCTCACGTGGCTCTACAAAGCTCTTCTGTCAAAGCTCCTCCCCCATATAACTGATCTCTTTTGGTATACTGCCTGCTTATACCCCTTACATAGTAATTCTTACATCATGTTAGATGTCCCATGTACCCAATCCCGCTTCAGAGGAATGGCTAAAAGGCATGCTCTTCCAGCTGCTTGGAATAAAGCCCAATCCAGCCTCAAACTTCAAAACCTAATTACCCTATACAGCTTCAAAAACTGGTCATCATCAAATTAGGTGACTCCTGTGCATATCACTGCCTAAGTGTCAAACACCACACCCTTCACTACTTGCATAAGTGCAGACACTCTCTTCCCCAGTTCTCCTTCCCTTTACCATCACCCTTACTGGCCTACCTTTCCTAACTTCCCTCATCTCCCTCTGCACCATCCTCAACTACCTTGCCCTTGCCTACCTACCTAGTCCCAAATCCACTCACTTTCCTTTTCCCTTCCTTGTCAAATGCCTCCCTTCTGAGACTGTAAACAGATAACATGTCAAATACCCTCTGTTGCTTCATGATGTAATCCTGTATAATACAAATTATGTTATCTGGCTGCCCAGTGATTTACCATGTATTATACTATTTGCCAGCAGATTAGGCCTTACGGTCTATCGAGTCTGCTCGAACCTCAGATCCCTAGTTGGGTGCCGAGGCCCTCCCCCCCTTGTGTTCCAGAAACCCCTATCATCCATCCCCAACCCCCTGGGATGGGCCATCATCTGATACATCCACTTTCTGTGTCTGTCCCACCCTCTCTTGAAGCCCTCCACTGTGGATCTCTGAACCAGCTAGCCAGGCAGTGCATTCCAAGGGTCCACCACCCTCTCAGTGAAAAACCTTCTCCTCTTTTCCCCCCTCACCCTTCCACCTTCCAACTTCAAACCATGCCCTCTGGTGATACCTCCCTGCTTTAGTCTAAAGATCCCCTCCATGTTTACCCTATTTATTCCCTTGAGGTACTTGAAGACCTCAATCATGTTCCCCCTGTCTCTCCTCTCCTCTAGTGAAAACAGGCCGAGCTCCTCAAGTCTGTCCTCATACGTCAAATCCCCTAGCCCTCGTATCATCTTAGTTGCCCTCCTCTGTACCCTCTCCAGGAGCTGTATGTCCCTCTTCAAGTGTGGTCTCCAGTACTGTACACAGTACTCAAGGTGTGGTCTAACCAGTCCATTGTACAGCAGCAGAATCACTTCCTTGCTCCTAGAGGTGATCCTCCTTACAATGCATCCCAACATCCTGTTTGCCTTGCTAGCAACTCTCCTGCACTGCTCAGAGTTATTCATACATGCATCCACCATGACCCCTAGGTCTTTTTCCCCTGTTGAGGCCTCCAGCACCTCCCCACCCAGGGTGTACCTGTGTTTAGGGTTTCCCCGCCCAAGATGTAACACCTTGCACTTGGTGATATTGAAATTTAATTTCCGTGTGTGAGCCCAGCTTCCAGGGTGTCCAGGTCCCTTGCAGGGCCAACCTCTTCTCCCTCAACTACTGCTCCCATCTTGGAGTCATCAGCAAAGAGACTCATTTCACACCCTATACCCTCCTGATGTCCGAATGTATGCATTAAACAGGATCAGACCCAGGACCGAGTCCCTGTACCTCACTACAAACCTCTCTAGGGTTCAAGAGCTCCCACAGACCACTACTCTCTGGGTGTGTCCAGCTAGCCAGTTTTCAATCCATCTGACCATCAAAGGGCCTACTCTCAACCCCATCAGTTTCTCCACCAGACCATTGTGGGGGACAGAGTCAAATGCCTTGCTGAAGTCCAAGAATAATACATCCACAGGCTTTCCCTGTCCAGTTCTGATGTTACCCATTCAGAGAACTCCACAAGATTGGTTTGACATGATCTACCTGGCACAAACCCATGTTGCCAACTATCCAGACCTCCCACCTCCTCCAAGTACACCCCCAATCATTCCTTTAGTATACTGTCCATTAATTTTCCCACCACCGAGGTCAAACTGATGGGTCTATAGTTACCTGGTACTTCCCTCGAACCCCCTTTATGGATTGGCACCACATGTGCCTCTCGCCAATCCCTAGGTACCCTACCTGTCTCAAGTGACCTGTTGAAGAGCTCCGCTAGGTGCAGCCAGTATGTGCCAATTCCCATAGTACTCGGATGAATGCCATCCGCCCAGGAGATTTGTCTTCTTTAGGGCCTTGAGGGCTAACCACACTCGTTTTTGGGAGACAGCATCATCCGTCCTCCACCTTACTGGCCTTTTATCCTTATCCTGATGTGACACCCTGGGGTACTCTCCTCCCTCTTGCTCCATTTCTGTTGCTCCCTGATCCCACTCACTGACGCCTTCTATCCCCATCATGCCTTGCTTTGTAGATATCCCATCCCCCTTCCTAGTGAACACAGAGGCAAAGTACTTGTTAAATACCTCTGCCTGGTCCCTCGCCTCTTCCACCCACCCTCCTTCTGATCTCAATCTGCTGAGATGGCCTTTAGTTTTTCTCCGCTGCCCAATGTACCAGAAGAACCCCTTTCCCTCTCCATGTATCCCCTGTGCCAGCCACTGCTCTTTACTGACTTTGCTCCCTCACCATCCCGGTGACTTTTCTAGATGCAAGATGGTACATTTCCTTATCCCTATCCCTCTTGTTGTTTTATATTTTTGTAGGCCTTTCTTTTCTCTGACCGCTCCTGAACCTCACTGGACCACCAGCATGGTTTATGACCTTGCTCCCTTACGTTTCACCTTTAGCGCAGGTCCTGACTGCTTCATGAAGTCCCCTTGCATGACCTCCCATCTCCTTTCCACACTTGTCATTGATGTAATCCCTTCAAGTGATCCTGAGAATATTTCCCATGCCCACAAAGTCTGTCCTCAAGTCCACTGCCAGTGTCCTAGATCTCCCCTCCCCCATGCTTATTTGAAACCAGACAGTATTGTGGTCGCTCCCAGTCAGGGATCCTCTACAACCAGGTCCCTTACCAGATCCCCATCTGCCAGAACCACATCCAGGACATGCCCTTCCTTGTGGGCTCCATCACATGCTGTGTTAAGAACACATCCTGGAAGCCGTCCAGCAGCCTCTGCTCCTTGGCCACCTTAGAGGACATGGTTCCCAGTTTGTACCTGGCATATTAAGGTCCCCCATCAACACCACTCCTTCCCCTTTTGGTCCACACTGGGCAATGATGTTGTCTAGCAAACCATCCTCCAGAACATCACCCATCCCGTGGGGCCTATATACTACACCCAGGTTGACCTTATCTCCTGCTGGGGATCGTAAGGTGACCCATAAGGCCTCCACATTTCCCTCTGCCTCTTCTACCCTAGCAATTTCTATGTCATCTCCACCCCTCTGCCCTCCTTTCTATCCTTTCTAAGCATAGTGTACCCCCGCACGGTTAGGTCCCAGTCATGGTTTTTGTTGGCCCACGTCTCCGTGACCGCCGCCACATCCACCCCCCCTCCGAACAGCATGGCCTGGAACTCTGGCAACTTGTTTCCCAAGCTCCTGGCATTTACTAACACCAACCCCCAACCCTTATCCCCTTTGTCTAACCCCACCCAGGTTCCTTATACTTCCATCCTCCTCTGCTCCTCCTGAAACCTCCACCCCAGTCTGTTTCCTCCCCTTGGGTTTGAAGGCTACCCTCATCTGGAGGAGAGGCTTCTGTCAGCCCCTCCCTTATCCCTCCCCCACAAGTTTAAACCCACCTTTCTTGACTGTAGTCAGCCATCCCTGTTTAAGGACTTCCTTCCCTAATGGGGCAAGATGAAGCCTGTCCTTGGCATACAGTCCCTTATCCTCCCAAACTCCTTTCCAGTTCCCTAACACCCCCAACCCACTCTCTTCACCCCACTTCCTGAGCCAGTCATTAACCTCTGTGATCTTCATTTTTTTCTGCACTGAGGCCTTTGGTACTGGCAATATCTCCGGAAAGGAAATGTTGCATCCATTATCCCGACAGACTCTGGCAAGTTCTTGGAACCTTGCTTGGATTTCCAAAATGCTATTTCCCTCTAGATCGTTAATTCCCAAATGCACCAGGAAATCTGGTTTCCCTCCACAATCCCTAACCAATTCGTACACCATGAACTTTGATCTGTGCACTGTCAGCCGAGAGATACTCACTACCTTCACCTGGCTATGGCATCCACCCCCCTGTCCCTCCCACTGGATACCCCTAATCATCGAGTCTCCCAATAACAGAACCTTAACACCGCCATCATCCTTATGGTTACCTCCACTATGCCCTCTCAGCTCCCCATCTCCCCTTTATTTGTGATCTCAATTCCATGGGAGTCTTCCTGCCTTATTAGAGACCCCCTTGTCAACCTCCCCTTTCTGCCTCCCTCGTTATTTTGCCCACTTAACTCAGACCCCTTCTGAATAGGTGTCCCCTTTAACACTCTCTTATCCAAACCATTTATCCTGGCCCTGATGGTTTCCCCTTCCCCCACACTGCCATCCTCCCCCCTTGTAATAGTACCCTTACCTCCAGAGGCTCTCTGTGGGTCCCCTATAGCTAGGGCCCCATCCTTGGTACTGACCCCCCTGCTGAAGGGGGCCTCCCACCTCCTTGTCTCCCAGTTTCTCTCCAGTCATGCTCTCCTCCCTCATGTCTACAATATGTTGCATCTCCCCCATCTGCTTAACATTTATGTTTCCCCTTCTCCCTCTGGGACTATTTCTATCCTTTCCATTGCCGGTCTGTGATGCCCTATGGGTATCCGACTCCCTCCTCCCCGGCCTCTGTATCAGTTTCCTCATTTCCACCAACCCCTTCCTCCCCTTCTAGGTTGCTTAGTAGCTCAAATTTATTGTGACACTCTATGTCAGCCTCCATCAAGTAACCCGAGTTTCCCCTGACTGCACCTCTAAACTGCCCCTCTTCCTCCCCTCTTGCTCTGTTCTCCTTAGGAGCTCCCTTCCCACAGTCTGCTGTTTTAGGCTTCCCCACAACAGCCCCTCCCTTCTCAATGTCTGCTCAACTAGGCTTCCCCACAACAGCCCCTCCTGGCTCTTCACCCTCCACTCTCTTTGTATTCAGAATGTTCGACCCGTACGCTTTCCCCTTAGCGTCAACATCCCTATCTAAGGGTCCTCTGTCCCTAATATCCCCACTCCTGCTTGTTGTAACATAACGTCCTGTAATCTCAGAGCATTGCCCCAGCCTCCCCTCACCCCACCCTTCTGCTGCCCATATCCACACCCCTTATCCTTGGACACCCCCCCAACTCCCCCAGCTTACTCCTTAACCAATATACTTCACTCCTGATACAAGATAGCTGTCTACAGAGTGGGCAGCCTCCCTCTCTCCAGGTCCAATTGAGAATTATTGCCATCCCACAGCCTGTGCAGCCGACAACCCTTCTGAAGATGCCTGCCATGGTGGAATATGGCCACCTTGTTTGTCCCCCTCTGTTTATAATGGCACACACCCCTTTTCTCAGTCCCTTCCCCCTGGAATACAGTTACTCTCTATACTGACTGCAGTTATTTACAAACCCAATTTCAACCAATCAATCAATCAATCAATCAAAATCTTTATTTAGTCAGGCGAACATCATTGAGCGTAGCTCATTTACAAGATGGACCTGAGTGGTCATACAAATCAAGAGTACAAGTATTTTTTTTTTTTTTTTTTTACATGGACAAGAAAATAACATAAACAATAGTACAATGACATAAAATGATAGTAAACAAAAATTTACATATATACAAGGCACAGTAAAAATCACTTAACCTGTAAAAAGTAATATAGCAGGGATAGTATACAAATAATAGGGCCTTTATGGCTTTTATAAGAATATAGCAGCTGACTGGATAATAGAAGGAGAACTAAACAGAATGGAATAGGGAAGGGGGAATGTAGGTTGGATGGGAGATTAGGCCTTATGGAAGCAGTTGCAGAACTCTGGGAATAGGGTGGATAATAATCTTTGAAGGATGATAAGGGTAAGAGGGTATTTAGATTCATAGATTTTTGGAGTGAGTTCCAAGTAACTGCTAGGAGTAGCTGATAGCAGCCCTCCCAAACCGGGTGCAGGCATTAGGAACCTTTAACATGATGAGTTTACTGATCCTTAAGGTGTATGGCCTAGAAGTAATTTGGGTAAAACAGTCTGTGATATAGGAGGGGAGTTTGCCTGATAAAGCTTTGAAGATCCAGATTGCAGCATTCCTATTTCTTCTGTGTTGTAGGGATGTCCAATTAACTGCCATGTAAAGAGAGCAATGATGGGTGCTGGAGGGAAGGTCAATAATAAATCTGATGGATCTATGATACAGGGTGTCCAGCTTATTTAAGAGTGAGAGTGAGCAATGACCATAGAGAAAGTCAGCATAATCAATGAGGGATAGAAATGATGCCTGGATTAATCTTTGTTTGGAGTCTCTGGTAAGGTAGTGTTTTATTCTGTAAAATAGGCCAAGCCTTTGTCTCAACTTTTTTAGTAGCTCTTCAATATGGACAGAGTAGTCAAGCTTATTATCAATCCAGACTCCAAGATATTTGAATTTGTCCACAAATTCCACCTTCTCTCCAAGTAAGGTGAATAATTGTGGGGTGGTGGGTGATGGGGTAATGGCAGAGCAACTCTTTGTGGCAAAGAACATAGCTTTTGTTTTTTTTGGCATTTAGAAGTAGTTTTTTTTCCAATAGATTGTGTTGTAGGATGGAGAATTCTGACTGCAACAGTTCACAGGCTTTTGATAATGAGGAGTTGCTGACATATAATACAGTATCATCAGCAAATAGATGAATGCTAGAGTGGGAGAGATTGGCATCAATATTATTAATATAAATGGCAAAGAGGATGGGGCCAAGAATAGAGCCTTGCGGTACACCTCTTAGCAGTGGTTTAGAGGTGGATAGGTAATTTTCATTTTTTACCAATTGTGACCTATCAGTTAGATAGCACTTAAACCAACTGAGTGAGAGAGAATCCAGGCCTAGACAGCTAAGGGAGGTGATTAATGATTCATGATCCACTGTATCAAATGCTTTACTCAAATCTAGGAACACAGCACAGGTACTATTCTTCTTATCCAAGCAATCTGCCAATCATTAGTTACTTTGGCTAGGGCAGAAATGGTGTATGCCTTGATCTAAATCCTGATTGTGCTGGATTTAGGAGGTTGTTTTTATCCAGATAGGCCCTTAATTGTGAATTTACTAATTTTTCAAGCATCTTGGATAGTACCGGTAGGATGGAAATGGGCCTGTAATTGTTAAGGTCCATAGGATCACCTGATTTAAGTAGTGGAACTACTTGAGCTGTTTTCCAAGTGGAGGGAATGGATCCAGTAGCTAGGGAAAGATTGAAGAGATGAGTGAGGGGGGGATAATGCATGATGCTATTTTCAGAAAGTAGGGATCCAGGAAGTCTGTACCTGCACTCTTAGAAGTACCTAAATTAGATAGGAGGTCTTCTACTTCTTTCAAGGATATTGGATTGAAGGAGAAGGTTAAGTAGCCTTTGTCCCACAATGGATTGAAGGTTTAAAGATGATCTCAAGAGACTTGCAGGTGAGGAATCAAATGCAAGGCCAGCTGTGGAGAAGTGATCATTGAAGGTATTCAAGATTTCTTGCTTGCCTATGATTTCTGTGTCATTCAGTAGCAGTTTGGAGGTTAAGGCAGGGGTAGAGTTTTGGCCCAGAATTCCCTTTATAGTACCCCAAAGTCTGGATGGGTTATTGTAGGAAGCATCTAATTCAGCTCTATAATAGGCAGCTTTGGCAATTCTTATTTGCTTTGTACATGAATTTCTTGCTTTTCTGAATTGAAGCCAGTCTCTGGTATCCTTTGTTTTTCTTGCCTTTTTCCAGAGTTTGTCTCTGGCTAACAAAGTTGATTTAAGATCAGCAGTGAACCAAGGACAAGATCTTACTTTAGTTCTGATACTGGTGATAGGTGCATGAATATTGAGAGCATTATGATGATGTCCTTAATATCTGGAGAGCTGTTTCAACTGAGGATGTAAGATAAAAGTCTTGC
Organism: Neoceratodus forsteri; assembly: GCA_016271365.2. Taxonomy (NCBI): domain Eukaryota; kingdom Metazoa; phylum Chordata; order Ceratodontiformes; family Ceratodontidae; genus Neoceratodus; species Neoceratodus forsteri. The sequence goes on along the minus strand of CM057450.1, from coordinate 1,775,519,081 downwards.
CAATATGTTGTATTGCACAAATCATGGAGATATCCTGAGATGTTGAATTCTTTTTGACCTTTTGAGGACAAACTTTGCAGGATTGGATGGTTTGAATGTAGTTCTTATGCCAACTATAGGACAATGATCACTTACATCACTGGGTAGTACTCCTGCATGTGAATATAAGTGAGGCTTGTTTACCAACATAATATCCAGGAGTGAGCTGTTGATAGAATTTTAGGTTAATCCTGGTTGGATCTTTGATTAATTGTGTGAATCCATAGGTGTCACAGAAGGATACTAGTGGTGCAGATGCATTAGATAGCCAGTTTAAATTCAAATCACCAAGGATGATGGTATCTTCAAGGCCTAGATTGAGTATTGAACCTAGGTGGGATAGGAGTTTGAGGCCTGCAGAGGGGGGCCTATAGCAGCCAATCAATTTAAATGAAGACAAGTTTGGAAGGGATATTTTAATTGACAAACATTCAAATTCCTTTGGTTCGGATGTATTGATGAGGCAGGATGCAGAGATGGTGTCCTTAATGTAGATGGCCACCCCACCACCCCTGGAAGGGTGATCTGATCTGAAAAGCTGATAGTTGGGAAGGTTTATATCACTGTCTTTTGTTGTAGGTCTGAGCCAAGTTTCAGAGATAACCAGGAAGTCAGGTAGAGTATGTGCAACCCAGGCCTGTATTAAGGAGAACTTTTTTAGAAGGCTGCAAGCATTGAAGTGAAGGAAACTTAGGCCATTTATAGAGGTTAGATCAGCAGGGGATAAGAAACTTTCAATGGGGCCAGGATTTATTTCAATAGTACCAATACAGATCAGAAAGAAGAAGATTAGTTTGAGGAGGGCACCAAATGAAAGGATAAGAGAGTGGTCAGAGCATTTCCTCCTCTTCTTGGGGAACCACTGTATAATAGGTGACCCCACCAATAATGTTCCCAAGTCTCACAAACACATACAGTCCGGTGTGTGTTCAGTCCCACTAACAGTGTGTGTATGCAGACATCAGGTACCATATGATGTCACAGGCCCACCAGTTCCTGTTGCTTCAAATTTCAGTCCCAAACAGAAATACATAGCCCTTCAATCCCAACCCCCAGTGGCTTTTCAGTATTTAAGAAAGCCTACAAAACAGGGCTGGTGGGAGGGCTCTTACCAACACCAGGCAAACATCACTTTTAAATTTCACTCTAATTATCACTGCCAAACAAGTGTTCACAAACCCCAAAAGTTACAATATCACAGCCCAAGTAACAGTTCTAACTCAAAGTAGTAATTTTTAACACACAGAACTAATTTCACATGCAAAACTATTCAAATATTTCAGTTAAAACAGAATATAAACCCAGACCTCTGTCCTTACCAGCCTGCTACTTATGTTCCCAAGTGAACATATCTTCATTGTTCTAACTTATTTAGAGTATAACTTGTATATTCTTTTTTTTCTTTTATATATTACGGATATTCTATATATATTATATATTATTTATATTGCATGTGTTTTGTGTACTATTGTACTGTTCAGGACTGCCTTGTAAATGAACCTGCTCAATGAAATATTTTCCTGCCAATAAACTTGACTTTGACTTTTGACTTGACTCCTTGCTGAACCAGCTGGGCTTTCTGATCTTAGATTTCTTACTTTTGACTTTGGCACACTCACTACTGGCCTTCATCAGTCCCTCCTTAATTATGGCTCCTTTCTGTTCCACTTCCATTCCCATTCTCATCCCAGCAATGTGTCCTACTAAAATTTCTCTCATCCTACCAAAGTCTGCCCTCCTAAAGTCCAACACCCTCATCTTGTCCTTGACCAGCCCTCTGCACATGTCCAGGTGGAGCCACACCATGTGGTTGTCACTTCCTGCAAGAGACGCTCCAACCTTCGCACCCTGAACATATGCACAGTTGGACAGCACCAGATCCAGTATGGCCTTCTCCTTAGTGGGCTCCATAACACCTTGAGATAGGATAACTTGCCTCAGTCATCCTTGCGTCTTGTTGCTGGGTCTGAGACCCTACCAGACCCAGCACATTTTAAAGTGAAGGTCCTCTCTGAGCCTTTTATTCTGTTTCCCTGTGACGTTGGTAGGCATGCACAATAATTGCCTCTACTGCACTCTACTTATATCATCAGGAGTTAAATGTAAATGAAGATACTGAAGTTTGGTGTGAAAACCTCTTTAACTCCATTGCAAAGGTCATGACCCGACACATGTGTAACCCCTAGGTGGCGCTATCCCAAGGGCTACTACCCCTGCCTGCTTGGCTAGTTGCAGGTTAAGGGGCCTAGGTTCTGATACGGGTGCCTCCATCTAGAGGTCAGGGTTGGTAGTGGTCAAGCTGACCTGGGCACAGCCCTCTGGGACACTGTAACCCCCTTTTCTCCTTCTAGTGGCCTGAACAGTACACAATAATCACTTTCACAATGACCCTTATTCACCAGGCAATTACCCACACTGTTTGCATTTACTGTACCACCAGTGCTGGTTCCTCTAGCTTGACCCTGGGGACCCCCTGTAAAACAAGATTAAGCACAGCAAATAACAACAGTACAATACTCTTGGCACAAACTGGAACCACAGTCAGGTTAAATGCAAACATCCTCTGACAAAGGCCCAGTATGCTCATTTTTAGGAGGCTCTAGCACAAGTAGGCTTTGCTGCACTGAAGGGGGGCTGTCAACACTCTCACATTGTTCTTCAGGTTCTGGTGTGTCACCAGGGAGACTCAGACCATCAGTCGGGCAATTCACACAGTTTCACAAAACACAGAAAGTCCACAACCTCAGATGTGATGCTTTGCACCTCACTTTCAGGGAGCATTGGCTCCAAGGACAAAGCTGGGGGGTTAGGCAGTCCAGAAGGCCCAGCTTCATCACCACAATTAGTCATAGGGTTACCTCAAAACAGCTGACTGAATTCATAGGAGGGGTAATAGGCATTGTCACACTCACTATCGTCAGAGGTGGACTGACGGTCACTATCATACTGGGCCTGCTGCGGTGGAAACCTTAGCTCTGTAACTACTGGGGTAGGTTGACTCTGTCTCTTTTTTGCAGCAGCATGAGTCAAAGGCCCAGGGGAGGCAATGTCTGCTGGCTCAGCTTCAATAATAACTTTGCCGATAGGCAGCAAGTGGTTACGGTGCATGGTCGTGACAGCTTTGGAGTTATTCTCTGGGTGTACTTTGTATACTGGTAGATCATCCAACTTTCCAACTACTACATTAGAAAGATGGTGCCACCTATCAGCAATTTTGTGCTTGCCATGTAGTCCCAAATTGCGTAACAACACACGGTCTCCAGGCCGTAGCTCTTGAGCCTTTACTTTCTTGTTGTGCCTCTTTTTGTTGGCAAGATTTATTTTAGCGGCTATTGTCTGGGCCAGTTGACATGCATGTTTCAATTGAGCTTTCAGTTTCTGTACATACTGCAGGTAGTTTTCAGCTCGGACCCCATCTGGAAAAACCCCAAAACAGACATCAACTGGCAGGGCCTCCCTCCCAAACATAAGGTGGTAGGGGGAGAACTCATTAGCATCATTTTTGGTGCAATTGTACACGTGTACCGAGGTGTTAATCTGCTGGCTCCACTTATGCTTGTCTTTTGGGTGGAGGGTGCCCAGCATGTCTAGAAGGGTGCGGTTGAAACATTCTGTTTGAGGACCCCCCTGCGGGTGATAAGGGGTGGTTCTTGACTTCTGCACCCCCCACAGAGAGAGCATGCCTTTGATTAGCCTTCTTTCAAAATCTCTGCCTTGGTCAGAGTGGATCCGCTGGGGCACACCATAGTGGAAGAAGAAGTTTTACACCAGTACCTTGGCCACAGTAAAGGCTTTTTGATCTTTAGTTGGAAAAACTTGTGCATACCATGTGAAATAATCCATAACCATTAACACATTGCCAATATTCCATTGATCAGGTTCTAAACACAAAAAATCTATGCAGACCAGTTCCATGGGGGCGCTGGTAGTGATATTGACAAGGGGGAGCAGCTCTCTGAGGCAGGGCTTTCCTTTGAAGGCAACGACTGCAGGTTTTTACATGGTGCTCAACATCGGCCCCCATCTTGGGCCAGTAGAATCGAGATCTTACCAGGTCAAGAGTCCTGTCAATACCGAGGTGCCCCATGTGATTGCGGAGGGACCTCAGTACCAAGTGTTTAAAGGCCGTGGGCAGGACCAATTGTTGCTTGTCTACTTGACCACTATGATCCACTGTCTCTCTGTATAACAACTGATTGAGTAACTTCAACCTGGGGCCTTCTTTAAACAATAGGACAGTTTGCAAGTCAGGGGAATACAACTTAGATACATCTTTCCCCGAACGCTGGGCATAAAGTGTGGGTTGAATCATAGGATCTTGGGATTGAGCCCACTGAATACTGTCATTGTCAAGTTGAGGTAGTCCACTAATATGTAGAGCAGAGAAATGGCAATAGGCAGCTGGTATGCAGGTATAAGGAGGGCCCAAGCAATCTACTAGACAGTCCACTGTGTCCGCAGACATCTGTTCATCTCTGTCAAACTTTTGGCACAATGCTTGAATGTCAGATTCAGACAACCTGACCCAATCACTCTTGGAGACTGACCTTCGTAACAGGGCATCAGCATCAATATGGTTCAGTCCTGGCATGTATTTGAGAGCATAATCATAGGTTGATAAAGCAGAGAGCCACTCGTGCCCAGTGGCATCCAACTTAGCTGAAGTCTGTACATAGGTTAACGGGTTATTGTCGGTCTTCACCAATATCTTTGCCCCATAGAGGTGCTCATGAAACTAGTCAACAATGGCCCATTTTAGGGCAAGGAACTCCAACTTGTGCACAGGATAGTTTCGTTCTGATGGGGTCAAGCTCCTGCTGGCAAAAGCCACTGATCTCAAACCACTCTCATGGTCTTGATACAGCACAACTCCTAGGCCCTGCAGACTAGCATCTGTATGCAGTACATAGGGCTTGGTAGGGTCAGCATAGGCATGGATGGGGGCGTGGGTGAGCTGGTATATGACTTTGTGGAAGGCTGCTTCACATTCGGGTGTCCAGAGAGGCCCAAAAGGTTCACCTGTTTGGAAGTATACTTTCTCGGATTCTTTGACAGCCCCTTTCTTGTATTTACGGTTGGTAGGGGGGTAACAATGGGTGAGATTCAGGAGTGGGTGAATCACCTCGGAATAGTCTCTTATGAACCTGCGGTAGTAGCCACAGAACCCCAGGAAACATTGTAGTTCTTTCAAGTTATGAGGCTGGAGCCAAGTAGTCAGTGACTTGGCCTTACTGGGATTGGTCTCTATCCCTTCTGCAGATACTATGTGTCCCACATATGTCCAGAGGTTTGAAAAAAATGGTACTTGTCAATGGACAGCTTGAGGCTGAAGTCTTCCAATCGGTCTAGGACTTTAAACAGTCAGGTCTCATGCACCTCTAATGTGCGTCTGAACACAATGACATCATCTAGGTACACTAGGCATTCCAGCAAGTTTATATCTCCCACCACACGTTCCCTCAGCTGCTGAAAGGTGGCCAGGGCACCCAAAATCTCCTGTGGCATTCTCAGGAATTTGTAGAACCCCAAAGGACAGATGAAGGCAGTTTTCTCGCAGTCCTCTGTGGCCATCAGAATCTGGTAATATCCGCTGCAAAGATCCAATACTGAAAACCGTTTGCTCCCATTCAAGCAATCCAGGGCATCTTGTATACGGGGCATGGTGTATTCATCTGGGACAGTCTGCCAGTTCAGGGTTTGATAATCAACGCACATCCTCACCGACCCATTCTTCTTATACATGACCACAATGGGAGAGGCATATGGGCTCCTTGATTCCTGTCTCACGCTAGCAGTGAGCATTTCCTGCAGGTGTCTCCTCATATCATCTATGTCCACTGGGGCACTGGGGTGAGGTGTCGGGATCTCTCTCGAAATGGCCGGTCATCATGCACGTGTATATGATGCTCTGCACCCTGGACACACCCCACATCCCATTCTTTTAATGAGAACACGTGGTCTCTCTGGGCGAGTTTCTTGCTAATCCTAGCCTTCCATTCAGCTGGCAGCTTGGAATCACCAAAGTCAAATAAGTCTGGGATCACTCACTCTCCTTTTGGCCAGAGTACTTGTTTTTGGGTAATACTGCACTGTCTGCACAGTGTACTATAAATAGAGTGCACCCTCTGTTTATCCGGACCTCCTGATCTGACACATTTCGAATCTGGACCATCACTCATCGTGCATAGGCATGGGCACAGGCAGGCAAGATGCTGGGTTTAACCAATAATCCTTCTGGCAACTTTCCATCACCTGGTGCATCCAGAATTAATATTTTGTTCTTTATGTTTCTCTTTATGTGGACTTCTCCGGATTGTGCACTGGGCATTGGGAGCCAATACCAAGGAGTCAGGTTCCTTTTTCCACACTATCCCCACTGGCTCATCTGGGTCCTCTTCATTGGGTTTCTGTTGTAAGCCATATGCCCTTTTTACTAAGGCTGGAATTCTTAGGGCCCATCCAGTCAGTTGCCCTTGTTTCTCATGGCAGAGTTGTGCTAGTCTCCCAAACATGTGGGCGTTTGTTCCAATTAACAGGGGAACCCCCATCATACAGTCCAGTGGGGGGACACACTAGGGCCAGTGTCTCTATGTGCTCCTCTACACCAGTTACAGTTGCAGAAAAAGACAACCAGAGGCAGACATATCCTAGGTAGATTCACTAAAAATACCACCAACAGCTTAATCTGGTTCAAGGTCAGTTGGCATTCATCTGTATCCCCCCTCCCCCGGGTCGTGCCTGAAAATAGGCAGGATTTGTCTAGTGCACTTACAAAAACTAAATAAAAAAAATAAATAAATAAAGGTAGGGATAAGACTTGTCGCTCAGCCCCCACACATGTAGGCCTTCCAGGGATTGTAATGGCACATCAGATAAGTGTTTGTCATACCAGTCCTGAAATACAATGATCACTTGCGACCCACTGTTAAGCACAGCCCAAGTAGGAATACCATTCACAGCCACAGCAGTCTTCATTGAAGGGCCCACTATTTTGGACCAGTCTGGAGGGACAACAACAGGGGCCTGGACAGATGATTTAGCCACAGAGGGGTTTGAGTTAGGATGGCCGAAGCCTTCACTGTGGTCATTTCGCGCACCCTTTGACCACTGACTCATTTTCCGAAGCTCTCCTTGAAGCCGGTTAACACCTTTCTCTAAGTCCTTCTGAGACCGGCATTTCCCCTTCATATGGCCATCCTTGCCACAACTGTGACAAATGACAGGCTATCGGGGCATCATTGGGGAGAACATAGCAGGGGATGCTGGAGCATTGGCAGGAGATTTTGTGATCTGACTTCTGCAGGTAGTGTACCATGTCTCAAAAGTTCCTTTAGGGTGGCAGTCAATTCCTTGAGCTCAACCAAGAAGCCACCCTCAGTAGAGGATGCCTGAGGGTGCACCCCACCCTCATAACAGTCACGTTCGGACAGGGACCAGGGTCTCTGTCAGCAGGGGATACCTCAGCGAACGCACCCAGTTGTGCTTTTCTGACTTCCTTCAGCAACTCCTCTCCCCACCATTTAGCCCACGTTGGGACACTCGTAGTGGTCTCCATTTCGGAAGGGCCTTCCGGTGCCATGATCACTTGGGCTGCACTCACCCCATAATTAAAATCTCCCTCTTCACCGTCTACCTCCCGGAGTTCTTTTATCAAGTCACAGTAGTCAGGTGGGTTATCGCTCCTATCCTGGAGCCTTAACTGGATGATCTGTAGTTTAGAATGCTTGGCATGTCGCAGTATGTGCCCCAATCTCACACGGTTCAAATCACTAGCGGCTACCCCACCTTTCCGGTAAGCTTTCTGCAGAGCTCTTTCTAGGCGAGTAACATACACAGGCAAACTTTCCCCCTTCCATTGTTTGGTACCTTGGAATTTCCACATCAAAGTCTCCTCTGACTCAATACTCCCAAAATTGCCTTCAAGTACAGATAGGTACTTCTGAGCAGATGCATCAGGGTTCGTGGACCTCAAAAATGTAATGGCTTCAAGGGCGGGGCCCCTCAAACTTTCTATGATTCTTTTCCGCTTCTCAGCCTCTGCACACTGCCACTCGGGTACCAAGGAGACAATATAGTTGATCCAGGTCTCCCAGTCATCCTCCCCCTTGGGGATGGGGAGGGTGCCTGAGAAGATTTTCAGCCTTCGGTAGGATTTGTGACTAATGGCGGGTACAGATATAAGGGCCAGCACTGGCATGGGCACAGAAGGCAGTGCAGTAACAGGTGCTGGAGTGGGAGGGAGTGTTGGGGAAGGAACACCCCCAGGTGGCAGGAATACTTTCTTAAAGTCCTTTACAGTTTTCCCTTCCTCCAGCAACAACTGAGCAAATTCTCCTCAAGAGTCTCAGATGATGTGAGCTCATCCTCCCCAGGGTCTTTACTGTCTTTTGTTATCACTCTCCAGGTGGCTAGGACTCCTTCTGAGGCAATAGTCTGTGGCACTTTAGAGCTGTCCACGAGGTCACTACACTATACCAAGGCTATGAAAGTTTGAGTGATCGAATCAGCCTGTTGACCCACCACCACAGGGTTTTTTAAACATTCAGCTTTGGAGAGTGCTCCCTCTACAGTGTCTTTACTGGTACTCAGGGGAATATCCAGTATAAGCAGAGCATCTGGGAGGTCGATCTCCTGCCCAGTACACCACCCCACCAACTGGCATACAGCCATTTTGACTGGGGTAGCCATTAATCTTTAACAATAATTCATCATTTTTGGCCACTAGAAGGCACAAAATCCCAGCGGTGAGCCTCCAACATGTAACCCCTAGGTGGCGCTATCCCAAGGGCTACTACCCCTGCCTGCTTGGCTAGTTGCAGGTTAAGGGGCCTAGGTTCTAATACGGGTGCCTCCACCCAGAGGTCAGGGTTGGTAGTGGTCAAGCTGACCTGGGCACAGCCCTCCGGGACACAGTAACCCCCTCTTCTCCTTCTAGTGGCCTGAACAGTACACAATAATCCCTTTCACAATGACCCTTATTCACCAGGCAATTATCCACACTGTTTGCACTTACCACCAGGGCTGGTTCCTCTAGCTTGACCCTGGGGACCCCCTGTAAAACAAGGTTAAGGACAGCAAATAACAGCAGTACAATACTCTTGGCACAAACTGAACCCACAGTCAGGTTAAATGCAAATAAAGTTAAATCTGATTTATTCAGGGGACTTGAACAAGGGAGGGGTGTAATCAGGTTGATTTGCTTAAAAGCTATATTAATCAGACAATTATGCATGCAGTTCAGAGTCCCTACACAGTCACGCACTCTGGGTACCCAGGTAGGAAAATGGTGTGCTAGCCAGGAACGTTGCAGCTGGTTGGGGCCCTGTGATGGAAGAAAGCAACATGCACAAAACACACTATTTGTAATCTGGAGCCGGAGGGCTCAGTTTGTGAAAGAAAAGGCAACAAGACAATCAGATGACAACACTTTTAGATTTAGCTGTTGTTGCAGGGGGCTACCCTGATGTTTATTCATGATACCCAATACTGGATACAGGCAGGATGAAATCGAGACTGCAGGCTGTTGAGCTGGAGTGCTCAGAGAAGCAGGGCCCACACGAATCACCAAGGCATCATTCCTGTTCGAGGCGGTGCGCAGGGGGCTGATCCCCAGGCTGGTCTCTCGTTGATGACTTTCTCTACGTAGCAGGTATTCTGGCTGGGCCAGTATAACAGGATCAAGGCAAATGAAAATGGATATGGATTCAGTCCGTGGAGCTGGATACAGCCTCCTGCAAGCAAAACACAGTTCAGACACACAGTGGGAATCAAATCACGACCCACTATAAGCACACAGCACATTCACATGTAAGGAAATTCTACTGTGCCAGGCAAATGGCTCTCCGGTCGCAATTACAGAGTCTCTACACAATCCGGGAGTTCAGAGGTAGCTGGAAGTCCTGACAGGCTGATTGCATTCAGCAAATCTTCAGTCTTCTTCAGGTTAAAGCCTGGTCACAATTCAGTGGCTTAATTCACTCTCCAAGTTTGGATTCAGTCTGAAAAAAAGTATAGTTTCCCACTCAGGAACAGCAGGCAGGCATGCAGACCAAACTCAGGCCTTTCCACAGTTCTCCCACGCGAATCCACTATGGATTGCTGCTCGAACTATCTCGAGCTGTTACTTCTTCACTTCCCAACTCAGATCTAACTGAAACTGCAAGCAGTGTGGGACTTTCCCCAAGATCCAAAAGGTTTAGTTGGCTGATCTGGCTGTCAGTCACAAGAAGGGCTCCCCTCCAGGTTATTTTAGGTGCCAAAAGCCCAAAACTACAATTCCTACAAGTTTTGGCCCCACCAAGCCCCTGTAGGCAGGCTCCATTTTAGAGTCCCAAATGTACTGATTGGCCCATTCTGCAGTCCAGGCCCAAGATGATGGAAACAAACAGAACTGTCCATGCTGCAAAGAAGGCAGTTTAGAACAAACTGCAATAATATTACTACTCTAAAAAATGATCAGCAAACAAGTACAAGGAGCTTTGCTGTCCAGGGCCCCAGGCTCTGGAACTCCTTTCCTGAAAGAGTCCGTACTGCCTCCTCTCACAAGAGTTTCCGGACCTCCCTGTGGGATCATCTTAAGGTGGATTCCCGCTGTGAATGTCCAAAGCCTCCTTAGCCTCCCGGTGACCACTGGTGCCAGCTTCTTCTCTACTGCCCTGGCGTCACCACTCTTGCGCTATGCCCTCGTCCAAATCCCCCTCCCTTGCTTGACCGACGCTAAGATGTTACTATGCTCATAATCCTCTCCAGCCCTGTTGGTCATTGAATTTATCTCTAATACATACCTTGTCCCAGCATTGTATCTGGGTGTACCTTCCACGTAAATGTAAAACTGTAAAAATTGTCTTCTCTCCTGTTTTGTACCTGTATGTATTCGTCAGAACCAATTACTGTATCAATGTACCTGTTGTACCCTTTTGTACTCTCCCGGGTCGTTCCTGAAAATAGGCATAAAACTTGTCTAGCGTACTTACCCGGTAAACAAAAACTAAATAAATAAATAAATAAATCTTCTAACAGAGCTTCCTCTCAGGTTAATTATGACTGCAATTCAGACAGTTCTTAAAGAGACAGTACACAGAGGCTATACAGGCACTCTCTGGCAATCACATTTAAACTGCTAAAATGCAGAACATCAGCCTGGCAGTGAGCATTTAGGCAAGCTCGAGGAAGACTTTTCGGGGAACCCCCATTTGTAGTGGGTTACACATGTAAGGCATTCTTGAATTTTATGATGTTTTTGTGCTAAAGTCTATAGCAATTACATTGTATTAGTCAGTGCGGTTGCTGTCCTCTGCAGTCTTGTCTTATGCTGATTATGAAATTTTTCAAGGCATAGTAAGTGCCCTTATGTTTTCTGTAGTTTAAAGTGCATCTGAGTTAAAAAAAATATTTTAGAGAATACAGAGACTTCACAATACATGTAACTAAAAAAAAAAAGAAAAAAGAATAAGAGTATAACTTCTGCTGGCTTATACATGTACGTGTCATCTCCCTTGATGCCTTGCATGAGTGGGGTCATAACCTTTGGAATGGAGACAAACAGGTTTTCACACTGGGTCAAAACAGAGTGAAGCAATCTCATTTATGAAATTAGGGGGATGCAAGAGAGGAAATCATTTTTGATGACTACAAACTCCACAGGGTATATAGAAAATAGGTTGAAGGGACTTTCAACTTTGGGCACTGTAAGTAAAGGTAAGATGCAAACACAGAGCTAGTGTATCAGATTTAAGTGGAATACTGATATGAGTGTGTTAACCTGGACCCTTCCTATTGATTTTCCAGGTGACCCTCCTGTATCTAATTTCCAGGTGGGCCCCCTGTATACTAGTCTGACACTGATACACTGTTCATATATTAACTGCAATGATACTGCAGTACACTCTAACTGCAATTGTACCATACATTGGAAAATTCTTAATAAAAAATATTGCAACAAAAAAATAGATATTCAGTACTTACCAAAAACAACCATGTCATTATGTTACATTTCCTACATATGGTACATCTAACTGAGGTAAAAGTGTCAGTGGCTCAGTAGGTAGCACACTCACCTCTCAGGCCAGAAGACTGGATGGTGATGGGTTCTAGTCCCACACCAGGCACTTGGGGTAATACCCATAACTGACACTGTAGTTCAGTACGAGGTGATGATGCACTGGTGATGTGCTGTCCTCTGGATGAGACATTAACCGAGGCTCCTCTGCCTAACTCTGGTCACTGTCCACAAGGAAATTAAAGGTCCCAAGGCACTTAACAAAGAGGAGTAGGGGAGTTTCTCAATGTACTGACCAACACTCCCCTTATCAATAAAAATGATCCTTGCAAACCCCCATGGACGCATCTGAAAGCAAACTAACATGGCTTAATGTGCCTTTACTGGTCAAAAATTATACATAAATAAAAAGGCTGAAGTTACTTATCAAACCTAGCAGTTAGACAAATTAACAATTACAGTTTTGTGCTCCAGGTGTCACTACAATATAATAATGTGCCCCAGCCCATACAACAAAATGCTTTAATATTGGTGACAGCGCTCTAGACTTCAGCATGTGGACGTGCCTAAATGTGAAAAGCCAGTCGCATATTATTGCACTGAGTCCTTGGCGCGCACATGGGAATATGGCTTGTGAACTGGGAAAGAAGGGAGGTGCAAACTAAAAATGAAGTTTGTGAGGGCAGTAAACATCTCGTGACAGTTTAATCTCTGACTATATAAAACTGCAGCAAGAACTGGCGAGTGGGCGAGTGTGGAAAGCTGGTTTCACTCAGTTCAAAGTCAGTCTGCATTGTTGTCTCCTCCCTCCCCCTTCCTTAGCCCACCATCTAAGATTTCTGGTAGCTCTGGACAAACATTATCACATCAGCAGGTTCCTGAAACAAGATGGGAGGGACGCCTCATGGCCAATGCATTTCAGCTTGGCAGGGTGAAGAAGTAATGACAATTGCAGACCTAAGCACAACTTTCTCAGTTACTGGGCCAAAGGCTCACCACTTTTTCAGATCAGAGAAACTAAAACCCAGAAATACGCTACAGAAATAAACAGAGCTTGTAAGCTGATATTAAAATGTGGTCTTGTGGTTGGGCTACAAGAGGCCAAAACTGCTGCCAAAATGGCCACCATGATGGGCGGTAAGGAGGGCAAAGCCACCTCAAACTTTGTCTGTTCAGTTTTTATGTAACCTTAGCCAAACTTTTTCAGTTTAGCATGGTCACATAGTTCACTCACTGGTGTACTGTCTGCTCCCACAAGCTCCCCTGCTGAGCATTGGGTACACGCAAGTAAGCAGTATAAAGTGCTCTCTCCATGTCTGTGCAGCACCACTTTCAGCAGGGCATAGACAAGAGTGCATGTGCTCTTGTGGCTAGCCTACTATCAAAAATTGGATGAAATGGGATGGGAGCAAGGGGGGAAGGCAGGAACTGGAAGTGTTGTGGGTTGGGAAGACTTGACCATTCGATCACAGTTGGGGAACAAAAATAAAACTACTGATGCAAAGATCAAAAAAAGCAACAAGAAAGCTGGCACCTATAAAAGAATAGCAAATAAAAAAGAAAAACAGTTTAGTTAGGGACTTGGGTGTCCTTGGGAAAGTTAACTGCTGGGTGATAAGTGGGAGGATGGAGGACTGCTGGGGGGGGTACAAGTTAAAAAAAATACAACATAAGAAAAAAAGACATAGAAACATAGAACTTTGATGGTAGATAAGGACCGATTGGCCCACCAAGTCTGCCCATTTCCCTACCTATTGGACAAGCTGCAGATCCTAGTTAGCCAACAGCCTACTTCTTCCTGCCCCCCCCACCAGAATTGCCTTATGTCTGTCCCATGCATTCTTGAATTCCCCTACTGCTTTTGACCCCCCAACCTCCTCAGGAAGGCCGTTCCATGTGTCCATTACCCTCTCTGTGAAAAAATACTTCCTCACATTGCCCCTGAGCCAACCCCCCTCTATCTTCAAATTGTGTCCCCTTGTTCTTTCACATCTCTTTTTCTGAAAGACACTACCCTCTTGGGCTTTGTTGATTCCCTTGAGGTACTTGAAAGTTTCTATCATGTCCCCTCTCTCCCTCCTTTCCTCAAGGGTATACTGTACATATTAAGCTCTTTAGTCTCTCTTTGTATGGCTTCTGTTGCAGACCCTGCATCATTTTAGTTGCCCTCCTCTGACCTGCATCCATCCTGTCTATGTTCTTGTGGAGATGGGATCTCCAGAACTGCATGCAGTACTCCAGATGGGGTCTCACCAGCTGTCTGTACAGAGGGATAACAACTTCCTGTTTTCTACTGGTGATACCTCACCCTATACATCCCAGTATCCCCACAGCCATCCTTGCTGCCTTCTCACATTGCTTGCTTACCTTTAGGTCACCTGATATTATTACCCGCAGGTCCCTTTCCATTTGTGTTGTTGTTAATACCCCCCCCATTGTGTACTCTACCCCTGGGTTTTTGTTTCCCAGGTGCATTACTTTGCACTTCTTTGTATTGAATCTAAGCTGCTATACTTTTGACCATTCCTCTAACCTTGCCAAGTCCCTTCTTATTCTTTCCACCCCCACTTGTATATCAACCCTGTTGCAGATCTTTGCGTTGTTTACAAAGAGGCATACTTTTTCCTTCCAGTCCCTCTGCAATGTCACTTCTAAAGATATTAAAGAGGACCAGTCCCAGTACTGAACCCTGTGGTACCCTGCTAGTTACCCCCCTTTCTTCAGACTGGACTCCATTTACTATTACCCTCTGTGTCCTGTTGTCCAGCCACTTTTTTACCTAGGCTACCACCTTGGGATCCACTCCAAGGCTGGCTAACTTGTATATTAATCTTTTGTGGGGGACTGTGTCAAATGCCTTGCTAAAGTCTAGGTAGGCTTTGTCCACGGCCCGTCCCTAGTCTACTATTTTGGTCACTCAGTCAAAGAAATCAATTAGATTTGTCTGACATGACCTTCCCACTGCGAATCCATGCTGCCTTAGGTCCTGTGCCCCGCTGGCCTCTAGGTACTCAACAATTCTTTCCTTCAGAAGTAATTCCATAATTTCCCATACCATTGAGGTCAAACTAACATGTCTATAGTTTCCTGCCTCTGCCTTGCTCCCACTTTTGTGAAGTGGAATCACATCTGCCCTCCTCCAGTCCTCAGGTACCACCACATCCTTCCATGATTTTTTAAAGAGGGTAGTGAGTGGTGTCACTAGTTCTACCCTTAGTTCTTATAGAATTCTTGGGTGAATCCCATCAGGTCCCATTGCTTTGTCCACCTTCAGTTTCAAGAGTTCTTTCAGAAATCTTTCTTCTGTGAATGGATTGGTATTGACCCCTCTATCCAGAGTGTTTCTATTGTTTGGTTTAGGTACCTCCCCCTCCTTTCTTTTGTGAATACTGAGTAGAAGTATTCATTCAGAAGAAGCCAGAAGGGGAAGGAAGGAAACATATTCAATTCAGTGCTTTAGAGTAACTGGTAATTGCTATTTTTCTTTCAAACTTAGATTGTGTGCTTTTAGTGACACTGTACTTTCTTTGTTGTCTTTACTTAGAATTGTTTTTGGGCAGTTGAAAATTTAAAACGTAGTGGTGGTGCAATTCTGTGCTGTCTTTAATTGCTGCAAATTTTATCTTGGCTTGTCTGACTGCCCTGTAGTTGGGTGAAGGGTGTTAATTGTCTGGCCTCTGACCTCAGCTACGTGATAACTGGAGGCGGGGCTTAGTCAGAGTTGAGGTAGCAAGTAGAGTTTTATTTTCTCAGAAGAAGCCAGAAGGGGAAGGAAGGAAACACATTCAATTCGGTGCTTTAGAGTAACTGGTAATTGCTATGTTTCTTTTAAACTTAGATTGTGGACTTTTAGTGACACTGTACTTTCTTTGTTGTCTTTGCTTAGAATTGTTTTTGGGCTGTTGAAAATTTAAAACGTAGTGGTGGTGTAATTCTGTGCTGTCTTTAATTGCTGCAACTTTTCCCTCCCTCCCCTTCCCCCAACTCTTAATTATATGCCCTGTTAAATCTGATTGACAGGAGCTAAACACAGGGTATAGTAAGGGGTATGAAGTAGGAGGGGCATAAGCGGGAAGAAGCCCACCCTCAGCACGACAAGTGTTTTGACTCATTTATTTATTTATTTTTTAAAGAAAATTATCTGAGGATCAGTAGCAGGATTTTTAGGACAGTAAATTAATAAAAAGGGAACTAGGAGAGCTTCAGTAGCAGACAAGTAGTGGAATAGCAGTATAATTGCAGTATAATGTGGGGAGTGGTGCAATGTAGTGGCTGTGGGGCAGCCATATTCAGGCAGACCTTCTGGACACTGAGGTGCTGCCCTATCTGCATGCATCTCTCTGGACTGTGGTATGAGGTAGCCAGACTCAGAGCAGAAGTAAACTGGGTCAGGAGCACCATCACCCCTATCCAGGGACCACCCAGTCCAATGCAACTGCCTCAAAGGATGCCGAGAACGAGGAGCACTTGGATGACAGAGGGCTCAAGGAGGGTTAGAGCGGTCAGGCAGAGGCACATCCCAGATCCTATTCCACTCAAGAACTCATTTGCCACACTGGCAAATGAGGACAACCAAATAGAGGTACCCAGAGAAGTGGAAGGAAAGGATGAGGACGTTAGCCAAGGAGGTGACCTCAGAGGGGAAAGCAGTGGACCCCAGAGGAGGAGGAAGTGAATCCTGGTGGGGGACTCCATCATAAGAGGGATCCAGCTAGGAACACAGGAGGGGGAGGACAGGGAGGTGAGGTGCTCACCAGGTGCCACGGCATGGAGGGATGGAAGGAAGATCCTGGGATCACTGGGAAGGCAAGACGGAGGGTGAGCTGGATGTCATTATCCACCTAGGTACTAATGACCTGACAAATGGGGAGCCAAAGGAAGTTCAGGAAGAGTTTAGGAAATTGGGGAGGGGTCTCAGCAAGTAGCTAATTCTGTCACTTTTCAGAGCTACTACTCATGTAGAGGCAAGGGAGCATAGGAGTGCATGCACCAGGAACTTTAACTCATGGTTGAAGAAATGGTGCTGTGAGGAAGGGTTTGATTCATTGGTGACTGGGGACCCACCTGAAGGGATGGAGGTTTGTTCAAGCCTGACGGCCTGCATCCATCCTGGAGGGGAATCCAAGCACTCAATGATAAGTTTAAATGCTACATTGACAAGCATTTAAACTAGCAAAGGGGGGTGGCAGGCCAACAAGGAGGATACCTACTTGCTCACCCCCCACAGCTAGCAGTGGAGCCAGTGAACCAGAGGAGTGGCTATCTCTTCAAAGCAGTGTACAAAAGATGGAGATTAATGCCCAAGAGGTGGATAGGCAGAAAAGGGGCAAAATTCAGCAGAAGGGTAGACAGCAAGGAGAACCAGGGATAAAGGACAACCAAGGAAGGGGCTGGAGTAGAACAGCGAAACAGTCTAGGGAGGTCAAATCATGGAAAGCCATGTGTGCAAATGCCAGGAGCCTTAGCAACAAGATGGAAGATCTGGAGGCTGTCATGGTGCAGTCAGACCTGGACATTGTGGCCATCACTGAAACCTGGTGTAATGATAACCATGACTGGGAGATGGCCATACCTGGCTAAGACATATTCAGAAGAGACAGAGCAGGCAGGAAGGGAGGAGGAGTGGCACTGTATGTGAAAAATGACATAAGGGCCACAGAGATCCAGGAGGAACAAAATGGGGGGAGATACTGTGGGTTAAGCTGGAAAGGAAAATGGGGACAGCCATCCGCACAGGTGTGGTCTATAGACCACCAGCCCAGGAGGAAGAAACAGATAGGGAGCTGATGCTAGCCATCCAAAGGATGGCAGACAAGGGTGATGTAGTACTGGTTGGAGACTTCAATATTCCAGATGTGGACTGGAGCATCCCAGCAGCAGCATCAACTAGGAGCAGATTTATCCTGGACTCCCTTCAGGGTGCCTTCCTCAAGCAACTGGTCATGGAACCAACTCAGCAGAAGGCAATACTGGACCTTGTGCTCACAAACAGGGACGGTGTGATGGGGGTAACAGTGGGGGAGCACCTGGGGAACAGTGACCACCAGTCATTGTGGTTTGAAATCACAGAAAGAGCAGAACCAAACCACACAAAACACGATCCTGGATTTTAGGGGGCAGACTTTGGGAAAATGGGGAGATACTTGAAAGAGGCATTAAGGGGAATGGGACAGGAATCAGGGGTTGAGGAACAGTGGGCAGTATTTAAAATGGGGATTACAAGAACAACAGAATTATGCATTAAGCAGGTTAGCAAGAGCAAAACGAAGAGGAGACCATTATGGTTTTCCAAAGAGATAGCAAAGAAAGTGAAAGCCA
Organism: Neoceratodus forsteri; assembly: GCA_016271365.2. Taxonomy (NCBI): domain Eukaryota; kingdom Metazoa; phylum Chordata; order Ceratodontiformes; family Ceratodontidae; genus Neoceratodus; species Neoceratodus forsteri. The sequence continues at coordinate 1,775,500,726 of CM057450.1, read as the reverse complement.
AGAAGGTTGCATTCAGGCAATGCAAAAAGACACTGGCAGAAGGGGATAGGGAGAAGTACCAGGAGAAGCAAAGGGAGGCAGGGAGGTCAGTAAGGGAAGCCAAAGCTTAGACAGAAGAACACATTGCAAAATCAGTGGGTTGAGGGGACAAAACCTTTTACAGGTACAAAAGTGAAAAAAGAAAGACAAAGGGAGGGATAGTGAGACTCAAGGCGGAGGATGGGGGCTGCGTGGAGAATGACAACAGTAAAGCTGACATATTGAACAGGTATTTCTGCTCAGTCTTTACCAAGGAAGAGGAGGATAATGGATCTGAAGGGAGTACAAGAGGTGAGAATGGTGCAGAAATGGACACAAGTCCCTTTACACGAGATAGGGTCCTGAAGGAACTGGAAGTAATAAGAGTTGATAAAGCAATGGGACCAGATGGGGTGCACCCCAAGGTCCTTAAAGAACTAAGAGAGGTGGTGGCTGAACCTCTGGCTATCCTGTTTAGCTGATCACTGGAAACAGGGGAGGTGCCCAAAGACTGGAGGACAGCACAGGTTATACAAAAGTGGGAACAAAGAGGAAGCAGGGAACTACAGACCAATCAGCCTCACCTTGGTAGTGGGGAAGATCATGGAAGCACTACTGAAGGAGAGATTAGTGGAACATCTGGTTGTCAATGGACTGTAGGACCCAAGGCAGCATGGTTTCACCAGGGGGAGGTCATGTCAGACCAACCTTGTTGAATTTTTTGACTGGGTGACTAGGGAGGTGGATCAGGGGAGGGCAGTGGACATGGCCTATCTGGACTTCAGCAAGGCCTTTGACACTGTGCCACATAGAAGACTACTACACAAACTGGGGAATATGGGTGTGGGCAGGACAGTAGTGTGGTGGGTAGGTAACTGGCTGGGTGGCAGGACACAGAGGGTGGTGGTAAATGGCTGTTACTCCACAGAGGGAAGAGTGAGCACTAGGGTACCACAGGGATCAGTGCTGGGACCGGTTCTATTCAACATCTTCATCAGTGACATTGTGCAGGACCTAGAAGGCAGAATTTCACTGTTCGCTGATGACACAAAGCTCTGTAACAGAGTAGACACACCAGAGGGTGTAGACATAATGAGAAGGGACCTGCAGAAACTCGAAGAATGATCAGGGGTTTGGCAGTTGAAATTCAATGCAAAGAAGTGCAAGATAATGCATATGGGGCACAAAACCCTGGCACAATATATCAGTTGGGGGTGAGGATATAGCATGCACCAAACAGGAAAAGGATCTTGGGGTTATCATCTCTGATGACCCTCAAGGTAGGGAAACAGTGTGACAAGGCAGCAGGTAAAGCAAATAGGATGCTGGGATGTATAGGCAGGGCATCACCAGCAGGAAAAGGGAGGTCAATTCTGCTATACAAGACACTAGTGAGGCCCCACCTGGAATACAGTGTACAGTTCTGGAGACCATACCTACGTAAGGACATAGACAGGGTAGAGAAGGTTCAGAGGAGGGCAACAAAGATGGTGCATGGATTGCATCACAAGTCCTATGAAGACAGGTTGAAGGAACTGAACATGTACTCCCTGGAGGAGAGGAGGGAGAGAGGGGATATGATAGAGATGTATAAGTATCTCACAGGGAGGAACAGGGTGCAGGAATACACTATTTTTAAGCAAAAAAGATGTACCAGAACTAGAGGGCATGGGATGAAGTTGGAGGGAGGACGATTCAGAGGAAACATGAGGAAGAATTTCTTCACAGAACGGGTGGTGGACAAGTGGAACACCCTGCCAGAGGAAGTGGTGGGGGCTGAAACAATCACGGGATTTAAGAATGCATGGGATAGACATAAAGGAATTCTGGAGGTCAGGGGTAAGGGGCAACAGACTTCTAGGAAAACATAAACTGAACTTACAAGCTCAAATGGGCAGACTGGGTGGGCCATAGGCCCTTATCTGCCGACACTGTCTATGTATCTATGTATCCCTGCATTTCCACTGTCACCCTCTGCCCACATTTCCTACCCTTTATTAAGACTCAGTATGCCTCCTCCCTTGGTCTTTCTTTGCTCCCTAATGTACCTATTGTGAGTGGATAGCCAGTTATGAGTGCTGTATGATCATTTCTTGTAATATAAAAAAAATGTGTATGGACTGTCTCCCATGAGAAAGGCTAAAGCAGCTTGTGAGATCGCACACACACACACATACACACACACACACACACACACACACGCACACACACAGGTTTTAGATACAAGGTGTTACGTGGTAGGCCAGAAGCTAATTACAGACTTTTCTAAGTTAATTATAACTGTAGTTGTTAAGAGGGAAATCATAAAAAAGTTTATGACGTTAGAGGGGGAAACCAGGTTTAACAAACTGGTGTGAAGTTGTAAATGTTCCTTTGATGCTTGTGTGAGAGAGGATATTGATTAAGATCAAAGAAATGTCATTTGAAGAACATGAGTTATGCTGAAGTTGCAGAATTTAATACTTGGAAAAGACATCCTGTGTTTGTATATATATATATATATATATATATATTTTATATATTCTGACAGGGAGGAGCTAGGTGACCTCATGCATAATAAGTGGGGAAAACCAGCTTTTAAAGATTATTCTATTTTCCTTCAGAGACACTTTTATCTAGACTCTGACAAAGAAACATCTGTGAGCACTTTAAGCAGGTATCTAGAAAGAGAGACAAATCTAATTACTGTAATAGGAATTGCACTGTTTAAAACCTTGTTCTTTTAAAATATTTGTATGTCTTGTGATATAATAGTTCTGTATTGTATGCTTTACATACTATTATCTATTTTAGTAAAACTCTTTTTAGAGCTTACTTGGTCTGTCTTTGATTTATTTCCTTTACAAGTAGAGTATGTATGGTTACAGCAGACACTGGGCATAAGCTTGAATGCTGATACCAAACTGAAAAAAGATAAGAATAATCTGAGGTCTTTATTAAAGTTTAAGGGTTCATTTTTGTACACCTGGTTAGGTGCCCATAGGCAAAGATATCTGGCCCCCCGAAGACAGATATATCTGAGCCTGTGCATTGGGTACGCTAGCAAGAGGTTCACAGTTTGAATCCCTCCAAGACTTGATACCAAAGGTTGATTTGAGCCCACAAAAACAGACAAGAGGGCTACCTTGTTCTGTTAAACTGTTCACAAGACTGCGCTCTGAGGTTGGCACTTTGGGAGTAGAGGGCTGACCTGCTGAGTGGGTTTGTGACACCTATAAAAGGTTTTATCCCCCTTCTTAACAGAGTTGGCTATCTTTTCTCAATCTGGGCCTTTGCTATTCTGACTGCCTTCCCTACCTCCTTCTGCTTTAACTGATATAGTTCTCTGTCCTGCTCCTTCTATGTTTCCTTATATTTCCTGAATGCTATCCTTTTCTTCTTAACCTTCCCTGCCACCTCTTTTGTCTTCAGGAGATACAGTATAAAGAGACACAGAGGGAAGAAGACTGAGAGGTGTGTCAAGAGAAACAGTGTGAGGCAGGAAAACTGGTGAGTAGTGTAAAGGCACAAATTGAGGAGGGAATAGCTCAAGGGGTAACTAAAGGGGACAAGACTTTTTTTAGGTACATAAGTGAAAAGAGGAAGACTAGAGGAGGAATTGTGAGGTTAAGAATGGTAAGTGGGGTCTGTGCAGAGGAGGATCAGGAAAAAATTGATATCCTGAACAAATACATTTGTTCAGTCTTCACAGAGGAAGGAGAAGGATATAGGCCACATACAAGCAATAGGGATACTGGGAGGGGGTAGACACAAATCTCTTTACAGAGAAGAGAATCCAGAAGGGAGGTGCAAATCTGAAAGTAGACAAAGCTATGGGGCCAGACAAGTACGCAGATGACACAGCCCTATTTGTTTCTGGTTCTTCACCAGCTGAGCTAGTATCCAAACTTCAACCTGATTTTGACTCAGTCCAGAAATGGTTTCAGTCAAATCAGTTATTGCTAAATGACAAAAAGACAGTCTCTATGTGCTTTGGCACTAGATCAAGGCTCTCTAAATTCCTGTCCATCCCTTCCTTCTGCACCCTAGATGGCATCTCAATTGACAACGTACTTGCCTACAAATACCTTGGTGTCTGGCTTGACCGTCACCTCCATTTCTCCCAGCACATAGACGCCATTCATAAAAAGCTCCACCCTAAACTTGGTGCCCTCTTTAGGCATAAGAGCTGTATCCCCCTCCACGCTTGCCGAGACATTCTTACCAATATGATTCTCCCCATCTTTGGCTACGGCAATATTGTTTATGGTGCTGTCCCTAAATCCACCCTGGCCAGACTGGATCCCCTCTTCTACTCCTTCTGCTGCTTTGCTCTTAACTGCTCTACCTGCACCCACCACTGTACTCTCTACTCTGCTGTTATCCTCCCTTCCCTGGAGGATCACCGTTTGTTCCACTGTGCTTCCTTTACTTCCAAACTCTGGCTATTCTCCCTACCTCCTATCTTGACTCCCTATTCTCTCCATCCACCCCCCCCACTCCCTCTTAAACTTTGGGTATCACTCCCTCAAGCTCCCTTCCCATAAAACTCTCGCTGGTTAATTAACCTTCTTTTGCCACTTTCCTAAACTCTGGAATTCTCTCCCTTTAAACATTCACTCAGCCTCCTCAAAACCCTCACTAATCTCTCTCTCTCTCTCTCTCTTCTCTGCTCCCACACCTCTCCCTCCTGCCACTGTCCTTAAGTGTACACTGACCCTCCCTCCGTTCCCCTAAGTCCAAACTACTGTGACTGTATATTGCACTTATTGTATATACCTATGTATTTCTGTTACATTCTGTATATTTAATCCACCTCTGTACTCATTATATTTCTCTGTATGTCAGCCTGTGCAATTGTATATATCTTTTTAGAATGTTCTTATGCTTTCCCTTTCCTCTTTACTCCAAGACACATCTTGAAATGAACTATTCTGTGCTCAGTATGTTTTTTTCCTGGTGAAACGCTTAAATAAATAAATAAATAAATTTGTAGCCCCCACCAATTTGTGCTTACCTTAAGTGTCTCTCTTGGCTCCAGCAATGCCCACTGCCAGGCAGATATCCTGCATAGATAGTAAATCCATAGTTATTTGGTAAATCTGTTGATCTGTGTGAGAGTGCCATGATGTGCCTCTGCGACTGTCCCTTTAGGGTTATAGCCAGTGTGTATACAGTAAATTGTCTGGGCTGGGTCCGAGTGCTTTAAAGATCGTGACCTGCCAGGCACCATCCTGATTTGCTCCACTCTGTGGTTCATAGTAAAGCAGAGGGAGCTCTAGCTATTACTGTAAATATTTACTTCTATTCTGTTATATTTAAATTAGAGTGCTTGTTTAACCTGCCTTTATTGCAGCTTATGCATCCAGATGTGAGCCAGCATGGTTTGTCTGGGACTTCCAGACATTTGGACCAATTGGGACACAGGAGACCTTGAGGGGTCCTTAGCTCAGGTGTCTCATGGGAAAAAGCTGTAGTTCTTGTAGTTGTACAGGTTGGCACCTAAACTGACAAATGAGAGCACCAGGACTGTCATTGACAGCTCCCCTTGCCTACCAGAATCCAGGAAAACCAGACCAGTTAAAGAACTGTTAGGAAACAGAGTTCATTGCTGTTAGAGTGGAGAGAGTGAGCAGCTCAAGAGGCAACTCCAGGAAAGGAGCTGGGAACCTCCACAAAAGAGACACAAAGGAGGGTGGCATGAGACCCCACAGGGGAAGGAAACAACTCCTGGTGGGGGACTCACTCATTAGGGGGTAGAAGTGGGGGAGGAAGGGGAGAGGGAGGTAAGATGCCTGCCTGGTACCACAGCTCAGAGGGACAGGAAGCGAATCCTCAGGATCATGGGAGCAGCTACACAAGGGAGGGAACTGGATGTCATTGTCCACCATGGGAATGGGATCAGAGCAGTGCAAGGGGAGTTTGTAGAGTTTAGGAGGGGCCTTAGACAAGTAGCACGTATGGTAACCTTCTTGGAGGTGCTGCCTGTCTATGGCAAGGATGATGATAAGGTACTCCACACCATGTGATTCAATGAATGGTTGAAAAACTGGTGTGGAGCTCAGGGTTTTGGCTTCATTGGGGACTGGGAAGCCACCTGAGGGATGCAGACCTATACTGGTGCGATGGTCTGGATTTGTCCATGGGGGGAATGAGGATCCTAGGTGATAGGTTTAAATGCTTCATTTGCAAGCATTTAAACTAGCCAAGGGGGGAGGCACTGAAAAGGAGCCAGCAAATCCCAGACTCCCCCCAAAAAACACAGTAATTAGCAAGGTAAACACTAATGTAGAGAAGTCATTCGGGAGCAGGACATGGGTAAATGCAAAAAAAAGCAAAGGCAGTAAGGACAGGGATGGGACTAAAAGGGGTAAGGCCATCAAAAATGGAGGGTGATGAGTACCAATGCTCATAGTCTGTGTAACAAGCTCCCTGAACTAGTGGCTTTGATGGAAGAGGGATGCCTGGATACTGTGGCAGTCACTTAAACATGGTATACAGAGAACCATGACTGGGATGTCAACATACCAGAATACATAATTTACAGGAGGGACAGGGAGGGTAGAAGAGGAGGAGGAGGAGGAGTAGCTCTTTATGTAAGGGAAGGGATTAAAGCAACAGAACTAAAGAGTAAATATGAAGTAGCTGAATCACTATGGGTCACCCTGAGACAGGAAATGGCACCACAATCCGCATGGGAGTTGAGTACAGACCCCCATCTCAGGGGGAGGGAGTGGACAATGGAATAATAGAAGGCATCCTTAAAACGGCAGAAAAAGGGGAGATATTGTTAATGGGGTACCTGAATATGCCAGATGTTAACTGGAGTACCTTTGCTGCAGGCACATCCAAGGGCAGAGTCATTTTTGATGCCCTACAAGGGGCATGCCTCAGACAGCTAGTACTGGAACCCACTCGGGAGGGAGCAATCTTAGACCTGGTACTCTCAAATGGGGACGGAGAAGGGATCTCAGATTTAGAAGTGGGTAGCCATCTAGGAATAAGGGACCACCAAACAGTGTGGTTCACAATAAACACAGCCATACAAAAGCAAGAGTACTGGACTTTAGGAGGGCTGACTTTGGGAAAATGAGAGAGTGCCTCAGAAAAGCACTAGCAAATGAGCAAGTAGGGGGGTGGAGGAAGAATGGGGAATAACCAAAACAGCCATCACAGAGGCAACAATCCTTTGTGCGACGCAAATCAATAAAACAAAATGAAGGGAAAAAGACACTAGGTTTCTCAAAAGAGGTGGCAGGGAAGGTTAAGGAGAAAAGGATAGCATTCAGGAAATATAAGGAAACACAGAAGGAGAAGGACATTGAACTTTATCAGTTAAAGCAGAAGGAGGCAGGGAAGGCAGTCAGAATAGCAAAGGCCCAAACTGAGGAAAAAATGGCCAATTCTGTTACGAAGGGGGATAAAACCTTTTATATGTACATTAGGGAGTGAAGAAAGACCAAGGAAGGGATATGGCGACTTAATAAAGGGGAGGGAACGTGGACAGAGGATGATAGTGAAACAGCAGGGATACTGAACACATATTTCTGCTCAGTATTCACAACAGAAGAGGAGGGGGAGGTACCTAAACCAAACAAGAGAAACACTCTGGATAGGGGGGATCAATACCAGTCCATTCACAGAAGAAAGGATTTTGAAAGAACTCTTGAAACTGAGGATGGACAAAGCAATGAGGCCTGCTGGGATTCACCCCAGAATTCTAAAAGAACTAAGGGTAGAACTAGTGACACCACTGACTACTCTCTTTAACAAATCATGGGAGGATGGGGTGGTACCTGAGGACTGGAGGAGGGTGGATGTGATTCCACTTCACAAGAGTGGGAGCAGGGCAGAGGCAGGAAACTACAGACCGGTTAGTTTGACCTCAGTGGTAGGGAAAATTATGGAATCACTTCTGAAGGAAAGAATTGTTGAGTACCTAGAGGCCAGTGGGGCACAGAACCCAAGGCAGCATGGATTCACAGCTGGAAGGTCATGTCAGATGAAGCTAATAGATTTTTTTGACTGGGTGACCAAAGCAGTAGACCAGGGAGGGCTGTGGACATGGCCTACCTAGATTTTAGCAAGGCATTTGACACAGTGCCACACAAAAGATTAATATACAAGTTAGCCAGCCTTGGAGTGGGTCCCAAGGTGGTAGCCCAGATAAAAAATTGGCTGGACAATGGGACACAAAGGGTAATAGTAAACAGAGTTCACAATGAAGAAAGGAAGGCAACTACTGGGGTACCACAGGGTTAGTACTGGGACCAGTCCTCTTTAATGTCTTTATAAGTGATATTGGAGAACACCTGGAAGGAAAAGTATGTCTCTTTGCAGACAACACAAAGATCTGCAAAAGGGTTGATACACAAGGTGGGGTGGAAAGGATGAAAAGGGTCTTGACAAAGTTGGAGGAATGGTCAAATGTATGGCAGCTCAGATTCAATGCAAAGAAGTGCAAGGTAATGCAGCTGGGAAACAAAAACCCCGGGGAAGAGTACACAATGAGGGGTGAGATACTAACAACAACAAAAATTGAAAGGGACCTGGGAGTAATTACATCAGATGACCTTAAGGTGGGCAAGCAATGGGAGAAAGCAGTAAGGAGGGCTGGGGGGATATGGGGATGCATAGGGAGAGGCATCACCAGTAGAAAACAGGACGTTGTTATCCCTCTGTACAGACAGTTGGTGAGACCCCATCTGGAGTATTGCGTACAGTTCTGGAGACCCCATCTCCACAAAGACATAGACAGAGTGATGGCTGTTCAGAGGAGGGCAACCAAAATGGTGCAGGGTCTGCACCAGAAGATATATGAAGAGATACTAAAGCATCTTAATATGTATGCCCTCGAGGAAAGGAGGGAGAGGGGGACATGATAGAAACTTTCAAGTACAAGGGAATTAACAAAGTCCAAGAGGGTAGCATCTTTCAGAAAAAGAGATGTGCAAGAACAAGGGGGCACAATTTGAAGATAGAGGGGGGATGGCTCAGAGGTAATGTGAGAAAGTATTTTTTCATGGAGAGGGTTGTGGATGCATGGAACAGCCTTCATGAGGAGGTTGTGGAGTCAAGAACAATGGGAGAATTCCAGGACGCATGGGACAGACATAATGCAATTCTAGTAAGGGGGTAGGAGGAAGCAAGTTGTTGGTTAACTAGAATCTGCAGCTTATCCATCAGGTAGGGAAATGAGCAGACTAGGTGGGCCAAATGGTCCTTATCTGCCATCAAGTTCTATGTTTCTATGTTTCTATCACCCCTCCCACACACAAACTTTCTAAAAGGGTCATGAAGTGTTGGGACGTCGCCCGAGGGAGTGGGGGTGTTGAAAGCATGCTGTTGCTAGTCCATTATAAACAAAGTTGTTCTCCCACACCACCACACACAATGCACATACACACACTTTCAAAAAGGGCCACAAAGTGAGAGGACGCCACAATGGGGGAGGGGGGACTTTAAAACATGCCGTTGCTGGTCCAATAAAAAAACAGGTTTGTAACGGACTGGCAACAGCATGTGTGCAACTACGCCCCCATTGTGATATCCCATGTTTGTTTTAATATTTTAAAGTGGTTCTGTGTGATTTTGTGATTCTGTAGGGACATGAGGGGGCACGGGCTAAGACTGGAGGGTAGCAGATTCAGGGGGGAGATGAGGAGGCATTATTTCACTGAGAGGGTGGTGTCAAAATGGATTGTTCTACCAGAGGAGGTGGTGGCATGCAGGACTGTGGGCAGTTTCAAAAAAGCATGGGATAGGGCAAGGGGAGGGGGCTGGGTAAACAACGTTAAGCATTTTCTGAGGGTGAGGGGGGATGGGGTGGGGCAGCTGCAGTATAGGGATGCTAGCTGTGCATTCAAGCAGACTTGATAGACCGTGAGACCTGTTTCTGCTGGCAAATTTTGTATGTTTGTATGTAAAAAATTTGTCATCATGGGTAGTCGTCACAGGGTATGTTATTGTATTTGACACATGGGGAGGCCCGGGCTTCTATCTGGCCCAATAAGGGAGGCTCACCTTGACAAAGTTGGAGAACCTATGTCTTAGTGGTAACAAGACCACAAGGGGGAACTGCTATAAGCTGGCCGGGGGAGGGTTCAAGAAGGCGGTCAGGAGACACTTCTTCATGGAGTGGGTGGTGATGGGGGTGGAATGAAATCCCAGAGGAGATTGTTTCTCTGGAGCTGGTGGATGGATTCAAGAGGGGATGGAACAGATTGAAAAGAGGAATCGAGGTCAATGGGGGGCAAGAAAAGTGCAAAGGTGGGGTCAGGGTTAAAGGGCTGCACAATTCGAGCAGACTGGATAGACCAGTAGCCCTTCTTCTGCTGGCTATTTTCATATGTTTGTATGACACCCTCCAGGCTGGCAACTCACATCAAGGAGCTGCCTGCTGGAGGGGTTTAAGTAGCTGTATTTAGGTTTTTGTTATGCCACTGCCTTCTGCAGCCCCACACCCCAAATCATTGTTTTGATGATGATAAGTGGGAAATGGGGCTATAGTATGGATATTAGGGTCAGAGAGTGATGAAGAGAGGTAACTGTATAAAAATGTACTTCCTAAACTTTGCAGGCCACTGTACTTGTTAAGGGGGTATATAAATATAATATTGCCTCCTAACACGTACATTGTTCTGCAGACTTTAAGAAGTTTATCTTTAGACAGGCCACCCACGCTTATCATTCTCTGGCTGTGTTTTCCACACTGCAGCCTTGTTACCCATTTATTGCCTTCAAAACCCTACTTTTGGGGGTGGGGCTACAGAGGCTGATGACAACATGGCTTCAGAGCTGAATGTACAAGTGCTGAGCAATCAGTGTAGTGTTTAACTAAATCATTCATCCATCAAAAAAAAAGGTATGGCTAATTTAGTTCCTTGGGCATGTACGTCCTTGGCATGAATTTCCTGCCCAAGGGAAAAAAAACTTTCAGCTGCTCTTTACCTGCCCTCTCAAAAAGTGAGTTAGTTTCAAAGAAGCTCAATAACTGTATACAAAAGCATCTTTTCTATAGAATCTGCATTCAGTTCTAAAATTGTGACTAGAAGGCTCATTTTTCTCTTGCTCTCAACTGTCATCTAATGGCTTCTGTATGTATTACTCTTTTCTATTTTTTCTTTCACTGTGCACTCCAGTGACATAATTTTTTTATACATGATGTCCAATTTCATGTAACTTCCCTGTGTAAAGTCTTTTGGGACACTTCTGTAGACAACAAAATTGTATTGTATTGTGTTTACCACTTCCGCGCAATAGTCACATAAAGCATGGCTAAAGTAATTTCCTTTCCTGAGTAGTCTTGTGCCAAACCGGGACTTGTACTGTTGCTATTTTAGGGGCCTGAAGGCTAAGCCCTTTGTCTCCTTTTGACATGGTGACTGGATGTTCAAAACAGTTACAGGGACAACTTTTCCAAATGAACATAGACCTGCAAGCGACACTTCACCCACAATTACACACTTGCAGCTGCAGGACTAATTTGAAATGCTGTTGCAGGTCGGATAAAAAGTGCATGAATCATGTTTGAAGCCACGATGCAAACAAATGTTTTAATTTTTGATTGCACAAGGTAGATGTGATTTGTGATGTCCTGATAACAGGAGCTACGGGGGTCTGTTTCCTGTTGTGATGTCACAGCATCGTAGTTCTCAGGAAAATAACACAGTAAATTCCCACTGGATACATAAAATTGGGCTATTTAAAAATATGCCCATTTTTTTTCAATCAGTATTTACTCCCCTTCCAAGTGTGCCCAATGCACCCCCCTAGCCCTTCACTGACCTTCTCATGGACTTACCAGTTACCCACCACTTACACAGAACTCAGCTAGGTGGCTGACCAGCCATGTAAGACATATGAGAGCCTGCCGGGGTTGCCGACTAGGAGTAGCCCGGTATCTTTTATTCAAGTTTTCTCCCCAGGCTGGAGCATCGGAACATGTGCACCAGCACATCATGCTCCAACTCATCCTTTGCATTCTGTGTGAACTCCTGCTGCACTGCTGCCTAGCCTTCTCCGGGTGGCAGTCTCTGCAGCAGGAACTTGTGTCCCTCCCCCACCGAGAAAGGACAGTTACCATCAGGTGCTCAATCCCCCCTCACCCTACTAGCCCACTGACTGACCCTTGTCCATTCCCGAACATGGGTTGCCAGCGTGGGGTGCAGAGGCACAATCATTCCTTCCCTGCGCCAGCATTCCCACTTTCGAACCAGTGTGATGATGTTTGGTGCATAGAAACAGAGAAGTGATTACAGGTTGAAAAAAACGCAAGGGTCGAGCCAGTTTTTCTCTCATTCTACCTACGTCCGCTCCAGCCTCTTACTGGGTTGGCTTAGTCTGAATCCCCTTTCAGCAGCTTCAGTCTGTTTAGTAGCTTTACCCCCTCCCACCTCCCTTACCCCCACTGCTATTAATCCCTTATACTTGCTACACTTTGCCTTGAATCCCAGCTCCCTCTCCGCCTCAGTCACTTCCCTTGGCAAGTTATTCAACTTGTCCACCACTCTTTGTGTGAAGAAGTATGTATGTATGTATTTATTTATTCATTTAATTAATTAATTTATTTCTATTTTATTTATTTATGTTTTTTAACCATGTGGGTGCACTGATCCCAGGGACTGTTTTCAGGCATGACCTTAGCCATAAAGAGGGCATAAACAAGATAAAAACAAGTACATGAGTTACATGATGCAGTAAGTTGTTACAAAAACATTAAAGTTATGCAAAACAAAGGAGCAGTAATGAATGACTGGATAAAGTACACAGAGTCTTTGTGGCAATGCATTGTCTAACATATGTTAACATTAGAAAAATAAAATTCCAGAGTCACTGTGGGACCCCTGCTGACATAGCAATACAGGGGGAAAGTATGAGGGTGAACAGTAGTCAAGCAGTGGAAGTAAGGTGCCCTGGACCACGGCAAGCCTTACCTCACGGATAAAAAAATCTTTGAGCCGGTAGCCAACTCCTAGTCTCTGAGTCATGCGTCTGTCCGTGAGTCAGATGTGGTAAAAAAAATGTCAGGGAGTTGTCGAGGGTGACTCCCAGATATTTAAAGGTGGTCACTAGCTCAAGGGGTGAGATATCAGGGGACAGGATGTGAAGTGGGGTAGTATCACCTGCTCACCTCGCTAGTTAGGGTTTTATTTATTTATTTAAATTTTGGTAACTGAGTAGGCCCATTGAGACCATTACAGTCCCTCTTCAGGGGTGACCTGGGATTAATTACATACAAAAGAGAAAAAAAGACAGCAAGAACAACTCGAAGCAAATGGAGTAATACAGACATTACAATAAGGATGTAAATAGATGGTACAACAGGCAGGTTAGGTACAATAGATAATCGTCATGAGGAATAAGACAGTTACACAAGAATAAAACAGTTACACATAGCTTATCAAAATCATTACAGGTCATACGCAAAGGTTTTTAAAACTAAAATAAACAGCACCATTCAATAAACACTGTTATAAAACCTATTTGTGTTCCAAGTTTTGTAACAAAAGTCAACAAATTAATGCATTTTTAGTGTCTTTTTGTTGTGGTCCATTTCCCCAAGGCTGCTGCCTGCTGAGTCAGCATGCCACTAGACTGCTATCATTTGGGGTGCTTGCCGGTGAGAAAGTTGTATAGCTGCTAGTAATACAATATTGATAACTTCACTGCTGTTGGTCAGTGTCTGCTTTACAATAATTTAGATTTAATAGGGACTAATTCCTACTAGGGATGGCTGTGTTAGTCACAGTAAAAAGATAATTTTAAAGTGATTTATTGAGGTTTGTAATAGAAAATGGGAGAAGTGACCTGTAGGAGTGTACTCTACTGTACCCACAATGCCTCACTATGTAAATTAGTACACAGGCTTTTATATTTCTGTGCTCACTGCAGAAATAAGAGACTACATCTCTCAGTATAGAAGTCTTGTAGCTAGATACAGTATGTACAATGCATTGTTGTGAAAATAAACAAACAAAAGCTTGTATTGTTGACACCATGACACAAATATGGGACAGCATCTCAGAGTACGGAAATTGTAAAAGACTCTCATATTTTATCCACAATACCTTACCATAGTTATTTATATATTACTGCTCATCACCCACAACATAAAGGACTGTACATCTGAGTAAGGCATGTTAAAGGCTATGTCATAAGTTACCCTGATAGCTTCTGTGATATAACATCATTTTGGGGGAAATCTTACAATTTTCATTTAAGCTTTCAGACTACAAAAGATCCTTCATCAGAAGCTAATGCCAGTTGTTATAGAAGAATACATTATATTGAAGTCCAGATCATACATAAAAAAAAAGTTGTCAAAAATCCCATTGACCAAAAAACCTTTCAGAACTTCAAATCATAGAGAACACAGGCTGATTACTATCAAGCAAAGGCATTTCAAGGTCAAATGTCACAGACTAGATAACTCCCTTTTTGAAAGAACTCAAAACAGGCAGAGTTCCAACCAAAGGGAAAGCATTTCAAAGTCAGAGTTGAAAAAAAAAACACAGAACACACTTAACTCAATTAAGATATTGCTTGTGTGTGTTAGTACATACTTTAAGAAATAACTGATTTTAACCCCAAGTTATAATAAACTAAAAATTCATGATATATAATGTTAAAGTAATTTTACAAGCTTCTGCAGATGTCTTTTTCACATAGAAAACCATTACAACCTATGCTTTAGATATGAAAGCTTTCATTTGTTTTGTGAAAAAATCTATTACAATCATTTTTATGTATGTTTTACTAACTGTATATTCTTCATTTCTTTTATGTGCAACCACATTCTCAAAATTACATCATGTAAATGAACTATCAACAATTTGTATACAACACCAATAAATAGTAGTATAGTGGCAAATGTTAGTTACTCAGAGAAGCAGTCCCTTATTTTGGTGGTGGTGACTGCACCTAATATGTAGATGTGCATAGCAAGGCATTGTGGGTACATATAAGAAGTTGTTTTCCAATTCCCTTACTGTGAGGTGCAGTCTCATATTTCTGTAGTGGCTTCAACAATAAAAGCTCTCATATGTTTATGTGCAGAAGAAGGGACGGTGCATGTAGTATCTAACTGACAAGATTTCTTTACTGAGAGATGTAGTCTTCTATGCCAGCAGTGTAGATGTCTGCAATACCATGATTGACCAACAGAGGTCTCTGCTTCAAAATTAAGCAATAAGGCACAACAGAGTGTGGTATATCACGAGATATCGTCACGCCTTGGGTGGTTGGGCATGAGACCGCAGGCCGAGTGTGTCCAACCACCCAAGAAGTGACGATATCCCATAATACACCACACCCTGGAGTGACTTATTGCTATTATGAACTGAGTTTCAAGTTTTTTAAATAAAAGAAACAGGATTTAAAATGTTTTATGAATGAGTTTTTGGGTGGTGTAGGAGTACATTTTGAAAAAATAGTTCTCAGACAGTAGAGAGCAAGGAGTCTGGTGGCACCAGAACTTTTCTGAAGCCGTGATGATGTAGCCCATAGAAACATAGAAACATAGAAACATAGAAGTTGACGGCAGATAAGGACCGCAAGGCCCATCCAGTCTGCCCATTTCTTTTTCTACCTTATAAATGTGCCATCGGCCTTTGCTCTGTCAGTGACCTATCTATTCATAGTCATTTGTATTGCTCCCTTATGCCTATCCCATGCCTGTTTGAAGCCCTGCACTGTATTCATAGCCACCACTTCTTGTGGTAAGCCATTCCATGCATCTACCACCCTTTCTGTGAAAAGAATTTCCTCACATTCCCCTTAATCGGCCTCCTCTAATCTCATGCTGTGTCCTCTTGTCCTGCTATTTTTCTTATATTTAAACATGTTAGACTCTTTCACCTTGTTTATGCCCTTAAGGTGTTTAAATGTCTCGATCATATCACCTCTCTCCCTCCTTTGCTCAAGGGTATACATATTGAGCTCGTTAATCTGTCCTCATATGTCTTCTGATGCAGTCCCTGCACCATTTTGGTTGCCCTTCTCTGGACTGCCTCAATTTGGTTAATGTCCTTGTGAAGGTGTGGCCTCCAATACTGCACGCAGTACTCCAGATGGGGCCTAACCAATGTCTTGTACAGAGGGATTATTACCTCCCTCTTACGACTTGTGATACCCCTACTAATACATCCTAACACCCCCTAGCCTTACCTACTGCTTTAGAGGTCTGTTTGATGATTTTAGGTCATCAGTGATGATGATGCCCAAGTCTCTTTCTTCCTTTGTGACTGCTAGCACTCCCTCCCAGCCTATAAGTGGCTTCAGGGTTTCTCTTCCCTATGTGCATGATTTTGCACTTCTTTGCATTAAATCCCAGTTGCCACTCTTCTGACCATTCTGCTAGTTTATCCAGATCTCTTCTCATTCTGCCCACCCCATCTGGATCATCTACTCTGTTGCAGATCTTGGTGTCATCTGCAAACAGACAAGCCTTACCCTCTAGTCCATCCTAAGGGTCACTAATGAAGATGTTGAATGACTGGCCCCAGGACTGATCCTGAGGAACCTACTTGTGACTTGCATCTCTTCTGACTGTATACCATTTACCACCACTCTCTGTTTCTGCCAGTCAACCAGTTTGCCACCCAGTTGACCAACTTCTGACCCACCTTAGCCTACCTAGCTTATTTATCAATCTTCTATGTGGAACAGTGTCAAAAGCTTTTGCTGAAGTCAAGGTAGGCTACATCAACTGCTCCCCTTGGTCCACCACTCTGGTTACCCAGTCAAGAAATCTATGAGATTAGTTTGACAGGACCTTCCTTTGTAAACCCATGCTGTCTTGGATCCTGTGCCCTATGGATTCCAGGTGTTGCACTATCCTTTCCTTAAGGAGTGCCTCCATAATCTTGCCCACTACTGAGGTAAGACTGACCGTCTGTGTTCCCCGCCTCCTCCCTGCTACCACTCTTGTGGAGGGATCACATGAGCCCTTCTCCAGTCTTCTGGGACCCTCCTGTGCTCAGAGACTCACTAAACAATTCTGCTAAAGGCTCTGCTAGTTCCTCCTTTGGCTCCTTAAGTACCCTGGGATGTATGCCATCAGGTCCCATTGCCTTATCCACCCTGAGCTTAGCAAGCTCTTGTAGGACCCTTTCTTTGTGAAGGGAGTAGTGCCCCTCCTCCCGCTGTGTCCATGATGCTGAGCTGTGGGCCCTGCCTACTCTCTTCAGTAAATACTGAGCAAAGTATCTATTTAGGATAGATGCCTTTACAGGGTCCTCCTCCTCACATGCTCCCTTTTCTCCATTAAGCTTAGCAATACCCCTCTGGACTTTCTCCTTTCACTAATGTATCTATAGAAAGTCTTGTCACCTTCTTTTACTGTCCGTGCTAGTGTTTCCTCAGTTTGGGACTTTGCCTGCCTTACTGCCTTACCTGCTTCCCTTAGGGCAGTTTGGTATGCCTCCTATCTTCATCCCGCTGTGTTCCCTTATATTTTCTGAAGGCCAGCCTTTTGGCTCTGACCTTTTCGCTACTGTATTTGAGAACCAAAGTGGTTTCCTTCTTCTTTTACACTTCCTTTTCTGTCTAACACAATGGGATGTTGCTTCAAGTATTGTATCCTTAATGCTTGCCCACTTTGCCTGTACCTCCTCACCTGTGTTTTTTTGCCAGGGCTAGCTTAACTCTGTTGGCCATCTTATCAAAGTCAGCTCCTCTGAAGTCCCATATTTTTGCCTTGGAATGGGATGATTTAGATGTAGTAGCCAAATTGAACCATACCATGTGATGGTCACTGGCCCCAGGTGACCTTCTACCTGGAATCTGTGATCCCTTCTTTGTTAGTCAGTACTAGATCTAGGATAGCCCTGTCTCTTGTGGGTTTGCTGTACCAGTTGTTTGAGGCCCTCCCCTGCAGGAATCCACTATGTGTCTAGTTCTGGCCGATGTTCCTGCTGGTATTGACCAATCTGTATCTGGCATGTTGAAGTCTCCCATTATCAGAACCTCCCTTTAGCTGTCATGTTTTGTATATCTTCTAACAGTAATGTGTCTATGTCCTCCCTCTGGTCTGGGGGCCTGTAGACAACCCCAGTTCTTATGGCTGTCCCATTTCCTGTTTCAGGGTGACCCACAGTTCTTCTGGCTCATTATGTGTATTCTGAATTTCTGTAGCTTTGATATTTTCATTAACATACAGGGCCACTCCTCCCCTTTTTGCACCTCGTCTCTTCTGAACAATACATAGCCAGGTACTGAAGTCTCCCAAGTGTGGTTACTGGTAAACCACGTCTCACTAATTGCTACTATGTCCAGTTTAGCCTCTGACATTATTGCCTGCAGGTCTGGGATCTTATTTCCCAGGCTGTGAGCATTTGTGTACATCATTTTCCATTGGCCAGATTTTGGTGTGTTAGTTGTTGGGTGAAGTTTGGCATTACCCCTGTGCATCGTATGGGGAGACAAACCTTTTTTCTTACCTGGTGATGCAAATGAACGGCAAACACGCTGAATTCCTGTTTGACCACTAGCTGAGGGGAGGGGTGTCTTCCATTCGACGTATGGGTGCTGCACCTCTCCCATTTGCTAGTTTAAATATTCTGCAAAGACGTCAAACTTCTGCCCCAATGCACTGACTCCTCCTTAGTCAGATGCAGTCCATCAAATTTAAAGAACTTTGCTCCCAGAACTGTTGCCAGTTCCCTACAAATCTGTGTCCTTTTTCTGGCACCAGTCCTTGAGCCACGGTTTAGCTCCCCTATCTCCCTTCTCTGACCTTCCGTCCATCTGCCCCTTCTCCCAGACTGGCAGGATCTCAGAGAAGGAGATGCGGACGAAATAGATGATAGTTTGTCACCCAGCCTAGTCAGGTGTTCCTTGGTCTCCACAACTGACCCGGCTGGCGAGATCATTAGTCCCTATGTGTACTAGGACATCAATGTTTTCTCCTGCTTTGTGAACAATTTAGTATGCGGTCAGTGTCTCCATGCTGATGTACCTGAGACATCTGACCATCACCCCTGGCTGGAGATGGTATCAACTCCCGAATCATGGAGTCTCCTATGATCAGAAGTTTTTTGATTTCCTTTGTGCTTGTTTAGTTTTGGTTCCTGATTTGGGTGAGTATTGTTGTCTAGCTCCTGTGCCGCAGTGTCCTGCTCTGCAGTGTCTTCTGCCTCTTTATTTGATTTCAGAGATGAGGCAGATACCTGTTTGTAGTGTTTATATGGTTTTTGGAGGTAATGTGTTGAGAGCAGAGAGTGATGGGGCACCTGATTTGTTCCTCCTAACCACCTGCCAACCTCCTGGACCAACTACCTCTGCGGTCGAGGTTTTCTGTTGGATGCTGGGGAAATGGCGGTGGTTCTTATAATGTGTTTCTCTTCAATATGAAATTTGAGGCGTGCAATCTCTGCCCATGCTGCCCGGAGCTGAGACCTAAGATCTCCAAAGGCCCAGCATGTAGGACAGTGTCCTAAATCCTGTAAGACTGTCCTTCTGAAAATTGTTCCACAGTACCTGCAGTTAATGAAATCCATTACAAATAAGTTGCTGGGTTTGTAACCTAGTCAGAGTAATTAGAAGGAAAAAAAATGCAAGTAATGGTTTAATTGTGCTTTGTTTAACTTGTTATAACAAGTTAAATTACTAGTGCCTTGTAAATGAGATCACCTTGTGAGGCCCCACTGATCCGCCCCTTCCTGCTCTGTCACAGGAAATGTCACAACTGTGGTACCCTATAAAAGGAGTGTAGCTGGGTGGTTGGGGATGGGGTGGGTGGTTGGGCCCTTTCCTGCCTAAAAAGAAGAACCACGGACGAAAGAACAAGGAGGTAAGAGCAGAAACAATCAGTCAACAACAAAAATGCAGTAACCTGAAAGCTTATCCTAATGTTAGATAAAACTGTAAACCTGTAAAGCACCACCTGTAATAATTTCAGAGAAGATATACCCTGTAAGAAACACTTTGCTCCAGAGAAAAATAAAGCAGTAACAGAAGATATACCTTGCAAAAGTCAATTTGAATCAGAAGATTACAGCAGTAATCTGTTAGCACACACCTGTAGGCACACCTTGTAATAATGCAGAAGAAGGTATACCAGCAACAACAATTTGAATCAGAGAAAAATAAAGCAATGAAATGTTAACAACAAACAGTAGCAATCCCTGTGGTAAAAAATAAAACACCACCACACAGTAAATCTGCTTAGCCAAACTAAGTCTTAATCCTTCTCCCTTGCTCTGGTAAGTTTCTCTACTCTGCCTTTCAAGCAGTCTTAGAAGGAAAGAGCTCAGGTGAAGCTAGGTGCCTTGGCCAGCAAACCAAGTCTTCTACCTCCAAGATATCAACTAACCTGACTTTTTAACCCTTCTTTCTGTTGGAAATTACTGACAGTTTGCCAGCTCCACTCTCCATACACACCTAATCCTTTGGAAGAGCTGTGGGAGGAAAGGCAATTAGCTCCTTCAATGTGAGAAGGAGACTGAAAACACCTCTGAGACAACAAACCTTTTCAACAAACAAGAAAAAAAAAAACACAGTGTCAAACAGTAATTTTGTTTAGCCCAATGATAAAAAGTCACAAAATGTAAGCTCCACCTGTAATACAGTAATTTCAGAGAAGATATACCCTGTAAGAAACACTTTGCTCCAGAGAAAATAAAGCAGTAACAGAAGATATACTTTGCAAAGTCAATTTGAATCAGAAGATTACAGCAGTAATCTGTTAGCACACCCTGTAGGCACACCTTGTAATAATGCAGAAGAAGGTATACCAGCAACAACAATTTGAATCAGAGAAAAATAAAGCAATGAAATGTTAACAACAAACAGTAGTAATCCCTGTGAGTAAAAATAAAACACCACCACACAGTAAATCTGCTTAGCCAAACTAAGTCTTCATCCTTCTCCCTTGCTCTGGTAAGTTTCTACTCTGCCTTTCAAGCAGTCTTAGAAGGAAAGAGCTCAGGTGAAGCTAGGTGCCTTGCCAGCAAACCAAGTCTTCTACCTCCAAGATATCAACTAACCTGACTTTTAACCCTTCTTTCTGTTGGAAATTACTGACAGTTTGCCAGCTCCACCCCACATACACACCTAATCCTTGGAAGAGCTGTGGGAGGAAAAGCAATTAGCTCCTTCAATGTGAGAAGGAGACAAACACCTCTGAGACAACAAACCTTTTCAACAAACAAGAAAAAATAAAACACACAGTGTCAAACAGTAATTTTGCTTAGCCCAATGATAAAAAGTCACAAAAATGTAAGCTCCACCTGTAATACAGTAATTTCAGAGAAGATATACCCTGTAAGAAACACTTGCTCCAGAGAAAAATAAAGCAGTAACAGAAGATATACTTTGCAAAAGTCAATTTGAATCAGAAGATTACAGCAGTAATCTGTTAGCACACACCTGTAGGGCACACCTTGTAATAATGCAGAAGAAGGTATACCAGCAACAACAATTTGAATCAGAGAAAATAAAGCAATGAAATGTTACAACAAACAGTAGCAATCCCTGTGAGTAAAAAATAAAAACACCACCACACAGTAAATCTGCTTAGCAAACTAAGTCTTCATCCTTCTCCTTGCTTCTGGTAAGTTTCTACTCTGCCTTTCAAGCAGTCTTAGAAGGAAAGAGCTCAGGTGAAGCTAGGTGCCTTGGCCAGCAAACCAAGTCTTCTACCCGATATCATCATGGCTTCAAAGAGCTCTCAGCCAATCAGATTCCTCTATTTATAATCCTCAGTTCATAACAGTGCTTATAAACTTTGTTCCCTTTGCATGATGTCATGCTGTGTGTGTGTGGGGGGGCTGTCAGCACTGAGGAAAACAAGCATTTGTCAATGCCGAATGTTGCTTGCTTATATGTGCTGTTTAGGTATTTGGAAGTGATAGTACTGTGCCTAAAAACTGTCATGCCCCCCGCAAGACATCTACTGTGTCTTTCTGTTCAGTATTCACAGAAGAGGGGAAGGGGCAAGGGCAACAGCAGTACCGCACTTGCAAAAGCATGAAAAGGTGGACAATAGTCCACTCACAGGCAGATGAATCCTGCAGGAGGTGACTAAATTGAAGGTGGACAAAGCGATGGGACCAGATGGCATACACCCAAGGAAATTAAGAGAACTGTGAAGGGAGATAGCAGTACCTATGGCAGCCATGTTCACTGAGTCATTCAACACAGGGGTGGTACCAGAGAATTGGAGGAGGGCACATGTGGTCCCTCTATACAAATCCAGCAGTAGGGGGGAGGCGAGGAACTATAGGCTGGTCAGCCTCATCTCAGTAGTAGGGAAGATCATGGAGACATTGCTTAAAGAAAGGATAGTGGGATATCTAGAAGCCATTGGAGCCCAGGACCATAGGAAACATGGATTCACAGTGGGAAGGTCATGTCAGACAAATCTAGTTGATCTCTTTGACTGGGTGACAAAGGAAGTAAATCAGGGTGGGGCAGTGGACAACACTTACCTTGATTTCAGCAAAGTCTTTGACACCGTCCCACATAGGAGGCTGATAAACTAGCTGAGTAGGCTGGGGATGGGGGAAAGGGTGGTAAACTGGGTTAGAAACTGGCTAACAGACAGGAGCCAGAGAGTGGTGGTAAATGGGGTGCAGTCTGGGGAGAGGAGGTGACAAGTGGGATGCTGCAGGGATTGGTCCTGGGGCCAGTCCTGTTCAATGTCTTCATTACTGACATTGCAAAAGGGCTGAAGGGAAAGGTCTGTCTGTTTGCAGATGACACCAAGACCTGTGGCACAGTGGATACCCCAGAGAGGATGCAGAAAATAAGGAGGGACCTGGGGAAGCTTGAAAAATGGTCTGAGGACTGGCAACTGACGTTTAATTCAAAAAAGTGCAAAATTATGCACCTGGGACACAGAAAACATGGGGAAAGCTACAGGATGGGGGGGAAGGGAGTTACTGACAGTCACAAAGAAGGAAAGGGACCTGGGGGTTCTTTTTTCAGATGACCTTAAAATGCCAGAGTGGTAAGGCAGCTGGAAGGGTCAGTGACATGCTGGGGTGCATAGACAGGGGTATCACCAGCATAAGGAGGGAGGGCGGTAGTGATGCCATTATATAAAACCACGGTCAGGCCTCACATGGAGTACTGTGTGCAGTTCTGGAGGTTGCACCTTCGTAAGGATATTAACAGGCTGGAGATGGTCCAGGAAAGGGTGAATGAGATGGTACAGAGCTTGCAACACAAGCCTTATGAGGACCTCAATATGTACTCAGTGGAAGAGAGGAGGGTAAGAGGGGATATGATAGAAACATTCAAGTACCTCAAGGGTATAAGTAGAATTACTGAGAAGCAGGAGACAGCTGCTATAGGCACATGTGCCAGCTTCTGTGTGATATTCTTTTGTTCTTATAAATCTGTCATCTCCAGTATTTTAGTAACCACATGACCACACTGCCTTCTTTAGGCAATTTTACGCTGGTTGATGCCTGGTGTCAGACGGCAGATAGAGGGCTCACCAGATTGTGTTGCCATTTTGCCATTTGAAAAACTTCATAGAGTGTTCTTTTACTGGTAAGCGTTTTGGAAAGCTGGTGAAGGTCTCACAATTTTTATTATGATTTTATCTCCTTATGTCTGTCCCCTTTGGTCCCCCCATCTCCACACCCCAACAGTCATTGGTGGCCACAGCTGCAGCCTTCTTCTTGCCAATATGGTGGGTGAGCAGCTGCCTTCACAGTCTGTGAGGTCTGACTTCTTTCAGTACCGTTTATTGGTCATCTTCAACACAGGCGAGGCACTGCCAGCCCAAAACTAACTCATGACAAGCAGCTTTCAAAGTGGGAAATAAATGGAGTGAGCAAGAATCAAGTACTCATTCAGATGCGGCATCAATTTTAAGATCAGCATACTGGTGTGGACACTGCAAATAGAACCCCAGCTCTTTAAGCAGCCTTATGAAGAGTAAAGGCTTCTTGCAGCACTGTGGTTCTGTTTATTGTACTGTAAGTGGGCTGCATCTAATTTTGTAATTTACTGTACCTTATATCTGGATATATGGTAGGCCCAACTTTAAATAAACACTGCACCTGAATGAACACATGATGCCATAGAAACATAGAATTTGTCAGCAGAAAAGGACCGCTCAGCCCACCCAGTCTGCCCAAGTGTTCTCTACCTACTTGTAACTCCTACCTGTGTATGTTAATGTATGTCTTATTCTGCCTGCGTCCATCAGGAGCTCCTTGTGATTGAGCTTGCTCAATGGACTTTTCCTGCAATGAACTTGAACCTACTCCACCTCCATAGCCCTATTGATCTCTGTTGACCCCCTCCTTCCCCTTTTTCTAATATAGCCCTATGTTTTTCCTATACATGCTTCATGCCCCCTACCATCTTAGCCTCCACCATTTCTCCTGGCAGCCTGTTCAAGGCATTTACCACCCTTTCAGTAAAGAAATATTTCTTCACATCTATCCTGAACTCCCCCTCCACCCCAGCTTCATTGTATGTCCCTTGGTTTGGGTGCTCATTCTTATTTGAAGGAAACTCCCCAGCTGTACCCTGTTTACCCCTGTGAGGTACTTTGTAGGTCTTGATCATGTCATTTCTCGCCCTCCTCTCTTCCAGAGTGTACATATTGAGATTCTTCAGTCTTTCCTTACAGGGATTCTTGTGAAAATCCTGAACCATCTTTGTTGCCGTCCTCTGGAAAACCTCCACCTTATGTCCTTTCTGAAGTGTGGGCTCTAAAACTGGACACAGTGCTTCAGCTGGGGGTATACCAGGGAGTTATACAATGGCAGCACAACATCCCTCCTCCTCCTACTGGAGATGCCACTCCTTATGCACCCCAGAATCCAATTTGCCCTTCCCATAGCCTTGTCACACTGTATTGCCACCTTGAGGTCCTCTGATATAATAACCTCAAGGACCCTTTCACGTCTAGTGCATATCAGTACCTCCTGTCATCCTATACTCAGCATCGGAGTTCCTATGCCCTAGGTACATGATTTTACACTTGTTGGCATTGAACCCCCAACTAAGTAAGAAAACGGAATTGATTTGAATGAATTCTAGGCTTTTAAGCAGTTGTGTGTATGTGTGTGTGTGGGGGAGAGGGGCTCTACTATAACTATTTGCTTTTGATTTTGGCCTCAAATCAGCTGCACTCATGTAAACAGAAAAACATGTTTAAGAAAGATTCATAAAAAATGTGATAAAGTCTTTGTACATTAGCCTGGGCTGAGCTTGCAGACAGGAGAGATAGAAACATAGAAACATAGACTTTAACAGCACCTAGTCTGCCCATTTCCTTACCTACAAGATAAGCTGCAGATCCTAGTTAACCAGCAGCCTATTTCTTCCTACCCCCCACAAGAATTGGTGAATTGCTTTATGTCTGTCCCATGCATTCTTGAATTCTCTCACAGTTTTAGACCCCACAACCTTCTCAGGAAGGCTGTTCCATGTGTCCACCACCCTGTTTGTGAAAAAAATACGTCCTTACATTGCCCCTGAGCTTCCCCCCTCTATCTTCAAATTGTGTCCCCTTGTTCTTGCACATCTCTTTTCTGAAAGATGCTACCCTGCTGGACTTTGTTGATTCCATTGAGGTACTTAAAAGTTTCTATCATGTCCCCCCTCTTCCTCCTTTCCTCAAAGGTAGACATAATAAGCTCCTTTAGTCTCGTCTTGTATGGTTTCTCTTGCTGACCCTGCATCATTTTAGTTGCCCTCCTCTGGACTGCCTCCATCTTGTCTATGTCCTTGCGGAAATGGGGTCTCCAGAACTGGATGCGGCACTCCAGATGGGGTCTCACCAACTGTCTGTACAGAGGGATAACAACTTCCTGTTTTCTGCTGGTGATGCCTCTCCCTATACATCCCAGTATCCTCCCAGCCCTCCCTACTGCCTTCTCACATTGCTTGCTAACCTTAAGATCATCTGATATGATCACCCCCAGGTTCCTTTCCATTTTTGTTGTTGTTACTACCTCCCCCTCATTGTGTAATCTTCCCCTGGGTTTTTGTTTCCCAGGTGCATTATTTTGCACTTCTTTGCATTGAATCCAAGCTGCCATACTTCTGACCATTCCTCCAACCTTGCCAAGTTCCATCTCATCCTTTCCACACCTCTTTGTGTATCAACCCTGCTGCAGATCTTTGTGTTATCTGCAAAGAGGCATACTTTTCCTTCCAGTCCCTCTGCAATGTCACTTATAAAGACATTAAAAAGGAGATGCAGCCTGTTCCTAATTAATGAGCTTCCCACTGATCACCTGTGAGCCTCTTATGGGCCAGAGCTTACTATACAAGCATTTGTCAATGCCAAATGGTTGCTTCCTGGCACTAGCAGTGCAAGTGCAGGAGTTAGACAGATGGGGTCTGATTCTCAAAGCCCTTTGTCGGACGCAAGGTGCCTGCGCCGAACAGATATGGTGCAAGGTGCATCTTGCGTCCATGACTGCCCTCCGTGCAATTCACAAAGATGGCCTGCATCGACTGCAGTACACCTGCTACAAATAGGGCTTGCACCTGCAATGCACTGTGGCATGGTGGTAGGGGGACTGTGACTAATGCAAACTGCATCTTGCGAGTCACAGACATCACCTGGTGGGAGAAATTTTAAGTGCCCTTAGACCAGCCAGGGCAGGCATAAGGGGACTTAGACATTCTCCCCTGGGTGACATGCCAGTATGCAGCACACCATGGGTGATGGTCCACCCACCATACACCCCCGAGTGTGGTCCCGTATGTGTGGCCCCCATCCTAGTGGTCCAATGGCACCCCTCACAGCTCCTCGATGCCGCTTATGTACCATGTTGGTACCCCTGTCCTGATGCTGCCCATACTGGCACTGGCTCCCCCAATCCCTGTTGCCTGCACCATTGGCACTACCACAGCCCCAACTCATGGTGGTACAGTACCCACTCATGCCCCAGCAGGTGGTGCTCAAACCCCCCCCCGTACACCAGTCCCAACTGCTCCCCAGCGCCTGTCACATTCCACCACTCACCACCGTGGCCAGGCAGCAATTGCATCAAACATGGTGGTGGGCTGGGTCCACATGCCTATTACCTAGTGGGATAGGGGTCCTGTGTTAGTGTCTGGTGGCCTGCGGTGAACCTGTGCGGTGTGCCAGGGGTTTGCCACAGGGTTCCAGTTAGTGCAAGTGTGGGAACTTAGCTGCCTGGGACCCCTCCTGTACCTGAATCAGGTGCAGGGTCCCTGGCACACCAGGCATTGGTGCAAGCTGCTGTTTGCCGCAGCTAGTGCCAGATGCAGGCCCCTATGAGAATCAGGCCCATGCAGTATAGGAATGGCAGTGAAGTATTGAACTGATGCCAACCCCACTCCCACACTGCAGAGATGGACAGGCATTTGGGTGTGCCTTTGGGTCGTCGCCCATAACGGTCATGACATTTTACCTCACCCTACCCTGCAGACACTGACAAGTGTTGAGGTGTGCCTTGGGTGTTCGGGCTTTACTCATCTCATTCCATAAGGAAATATGCTGAAATGGGTGCAGTACAGGAGAATGGGGTGAATTCTGGGGCGAAAGAGTCCAAGGCGCACCTCGATGCCTGTCACTGGCTGCAGAGTGTGGGTGGGGGTGGAATGGCATGAGCATTACTGTCGACAATCGCAAGTCACATCCCTGTCGCCTGTCAGTCCCTACAGGGTAGGGCGTTATGATTGAAAACCCTAACACCCTGGGCGTTTCTTGGTATTTTTACTCCAAGTTTTCAACATGGGCTTTTTGTGATCCCATCACATGAACAGAGGCACTATCAGTTCACTAGCTGAAAGGTGATTTTGCGCAGTGACTGTGCCATTTGGTGCCACAGGTGCGAAAGCACATTTAGAACAGGATGTGAAAAATGACAGCTGTACTGTTTATGAGGAGGTGTAAAAAATGGCAATGTTGAAAATTTGGACTGAAAATATAAAAAAACTGGTGAAGTCACGAGTGTGCGTAGAAACTGCGCAATGCACACCCATAATGTAATTAGTTGGAAGCACCAAGTGAGGTTGACAGTAAAAATGCCAACCTCTTGCACAAAGATGGCACAAGACCGATGCAGGTATTGTGCAGCCCAATTCCTCAGTGTTTTCTGTGGGGGGCTTCACCCGCCACACCTCCCATACGGGGGGCTCTGCCCCCTGCACCCCCTGGAATTTATGATTCTTAACTCCAGGTCGGAGTTGGTCCGGGGAAGGGGCAGAACACTGGGGGAAAGTGAAACACAGAAACAGACCATCACAGCGACTGGCACTGTAGTGATCATTTTCCGTGTTTTGATGTTGGGGTGTTGAGCAAAAGGGGACCACCCAATTAGTTTGGGGATTTTTTACAGCAGATTTTCAACACAGGCATTTTGGGACATCCGCACATGAATGGTATCACTGTGATTTTGTTAATCTATCCCGAGCACTGATTTACCACAGCGACCGTGCTACTCTGCACTGGAAGTGCGAAAACACATTTCAGCCAGGGTGTGAAAAATGGCAGCTGTACTGTTCATAAGAAGGTGTGGAAAAATGCCAATGTTGAAAACCTGGACTGAAAAGATTACGAATTTGTGAACTTACGAGGGTGCATGGAAACTGCACATTATACAATGGGCACAAAAAACACACCAAATCCTGCATTTTGATTGGCAGACTGGCACCTTTTCAGTGTTGTAAATCCTCCAGTGTATCCACTGGAAAAAGGTGCCAGCCACCAGTTGACTGCATCATGAACTGGCCCCGAAATCACTTTGAACATATAAACACAATCCTAGCAAAGACCGCGACCGACAGGTAAAGGCTCCATCTTAGTAACCACCCACAGTAAGAAACTACTCCAGTGCCTCTCCATTTTCAGTCCAGCAGCCCCAATTAACCAGACCACACACACACAAAAACTACCCTGGCTTCTTCCATTTTTGATTCCCACTGTTTTTTTTTAAAGAGCTCCCCAGAACTGTCCATTGTCCTCCATGTCCCAAACACTTACTCTCACAGTCCCATACCACCGGAACCCTACGGAAGCTCCACACTTCAGAACTGTCACAGTCGGCCATGTGCACCAGCTGGCCTCTCAATTTTTCAGACACAGAAACGGGTAACAAAAAAAGAAACTTTTTGTTCCTGCTGCACAGTGTCTTCTATAAGCCACACCACCACATCAAATGGTTCCATCTGCACCGGCACCAAGGGACTTCAAAACCAAAAATTATCAGGTACTGCAAACTGATCAACAGGGAACTGTTTTTTTTTCCTCAGGCATCAAATAAAATAATTTAAAACCTGCAAAACATTTTTCATTTGTTTTTAAACACATACACAAAAAACGGACTTTGCATAATAGTAATATATCCCTCCAGGGAGTGGGTGTACTGGTGGATTTACCAGTTCTGCTGTGGTTAAGTCACTCGGCTGTGCCTCGTGACCGAACCACACCAGCCGTGGTAAATCTACCAGTATACTCACACCCTGGAAGGGTATATTGCTTAAATGCACACTTGTAACACAGTCATTTTATGGACCTTTGTCACCAAATTTGCAACACAGCCGTTTAAGACCTCTGCTCATGAACAGAGTCACTGTGATTGTTTTAATCTGTCCCGAACATTGATTTCATACACCGACCACGTCACTGTGCGCTTATTGTTCGAAAACACATTTTGGGTAATATGTGAAAAATGACAGTTGTACTGTTCATAAGGAGGTGTGGTAAAATGGCAATGATGAAAATCTGGAGTAAAAATATTAAAAATGCTCGAAGGTATGAGCATGAGTAGGAACTGCGCAACACACACTCGTAAAACAGTCATTTTGAGAAATATTTTCACCAAATTTTCAACATAGGGTTTTTGGGGCCAACTTCATGAACAGTGTCACTGTGATATTCTTAATCTGTCCTGAACATTGATTTCACACACCGACCGCGCCATTGTGCGCTACATGAGCGAAAACACATTTCAGGTGAGATGTGAAAAATGACAGCTGTACTGTTCATAAGAAGGTGTGGTAAAATGGCAATGTTGAAAATCTGCAGTGAAAATATTAAAAATGCACAAACCTACGAGCATGCGTGGGAACTGCATAACACAGGCTCGTAAAGCAGTCATTTTTGGGAATTTTTTCCCCAAATTTTCAACATAGGGTTTTTGGGGGCCTGCCTTATGAACTGTGACACTGTCATTTCGTTAATCAGTCCCGAAAGGTGGTTCCGTGCAGTGACCATGAAATCACCTTTTGGGACCGAATAACAAAATGACAGTGACTGAGTTCATGAGGTGTGGTCCCAAGAACTCCATGTTGAAAATCTGGTGAAAAAATTCCCAAAAATGGCCGAGATATGCACCATAGTTGGAAAAAAAACCCATTTATGCCATTATACCGCTTACTGGCATTTCTTCAGTTCATGGTTGACTTTGAAGAGTGCAGATGTGTTCCCAGTCCACCGAAGATCGTCGTGCCGGGCTCCGGAGGTAAGTATGGGGTGATGGGGGTGTGAGGAGGCAGGGTGCACAGAGAGTGGGCGTGGTTTGTAGGAAGGGCCACGGACTCAATGAGGGACCATTTTCTTTTTGACAGGTTTATTTATCAAAAAAAAGTCGTGGGACAGTTTTCTTTTTTTCAGGGAGATTTCATGTTGGCACGCTGGTGTGGGCTCCAGCGTGCACTCTAACTGTTTGGGGGTTGTAGTCAGACGGGATTGGGCAACCCCATCGGCACATACTGGAGTGCTGGGGACAAGAGCCGAGGGGATTGGGCACCCTTGGCACACAAGACATTGGGGGGGAGCATTATGCCGATGGGGAGTGGGCTTCCCCATCGGCAAAATTATTAGGAAAGGGGGCATGCCGACAGGGGGCTTGGGCCCCCCTATCAGCACATATAAGTGTGGGGGGGTGGCAAGAGCCGAGGAGGATTGGGCACCGCCCTGGTCAGCTTTCTTTTGCTTCCTGAAATGTTTCACCAGGAAGGCACACTGAAGGGCAGGTGGGGGCTTCCGGAAACAGCATAATGGCTCTGTAATTGGCTGCTGCAGTCAGGGAGACCTGCATACAAACAGATGATTGTGTACTGACGGAGCGCTCCCTGATTGCAGTGGTTCAATTGCTTTGATCTAGTGGCCTGCTTGTTAACTGCGGTGATCGAAGGCATACTCCTCTATTGGCCGAGGCAGAGACCAGCCCCTGAATGGGCTGCTGCCATTTGGCACAACAATGCCTCTCCTCCACAGCCTGCTTGTGAAAAAATGTGATGCAATGTGTTTCTTGCACATGCGTGCAAGCAACACAAAGTGGGGTGGATTATGCAAATGAAGCAGAGCAAAGAAATAAAAGCATTTATTTAATGGAAAACAGCACTTTTTGGCAGTCTGAATGGTAGGAGATTGAATCACAACTCCCACAGGTTACTATAGATTACTAATTTCATTTGCTATGGCACAGCTCTCTAAATCACTATAAAAAGTCTTCTAAATAAGAATTTACCTTAGTGTATGGCAATAATTGGGTTTACAGTGCATCAGAATGGTGAGCAAGGCAAATAAGAAAGAAATTCCTCTGGTTCTCCAGGGAGGGGGCTGCAATAGTAAGGGAGAAAAAGAGGGCAAACACAAAGTTTAGGGTGTCAATGAAAGATGAGGATAAGGAAACCTATAAAGCAGCACAGCGGGGAAGCTGGTAAGGCAATAAGGAAGGCTAGAGCCCTGACTGAACTGAGGATTGTGCAGGGGGTAAAGGAAGGAGATAAAACCTTCTTTAGGTACATAAGGGAAAATAAGATAATGAAGGAAGGAAGGAATGAAGGAAGGAAGGAAGGGAAGGAAGAGAGGGAGGGGGGAGGGATAGTTAGATCAGTAGATATTGGAGGGAAACTGGTAGAAAAAGACTGCGATAAAGCAGAAGTCTTAAACCAGTACTTCTGTTCTGTGTTCACCAAAGAGAATGCAGGGGATGGGCCAAGCCTGCACAGCAGCAACACCCAGGGACCGGGGGTTGACACAAGCCCCATCACAGAGGCTCAAGTCTTGGGAAGCTTTAAATAAACTAAAGATGGACAAGGCAATAGGACTGGATGGGATTCACCCTAGTGTTCTCAGGGAGCTGAGGAGTGTACTAGCAGCACTCCTAGCAGAACTATTCACCAAATTACTAGAGAGTGGGACCGTACCAGAAGACTGGAAAAAGGCAATAGTGGTCCCACTCCACAAAGCAGGGAGGAGCCTGGCAATTACTGTCCAGTACACCTTACGTCAGCAGTAGGGAGTTAATGGAGACACTACTCAAACAGAGAATCATACATACCTGGACTCCAGTGGGCAGCAAGAACCAAAACAGCATGGGTTCATGGCAGGTAGATCTTGCCAAACTAACCTGGTTGACTTCTTCGACTGGATTGCAAGGACTGTAGATCAGGGAGTGGTGGTATGTGTCGTCTATCTGGACTTTAGCAAAGCTTTCGATTCTGTTCCACACAGAAGGCTGGTAAGGAAGCTGGACCACATGGGGGTTGGCAGGGAGGTGGTTGAGTGGGTGAGTAGCTGACTGAGAGGAAGAACACAGAGGATTCAGGTAAACGGGGCATTTTCAGCTGAGAGGGAAGTGACCAGCCAGGTACCACAAGGTTCGGTACTGGGTCCCCTACTATTCAATGTGTTCATAGCAAACATTGCAAATGGGTTGGAAGGTAAAGTGTGTCTATTTGCTGATGATACCAAGACTTGCAACAGACTGGACTCCCCTGAAGGTGTGAGGAGTATGACTTCAGACTTGAAGAAACTGGAGGAGTGGTCGGAAACATGACAGCTGAAATTCAGTGCCAAAAAGTGCAAAGTCATGCACTTAGGCAGAAACAATCCCAAAGAGGATTACTACCTGGGAAGAGAGAAGTTAGCCTCCACCAGCCAGGAGAGGGACCTAGGGGTCATTACATCAGAAGACTTGAAAGTGGGTAACAGTGCAAAAGGTGGCACTAAAAGGAAGTGGCATTCTAGGCTGCACTGGGAGGGGGATCACGAGTCACAGGAGGGAGGTGGTGTTACCACTCTACAGGGTGCAGGTGCACCCCCAGTAGGAGTACTGCATACAGTACTGGTGATCGCACCTCAAAGGGACATAGACAGAATCAAGACGGTGCAGAGGAGGGCCACAACAATAATACAGGGACTGCACCATATGGCATACCAGGATAGGCTGAAGGAACTTAACATGTACTGCCTGAAACAGAGGAGGGAAGGGGCGACATGATTGAGACTTTCAAATATATGAAGGGTATAAATAAGGTTAATGTTCAGGAGCTTTTCCAATTGAAAGAGAGAGGTAGAACGAGAGGGCTTGACATGAGGCTGAAGGGAAGGAGGTTCAGGAGTAATACAAGGAAGTTCTTTACAGAGAGGGTGGTGGACCCATGGAACAGCCTACCCAAGGAGGTAGTGGGGGCCAAAATGGCAAGCCAGTGCAAGAATGCATGGGATAGACATAAAGGTAGCATACGGAAAGGCAAAGGAGGGGGAGAGGGAACAGCACCAGGTAGGTTCTTGGGCAGACTAAATGAACCTCGCGGTCCCCTTCTGCCATCACTTTCTATGTTTAAAGATAAGCTGCTCTAGAGTGAACAATAAATATTTACAAGCTGTTCCACAATTTCATACAGTGTAAGCCCTATCAGGAGATATTATAAATGCATATAAAAATCTATACTACTCAACCATGGCCCATCTGCAATGTTGTACCAAATGGCAAGTGTATTTGCACAATAAAAAAAAACAACCTAACAAAGACTCCCTAGTAAGTGAGATACTGTATCCTAATATGTCCCTGTAGCAAAATGTGTCAGTATATATTAAATCTACTGTATGTTCAATAACAGTTTTAGAAATCTGAAACAAAATTTGAGGGACTCTACTACCCACCACCATGCCTTACCCCCCCCCCAGGGTAAAACCAATGTATAGATAACTAGTTAGAAAGAATATATATATCAGTTATGTATGTGAATATATTGTAATACCATAATGAATGTACATGTGTTGTTCCTGAAGCCAGTGAAAGTTTAAGCAGTGTAATGTGACATAAAATCCAAATCAATGTTCATCCCGTCTCCCACCATACTGAGAAGTAAAATGAGCTTGTCCTTGAAAGCCCGCCTCTGTTGTGTATTTTTGAAATGTCCTTTTAAAACCAGTACTGACATATCTGAGATGGAGTGATCAGACTGAGAGAAGTGTTGTCCCACTGGATTTTTGGTCATCTTCATTTTAATAGCATGTCTGTGTGAGTTCATTTGGGTACAGAGAGGTTGTCCTGTCTCTCCCTGTTTTTAAATGAAAGTTTTTTGGCCAATGGGATTTTTGACAACTTTTTTTTAATTTTTATGTTTGAGTGCTTTGCAGCCAGTTCAGGTTAAAACTCCCTACATTATTGTAAGCCCCCTGTAAAAGAGGGGCTTATATTCCCATCTTAGACATCCCTTTCCCCTACTACCCTCCCCCCCTCAAAACTAGGGAATGGATTAGTGCTCTGGGAGAAACTGACTTCTGGACGCTGCAAGGTGGCAGCAGAGAGCAGGTTTAAGGGAGTAGAAAAGGAAACAGGGCCTTTTCCAGCCTGGGCATTAGGCCTGGGGCTGGAGGGGGGAGGTTGGAAGCGTAGCATTAGGAGCAGATGAGGTAGGCAAGCAAGGGAGCTCAGTGGTCCAAGAGGGCCAGTGGGGAAATCCCCCAAAAGAGTACAATCAGGATCGTTTTCCCATGCGTCGTGGTTGACGAGAAGTGGACGAATGGAGCTCCATGGGGAATATGTAGCCAGGTCCTCTGGGTAGGGACGGAAGGTGGTTTTGTAGGCCAGGAAAGTGTAGGAGCCCTTAGAGACCTCTTGTAAGGAGTATTCCAGGCCGCCAGGGCCCTCCTAGGAGGGGAGCCTTTTGCAGTGGCTCCTCTCATACCCAGTGTAGCAGGGTGGCCTGGGGGATGGAGGGAGCTGGGTGGCCTTTCACCAAATTGATGGGGTTTGCTTTGGAGGGGCAGGTCCTGGGGCACTGGTACATTGAGGTCTGGGTGGGTCACAGGCCATAAATGGCAGACCTTGGAGGGTAGCCCCATGCTGGAGCTTAATTTAAGCCCAGGCTATGAAAATGGGGATGTGGGCCTGGCCAGGACCTCCCCGAGGAATTAAGACCAGTGGTACCCGGAGTAATTTGGGCTACCAGTGAGAAAGCAGGTGCTGAGACAGAGCTGAGTGGAGGTGGTAGGTGTTTCATCAGCACCAGGTGCAGTGTCAACCATGGTAAGAGGGTCAGAACCTGGATCATCAGCAAAATTCCTGGAAGCCCTGTGGCTTGGTTGTTCAGGTGGGGAAGGTAGCTCGCTTTCCCACTCCAGAGTGGGGGGGGGGGGCAACCAGTGCCAGTGAAAGTGACCCGGGTGAGGAAGAAAAAACAAAGTGTGGCCTTATCAGATCATAACAGGCCAGGAGATTGCAGGGATCTGAGTTTGAGTAGGTCAAGAGAGAGAGAGAGAGAAGAATCCCTGCTTGTGTCTGTCTGTCTGTATCCATCATTTCTGCTGCCTTAGAATGTCTAGCCAGTGTTTGTAAAAAGTTAAATAGCCCCATGGAACTGCTTTATCTATTTAAAATGAAGTGTGTGACCCCTGTATTGCTGGAATCATTTGCATTAAAGGTGCAGAATAAAGCCAGTTTGGGGAGGAAATAGTGGCTATGTGCATTATTTAACTGAGAGGGGGAAGTAAAGGAAATGAAATCCTTCTTTTCTCCCTTTATCTTCAGTTTGATTAATTTTCCATGAGTTGCATTCCAGTTGCAGTATTCATCCAACCTGATTGGGACTGTAAGGGCTCCTGAAACAGCCGAGGTACAGCGTGGAGGTCCTGGTCTGGTGGGCAGTTTTGGGGAGAAGGAAACCAAATACTGAGGAGGAAGGTACTGTAAAGTGCACCAATGTTGAAGATGCCTGAGAGGTAGGAATACTATTTTCCCTCCCTCCTTTACTTTGGAAGTGTATTTGTCTCAATGTTAGCGCTTGAGAGTGTCCCCTTTCTATTACCCCGGAACATCTGCAAAAGAAGGTTATGCCCCTAAACAGAGGCGGGGTGGGGGGGTTACATTATGATCTTTGTGGAGGGGAAACAATGACCGATGCCATTCACCAAGTCAATCAGGCCAGACAAATCACCTGTTGGGGAACTGTAGCAGTTTCCTCACATCTCTCCTGAACTTTCCTTGGCAAATTTGTATCTGTTCCCCCCAGTGCATGCCACTTCACTGCCTTTGAACAATTGCTAACAGTACAACCTGTTGATACTGTTGAGGCACTTACATGTTTCTATCATATCTTTTATTGATTGATTGATGATTGATTTAAAGTGTTTCACCAGGTAGACATGCAGACATACAAACAATCTTGTTTACAGATGTGACCTGTGGCACAGGGGAAGGGGAAACAAATCAGTAGCAAACAAAAATGCAGTATGTTACAGTACATGAAATAAATAAAAATATAGTACACAGAAAAAGCACTATAATTCAGTACATGAAATAAATACAAATATAGTATACATAAAAAGCACTATAATTCAGTACATGAAGTAAATAAAAACACAGTGTACAGAAAACAGAGATACAACAATCATCAGGTAAGTTCAGCAACTAGTGGGCAGGTAGGCAACATCAATAAACCAGCAAAAGAAGCCAAGTGCGGTCATAATAGGATACAATTGTAGTTGGAAAAGCTGTTTCTGTAAGGTCAGAGATCAAGTATAGTTTGCAAAGACACTATATATAGGCAGGGAGAAAAATGGGCAGACTGGGTGGGCCAAGAGGCCCTTCTCTGTCATCATGTTTTATGTATCTATGTTTAGCAGTGGCAATACTGGTGGGAGAACTATTATCCAAGGCAAGGTTGTTCCATACCTGAGGGAGTCAGTAACTGAAAGTAAGTTGCTCGAAACCCGAGGGGGAGTGAAGATAGTGTGCAGGCAGAGCAGCAGGATAGTGGAAGGTGCACAGATAATTTGAGAGCTTGTTGAGCCAGCACCTAAATCCAAAGAGAGCCAGGTGTTGTACAAGCCTGCCTGACAGTGAGGGCCAGCCCATATGGTCATATAGTGCACAGTGAAGCATTTGGGCAGGGTCTCGAAGGATGAACCTATAGAGGGCATTGAATATGCCATCCAGTTTTGCTAAATAGCTATTAGTAGTGACATCATAGACCATATTCCCAAAGTCAATGACTGGAAGGATTACACATCTCATTTCCCTTGATATCCGATCAAGTTGCCGACTACATTTTGGCACCACAATTAGGGCACCGCAACAAGGGTGAGAGTGACAGGGAGGATCTTGGTTTTTGATTGCTCTGCACTCATGCTGTCCTTTGCACCCACACAACTTACCTTCCTTTCAAGGCATGCCTGCCCCAGAGTTTGTTATATTTACTGCCAGGGGGAGTGGAGGTGAAGACCCCTGAAAACAGGTATGTGCTCTGGCTCCAGGAAGTCACAATATTTGGCACAGCAGAGCTAGGCAGTGTATTGCCTGTGCCCATATCGGTGTCGACAAAATGATTGTCACACTGATAGGGGTGAACTTTTTACTTTCTGACCTCAAGCAAGTACAAGCAAAAAACTTTATTACAGGGACAAAATTAATGAGATTTCACACCCCTCCCCATATTGGAGTTTTATTAAAAGTCTTGATGGTACCAATGAAAACAAATCAAGGATCAGTTTCAGGGACAATAAAGTAAGGGAACTGCCCTCAGAACAGACAGCTGAATTATTAAACTGTTACTTTTGCACATTGCCAGATGTACAATGTGTAGATCTCAATGTAAATAAAGAACATACTCAGCCCAAACTAAAACAATGATCTTTCACCTCAAGACAAGGCAACATTTTTGTTTTAAATTATTTAAGACCTTTAAAGTCCTTAAAGAAATTAAGTTAAATTCCAGGAAATCGCCCGGTTTGGACCAAATAGAGATCAAATTCAGAAAGTCGTCTGCTGAAACATTTCACCAGTTTTAACAAAGTTATTTAACCAGAGTTTGGCATTTGGAGTTTTACTCAAGTAATTCTGATTTTCAAGGGTGTGGATAGCAATAACTCAGACAGTTATTGATCAGCAGCCCTACCGTCTGTCATTTTCAAAATATTTAAAAGACTAATTTGTAAACAGTTACAGGAATACCTTGAGAAGTATGACATGTTGACTCCACACCAATCAGGATTTAAGGCAGGTAGGTCAATGGGCACCACACTCAAGGATCTTGCTGAACTTGTAGTAAAGGGATTAGACATGGACGAGTCTGTGGGTACTGTTCGTTGACCTACAGTATCTAAGGCATTTGATTTAGTACATCATGCAATAGTACTGTAAAGATTAGAGCAGGTGGGAATGTTGGCCAAAGTAAATACATGGTTTCACTCATACCTTACTGGAAGATCTCAGCAGGTAGCCATTGGAACAGTATCAGACGCAGACTTCTTATACAGAGGGGCCCTCTGTATAAGTGTGCGTCTGATAGAGAGGGGATTTGCGTAAACAACCTTCCCAGTTTTATTAATCACTCCAATATCAAATTATAGGCAAATGATACAATTTTAATAAGCAGGATAAATAGTCATACTGAACTCGAGGTAAAATGACAAAAGGACTACTGTAAGTTACAACTTTGGCTTATTCTTTCTAAAATGGTTCTTAGTGCCAAAAGACCCATGTTCTGTAATTTAACAGTAAAAGCAAAGGGGGTAAAGTTACTATGGAACTAGACATCAAACTGAGCAATGGTATGAGTCTACTAAATACTGGTGAGTACATGTACTTAGGGGTAATCACTGATAGCCCTTCCTCCTCCTCTTCAACAGGTACATAAATAATACAGGTAAATAGTCAACTTTTGACCAGGGGTCATGTGATGTAAGGCTTTTTCTATGGCAATAGGAGCCAGAAAACTGTTGCCTCATAGTTGCTTCTTCCAGTGTTAGAACACCTCTCTACACAAAAGTGGTAGAAGGAAGGAAGCAGGGAACTATATGCCGGTCAGCCTCACCTCAGTAGTGGGTAAGATCATGGAGGCACTGCTTAAAGAAAGACTAGTGGCACACTTGGAATGCAGCAGTGCCCAGGATCTGAGGCAACATGTATTCACAGGAGGAAGGTCGTGTTAGATGAATCTGATAGATTTTTTTGACTGGGTGACAAGGGAGGTAAATTGGGGGGGAAGGTAGATACAGCCTACCTCGATTTCAGCAAAGCCTTCAACACCGTCTCACATAAAAGGCTGCTCAAAAAAATGAGTAGTCTGAGCATGGGGCACAAGGTGGTAAACTGGGTTAGGAACTGGCTAAAGGACAGGAAGCAGAGGGTGGTGGTAAATGGAATCCAATCAGGGGACAGGGGGTGACCAGCGGGGTACCACAGAGATCAGTCCTTGGGCCAGTCCTGTTTAATGTCTTCATTAGTGACATTGTGGTGGGACTGGAAGGGAAAGGTCTTCCTGTTTTCAGATAACACCAAGATCTGGAACAGGGTGGATACTCCAGACGGGTTGGAGAGAATGAGGAGGGACCTGGGGAAGCTTGAAAATGGTCTGAGGT
The DNA here is from genome assembly GCA_016271365.2 of Neoceratodus forsteri. Taxonomy (NCBI): domain Eukaryota; kingdom Metazoa; phylum Chordata; order Ceratodontiformes; family Ceratodontidae; genus Neoceratodus; species Neoceratodus forsteri. The sequence goes on along the minus strand of CM057450.1, from coordinate 1,775,461,182 downwards.
GTGGCAACTGAGGTTCAATTCTAAGAAGTGCAAAATAATGTACTTGGGAAGAGGGAACCCTGGTGAGAGCTACAGGATGGGAGTGGGGGAGTTGCTGACAATCACCAAAGAAGAAAGACACCTGGGGATTATTAATTTCTGATGACCTAAAGGTGTCTAAGCAGAGTACAAAGGCTACAGGGAAGGCCAGTGGCATCCTGGGGTGCATAGGCAAAGGTATTACTAGTAGAAGGTGGGAAGTAGTGATGCCATTGTACAAAACGCCAGTGAGGCCTCACATAGAATACTCTGTGCAGTTCTGGAGGCCGCATCTTCCTAAGGACATTGACAGGGTGGAGGCAGTCCAGAAAAGGGCAATTAAGATGGTACAGGGCTTGCACCAGAAAACATGTGGGGAGAGACTAAAGGACCTCAATATGTACTTGCTGGAGGAGAGGAGGGATTGGGAGAACATGATAAAAACATTCAAGTACATTAAGGGCATAAACAAGGTACAGGGGGGAGACATCTTGCAATATAAGAGATGTACAAGAATGAGGGGGCATGATACGAACAGTAAAAGAAGGTGACAAGACTTTCTATAGATACATTAGTGAAAGGAGAAAGTCCAGAGGGGGTATTGATAAGCTCAAAGGAGAAAAGGGGGCATGTGAGGAGGAGGACCCTGTAAAAGCATCTATCCTAAATAGATACTTTTGCTCAGTATTTACTGAAGAGAAGGTAGGCAGGGCCCAGCTCAGCACCATGGACACAGCGGGGAGGGAGGTGAGCACTACTCCCTTCACAAAATAAAGGGTCCTACAAGAGCTCGCTAAGCTCAGGGTGGACAAGGCAATGGGACCTGAAGGCATACATCCCAGGGTACTTAAGGAGCTAAGGGTGGAACTAGCAGAGCCATTATCAGAACTGTTTAGTGAGTCTCTGAGCACAGGAGAGGTCCCAGAAGACTGGAGAAGGGCTCATGTGATCCCGCTCCACAAGAGTGATAGCAGCTAGTAGGCAGAGAACTACAGACCAGTCAGTCTTACCTCAGTAGTGGGCAAGGTTATGGAGGCACTCCTTAAGGAAAGGATAGTGCAACACCTGGAAACCATAGGGGCACTGGATCCATGACAGCATGGGTTTACAAAAGGAAGGTCCTGTCAAACTAATCTCATAGATTTCTTTGACTGGGTAACCAGAGTGGTGGACCAAGGGGGAGCAGTTGATGTCGCCTACCTTGACTTCAGCAAAGCATTCGACACTATTCCACATAGAAGATTGATAAATAAGCTGGGTAGGCTCTGGGTGGCTCAGAAGTTGGTCAACTGGGTGGCAAACTGGTTGACAGGCAGAAAACAGAGAGTGGTGGTAAATGGTATACAGTTAGAAGAGATGCAGGTCACAAGTGGGGTACCGCAGGGATAACTCCTGGGGCCAGTCCTCTTTAATATCTTCATTAGTGACATTGCAGATGGACTAGAGGGTAAGGCTTGTCTGTTTGCAGATGACACCAAGATCTACAACAGAGTAGATGATCCAGATGGGTGGGCAGAATGAGAAGAGATCTGGATAAACTAGCAAAATGGTCAGAAGAGTGGCAACTGGGATTTAATGCAAAGAAGTGCAAGATCATGCACATAGGGAAGAGAAACCCTGAAGCCACCTATAGGCTGGAGGGGAGTTGCTGGCAGTCACAAAGAAGAAAGAGACTTTGGCATCATCATCACCGATGACCTGAAATCATCCAAGCAGACCTCTAAAGCAGTAGGTAAGGCTAGGGGATGTTAAGGTGTATTAGTAGGGTGTCACAAGTCGTAGAGGGAGGTAATAATCCTCTTTACAAGATACTAGTTAGGCTCCATTTGAGTACTGCATGCAGTACTGGAGGCCACACCTTCACAAGGACATTAACCAAATTGAGGCAGTCCAGAGAAGGGCAACCAAAATGGTGCAGGGATTGCATCAGAAGACATGGAGGACAGATTAACGGAGCTCAATATGTATAGCCTTGAGCAAAGGAGGGAGAGAGGTGATATGATCGAAACATTCAAACACCTTAAGGGCATTAACAAGGTGAAAGAGTCTAACATGTTTAAATATAATAAAAATAGCAGGACAATAGGACATAGCATGAGATTAGAGGGAGGCCGATTAAGAGGGAATGTGAGGAAATTATTTTTCACGAAAGAGCGGTGGATGCATGGAACGGCCTACCTCAGGAAGTGGTGGCTATGAATACAGTGCAGGGCTTCAAACAGGCATGGGATAGGCATAAGGGAGCAATACAGATGAGTATGAATAGATAGGCCACTGACAGAGCAAAGGCCGATGGCACATTTATAAGGTAGAAAAAGAAATGGGCAGACTGGATGGGCCTTGCGGTCCTTATCTGCCATCAACCTCTATGTTTCTATGTTTCTGTTTCTATACGAAATTGGAAGGTGGCAGGCTGAGGGGAAATGTGAGGAAGTGTTTCTTCATGGAGAGGGTGGTGGACACATGGACTAGACTCCCACAGGAGGTGGTGGGGCTGAGCACAGTGGATGACTTAAACATGCACGAGACAGGCATAAGGGTACCATAGAGGTGGGAAGGTAAGGGTGAAAAGCCAGTTAGGGTCAGAGACCACAAACAAATGTAGGGTTTTCGGGCAGACTGGATGGGCCTGGTTGTCCTTATCTGCCTACAATTTCTATGTTTCTATGTTATGTGGAAGTATTGCAACATTCTAATACCTCCTTACTGAACAAGCAGAATGCAATCTATAACAGACTGTCCCCTTGACTGCCATCACTGCGCCATGTACCAGAAACTAAACTGGGATTTGTTAAATTTGAGAAGAAAGAAGCAGGGAGCAGTGATGGCATTCAAAAGACTAGAGGATTAGTTCAAGGGTTGTCAGTGCATGATTTTGATACTCAAATTCACAATTACAACCTGAGGGATATCAAAAGTAGAGGACTCATTGTCCCAAAAGCAGCAAACTCCTATGGGAAGATGGTGATGAGCTGGTATATCTCAAATATTTGGAATTCCTTCCCCCCCAAGATTAGGAAAGTCACAAAATTAGAAGACTTTAAAACTGGTCCAAATAGTGAAATATATATATATATATATATATATATATATATATATATGTTTATTTATACAACATATTCACAGGTTCACAGAAATCTGACCCAGAAACGGACCACACCGGCCCACCTTGTATCCATCCCTTCCCCACTCCTCCTTTTACTGGCTCAGAATTTTCCCTCCTCCTCTTCCCAACCCCATATGTTTGTCCCATGCCCTCTTGAATCTCCCCACCATTTTGCATCCCACCACCTCCTCGAGTAGCCTGCTTCAGGCCTCTACCACCCTCTCTGTGAAGAACTTCCCCCTCACATTGCCTCTGTATGTCCCTCCTTCCTATCTGAGGCTATGCCCCCTTGTTCTAGCTCCCTCCTTCCTTCTGAACAAGCTCCCCTCCTTCACCTTATTGATCCCCTTCATATACTTAAAAGTTTCAATAATTTCCTTCCTCTCCCTTCTAGTGTCTAGTGGGTATAGATTCAGCTCCCTCAACCTCTGTTCATATGTTTTTCCCCACATCCCATGCACCATCTTGGTTGCTCTTCTTTGAACCCTCTCCATCCCCTCAATGCCACTACACAGGTGTGGTCTCCAGAACTGTACCCCATACTCCAGGTGTGGCCTCACCTCCCTCCTTCTGCTAGTTATGCCCCTTCCAATGCAGGCCAACATACCATTTGCCTTTCCCACTGCTCTGCTGCACTGGTTCCCCACCTTAAGATTGCTCGATATAATAATTTCCAGATCCCTCTCCTGCTCCATTTCCTTGATTTCCTCCCTCCCAAGGGTATAAGCTGCTAGAATGTTTTTCCACCCCAGGTGCATCATCGCACACTTTTTCGCATTCAATTTCAGTTGCCAAGTTTCCAACCCCCTCTCCAGCTTCTCCAGGTCTTGCCTCATGGCCTCCACTCCACCTTGGGTGTCCACCCTATTGCAGACTTTAATATCATCTGTGAATAGGCACATCCTACCCTCTAGTCCTTCCACTAGATCACTGATATAAATGTTAAAAAGTAGGGGTCCCAGTACTGACCCCTGAGGCACCCCACTCATTACTTCCTTTACCATGGAATGCACCCCATTTACCACCACCATTTGGCTCCTTCCCGTCAATCAGTTTTCCACCACCTAGGTACCGTCTGGCCCATTCCTAAGCTCTCCAGCTTATTTACTAGCATTCTGTGAGGGACGGTGTCGAAGGCCTTACTGAAGTCCAGATAGGCCACGTCCACCGTCCCTCCCTGGTCCACTACCTGCATCATCCAATCAGAAAACTCTATCAGATTAGTCTGACATGACTTCCCATTCATGAAGCCATGCTGCCTTTCATCCTGCATACCACTGGCCACTGGGTAGTCTACCACCCTTTCTTTTATTAATGCCTCCATTATCTTTCCCACCACCGAGGTGAGACTGATGGGTTGGTAGTTTTCAGCCACCTTCTTGCTTCCCCCTTGTGTAGTGCAACCACCTCCGCCCTCTTCCAGTCCCCAGGCTCCCACTCTGTATCTATGGACAAGTTAAACAGTTTTGTCAAAGGTGCTGCCAGCTCCTCCCTCAGTTCGCGGAGTACCCTTGGGTGCAAGATGTCTGTCCCCATTGCTTTATCCACCTTTAACCTGCCCAATTCCTCCCTTAGTCTATCGATTGTGAACATTCTAGAATCTATTCCCCTACATTCCCCTCCTTTCCCCTCCAGCTGTGGTCCTCTACCCTCACCCTCTTTCGTGAAGATAGAACAGAAGTAGCTATTTAATACCTCTGCTTTTTCAAAGTCCCCCTCCAGTTTTATTCCTCCCTCCCCCCTCAATCTCACTATTCTCTGCCATGCCTTCCTTCTTTTTCCACATACCTAAAAATGGTTTTATCTCCCTCTCTTGGTCTGCTTTGCTATTTTCTCCTCAGTGACCTCTTTAGCCCTCCTTATCTTCTGCCATGTCTCCCTCCTCTTCTCTCTCTATATGGCTCCCTATCCTCCTCCTTCTGTGTCATCTTATACCTCCTGAATACCCTTTTCCTCTTCCTGACCACCCCTGCCACCTTCCTTGTAATCCATAGAGATCTCCTCCTTCTTCTGTTCTTCCAAACCTTCTTGATGCAAATTTCAGTGGCTTTCAGCACCCCTCCCTTAATAGCTGCCCATAATTCCTCCACATCCATTATATTCCCAATCCCTGACATTTCTTCCCAAAATATCCTCTTCATTCAGTTAAAGTCTGCTTTTTTGGAGTCCATTACCCTAGTTCTTGTCTTGTTTACTCCCCCCCCCCCAATTTTAATCTGAACCTTACAGCCCTGTGGTCACTTGTGCCTAATCCTTCCCCCACCACCACCTCCTCCACACTGTTCTCATTTGTGAGGACTAAGTCCAACAGGTTTTCTCCCCTAGTGGGCTCCCTTACCAGCTGTTGTAGGAATACCCCCTGTAGTGCCTCTAAGATCCCCCTGCTCCTAGCTGATATCGCTGCTGGGATCTCCCAGTTGATGTCAGGGAGGTTTAGGTCCCCTACTAGCAGAATCTCCCCTTTTTGTGCCATTTTTGTCACTGACTGTATAAGTTGTTTATCCCCCTCCTCCCCCTGTGCAGGAGGTCTGTAAACCACCCCCACCCTCAATGATTCCCCATTCCTTTTGTCTAAAGTGCCCCACGTTATCTCAGACTTATCCCTCCACTTCGAGCCCTGCCATGGCCCCAATTTCTTCTTTGACATATAATGCTACCCCCCTTCCCTCTTCCCTGCCCTGTCTTTCCTAAACAGTCAGCAACCAGGTATGACTGTCTCCCAGGCATGATGCTCAGTCCACCAAGTCTTGTTTACTGCTACTATGTCAAGACCCTCTTCCACCATGGTGGCCTCCAATTCCCCTAGTTTATTCCCCAAGCTCCTGGTGTTCGCTACTAATCCCCTCCACCATGTAGCACCCCCTTCCAACCCCTCCCTGTTGTTACATGTTGCCTCCTTTTCCTCTTTGTCCTGGAGGGAAGGCTGATAGACTCCCAACTCTTCTACCTGTATAAGTAGTCCTTTCTTTAACCCCCCACCCCGAATCAGTTTAAATTTATCGTCCTTATTATAAAGTCCTCCTGTTTGCTCTTTAGTACAGCTGTCCTTTCTAAGCTCAGGTGCAGCCTATCAAGGACATATAGTCCCTCTTCCTCCCATGTTAATCCCCAGTCACCTATTAATCCAAACCCCATCTGCCTACACTATCCCTTCAGCCACTGATTGAATTCCTCAATCTTTTCCCTCCTAGGTGTGCTTGCTCTTGGTACAGGCCACACCTCCGAGAAGGAAATGGAAGGGAAGTTTGACTGTTAGGTGGTTAAATCACAACTCTTACAGGTTATTATTGCCATTTGTTATAGTACATGTTGGTAGGTCCCTTTAAAAAGTGTTAAAACACTCATAAGATATCTTAATATTATTGGCCTCTCCTGAAGATAAATATTTCCCAGGTCATGCCTGAAAATAGGCAGGTCCTTGCCTAGTGCTCTTATCTGGTTACTATAAATGAACTAATAAATAAATAAATAAATAAATCTTTAGTCAGGCCCTGTCATGTTCTATTTATACAGATATGTTTTGGGATAAACATGATTGGGAATGTATAAAAAAAGGACTTGTGACTTTGAAATGTGCAACTAACATTCATCTTCTTTTATAGTTACAGTACTTGTTTGGGAGTAGTTTCTGAAATGTACTACTACTTCTGTTTAAGAATGCATTATGACACAGAGGTACAGGGAAAGATATCACTATGACATAATGCATCATGAAAAGATATCAATATTTTTACAAGTTCAGAGGGATAGCACTTGTTATCAGGCCTCACATAGAGTATTCTGTGCAATTCCGGAGCTACAATCAAGATTTTGGTCATAGGTCTTCTTCAGAAATTATCTAAAAGAGAAAAAGCAAAATTAGTAGAGAGGTAGGGGGAAATAAGGGCTATACAGTACATGTAGGGAAAGAAAATAGGGGTGGTTCTATGAGAAAAAGTAATAGGCAAGGTATGAAAAGAATCTGGAGAACAAAAAGGTGATGATGGGTATAAAAAGGCATAGTAGGTGTGAATGAGCTGAATATTTTAACTCTATTTTCAGCATGCATTTGTCATTACCATTTTGCTTTGTGATTAAGAACTAGATATGTCTTCACCTGATCATACACCATTCTTTCCAGAGCCTTGGACAGTGGGGCCTACAAAGAAATAGGTCTGTAGTTCTTAGCCAAAGTGTGACCATCTGATTTGAAGATGGGAACCATGGTCCCCTGCTTCAACAGCCCAGAGACCTCTCAATTTGTCAATGAAAAATTAAACAGCACATTTAGGGAAAGGGCCATGAGATCCAAAATCAATGAAAGTAATTTCAAGTCGATATCATCAGCCCCATTGCAAGACTTCAGTTTCATATCTAGTAGCTACCCCAGTGTTGTTTCCACAGTTAACTCTCTGAAAGCGAACCAGTATCCAAAGAATTACTGAAGCACAGTGAGTTGAAATCAGTTCTTTCAATTTGTGGGGCCAGTTTTGTGCATCCCAAAAACATTTATTGAAATCTGTTGCAATATCTACCGGATCTGTCAGAAAACTATTAGATAAAGATAATGACGAGACTGAAGTGGTTTGTGTTTTATCTAAGAGATCTTCGAGTGGGAGCCACTTCTTGGTTTGAGTACTAGTACTGTATTGGAAAACTGAAATTTTAAATAAAATCAGCTTTAGCCTTCCTTACAAGGTTCTTGCAGAGATTACATAGTCTCCTATATTCATTGAGCATTTAAACTGTATGGCCCTTTTAATCCTTAAAGCCAGGATTTATCTTAAGCCCTCATAATTTGTAACAAATCATCAGTTAGTTACATGCTTTTGATCTCTTATTCAGACTTTTCTTAAGTGGGAAAATTTATTACAGACAGCTCAGAATTTGTCCAAAATAAAGCGAAGCATGGAACCTATATCTGGTATTGAGTGGAGGAGAAAGGACCAGTCAATAGTAGACACAGATATCTGAAAACCTACTAAATCTAAGTTATACAAAGAATGAGAAAGACATAAATAGAACATGGCCATGGTCTATGTGCATCCCAGGTGCATAAAATAGGACTATAATCGCTTAATGTATTGAGTAAAGGGAAATAACTCAGTTTGGTCTAGTTGTCAATGCCCAGCCAATGAACGTACACTTAACTGATTTGTAGTCTATCCATTTAGGCTGGGTAATTACCCTATGTAGGTTAAGAAACCCAAATAATTTTTTATTTTGTTACAACTTTTACCTTACCAATCTACGTTAATGTCACTGAGTAACAACAACTCTTTCGAGTCATTCTTCATGCCTTGTAAGCAGTCAGAAGGGATAAATCAAAACTGGGTAAGCCGGAGGGAAAGTAAAACGTAGAAGCAAATAAATGTTTAGCTACACCAAGCAACAGTTTTACTGACAAAAAAGTCACAACCTTCGTTAAAGCAAAGCTAAAGTTGTCTTGAACAGCAATTAAGGAGCTCTTGAAATATAATAATTCTCCACCCCCTGTCCTACCAGGCCTGCCATTGGAAAAAAATGTATAGTTATGTAGATGAATCTCTTGATCACTGATTTTTGAAGTTAGTCAGGAATCAGAAACTGTTATGACATCAAAGTCATGTGATCATGCCCAAACTTGAAATTCATCAAATCTGGGTAAGATACTACATATTATGAACAAAAGAAATAACACCTTTTAGTTTAGGAGAGGGAGGAGAAGAACTAAAGTCAGCATTATGAATAGTGTCAGGATTGGGTTGCACTTTCTGGTCATTAATGAAAAAGTATAATCTGCAGTCTTTTCATAGTAGTAACATTTAGCCTAAACACCTCTTTTTGGGTGAGGCCAGAATCCTTCATATATACAAGTTCCCATATGAAAAACCTATGAGAACTCTCAATCAATGTACTAGCACAGCTGACAAACTCAAATAAAGGGCTTGATTCTCAAAACATAGTGGAAGCCATGCCAGTGGCAGCCTACACTGATGGCAGTGTGTCAGGGACCCTGCACCCGATTCTCTATCAGGAAGAGTACGGTGGAAAAATCCAGTAGCTTGCATCAAGCATAGCCCTGTGCCGAACAGATAGCGCATCCGTATGGTGTGCCGCAAGTTGCAGCGTGGCTGTACGCCAGTCCTTGGTGGCTAGCGGCCCCCTGCCCTGATGTGCCTGTATAGTAAAATAGTACAAAAATCATTCCCTGGGGGTCTAGCAGATTCCCCTACCTATCTCTGATGTGCCTACAAATTAAAATATTAAAGTAAATGTTGAAGGTTCCCCAAATGCCTTTTACACATAGTATGCTATTGCCAGACATGCTTCAGATGTTGAAGCTGCAATTTGTTTTGCAAACAAATCTGTCACAGTCATTTTTTTTAATGTTTTATCAACATTTTGTTCTGCAGTTTTCTGCATGTGGCCACACACACAGAATGATATCATACCAAGAAGATATCAATATTTTACATACAGCAATAAGGAATTTTGGGTAATTTATAACGTTGCCTTAAATGTGCCTTACTCAGAAGTACAGTCCTGTATGTTGGTAGTAGTGAGTACTAATATGCAAATGTACATAGCAAAGCACTTTGGGTAAAATAAAAACCTGTTTTCTAATTTCCTTACTGTGCAATGTTGTCCCATATTTCTGTAGTGGTGTCGACAATACAAGCTTTTGTATGTTTATTTTCACAACAATGCATTGTGCATATCATATTTAGATACAAGACATCTATACTGAGAGATATAGTCTCCTATTTCTGCAGGGAGCAAAGGAATATAATACACTGTATACTAATTTATATAGTGAGGCATTGTGGGTACAGTACTCAGCTGAGTTGTCTATCTAAAACTAAAAACTGACAGAGTCCATTTAAGAACTTTGTTTCCCTAGTAAGATGTCATAGTTGAGGGTTGTAGCACTGAGAAAAAAGGGGTGAGTTATGTGAATGAAGCAAAGCACCAAATAAAAGGATTTTTTTTTCATGGAAAACAGCACCGTTTGGCAGTTTGAATGGTAGGAGACTGATTCACAACACCTACAGTTTACTACTCCCATTTGCTGTGGGAACCTTCAACAGTTGCTTTTGGCAGAGAACAGTAAGAGGAAGGAGGTGCTGTTAGAACCTTACTACCCTACTGGGATGGATGGATGGATGGATGGATGGATGGATGGATGGATGGATGGATGGACGGACGGACGGACGGACTAGCTAGCCAGCCCTCCACCCCCCATCCTTAGCCAGTTCCACTTTTATAGGCACAGGATTTGACTGACAACAGGAACTTCCTGTTTGGGAGCAGGAAGGGAGTGATCACAGAGGCACAAAAGACTCACCATCCTAGAAGGAAAAGAGTAGCTCTCCATCCCCCTAGCTGCTGGAGGTCTGACTCTGAGCAAGTAAGAAGGAGACTACTGAGGAATATAGGAACTTACTGTCCCAGAACAGGAAGATCAGGAGCTTTAAGAGTATGGAGGCAGTAGGAAAGTAGGGAGAAAAAAAATAATGAAAAACTAAATAAATAAATAAACAGAGAGAGAGAGGAAAGAGTAAGCATACAAAACTACAGTTGAGGGGCCACAAATAAGACATGATGGGAGTGGTGCAGTACAGTGGCTGTGGAGCTGCAGTCCTTCTGGAGACATTCTGGAGGATACGATGTTGTCTCATCAGCAGGCACCTCTCTGGGCTAAGGGAGGACGTTGCTCATCTCCAGGCTGAGTTGGTCAGGATTCGGGGGACCACCTCTCCTACCCAAGGATCACCAGGGCTGCCACCACTACCTCAGAGGTTGCAAAGAAAGAGGAGCAGTTGGATCACAGGGGACTCAGGCAGGGTGAGTGTGGTGGAACAGAGGCTCATCCCTACAGTTGTATCTCTCCACAATTCATATGCCATTCTGAAAGAGTGTGGTTCCTCTATGGAGGCACCCACAGTGGAGGCCAAGGAGGATGCTGGAAACCTCCACAAAGGAGACCCACAGAAGGGTGGCATGGGTCCCCACAGGGAAAGGAAACAACTCGTGGTGGGGGACTCCACTGTTAGGAGAGTAGAGCTGGGGGAGGGGGAAGGGTGTAGGGTGCCTGCCTGGTGCTATGGCTTGGAGTGAATCCTTAGGATGATGGGAGCAGCTGCGCAGGGGAGGGAGCTGGATGTCATTGTCCACCTAGGGACAAATGACCTGGCTGGGAAAGGGATCAGAGCAATGCAGGAGGAGTTTGTGGAGTTGGGGAGGGCCTTAGACAAGTTGCATGCACGGTAACCTTCTCAAAGGTTCTGCATGTCCATGGCATGGGTGAGGCTAGGGTGCTCTGCACCATGGGATTCAATCAATGGTTGAAAAACTGGTGCAGAGCTCAGGGTTTTGGCTTCACTGGGGACTGGGGTCCACTTGAAGGGATGCAGGCCTATACTGGTGTGATGGTCTGCACCTCTCCAGGAGGGGAACCAGGATCCTAGGTGATAGGTTTAAATACTTAATTGGCAAGCTTGTTGCAAAAAAATAGACCAGATTCAGACCATGGTGTGCACTCTAAAACCAGACATTCTAATCATCTCAGAAACTTAGCTAAAGAGCAATATTTCTGACCACTCTGTTTCCATTCCTGGCTACTCACTGCTAAGACAAGATCGTGCTGGCAGGGGTGGTGGTGTGGCCATTTATGTCCTAACCTCCATCCAATATTCCATCATTTACTCATCCTTCAATCTTGAGACCAATGATGCTCTAGCTATCCATGTGACCCTCCCCTTCACTCTCCCAATCATCATAGCCAGCATATACTGCCACCTAAATGTCCATCCTTCGGTCATGCTAGACCTCCTAACCTCTATCACTTCCCTTGCTCGCTTTAGGGAATTATTCATCCTAGGCGACTTCAATATAAATTGGTTGTCACCAAACTACCAAAACTAAAAATGAAATCATAGCCTTAAACCTCTCCCAACTAATCTCCGAACCCACCCGACCAAACCACAAGACACAACAACACTCTGTACTAGACTGGGCCCTTACCTCCCACCCCCACTGCATCATCTACTCTGGCATCCTCCCAAATGCTCTCAGTGACCATAACCCAATATTCATAGTTAGGAAAATCCACAGAACCAAATTGCCACACAAAACCATACAACTACGCTCTTTCAAGTTTCTTGACCTCGAACCTCTCTTGAGTAACCTTGCCACTTCTGATTGGTCCCCCCTAACCTCCTTCCCCTCAGTTGATGAGGCCCTTGCCTACTTCAGAGAAATCTTTCTTGTAAACTGGAATGCCTTTGCCCCATTTAAACAACCCAGAGTCAGAGGTAACCACTTACCTTGGATAACCTCTGATCTTTTGGCCTGTCTCAGGGCTAGAGATTGAGCCTGGAAGCGTCATAAAACTACCCAGCGTCCTAGTGATCTTGCGAACTTCTGTATGCTCAGAAACACTTGCACCAGAGCTACAAGGTTAGCCAAGTCTGAATATTTCAAATCTGCCTTTATCACCAACATAAATTCCCCTTCAAAGTTCTGGAAGGTGGTGCATACCCTATTTACTTTCTCCTCAGCCACCACCCCTGTACTTAAAGTAAATAGCTCACTAGTGTCCAACCCACCAGCTGTAGCTGCAGAATTTAACTCCTACTATGCCTCCTGTGCCACTGAGCTACTGAAATCCTTCCCCTCCTCCCCCCTCCCCACCCTCTACCGGTGTGCCCCATCCACCACCCTTCCACCTTCCCTTCTGTTTCACTACTGCAACCCCAAACGATGCCCTAAGTGCCCTCCTCACCATCAACCCCTTGAAAGATGCCTCCCCTGATGGCCTTGACCCAAAACTCCTCTCCCTCTCCAATAAGGCCATTGCCTACCCCCTCTCAATATTCCTAAATCTCTAATTCTCTATTGCCTCTGTCCCCTTTTCTTGGAAACATACTCTGGTCCTTCCTCTACCCAAAGGGGGTGACCCCTCATCCCCTGGCAACTATTGCCCCATTTATCTCCTCCCTACCCTTGCCAAGCTTCAAGAACACATTGTCCTCTCCCAACTCACCGCTTTTCTATCTGATACCTCCTTTTTCACCCCTTTCCAGTCTGGCTTCAGGAAAAAACACTTAACCACCACCTCTCTCCTATGGCTCACAGACTTCATCCTAACTGGGATGGACAATGGGCAAATTACCTCTGCCATTTTTGTCAACCTGCTAAGGCCTTCGACACTGTCTCTTACTCACTTCTCCTCAACTCACTCCCAGCAGCTGGCCTATCTCCCTCAGCCACAAACTGGTTCAAGGCCTACCTTATTGGTAGAAGCCAATCAGTTAAGATCTTGGACGCCACTTTCCCATCTCTCCCGATTAGCACTGGAGTCCCCCAAGGTTCGGTATTAGGGACCCGCCTATTCTCCATCTTCTTAAATGACCTTCCCTCTGTTTGCTCCCCAACCTCCCTATACATATGTATGCCGATGATACAGTCCTGTATGCATCTGGCTCCTGTCCTGCTGAGGTTACAACCAGCTTACAGCAAGACTTTGACAAGGTTCAGCTCTGGTTTGCTAACGGTAAACTTTTCCTCAATGCCAAAAAGACTGTCTCCATGAACTTTGGCACAAGGCAGAGAGTCTCTAGGCTTCCCTCCCTACCCACTTTTCACACCCTTGAGGAGACAGAGGACACATCCTCCTTCAGGTACTTAGGTGTTTGGTTTATTTATTATTTATTCTGCATTTGTTGACCAGGTAGGTACACTAAACAAGTTATATGCCTATTTTCAGGTAAGACCCGGGAGAATACAATGAAAAATACTGGTTCAAACACGGTACATAACAACAAGAGGGGCAATGTACAGAGTAACAGAAGAGCCAGGTGAACATAGATAGCCTACAGTAAATAGTAATAGGTAATATATATATATATATATATATATATATATATATATATATATATATATACAGAATAAAATAGGCTAAGTCATTCAATAGCAATAGCAGTAATTACAGTGTGTGAGTGACCCTTTTTTTAGAGCCACAGAAACAAATAATTCCTGAGCAGATAAACATACAAATCACATGCTTTCAAGAGTTAAAGGACAAGTTAAACTTCTATGGACATGTTGACGCCGTCCAGAAAAAACTGCGCCCCATGCTTGGTGCCTTATTCAGGATCTGTAGTTCCATCCCTCCTATGTCTAGGTATGAACTTGTTCAGAAAAAGCTAATGCCTATTTTTGACTACTGTGACATGGTCTATGGTGATGCCACTAAGTCCTCCTTGACCAGACTGGACACCCTCTTCAATTCCTTCTGCCTGGATGCCCCCTCTCGCACCCATCACTGTGATCTTTATCATGCCCTATCCTTCTCCTCTCTTACAAATAGGTGACTCTCACACTCTGCTAAATTCACCTTCAAGCACTGGTTGGGTGAGCTCCCTTCGTACCTCACCTCCTCCTTTATAACACCCCCCACCCTCCCATTCTCTTAGATCAACCGACTTCCATACCCTGGTTGTCCCCTGCAGATCCACCCAAATCAGCCAATCCAGTTACCCTCACTGCCTCCCAAAAATGTGGAATTCCCTCCCCCCTCAAATCTTGCACTCATTCTCTATGTAGTCCATCAGCTCTGCCCTCAATAATTACCTTGCACCTAGCTGCTCCTGCCATATCCCTCCCTAATTCCCTCCTCTAAGCCCTAGACAAACCCTACCCCTACCACATCTTCATTTTACCCTGTGCACACCCACCCCTTCTAGCCCTTCTCCCCTTCCCCCAACTGCTCCCTCTTATTGGCCTCCCTTGATCTCTCACAGAATGTAAAGAACCCTGAATGCTCTCCATGGGTCCCTCTCCTACCCCCCAAGGGGCTTGTATCTCTCATCTAGTCCCTTCCCCCACCATCCTAAAGAGGTCTCTCTGGGACAGTACCTTATCTCCTTCTCTCGGGCCTCCCCAGTCCCCTTGCAGGGTTCCTCGCATCCTGAAGGGGTCTCCAGGAGCATGACTCTTCCTCCTCCTCCACCTCACCCCTCCCTCCCCTTTCCCCTTTTTCTTTCATGTAACCACTTGTTTACTTATTAACCTGGCACTTATTATTATCTACTCTTTCTATATGTTATGTGCAGCACTGTTGTAACATTGTGTGTAACACCTGCCTTACAACTGTATGTTAATGTTGATCTTGTAACTTGAATGTATAATGTCTCATTCCAGTTGTACCCCTTCCCCCCAGGTTGCACCGGGAGGTGAGTGACTTGTTGCTCAGTGTGCCTTCCTGGTGAAACATTTCAATAAATAAATAAACTAGCCAAGGGGAGGAGGCACTGAAAAGGAGCAGGAAAATCCTAGTCCCCCCTCAAAAAATCAGCGTAGTTAGTGAGGTAAACACCAAGACAGAGGAGTCGATAGGGAGAAGGGCAGGGGTAAATGGAGAAAAAAATCAAAGGTAATAAGGACAGAGATGGGGCAAAAAGGGGTAATACCATCATAAAATAGAGGGTAATGAATACCAATGCCCATAGTCTAGGTAACAAGCTCCCTGAACTGGTGGTCTTGATGGAAGAGGGACACCTGGATATAATGCCAGTCACAGAAACATGGTACACAGAGAACCATGACTGGGATGTCAACATACCAGGGCACACAATCTACAGGAGGGACAGAGAGGGTAGAAGAGGAGGAGGAGGAGGAGTAGCTCACTACATAAGGGAAGGGATCAAAGCAATGGAACTAAAGAATAAACAGGGAGGAAAGAAGGCACCGTGGGTCACCCTGGAGACCGGAAACGGCACCACAATCCGCATGGGGGTTGTATACAGACCCCCATCTCAGGGGGAGTAAATGGACAAGGAAATGAATGAAGGCATCCTTAGGATGGCAGGAAAGGGGGAGATATTGTTGATGGGGGACCTGAATATGCCAGGTGTTAACTGGAGCAACTTTGCTGCAGCCACATCCAAGAGCAGGGTCATTCTTGATGCCCTACAGGAGGCATGCCTCAGACAGCTAGTGTTGGAACCCGCTCTGCAGGGAACAATCTTAGACCTGGTACTCTCAAACAGGGATGGAGAGAGGATCTCATATCTAGAAGTGGGTAGCCATCTGGGAACAAGTGACCACCAAACAGTGTGGTTCATGATAAACACAGGCACAGAGTCAAGCCATACAAAAGTGAGGGTACTGGATTTTAGGAGGGCTGACTTTGTCAAAATGGGAGAGTGCCTAAGAAAAGCTCTAGCAAACAGGTAAGAAGGAGGGGTGGAGGAACAATGGGGGAACATCAGAATTGCCATCATAGAGGCAACCAGCCTTTGTGTGAAGCAAATAAACAAACCAAAATGAAATAAAAAAAAATACTATGGTTCTCAAAAGAGGTGGCTGGGAACGTTGGGGAGAAAAAGATAGCATTCAGGAAGTATAAGGAAACACAGAAGGAGCAGGACAGAGAACTGTACCAGTTGAAGCAGAAGGAAGCAGGGAAGGCAGTCAGAATAGCAAAGGCCCAAACCAACGAAAAGATAGCCTACTCAGTTAAGAAGAGGGATAAAACCTTTTTTTGGTACATTAGGGAATGAAGAAAAAACAAGGGAGGGATAGTGAGGCTTAATGAAGGGGAGGGTGGTGGGTAGAGAGGGACAGTGAAAAAGCAGGGATACTGAATGAATACTTCTGCTCAGTATTCACAAAAGAAAAAGAGAGGGAGGTACCTAATCCAATCAATTAAAGCACTCTGGATGGGGGGGGGGTCGATACCAGTCATTTCACAGAAGAAAGGGCTCTGAAAGAACTCCTAAAATTGAAGGTGGACAAAGCAACCCCTGATGGGATTCACCCCAGAATTCTAGAAGAACTAAGGGGAGAACTAGTAACACCACTGACTACCCTTTTTAACAAATCATGGGAGGATGGTGTGGTACATAAAGACTGGAGGAGGGTGGATGTGATTGCCCTTCACAAAAGTGGGAGGAAGACAGAGGCAGGAAACTACAGACATGTTAGCTTATTTATTTATTTATTTATTAGCTTTTGGTAACCGGGTAAGTGCGCTAGGCAACAAACCTGCCTATTTTCAGGCACGACCTGGGAGCTCAGTAGTAGGAAAATGATAGAATCAATTCTGAAAGAAAGAATTGTTGAGTACCTAGAGGTCAGCAGGGCATAGGACCCAAGGAAGCATCGATTCACAGCGAGAAGTTCATGTCAGATGAAGCTAATCGATTTCTTTGACTGGGTGACCAAAGTAGTAGACTAGGGAGGGGTTGCGGACATGGCCTACCTAGACTTTAGCAAGGCATTTGACACAGTTCCACACAAAAGATTAATAAACAAGTTAGCCAGCCTGGGAGTGGGTCCCAGGGTGGTAGCCTGGGTAAATAATTGGCTGGACAACAGGACACAGAGGGTAATAGTAAACAGAGCTCACTCTGAAGAAAGGTGGGTTACTAGTGGGATACTGCAGGGTTCAGCACTGAGTCCGATCCTTTTTAATGTCTTTATAAGTGGCATTGCAGAGGGACTGGAAGGAAAAGTATGCCTCTTTGCAAACAACACAAAGATCTGCAACAGGGTTGATACACGGGGGGGGGTGGAAAGGATAAGAAGGGACTTGGAAAGGTTGGAAGAACGGTCAAAAGTATGGCAGCTTGGATTCAATGCAAAGAAGTTCAAGGTAATGCACCTGAGAAACAAAACCCAAAGGGAAGAGTACACAATTGGGGGGGGGAGGTATTAACAATAACAAAGATGAAAAGAGAACTGAGGGTAGTCATTTCAGATGACCTAAAGGTAAGCAAGCAAAGTGAGAAGGCAATAAGGATAGCTGGGGGATACTGGGATGTATAGGAAGAGGCATCACCAGTAGAAAACAGTAAGTTGTTATCCCTCTGTACAGACAGTTGGTGAGACCCCATCTGGAGAACTGTGTGCAGTTCTGGAGACCCTGTCTCTGCAAAGACATAGACAGGATGGAAGCAGTACAGAGGAGGGCAACTAAAATGGTGCAGGCCAGGGTCTGCAACAGGAGCCATACAGAGAGAGACTAAAGGAGCTTAATATGTATACCCTTGAGGAAAGGAGGGAGAGGGGGGACATGATAGAAGCGTTTAAGTACCTCAAGGGAATCAACAAAGTCCAAGAGGGTAACATCTTTCAGAAAAAGAGATGTACAAGAACAAGGGGACACAATTTGAAGATAGAGGGGGACGGCTTAGGGGCAATGTGAGGAAGTGTTTTTTCACAGACAGGGTGGTGGACGCATTGAACAGCCTTTCTGAGGAGGTCGTGGAGTCAAAAACAATGAAAATCCAAGAATGCATGGGACAGATGTAACCGCCCACCGGTCACTTGTTTAACTAGTAAGCATGCCTCCCATATTTTTCTGCTTAGGGGAAAGAGAGTGGTGGGGTACAAAGCACAGTATTACAGACAAAATGACCATACCAAACCCAGGTCCTGAGGAGAGAAACTTTTGTTAAGGGCTATGCTAGGTCTGAACTTCTAGAGAGGTACCCATTAATTCCACACAGGAAGCAGTAACAAAATTGTCCATACCAGGCTGGGGTTCTAGAATGTGGCTTTATTTCAATGCTGGTACACAAAAGCAAAGGTGGACCACAAGGGTTTACATTTCATGGCACAAGGCAATGCAGAACAACAACATCTGTAGCAGACAGAAACTCTAAACACCACATATTGCATAGGACTTTGAACTCTCTTCAGCTGCAAAGCCTCAGCTGAAACACACATCTCTTCTAGTGGCACTGGCCACAGCAGAGCACACAATTTCTTCTAATGACAAGGGCCACAACTTAGAACATTTCCCATATGGCATAGGATTTAAACATTTGGCAATGTGGCAGTTGGCCATGATGGAGCACACTGGTGCTCAAAATTAGCACAAACCCACACCAGGGGCAAACTTTCTCTTCAGGCATTGGCCACCGTGTCCTGAATAAACAGGTGCCCTTACAGAACCTGTAGTGCTGAACTGGTCACTCCAGATGGGGGATTGCCCACTTTCTGCTTCCTCAGTCCATACCCAGCCATTCTTTCAGAGTTACACCTCAACATTGAGCAAACGGAACTATGTATCTTGGAATGTCTGTCACATTCAGCACTAGAAACACGCTACTTGAGTGTAAATGAAAGTCCTGAACAATGTGTCAAATCTCACTGGGAACTCCACGATTGTCAGCCAACTTTAAGAAAGGATGAGAACAGTCTCAAACAGAACAGAACTCAGTGTAGATTTCCCTTTGTCAGAGCACACCCCAAAAGAAAACAGGCAGGTACATTTCTCCTGGGATACCCAAAGTCAGATTACTCATGGTTGTCAAGCAAAAAGCAGCTTCAAATGTCCTGGATCAAATCAGGGGATTGCCCCTCGGATCCATTCTGTAGTCACTCCTCATCTCACTGATGATGAGGAATAAAATCAGGAACTCCTGCTAAACGGTTTCCACCACTTCTACAAGGCAAGCAGATGGTTCTCAGCAGTAGGGTGTCCTCAGAGCCCACACTGCAGCTCTTCACTCCTCCAACTGTTCTCTCACTGAACTCCAACCTACAACTAACTGAAAATTCTAAAACTCTCCACTTACAGCTAGCTACCATGGCATATGCTGCTGCAAGAGTTCTAAATGACATCACCTCTCTCCTCTCAGCTGAGACCAAGTAAACAGAGATGGAGCAGGTGAAAATCCATTTAACTAGTTATTTGCCAGCTGCCTTCTCTGCCTAGCACTGACACTGTTGGGATTCTAGTAACCCCAGGGGACGGGGGTTACACAGACATAAGGCATTTCTGGTTGGGGTAGGAAGAAGTAGGCTGTTGGTTAACTAGGATCTGCAGCTTATCAACTAGGTAGGGAAATGGGCAGACTAGGTGGGCCAAGCGGTCTTTATTTGCCATCAAAGTCTATGTTTCAATGACTATGTTTATTTACTTTAAACAAATCATTCCCTGGTGGGCTAGTGGAAATAAATTTGTGAGGCAGAAAAATCAGGTACAAGCATTAGTAAACGCTGACTAGCTCAAATATATACCTTTTGTGTGATTGTTTACTCATTAAATGTTTATTTCACCTAAACTTGGAGCCCTGCTACATTACAGGAAGCAGAAAGAGGAGCTGTAGTTTCAGAGGATCCCTCGAAACTACAACTTGATCTGTGGGGCACTTTTTTTTGGTGTTTGAGACACTAAAACAACAAATAACAAGATATATAAATGTGAATATGAGATATTTCCATTTTTTATTTGTTTTTAAGCAGACTACTGTAATACCACGATCTGGTGATCTCAGTTGCACTTCTGGATCGCTAGAGCCCATTTAACTCTAGCTCTGTGGCAAGCGTTTCAGATATAACTGTGTTTTGACTGAGCAGTGGTGTTTGCTGCATTAATAAATGCTAACTAGCTCAAATATATACCTTTTATGTTATTGTTTACTCTTTAAACATTTATTTCACCTAAACTTGGAGCCTTGCTACATTACAGGAAGCAGGAAGAGGAGCTGTAGTTTCAGAGAATCCCTCAAAACTACAACTCGAGCTGTGGATCACTTTTTTTGGTGTCTGAGACATTAAAACAACAAATATGATATATACATGTGAATAGGGGATATTTCAGTTTTTTATTTGTTTTTAAGTAGACTACTGTTATCCCATGATCTGGTGATCTCAGTTGCACTTCCGGGTCGCTAGAGCCCATTTAACTCAAGCCCTGTGGTGAGCAGGGTGAGCCACAGCAGGGTGAGCCACAGCAGGGTGAGCCACAGCACGGTGAGCATGCTGTGCATGTGTGAAGACGCGTGCAAAGACACGCGTGTCCTGCATGTGTTTTTTTGTGTTTGGCAGAATTGGCCGAACAGAGAGAATCCTGTAAGTACACTTATTTAAGGGCTGTGTTTATAATTAAGTAAAACGCTGACTTGACCTTCCATAAGCAATTAGTGTAGGTCATAGCTGTTGTACGATTTATGGTGGGTTGTAAATACCACAGCATTCATAATAAACCTGCTACTACAATATAAAAACAGTTGTAAAATGGCAGATTGCGATAGTCCAACCATCATGACATTAGATGGGGACATTGGTATTAAATCTACATCGTGCGGTATTTACCATCTTGTTCAAAAGTTCCCTTGTTCTACACATATTTATACATGTGATAAATGCACCAGCAATGCCCTATTGAAAGATGAAATAGCCCTATTTGGTACACGGCTATTAGTTTTAGAAAACAGTCAGGCCGACATGTTAAGAAGGTACAATGAACAAGAAAAAAGTTTTCCCCAAACAAGGTCTTTAAAAAAAGTCAGTAGTAATATTTCTACCCAAACTGACACTACCTTAAATGAATGTGTATTAAAAATGGGAACATCAAATGGTTTGACTAGTAGTCAATTACCTATAAGAAAACGAGGGCAAGAGGACGACATAGAATATGACTCAGACTGGTCATTTGTCTCTTCCTCTAGAGCTCCAAAAAAAGGGAGAAAAGCACAACAGTTCTCTATTTTAACACATAATTCCTTTGCTCCACCCCTTACCCATTTTGATTCAGATACTGTTATAGTAGAAGAAATGATAAACAACACCGATCAGCATAACTGTACCCCAGTGGTCAATGATAATGACCTCTCTGTTACAACACTTATATCTCTGGACCAGTATCCCCCCCTTACAAAATAAAGAAATAAATTTAGATGTATTTCATGAAAATAATTCACCCTTTCCACCCCCCAAATCACCAAAAGCTCAGGTTCCTCCCCTTACCCAGACTACTATTCCAATGGACACCTCTAACTCCAGCACCCGTTTAGCTCCTATTAGACAGGTTTTTGTCTTGGGGAATTCAATAATAAAACATCTTGATAGGGTAATCTGTAACCCAGACAAAACAAACTGTACATGCTCAAGTTTCCGGGGGGCCAAAGTGCCTGATATAATGAACATGTTAAATAACATTCTTTCTGGTTCAGGTCATAACCCAATGGTAGTAATCCATGCAGGAACTAATGATATCCGAACTGATACCACAAAACTTATGGAAGATTTTGTCGCACTTAACAATATACTTCTTGAAAAAGGATGCACAGTTTGTTTTTCAGAAATCCTTCCTGTACCATGAGCTACTGAGTATATAACAAATAAAATTCAACAAATGAACAATTGGTTGAGGAAATGGTGCCTTAAACAGAATATTTATTGTATTCCACATTGGGAGAGATTTTGTGATAGGGACTCTCTTTTCTGCTGGGATGGGCTCCATCTCAGCAGAAGAGGTAGTACCATACTGGGAAAAACTCTGGCCTCAGTAATAGAAAATCATTTAAACTAAAGTCTAGGGGAGAGAATGTGAAGGATACCAGATCTTTAACAATTGGTAGTGAATATATTCAAGGAGGATCTTGTAAAATACTATCTTATAATGCAAGATCCTTAAATAACATTAATATATCTGAATTACAGGCCAGATGTACTCTTCAGAAGTTGGATATTAGTGCAGTCACTGAAACATGGTGGGACCCTTCTATTAAGTGGTCCAGAGACATTCCAAATTACAAATTATACTATAAAGATAGAGAAAATAGATTGGGTGGAGGAGTATGTCTGTGTGTAAGAGATAATATTCCATCTTATGAAATAAACCTATCTGATAATCTAGAACATCTCTGAGTGAAAATTCAATTTAAGGGACAACCTAAATTAATTATCGGAGTCTGCTATAGACCACCTTCTGCAGATCTCCAGTATACATCAGATATGATCAAAACTATCTCTGATATGGTTAATAATGGTAACACTCTTGTCCTGGGTGATTTTAATATATCAGGTATTAATTGGGAAACATTTACAGCCAGAAATGTACAGGAAAGATTATTAGCAACTGCTTGTATAGATAATGGACTTGAACAACTGGTATGTCTACCAACAAGGGGAACAAATATACTTGATCTTATTATTACTAATGCAGAAAATATATTTTCAGATATAAATATTACTGCTCCAATTGGTAACAGTGATCATAACTCAATTCAATTTAATCTAAATACAAAAAATATCAAAACTGAAAGATTACAATAAAGCAAATTTTAATTTGATAAATATCAAATTAAATGAAATTAATTGGAAATAAACTTTTAAGAACCAATCAATAAATACTGCCTGGAACAAATTCAAACAAATTATTTTTTCATTGGAAGATAAATATGTTCCTACAAAATCAAAATACAATAAAAAAGGTAAAATTCCCATCTGGTTTAATAAATCAATACACAGACTGATTGTAAAAAAAAAGATTGTTTCTTTAAAAAACTGAAAAGAAACCATACCATGAGTAATATATATAAATACAAAACAATAGTGTCTTTATTAAAAAAAATTAATTAAACAAGCTAAATTTAAATTTAAATTAGCCCATGCCAAATCAAATCAGAAATCCTTTTTTTCATACATAAACAGTAAAAAGTGCAGCACTAAGCTAATTGGCTCCTTGGTTGAAGATGGAAGTATTATTACGGACAATTATGTAACAGCAAATTTATTTAATAAATACTTATGTTCTGTTTTTAATAAATCAGATTTACCTTCCCCAGTATTTAATAAAGCATTTACTACACATAAACTTGAGTGTTCAGAGACAGGTAAGGCCTTGGTACTTATTAAAAAATCAACTAGTTCAGGACCAGATGATATTCAATCTAGATTTTTGGTGGAAACAGCTGATTCTTTAGTTGCACCACTCACACTACTTTTTAATAAGTCACTTACAGAAAATGACATACAAGATGACTAGTGAAAAGCCATAGTGATCCCTATTTTAAGAAGAGTAATAAATCAAGTATTCAAAATTATAGAACCATTAGTTTGACATCTATTATAGGGAAAACTATGGAGCGACTGGTTAAATCATTAATAGAGTCTGAATTTCAACAGTTGGGTATTGAAGATACAGTGTATCACAACATGGATTTAAACCAGGCTCCTCTTGTACAACAAATTTGGTATCCTTTTATAACAATATTACTAGTTATCTGGATAAACATATTCTGTAAGACGTAATCCTCTTTGATTACAGTAAACCTTTTGACAAAGTGTCTCACACATTGTTAATTGAAAAACTGAATACACTTAGATTCTCACAGCATTGATAAATTGGGTAACAAGCTGGTTGTATAACAGGACCCAGATGGTAAAAATAAATGGATTCCTGTCTGAACAGGGCCTAGTTACAAGCAGGATACCCCAGAGTTCTGTTCTGAGGCCCATTCTCTTTAACATTTTTATTAGTGACCTTAACATTGTTTCACTTAATCGTATATCAAAATTTGCTGATCATACAAAGCTTGGTGGTAGAGTAGATATATTACATAATATACATTTATTAAGACAAGATCTTAATATCATTGAAATATGGGCAAAAAGAAATCTTATGACATTTAATACAGATAAATGTATGGTTTTGCATTTTGGTACAAAAAATCTTCAAACAAATTACTCTTTAAATGGTATACTTCTAAAAAAAACAATTGTGAAAGAGACTTGGTATTTTAGTAAATAACAAACTATCCTCTTCTTCACACTGCAATAAGGTAACAAGAACAACCAATACATTATTAAAACAAATCAATACATCGGGCCGGATATTCAAACTGCGCCCAAAAAGTGCGCAACAGCAGGAGCAAGCACAAGTAAATTGCGCATATGCGCAACAGACGCGATATTCAAACATGGAGCAAGACAAACGGCGCAAGCAGCCAACGTCTGAATATCGCACAAACTGCGCCATAGCACAACCAAGAAGGGGAAGCTGAGCAGAAATGATGCGCCATAGCGCAACAAGGCTAGCCCAGCTGAGCAGTCCAGAGGTGCCATAGCACAAGCAGAGCCACCCCCAGCAGAGCAATGGAACTGCACAACCAGGGAGGCAGGCTGGGGCCCACCACCAGCCATGCCACACATGGGCACAGGAACACACTGCAGAACTAACAATACACCCGCACACCCCAAGCACAGCATCACTGGGGAAGGGATGGATGATCCACCGGCCCATGGGGACAAGCCAACAAAGCACAGCAGGGCCATGTTGCCCCAGCATACCCACTGGCAGGCTGAGACTGCCACACACAGGGGGTCGACAACCACAGTGCACATCAGCCCCCCCTTCTGTACAGCACACCCTGCACTGTGACCCCAAGACACCACCCATGTGCAGTGACTGGCACTGCAGTAAACACCATGCAACCCCGGCACACTGCAACCTTGTGTAGCACAGAACCATACAAGCCAGACCCACCCTGGGCACCCAGCAGTGGGCGGCAGCAGATGGCAAGACCGACTGAAAGGCACTCCCACACCGGAGACACCTTCCCATGCACACACACACATACCCAGGACCTTACCACCCCAGATGCCATGCACACCACTGCAACTGAGCAACCATAGCCCGCTGCAAATCAGAGACCACCACAGAATTCATAACAAAATATATATATTTGAAAAAGATATGTACAACACCAACAACATCTATATACATATGTACAAGACAAGGGGGGTAGGGGTACAAGGTAGGGGTGGGTAAGGGGGTGAGGTGAACAACTGGGAGAGGAAGGCAGGGTGGGAGGGCTGGGTGAAGTGGGAAGGGAAGCACAGTCGCGCCTGGCAGGCTGGTCCCCTGCTGCCTGTTGATCTTCGGTTCCTCCGGCATCGCCTGACCCCATGGCGCTGCATGTCTGTGAGGAGGTCATGTGTGTGACTGACACCTCGCGCCAGCCGCTGGAGGCACGGTCCATCCGCCGTAGGATGCTGAGATCTAGGAAAGGAACACAGTCAATGGCTGTGACTGTCCACAACCCTGAACACCACCCATCCTGCAAGGCATATAGCCTAGTGCCCGCACCTGTGATGGTATGCACCACCCACAGTGACCATGCACATGACACGCCCAACCAGGCAGCACCAGCTATGTGCACCACTGCACACACACACACTGCCCATGTCCATCACAGCACAAACAAGGCTGTCAAGTGACGTGGCAATGTGGTGGGATGCCAGTTCCACAGCCATGTGCCCAGTGCATGCATGGACCACCAGTGATGCACACACAGACGTGCAGTGACACTGGACAGTGATGACTGTTGCCTGTGTCGTGCATGGTTGTGTTGTCCATGGCTGGTGGTCATGCCCACCCCCTCCAGCATGCAATAGCATCCATGATGTAATGACACTCACACTCATCAAGCAGCTGTGGCTGCTGCTGCTGCTGCTGCCGCTGTGGCCCACCCATCATGCCTCCTCCGGCTGCCACCTGGGCCCCGCCACGGCCCTCCTCAGCCTGGGCCTGCATCCTCTCCGCCAGGCCTGTGGGTGACAAATGTTGAGAAAAACATCAGTGTGACCCCAAAGCAGACTGCCCCCTGCCCCAGTGAGTGTGCCTGCCCACACAGCCAGACCCATGCATCTCACACCTGCACACACTGACACAGCCAACCATGGCAGAGCCATCCCCCATGCACCGCCACCAAAACACAGTCACACCCCTATGGAGAATACAGGTGCATAGATGGTACACCCACCTGGCCTAGGCACAACGCCCCTCCTGGCACGTGACCTGAGGCGTTGCAGCACATCTGGCTCCCTCCTGCGGAGGTCACTATATCTGTGCCTACACTGGTCAGCAGACCGGCACTGCCCTGTGACCCTCTCCAGTTCAGTGGCCACCTGCAGCCACACATGGGTGCGGGCCATGGTGAGGGGCTGATCCCCAAACAGTGCCCCAAAGTAGGGCTCAACCACTGCCACCAGGTTGGCCACCTCCAACTGACTCCACTGGGGAGCTCTCCTGCGTGCCATTACTGTGGTAGTAGAGCAGGCAATATGGCACCCTGCAGCACGGCAACCCCACGTGGAAATGTTGCGCAATAGACCACCATAGGTTCCAATCACGCTGTTCATATAGCACCGTCGGTTCACATAGCGCTGTCACCAAACAGCGCAACAGAGCCATACACATGGCAGCCGAACAGCGCCAGGGGGCAAAGGTCGGACACCAGGTCAGGGGTCTATGATGCAAGGCCATGCACAGCGCCATCTGATGTCTACACATCCTGCTTGACTGGTCACCTACGTGCCAGTGCCACAGTGGACTATTGCGCAGTAGTGCCACAGCGCCATATGGTGCCCAGTGCTGTAGCGCCACTGGCACAATGGTGGCCATGGCCTGAATTGCCGATCGCGCACAGCACGTCATCAGTGCGGCAGATGCCTGCGTAAGCTACCTGGGCATGCGCAATGCAGTGTACCACACAGTCACAGATCTGCGCCATTGGCTCAGCCGGCTCAACCATATTGCGCAAAGCGCAACGGCGCGATATTCAGCCGACACATGCAAATCATCTGATCAGCCATTCAAAGGCACAGTGGCGCGATTTGCATCTCATTACAGTTGCTCCACTCCTAATTTGCATGCATTGCGCTATAAATGTGTGACATTGGGCTGCGCTGGCCAGATTCGGTTACTGCAGGTGAGAGGTGGGTTGCATGCTGTGTGATGTTCTGGACAATGGTCATGGGATAACGCTGTAGACTGCACAGTGACAGGTGTCACTTCCACCCATACAGATCGACATGACCGAGCAGAGCCAAGGTGAGGTGAGGATGGTGGGTGGAGGAGGAGGCCCAACTTCACCACGGCGGAGACAGAGGCCCTCTTCCAGGCCTACCTGGAGGAAGAGCCACTACTGAGTGGACGGCGGGGCACCCCTCAGGCCCGTGTGGCTGCATGGGAGGGGGTAGCTTGGGCAGTGAACCTGCAGGGAAGTCAACAGTGCTCCGTGCAGGAATGCAAAAAGAAGATGGGGACACACCGCAGGAGGGTAAAGGAGAAGGTGGCAGCCCTCAGGGCGGCACGTGCTGGCACAGGCGGGGGACAGCCAGCGGTGGTGGAGCTGACCCCGGCTGAGGACCGACTGGCTGCATCAATGCAGTGGAGTGCTATTGAGGGCCTACCAGGAGGTGGATTCCAGACAGGTGGAAGCCCATCACTGCACGGTATGACCTGGTGGTGGTGTGGGGGAGGTTGTTCACATGCACTCACATGTCCTCTCTTTCTGTTACAGATCCTATTCGTCTTCAGGGGACGGTGGTGGTGGGTCCAGGCAGTGAGGAAGACCTGCTGGACATGGAGGAGGGTCCATCCACCTCTGTCACCAGCCAGCATGCACTGCACCAGCATGCACGCCGGGCTGCCAACTCTGGTGTCGGTGAGTTGGGTGTGGGGGGTGCACAGCCTGTGTCTCAGCAGTCTGGCATGCAAGCATGCCAGCATGCTGTGACCGTGGCTGTAGCACGTACCTGCACCATTGATGATGCAAGAACTGCAATGGGCAGTGACATGTGTGTGTGTCCCATGACGGACACACAGCAGGCCAGCACGTGCCCCTGGGCCTAGCTGGTTCCAATGTGTGTGCCAGCATGTCGGCACAGTCCCAGGCTGTGCCTGTCAGCACCGGTGGGGCAGCACCGGTGGCTGTGCAGGTGTCTGGCACTGTTGTGGCCACAGCAGTGGAATGAGTGGTCCCTGGGGCACAGCGGTTGGAGGGGCAGCAGCAGCAGTCACCCACCAGGTCTGGGGGTACAGTGTCCAGCGGTGGCACATGCCCACCACCCTTTGATATGCCCATTCCAGGTCCTGGTGAACAGCGCCCACCCTCAAGGGGTGTTGAGTATCAGGACCTTCCATACCCTGGGGGGACAGGATGCCATTGTGGCAGAGTACCCATTTGAAGAGCACACCCGCCTGCTGCAGGAATCAGTACAGCAGCAAAGGCAGGTTACAATGTCCGTGGAGGCACTGTGCGTGGCTGTGGAGCGGCACAGCAGGGACTGTGCTCTGAACCATGCAGAGATGGTCCATATGTGGATAGATGTGACCGCCGCCATTGACAGGCAGACCCAGGCATTGGTCACTGTCGTGGCTGCATTGGGCACACAAGCAGGTGCCCCCTGTACCGCGCACCCCACACAGTACGCTCTCCATTCCCCATTCCCGGCGTCATGCGACACCAAGCCTGTCGACACCAGGTTCTGCTGTGGGCATCCCGAGCACCCCTGGTGCAGGTATGTTTGGCATACTACAGACCCCACTGCGGACAAGGTCGCGATCGCGCAGTGGGACCCCTGGTGGTCCATCGGTGCCACCCCATGTGGCCCCTGCTCAGCCTGCCAGTGCTATTGAGTCATGGCGGGGGCCGCCCACACATCCGCAGTGGCCGTGGAACAGTGCAACATGACTGACCTGTCTCCCAGTGCGGGCCCTGTCTGGTGCTGCCCTGTGTGCACTGTGCGTCATGGTGGGCAGTGCACTGGTGGGTACCCGGCACATCACGCCGACATACGGACCACCTGCACACCATCCCGACTGCTGTCCACAGGTGCATGTGCATGATGATACCTGCATTGTACTGTACACCAAGGTGCAAGGGTGCCCAGCATCTGACACACGTACTTGGACAGTACAGGTGGTGGGTGTGGTCTGTGGATCTGTGTGTTTGCCATGTCTGTTCCTGCTCTGCTGTGCACCTGCCCATGTATGCTTTGTGCCTGGTGTGTGTATGTGTGTGTGTCTCCATATGACTGTTCGCCCCTCCCTGATGGTGTGTTTGTGTGCCTGGTCCCTTCCACTCTCCTTGCCGTCATGCACCCCTGGTGTGTTACTCTGTGTGCCCGTGGGTTGCGCCAGGACAGTGTTGGTTGCACATGGCCCCTTGACTTACCTGTGTCGTGCATAATGCTCCTCCGTGATGGTGTCCCGGTGCAGCTGGGCCTGCCGGATCAGTCGGGGGTCCCGCCGTCCAAGGGGGGGCTGCTCATCACCATCATCACCGGCGCTGCTGGCGTCCCCATCACTGTCCCCCTCCTCGACCTGAATGGCTATCCTACAGTCTTTGGCCATGTTGTGCAGGATACAACAGGCCAGGAATATCCCACAGGCCTTTGAGGGGCTGTACTGTAAGGCACCGCCGGAGGTGTCTAGGCATCGGAAGCGTGCCTTAAGCATCCCAAACACCCGCTCGATGATGTTGCATGTGGCGGCATGCGCCTCATTATAGCGTTGCTGCGATGGGGTCATGGGGCGCCAGTATGGTGTGAGCAGCCAGGGACGGAGTGGGTATCCGCTGTCACCTGTGTGGAGATGGTGGAGATGAGTATCATGTTCAGGTCCATATAGCCAATATCCCTGTGTGCCACTACCATAGCACCTGTGGCATTCCCACCCTTGCCCCATGTTTGCAATTCCTACATGCGTACTCACCCACTAGATGACCTGTGGGGATGTCTCCACTCTCGAATCGATGGCACAGTGCGGACTGATACCATATAAAGGCATCATGTGCTCCACCAGGGTGTGTGGCACAGACATTGATTATGCGCCCAGTGGCATCACACCACCTGGCAGTTGACACTGGAATAGCCTTCCTGTTCCCTATATGCAGCCCCATCGGGGCCAGGTGGGTGTCTTGATATGGCCACAGGGTGCAGTCTATGGCCCCCAGCATGCCAGGTGACATGCGTTACCCTGGGAACTCCTTCATGTTTGCTGTACGCTCTGCCGTGGTGCTGGAGAACTGGATGTGCTCCGCAGCATGTGGCAGCAGTGCGCTGAGGAATTGGGTGAGGATGCATGACGTGGCCGACTGTGTGATGCCTGTGGTGTCCCCTGTTGGCCTCTGGAAGGTGCCCATGGTGAGCAGGCACATGCAGGCTGTCACCTTGGTCTCCACCGACAGAGCGTGACTCCATCGTGAGGGTGCCCGCATCACATCACTGCACAGCTCACAGAGCCATCTCAGTATTGCCCTGTTCAGGCAGTACCGGCCCACGATCTCTACATCTGTGTACAGCTCAAAGCTGATGCGGGCACGGTACTGCCTGTTGGGGGCGTTCACCGACGGGCCTCCATGGTTCACGCCCCTGCAGCATGCATTCTCACCCTCATTACAGCTTCCATGTGGAAGCTGGCACTGTCCATCTCCCTGGCTTGTGACCCCCTGGCTGATGTTTCTCTGTTACCCCCACTGTCCTGACTGCTACCTCCACTGCACCTGGTACACCTACTGGCCTCTGCACTCTGTGGCCCCATACACCTTCTCTTGCCCCTCTTCTGTCCTGTGCACTCCCTGGCCTGCACTGTATGTTACTCTGGCCTTCTCTGTCTCTCTGCCTCATGTGTCTTCCCTGTCGCGTTCTTGCGCCTCTTCCTTGAGCCTTTTATTTTGGCTCATTTCCGCTAAGTGCAACTTCCGGCTGTTCGGCTCTTCGCATTGCGCCAGAGTCTTGAAGGCTCGCATTCGCTCTTTATGCATGGATCCACTTCTTCGGTTGTGCATGCCTTCATTTGCATTGCACTGTTGCTCGCCTGTTTTCGGTGGCGCAACTGCCTCCTGCTGAATATCGCAGAATGGCGCACTTTTGGACTTGCACATGCGCAACCCTATTGAGCATGGAGCAACCCTTTTGAATATCCGGCCCATCATTTATTAATAAATCTAAACAGCATTTAGTCCCATTATATAGAACTTACATTAGACCACATTTAGATTATGGATCCCCGGTTTGGAATCCATATTTAAAAGGTGATATAAAACGATTAGAACAAATTCATAGACGTTTTACAAAAATGATACCTAATCTCAGAAATAGAACCTACGAAATATGTCTTAAAGAAACTGGACTAAATCCACTCCATCTAAGAAGACTTAGAGGAGATATTCTGTTTACACATAAGATATTAAAATCACCGTTACTAATGAAACAATGTAGATTAACATTATCAAATAAGTGTACAGTAGGCAGATGCCATGATAAACAGCTTACTGCAGAATGGGCAAATACTAATTACCGCGATAAATACTTCTGCATTAGGGCATCTAAACAATGGCATTCCTTACCACAAGAACTAGTAGATATAGCTAACTTTGATACATTTAAAACAAAACTTGATATATGGTTAAATTCACAAAAACAATAATGTGCCTCTATTGAGGGGGACAATCTTGATGGGCCTTAGCCTCCTTTTGTCCCTACAAAAATCCAGTAAATCCAGTAAGCACAGGTAGAAACATACAAAGAACAGAAACATTACTGTATCATACAAGCGGGTTAAAATTCAAACTGGTTTATATACAGCAAAACACATATTTACAGCAGGACTAAAACATATGTACAGTACTAAGGTGAGCCTTATGCAGGGAGTGAGGCGGGATAGTCCAGAAAGAGCTAAAGGATGGGAGTCAGGGAAAAGAGTCAGATGGCCAGGGATAGATGGAAAGGAAAACTAGGAGAGAAAGTGGGGCAATTTGCAGGAGTCCATTAGGTTAATCATGGCAGAAGTAAAACTGAGTAATACTATGAAGGACAGTTACAGGTGGATTTACTGAGCAGGTGCTGCTTAAGTTTGTCCTTGAAAGAGCTGAGAGGGCTGCCAGCCTGTAGGCACAGTGGTTGGATTTCCACTTGTAATGCCAGTGATCCAGGTTCTGGAACGGACCCGGGTCTCTGGAGGGCTGGCCGGGGGGGAGAAGGCTTGAACATCCAACGACCACTTGCCTTCTCCGGAAGGGAGGGTGGGGATGCAGTCGGGCACCTGCTGACTCCTGGTGGAGATCAGGGGTACAGAAAATGTACCAACCGACTCACTAGGGGGGTGTGGCAGACATTGGTGTGTGCCTAGACATCATGGCACACCATGCCCCTGGGAGAAAAGAAGAAACAACTCTCCTCCGCTAGACCGGATGATGGCCATCCAGTCTCCCTGCCACCACAAAATGCCCTGGTTGGCCCCAGAGACCACCTCAGCAGCACCTGAGGGGCCAAGTAGTTGCACTGGACAGCCACCACCAGTGCCTTTCTCCACAGAGGTAGAGGCCCATCTGGTGAAGGGTTACATTGGGTTACCCCCAGGGTGGCTGCCATCTGAGGTAGGGGACAGTGGCAATGGGCATGAGTGAGTGGAGGGAGAGGCCATAAATGGCCTGAAGGAGAGACTGATGGGGAAAGCCAGGAGGCAGAAAAAAAAAAAAAAAGAAAGAAGAAGAAAGTGCTGAGAGAAGGGCTGTAAGCAAGGTTAGGAGGAAGGGTGTTGAAGAGCTTGGGACCCCTGTAGGTGAGAGATCTCTGTCCCAGAGAGGTGTTGCAGCAGGGGACCAAAAATGATGAGATGGTAGCACTCCTAGTGAGATGGATGGGACAAAACTTTAAGAACAGTGAGGAGACACACTGAGGGGAAGGTGGTTATGGATGATTTTGTAGAGAAATGTGGTGACCTTCCAAGTGAACCTGTCCTCAAGGGAAAACCACTGTACTGAGTCATAGATGGAATAGCTGTAGGTACAACAGGGAAGTCTTGTAACAAATCTGATAATGGAATTGTAAGCAGTTTTGAATTTCTGGAATGAAACAGAATTACTTTGTGGAGAGTAGATGATGGAACTGTAATCAAGGAGAGGTAATAGCAAGCTGGTAGCTAGCCTGTTTCTAGTTTCTGGTAGGAGGAGCTGCCTGATCCTATAAAGGAGTCCCAGTCTCAGGTGAATTTTATTTATTAGTTTAGTTATGTGTGGGCCGAAAGATAGGTGCTTGTCAAGTGTAAGACCAAGGTATTTAAATTCAAGCACCCTCTCAATGACCATGCCATCATTATCGCTCTATCACCCTATCTCTCACCTCCCCACCCTTGCCAAACTTCAAGAGCACCTAGTTCTCTCACAACTAACTTCCTATCTTTCTGATTCTAACTTTTGCACTCCCTTCCAATCTGGTTTTCAGAAGAACCACTTCACTACCACCTCCCTTATTAGGCTCACTAATTCTATCCTCTCAGTGATGGACAGTGGTCAAATCAGATCTGCCATTGTTGTCAACCTTGCTAAGGCTTTCAACACTGTTTCTCACACCCTTCTACTAGGCTCCCTCTCAGCAGCTGGCCTCTCTGACTCTGCTACTGGTTGGTTCAAAGCCTATCTAGTGGGTAGGCCCCAGTCTGTTAAAATAGCAGAAGCCATATCTCCTCCTCTCCCTATCAATACTGGCATACCTTAGGGTTCCATGCTGGGCCATATTTTATTTTCCATTTTCCTAAATGACCTTCCCTCAGTTTGTTTATCCACCTCCATCCACATGTACACTGATGAAATGGTTCTCGTCACCTCTGGCCAATCCCCTGTGGATGTTGAATCCAGACTTCAGCATTACTTCAGTCAAGTTCAGCTGTGGTTCAGCTCCCATCAACTCTCACTCAATGCCAAGAAGACAGTGTCAATGAACTTTGGCACTAGGCAGAAACTCTCTTGGCTCTCCTCCCTTCCCTCTTTCCACACCCTTAATGGGACAGACCTCGAGGATACCTCCTCCTTTTGGTATTTGGGGGTTTTGCTTGACTAACACCTCAACTTCTCTGGTCACGTTGATGCCATCCTGAAGAAACTTCACCCCAGGCTAGGCACATTATTCAGGAACCATGGTTGCCTCCCGCTACCAGTGGTGTGTGAACTAGTCCAGAAGATGATGCTATCTATTTTTGACCACTGTAATGTAGTCTACAGTGCCACTCCCAGGTCCTTCCTTACCAAATTGGATTCTCTTTTTAATTCCTTCTGTCGCTTCACTCTTGACGCCTCCCATTGCATGCACCACTGCTCTCTTTATCACGCCTTGGCATTCTCCTCCCTCAAAAATTGCCGACATCTCCACTGCACACAGTTCTTCTCTAAATTTTGGTTTGGTTCACCCCCCCCACCTTACCTTCTCCCTATCTATTCTCTCCCCACTGGACCATTCCCTTAGGTCCTATGACTCTTGACTGCTAGCAGTTCCTTGTCATTCTACTTTGGCAGGGCAGATGGCCTTCTCACATTGCTTCCCAAAGTTATGGAATGCCTTCCCTCCCCAGACCCACTACTCCCCCCCCACTCCATCTCAATGACCCTAAATAACTTTATGGCTGTAAACTGCACCTGCGACTGTGTCAGTACTCCCTCCTGTTTCAGGTGACTCATTGCATTTAGTCTCCCTGTTCTAACTAGTAGTCCAGTTGTTTTAATGCAGCACTTCTCTTAGTTAGCATACCTAAATTGTTCTCTCAGATATCAGCACTTCCATGTTTAGTCTTGTTTTATGTTGTAGTATACTGTTTCTTTATGTATTACATTGTATTTACACTGTATATTTGAACCTTCGGTCCTATTGCTGTGCAATGCTTGTATTGTAATTTGATTGTTTTATACTGCTTGACTCTGCTCATATCTAGCCTTGTATAGAATCTACTGTCTAATGCTGTTCGATATATGTTACTATGTATAATGCTCATCCTATTTATCCTCTGCTACCTCAGGATGCACCGTGAGATGAGCAACGTGTTGCTCAGTGTGCCTTTCCTGGTGAAACATTTCAATAAATAAATCTGTGAGGGTGAAATTGAAATTTGATGTTTTCCGTGCGACAGCGAAAACCATACATTTAGTTTTTGGGAGTTCAGGACCATTCTCTGAGTGGTAAACCATGAATGTAGGTGGAGGAACTCTGACTGTAGTTTGGAGAGGAGGGAGGGAGGAGGGATTAGCATCCTTGCAGTATAAGGTGGCATCGTCCACATAAAGGATGATGTTAGTATGTGAACAGATAGAAGGGATGTTGTTAATGAGCAGAGAAAAGAGGAGTGGACCAAGAACAGACCCTTGTGGGACTCTGTACTTAATAAGGCATTTGGATGAAGGATGACCCTGGATAACAGTGTTGTGGTGCCTCAAGTGCAGATAGTTGCCAAACCAGTTTACTGCATTAGAAGAGAAATTCAGGTGAGCAAGGGAAGATTGTAGAAGGTTGTGGTCCAACAAATCAAAAGCTTTGGTAAGGTCCACGAATACTGCACCTGTGAATTGGCTGTCATCCATGGCTTTGTAAATGTCCCGAGTGAACCTAACAAGTGCAATTTTCATATTGTGTTTAGAATGAAAACCATTCTGAGCCTATATCAGGATGTCATATTTATTTAAGTGCTCCATGATTTGGGAATGAACTATTTTCTCCATGATTTTGTGGGGGGGGGGGAAGCGAGATGGGCCTGCAATTACTTACATCTTGTTTAGAACCAGCTTTGTGCAGCGGACAGATGGAAGCAGTTTTCCAGACTGTGGGAAAGGTACTGGAACAAAGGGAGAAATTAAGGATATTTGTAAGAGGTGTGGCAATTTCCTTAATAATAAGTTTTAGGATGCGGAAGTCAAGCCCATTTGGGCCAGTGTGGAGTCTCAGGTTGTTTTTTCTTATAAGTTTTATCGTATTAGCTGGTGAGAGAGCTTTGAAGAAGAAAGTGGGGAAGTCTGCTTTTGGGGGAAAAGAGTATTTGAGAGGAAAATTTTTGGGCAGCAGAGCAGAGTGGGGTCTTGTACTTGTCAAGGTCCCTGAAAAATTAATTGAAGAAGTTGGCCACGCTTGTTCGGTCGTTGGCTAATTTCCCTTCTGCCTGAAGCTTAATCTGCTCACAGTTCCTATTTTTAGCCATGAGAGAGTTTAAGGTTTCCCAGAGTTGTTTGGAATTAGTTCCATTGTAAAGCTGACTGTTCCTGAGGGGATTGATTTTAGCAGTATGAACCGCTGATTTGCACCTGCTGTGGAGTGTTTTATACTCTTGTAGGAGACCGGGAGAGGGAAATTTCCTATATTTAGCCTATGTTTTGTCCCTAGCGTGTTTAAGTTTTAGAAGGTCCAGAGTGATCCAGTCGTTGGATTGCCTGCAGACTCTGATCTTCTTTATGGGGACGTGGAAGTCACAAATGCCATTAAAAGTTTTGGTGCACTCATCTAGGGCGAGGTCTATGTTTTTTTATACCTGAAGTGAAGGACGAGTCTGCTGATTTGAAAGCAAGAGCGAGTTCTTTTATATTAGCTTTTTTTAATGGTCTGTTGAAGATGTAATTAGGCGCACATTTAGGGGCTTTTGCGAATCAACAACAGAACACAGCGCAGTAGTCACTGATAGAGTCAGGGAAAACACCTGTGGCTGTCACTCTCAAGGGATTTGAAGTTATGATCCAGTCAATAGTAGAACTGTTACCCATCTTATAATTTGCTCTTGTGGGGGTGGATATTATCTGGTGCAGCCTGGAGCTGGCAATAAGTTCTTTGACGCTGTCAGACTGGCCGCTGTCCCAGTTTAGCTTAAAGTCCCCTAAGATAATCCATTCTGTGTTGTGTGGGAATGAAGACAAGTTTGAGAGGAGGGATTCAAGCTCAGAGAAAGGTGTTCCTGGGGGTTGGTATACAGTAGTGATGGTTAATATTTTGTTTTTCCCTATGAATAGATTAATGGAGAGGGATTCAAGCATAGACATTTCCGATTCCAGGTTAAGTTCAGTGTACGAGAGCTTATCAGAAATATGGAACAGGCAGCCGCCTCCTCTTTTTTTCTGTCTATCTTTCCTAACTAGCGAAATTAGTGAATTGGAAAACAGGTTCTTATTTTACCCACAATGCCTTGATATGGACATTTATATATTAGTGCTCACCACTACCAACATATGGGACTGTACTTCTGAGTAAGGCACATTTAAGTCAACATTATAAATTACCCAGAATTCCTTGTTGCTCTATGTAAAACGTTGACAGCTCCCTGGTATGACATCATTCTGGAGGTGTGGCCACACACAGAAAACTGGAGGACAAAACAGTGATAAAACATAAAAAAATGACTATGACAGATTTTTTTTATAAAACAAATTGCAGCTTCAACATCTGAAACATGTCTGGCAATGGCGTACTATGTGTAAAAGGCATTTGGGGAATCTTCAACATTTACTTTAACATTCTAACATATGGGCACATTGGGGACAGAGATTGGGGTCCACAAGCCCTCCAGGGAATGATTTTAATTAATATTCTAATATACAGGCATATCAGGGATAGGGAGAGGGGTCCATGAGACCACCAGGGAATGATCTGTTTAATATTTTAATTTATGGACACATTGGGGATGGGCGGGGGGTCTGCTAAACCACCAAGGAATGATTTTAATTATATTCTAATATACAGGCACATCGGTGAAATGGAGAGGGGTCCACTAGACCACCAAGGAATGATCTGTTTAATATTTTAGTTTACGTTCACATCAAGGATAGGGAGGGGGTGGTCCGCTAGACTACCAGGGAATAATTTTAATTAATATTCTAGTATACGAGCACATCGGGGATAGGGAGGGGGATCTTCCAGACCACCAGGGAATGAGTTTTTGATATTGTAATATACAGGCATATTGGGGTTGGTGAGGCTGCTAGACCACCAGGGCCATGATTAATATCTCTAAATGGGTATCAGGGATGGGGGGGCACGGCACATGCTGAGGGAGGCCTCCGAGAGTTGTGCAAGTGGTCAACCTTTCCCGGAGGGTGATGTTCTAAGTACCCTAAGACCAGCCCTGGCTGGTCTAAGGGTACTTAGAATTTTGCCCTCTGAGTGGGTTTAGAGAATACCAAAATAGGGGATATGGCAGTTGCGGCTGCCGCATGTCCCCTAGCACCATGCCACAGCCCATTTTGTGCCACAAGGACAGAAAAAGCCCCATTTGGTGCACGCAGCCTGCGGTTGATACAGGCTGCATTTGAGAATTACTCCCACCGCATCTTTTTGCGCAAGGGACACTTTGTGCCATTCCTTGTGGTGCAAGCTTTTTGTGTCATTCCAGTAGCTTTGAGAATCAGGCCCCAAGTCTCTAATACCATACTTGAATGGAGCTTGCGTATCCTAAGGCCCAGATACAACTTTTTGTTAAATAGCAAAACACCTCTGTTCTTAATAACTGAGGTGGTGTATGAGTAATTAATGAAACCTGGAGACACGGAGTACATAGCTGCAATATTTGAAGAAGAGTATTTTCTCTGTTTGAGTCATTTGGTCCACTAAAACACATTATTAACAAGTGTAAAACCAGAAAGCTAACTACAGTGACAAATTGTACCTGTATATGAACTAATCTTTCTCTGTATGAAACCTTTGACTGCCTCTAAAAATGTATTAGGAAAACTAACTTACACTTCTCAGGTTTTGCTTCTGGTTATTGCAAATTGTTGACACAATGCTATCATTGATTTTGCAATGAATATTTCTGTTATGTTTGTCCTTTTGTATTCCGGTCATTGTACTACACAGGTACAGTGGTGCCTGCATGTTAGGGTTGGAGTAAGCACTTTAATGTTAAACCCTGATTGTTGCACCTTAATAACTATGTCCCTGTTCAACCAATCTACTTGAAATTTGGCAGATGCAGAGTTGGTACCAGGATCTCTGGAGCCTGGGAATTTTAGGACAAATGGTTTACTGGGAGTAAAGTTATAGGGCTTCTAAAAACATCAAAATGGCCAAAATTGAGTCATTTTTTGTTTGCTCACCCATAACTTAAAAAACTATGAGGATTTCAAACCTGAAACCTTTAGGTTTGATAGAGTTTGCCTCAGGGTATGCGCTTTTGTGCTTTTCACATCCTTAACCTACCCCATTTTTGAGAAATTAAGCAAAAATGATGCATATTATTAAATTCTTTGGTAACCAGGTAAGGTCCAAGAGCCTTTTTTCAGGGGTGACCGGGGAGGTTAAGTGACTTGTTCAGAGTCACACAGTATGTAAGTGGAGATTGTGGGAATCTGCCAGCCTGCATACTCAGTTTAAAAATGGAACTTTAGAAACTACTGATTTTTTATGACCGCATTTCTAAATGTGGTTGTTTGGCAAAAATGCATGAATGTCTGTGGGGGAGGACTAGCTTGATGCTATATATAGTGTCAGTTTCATTTTTCATAGAATCATAGAAATTTGATCGAAGAAAAGGACCCTTTTCACCCATCTAGTCTGCCCAACCCTGCCCTTTCACATAACCCCCTTCCCACCTGCCCAATCCTCCCCCCAATATTCAGTCCCATGTGCCTGTCCCATGTCCTCTTAAATTCCTCCAGCATCTCAGCCCCCACCATTCCATCCAGCAGTCTGTTCCAGGGCTCCATCACCCCCTCTGTGAAGAAGCGCCCCCTCACATTGCCCCTGAACCTATTTCCTTGCAATCTGAGGCTGTGTCCTCTAGTTCTGGCTCCTCCTTCCTCTTTAGCTGACCCCCTTCACCTACTTTATTGAGTCCCTTTACATATTTAAAGGTTTCAATCATGTCCCCCCTTTCCTTCCTTGTTTCCAGTGTGTACAGATTCAGCTCTTTACACCTCTGCTCGTATGTCTTCCCCTGCATACCCTGCACCATCTTTGTTGCCCTTCTCTGAACCCTCTCCAATGCATCTATATCCTTGCAGAGGTGTGGTCTCCAGAACTGAACCCCATACTCTAACTGCGGCCTCACAATGGCTTTGTAGAGGGGCATTATAACCTCCCTCCTTCTGCTAGTAATGCCCCTGTCTATGCATGTCAGCATTCCATTGGCCCTTCCTGCTGCTCTACTACATTGGAAACCTATGTTAAGGTTTGAGGAGACTATGATTCCCAGATCTCTTTCCTGTTCTGATTCTTTGACCCCCAGCATGTACCCCACTTTCATGTTTTTCCTCATTAGGTGCATCACAGTGCACTTCTTGGCATTAAACCTCAGCTGCCATTTCCTGACCCACTCCTCAAGTGTCTTGAGGTCCCTTCTCATATCTTCCACCCCCTCCGGGGTGTTCACCCTATTGCAGATTTTTGTATCATTGCCAAATATGCACACACTCCTTCTGAAACCCTCCGCAATATCACTGATGCAGATGTTAAAGAGGAGCAGACCCTAAACTGACCCCTGTGGCACTCCACTCCTCACCCTTGCCATTTTTAATAGCATTCGTTCAGTGGGGGTGGAGCTACACATCCGTGCCTAGCCCCACCCCTGCTGAATGGAGCTGTGCATGCTCATGTTTTTAAAGGGACACTGTCAGCGGTTTATTTACTTTTGGGGGATGTCCCTAAATGTGCCTTTGATGTCTGTAGGAGTGTCAGAATCAAGACAGAATGTAATGCAGCATATTTTTACCACCAAAAGTACTTAGTTTAAAAAAAATTTCTACCAAAATGAACCCCCCCGAGATCCACCTGGGTTTGCTGCACCAGCTCCCAATGTGCTGTCACATCTTTAAATGGTGCTGAAGCTCCAGAAGGCTTGTTCATGCCTCAGCACACCCAAGTTCAGCTAAACAGACTTTTTGAGAGTATGAAGAAAGCTGAACTTAGAAAAGTGCTAGTCGACATGAAATGATGGCTTAAAGTGATAAAAATAAGGGTCTTTAACTCCAGCTGTGATACCAGGCATGCACAAACCCATATGCATATCCCCATGCATTCGTGCATGCCTGGTATTGCAGGTGGACTTTAAGACGCCGCTTTGTATTACTTTTAGCCCTCATTTCATGTTGACTAGCACTTTCCCAAGTTCAGCTTTCTTCATACTGTCAAAAAATTTGTTTAACTGAACTTGGGTGTGCTGAGATGTGAATGAGCCTTCCGGTGCTTCAGCGCCATTTAGAGATGTGACCACACATTGGGAGCAGGCGTAGTAAACCCAGGCAAACTGTGGGGGTTTTGCTTTGGTAGAAATATTTTTTTGCTAAGTACTTTCAGGGGGAAATAAGTGCTGCATTACATTCTGTCTTGATTCAGACACTGCTACAGACACTAAAGGCACGTTTTGGGACCCCCACCAAAAGTACGTAAATAGCTGACAGTGTCCCTTTAAATGTTTCTTTGGGGCCATTGGCCATAGCCTAATTTTCTTGAAACTGGACACTGAGGGGCCCAGTCTCTGGTGCCAACAAAATAATTCAGTATTCTGACACCAGGGCGCCCACCCGTGATGCTAGTTCAGTTCTCTTCCTTGCCATTGTTATTTATTCCTACCCCAACTGCCACACCAAGATCCTGACATCAGGGTGCCCAAGCCCCTGTGCTGGCTCAGACCACCCCCTTCCCCGACCCAACAGTGTGTGACACCGAATTGCCCACCCTTGGTGCTGTGAAACATTAACCGACACTGGGGTGCCCATTTCCCAGTGTTGGTACCTGCAAAATAAAGCAGTCCCTCAACATCTTTAATTTTTTTACCCAGTAGTAAAGAAAACCACCCATCAATGTCTGTTATGCTGCAGCTGTTCTTCTCCCCCCACCTAAACCCAACCCCACCTCACTCAGCACCCCACTGTACCCCTTAAATACCTACTGGGGTTCAACGATGTAAATCCTCGCTGGGTCAGAGACACATCCTTCTCCCTCAATGCTGGACTGCAAACTGAGGAAACAAGGTAAGTGTGATTAATGTATTTCAATGTGTTTTGAACTTTTACTAATAAATTAGTCATTTTTCAATATTTTTACCTCAAATGTTCAACATGGCCTTTTTGGGACCATACCTCCTTAAAAAGGTAGATGAAATGTTTAAGGTCCAATCCAAAAAATTATTTTGCAGTTGCTCTGCAAAATCTCCTTTTGGGCAGGATTTGAATAGTTTCACCTACTGGATTTATGAGGTGGGCTGATAAGAAGACTATATTGAAAATGTGGGGTCAAAATATTAAAAAACAACAAAGTTATGAAGGTACATTGATATTTTTCAATGTTTGCTCATAACTTTGGTAATTTTCAATATTTTGCCCCAAAATTTTCAACATAGCCATTTCTTTACACCACCTCATAAAGATGACAGGTGCCATTTTTCAAATCCTTGCCAAAATGTGTTTTTGAGCATGTGGTGTGAAATGACATTTCAGCCAGTATTTTATGAATGACACCTGTTATGTCCTAGCGGATGAGGTAAAGGACTCAAAAGAAGGTTTGAAAAAGGAAAAGGCACCGGGAATTGACACCATAACTGCAGAACTGTTGCAAGCTGGTGAGGAACACACTGCAAAAGCAATGCACAGACTGTTCAGCAAGATTTAAAAAGAAGAACAAGTACCAAATGTGTGGGGAATGATGATAATAATAATACCGATTTATAAGAAAGGAGACAAGCTCGAATGTAAGAACTGCAGAGGAATCAGCTTGTTAAGTGTACTAGGAAAAGTATTCACCAAGACATTTCAGAAGAGAATGAAGAGATTACTAGAAGAGGCACTTGAAGAACGGGTTGGGTCCAGACCAGGGTGAAGTACAATAGACCAGTTGTTTGTGATAAGACAGATATCAGAGAAGTACATAGAACACAGCATTCCAACTATAATAACTTCATAGACTTTAAACAGGCTTTTGACAGCATTTGGCAACAAGGGATATGGCAAGTTTTAAGGATGTATGGAATCCCTGAGAAACTAGTCAAGCTGAAGGAAAACATCTCTACAGCAAGTCGGTGAGTGCAGTTAGAATAGATGGAAAGCTGATGGAATGGTTTAAGATGACAGTAGGAGTGAGACAAGGATGCACATTGTCACCAGATTTGTTCAGTTTAGTACCAGAAGCAGTTATGGCTTTAGCACTAGAAGATGAGAAGGGAAGAGTCATGTTATATGGGAGGCCAGTGAATAACATTAGATTTGCAGATGATATTGACCTTATAGCAATGTCCAAAGAGGATCTACGGAGAATAACTGACAAGGTAGATCAGGAAAGCAGAACATTTGGACTGGAGATCAACACAGAGAAGACAAAAATTATGACAGTTGGAAGATATGAGGAAGACGTACTGATCAAAGTAGGAGATAAAAAACTAGAACAAGTGTAAAATTTGTGTACCTTGGAGGCCTTGTATCGAAGAATGGAAATGCGAGGATGACATAAAAAGAAGAATCAGACTAGCTGTTACTACTTTCGGAAAACTTCACAAGATATGGAAGGCTAAAGACATCATGATAAAAACCAAAATTAGAGTGTATGAGACAACTGTCATTCTGGTAGTGTTATATGGGTCAGAATGATGGAGCAGAATGAAAACCCGATGAACGTAAAATACTGAGTGCAGAAATGAGCTGGCTAAGGGTGAATACTGAGTGTCTTAAGAATGCAGAAAATAAAGAATGTGATAATGGCTTCATTCGACCATCGATAATATACTTCTCTTACGTATGTATGGCTCAACAATCTAATTTACCAAATGTAAATAACAGGCAATCTTGTATTGACAAATCTTTACTGCACTTGTATTTTGTATTGCATATTGTATGTATTTCCTTTGTATGTATTTGTTTCCCATATCCCCGTGTCACACCTGAAAATGAGTCTTGGCTCAGTGTGCCATTCCTGGCCAACAAATTTTAAATAAATAAATAAAATAAAAATAATGAGGAAGTGGCTTGGACAGGAAACAACTCTACTGCAGAAGATTCAAGAAAGATGATTGTGATGGTTCAGGCATGTATCGAGAATGGACACGGATAGAATATCACTCATGGCAAAGCATAAAGAAGTACATGGAATAAAGCCTAGGGGAAGACTGTGATTACACTGGATAGATACCATCAAGAACAACTTGCAGCAGAAAGGGTTAAAGATGAACAAAGTCATGGAGCTGGTGCAAGACAGAAAACGGTGGAGAGACTTAATTCAACCCCATTGTTGCTGACAGAGCTGATGTACAGGAATCTAAGCTAAACCTGTTATGTTCATGGGTGAGGGTCATAAAAAGACTATGTTGAAAATCTGGGGTCAAAACATCACAAAACAAAAAGTTAGGAAGTAATGTTGTTTGCAGGGTTGGCCATTGGCCCAGTGAGTACCATGTTGCCTTCCCCTGCTGGTGACCTGAGTTCGGGTGTGAGCCCAGTGAGCTGGCTGGCTGGGCCGAGGCTGGGGGGAAGGCACTGTGGCGTGCAGAACCGGCCCTAGCCAGGGGAGGGACAGAGCACTGT
Organism: Neoceratodus forsteri; assembly: GCA_016271365.2. Lineage (NCBI taxonomy): Eukaryota > Metazoa > Chordata > Ceratodontiformes > Ceratodontidae > Neoceratodus > Neoceratodus forsteri. The sequence goes on along the minus strand of CM057450.1, from coordinate 1,775,416,257 downwards.
TTTGCCACACAGATGACACCATGTGGCGGGCTGGGGAGCCTTCCCTCACAAGGGGTTGATGTGTGTGTTGAGCTCTGATGGGGCCATGCACTGCGTATAGACAAGTGGGGTTGCAAGAAAAATTGGGAAAAGAGCAGCTGGCAGGATGAAGGTCAGGCTGCTGCAGGCCCCACACATCAACAGGTCCCCTACTGCTGTCAACCACCCAGCCCATCACCCTCCATCTTAGGAACTTATCTTGTATCTTAGGTACCCCTCTACAGATTCCCCATGGATTAGGATGGGGGACATCCACTTCCCCAACTCTCACTAACTTTGGTAGTCCGTTGCTCTGTCAGTGTCGCAGGGTGTTTGAAAGGTGCTGACTTCATTCTGCCCTGGTAGCAGTCGATGAGCAGAGCAATCCCCCCCCCCAAAGAGGAGAATGGTCCCAGGATGCTGAAAACTGTCCATAGCCTCCATGCTGGCCTCCGCAAGTGACCCAAGCCCATTCTTGATCCTGGGTTGCTGCTACGGTACAATTAGTTACTCTCTCAACCAACCCAGTTTAAACCCACCCAAAAACTACAAACCTTGCCCACCCAACACAGCTGATTGGTATTTTTATTACTCATACTAACCCATTTTTGAGTTTGCGCATGTGCTGCGAACTCCTTGGAATAGTGACTTTTGAGGGGTGTAACAAGGTCTGTCCAATGCCGAGTGCTCTGCAAGGGGCTCAACAGTATCACACCAATTATCAGCCAGGCTGGTCCTGACACTGTTTTGCCTGAAGTGGTCTGCACTTGAAAAGAAAATACGGCATCAATCATGTGGTGTCTTTTCTTTCACCTGCAGGTCACCACAGAGCAAACAGCTGTTTGCGTCATGACATCTGTGCCCCCCCCACCACCCCAATGGTCCCTTCTTGAAAGGTGGGAGGGGGTGCTTTCCTTGCCTGCCTCCTCCATGTTCTGCTGTTTCTGTTTCCTTATTTTCTCCCACCTGTGAGGAGCAGGCCACAGCCTAAGCTCCATATGGGCTGGGAGTATTCAGTGCCCGAAGGCACTTTTACTGTAAGCACGATCGATCGCGCTAGCGGATCCCCCCCACCTGCTGACATCAGGGTGCTCGATCCCCATGTTATCCCCCTCCCTCTTTAATGTGACACACTGGGAGCCCACCCCAGTGTGCCAAAAACTAACTGTGATGTTTCTGACACCGGGATGCCCACTCCTGGTGTCGGTTGTGCACCCTATGCCCCTATATTCTCCAACCTTGGGGTGCCCAATCCCCCAGTCAGCATTGATCCCCCCAGTACTCTGGCACACTGGGAGCCCACCTCAGTGTGCCAAATTCCATAAATAGTTTACCTGTAAAAAAGGAAACAGACCCACAACATTTTTGTTTTTTAAACCTGAAAAAAAAGAAAATGATCCCTTGTCATTCCCGCTGGCCCCCTTCCCCAACCTGCACCCTCCCTCTGCACACCCCACCTCCCCACACACCCTCACCCATGCTTACCTCTGGATGTAGGGAGCAGCAAACTTCTGTGGATTGGGAACTCATCTGCACTCTTCAAAAGCCAACCACAAACTGAAGAAAATCACGGTAAGCCCTATAATGGCAATCAATGGGGGGGGGGTTCAACTTAGGTTGATATCTCAGCCACTCAACATGGGCCTTTTGGGACCCCATCTTGTGAACACAGTCACTGTCATTTTGTGTCTTGGTCCCGAAAAATGATTTTGTGGTCACTGCATGGAATTCACCTTTTGGGACTAATTAACAAAATGACAGTGCCACTTTTGATGAGTTGGGGTCCCAAAAAGCCCTTGTTGGAAATCTGGTGACAAAACTCCCCAAAATGACTGCGTTAGGACCTTCTCATTGCACAGTTTCTATGTACACTTGTAATGTCATCAATTTTTAAGATTTTCACTCCAGATTTCCAACATTGCAATTTTTTCGTACTCCCCCCTCCCCCATGAACAGTACAGCTGTCATTTTTTTGCATCCTTCCCAAAATGTGTTTTTGTACCTGTGGTGCAAAATGGCATGGTTGCTGTGTGAAATCAACTTTTGGGACAGATTAACAAAATTCTAGTTCCACTGTTCATGAGGGGAGGTCCCAAAAAGGCCATGTTGAAAATTTGGTGAAAACATTCCAAAAAATGACTGCGTTATGAGAGTGTGTTACACAGTTTCTATGCACACGTGTAACATTGTCACTTTTTCATATTTTCACCCCAGATTTTCAATATTGCCATTTCTTTACACCTCCTCATGAACAGCTCAGCTGTAATTTTTCACATTCTGGCCGAAATGTGTTTTCGCACCTTTGGTATTGAATGGCACACTTACAGTGCGAAATCACCTTTTGGGATTGAGTAACAAAATTATACTGCCACTGTTCATGAGGTGGGGTTCCAAAAATCCCATGTTGAAAATCTGGAGCAAAAATACCAACAAACGCTCAAGGTGTTAGGGTTTCCAACCATAATGCCCACCCTGTACAGACTGACAGGTGTCTAATGAAGTAAGCCAGTGCTGGAAGGACATAAGAAATTTGTGTTGAGAGTAATGTCTTAGAATGCAAGACAGAGGAATATACACAGAAAATATGGGAGGCATGTACAACAGCAATACCAACAGCGAACTTCGGCACTGACAAATGCTTGTTCACGATATATCTACAGGTCCAATGGAACAATGAACATGGCACAACAAAGAGATAACAAGAAGGTAAACACGGTACAAAAATACGTGGCAGGTTGGACACAAGGAAGTGATTAGTGGACAGAATAGGGACCTGCAGAAGCTGGAAAAATGGTCCAAGATCTGGCTGTTTAAATTCAGTATGAAAAAAATGCAATGTTATGCATACTGGCAAAAAGAACCCCAAAGCAGCCTATGGCACAGGAGGTGTTAGAGTAATAATAATAATAGTTTTATTTATAAAGCGCCTTTCAATTTCCAAAGCGCTGTACAGTTTAAAACAATACAAATCAAACATTAAAATCAGATATCAAACACAGACAAAAGCAGTAATAAATCATCAAATTCAGAGCAATCAATTTTCCAAGAAGGCCATTTGCCATAGATGGGTTTTCAAACCCCGCTTGAATTCCTCCACGGAAGTGCACTCCTGTAACCTGTGAGTGAGAATTCCGAAGAGTGGGCACAGCGTAAGAAAAAGCCCTACATCCAGATGATTAAAGATTTACTCTTGAAATCTCCAGCAACCCCTCGCCGGCCAAGAGGAGCAATTGGCCAGGGCAGTAAGGAACCAGAATTTCTTTTAGATAGGCCGGACCCTGAACGTGAAAGGCTTTGAAAGTCAGTAAACTGACTTTAAAGGTGATCCGCCACCATATAGGCAGCCAGTGCTGTTCGCGCAGCTACTGGGGTAATATGACAGGACCTACTGGAGCCAGTCAAAACTCGAGCCGCTGCATTCTGCACTAGCTGCATGCGGTGGATTTCATAGATACATACATAGAACATAGACAGTGTCGGCAGATAAGGGCCTATGGCCCACCCAGTCTGCCCATTTGAGCTTGTAAGCTCAGTTGTTTTCCTAGAAGTCTGTTGCCCCTTACCCCTGACCTCCAGAATTCCTTTATGTCTATCCCATGCATTCTTAAATCCCGTGATTGCTTCAGCCCCCACCACTTCCTCTGGCAGGGTGTTCCACTTGTCCACCACCGTTCTGTGAAGAAATTCTTTCTCATGTTTCCTCTGAATCGTCCTCCCTCCAACTTCATCCCATGCCCTCTAGTCCTGGAACATCTTTTTTGCTTAAAAATAGTGTTTTCCTGCACCCTGTTCCTCCCTGTAAGATACTTGTATGTCTCTATAAAATAAGGGCACTCCATTGTCCTTCCCCAGGTCTCAAACCCTGCACCTTTGAGACCGAAGTCAGCAGCTCCATTCACCAAGCCAGCAAGCCAAGACATTTCAACCCCTGAAAGCCCAAAGCAGAGGGAGTTGCAATAGTCCAGAAGCGGCGACACAAAGGCGTGGACCAACATTGGCAAGTCGTCAGATGGAACTAGGTGCCTAACTCTGGTGATATTCCTAAGATGGTAAAAGGAAATCTTGATGACTGCCAACACTTGTGACTGCAGAGACAGCCTGTCATCCAAGACAACCCCCAGGTTACGCACCCATTCAGAGGTCGGGAGTAAGACGCCACCAAGAAAAATTCCTGAGGGTGTACAAACAGACGTCCCCTCTAACTGGCGACCCTGGTCCATAACCAATACCTCTGTCTTTTCTGAGTTCAACTTCAGCCAACTAGAATCCATCCACTCCTGGATTTCTTTCAGACAGTTGTTAAACATCGAGAGAGCTCCATCCCGGTCTGGTGCGAAAGACAGGTATAGCTGGGTATCAACTGCATAGCAGTGAAACCTCAGCCCATACCATCTTACAATGTCTCCGAGGGGCAGCATATACACCACAAACAGCATGGGAGACAGCACTGAACCCTGAGGCACCCCACACAACAAAGATGTTGGGCCCGAGGAAAAAACCCTGTACACAGCTCTTTGTGATCTCCCAGTGAGGGAAGAGGTAAACCATTGAAGGACGGTTCCTGATATCCCAATAATATGCCTCAGGCATGCTATCAACACCATGTGATCCACGGTGTCAAAGGCCGAAGAGAGATCAAGAAGAACCAGGTTGGAATGTTTCTTCTGATCCCTTGCCCTCAGAAGATCATTGAGCACCCAAACCAGTGCTGTCTCAGTGCTGTGTCTTTTACGAAAACTGGACTGGAGGGGTTCATAGATGTCATGGATGGTTAAATGGTCCTCCAATTGGGCTGCCACTACCTTCGCAATCACCTTCCCAATAAAGCATAGAATAGAGATAGGTCTGTAGTTTGTGAAACAGTCTGTGTCCAAGGTAGCTTTCTTCAAGAGTGGTTTCACCATCGCCTCTTTCAGGGAGCTAGGGAACTCACCTGACTCCAAGGAGCACCAGACTATTCGCACAAGGACTGGACCGATGATATCACTACAACCCAGAATTAGGGAGGTCGGTCCAGGATCCAAACTACAGCATGTAGGGTGCACACTATGGATAATCCTCATGACATCAATGAAGTCAGGTCAACTGAAGGAACTCCAAGAAAACTGAGATACTGTGAACTTGCACTGTCCAACAGCATCCCCCCTAGAGGGTGATGGTTGCAGATCCACCCTGATGTCGGCCACCTTAGTTGCAAAAAATCGAGCAAGCTCCTCGCACTCTAATTGCGAAAAGGCTTTCTGACCCTGCAGACAGGCTGGGTTGCACAGTCTGTCTACAGTTCGAAAAAGCTGAGCTGGTCGATTCCATGCAACTGCAATCTCCCCGGATAGAAATTCTGCCTTCTTACGGGTGATTGCAGATTGATAGACTAAATAATGGTCCATCAGTCTAAGGTGGTCGACTTTAAGGGTGGATCTGTGCCAGCACCTTCTAACCTTTGCCCCTGTCTCCGCATCTCCCTCAATGTCCCATCAAACCAAGGGGACTTGGGGTGAAGGGATAGGGGGCACACACGGACAGGAGCAATAGAGTCCAGAGCCATTGTAACAGCTGTATTATAAGCTGACATGAGGGCCTCTGGACTACTGCTCGCCAACACGAGGGATGAGAGGTCATGGACTGCCACAAGGCCTTGGGGAGTAATATCCCGTAAAGGGCAGTACCTAACCATCTCCACAGGGGTAGGCCTACTCAGGGGGGTGCAAAAACTGAACCTCACTTTGTAGTGTTCTGACCAGGCAGCTGGTTCCACCTCCAGATTGGATGTTTTGATCCCTAGGAGGAAGACTAAGTCCAGAGAGTGTCCAGATTTATGGGTAGCAGTGGAAACCACTTGTGTAAGGCCCCAAGAAGTCATTAATTGGAGGAAGTAATTACCAAATTGCGAGAGTTCATCATCGACCCAGGTGTTAAAGTCGCCCAGAACCATCAACTGGGCGACTCAAATGCCATGTCGATGATGAAGTCCGCTACTTTCTTTAAGAATCGCTTCCCATCCCTGGGTGGACGGTAGATGAGAACGATTCGAACACCTACACCTGCTTCCACTGTACACTCAAAGGACTCAGTCTCCCCAACTACTACATTCGTGAGGCCCAATTCAGTCTTGAAACAGACTGTAACCCTCCCCACCCCTGCGATCCAATCTCGGGCAGTGTATCACCGAGTACCTAACCAGAGTCATAGCCTCCAACGTGTAGCCTGAATTTTCATCCAGCCAGGTCTCAATGATGCAAGCAAAGTCCACTGAATCAACAAGATCAGCAATAATGCCAATCTTATTCCTAATGGACCTGGCATTGCACAATACCGCCCAAGCTGGACGAACCTCAGAGGCTGTCGGGCCCATCTGCCTACTAAACTCAATAGTGCCCTTGGGTATGGGCACCAGACATGGTGAACCACGATCTGGATTCCATTTTGCCCCAGGACACCTTCTGGATCTAACTACCCTGATATGGTGGCCCCCCTCGTCCATCCTCCCGTGTTTGTGGTCCCCCAACCTCTTCCCTCTCCTATAAGTGATCCCCAGTGCTCTACAGCACTCATACATCTCATATTGGAGAGAGGAAGAATAAAAAGGGTAGAGGGCATGAAGAGATGAGGATGAATAGTGCACTACTGTGGGGATTGATGGCCAACACATACCGCTATAAAACAATTAAAATCAAATCAAACCTACTTAACAAAGTAAGTAAGTAAAAAGCTACCCCACCCCCAACCAGAAATCGAATCTGGGCTAGGCTAGAGGGCTACTAAAATCCTCCTTAGGCTCAAAATAAATATAAAGGGTTCTCTCACCACCCCAATTTAAATAAAAATAAATAAATAAATAAAAATATAGAATTGTCTACCGCCCCTAGCTCTTTCACAACCAGAGGAAGGAAAACAATTTAACTTAAGAACAAAAACATAAAACAAAACATCTCCACCCCCCCAATCCTCTCACGACCAGGGAGTATAGGAAAAGCAGTCAAAGCTTCAAAAAATAAATGGACAAAAAGTCCTCTCACCACCTCATTGTCCATATAAAATAAATAAACTTAAAGCAAGTCAAGGAGGGAAATAAGAGAAGTCCTCACTCCACAGGGCACAGAGTCAATTATATCCACAAGCTATGTAGATCCCAAATCCACGGAAATCATAAGTAGAAAGTACAAGCAGTCTACTTATCCACGTAAGTATATTTAAGTAGGTGAATACAGTGAACATCCAGAAAACATCCAGGATCCAAGTCAACCAAAACCACAGGGTTTCCATGATAGAATAGGGCCTCCTCACTCCAAACAGGAAAAGCACCACAAGAGATAATGTAGCCTGATAAAATGCCCAGTACAGGCCACATTAGTAGCCCAGCCTGGGAGTCTAGGGGGCACGAAACTTCAGCCAGCTCCTTGGCTAAGGAAATCTCAATACCTCCTTCCGACCACAAATCATGTGGAATATCCCAGTGGGAGTCTGGCCTTGAACCAGTCCTGAAACCAAGCTCGGGATAACCTCATACACACCATACACTACCAGGAATTAACTTGGCAAGTCCCCCTCCATCCTTCTTCCACACTTGACAAGAGGTATCCAGAATCCCAGTCCCCGTACCAATCTCAAATCCACTCAAATTATAGTAGCCAGGCAACCCTCCCAATAAAGGATAGATTAGAGATAGGTCTGTCCAACTTCAGTCGCCACCCAAAATGAAGGGCAGAACAGCAGACTGAGGGGAAAACAATCCAGGCACTGCAGAAAATCCTACGTGCTCTGTGAGCTCACAAATCCAACAGAGTGCAAATCCCAGATATGGCCCTGATCACACAAAAAATCGGGGGTAATCACACAAAGCACCCCGGTGCTGATAGCTCCCATGAAAGCAGCACCCTTCCACATTCCAGTCACAGGGCCAATTCACTGCGGTTCACTCTATGCCCGGTCAAAATCAAAGTCAGGTGGCAGACGAGCAGCACCAGAACACTAAAAACGCAAAACAATTCAAATGAAAAAATAAAATAAAATAACTTAGAAATGACTTAAAATAACACACAAAACATCAGCACAAGCACACGAAGCAGCAGCACGCTCAGCCAACAAACAATGGAGGAAAGGATCCTTGGGACAATCACCCGTGAAAACCCCAAGAAACAGCCCAGTGCAATAGCGTATATGCTAAGGTCAACAGAATGCTGGGTTGTGTGGACAGTGGCTACACTAGTAGTAGGCATGAGGTGATCCTGCCCCTCTACAGAAACCTGGTAAGGCCACACATACAGTAGAGTACTATGTGCAGTTTTGGGGCCCCTGTCTTAAGAGAGAGAGAGAGAGAGATATCTTTTGGTAACAATGCAGAGGAGGGCACCAAAATGATACATGGTATACAGGGAAGGCCATATGATGAAAGGCTGAGCAGGCTGAACTTGTAGTAGTAGTAGTAGAAGTAGTAGTAGAAGTAGTAATAGTAGTAGAAGTAGTAGTAATAGTAGTAGAAGTGGTAGTAGTAGAAGTAGTGGTAGTAGCAGTAATGGTAGTAGAAGTAGTGGTAGCAGAAGTAGTAGTAGAAGTAGTAGTAGTAGTAGAAGTAGTAGCAGTAGTAGTAGAAGTAGTAGTAGTAGAAGTAGTAGCAGTAGTAGTAGAAGTAGTAGTAGAAGTATTAGTAGTAGTAGTAGTAGAAGAAGAAGTAGTAGAAGTAGTAGTAGTAGAAGTAGTAGAAGAAGAAGTAGTAGAAGTAGTAGTAGTAGAAGTAGTAGTAGTAGTAGTAAAACCTTTTTTAACAGGATTGAACTGTTAGGACTCAAAGAGCCCTATTTGCAAAGTTGCCCTGCAGAGCGGTATCATTACAAAGTACATAAGTACATCCCAGGTCCATCTTGCAAATGAGCTTCTGCTCAACGATGAACGCCTGGTTAAATAAAGACTTGATTGATTGATTGATTGATATAACATATTACTTGAATTGTGCACAAAAACAAGTATTCATATCACATACTGTACAGGTATTTACTGCAAAAAACTATGTTAATGTAGACATTAGGGTTGAAGAAAGCAAAGCTCACAAAGTAAAGAAATTAAAAACATTAGGGTTTTTGGTCTTAGGTGTCTTGGTAAATCTGTGGTGGGGTATTCCTTGGGGTTGCCAATCCTAATGCCCATGCCCCCCCTCAGTGTCTTATGGGCAGTTGGGGTGGAAACTGAGATGTGTGGGGGTGGGTGTGAAAATGGCTAATTGAATCGTGAACTGGCTGAAAGGGAGGCAACAACAGGTGGTGGTGGGGGGGGAACTCTCAACCCCTTGGCCAGTGACATGTGGGGTGCCTTAGGGCTCTGTTCTGGGTCCAGCATTGTTTGGTCTGTTCATATCGGATATCTCTCATGGAGCTAGCAGCAGAATCAGTCTGTTCACAGATGATACCAAGATGGGAGCAGTAGTGGATGATGTTAAGGGGTGGAATGAGCTACAGGGGGACCTAACCAAGCTGGAGGAGTGGTTGGCAAAGTGGCAACTGGACTTCAATGCAAGGAAGTGTAAAGTTATGCACTTTGGGGCAAAGAACCGGAGGAGGGATTACTGGTTGGGTGTGGTGAGACTGGGGGTCACTGAGGAAGAGAAGGACCTGGGGGTGATGATAACTGAGAACATGAACAACTTTGCCCAATGCAGAAATGCTGCAATCAAAGCTACCAAGATGCTGGGGTGTATTGCAAGGGGAATCTCTTCCAGACATAAGGATGTGATCTTGCCCCTCTACAGATCTTTAGTCAGGCTGCACTTGGAGTACCACATGCAGTACTGGGGGCTGTATCTGAAGAAGGATATCAGGCTGTTAGAGGGGGTGTAGCATAGGGTGACAAAAAGTGATACAGGGGATGGAAGGCAAGCCCTTTGAGGACAGACTGAGACAACTGAGTTTGCACACCCTGGAGGAGAGGAGGGAGCGGGGTGATATAACCGAAATGTTCAAGTATCTGAAGGGGTTGAACAAAATGGGCACAGATGGGCTATTTAGGCTGAGGAAGAGAAGAACTGCAAGGGTATACCCTTGAGCAAAGGAGGGAGAGAGGTGATATGATTGAGGCATTCAAACACCTTAAGGGCATAAACAAGGTGAAAGAGTCTAACATGTTTAAATATAAGAAAAATAGCAGGACAAGAGGACACAGCATGAGATTAGAGGGAGGCCGATTAAGGGGGAATGTGAGGAAATTCTTTTTCACAGAAAGGGTGGTGGATGCATGGAATGGCTTACCACAAGAAGTGGTGGCTATGAATACAGTGCAGGGCTTCAAACAGGCATGGGATAGGCATAAGGGAGCAATACAAATGACTATGAATAGATAGGCCACTGACAGAGCAAAGGCTGATGGCACATTTATAAGGTAGAAAAAGAAATGGGCAGACTGGATGGGCCTTGCGGTCCTTATCTGCCGTCAACTTCTATGTTTCTATGTTCTATGTAGAACATGGGCAAAGATTGGAGGGAGGCAGATTGAGGAGAAAGAGATGAGACATTATTTCACGGAAAGGATGGTGTCGAAATGGAATGCCCTACTGGAGGAGGTGGTATCATATAGGATGGTGGGCACTTTCAAAAGGACATGGGACAGGGCATGGGGGGTGTCTGGGTAAGTAGTAATGAGAAATTACTGGATGGGAGCGAGGGGGAGGGTGTGAGGCAGCTGCGATGTAGGGGCGATAGATGCACACTCTAGCAAACTTGATAGACCATAGGGCCTATTTCTGCTGGCAGATTTATATGTATGTATGTAGGTTATAGCTCTAAGCAAGTGCCTCATAGTGAAATACTCTTTGGAGGTAGAGAGGTATAGTAGAATACACTATGTTTAAGTGAAAAAGATGTTCCAGGACTAGAGGGCATGGGATGAAGTTGGAGGGAGGACGATTCAGAGGAAACGTGAGGAAGAATTTCTTCACAGAACAGGTGGTGGACAAGTGGAACACCCTGCCAGAGGAAGTGGTGGGGGCTGAAATGATCACAGGATTTAAGAATGCATGGGATAGACATAAAGGAATTCTGGAGGTCGGGGTAAGGGACAACAGAATTCTAGGAAAACATAAACTGAACTTACAAGCCCAAATGGGCAGACTGGGTGGGCCATAGGCCCTTATCAGCCAACACTGTCTATGTATCTATGTATCTATGTATCTATGTATGGCTCTCCACTTGTGGCTAACAGAATCAATCATAGCTTTATTCACACATGTATACATAAGGAAAACCATATCATGTTCCTTTACCCCCTATGCTACCCTGAGCTCTGCCTCAACTTTGGCCTTTTTATGTTCGCTGTGCACATGCGCAGCAAACATTTTCTTATGACAGTGGGTTTTGAGGGGTGTGACACTGTTAGTCCAATGCAGAGCAGTCTGCAAGGGGCTCATCAGTGTGACACCAATCATCAGCCAAGCTGATCATGACACTGTTCTGGCTTCCTGGGTGGAAGCCCTGTGTAGTTCAAAAGAAAGAGCTGACCCAATCATAGAGTGGCTCTTTCCTTTGATCTACATAATGTCACCCAGCAAGTACAACTGATCTGTCATGATCAGCCTGCTGTGGTTTCCCCTTCCCCAATGTAATCCCTGGTGCTGGCTGCCCCCCGACCATTTTCATTGTGCGATGCCAGGGAGCCCACCCCTGGTGCCACCAAACATTAAGAAAACGATGCATGTTAATATTCCGGCACGTGGTGTCCAATCCCCTGTGCTGGCTCCCATGCATGTTACATATTCCATCACAGGGGTGCTCAATCCCCCATGCTGGCTCCCATGCATGTCAATATTCCAGCACGGGGTGCCCAATCCCCCATGCCCACTGCTATCCCCCACCCTGCCTGTTTTGGTTCTGTGACACCAAGGAGTTCTCCCCTGGTGCCATCAAACACAATACTGACACTGGTGGTGACAAATTCCCAGTGTCAGTACCTGAAATAAAGAAAACCCTCCCTCATAGTTTTTCTTTAAATACACCCTGCAAAAAAGAAAACTGTCCATTGACGTCTGTTGCCACTGCTGCTGTTACTGTCTCCCCACCTGACCTTCCCACTCAGCACCCACAACCACCCCCCAAGCATTTACTACCTTACCGGGGATCCAATGCTGTAATACTCTCTGGACTGGAGACACGTCTTCACTCCTAAACCCCGGACCATAAACTGAGGAAATCAGGTATCTGGTTCAGTGCATTTCAATGGGTTTTGAACTTGTCATCATAACTTATGAACAAATGACTAAGCCAGCAGATTTAGGCCATTAGGTCTACTGTGGCTGTTCAAGCTAAGCTCATAGCTGAGAAGCTTCTATTTCCCCCTACTCCTGTTCCTCCCTTCCCCCTATGGTCCTCTTCTTGTGTTCCCTGACTGTCCCTCACCTTCCGCACTTGTACCATCCCCCTGTACCTATCCCATCCTCTCTTAAAGCTCCTTACAGACCCCAGTGAGACCATCTCCTCCGGTAGTGCATTTCATGGTGCTACCAACCTTTCTGTAAAGTAGTGCCTCCTCAGTTCCCTTCTAAATTCCTCCCCCACCAGTTTCATGCTGTGTTTCCTTCCCCCCACAGACTAAACAAACCCTCCATTTTAACTCTGTTGGTACCTTTCAGGTACTTGAAGGTCTCAATCATGTCTCCTCTGTCCTTCAGGGAGTACATGTTGAGCCCCCTTAGTCTTTCCTCATAAGTCTTGTCCCCCAAACCATGGATCATTCTAGTCACCCTTCTCTCAACCCTCTCCAGTAACATGACATCCTTCTTTAAGTGCGGGTGCCAGAATTGCACACAGTACTCCAGGTGAGGCCTCACCAAGGACTTGAACAGTGGAAGGACAATCTCCTCCCTCCTTGACGTAATCCCCCTCACAATGCAACCCAGTACTCTCTTTGCTTTTGCTGCTGCCTTCCTGTACTGCTCTGAGTGGTTCATTTTGCCTGTAATCACCACCCCCAGATCTCTTTCCTACTCCACGGTGGATAGCTCCCCCCTCCCGTTGATAGTTGTAATCCGGATTCCTTATTCCCAAGTGAAGTACACTACATTTCCTGGTATTGAACTTCAGCTGCCATGTTTGTGACCACTGATCCTAGTGTTCCAGTTCTGCCTTGAGTATCCTTCCATCCTCTTCACTGTCCACTACTGCTCCTAGTTTGGAGTAGTCAGCAAACAGTCTCAACTTGGTCATTTTTTAATTCTTTTTGCCCCAAATTTCCAACATACATGTTTTGGGGCCCCACCTCATAAACACAGGCAGTGAAATTAGGCACATCTGTCCCAAAAGGTGATTTTGTGACCACTGTGCGAAATTACCTTTTGGGCAGGAATTGAACATTTTCTCCACTCTTGTTCATGAGGTGGGATCATAAGAAGGCTATGTTGAAAATTTGGGGTTAAGATATTTAAAAACAACAAAGTTATGAGCCTACTTTGAAATTTATGAACACAGGCTTGTAACTTTGGTAATTTTCAATATTTTGACCCCAAATTTTCAAAATAGCCATTTCTTCACAGCACCTCTTCAATGTGATAGCTGTCATTTTTCATATCCTTGCCAAAATGTGTTCTTGCACCTTTGGCACAAAATCACCTTTTGGGCAGGATTTGAAAATGTTCTCCACCCTTGTTCATGAGGTGGGGTCATAACAAGTCTATGTGGGGTCAAAAGAAGGCTGTGTTGAAAATTTGCAGTAAAAATATTAAAGAGAAACAAAGTTATGAGTGTACGTTGACATTTTTCAACACACACGCGTAACTGTGGTAATTTTCAGTATTTTGACTCCAGATTTTTAACATAGTCATTTTTCACACCATCTCATGAATGTAACAGCTGTCATTTCTCAAACCCCACCCGAAATATATTTTCATACTTGTAGCGCAAAATGAGGTTTCGGCCATTGTTTTATAAATGGCACCTGTCATGCTCAGAAGGACTGGTCATAAAAAGATTTTGTGGACATTTTTGGGTAAAAATGTGAAAAATCAATTAGACTATGAGGAAACATTTAACTCATAGGTTCATAGGAGGGGATTAAAGTTCTTTGAACCAAGGCCCTTTTACGAACTTGCCACCCGTTTAGGGGTGGAATTCATATTTCTTATCACCCATATATTCATCCAAATACTTTTTAAAAACTGTCATATTTATACTATCTACTATTTCCCTTGGTAGTTCATTCCATTTGGTCACCACCCTTTGTGTATAAAATTTACTTCTTTTGACCGTTTTATTTTTGTCCCCCCTGTAGCTTATATTTATGCAACCTAGTAGATGTAATGCCCATGTTCAACTTCAGTCCAAATGCTTCCCTCAATAATGGTTCATTCTTAGTCCTGAACATAAGACCGAGATCTCCTCTAAGCCTTCTATATTTCATTGAATACAAAATTAAGTTTTGAAGTCTTTCCCTATATCCCCGTTTCTTTGTTGATTGTATCTTTCTTGTAACTTTTCTCTGAACCATTTCTATTAAATTTTGTGATCTTATATTTTGAGGGGCCAAAAACTGTGCACAGTGTTCCAAATGTGGTCTGACCAGGGCAGTATACAGTGGTATAATAACTCCACTTTCCCTGCTTTTAGTATTCCCCAAAACACTTCCCAGTATCTTATGATACTTCTTAACTGTCTCAAATGTGTATTTATCAAAGGAGAAATTATCAGTGATAAGTACCCCCAGGTCCTTTTCTTCCTTTACAGACTGAAGAACTGTGTTTCCCATTTTACATACATGCATGGGGTTATTTTTACCTATATGCATGACTTTGCATTTTTCCAAAATTGTTCTAACAGTTACTCATAACTTTATTTTTGCAGATTTTGGCCCCCAGTGTTCAACATACTATATCCCATGTTTTACCCCATCTTCTGATCATGGCAGGTGTCATTTTTCAATTCCCCTCTGAAACTTGTTTCCATAGTCACACAGAGAAATCTCCTTTCTGATGGGATTTTAAAAATTCCACCTGTCTTGATCATAACATCAGGTCATAAAAAGACTGTTGGACATTTGAGGAGGAAAACAAGGGAGTATGGAAGCAGGTTAGAAGGGCTAGAGGATGGTTGCAATGGGGCTACAGGAATCCCAGAATGAGGCTGCAAGGGATACAAGGAAAACCAGAGGGAATGGCAGAAGGTTAAGTATAAAGGTCCAAAGCCCACACCGAAAGCAAGGGAGGAGGAGGAAGCAAGGGGTGGAGCCCCAGCCAGGTGGATACAGGCAGTGGGCTTGGAGCAGAAAAACAGATATGCTTCACTAGGGGCACTTAATGGGGAAGAAAATCAGGAAAGTGGAGTTGAGGAGTATCCAGGGGACATAGGAGAAGCAAGCACGAAGGAAGATGAAAGAAAATTGGAAAAGAGGGACAACCTTTTGGGAAAGAACAAGGAGAGTAGTAAACATAGGGATAGGGATGCAGGAGTGAACACACCCCAGAAAGGGCAAATCCAAAAGGGGGAGGGGACAGAGAGCTCAGGTTCAAAAGGGCTAGTGCTAGATGGGGCTGGGAAAGGGGGAAGTTCTCCGGGGAATTCAAGCAAGGCACAGCTAGGGGCAAATCAAAAGGGAAGGAAAAAGCTTGCGGATGGTGGGACAGAGGCAGGCAGCCTAGCATTAAACGCCTGCGGGGAGCATGGAGCTAGGGGAGTGCAGAGGGAAGACAGTACACTGGTAGATGAAATGGGCAAAGGGGATAGTGAGAATAGGGTGTGAAATTAAATGAAAGGGGTTGGGAGAAGGATAGAAGGGAAGTGAAAACAGAAGGTGATGGAGGACAGGGTCCTACTTGTTAGGGACTCTATAACAAAAGGAATTAGATGGGGGCGGGGGGGCAAGAGTAGCATAGTATGGGCTGAGTGTCTGCCAGGCATGATGGCGGCAGAGGTCATTCACTATATCCCCTCAAGGGGGAAACAGCAGGATGAGAAAAAACACCTGATGTTCTACCTGGGAACAAATGACCTGGTGGGAAGAAGCCTGTTGGAAGTGCAGGCAAGATTTAGAGCACTTGCTAGATACTGCAGCAGTCTGGGGTTCAAGTCAGTGGCTTTCTCTGAGGTGGTGCCAGTACCAAAGGCAAGTACTGATAGAAGGAAGAGGATTAAGGAGTTCAATGAGTGGCTGAAGGGGTTGTGCAAGCAAATGGGATATGGGTTAGTAGAGGACTGGGGATCCACGTGGGGGGATGAGAGTCTATTTGCTCCAGACAGACTGCACCCAAATAGGAAGAGTGCAGCAGTGCTAAAAAGCAAATTCGAAGAGTTCATAGAAGAAACCTCCAACTTACACTAGATTGGGGAGGGTGGGAAAAATCCACACCACAAGGCAGGAGAAATGGGGGGGCTACCAGCCTCCCCCCAAGGATAGTGCTAAAATACTGGGCATGAGGGAGAATAGAGAAGGGAGGAATGGAGAGGGAACCTGGTGGAAGGGCTTAGCAGCCAACGCCAGGAGCATAGCAAATAAGATGGTGGACTTGGAGGCCATCATGGGGGACGAAGGACTAGATTTAGTAGTTATAAGAGAGACCTGGTGGACAGAGCTGCACACCTGGGAAATGACTATCCCAGGTTACAGACTGTTCAGAAGGGATAGGGAGGGTAAGAAGGGGGGAGGAGTTGCTTTATACATCAGGGAAGACATAAGTGTAACTGAAGGACAAGAGGAGGAGGATGGGGAGACTGAGCTACTGAGGGTAACACTAGGCAGGAGGATGGGAGAATCCTTGTGACTGGGAGTGGTATACAGGCAACCTACACAAGTGGAGGAGGGTGATCAACAGTTAATTCAGGCAGTCACAAGGCTGGCCCTAAAAGGAGAACTACAGCTGGTTGGGGACCTAAACCTCCGAGAAGTAGACTAGGAAATCCTGGATGCAGCATCTTCAAGGAGCAGGGAGATACCAGGTGTGCTTCAGGGGGTGTTCCTTCAACAGCTAGTCAGGGAGCCAACAAGGGGCACAATCTGCTGTATGTGGTCCTGACAAACGGGGAGAGTGTGGAGGGGGTGCAGGTGGGAGAAGCCTCGGGCAACAGCGACCACAGCACGGTAATGTTCAGGGTCAGGGCAGGAAGGGAGACAAGTAAAACCAGCACTACAATCATGGACTTCAGACGCACAGACTTTGACAAGATGAGAAGGATAGTAAGGGAAACAATGGAGGGTACAGAGAATATAGGGGCAGTAGAGGAGTTATGGCAAACTATCAAAGGAGGGGTACTGAAAGCTGCAGAAATGTGTTTAAAAAGGTTAGGAAGAGCAAAAGGGGGAGGAGATCACTTTGGTTTACAAAGGTGGTTGTGGGGACAGTCAGGGAAAGGAGGAGGAGGGCTTTCAGAAAATGTAAGAGGACACTCAGCGAGGAAGATAAGGAAGAGTATAGGGAAAAGAGGAGTATGGTAGGGAAGAAGATCAGGAGGGCACAAGCAGATACCAAGGAAAAAATAGCAAAAAAGGCCAAAAGGGGGAGTAAAACATTTTTCAGATATGTGAGGGAGAAGAGAAGAGAAGGGCAAGGCAGGGGATTACTAGGCTGAGAGGGGGGGAAGAAATAAAATTGGAAAGGGACTGTGAAAAAGTAGAGTTATTAAATAAGTACTTTAGCTCAGTATTCATGGGGGAGGAGGAGGACGGTAGGGGACCTGCGCTAAAGTCAAATGGGAAGGAGGGCAAATGGGTGGATCTGAGCCCATTCACTGTGTATAGGGTTAGTGCAGAGCTAGATAGACTGAGGGTGAACAAGGCAATGGGGCCTGACAGGTTACACCCCAGGGTTATCAGGGAATTGAAGGAGGAGTTGGTCACGCCCTTGACAAGGCTCTTCAACTTGTCCCTGGATACGGGGAGAGTGCTGGAGGACTGGAAGAGGGCAGACATAGTGTCTTTACACAAGGGAGGTAGTAAGGAGGTGATGGGAACTACTGACCTGTCAGCCTCACGTCAGTGGTGGGGGAGGTAATGGAGGCATTAATCAAGGAGAGGGTGGTGGATTACCTGGAGGAGAGTGGCTTGCAGGACAGCAGAAAGCATGGCTTCATGAAGGGGAAGTCTTGCAAGACAAACTTAGTTCAGTTCTTTCATTGGGTGACTCAGGTGATTGACCGGGAGAGGGGGGTGGTCGACATGTCCTATCTGGACTTCAGTAAGGCCTTTGACACCATCCCCCATAGGAGGCTGGTGAGCAAGATGGAAAGCCTGGGGTTAGTCTGGGAAAATAAAAAGCTGGGTAGAGGCCTGGCTGTCAGGAAGAACTCAGAGGGTGGTGCTAAACGGGGTGCACTCTGGGATAGCGAGGGTGAAGAGTGGAGTGCCACAGGGGGTCAGTTATGGGTCTGTTTCTCTTCAATATCTACATAAGTGATACTGCTGAGGGTTTGAGGGGGAGGGTGTGCCTATTTGTTGATGATACAAAAATATGCAATAGGGTGGACACCCGGGGGGGGGTGGAGGACATGAGGGAGCACTTAATGACGCTTGAGAAATGGTTTGGGATGTGGCAGCTGAAATTTAATGCCAATAAGTGTGCTGTGATGCACTTGGGGAGTAGGAACAGAAGAGCAGAGTACACCCTAGGTGGGGAGGAAATTAAAGTAACAGAACAGGAGAGAAATCTGGGGATCATAGTCTCCTCAAACCTTAAGGTAGGAATCCAATGTAGCAGGGCAGCAGGAAAGGCCAGTGGAATGTTGGTATGCATAGGCAGGGGCATTACTAGCAGAAGGAGGGAGGTAATAATGCCCCTTTTACAAAGCCATGGTGAGGCCACACCTGGAGTATGGGGTTCAGTTCTGGAGGCCACATCCTCGCAAGGATATAGATGCACTGGAGAGGCTTCAGAGAAGGGCAACCAAGATGGTGCAGGGTATGTAGGGAAAGTCATATGAGCAGAGGCATAAGGAGCTGGATCTGTACACGCTGGAGACAAGGAGGAAAGGGGAGGCATGACTGAAACTTTTCAATATGTAAAGGGGTTCAATAAAGTGGGAGAAGAGGGTTTACTTAAGAGGAAGGAGGGGGTCAGAACTAGAGGGCACAGCCTCATACTGCAAGGAAAAAGATACAGGGGCAATGTGAGAGGGCATTTCTTCACTGAGAGGGTGGTGGAGCCCTGGAGCGGACTACCAGACAGAGTGGTGGGGTCTAAATCGGTGGAAGAATTCAAGAGGGCATTGGACAAGCATATGGGGCTGAGTATCGGGGGAAGGTGGGGGCTGACAGGGAGGGGTAGGTGTAGGTGGGGAAAAAAGGGCAGACTAGATGGGCCACAATGGTCCTTTCCTGCTGTCAAACTTCTATGAGTCTTTGAATCTATGGTTGATCCTGCCTTATTATTTATTTATTTATTTAGTGATTCGGAAAAGACCTTTGAGTGCAAGCTCTTTTACAAAGGTTTCATGTCATAGATTGCAAAACAAAGAACAATAGGAGAAAGCAAAGGTACATTACAATGAACGGTACAGCTTGGATTCAGAACTCACAGAATAACTCAAAACATAGGTACAAGTTAAAATATCAAGAAAAACACTTTATGAGGGTGGGGGATAAGCATCCACAGAGTGCCTTGTCAGTAGTTCAGAGGGATGGGGATAGCTGGTCGTGGGGTGAAGAAAGGAGGTATGGGAGAGAGGTATGTACTGCGGTGGAGGTGAAGGGTGGGGAAGAAGGGTGATAAGGTATAGGGAGAAATGGTGGGGTGAGGGGAGGCTGAGTGGAGAAGACATGTCAAAGTAAATGGTGGGGTGTGAGGGGGCATGGTCAGGAAGCTTGCATTAGTAGTGACTGTAAGGGAAATTCATGGGACTGTGAGTTGGGGGAGGGGGGGTGGCAGGTGCCGAAGGAGCATGATGCAAACTGATTGCTGAGGCAAGTCATGAGAAGGGACAGAGGGAGAGGTATCTGAGGCCTGCCTAGTGCTTGCTGGGGGGCAGAAAGAGCAGGTGTGGCTGGACTCCTGGTGTTTGTCAGCTACTGCGATCGGGGATGGCCACGACTAACTACCTACAGTGCCTACACTAAGTTTTTTTTTTTTGGAGTAAAAGAATGTCCATATGGGAAATGCCACTGGCGGGGGAGTGGGGGGGGTGGAACAGAAAGAGTGTGTGTGTGTGTGTGTGTGTGTGTGGCCACGTAAGCAACTGACTCCTTGCACCAGTAATTATAAAAAATAAAGAATAAACAACTATGTGTCTATGAAGATTTTTACACACCCTCAGTGTGTGATGATGACCTAATAAACCTCTCGAGCTTCGCTCTCTAGGTTTATGGGTCATCACACTCCTCAGGTGTGTAAAAAAACTTCATAACACACAGCCGTCTATTCATTAGTCTCTGTTTATTATTAGTACTGTATCTATGCTAGGATGGTATGGTGTAATGGTGTCACTAGAAGTATTACTGTAAGACCCTGTTGTCTTTCATTTGTTAGTTGGTTGGTGAAGCAGGGCTAGATATGGTCACTATTCCTTTTATTTTACTACTTTAATTTTATTTTGTGGGACCTGTGAAAATGAGAATATAATTTCACTATCACAAAAAGAAGGGAAATTCATTGCAAAAAAAAAAAAAACTATGTTAATGCAGGCATTAAGGTTGAAGAACACAATGCCCACAAAGAAGGGAACTGAAAAACATTAGGGTGTTGGGCCTGAGGAGTCTTGGGCGAATCTGTGGTGGGGTGATCATTGGGGTTGTCAGTCTCCTCACCTGAGCAAGGAAGGTCATACGTGATCTCTTTCTTGTCTCAGAGCTTGCAGGGCTCTGCGTGAAGAAAGCTATGACTGATTCTGTTGGCCACATGTGGAGAGCCATACTTCTCTACCTCCAAAGATTCACTGTGAAGCACTGGCTTAGAACTGTACCTTCAGTGCTTCAGATAGGAGTCTATGGACTGGGGGGAGGGGTGAACATTAGGACTGCTAGACCTAAACAACACTCCTCCACAGATTCACCAAGACTCCTGAGACTCAAAACCCTAATGTTTCTCATTTCTCTACTTTGTGTGCTTTGCTTTCTTCAACCCTAATGTCTGCATTAACATATTTTTTGCAGTGCATATGTGATATGAATGCTTGTTTTTGTGTACAATTCAAGTTATATGTTAAATGTACTTTGTAATGATACCACTGCAGGGCAAGTTTGCAAAAAGGGCTCTTTGAGTCCTAACTGTTGAAAAATAAAGGTTTTTACTACTACTACTACTACTACAAGTTCAGCCTATCATCAAATGGCCTTCCCTGTATACCACATATCATTTTGGTGGCCCTCCTCTGATATTCCTCTCTTAAGACGAGGGCCCTAAAACTGCACATAGTACTCTACTGTATGTGTGACATTACCAGGAATCTGTAGAGGGACAGGATCACCTTCTGCCTACTAGTGTAGCTCCTGTCAGTGCAACCCACATTCTGTTGTTCTTAGCATATACATTATTGCACTGGGCTGTTTTCTTGAGGTTTTCACTAGTGATTACCTCAAGACCCCTTTCCTCCATTATTTTGCCCAGTCTAACTCCTCCTATCCCATAGACTGTTTTGGGGTTCTTTTTCCACTATGCATAACATTGTGTTTTTTCACACTGAATTTCAGCAGCCAGATCTTGGACCATTTTTCCTGTCTGCAGATCCTTACTCTGCCCCCTAATCCCCTCCACTGAATCCACCCCCCCCCCACATATTTTTGCGTTATCTGAAAATAAGCTAATCTTTCCCTGTATGCCCTCTCCTATGCTGCAGATGAACACATTGAAGACTACTGATAAAAGTACTGAACCCGGTGGTACCTTGCTTATCATTACTACCACCTACTGTTTATGCTCCTTCACCCTATTCAGGCAGGACAGAAGAGAGGGCAGGGGGGAGGGGTTGCACTGCATGTGAAGCAAGGGATTAAAGCCAACTCAGTAGACAACAGCAAAAAGGAGGGGGTGGAATCCCTGTGGGTGCAAATCAGCTCAGAACTTGGGAAAAAGATTTTCATAGGGGTAGTATACCGACTGCTGGGACAAGGAGAGTGCAAGGACAATGAACTTCTAGAGGAAATCAAAGGCGTAACTCAAAAAAGTGAAGCAGTTGTGGTGGTGGGAGATCTGAACATGCCAGACATTGAGTGGGACATCCCAGTGGCTGGTTCTTCCTGAAGATGTGATACCACTGCAGGGCATGTTTGCACCTGAAAGGTGGTTGATGCCCAATAAGACTGCCTACCTATGCAATTAGTTAATACTCCTACTAGAATGGACAATATCCTAGATGTAGTCTTCACAAATTCAGAGGTAGTAATTTGTCACCAGGGTTAGGGAGCCACTGGCCAACAGTGACCACAACACTGTGTGGTTCGAATTGGACCTTGGGGCAGTAAAATCGAAGTCCAAGGCAGAAGTTTTAAATTCCAGAGTGGCTAACTTCTGCAAAATGAGGAAGATGGTCAGGGGCAACCTGGAAGAGATACAGGAGCATAATGGGGTAGAAGACATTTGGGGGCAAATAAAACAGGCCATACTGGAGGCTACTAAGACATGTGTAAGGACAGTGTCTTAAAAGAACAAACATAAAAACCCCATATGGTTCTCTAACCAAGTCAGAACATCAATAAGGACCAAAAGGAAGGCATACAGGAATTATAAAAGAACCATGGGGTATAGTGAGTGGAAGTGTACAATCAGAAGAATAGGGAAGTGAAGAGCAGAATTAGAGCCGCCAAGGCTGCAACAGAGCTTAGACTGGCAGAGGGACTTAAGGCAAGGAAAAAATACTTATTTAGATATGTAGAAAAAAAAGGAGGAAGGGGGGTATAGTCAGAATTAAGGATGGAGACAGAATCATAGAGGAAGACAAGCAGAAGGCCACTGTTCTAAATAACTTTTTCTGCTCCATGTTCACCAAGGAACACATAGGCCTGTTACCAGACAGTGGTATCAAGGCTAAGGTAAAAGGGTTCCCTCAAATGGACACACCATCAGTCACTGCCATCAGGGTTAAGCAGGACCTTGAAAAAATCAGGGATAACATATCACTGGGGCTAGATGGAATTCACCCAAGAGTGCTAAAAGAACTGGCCAGGGAATTGGCAGGTCAGTTGGCACATTTGTTCAACAGGTCACTATGGTTGGGAGTAGTGTCGAGGGACTGGAGGATGGCAGACTAGTTCCCCTCCACATGGGAGGGAGTTGTGAGGAGGTTGGCAACTACTGATAGTCAGCATCACTTTGGTGGTGGGGAAGCTCATGGAAACCTTAATAAAGCAGAATGTGGTGGAGTATCTAGAAAAGAACGGCCTCCAGGTTGATAAGCAACATAGGTTCTAGGCGTGTAGGTCATGCCGGACGAACCTAATCACATATTTTGACTGGGTAACTTGGGAAATTGACAGAGGCCACCCAGTGGACCTCCTCTACTTTAACTTTAGTAAGGCCTTTGACTCTTTGCCTAACAACCACCTGCTGACAAAGTTGGAGGACCTGGGAGCAGCAAAGAACATAGTCAGGTGGATAGGTAGCTGGCAGAAAGCAGAGAGTGGTAGTCAATGGAGAAGATCAGAGGAAGGAGAAGTTACAAATGAGGTACCACACGGATCAGTGTTATGGCCAGTCCTGTTTAATGCATTTATCAGCAGTATTAGTATAGATATACAGGGCAAACTAGCCCTTTTTGCAGATGATACCAAGCTAGGAGGAAGGGTGGACTGTGAGGAAATGGTTAGGGACCGACAAAGAGACCTTCAGAAGCTGGAAAGCTGGTCCAACGTCTGGCAGCTGTTCAATGCTAAAAAATGCAAAGTGATGCACCTCAGAAAGGGGAATCTGAGGATAGTCTACAGGCTTAATGGGATACAGCTAAATGCCTCTCAAGAGAAAAGAGCCCTGGATGGTCATCTTTTGCAGTACCCTCAAACAGACCAGACAATGCAATGCAGCTTACAGCAAGGCCAGCAGAATGCTAGGGTACATAGAGAGGAGATTCGACAGCAGAAGCAGGGAGGTGATATTTCCTCTGTATAGATCCCTGGTAAGGCCCCATCTGGAGTATTTTGTCCAGTTTTGGAATCCACACCTAAAGAAGGATAAGAACAGGCTGGAGACCATCCAGACAAGAACGACAAAAATTATTCAAGGCCTTCAAGGGCTCTCATTGGAGGGGCAGTTAGAAGCATTGAATATGTTCTCACTGGAGGATAGGAGGGAGAGGGGGGACATGACTGAGACATATGAGTTCCTAAAAGGAATAAACAAAGTGCCCTTGACTGATCTGTTCTGTACAAGTACCAACTCCAGCACTAGAGGTCACGAGTGGAAGTTGGGGGGGACTTCAAAAGAGAACTTAGGAAACACTATTTTACAGAAAAGGTGGTAGAACCATGGAATAAGATGCCCACTGAGGTGTAAGGGAAGGGATTAAAGCAACAGAACTAAAGAGTAAACAGGGAACAGATGAGGCACTCTGGGTCACCCTGGAGACAGGAAATGACA
The DNA here is from genome assembly GCA_016271365.2 of Neoceratodus forsteri. NCBI lineage: Eukaryota > Metazoa > Chordata > Ceratodontiformes > Ceratodontidae > Neoceratodus > Neoceratodus forsteri. The sequence goes on along the minus strand of CM057450.1, from coordinate 1,775,391,785 downwards.
CCACAATCTGCATGGAGTTGTATACAGACCCCCATCTCAGGGGGAGGGAATGGACAAGAAAATGATAGAGGGCATCCTTAGAATGGCAGAAAAAGGGGCAATATTGTTGATGGGGGACCTGAATATGCCAGATGTTAACTGGAGCACCTTTGCTGCAGGCACATCCAAGAGCAGGGTCATTCTTGGTGCCCTACAAGGGGCATGCCTTGGACAGCTAGTATTGGAACCTACTCGGGAGGGAGCAGTCTTAGACCTGGTACTCTCAAATGGGGACGGAGAAAGAATCTCAAATTTAGAAGTGGGTAACCATCTGGGAACTAGTGACCATCAAACAGTATGGTTCACAATAAACACAACAGTAGAGTTAAGCCATACAAAGGCAAGAGTATTGGACTTTAGGAAGGCTGACTTTGGGAAAATGAGAGAGTGCCTCAGAAAAACACTAGCCAACAGGCAAGAAGGAGGGTGGAGGAACAATGGGGAGTAATCAAAACAGCCATCACTGAGGCAACAAGCTTTTGTGTGAAGCAAATCAACAAAACACAATGAAAGAAAAAAAAAAACGCTATGGTTCTCGAAAGAGGTGTCAGGGAAGGTTAAGGAGAAAAGGATAGCATTCAGGAAATATAATAAAACACAGAAGGAGCAGGACAGAGAACTTTATCAGTGAAAGCAGAAAGAGACAGGGAAGGCAGTCAGAATAGCAAAGGCCCAAACCAAGGAAAGGATAGACAACTCTGTTAAGAAGGGGGATATACCTTTTATAGTTACATTAGGGAGTGAAGAAAGACCAAAGGAGGGATACTGAGGCTTAATAAAGGGGATGGAATGTAGACAAAAGGTGACAGTGAAAAAGCAGGGATACTGAACGGATATTTCTGCTCAGTGTTCACAAAGGAAGAGGAGGGGGAGGTATCTAAACCAAACAAGAGAAAGACTCTGGAGATGGGGGGTTGATACCAGTTTATTTACAAAATAAAGGGTTCTGAAAGAACTAGTAAAATTGAAGGTGGACAAAGCAATGGGGCCTGATGGGATTCACTCAAGAATTCTAAAAGAACTAAGGTTAGAACTAGTGTCACCACTGACTACTCTCTTTAACAAATCATGGGAGGATGGGGTGGCACCTGAGGACTGGAGAAGGGCGGATGTGATTCCTCTTCACAAAAGTGGGAGCAGGACAGAGGCAGGAAACTACAGGCCTGTTAGTTTGACCTCAGTGGTAGGGAAAATGATGGAATCACTTCTGAAGGAAAGAATTGTTGAGCACCGAGAGGCGAGTGGGGCAGCATGGATTCACAGCGGGAAGGTCATGTCAGACGAATCTAATAGACTTTTTGACTGGGTGACCAAAGTAGTAGACTAGGGAGGGGCTGTGGACATGGTCTACCTAGATTTTAACAAGGCATTTGATATAGTCCGACACAAAAGATTAATAAACAAGTTAGCCAGCCTTGGAGGGGGTCCCAATGTGGTGGCCTAAATAAAAAATTGGCTGGACAACAGGATGCAAAGGGTAGTAGTAAACGGAGTCCACAGTGAAGAAAGAACTAGTGGGGTACCACAGGGTTCAGTACTAGACCCAGTCCTTTTTAATATCTTTATAAGTGACATTGCAGAGGAACTGAAAGGAAAAGTATGTCTCTTTGCAGACGACACAAAGATCTGCAACAGGGTTGGTACACATATCTGAGTGGAAAGGATGAGAAGGAACTTGGCAAGGTTGGAGGAATGGTCAAATGTATGGCAGCTTAGATTCAATGCAAAGAAATGCAAGGTAATGCACCTGGGAAACAAAAACCCAGGGGAAGAGTACACAATGGGGGCGTGAGATACTGACAACAATAAAAATGGAAAGGGACCTGGGGGTAGTCATATCAGATGACCTAAAGGTGGGCAAGCAATGTGAGAAGGCAGTAAGGAAGGCTGGGGGGATACTGGGATGCACAGAGAGAGGCATCCAGTAGAAAACAGGAAGTTGTTATCCCTCTGTGCAGACAGTTGGTGAGACGCCATCTGGAGTACTGTGTGCAGTTCTGGAGACCCCATCTCAGCAAAGACATAGACAGAGTGGAGGCTGTCCAGAGGAAGGCAACCAAATGGTGCAGGGTCTGCACCAGAAGACATACAAACAGAACTAAAGGAGCTTAATATGTATACCCTTGAGGAAAGAAGGGAGAGGAGGGACATGATAGAAATGTTCAAGTACCTCAAGGGAATCAACAAAGTCCAAGAGGATAGTATCTTTCAGAAAAAGAGATGTGCATGAACAAGGGGCACAATTTGAAGATGGGGGGGTGGCTCAGAGGTAATGTGAGGAAGTATTTTTTTCATGGAGAGGGTTGTGGATGCATGGAACAGCCTTCCTGAGGAGGTCATGGAGTCAAGAACAGTGGGGGAATTCAAGAATGCATGGGACAGACATAAGGCAGTCCTAGTGGGAGCTAGGAGGAAGTAGGATGTTGGTTAACTAGGATCTGCAGCTTATCTGTTAGGTAGGAAATGGGCAGAGTAGGTGGGCCAAGCAGTCCTTATCTGGCGTCAGATTCTATGTTTCTATAGAGGAAGCCAAGACAGTGACAGCATTCAAACTGGGGTGTGATAGAGTAAAGGCATGATCAATAATAGGGACAGCAGTTGGGAATACAATTCAGATGGGAGTTGCAGGCCCAGTGGCACCAAGGGTTGAGATCCTGGATGCCACACCTCTCACCACGCTGGTGACCTGGGCTTGGGAACAGACTTGGGTCATCGGGGGTTGGCAGGGCAGGGGAGGAGTGAGTGTCCACAGGCTGCTGTCCTCTCCTGGAAGGGGAGAGGTAATGTCAGCCACTGTAGGAGTGACCCCCTAGCGGTGGCTGGAGGTCCAAGGCAGTGGAGACAGCATAAGGGGTATGGGAGATGTGGTGGATGTCCTGTGGGTGGATGCGGGAGCATGCCCATCTTGCTCTGGATGCCACTGCATGTCTGATTTCCCGGGCAACCAAGAAAAGGGAAAATAGCTGGCACCTGGGTAGGCAGAGGCCTGCTCTCCACTCCCAGCCACATTCAACGCCGGACTCACCTGGGCACATCTCCTACCTTCCAACCTCTGGACTGTAGCTCTGACCCTATAGATAGAGTGCCAGTGGAGATGGCGACCCTTACCCGGGGGGGCTCAGATCCGGGGAGGCTTGTAGCCTGGAGGAGATGGAGGAGATTTCAGAGATAGTGCACCGGAGGGCCTCAGGCAGAGTGGGATACTACGGTGAGTGAGCAGAGCTGGAGAGAAGACCTAAGGGACCAGTATGGGAGATAAAAAATAATACAAAAAAAAAATCAGATGTGAATTTAGGTTCTGTGATCAGAAAAGTTCTCAGGAACACTTGGGCAGACTAGATGGACCTTGGTCTCCTTCTGTTGTTACGTTTCTTCAGACAGTTGCTTATCTAGTTGGATAAACTTTCCCCCATTACCAGGTTCCTCAGCTTCATCACATGCTTCCTGTGTTGCACTGAGTTGTAGGCCTTGCTGAAGTCTATGTAGAGGAGATCCACTGCCTGGCCCTTGTCCACTGCCTGTGACACTTAGTTGAAAATGTCAGAGAATCATGAGTCCCCTTAACAAAACTGTGCTGCTTTTTATCATGTAGATTGTTAGCTTTAGGGAGTTCCACTGTCTGTTCTGTGCTGACAGACTCAAGCATCTTCCTCACAATAAGAAAATGTGTGGTGGTATAAATAGAAACATAGAAGTGTAACTGGCTTGTAGTTCCTGGGGTCCCCTTAGTTTATCTGTTGTTAAGATGGACTACATCTGCCACTCTCCATTCTTCTGGGACCATCCATCACTAGAGAGCAGTTAATCAGATTTGCCACTGGCTCTGGCAATGCCCTCCAATACTCTCAGTATTCTGGGGTGAAGCTCATCCAGTCTTGGTGCCTTGTTTAGATTCAACCCCCTTAGCCCTCGGAGTACCCTATCCTCTATAATTTGCTTATTTCCAACGTTTGCTTGTCCTTCTCCCTTGGCTTTGTTGAGCACCCTGGAAAAGCGCACCCATTCATCCACTGTGAATACTGAGTAAAAATATTCATCCAGTAGGTTTGTCTTCCCCTCATCCTCAGCCACCCATACTTCTCCTTTCTTTAGCTTTTCTATGCACTCTTTAGTCTTTAATTTCTCCCTAATATATCTAAGGAAAGTGTTATCATTCTCCTTCACCCCATCTGCTACCCTGAGCTCTGCTTCAGCTTTGGTCTTTTTTACCACTGCTCCTGCTACCCTTAGCCTCCTCTGGTATATCTAGAAACATAGACAATGATGGCAGAAAATGACCAATGGTTCACCCAGTCTGTCCACAACACTATCATACCCCTAAATCTTTCGTTAATACTGAGTTTTTACCTACACTATTTACCTCCTTGCTCCCTGTCCCACCACTACAGCCCATGAGTAACTACTAAGTCCTTAACTCTGTCTCAACCATGCTTGAAATCAGTAATGATTTTGGCACTCACCACCGCCACTGGCAGACTGTTCCGCGGCTTAACCACTCCCTCTGTAAAATAAGACTCTTTCATGTCCCTCTTGAACCCCTCTGCCAGCTTCCACTTGTGTCCTTTTGTTCTAGATTGGCTACTTCTGTTGTATTGTTCCACGCAGTTCATTTTGTTCATTCCTTTCAGGCACTTGAAGGTGTGTATCGTATCACCCATCTCTTGTCTGACCTCGAGAAAGTACATATTTAGTGTCCTAAGCTGATCCTCATAGGATCTGCCCTGCTGGCCTTGAATCATTTTGGTTACCCCCCCCCCCCCGCACCATCTCCAGCTTGTCCTTGTCTTTGCTTAGGTGAGGACTCCAGAACTGGGCACAGCACAGCACTCCATGTGTGGCCTCACCGGTGATCTGTAGAGAGGCAGTAATACTCCTGCTGTCAAAAGACCTCCTGTTATGACCCACCATCTTGGCTTTCTTACTGTAGGACTTGTTACAAACATAAACAGGACGTTGCAGCATAATGAAATTGCGAAATACTAGTGCTCCAGGTGTCGAGTAGCAATGCTGTGTGTTTAAAATTGTATTAAGTGTTGTTCTTACCTTGAAAAAAATACTTTTATTCCATATTGAACCGTGCAGCTCCTGCACTGCGCTCAGTTAATGAATCGATGCAGTCACATGACGCAATGACGTAATAGGAGTGACTGGAGTGCAATTTGAGCGCCAGTACTGTACAACAAAATGGGCGAGGTTGAATCAGATTTGTAACTGTCATTTGAGTGTAATGTCTACATTCAACCTTATTTGTATTAGCCTGATGCAGATGAACCAGAAGATGTTGCTGGGGCCATTGGAAGTGATTCATCTGATGAAGAAATTGAAGTTTTAATGGGCCACCTCACAGTGTGGAATGGTCATCATAACATGGAGGCTGAGGTCTGGTATGTGGGGTTGCTGTTGTTTCTTTTGCTTTTGACAGGACCATGTGAAATTCATAACTTCTGGGCATTCTTGTAGTGTGTATTATTAGTCTTACACCCTCTGTACATTTCTGGATGTTCCATATTCAAAAGCGCAGAGCATTGTGATCTGAAAGTAATAATTCATTCCCGGTGCTGCATATGGTAATGTCTTTTACCACTAGTCCATTGTTCCCAGCTTCAGCTATGTTCAGATGGATTCCATCATCGATTACTGTGGTGATCGTCTGTGTTTTTTGGGGGGGGGGTTGTCTTTTGTTTAGGAATGAAGTGCAGCATCCACCTTCCTTTGTATTCATTCACTGACAATAAGCACATTGAAGAGGAGCGAGATGTGAGAATGTGTTGTACACAGAGGCAAAGTAGTGTGTTGCTGTTTTATCAATTATTCGATCATTACCCCGAAATAGCTGTGCACATGATAACTTATTTACTTAATCTACTGCCTCTCTCAGTTCTACAAAGCTGTCCTACACTGTTTTAAACCTGTTATTGCCCAACTTGGGAAAAGCTGATCTAAACAGAATATCTCTGAGCCTTCTGACTGCCTGTCATAAGCTAACTTTTGCTAGTCTACCTCTGCCTTTCTTAAATGTGTACAATGTTAATTTGAACATTGACTTGCTGCCTGTTGAATAACATTATCTTTCTCCACACTGAGGTTACTGTTCCACAAACTGTTCCTACACTGTTTAAAGTTATATTTGCTATACCTGGGGTAAGCTGAACTCTACTGTAAATCTCTGAACTTGCTGCCCATCTGCCCTAAGTTAACCTGACACTAGAGGTTTATTCTACTAGCCTAACTGTCTCGCACTCTACCCTGACCCCCCTTTCTTCTCCTGCTAAAGGGAAGGAATCTGGTCCATAGACTGCCTTACTGGTGAACCCTCCCCTAAGGTCTCTGCCTCTGCTTCCTACCTTGGGAACCGCAGACTCACTCCCGATCATAACCTAAGCCGTCATGTGGGGTGCTGGACCTATGGTAGCCCTTACCTACATAGCCTTTATCCTGGGAGCCGGCCTGCTCTCCTCATGGGCCCCCAACCCCCTGCCCAGGATGCCCCCTCGGGTCACCCCTATTGTCCCCCAAAGCCCCTGGTGGAGGAGGCCAACCCACTACTCCTCTCTTTATAAGGGATAACCCATAATGAAAACTGCTACAACCTCTTCTATGGTACCTCCCAGGAAGACAGGCGGAGATACTCTTTCTCTCCCTCGAAAATCATTAAGTACTTTTTCAGGCTCAAGCTTGCACTAGGGGGAGATGTTGAGCCTAACCCTGGCCCCCACTCCCCTAACCTTGCTCTCAGTGACCCTGCCAACCATCTCTGGGCTGCAGCCAGGGGCATCCAGCTGGTCCACATGAACATAGGCAGCCTAAGGCACAAAATCCATGACCTTGAGGTGTGGTCAGCATTGTACTAACCTGATGTACTAGCAGTGACGGAGACCTGGCTTAAACCTCACATACTCCCACACGAGGTAGATCTACCTGGCTACAATACCTATAGAAGGGATCGTGTAGGCAAGAGAGGTGGTGGCATCCTCATCTACACCAAGATGAGTCTCAGTGCCTCACAGATAGACCTCCCCCCCTTTATGACGCTGTAAATGAGATCACCCTCATTAAGTTATTACTTGGGGACACCAAACCACTGTACGTTAGGTGCGTTTACGTCCTGCCCCTGACTGCTGCCACTTCCCTCGAATCCCTAATACATGCCACAGCCGAGCATCCACTGGGGGAACTCATCCTCCTCGGAGACTTTAACCAAAATTGGCTTGCCCTTGGGACCTCGACTAATAGAAACCCGGTCCTTGACTCCAACCTGACCCAAATTATAAACCTGCCCACCAGGCTCAATACCAAGTCTGGCAACCCTCCCTACTTGACTGGGCCCTTGTCTCCTGCCCTGACCATATTCTTGCTGCGGGATCATGCCTGACTCCTGGTGACCACTCCCCAATCTTTTGTGCGTGGTCCAACAAGTCCCCTAAACCGGATGCCAGGATTATAGAGGCCAGGAATTACACCAGACTTGTCATTAACAATTTCTGCTCTGACCTTCGTGCCATCAATTGGCACCCCATTCTCACCCTCCCCGCCCTGGCTGAGGCCCTAGAATACTTCACCTCTTTGCTTCTGTCCGTGGCTAATGCTCACACGCCACGCAAGGAGCTCAGGGTACAGAGAAAGTGTCACAAATGGCTAAGTCCAGGCCTTAAATGCAGAGTGTTGCTCCGTGACAAGGCCTGGGGATTGTTCAAATCCACCGGCAGTATCACAGACTGGGAGAAATATAGAGAATTAAGGAACTACTGCAAGAAAGCCTCCAAATATGCCAAAACTAAGTACCTGCATGATCTCCAGACTAGTCACCTCCATGACCCCAAGAAATTCTGGAGCCAAATAAACATGTTACTTAAGGGTGCCTCCCCTGCACAGGATGGTGCTATGCTCATCGGAGACACCTTGACCAACGACCCCTCCATAGTAGCGGAGGCCTTCAATGTCTCCTTCTCCAACCCAGGCGGACTCTCTCCCCATATCCCACCTGGCAATCCCCTCTCTGGTGACACCACCTTGGAAAACGCATGACCCCAGTTTCACCTCAAACTCGCCAAACCTTCCGAAGTACTGTCCCTCCTGCTCAGGATTAACCCTGATTCCTCAACAGTGCATGATCTGCTTGAACCTAGACTGCTGCGGGCTTCTGCTCCTGCCATTGCCCTCCCTGTCACTTGGCTCATCAACAGGTCCTTCCTTGAGGTACGGTCCCAAGCAAATGGAAAGTAGGCGCCATTGTCCTGGTTCACAAAAAAGGACCTAAGGACAGAGTGGGGAACTTCAGGCCCATTTCTATCCTCTGCCCTCTCACGAAAGTTCAGGAGAGACTGGTCCATAACCAGCTCCATGACTACCGGTCCTAGAGCATCACTCATTCCTAGCCGATATTCAACACGGCCTTAGAAAAGGCCACGGCACTGATACGGCCCTCATCCTGCTTACATCTGATGCTCTTGACACCATGAACAAAGGTTCCCTTACTGAAGCCCTATTTATCGACCTATCAAATGCTTTTGCCTTAGTCAACCAAAGCCTGCTGCTCGCCAAGCTTCACCTCCTTGGTCTAGATGGCCTCTCCTACTCCTGGTTTGAGAGCTACCTACTAAACAGTAGTCAAAAAGTCACCTGGAAGGGAACGCAGTCCAGCGTCCATCCAGTGGTCTCAGGGGTACCCTAGGGCTCAATCCTGAGCCCCCTGCTCTTCATTCTCTTTGTCAATGACATAGAGTTGGCTCGTGGGCCAAGCAACCTCATTCTTTATGTTGATGACACTGTTGTCTACTGCAGTGACCCGGTACCCAGTGTCATCACTGCTAAACTCCAATATAGTCTCACTACACTTGAAGCCTGGTTCTCCGCTAATTCTCTACTACTGAATGAGGAGAAAATGAAGGCTGTCTTGTTTGGGTCTAGGTGCCTCGGCCCGGATAGGAGGGACCTTCTCCACCTTAAATTGAACCAGGAGAAGCGGGTCGAAGGATCAAATACCTAGGGATACTTCTTGACCATGAACTGTCCTACAAGCCCCACATTGACTCACTTACCAAGTCCATCCACCAGAGACTCGGACTTCTCTACCGACTGGGAAACTCCCTCACTGACGGGGCTCAGCGTGCAATCTCAAACTGCACACTCCTCCCGTACCTCTTCTACAGGGCTCCCCTACTGCAGTTCTTACGAGAAAGGGAACTCAAAAAACTAATGGTACTTTACCACAGAGTCGCACGCTTTGCCACAAACTCTCCTCCTAGGAGACATCACTGTGAGGTCCTTGCAGACCTCTACTGACCGACCTTATGCCATAAACTGGCCTACTCCACCTTCTGCCTGACTTATAAACTCACCACCGCCAACCCTCCTCCTCACCTCCGTGGGCTGGTAAACCCCAGAGTACAAAGCAGAGAAATTAGGTCTTTGTCCAGCTGGCCCCTAACCATCCCCCGAATACACACAAAGTCGAGTAAGCGCTCTTTCTCTTACGCTGCCCCGTACCTCTGGAACACGCTGCCGGCTAATCTGGTCGAGAGGCCCTCTCTTCAAGGTTTCAAGGCCGGCCTTAAGGTCTACCTGCTGGAACTTAGCCTATGTGGCTGCACTCGCTAGTCCTCCTTTCTCCTACCAGACCAAATGTTTCTCTCATGCCCTGTTGTCAAATGGCTGAACTATGATCTCTACTAACTCTGTATTGTTACAGTTGTTCCACCGGATTTGCCTACCTGTAATTACTGTCTCTCCAGCTGATGCTGTCTCACTTCTACTCCCTGTACTACTGTCTAATGTATGTAATATTGGTGTATGCAACTTAACCCTGGTCGCCCCTAAAAAAGGGACCAGTGGTCTCAGTGGGTTTACCCGGTCATCAAATCTAAATAAATAAAATGAATACTTGCAGAGTGTGTGTGCCATTGGTTGAGGGATGGGGGCTATTGATTGGAGATGTGACTGAGTTCATATGAGATGTACGTCACATTACATAATAAAGTATATTCTCCCTCATGTGTCAGTAGTGCATGCACGTTACACTCCCTGGGCCTGATTCTAGTAGGTCAGCGTAAGTTGCTGTCAAACGTGACTTGCGCCAATTGCAACTGCGACATTGACCCTGCGCCATATTCTAGAAGGGGCAGGGTCTCCGCAGCTAAGTCTTGTGACTTGCGACATCTGGCCAGGTATGCCGAGACAGAGGGCGTACCTGGTGAGCATCATTGCAATCCTGCAACCACAGGTCCTGATGCTCCCCCATTGCCCTAGACTGCCGGCTTACGCCAGTAGAGGCCCCTACCCACTGTCATGGGTCCCAAATCACACCATTGCCTGCATACTGTACAGTATGTACAGTACAGGCATACATCTATCCGTAGTACACCTGGTAATCTAGTGGCCCCCACCCACCCAGCCATGCCAGTCCACCCAGCACCCCCGCTGGTGACTGGTGCAGCTCACCTCTCACCTCCATGGCCCATGCCAGCTGAGTGCTGTGGAGCACTACTGTAAGATGCTCGAAATTAATTTCTGAGTATGTCTTTGCATTGCGCTCACCCTCCAGTCGGGCTGGCCGTGAGGTGAGAGGTGGGCTGCCAGTTGAGTGCTGAGACGGGTGGGGGTGCTGGGTGGACTGGTATGGCTGGATGGGGGCCACTAGACTTCAGGCTGGACATAGTTTATGCGCATTTGCAGTGGCAACTTGGGTCGAGGAGGCAGGTGGGGGTTGACTGCACCACCCTGTGGGGCATCTGCAATGGGATTCGGGGCGGTTGGTGTGGGCAGCCCTGCGGGTGTATATTACATCAGGGGCGAGTTGGTGTGGCAGCCCTGCGGAGCACATTATGGACACTGGGCGGGGGCATGTGGGCAGCCCTGTGGAACATCCACAAGGGTATGCTGAGCATGGGGGGGGGAGGGCAACTGTGACATGACTGCTGGACTGCAGGTCGGTCTACAGAACCCCTTGGGGGCATCTGTAAGTTACACCAGCTAAATGCTGGTGTAACATCCGTTGACAGTTCTTCTCTGGGGGTTCTTGTAGAATCCCGACATTGGGGACTTTGTTGCTGCCCTTCTGGAATGGGGCGCAGCAGCTGCCATAAACCCCCTAGCACCATGTCGCAGGGGGTTTATGGTGCAACTGCTGGTGTAACAGCTGTTCAGTGCAAGTGGCCTGCGCCATGTCGGAGGCTGCATTGTAGAATCGCGTATGTCACAACTGCTGGCATAAGTTGCTACTTGCACCATTCTACTTGGCACAAGTGCTGCTATGCCAGGCGTAACTGTACTAGAATCGGGGCCCCTATCTGTATGTGCCATTTTATGATATTAGCTTTCCCTTCACTGTTCTGTCTCTGTGCATTGTACTTTGTCATGGCACTTATCAAAGGACATTATCTTGCCAGAAAGATAAAGGTACACCCATGTACTGTTTGCTGTCTTCACTGCTTATCTATTCTATCATATGTATCAGGAACAAACGGCAGTGAATAGAGTCCAGATATGACAGATAAGCAGTGAAGCTAGCAAATAGTACATTGTCGTACCCAGAGCTCCAGATAAGATTTTTTTTGATGAGTACTGTACTCCTCATTTTGAAAGTGAAGTGAGTAAAACCAAATTCAGATGTGTACAAATGTCTGGTCAGAGTAGGGTGAGGAGTATATTTTAAAAACAATGTAGTTTTTTTTTTCTAGATAAGAATCGATCAAGTGCCAACTATGCTCCAAATAATGTTGGCAGGTAGGAGTAATGTACTCACCAGATTTCAAATACAGTGAGTAAAACAAAGTTGGGATGCAGATGAGTGCTGTAAATCTGGAAAAAATGCTCCTTTTGAATCCCCAGTTACATTGTGAAGCACTGTTCTTTGGAGTGTGGAGTATTTACAAATGTTGAGTGAGTACTGGTACTCCTTAAAAAATTTCTGAAGTGTGTTTCCCAAAATGAGGTGAGTAAAACAGGTAATTTCTCTTCTTATCTGGAGCCCTGGTTGTACCTGTCTTGCAAGACATTGTCCTCTGATAGGTTGACTGGCAAAGTACAATGCACAGAGACAGAACAGTGAAGGTAAAGCTAATATGAGAAAATGGAACGTACAGATAGGGAGTTTAATGTGCATGCACCACTGACGCATGAAAAACAATAAAGAACTAGGAGGGGGAATTTGATTTATAATGTACTAATTGCTCCTGTTACATAATTCCATTATGAGTTATGGCCCTGTGCTGATACCACAGATGTGTAAAGGTGTTGCCACTGCTAACAAGCACTCGGACTGTTTAAAATCTTTTCCTGATTTGATAACTATGTATTACTTACTGTACGTGCCTTTCATCACATGATGCAGGTTCAAAGGCATACCTATTTGGGTTTGAACCATGCAGAGGACTGTGCGTCATGTTGATCACAACAATGGGTTACCATAGTTCACAGTTCTTGTGAGTATAATACAACTACGTACACTCATTGGGAGAGTATGAGCACAGTCTGGTTGCTAAATGCAGCTATTTTCTCCTCAATCACTCCCCCATCCCCATGATGTCTGACAACTAACATATTAACATACTAAAGTGGCAGCAGAGGAGGTCTAATGGTCTTTATTGCTTGATAGTCAACACCCATACTGGTGGCCGAATTTGCTGCCCCCCTCTTCCTTGGGTTTCACTGTCCCCAGTCCAAGTTGTTCCCCTTGTATTGGACTTAATCAGCTTCACTCTCCACCTATACCTGTCACATCCCCTCTTACACCCCTCCGCAGTCTCTGCCTCTACTAGTCCCCTGGGCAGCGCATTCCAGGGTTCCACCACCCTCTCAGTGAAGTAACACCTCCTCCTGTCCCCCCTGAGTCTCCCCCTCTATCTTCCACCAGTGTCCTCTAGTTGTCCCCCCTCTTTCCTTTGTAGCACCCAGACTGGGCCCCCTTATTAATCCCCTTTTTGTACTTGAAGACCTCTATCATGTTGCCCCACCATGTCCCTCCTGTCCTCCAGGGTGTACATGTTGAGCTCCTCGAGCCTCTCCCTGGTTTTCCTTTCCCTCAGGCCCCTGGCTATGTTGTTTGCCCCCTTTGAACCCTCTCCAGGAGTGCAATGTCCCTTTTTAATTACAGTCTCCAAAACTGCACACAATACTTGAGGTGTTGCCTAACAAAGCAGTTATACAGATGAAGGATCACTTCCGCCCTTCTGGTTGTAATTCCCCTAGCAATGCAGTCCAGCATCCTATTTGCTGTTGCCGCTGCGCTTCTACAGGTCTCAGAGTTGCTCATTCTGACATCTATCACCACCCCCAGGTCCCTGTTTCTATTTGAGACTTGTAGTGTGTCTCTCCTCAGGGTATACCCTTGGCCTGCACTTCTGGCACCCAGGTCAGATCCGTGAATTTCTCTGCATTGAACTTCAGTTTCCACTTTCTCGATCACCTTTCTAGAGCCTCCAGGTCCTCCTGCAGGTCAACTCTCCTCTCCTCTTCTCCTCATCCTTATCCACCACTACACCCAGCCCTAGTATCTATCCATCTGATCATCTGATCATCTGCATCCCCACCCCCATTTCCGTCAACTTAGCCAGCAGGCCATTGTTGGGTACTGAATCAAATGCCTTGCTGAAGTCTAGAAAGAGGACGTCCACCGGCCTACCTAGTTCCAGGGCACTTGTCACCCAGTTGTAGAACTCCGTAAGGTTTTTCTGACACAATCTTCCCTGGATGAAGACATGCTGTCTATCGTCCAGATACCACATTTGTTCCAGTACCCATCCCCTAGCCTTTCTTTGACAATATCTTCCAACACCTTGCTCACCACCGAAGTGAGTTTAACGGGCCTGTAGTTCCCCACCTCCTCTCTTGATCACCCTTTGTGGATAGGCATGATATTGACCACACTCCAGTCTTGGGGTACCCACCCCATCTTCAGAGAGATGTTGAAAAGCTCCACCAGGTGGGGCTGCCAGGACATCTGTCATTTCCCTCAGCACCCTGTGATGTATGTCATCTGGCCTGGTGCTTTCTCTGTCCGAAGGGACATGAGGGCTTCCCTCACTCTCTCTACAAGGATGCCAACCTCCATGTTCTCCCACTTTCCTCTCTGTACTGACAACCCCCTACCTGACTGTGCTGGATAGTCCCTCTTCCCAGACTCATCAGGGCTCCCGATCTGTGAGGCTTGGTATTGCATAACTGTCTCAGTGTCATTGACCAATGGTGTGTCCATCTGTACAACCCTCCATAGTTACTGCTGTGATGTGTAAGCAACTGTATCCATCACTGGATGTGTTGATGCAGATGGTAAAAGTACTGTTTTGGCAAATATTGTTTTTGTCTTATACAGGTGCACATGTGGTAATTGCTCTGTGATGCCTACAGATCTTGATTGTGTGTGCTGTTATGAAATAGATGCAGTAAATGATGTAATTGAAAACGACGAAGTGACATGTATCATAGAAATTGACACATTTCAGGTGAACTGCCTTAACCCCCGAGTAGTTGAAGTATCATTCTATGAGTACCTTGAGCTTGAAGGACCCTACGATCATGGCACTTCCCTTAATGAGTAAGCTTATTTTTTTCACAAATTTTTTTTTTTTGCGGGTGTTGACCAAATTTTCCTATACTGATTGATATAAGTACGTGCACCATGTGCAGGTGTACCACATGTGGTGGAACTTATGTACGGGCACACAACTCCTGCATTACAGACATGCCATTCCTTGTGTTACTCCCAATTGAGTGAGCACTGTAGTGGGACACCACAGATTGACACTGTTGGCAACAGCAACGTTGTTGAGGCATGGTACTGCACCCTTTGTACGCTAGCCTTTTGAACTGCAATGATCACATGTGTGGGGTGGGGTTCATTTATGCCACAGTCTGTCTTACACCCAAGTCAACAATGTGGAGTCCCTTCTGCGATAATGCTGTCTGATCTTTCAAGATGTTGCTGATTGGTTTGACATCCAACCACCATCCCCTTTGTGATGAGATGGATAGCCGTCCTTTTGATGATTGAAGGACGCTTACATTGGACTACTAGGTGCATCCCTGACTCTGTGATTTAGTTGTGTGGAATGTTTACGTAGTATATGTGCCTTTGTGCTGCCACACGCAGACTCATTAATGTAAGCCTTATACTGTGGGTGCCTGTGAATGGCTGGATGGCACAACTTACAATATGTATATCCTGCTATCAAGGTCAGAGTTCAAGTGCCAGACCATCACTGCAGTAAACCGCTGAAATTTTCTTGCCTCCATTTTTTTTTGGTCATGGTTATCGGGACGTGTAAGGCGCAAAACTAAAAATGAAGAAATGCAAACTTCTGTCTACATCTTTCATATGTTGTGTAATGGCCATATATACCAGTACGTGATGTGGTCGATAGCAAGATCTACTCTCTTCTTGTGTGGGTCCGTTCTGCCATCACACACACCATCTCGTAGCATGTTGATTAAACTGGTGTTAGTAACTATTGTTTGATATTCATATTTACATTACATAATGCAGAAAACTAGGAGAGTGATGTTTTTAAATGGTATATTTAAGCAATATAGCAGGAGAGGATGTTGGTGATGCCAGGATTTACCCACGCCTGGTGTGTTTTTTTGTCACAAGGCGCAGTCGACTGAGTCAAATACAACAGGCATGGGTAAATGCTGGCATCACCAACATTCATGAGTGTTGTACTGCAATTATACAATGTCCTGTATACAAATAAATTTTAAAAATGTTTTTTTACTTTACTGGTTTTTATCTGTTTTGTTATTTTTTTCTGTGATATCCTTCACCTGTGTTCAATAATACATTGTTACTAGGGTGATTGTGATTTGTTGCTAGGTAGATATGCCCCCAACCCAACTGAATAATCATTTTTTAATCACCACCATTGGTATTTTTCACAGTAAGCGTTATGTTGCTGTAACGCTGAAAACCTCATAACTATTAAAACTCTTCCAACAGATTACATTGTTATTATTTTTTTAACACCACTGTGTTTATCCTCCTTTCTTGTGGAGCAGACCCAGCGATCACAAATTTATACTCCCTTCACACACAGGCTGGGCAGTAAGCAGGTCCCCCCCCAACCCCCCATGTGTACCTGTAGTGCAGACACCCAGTGCATGCGCATCTCATGTATGGGGGTGCAGGGCGCGGACATCATCCGCCACAATTGCCCCAAAATTTTCTGCCATTTTTGACTCCCCTCAAGGAGCCTGACATGCATTGGCACCAGCACACAACCATGCTAATGCCCGATGTGCTCCTCCCCCTTGCTGTGTGTGCACCAGCACCTAGCCTCTGCTACATGCGAATGCAGCACGATGCAGTTTGCCCATCCACCCCCAGAGAAAGGAGAGCAGTTGTGGGACACTCCATCCTGCCTCTCCCCTGCCACCTCTTGGAGACCTGAGTCCATTGCGGAACCCGTGTTGCCGGGGTGGTGTGCGGTGTGGCGCATTGCAGCATGCCATATCACATGGAATGATCAGTCGCTGGCCCCATTTCCTCCAGATGATTTCGCAGTCTACTCTTGAACATCATCTTCTTTTAACTGGCAGTGATTCAGCACATCTAAAAAGGGGGGGAGGATAATGCCTTCCCATGTGTTCTGGTCTGCCTCAAGAATTTGATTAGAAGATCTACTGTTATGGAAACTTGTTACGTGACTGTACTTTGCATAAATATTGCGGTTAAACAGCAGCTTCCATGTTAGTATGTGGTCCCTAACGTATCATAGAGAATACTGGATGGGCAAATATGCAGAACCAGTGTGCTCTGCCACAGAGGGGTTCTGATTCCCTCTGACTTTGAGAGCAAAGCTCTCTAGAGGTCCATGGGAATCAGAACCCTGAGATGGCAAAACACACTGGTTCTGCAGAGAGTCGCTCTTCCTGTATTTTTATAGCGTATAGTACCGTGTGAAATATGTGTTTTGTGAGTTCTTTTGCTTTCAAAATGAAATGGGCTCATGCAGTCTTTAGAGGTTCTAGAATGCTGTTCTACTACAGTAGGGTAGAATCACATTCCAAGACCTTGGAACTGTGGTAGAACAGCATTTTGAAGGGATGGAATTCTATGCAGAACAACACTCCACTATACACTATATATAGTATACCTGACCTGTCCAGGAGTCGATATCTACAGATTTTACATATAAGTTGTGCTTCATATATTGTGGAGTAGTCAAATAAATATGTTGCTTTTAGTTATGTTTCAATACCTTTAGTCAACATATATTATTTGATTTATATTGCAGGACCTATCAACGTGTTGCTTATCGACGATTCATGAAATGGATCTGGCAAAGTTTGGGTAAATGGAATAGAAAAGTTCTACCCGCTTGTGTCGTGTCATCAATCAGAGCAGCATTCCCCTCCAAAGACTACACAGGCTTCAAGCCTCCACCTACTGAAGTGGATGAGTGAAAAGTGACATTGTAGAGATACGTTGCATATGTTGTTGTGTGCCACGACCTCATGTTCTGTATTAATAATTTTCCAATTTTTATGTATAGAATGGCTGAGATACAGGTTTTTTTATATTGAGATATTAAGTAAGGAGGCAGTATAGTGAAGTGGTTTAAGGCTCTGAGCTGCAAATCTGGAGACCTGGGTTTGAATCCCACAGCCCCCACTTGCATACTGTGTGACACTGAGCAAGTCACTTAACTTCCCTGTGCTCCCAGGTCACACCTGTAAAAAAGCTTTTGGCTTAGTGTACCACTCCTGGTTAAACAAAAAAAAAAAAGTGCACTACAATAACATTATGTAAGGTGTTTAGTTGCAATGGGATACATCACCTTCTGTGAAGTTAATGGAAGTTTTTGATTTAGGGCAGCTACTCACATATTATGGGTGCTGCCCTCAGTGATAGTTATTCTAGCCTGGTTTAAATAACAAATGCTGCACATTACCTTAGCATTTCCACTTTTAATTATGTATTTTCAAACACAGCCTGACCAGTTCTGCAATCCATGTTAATCGTGACATGCCCCCACGCTCAAGCACGTAATTATGTGTGACCAGGGAGAGCATGGGGGCGCGATCCATTGAAATGAATGGGGTCAGATTTCTAATTTATTTTTAAGGTCAATAATGGCCACCTAAAGATTAATGAATGACACCGCTCGACTAACAAAGGTCATGATAGTCCAGTGGTGTCCTTCATTAATCTTTAGGTGGCCATTCTTGATCTTACAAATGAATTAGAAATCCTGCCCCATTCATTTCAATGGGGCATGCCCCCATGCTGTCCATGGTCACATGCAACTACGTGCTTGAGCGCGGGGTTGGGGGGCATGTCACGATTACCAGGGATTGTAGAACCGGTCTGACTGTGTTGGAAAATACAGAATTATGAGTGAAAATGATAAGGTACAGGACAGAATTTCTCATGTAAACCAGTCAGGAATAACTATCGCTGAGGGCAGCTACCACAATATGTGATTAGCTTCCCTCAGATAATTAGGAAAGTAACTTTAACAAAGTTTAAAAAGTTGATGTGCCTGTTATGAATACAAAGTTTAGCTATGGTTTACTGTTCAGCAAAACAGATGCTGACTCAGCACAGTAATGTAAATGCCAGTATGGTTCTGAATCTAGCTGTATCGCGTGTCACCTTATTTTGATGGTGTTGCATTGGCTGATTACAAATTATTAATTATTAAGAAAGTAGTGGTTGGATTTGGTTAGTGTTCACTTGGAAAATAGATAGGTGGGTCAAAAATGTTGGTTCTTGATTAACATTTTGTTGTAATGTATAGTTACAATTACCACCCTTCTGCCTCAACCCTGGTCCACCCCACCCCCAACAGAGTTGATGACATTCCTCAGCCTCACCCTCTTCTTGTACCTGCCCCAGCCTCTCTTAAACCATTCCACTGTAGATACATTCACCATCTACTGGCGCAGTACATTACATGGTTCCACCACACTATCAGTAAAGTGTCACCTACTTATCTCCCCCTGAGTATCCCACCCTCCAGCTTCCAACTGTGCCCCCTGGTGGCCCCTTCCACCGTCCTCTGAAAGACACAATTTAGGCTTAACTCATTTAACCATGTTAGATACTTGAAGATGTCAAGCATAGTCCCCCCTGCCTCTCCTCTCCTTCACTGAGAACAGTCCGAGCTCCTCTAGTCTCTCCTCACATGATCTATCCCGTAGACCCCGTATAATCCTGGTTGCCATCCTCTAACCCTACTCCAGGAGTGCAATGTCTGACTAAGTACGGATACCAAAACTACACACAGTATTCATGGTGTGGTCTAACCCTGTAATTATACATCGGCATAATCACCTCTACACTTATTTAGGTACTCACCCTGGTAATGCAACCCAGCATCTTTGTCTGCCTTGGCCGCTGCCATCCTACATTGCTCATATTTATTCATTTGTGTATCCACCACCACCCACACACCCTTTTTCCCACTTGAAGCCTGCAGTGTGTCCCATCCTATGGTGTACACTTGGCTTGTTTTCCTATGCCCCAGGTGCAGCACAGGGGTGTAGCCAGGCATTTCAGATTTGTACACCAACGTGCCACACTGCTACCCCTCCCCTCACTGTTTTCCATGCCTACCCTCCCCCATGACTCAAGTCCAAGGTTCCTGGCTCCAGTCAGATGATTCCCACACTAGACCTGCTGTCTGTCTGCACTACTAGTGTGGTGCTTGCTGCCTGCTGGTAAATCCCAATGACTGCACCATGAGTCCAAGACCACAGCAGAAATTTCTTCTCTTTCCCCTGCAGGTAGGCATATTTGCTCCACTTGCCACTCCACATGAAGTCTTCATTCTTTTAGCTGGCTCTGAGTCTTTTATTCCGTCTGATGCTCCTCAGCTCTTCTACTGCTTCTCTCGCTTCCAGTACAATTGAACTAATAGTATGGCTTCTAACTTTGATGGGGTATTTAAACTCACCTCCCAAGACTTACCATGCCCCCTACCAGATGCCACAGCTAGTCACTGTGCAGGTGGACCATGCGGACCTAATTGAGACCTTCAGTTTCAATGTCCATGGTCCACTCTGCTACCCCCCCCCAAAACAAAGCTGAAAGAGAAAAGAAAAAGCCTGCGAAGCCAAACAAAGAAATTTAAATGTGATGGACTAGCGGGCAGAGCAATGCTGGCCAGCTTGTTTGCTACCCCCTGCTACTAAACTTGGTACGCCAATGCTTACTTGGAGTATCAGTAACTACACCCTTGGTGCAGCACCTTGCAGTTCTCGTAGTTAAATTTCAGTTTACATGTGTGTGACCATCTCTTCCATCCTCTCCAGCTGATCCAGAAAGAGGGCATACACTAGCCATTTACTTACTTATTTAGCAGTTGAGTGTGACAGATGTCTGGAAATGGTTTGTGTGTATGTACCACAAAGTGTGCTGTTATTTCATGGATCATAAACAGTAAATGTACCACCTATAAAAATGAAAGTGTTACCAAACTTGAAAAGTTACACAGCTTATGTTGCTATGTTGCTAAACTTGCACAGTTTTAGTGTAACCCCTAGATGGCGCTATCCCAAGGGCTACTACCCCTGCCTGATTTGCCACTAACAGGTTAAGGGGCCTGGATCCAATGGCGGGTGCCTCCACCCAGAGGTCAGGGTTTGCAATAGTTAAACTTACTTGGTCACAGCCCTCTGGGACACTGCAACCCCCCTTTCTTCCCACTAGTGGCCCACACAATATATCAGAATTACCTTCACAGTATATACTTACCCCCAGGGCTGGTTCAGGCACTGGGACCTCCTGTAAAATAAGATACAGTGCAACAATCACAGTACAATACTTTAACATAGACAAATACCTCAGGCAGTATAACTTTGCTGAAACAAGCAGCTCGGATTTATTTAGGGGGAATATAACAAGGACAGGGGGAAATCAGGTTAATTAGCTTATCACTTTACTCATCTACATATGGCTCTCAGCACAGGCCTATCCTTACCAGTTACTGTCCCTGGGTACCCAAGCCCTAGTGGCTAGTCCAAACCAGTGGAGCTGGTAGGGCCCTTTCCCAGAGAAAGAAAATTAGTTTAAACAGTCAGCAGTACAGTGATTCCATTTGGATTCAATGTGGCAATTCAACAGGAGCGAACCCTGAATTAGTACTCACGACCTCCAAAAAAGATAGGGTCCTTCAATGTCAGCAGGGCTACTCTTGAGCTCCACGAGACTCTCACACATTTATATGGCAAACTGCAACAGGCAAAAGTCCTTTAATGGCAGCAGGATTCACTTGAGCTAACCAAGCGTCCTCACACATTTATATGGTGAACAGTAACAGGCAAAGTCCTTTAATAGCAGCAGGATTCACTTGAGGTACACAAGCCTCTTCACACATTTATATGGTAAAACAGAAAGTACTATACCAGGCAGGCTGCTTCTCTATCCCGATCGCAATTACTGCACAATACCCGGGAGAACACACAGCAGATTCAGTTCCTGACAGACCAAGTGCAATTCAGCAATTTCTCCAGTCTTCTACAGGGTGAGCCTGGTTTCTACTCTTCAGATATCCTTTGATTCTCTTCACAGGACGGATTCAGTCCTAACAAGCAGTTACACAAGCTGCAGACCGGAACTCTGGGCTTTACACACGTTTCCCGACTAAAACTGCACACTGAAAAAGCACAGGGCTCCTTCCTTCTTCACTGCCAGAGCTCAACTGAAACTCCAACAGACAAAACCGGGCACTTCCTTTGAGTTCCTCCCAGTTCTTGACTGGATTGGCTGTCACCACAATAGACTGCCCTGTTGGTCCAAAAAGGCCAAGTCTAAACTACATCTCCCAGAGTCACTGCCCATACAATCCTCTTGTGGCTGGCTCAGATTATGAGTCCAAGTTCTGATTCGTCAAGGCACCATTTTAGAGCTAGCTTACCCCACACTGATTGGTCCAGTTCAGCAGTTCAAAACCAGAATGGGGAACTAGGCAGACACAGTTCTGACTGCAAAGAAAGCAGGTTAGACAAACTGTAATTTCATTATTACTCTAAATGATTTCTGGCAAACAGTTACATCTTTCAGATTGGTTCCCTTTGCACTCCTAGTGACTGCAAAAATGGAGTGAATTGGCAGCAGCTCGAGTGGTACTCAATCAAAGAAACACACAGTCCCCCATACAAACTAATTATGTCTGCAAGCAGACAGCTCTTAAAGAGACAGTACCAGAGGTTCTAAAAACACTCACTGATAAATGGCTTAAACGCCAAACACCATTCAGGCTTGGAGCATTCAAGCAAGCTCCTGGAAGTCTTTTGGGAACCCCCATTTGCAGGGGGGTTACACCCTTCCTGGCCTGGGAAAGCTTGACGTCCGCGTCAAGCAAGTACCCCCATAAGTTTCAACTGCAACCATATACATTTGCATTAGGCTCGCACATGTAATCATCAGTCAATATATCATTTTACCAAGAACACATTTCTGAAACATTGCAGTACGTCACTCTTTACACAGTATTACATACACATTGTACCATAACTCAAGTTATTACCTCTTGTACATGAAACCTGAGAGGGGCCCTTCCCTATCAGTTACCTTGGGGCTGGATGGGGCAAGGGCACCATACTTAGAGGGCAACACAAGTAACTTGGAGTTAGCACTGATGCTCAGTTTGGGCAATGAGCTCGGGGACACATACACTCCTTTATGGACAACACTGAGAGGCAGATCCACTGGCCGGCACAGGGAATCATAACTGAGGTGCACCACAGGCTTTACAGCTCGACCAGTCTTTCTAGGGGGAACTGTTACAGTCTCTGCACTCTGAGCCTCATTTTCAGCATTGCCCTCACTTGTCAGGGGAGTCTCCATGGGGGTAGAGAGGCTAGAACTTGGGGCACTTTCAGCTCCAGGAGTTACAGTTTCTGAGTCCACAACATTTGGCTCACATGGAGAGCTTTCGGACACTGGCAGTGGACTGTCAGGCACTCAAATATCTTCTTGTTCTGGTGTATCACCAGTCTGACCCAATCCATCATTTTCCTCCCTGAAAGCTGAAACAGTTCAACCATGCACAATGATTCCATTTCATCTGATCTGATGCTTTGCACTTCACTTTCTGGGAGCATTGGCTCCAGGGACGAAGCTGGGGGCTTGGACAGTCCAGAAGGCCCAGCTTCATCTCCAGTATTGACTAGGGGATTACCCCGAAACAATTGACTCAGTTCGTAAGAAGGATAGTATTCAAAGTCACTCTCACTTTCTTCCGATATGGACTGACAGTCATGCTCAACTGGGACTTGTGGAGGGGAACACTTTAACTTTGCTTCTGTAGGTGCAGACTTTCTTGATCTTTTCTTAGCAGCAGCTCTAGTCACTGGTCCAGAGGGGGCATCTTCTAGGGGCTCAGACTCAATTAAGATTTGTCCAATGGGCAGTAAATGATTTCTATGCATTGTTTTTACATCTTTTGAATTATTCTCAGGCCTTACTTTGTACACTGGCAGATCATCTAGTTTGCCCACTACAATGTGAGGGAGATGGTGCCATCTGTCAGCAATCTTGTGCTTGCCATGCAGTCCCAGATTTCTTAGCAATACCCGATCTCCTCCTGGAGTTCCTGTGCTTTCACCTTTTATCATACCTTTCTTTGTTGGCCAGATTTCTTTTGGCAGCCATGGTTTGAGCCAGTTGGTACGCATGAGTTAGCTGGGCCTTTAACTTTGCACATACTGTAAATAGTTGTCAGCTTGAACCCCATCAGGAGAGACCCCAAACACACATCTACCGGTAGTCGAGCTTCTCTTCCAAACATCAGGCGGTAGGGAGAACCCAGTGGCATCACTTTTGGTGCAGTTATAAGCATGTACCAGGGTGCTAATTTGTTGGCTCCATCTAGTCTTGTCCTTTGGGTGCAGGGTGCCTGCATATCTAGCAAAGTGCGGTTGAAACGTTCAGGCTGTGGGTGCCCCTGGGGTGGTAAGGAGTGGTTCTGGACTTTCTCACTCCCCACAGAGAAAGCATCTCTTTGATCAGACGACTCTCAAAGTCTCTCCCTTGATCAGAATGGATTCTTTGTGGAGCCCAATAGTGAACAAAAAAGTTTTCTACAAGTACCTTGGCTACAGTGGATGCTTTCTGGTCTTTGGTGGGGAAAGCCTGGGCATATCTCGTGAAATGGTCAGTGACCACCAGCACATTACTGATATTTCTTTGATCTGACTCCAAACTCAGAAAATCAATACAGACCAGCTCCATGGGTGCACTGGTGGTTATGTTAACAAGGGGGCAGCCCTCTGGGCAAAGCTTTCCTCTGTAAGCAGCGACTACAAGTTTGAATGTGTTGCTCCACATCAGCCCCATCTTAGGCCAATAGAATCTGGATCTCACCAAGTCAAGTGTTCTGCCTATACCAAGGTGCCCCATGTGGTTGTGCAAGGACCTCAATACTGAGTCTCAAAGGCAGTGGGCAGCACCAGTTGTTGTTTGTCTACTTGTCCCCTCTGTCTACTGTTTCTCTGTATAACAGTTTATTGATCAGTTTCAACTTAGGACCTTCTTTGTATAACAGTGCAGTTCTCAAATCAGTGGAGCGTAATTTGGACACATCTTTTCCTGAATAGAGGGCTTCTAAAGCTGATTTGATCATAGGATCGCGGATTGAGCCGCGAATACTGTCATTGTCCAGCTGAGGCAGTGCACCAATGTCTATTGCAGAAAAGTGGCAATAAGCAGCAGGTATGCAATTTCAGAGGGTCCCAAGCAATCCACCATGCAGTCCACAGGCTCCGTGGACATTTGTTCCTCCCCTGTCAAACTTCTCAAGAGTGCCCGAATGTCAGTTCTGCCAATCGGACCCAATCATTCTGGGGAACAGGCCCGGGAGAGAGCATCAGCATCTATGTGGTTCAGACCTGCTCGGTATTCGAGAGCATAGTCATATGTAGATAATGCAGAAAGCCACCTATGGCCAGTGGCATCCAACTTAGCTGAGGTCTGCACATAGGTCAAAGGATTATTGTCAGTTTTACTAGTATTTTAGCCTCATACAAGTACTCATGGAATTGGTCAACAATAGCCCACTTCAAAGCTAGGAACTCTAACTTATGTACAGGATAGTTCTTTTCGGATGGGGTCAGGCTTCTACTGGCAAAGGCCACTGGTCTCAGGCCATCTCTCGTGCTCTTGGTACAACATAGCCCCCAACCCTTGCAAGCTAGCATCAGTGTGCAGGACGTAAGGTTTTCTTGGATCGGCATAGGCCAGCACTGGAGCATGGGTAAGTTGATATATGATCTCATGAAAAGCAGTCTCACAATCAGGAGTCCAGCGGCCCCAAATACTTCACTGGGATGAAAATACACTCTTTCAGTCTTGAGGACGCTGACTTTGGTATTTTTGTGGGTTGGGGGATACCCTTGAGTAAGGTTAAGTAAAGGCGGATCACTCTTGAATAGTCCTTGATGAAGCACGATAATAACCACAGAATCCCAGGAATCTTTGCAGTTCTTTTTAGATTTTGGGCTGTGGCCAGGTGGTCAAGGCCTCAACTTTACTTGGGTCGGTCTCTATTCCTCGGTGGATACTATGTGTCCCACATACTTTACTGATGTTTGAAAGAATTGACACTTATCAATGGACAGTTTAAGGCCAAAGTCCTCCAGTCGGTCCAATACCTTAAATAATCTGCTCTCATGTTCCTCCAGTGAGCTGCCAAACACAATAACATCATCTAGGTATACCAGGCACTCTAGTAAGTTCATGTCCCCCACTGCACGCTCCATCAATCATTGAAAAGTGGCTGGGGCACCTGAAATCCTTGAGGCATCCTCATGAATTCATAAAGCCAAGCGGACAGATAAAGACTGTCTTCTCATGGTCCTCTGGGGCCATCGGGTTCTGGTAGTACCCACTGCGGAGATCAACACAGAGAACCACTCCCATTTAGGCAGTCCAAGCATCCTGAATCGGGGCATTGTGTACTGATCAGGGATAGTCCGCCCGGTTTAAGATGCGATAATCCACACACATCCTTACTGTCCCATTCTTTTTCCTCACTACCACAATGGGGAAGCATAAGGGCTTCTGGATTCTTGTATTACACCACAGCTAACATCTCTTGCAGATGCCGTCTCACATCATCTATGTCAGCAGGTGCCAGGCATCGAGACCTCTCACGAAATGGTCTTTTGTCATGCAGCGGATATTGTGCTCAGCTCCTTGCATGCATCCTACATCCCATTCCTTTAAAGAAAACACCTGGTCTCTCTGAGCAAGCTTCTCACTGATCCTCACTTTCCATTCAGCTGGCAATGGGAGTCGCCAAAATCAAACAAGTCAGGCGTTACTCTGTCATTCTTCCTTGAACTCTTGCTGCTGGGTAGTACTGCAGTGTCTGCACAATGCACATTAGCCAGGATGCAACCTCTATTTACTCGAATGTCTCTTTCAGACACATTATGAACTTGGACCATTACCCTTCTGGCATAAGCATGGGCTCTAGCGGGCAAAATACTAGGCTTGACCAGCAGTCCCTCTGGCAATTTTCCATCGCCTGGTGCATCCAACATTAATATTTTATTCTTAACATCCTTTCTGATATGGACCTCTCCTGTAAGGTACACTGGGCATTTGGCACCAGGATCAGAGACTCAGGATCCTTCTTTCTTACAATTCCGACCGGTTCCTCTGGTTCTATTTTTCAGCATCTCTCTGTGCCTCATAGGCCTTCTTAATTAAAGCCGGAACTCTTAAGCTCTACTAGTCTTTGACCCTGTTTTTCATAACATAACTGTGCCAGCCTTCGAACATATGAGCATTTGTTCCAATCAACAAAGGGACACCATCATACAGTCCAGTGGGGGACACACTAAGGCTAGGGTCTCTACTTGTTCGGCCACTCCAGCCACAGAGGTGGGGAAAGACAGCCAAGTCGGATGTACCGGAATAGGGGTAGGCCTTCTCTTAACCCCCATACATGCAGTCCTTCTAATGGTTGTAAGTGCGTCTGACAAATGCTTCTGATACCAATCTTGGAACATAATTGTCACTTGGGAGCCACTGTCTAATACAGCTCTTGTAGACACTCCATTCACCTTTACAGTGGTCTCCATGGAGGGACCCACTATTCTGGACCAGTCTGGAGGCGGTAGTGGGGGCCTGGGCAACTGACCTTGCCACAAAAGACGTGAGTTAGCATTTTTGGTGCCCTCACTGGGATCATTTTGTGCACCTCTTAACCACTGATTTGTTCCAAGCTCCCTTGTAGCCTATATGCAACTTTGTCAGTGTCTTTTGGGGACCGGCATTCCCTCTTCATGTGCCCATCCTTCCCGCAATTATAGCAAAACATACTTTCTGGAGTTTGAGCTGGTCGAGGCGCCACACTGGGAGCCAGGGCGGGGGTACTGCTAACTGGAAACCTTGGTGCCATCTCTGTCTGCGGCGTGATAAGCATTTGGAGACATCTCATCAGTTTCTCCACTTCCATGGTCAAGGAATTGAGTTTGGAGCTGTTATCAGCAGGAGATACATGGGTGGGTACCCCCACCCCCATAGCAGATGCAGTCGGATATAGGTCAGGGCCCGTACTTGCAGGCGTGGCCTTCATAAAGGGACTGTTTTTGAATTCCCGGATCTCTCTCAACAGTTCGCCCCATTGTGACATATCTTTTTCCTTGTCAGAGCACTCATTGACTGTCAACCTCTTCACTTGATGGGTCACCCTCAGTCACTCGGGTCGTAGCCACAGCTGTTGGTGCAGGTCCCTCCCGAGGTCGCCTTTTCTCAACTCCTCGAATTTCTCTCATTAACTCATCATAGGAGGGTGGGGATTCCAGTCGATTTGCCAGGTGTAACTGAAGCAACAGCAGTTCTGAGAAGGGGCAGACTTAAGGATTCTGTCCAGTCTGGTTTGGTCAGTTCAATCGCTGGCAAACTACCCTTTCTGAGGCATTCTTGCAACAATTTTTCCAGCCGAGATACATACACAGACAACAACTCCCTTGGTACTGTTGTGCATTTCTTACTCTCCACCATAGGTCCTCATCAGAATCTGGGCTCCCATACATTCTCCAAGGCTTCAAGATAGGCCTGTGCAGTCGCTTCAGGGTTACTGGCCCATTGCTACGGATGGTAGCCAGGGGCAGGACCTCGGAGGCTCTCACTAACTCTTTCACTTTTCGGCTTCACGATTGCCATTCTAGCACTTGGGGGGCAACATAGTCTATCCAGGTCTCCCAGTCATCCTCCCCTTTGGGGGTGGGGAGGGTGCCAGAGAAGATCCTCAACCTTCGGTAAGAGTTGTGACTAATGGCAGGTGCAGAAATAGGAATCTGCATTGGTTCAGCCACCATTACGGGCACTGGAGCCGGAGAGGGTGTTGGGGGAGGAACACCCCCAGGTGGCAAGAATAGTTTCTTCAAGTCCTCCACAGTTTTCCCTTCTCCCAGCAACCATTTAGCAAATTTCTCCTCAAAAGTTTCAGATAGTGGTGGGGGCTCATTCCCCCCCGGGTCTTTACTGTCCTTAGTTATCACTCTCCAAGCAGTGAGGGCTCCCTCTGGGGTAATGGTCTGTGGCACTTTGGAGCTATCTATGGGATCCTTAAACTCTACTAGGGCCAGAAAAGTGTGGGTGAGCAGATTAGCATGCCGACCCACCACCACAGGGTTTTGTAAACCTTCCACCTTGAAAGTACTCCTGTACAATGTCCGTGTATTGATACCCAAGGGATGTCCGGTATAAGCATAGCATTTTGGGGTCGATCTCCTCCCCAGTACACCACTCCACCAGCAGGTGCACAGCCACTTCTGTCGGGGTACCCATTTTTTCTTAACAGTGGTTCGTAAATATGGCCACTAGAGGACACACAATCCCAGCGGTGAGCCTCCAAGATGTAACCCCTAGATGGCGCTATCCCAGGGGCTACTACCTCTGCCTGATTTGCCACTAACAGGTTGAGGGGCCTGGATCCAATGGCGGGTGCCTCCACCCAGAGGTCAGGGTTTGCAATAGTTAAACTTACTTGGTCACAGCCCTCTGGGACACTGCAACCCCCCTTTTCTTCCCACTAGTGGCACACACAATATATCAGAATTACCTTCACAGTATACACTTACCCCCAGGGCTGGTTCAGGCACTGGGACCTCCTGTAAAATAAGATACAGTGCAACAATCACAGTACAATACTTTAACATAGACAAATACCTCAGGCAGTATAACTTTGCTGAAACAAGCAGCTCGGATTTATTTAGGGGGAATATAACAAGGACAGGGGGAAATCAGGTTAATTAGCTTATCACTTTACTCATCTACCTATGGCTCTGTGCACAGGCCTATCCCTACCAGTTACTGTCCCTGGGTACCCAAGCCCTAGTGGCTAGTCCAAACTGTGGCAGCTGGTAGGGGCCCTTTCCCACAGAGAAAAGAAAAATTAGTTTAAACAGTCAGCAGTACAGTGATTCCATTTGGATTCAATGTGGCAATTCAACAGGGAGCGACCCTGAATTAGTACTCACGACCTCCAAACAAGATAGGGTCCTTCAATGTCAGCAGGGCTACTCTTGAGCTCCACGAGACTCCTCACACATTTATATGGCAAACTGCAACAGGCAAAAGTCCTTTAATGGCAGCAGGATTCACTTGAGCTAACCAGCGTCCTCACACATTTATATGGTGAACAGTAACAGGCAAAAGTCCTTTAATGGCAGCAGGATTCACTTGAGGTACACAAGCCTCTTCACACATTTATATGGTAAAACAGAAAGTACTATACCAGGCGGGCTGCTTCTCTATCCCGATCGCAATTACTGCACAATACCCGGGAGAACACACAGCAGATTCAGTTCCTGACAGACCGAGTGCAATTCAGCAATTTCTCCAGTCTTCTACAGGGTGAGCCTGGTTTCTACTCTTCAGATATCCTTTGATTCTCTTCACAGGATGGATTCAGTCCTAACAAGCAGTTACACAAGCTGCAGACCGAACTCTGGGCTTTACACGTTTCCGACTAAAACTGCACACTGAAAAGCACAGGGCTCCTTCCTTCTTCACTGCCAGAGCTCAACTGAAACTCCAACAGACAAACCGGGCACTTCCTTTGAGTTCCTCCCAGTTCTTGACTGGATTGGCTGTCACTCACAATAGACTGCTCCTGTTGGTCCAAAAGGCCAAGTCTAAACTACATCTCCCAGAGTCACTGCCTATACAATCCTCTTGTGGCTGGCTCAGATTATGAGTCCAAGTTCTGATTCGTCCAAGGCACCATTTTAGAGCTAGCTTACCCCACACTGATTGGTCCAGTTCAGCAGTTCAAAACCAGAATGGGGAACTAGGCAGACACAGTTCTGACTGCAAAGAAAGCAGGTTAGACAAACTGTAATTTCATTATTACTCTAAATGATTTCTGGCAAACAGTTACATCTTTCAGATAGGTTCCCTTTGCACTCCTAGTGACTGCAAAAATGGAGTGAATTGGCAGCAGCTCGAGTGGTACTCAATCAAAGAAACACACAGTCCCCCATACAAACTAATTATGTCTGCAAGCAGACAGTTCTTAAAGAGAAAGTACCAGAGGTTCTAAAAACACTCACTGATAAATGGCTTAAACGCAAACACCATTCAGGCTTGGAGCATTCAAGCAAGCTCCTGGAAGTCTTTTGGGAACCCCCTTTTGCAGGGGGGTTACATTAGTATCATTGTAATGCTACTTTGCTTTATGACACATAACTCAGTTAAAACAGCTGCATAACATGTTCTTTTCAGTGTCATGTCACTTTTAACTTGGCAGTTTCTTTCAGTTATGAATTAATAAAGTTAATTATGTTTTAACCTTTATTGTCTTTACTAACAGAAAATTGCGATTTCATTCAGCTCAGAAACAACATTTAAAGGCAAACAGACAATGTGAAACTGACAGTATGAAACTGAGCCACAGTGTGGCATGAACATAATTAATCTACTGTACCTTATTCTATTGCCACTCAGTAAGGTAAGATAAGGCCGAATTACATATCTCTGGGGGAGGTGGTGGTTTACTTTTAAGTGGGAGAGGATATTACTGACAAGTAGTAAATTACACCACCGGAAGTTGCACCATCAACGCAACCATTTTGTGATGGGTGGTGAGAGTGTGTATGGTACTTGAGGGGTTGGGGCAGTGACATTGGACGAGGGTAGAGGGCTAGATGACATTCACCTGGAGGGCACTGATACAGTTGACAACAAACGTTTCATTGCCACTGTAAGACCTGTTCAACTACTCAGTGGACTGTCTGTATGTGAATCGGTGCTGAGAAATGATACACGAGGTACCGATTGTCCACACATACATACCATTAAACTGCATACCCATAACCCTCACAACAATGTTAGGACAACTCATGAAGACAATAATGAAGAAGTGCTGGTGTCAGTACTTAACACAACATGGTTGCATAACAGTGGGCAGCATGTGTCAGGTGTAGCAGTCTCAACAATTGGTTGGATAACTATGATTTGGGTAACTAGACAGTTGGACAATAGACATTCAGTGGATGTATTTATCTGTAAACCCCCATAAGACTGCAGAATGAGGGAGTTAAATATGCACTGGCTGGTGTAGAGGAAATACATAGGGGAAACTGACTGAATCCTTCAAGAACAGTAAAGGAATATAAAATACAGGAATGGATGGATATACATGTTTTATGGAAGCAGTGATGACTGGGCAGAAAGCATTGGCTGAGGAAGTGGTAACATGCACAATATTGTACTTTTTGAGTACTGGGTGAGACAGGGTAGGGTGAGGGTATGGGCACTGCAGGCATGGCAACTGCAGTATAAAATTGCTAGATGCACACTCCAGCATACTGGATAGGCACATGCTGTGGCCAAATGTACAGTAAATATAGGATGTACAATGGTGTGCTCTCAGATAAATGATTTCTCTACACAAGTGCTGTTTGACCTCTGGTAACCTCACGAGTGGCATAAGCCATGAGTGAGATGTCCAAGGTCAAACAGCACAAGTGTACAAAAAATCATTTATCTGATAACAGACCATTGTATATTTCATTTATGCAAGAGGGATGTTTTCTGTCAGTGAAAGTACATTAACTTTGATGGTTTATCTTTTTTTGCATATGTCAAAAAGTGAACAAAACATTGCATTTTCTGCTCTTTTTTGCTAATTATAAAAAAAATCTATAAGGTATCTATAAATGAAATATTACTCATTATGTAAATAATTTTGCGGTGCACAACTCTAATGCTCACAGCACTATGCTATATTTTTTTGTTTTAAAGTTATTTGCATTTGAATATAGTTAGTACTGGTACTGGGGATGAATATTCTGAATGAGTTCCAGAGTGATTGTGACATATATATCAAGGGACAGGTATTCAAAGGTATTGCACCTGGAGCAACCGAGTTGTGCTGGCATAAGCCCGCAATGTGCCCTGGTGTGATATTCAAAAGGGTGACTTGCACAGTGCAAGTTCTGATGCGTCGGGCCCCATTGGTAATGTATGTGGCACATCTGAAAGGGGCATGCCCATGCGTATGCGGCACATCCTGATATTCAGGCCGGGATGTGTGGTGCATCTGCTGGCACAACCCCTACATGTGCTGCATACATTGCCAATGCTCAATACAGCAACTGCCAGCTGTTAGTGGCCATCTGCCCATGCAGAACACTGTCCACAAGCACCCATATGGTCCCTGGTAGCTCAGTGGTACACCCCTCCCTTCTGTTAGCCCAATCACAGGTATTATGTCAGAAGAAAATGCACTGGTATTCTACTAGTAACCCCCTCCCTCCCGTTAGCCTGATCATGGGTATTATATACAAAGATCATGCCCTGGTAGTCTAGTGGTCCCCCCACCCCACCCGATGCAGTGCTCACCCAAAAAGTCTATCATTCCTCGTCCCTGTTGGCACCTCCCACCCAGACAGGACCCCAACCCACCCATTCTACCCCCTCCATCTGCAGGCAGTTAGAACCTACCCGCATACCGCCCAACTGCCCGCCGAGTAACAGCTTATAGTATGAGCTGTAAGGCCATTGGTCCACACTGTGGACCAATGGGCTGGCAGGGCATACTGTACTAGACAGTCAAAAATATGTGAATGAAGTTCTAGCTGCCCGCAGATGGGGGGGAGCAGGGTGGGCAGGGTCTGTCCAGCTAGGGGGGTGGGGGCCACCAGAGTACCAGGAAGGGTAATGATATACTTTTAAGGCGTTGCTGCATCGGGTGAGAACAACTTCTGTTTCGAAGATTGTTGTGTTTTATCATACCACTGGCTTCGGGGTGGGGGGTGCCCCAGGACCCACTCAGTCCACACATCATTCTGTGCAGGACGCCAGGCACATTCCGCTGGGTTGCCCTATGCAGCTCATGCAAATGTGGCCATAATGACATGCAAATGGCCCCATTTATGCCTTGCATATATTATGGCCCCATTTGCATGGCCATGTGTGAATATCTCCCAAGCACAACTACAGTTGTGCTGGAGTATTCCCAGTCCTCCCTGTCTGGGGAATGTGCCAGCACACTGTATATGCACCATGCACATTCTGGGCTATGCTTAACAATGATGCACCATGGCACATCAGCTTTGAATATATCCCTGTCCTGGCCCCAGTGAATCTCGGTTGCACTGTGCCTCCATTTGCGCCATTGCCTGGCGCAATCTCAATATCTGGCCACATATGTATTAATATGTGATAATGCATCTACTATGTGTATAAATGTAAAATTTCACATTTATCACACAGTAGCTCACATTTATTACGTAGGATTTATGTCCACACCTATTGTATAAATGAAGATTACTACCAAATACAGAACTCTTCACATAGCTGGAGGCGCTCAAGTGTTACATACTTCACAATACAAGTTTAGTAACAATATTGTTTGACTGTTACCAACAACGTACATTTCTTATAGATAACATAGAATCACAGTGAACAACTTGGTGTAATCTTTAACTTGACTAGTACACTGTACATAAAGACACTATATAATACTGGTATGCACAGCAATGTTATTGTTGTCCTTGACAACAAAGTATGGGAAACAGAACAATGTTCAGTTGTCCTGAAATTCCTAAGTCAGCAATTGTAGCACTGTGTTGATGTCACAACTACAGAATATAGAGAATACTGGATGGGCAACTATGCACAACCAGTGTGATCTGCCACAGAGGGTTCTGATTCCCTCTGACCTCGAGAGCAAAGCTGTCGAGAGGTCCATGAGAATCAGAATCCCAAGGTGGCAAAACACACTGGTTGTGCATAGAGTTGCTCATCCTGTATTTTTTATAGTGTATAGTACTCTGTGAAATATGTGTTTGTGAGTTATTTTGCTTTTAAAATGAAACTGATTCATGCAGTCTCTAGAGGTTCTAAAATGCTGTTCTACCACAGTAGGGTAGAATCACATTCCATGAACTTTGAACTGTGGTACAACAGCATTTTGAAAGGGATGGAATTCTATACAGAACAACACTCCACTATACACTATAATGATTTACTTGACAGAGGTTTCAATATCGGATTAAGCAATATGGTTGAAATGTACTGTAGGTATGATGTGCCGTTCAGTGTCCAACAACAGACTGTGTCCAACTGTTGACATTCTTCTTCTTGTGCATAGCTGAGCAAACAGGATATCTGATCAAGTCTGAAGTAGTGGGGGTGAATGGGTAGTAAGGTGGGATAAAAATAAAGTATATAAAAAAAAAAGGCGGACAAGCTGAATATGTACACAAACTTGTTAAGTCCTACAATTGTAATCCTAACTACATTGACATGTTCCCATACATCCAACCTGTCCTAGTAAGCTGGCATCTGCTTTCCTGCATATAAATGTGCAATCAGTACATACATAGAGGATAATTTATGGTCTGACACTACTCCATTCAATCATTTCTCTTTCTAGCTTGTAGCTTTATAATAACTAAATTAACCCCGGACCATCAAACCATCACCACCCAGAACTATGTTATGCCTACTTATAAATTCGGATTCGTTTCTTATGTCTATTGTTTAACCATTAACAGTAGTGTCAGATTTTTTTATAGCCATATTATAATCCAATAAGGCACTCCTGGGTGTGCGTCATTTAAGCAATAATGACCGAAGAGCCAGTCATTTCCAAATGATTAATGACCAGTTGGGGGGGAAGGGTGGCACAAGGCGCAGCCTAGGGCCATCCCCACCCAGCCGGTCATTAATCACATGGACATGACTGGCTCTGAGGTCGTTATTGGGATTATAAGTCTAATCACAATAATGACATCTTTTTAAGACATTTTCTGTGGCGGCAGTGGGAGTGCGACAGCAGGAAGCACAAAGTGGGTGCCACGCTGATCACTCAGAGATTCTTCGAGATTTAGAGATTTCTCTTAGAGATTTCAGACCAGTGCAGCAACCAATCACAGATGGTGTTGCCATCATGAATAATTAATTAGACTTATAACCCTGATTAACGTCATACATAGGATGGTGGAAGCACTTGGCCTGTGGCCATGTGCTTCAACACACCCTAGGTGTGATGTTATGAAACACACACACACACACACACACACACACACACACACACACACATATCAAGCCTTATTGATTAAGTAATGGTAATGAGTAGCACAAACAGTCATATCAAATACAGTAATAATATAGGGCATATAACACAAAGGTGAGAAATTACCAAAGGTAGGTGGAATTTTAACTGGCTTGACTATGGCCTCTTTCTCTTTGCTTACCTTTGGATAAGCAATTCGATATTGCTGTTCACCCATCCTCATAGTGGCGATAGCACGGTCTACATTCTCATTGAAATGTAGTCCAGCAAGAAGATATCTGTTTGAAACAATAGACAGTATGGAAATAAAGAAGATGTAACAACTTCATTTTAACTGATGAATGGCCATTAATACACCACATCAAATTACCTTGCATACATAGCAGGGTAAAAGAAGTGGAAAAACTTTGGTGCAAAGTGGCACACCAACCCATTAAAGACTTCTAGTCCATACGTTTGGTACATTGGGGACATCTGTTTGAGGTCACGCAACAAGTATGCACTTGTGATAGTCTCACTGAGTACTTTGTGAATGCACGTACCCATGGTAAGATGCAGAAATAGTATTGTTATGTTTCGTTACAATGAAGATATGCAAAGTTTGAGAATCAAAAAATAATATTATTATATAGTGTTATTCACCCTTTGGAATCCATTTATTCTCTTTCACCAGTTCCCCATGTACACAATCTGGGAATTTACTGTATCGCCATGTCCAGTGTGTTCATTTGCATCGTGGTTCAGGATACTGAGCAACTTCTGCTGAATAAGTTCAGCATCACCATCACTGGTTGAGGCAACCCAAAACATGTGGTTTGTTATCAATTTCGACCACAACTGGATATGACCACATTGCTTCTTTTTGGATGATGCATCAAGTTTTTTTACCAACACCTGTGAACACAGCAGGAACATCAGTATATTAGCCAGACCACCGCATGCTAGTATACATTGGCAGAACCAGCAGAGCATCTTCACAACACAGATATGTTATGTTACCTTTGGCCATATGCCACACGTCAAAGAAATGCTGGATTTCAGGATGTTGACGCTTCATAAAGGCCTTGACCTGTACGTGCCTATCTGTCACCCGCTGCTTGATGCTGCAACTGTGATCCGTCAAAAACCTCAGGGATCTTATTAATCCCTCCAGCTACATGGCAGTTGAGTTTTTAACTTTGGTACTCTGTTAAGGAAATACCACATCTATAATACTCTGCCCTCAACAATTTAAGTGTAAGTGCAACAATTTAGATAGTGATATTTCTATAAATGTCCACAAGAACAATCTGGAACATTCAAATACATTACCTGAACAAGCTGGAGGTCCAGCACTTTCTTACTCTGCAAATCCAAGATTGTATACAATCCATACTTGGCGCAGTGTCCTGGCGAATCACATCGTCCATCACCACCTAGTATTAATGACTGTCCATGACATGCTGTAAGAAGTGAGTCTTGCTGTGCCTTCCAGACATTGGTCACTGCGAGCACAATGTAGGATCTCTGCAGTTTGTGAAATGTCACTAGTGAGAAGGCAAGGCTATTCATGTTGTCCAACAAATGCAAAGCATTGGCGGCAGACAGTCCAGTACAGAATATTGATGACGCCAACATTACATTACCCCAAGGCATGCTAGCTGACGACCTCTGACTCTCCCATTTGAACACGTGTCCTGCAGTGCATGTTGTTTGCACCACAACTATGGTATCTACAATACGACTTATGAAGAACTTTGTCTTCTTTCTGCATGTGTTGCACTTGGAAAACAGCATAGCAAGACTATGCTCCGAGACTAGGAAATACCTCTCATCTAGTGGTCCCAAATAGCTTTGACCAAATTCCATTTTTAGACCACACCTTTGGTGGCATTCTTCATCACTATCCGAAGAATGTTCATCATCGAAGTCATCTTCTGGTGGTATGTAGTCAGGATCCTCATTCAGTGTTGATGTCAGATCTGATTCCCCGATGTCCCAACTCTCATCATAAATGTATTCATGTTCGCTATGTTGTTGATCAGCCTTTTCATCATCCGCTATTGTGCACTGAATAGCAACCAAACATGTGGACACTGGTTTAATGGTACACTCAATGGGCAAAGACACTTGTATCCGTCTTGCCCTCTGCTTCGGCATTATATTGGCCTAACATCTCACAGAACGAGTATGTGTAGACATGTTATTCACTGGTGGAGAAAGAAAACAGTTTGGCCACCTTCAATTTGCATTTTCTCCTGAGTCGGTACTGACCAGTCAAAATCACATTCACGTACGATAGGTAGTGTGGGACAGGGTTCTGTATCAATTGACATGGAACTCACATTCACAGACAGATTGGAAATATCCACATAAGCAGCAACACTTATAGATGATAATTGATCTACAGCCACACACAGACTGGCAACATCCGCATTAACAGCAGCACTTGTAGATGGCAATGGATTAACAGTCACACACAAACTGGAAACATCTGCAGTAACATCAACAATTGTGGATGGTAATGGATCAACAGCCACATGCAAACTGGAAACATCCTCAGCAACATCAACACTTGTAGATGGCAATGGATCAACAGTCACACGCAAACTGGAAACATCCGCAGTAACATCAACACTTGTGGATGGTAATGGATCAACAGTCACACGCAAACTGGAAACATCTGCAGTAACATCAACACTTGTGGATGGTAATGGATCAACAGTCACACGCAAATTGGAAACATCCGCAGTAACAGCAGCAGTTGTAGATGGCAATGCATCAACAGTCACACGCAAACTGGAAATATCCGCAGTAACATCAACACTTGTAGATAGAAACATAGAATTTGACGGCAAATAAGGACAGCTTGGCCCACCCTGTCTTCCCAATTCCCTACCTAATGGATAAGCTGCAGATCCTAGTTAACCAGCAGCCTACTTCTTTCTACCCCCACCCCCTAGAATTGCCTTATGACTGTCCTATGCATGCTTGGATTCAACCATTGTTTTTGACTCCACAACCTCCTCTGGAAGGCCGTTCCATGCATCCACAACCCTCTCTGTGAAAAAATACTTCCTTACATTACCTCTGAGACACCCCCATCTTCAAATTGTGCCCCGTTGTTCTTGCACACCTCTTTTTTTGAAAGATGCTACTCTCTTGGACTTTGTTGATTCCCTTGAGGTACTTGAAAGTTTCTATCATGTCCCCCCTCCCTTTCCTCAAGGCTATACATATTAAGCTCCTTTAGTCTCTCTCCATATGTCTTCTGGTGCAGACCCTGCACCATTTTAGTTGCCCTCTTCTGGACAGCTTCCATCTTGTCTATGTCCTTGCGGAGATTGGGTCTCCAGAGCTGCACACAGTACTCCAGATGGGGTCTCACCAGCTGTCTGTACAGAGTGATAACAACTTCCTGTTTTCTACTGGTGATGCCTCTCCCTATGCATCCCAGTATCCCCCCAGCCCTCCTTACTGCCCTCTCACATTGCTTGCCCACCTTTAAGTCATCTGATGTGACTACCCCAGGTCCCTTTCCATTTTGTTGTTGTTAGTATCTCACCTCCATTGTGTACTCTTCCCTGGGTTTTGTTTCCCATGTGCATTACCTTGCACTTCTTAGCATTGAATCTAAGCTGCCATACATTTGACCATTTCTCTAACCTTGCCAAGTCTCTTCTCATCCTTTCCACCCACCTTGTGCATCAACTCTGTTGCAGATCTTTGTGTCATCTGCAAAGAGACATACTTTTCCTTCCAGTCGCTCTGCAATGTAAGCTTATAAAGACATTGAAGAGGACTAGTCCTATACTGATCCCTGCGGTACCCACTAGTAACCCCCTTTCTTCGAGTGGACTCCATTTACTATTACCCTCTGTGTCCTATTCTCCAGCCAATTCTTTACCCAGGCTATCATCTTGGGACCCACTCCCAGGCTGGCTAACTTGTATATTAATCTTATGTGTGGGACTGAGTCAAATGCCTTGCTAAAGTCTAGGTAGGCTATGTCCACAGCCCCTCCCTGATCTATTACTTTGGTCACCCAGTCAAATAAATCTATTAGATTTGTCTGGCATGACCTTCCTGCTGTGAATCCATGCTGCCTTAGGTCCTGTGCCCCTCTGGCCTCTAGGTACTTGACAATTCTTTCCTTCAGAAGTGATTCCATCATTTTCACTATCACTGAGGTTAAACTAACAGGTCTGTAGTTTCCTGCTTCTGCGCTGCTCCCACTTTTGTGAAGGGTAATCACATCTGCCCTCCTCCAGTCCTCAGGTACCACCCCATTCTCCCATGATTTGTTAAAGAGGGTAGTCAGTGGTGTCACTAGTTCTACCCTTAGTTCTTTTAGAATTCTGGGATGAATCCCATCAGGACCAATTGATTTGTCCACCTTCAGTTTTAAGAGTTCTTTCAGAACCCTTTCTTCTGTAAATGGACTGGTATCAACTTCTGTATCCAGAGTGTTTCTATTGTTTGTTTTAGGTACCTCCCCCTCTTCATTTGTAAATACTGAGCAAAAATATTTGTTTAGTATATCTGCCTTTTCACCGTCACCCTCTGCCCACCCCCCTTCCCTTTATTAAGCCTCACCATCCCTCCCTTAGTCTTCCTTCGCTCCCTGATGTACCTAAAAATGGTTTTATCCCCCTTCTTAACTGAGTTGGCTATCTTTTCCTTGGTTCGGGCCTTTGCTGTTCTGACTGCCTTCCCAGCTTCCTTTTGTTTTAACTGAAATAATTCTCTGTCCTGCTCCTTCTGTGATTCCTTGTACTTTCTGAATGCTTTCTTTTTCTCTTGAACCTTCACTGCTACCTCCTTTGAGAACCATAGTGGTTTCTTACATCGTTTTGTTTTGTTTATTTGCTTCACACAAAGGCTTGTTACCTCTGTGATGGCAGTTTTTATTATTCCCCATTGTTCTTCCACCCCCCTTCCTGCCCATTTGCTAGTGTATTCCTTAGGCACTCACCCATTTGGCAAAGTCAGCCCTCCTGAAAGTCCAGTACTTTGCCTTTGTATGGCTTGACTCTGTTGCTGTGTTTAGTGTGAACCATACTGTTCGATGGTCGCTAGTTCCCAGATGGCTACCCACTTCTACATCTGTGATCCTCTCTCCATCTCCATTTGAGAGAACCAGGTCTAAGACTGCTCCCTCTCGAGTGGATTCCAATATTAGTTGTCTAAGGCATGCCCCCTGTAGGGCATCTAGAATAACCCCACTCCTGGTATGTTTACGTCCCAGTCATGGTTCTGTGTGTACCATGTTTCTGTGACTACCACGATATCCAGATGTTCCTCCTCCATCAAGGCCACTAATTCAGGAAGCTTGTTACCCAGACTATGGGCATTGGTACTCATTGCTCTCCATTTTTGATGGCTTTACCTTCTGTAGCAGCATTCCCCACTGACCTTTCTACCTTGGTCTTTTTCTCATTTAGTACCCTGTTTTGTAGGGGGAGGCTGGGATTTTCCTGCTGCTTATCAGTGCCTCGCCCCTTGACTAGTTTAAAAGCTTGCCAATGAAGCATTTAAACCGATTGCCCAAAAGATTTGTTCACTTCCTGGACAGATGCAGACCATCCTGCCAGTATAGGCTGGTGTCCCACAAGGTGGAACCCCAGTCCCCAGTGAAGCCAAACCCCTGTGCTCCACACCATTTTTTCAACCATTCGTTAAACTAGATGCTAATGGATCAACAACCATTTTCACATCAGACATTAGGTTTGATGTTGCACCATGTGCATCACTTGCAAATATGGAATTCAGAAACTGTGAAAAGTTGCGCAATGTAAGTGACAGAACATTATCATGAAAAATACAGTACATGTACAGTATTTCATCATATCAACAAACAACTACATGTTCCTTCTGTGATTCCTTTTATTTCCTGGAGG
This sequence comes from Neoceratodus forsteri, assembly GCA_016271365.2. Classification (NCBI taxonomy): domain Eukaryota; kingdom Metazoa; phylum Chordata; order Ceratodontiformes; family Ceratodontidae; genus Neoceratodus; species Neoceratodus forsteri. Next base: position 1,775,350,387 of record CM057450.1, on the reverse strand, counting down.
CTATATTTTCCTCTATAACCTTCACTGTCACCTCCTTTGAGAACCATACTATTTTATTAATTCGTTTTGTTTTGTTTATTTGATTCACACAAAGGGTTTTTGACTCTGTGATGGCAGTTTTGATTCTCCCAACTAGGTTCTTCCATCCATCATTCATGTCCCTTTGCTAGTGCATTTCTTAGGCAGTCACCCATTTTGGCTAAGTCAGCCCTCCTGAAATAAAGTACCTTTGCCTTTGTATGCCTTCACTGTACTGCTGTTTATTGTGAACCACACTGTTTGATTGATGCTAGTTCCCAGATGGCTATCTATTTCAAAATCTGTGATCCTCTCGCAGTCTCCATTTCAGACTATCATGTCTAAGATTCCTCACTCCCGAATGGGTTCCAATATTACCTGCCTGAGGCATGACCCCTGTAGGGGATAGAGAATGACTCCACTCTTGGAAGTGGCTGCAGCAAATGTGCTCCTGTTAACGTCTGGCATACTCAGGTCCCCCATCAACAATATCTCCCCTTTTTCTGCCATCGTAAGGATGCCTTCTATCATTTCCTTTCCAAATTCCTCCCACTGAGCTGGGGGTCTGTATAAAACCCCAGTACGGATTGTGATGCCATTGCATGTCTCCAAGTTGAACCTCAGTGCCTCCTCTCCTCCTTGTTTGCACTTTAGTTCACTTATGATGACTCCTAGGTCACTTTCTTCTGAGGTAGTACACAGTTTGAAGAGCTAATGGAACCAAAACAGGCAGACAGAAAAATAATACAAATTTTAAGAAGTAGTCAGTGGTATTTTTATTTCTGAAGTATTTTTTTATTTTTCCTGTTGCTCATTAGAAAGTCTTCCATTTGACAATATTGTGCTGGATGTGTGGAACAGCACTTAACCTGGCAGCTGGCCTATATATCTGTGTTTCCCTCACTACATCATCAGCATTGTGATCTCACTGACTATGGCATCACAGGTAACTGATCTGACAACCACTGAGTGACTGATTCAAAGCAGCAATGATGTCACAATCAGTGAGATCACAATGCTGATGATGTTGTGTGTGTGTGTGGGGGGGGGGAAGGGGTAACAGAAATAGATATGTCAGTTGCCGGGCAGAGTGCTCTCCCACACATCACACCTACTAACATTAGGTAAACAAACTTCTAATTAACCAAAGGGAAAAGGAAAAGTACCTCAGATATAAAAAGTAATGGCTGACTGCTTTTAAAAACTAATATTAGTTTTAGGCAGTTACTCCGTTATGAGATTCTTGTTCACTATATGCATCACCTTGCACTTTTTGGTGCTGAATGGTGACTGCCAAACCTTGTGCCACCTTTTCAACCTTTGCAGGTCTCTCCTCAACTCCTTTTCCCCCACCTGACTGTCTACCCTACCACGGAGCTTAGTGTCATCTGTGAAGAGACACATCTTGCCCAGAATTCCATCTCCAATGTTGCTGAAGAAAATTGTGAAAAGGACTTGAACCAAAAATGATCCTTGGGGCACCCCACTGGTGATCTCCCTCTTTTCAGCTCTGACTCCATTTATCACTGTAACCCCTAGGTGGCGCTACCCCAAGGACTACTACCCCTGCCTGCTTGGCTACTGACAGGTTGAGGGGTCTAGGTTCTATGACTGGTGCCTTCACCCAGAGATCAGGGTTGGTAGTGGTTAAACTAGCTCGGGTACAGCCCTCTGGGACACTGTGACCCCCTTTGTTCCCACTAGTGGCCCACACAGTATATGGGAATTACCTTCCCAATACCCCACATATGAAAACTTTTTACACATATAGATACCACTTATCCTCGAGACTGATTCTGAGCACGTCTCTGAGGACCCCCTGTAAAACAAGATTAAGCAACATACACAACACAATGCAATGCTGGCACTATATGTACTGACACCACAGACAGTATATAGTTCAATAACAACAAATCTGATTTATTTAGGGGAGAGTAACACGAGAGGAGGCAATCAAGTTGATTTAGCTTGGCAATATTCAAATCACAGTACTGTGCACACATACAGCGTCCAAAAAGTCACACTCTGGGTACCCAGGATGGGGGGGGGTGCTAGCCGGGTCTGTTTCCCGGGGTTGGCAGGCAGGTGCAGATGGATGGGGCCCTGTAGGAAGAAAATATATGCACAACACACACTTGTAATCCGGAGCCGGATGGTTCAGTCCGTGGGAAGAAAACACAAGGAAATCAGATGACACACTTTGATTAAATGAATGTTACAGGGTGTTGCCCTGATTTATACTCACGATACCCAAGACAGTTACAGGATGGATGGTGTTGCTTCTGGGTTTCCACTTTCCAGAATTCAGCTCACACTGCAGAGTGAGGGGAATTAAGACTGTGATTCCCCACATGCACCAAGCACATTCATATGTAAAGGAAATTACTATACCAGGCAGGCTACGCCTCAATCCCGATCGCAAAACACTGCAAAACCGGGACCACTGCTGGCAGCTTCCAGTCCCTGACGAATGATCGCCCTTCAGCAAAATCTTCAGTCTTCTACAGGTTAAGCCTGGTTTCCACACTCTGCTTCTTCTTCCTTCTACAACAGCTCGGATTCAGTCTGATTCAGCTGCATAACAGCCGCCGGAACCCGACTTGGGGGGGCTTACACGCGCACTTCCCGCGAGAATTACTCGCCGCACAGTACAGAGCTCCTTCTCTCTACACTGTATCTACTGAACTGACTCTTCCAGCAACAGTGCAGGCCATTTCCTTTGGGCTCACAGCAGTTCAGTTGGCTGGTTCAGTTGTCAATCACTGTAGAGCTCCCTCTGTTGGTGTAAAAAGGCACCAAGGTCCAAACTACATTTCCCATGAGCACCTGCCATACAATCCCCTTTGTTGCAGGCTCCAGATGAGAGTCCAAGTTCTGATTTGCCAGCAGGCTCCATTTTAAGGACCTCCTTTCCACTGATTGGTCCAATTCAGCAGTTCAGGACCAAAATGAAGAAACTACACTGCCAGTCCTTGCTACAAGTAGCAGGTTAGAACAAACTGCATTTTCATTATTACTCTAACAGATCACCAGCAAACAATTACATCTTTTAATTAGGCTCCCTCTGCGCCTATAGCGACTGCAGAAACAGAGCACTTAGCCAGCAGCCCGAGTGGGATTTGGGCATTGTAACACACAGTACCCCCATTCCAATTAATTATGTCTGCAAACAGACAGCTCTTAAAGAGACAGTACGCAGAGGCTCTAAAACACTCGCTGCAGTGCCATTTGAATGGCTTAAATGCCGAACACCATCCAGACTTAGAGCACTTAGCAAGCTCCTGGAAGACTTTTAGGAACTCCCCTTTGCAGGGGGGTTACACCACTACCCTTTGCTGTCTCCTTTCCAACCAACTTTCCACCCATCTATGTCCTTTAATGCACCCAGATCCTGTAGTTTCTTCAGCAATGTTGCCTTGCCGAAGTCAAAGTAGAGTAAATCTACTGCATGACCCTTATCCACTGTCCTAGTTACCCAGTCAAAGAATACTATCAGGATGTTTTGATAAGACCTGTCTGTCACTAACCCATGCTGTTTACGATCCTGGAGCATGTTTTCTCTCCATGTAGTCCACTAGGTCCTTTTTGACAAGTGTCTCCATCAGTTTACCCACAATGGAAGATTGATTGACAAGTCTATAGTTACCCAGCCGCTGTATGTCCCCACCCTTGTGAAGCGGAACTATGTCCACTACAAACCAGTCATTCTGAACCACCACTGTCTGTAGAGCTATTGAATAACACTAGCAGGGGTTCAATTAATTCTGATGCCAGTTCAATGAGCAATCTTGGATGCATCCAGTCTGGCCCCAGGGCATTTTCTATCTTCAAGGCTGCTAGCCCTTTTCTGACCCTCTCACTAGTAAATACCTGCTGCCTCTTTTACAGAATCTCTCTTCCAGCAGCCTTTATGTTCCTCTCTGGCAAAGGGCTGCTGTCCTGTCTAGTGAATACTGAGCAAAAGTAGTTGTTCAGAACAGCTACTTTCTGCTCATCCTCCTCTTCCTCCTCTATTACCCTGCCTCTGTCTGTTAGACTAACAATTCCGCCCCCATCTTCCCTACTCTCTGCTCTGTGATCCCATGTGTAAATTTTGAAGGCTGCCCACAAAGCCCTTACCTTCTTGGAAAACTATATAGGTTTCCCATGCCTCTGCGTCCCCCACTCTCTCCAGTTATCGTGCAACATTTAGAAATCTCCAATACTGAACTCTTAACGGCCTCCTATTTTGCTTCCACCCCATCCAATTGCCATACCCCCTTGAGCTTAAACTGCAGTAATCCATAAATCCTCACAAAAGTCTTACTTCTAAAGTCCGGCACTAGCATCTGTGACCTAGAATGCCAGGTACTGAATGTTATGTTAAACCACATAGTGCTGTGATTGCATGTTCTCAAGGAGGCCTCAACCCACACTTTCTCAATAAAATCCTGGTGCAAGAGTACCAGGTCCAGTGTCATCCCATCTCTAGTGTGTTCTCTGACATGCTGTACTAGGAAGCAGTCCTGAATGGCATCCACCAAAGCTGGCTTCCATGCACTCCTTGAGCCATATGCCCCAATCCACGATAGGCAGGTTTAGGTCTCCCATCAGGACCACATCCCCATCTCGACAGCCTTCTTAATTTCCCCTTCCAACAAACTGTCTCCTGCCTCAGTATAATTTGAGGGCCTGTAGGCAACATCAGCTTGATATTCTTCCCTTCATACCAGCTGTGCCCACAGTGAATCCACCCCCTTGCTTCCTGATGAATTTATCCTCCATTACCCTTAAACCATCTTTTATGTACAACTCAACCCCCTTCCCATTTTGCTATCTCTTCAGAAGACAACATAGACTGGGACTGAAAGGTTTCTGTCATGGCTGGGTGTAGTTCATGTTTCTGTTATGGCTATGATGCCTATTCAGTCCTCTGTAGCAATTCTTGTGGGTTCCCCATTTTATTCCCAAGGCTCCTGGCATTTCAGCTGATGCCACCCTTCTTCTGTCTCTGCCCTGACCTCTCTGCATCTACTCCCAATCGTATTTATTAATGCCTCCCACCGTTTTGTTTGCTCCCTACTATTATCCCCACTATGCCTCTCCCCTCTGCTGGGGAGAGGGCTGGCCTCCCATACTTGCCACCATGCCCTGGGGTCCCATAACTTCAGCCACCCTGCTCTTATTTTAAATGTCTAGTCATGAAACATCAAACTTGTGCCCAAGAGCATTTCCCCCACTTCTACAGGATGATGGCCATCCCTTCTAAAGAGCTTCCTACCCCAGAAGTGTCTCCAGTCCCCTAACTATCTAAACACCTCTTTTCTGCACCATTCCCCCAACTATGAGTTGAAATGATCTAGTTTTAGAACCCTCTCTTTTTCCTTATGTCACACCCACTTATCTTCACCTTGGCTATTAACCTCTATAAACTACCCCTAACCTCCCCAGCTCATGCCTGGCCAGGTTCCCAAGTGGATAATCACATCTGGCTGCTCACCTATGCACCAAGATGTCTCTACTACATCAACAGGGAACAACATGGCATAAAAAGAGTGGAGACAAGTGTGAAACAGAATAGGATACAGGGAAGGGGATGGAGCAAGTTCAGGGAGTCAAGGAGAGGGAGGATGTGGTGCATTAGGAGCAGGGCTAGGGATGATGTGAAGGGAAAAGATGGGCATAAAGGACTCACAGGGATGGGGGAAGCACGTGACATGGAGTGGTATGTATTCTAATGCTAGGAGCCTCAGGAACAAAACTAGTGACCTAGAGGCAGTGGTGACAGAAGCACAGTTGGGCCTGGTGGCAACCACAGACATGAGCAACACAGTACCACAACTGGAATCTGGCCATTCCATGGTATGCAATGTTTAGGAGGGACAGGGTAGCAAAGAAGAGGGTGGGATGGTAGTATATGTAATGGAGGGTATGAAAGATATTGTAGTCAAAGACAGAGGGAAGGCAAGAGCACAGACACAGTGCGGCTACAGGTAGCCATGGATGGGAAGGGGGAGCATCATGGCTGAAGTGGTATATACACCACCACCACCTCAGAAAGATGCACCTGACAGGGAACTGAGGGAAGAGGTCAGAGGGGCTGCAAAACAAGTGGATGTGCTGCTAATGACTGATTTTAGTGTGCTAGATGTGAAGTGAAGCATCTCAGTAGCAGAAAGTACAAAAAACAAGCATTTGTCAATGCCGAATGTTGATTGCACTGGTATGTTGAGCTCGCTCACTGCCCCTCTGTCACTCACTCACTCAATCTGTTTCTCCTGGTGCTGCAGGCTGCTGTTTTGTACTGGGCTCCTGCCTGCATTGGCACCTTGTTCTGCCCACTAAGAAATCCGTAGCTGTCCCGACAGAGCTGCGTTGAGGTGGCTCACTCCCCCTCTCTCACTCCTCACTCTGTTTCTCCTGGTGCTGCAGGATGCCCTTTGTACTGGGCTCCTGCCTCTGTTGAGTGGCTTTTCTGCCCACAAAGAAATCTGCAGCAGTTCCAACACAGGTCTGTTGAGCCTGCTGAGTCCCCTCTCTCACTCACTTGTTCCGTTTCTGCCGGTGCTGCAGGCTGCCCTTTTGTACTGGGCTCCTGCCTGTGTTGGCACCTTTTTCTGCCCACAAAGAAATCCACAGCTGTCCCAACAGAGCTCCTTTGAGGGTGCTCACTGCCCCTGTGTCACTCACTCATTCCATTTCTCCTGGCGCTGCAGCCTGCCCTTTTGTACTGGGCTCCTGGCTCTGTTGGTGCCTTTTCTGCCCACAAAGAAATCTGCAGCAGTCCCAGCAATGCTCCATTGAGCTCACTCAGTCCCCTTCTCTCACTCGCTCATTCCATTTCTGGTGGCGTTGCAGGCTGCCCTTTTCTACTGGGCTCCTGCCTGCATTGCCGCCATTTGCAGCAGTTACAATACAGCTCCGTTGAGCTCGCTCACTCCCCCTCTCTCACTCGCTCATTCTGGTTTTCCTGCCACTGCAGGCTGCCATTTTGTACTGAGCCCCTGCATGCATTGCTGCCTTTTTCTGCCCACAGACAAATCTGCAGCAGTCCCAACAGAGCTCCGTTGAGCTCACTCACTCACTCCCCCTCCCTCACTCGCTCATTCTGTGTCTCCTGCTACTGCAGGCTGCCCTTTTGCACTGGGCTCCTGCCTGCATTGGTGGCTTGTTATGGCCAGAAAGAAATCTGAAGCAGTCCCGACACAGCTCCATTAAGCTCGCTCACTCCCCTGTCTCACTCACTTATTCCATTTCTGCCCGTGCTGCAAGCTGGCCTTTTGTACTGGGCTCCTGCCTGTGTTGCCGCATTTTCTGCCCACAAAGAAATCCTCAGCAATCACAATAGAGCTCTGTTGAGCTTGCTCACTACTGCTCTGTCACTCACTTATTCTGTTTCTTTTGGCACTGCAGGCTGTGCTTGTTTACGGGGCTGCTGGCTGCATTGGCACCTTTGTCTGTCCACAAATAAATCCGCAGCTGTACCGACAAAGCTCCATTGAGGTCACTCAGTCTCCCTCTGTCACACGCTCACTCTGTTTGTCCTGGCGCTGCAAGTGGCCCTTTTGTAGGGGGCTCCTGCCTGCATTAGAGCCTTTTTCTGCCAACAAAGAAATCCGCGGCAGTCCTGATAGAGCTCCGTTGAGCTCACTCAGTCCCCCTGTCTCACTCACATGTACTGTTTCTCCCACCGCTGCAGGCTGGCCTTTTCTACTGGGCCCCTGCCTGTATTGACATCTTTTTCTACCTAAAAAAAATCTGCAGCAGTCCTGACAGCGTTCCGGTGAGTTCACTCACTCCCCCTCCCTCACTCACTCTCTCGTTCTGTTTCTCCCAGTGCTGCAGGCTACCCTTTTGTACTGGCCTCTTGTGTTGGGGCCTTTTTCTGCTTACAAACAAATACAGAGCAGTCCCGACAGAGCTCAGTTGAGCTCGGTCACTCCCCCCTCTCACTCGTCCCATCTTAATCTATCCCAGACACTGACGTCCCACAGTGACCGTGCTATTTTCCATCAGGAGTGCAAAAACATATTTTAGCCAGGATGTGAAAAATGACAGCTGTACTGTTCATAAGGAGGTATGAAAGAATGCCACTGTTGAAAATGTAGCGTGAAAATATTACAAATTTGCAAAGTTACAAGGGTACATGGAAACAGTTGAACGTACGCTTGTAACACAGTCATGTTATGGAGTTTTGACACCAAATTTCCAACATAATGATTTTAGGACCTCTGCTCATGAACCGTGCCACTGTCATTTTTTTAATCAGTCCCGAACACTGATTTCCCACAGCGACCGCGTTATTCTGTGCCGCAACTGTGAAACCACATTTCACTCAGGATGTGAAAAATGACAGCTGTACTGCTCATAAGAGGGTGTGAAAAATTGCCATTGTTGAAAATGTGGCATGACAATATTACAAATCTGCAAAGTTACAAGGGTGTGTGGAAAGTGTGCAACGCACACTTGTAACACAGTCATTTGATGGGCTATCATCACCAAATTTTCAACACAGGCATTTTAGGACCTCTGCTCATGAACAGTATAACTGTCATTTTATTACTCTGTCCCAGATAGTGATTTCCCACAGCGACCGCTCTATTTTGCATCGGAACTGTGAAAACACATTTTGGCCAGGATGGGAAAAATGACAACTGCACTGTTCATAAGTAGGTGTGGGAAAACGGCAATGTTGAAAATCTGGAGTGAAAATATTATACATTCGCAAAGTTACAAGCGTGTGTGCAAACTGAGAAACACACGCTCGTAACACAGTCAATTTATAGAGTATCGTTACCAAATTTTCAACGTAGCCATTTCAGGACCTCTACTCATGAACAGTGTCACTGTCATTTTCTTAATCTGTCCCGAACACACTGATTTCCGACAGTGACTGCACTATTTTGCACTGGAAGTGCGAAAATACATTTCTGCCAGGATGTGAACAATGACAGCTGTACTGTTCACAAGGAGGTGTGACAAAATGCCAATGTTGAAAATCTGGTGTCAAAATATTGCAAATTCACGAAGTTACGAGCGTGCGTAGCAACTGTGCAGTGCTGCGCTAAACAAAACAGTCATTTTGGGATTTTTCCACCAATTTTGCAACATATAGGCTTTTGAGAGCCCACCTCATGAACACTGGCACTGTCATTTCGTTAATCAGCCCCAAAGGTGATTCCACGCAGTGACCGCAAAATCACCTTTCAGGGCAGATTAATGCCATGACAGCTGAAGTATTCATGAGGAGGGGTCCTAAAGACCCCATGTTGAAAATTTGGTGAAAAAATTCCACAAAATGCCTGAGATATGCGGCCAAGTTGAAAAAACCTATTTACTCCATTATACAGCTTACTGGCATTTCCTCAGTTTGCGGTCGGCTTTGAAGAGTGCAGCGTGTTCTCAGTCCACCGAGATCGTCGTGCCGGACTCCGGAGGTAAGTATGGGGTGAGGAGGGAGGTGTGGGGGAGGCGAGTGCACGGTGGGTGGGCACAGCTTGTGGGAGGAGTCTGGGAGACTGCGAGGGACCATTTTTTCTTTACAGGTAAAAAAAAAAGACAATGCGAGACAGTTTTTAACTTCACAGGGGCATTTGGAGTCTCACTTTTGGGGGGACCATTGTAGCCGATGGGGGATTAGGCACCCCTGTCGGCAAACAAAAGGGGGGGATTCCTTTCTGATGATGGGGATTCGGCACCCCGTTGGCAGACAATGAGACGGGAGGGGCACATTATGCCGACGGAGAGTGGGCTCCCCATTGGCAGATAAACATTGTGGGTGGGGGGTTATATTGTTTGTGAACATGGCGGCAACCTGCCGCCATGTTCTCAAACAATATCAGCATGCTAGATCTGCCCTGCAATGATGGGTTGCTCCCTCATTGCAGCAGATGGCTTCCGCTGCAATGGCGGAGGCACCCCTGATTGCGCGCTGATTTGTCACAAGTTGGTGCGAATGTTCCAAACTTATGTGCAAGCAGCCTGCAATGGCATTGGGGGAAGCGGGACAAGCCTTTGCAGGCTGTGGGGGCATTGGCCACAACAGTGCCATGCCTCCACAGCCTGCTTCTCTGCAAGCTGTGCCAATATGTTTCTTGCGCTGCACACAATCAACATAATCAGCTGCTTGTACAGGTATTCCAGGAAGCATGTCTGATATAGAGGGTTGAGGAACCTGCAAGGGGGAGAATCGTCCTAGATTTAGCCCTCACAAATAGGAACAGTATAGGAGATATCACAGTGCATGAGCCACTGGGAATCAGCGATCATTAGCCCATGTCGTTTAATATCAGATTAGAAGGGCAGTGGAAACAGTTGCACGCTAAAGTCCTGGACTTTAGGAGGGCAGATTTTGGCAGGTTGCAGAGGCTGTTGCAGGAGAAACTGGAAGGGGTAGGGGTGGTTGAAGAGGTGGAAAATAAATGGTTCACAAGGGTGGTGGGGAAGGCTCTGAGGGGGGAAAAGAAGGTCTTCTGAAAAACACAGAACCAGCCAGGCAAAGGAGATAGGGTATTGTTTCAGAACAGAATGAGGGAGGCCAACAAGGCAGTGAGGAGGGTATATTCTGATGCTGAACTGAGGATAGCTGAGGGAATGAAGGAAGACAAAACGTTCTTTCCAAAAGAAATCCAAAACAAAGAAGGGATAGTCAGGTTAAAGGAAGGTGAAGGGATGGGAGGAGGGAGGCAAAAGGAAGGCAGACATACTGAACCAGTTTTTCTGCTTGGTATTCACAGTGAAGGATACGGGGTAATTTGCCTGACTGTGTCATTAAAGCAGGGGAGAAGAGGGAGAAGGTATCAATGATGATCCGATTCTGGAGGCAAGGATGTTAAAGGGATTAATTGCACTGAAGGTGGGCAAGTTATCAGCCCAGACAGGCTGCACACCTGTGTGCTAAAGGAAATGAGACAGGTCCTAGCTGCATCACTGGCTGAGTTCTTCAGTCACTCTCTGGAGATGGAGTAGTACCTAGAGACTGGAGGACAGTGGATGTAGTGTGGAAGTAGGCATGAACTAGAGAATTACAGACCTCTCAGTCTGATATCCACAGTGGGAATTTACTGGGGACCTTAATGAAGTAGAGGCTGGTGGGTTTCCTGGAGGCAAACAAATGTCAGGATATTGGATATCGTGGGTTCACAGGAGGAAGGTCATGTCAGATGAACCTAAATGACTTATTTGATTGTTTGACAAAGATGGTGGAGAAGGGTCAGGTGTCAGACATATTGTACTTTGACAGCAGCATAGTTTTTGACTTTGTTCCATGTGGCAGATTGGCAAAAAGTTGGTTGAGCTGGGGTGGGAAATTGGTAAAGTAACAGAACTCAGGGGTTTGTCCTTAATAGGGAGCACTCAGAGGTTGGAGAAGTTACCAGTGGCATGCCACATGGGTCTGGTCCTCTTCAACATCTTCATCTGTGATACTGAAGTAGGGATCCATAGACACGCTTTCTTTTCATGGATGATGATGAGATCTGTGTCAGAGTGGATAGTGAGGAAGGGGAAAGAAATATGAGAAAGGGGGGACCTGGAAAGACTAGAACAGTGGTTAAAAGTCTGGGAATTGGAATGCTGTGCTATGTACAAAACACAAGGTACTGCACATAGGGGCAATAAATCTGAAACTAGAATACAGAATGGGAAAGGGGTAACACTGGAGAGTATGACTGAGAAGAGAGGACTGGAGGTAATAATATCAGATAATATAAAAACATCAGTGCGATGCAACAGGGCAGTGGGAAGGGTAAGAAGAGGATTAGTGCTAATATTACCTGAATATCTGCCTAAAAATTTAAGTAGGCAGTTTTGAATGCATATGAAAATAATATGCATTGCAGCACTAAAATGTGGGGCACTTCGTGGTTATCATATTGGTTAAGTTTTTGAGCTAGCTAGCTTGCACTTACCCCATCTCATCATATACCACAACCCAATACCTTAGCAGGATTTCCTCATTGTAACTGTTACTCTTGACCATAAGAGTATATGTATTAATCCACACTCACCTATTCCTGTCAAACATATGCAGCTGTATTATCTAATTATACATTTTCAAGGTATAAAGCATGACTTCCCCATGTAATTGCTACTATACTGTAAGGGTAAATTGTCATCTATGCCAACGTATTTCTGTCAAATGTTTTCAACTGTATGTATATTTGTCTGGACCTGGACTACCCTTGTCCTCTTCCCCACTGCACCCTTCCCCCCAGGTCGCACCAGAAGATGAGCAGTTCTTGCTCAGTGTGCCTTTCCTGGTGAAACAATTTCAATAAATAAATAAATAAATAATTTTAAATTTATGCACTGGCACATTGATATGTTGCACTATATAAAGACTACTCAAGATGGCACTAATTTAGCCTTGAAAAAGCACACACATATGCAAAACATTGGTTTTGTCTTCACTACTGGCTGTTGTCTGTAAATGTTTTAGCCTTTTCTGTACGATATATGCAAACAGAAAGTTGCATTTTCTTACTACATGTGTGGTGTGAGTGGTGTGCATGAAACCCAGTTTTTGTGATTGTAGGACGTGTAGTTATTGCTGCTCCATTTTGCTCTGAGCAGACGCTTTTGCCAGCAAATTGTAAAACACTGTCAATTCCATCCTATTCAGTCCCCACGCCCACTGCCACAGTTCTCCTGTGAACAGCACTGTAATTCAGTAAGGGAAGAAGCTTTGGCTGGGGACAGCAGCAGCCAGCGCAGCGACAGTAATGGAAGCTTTAAGTGTGTGGCATGTGGGTAAAGTGAGGGCATGTTTTAGCCTCATGGGGACATTTATTTGGCCTGTGTTGTGGAGGATGGGGCTGAACATTACTTTCTGGCTGTCAGGCAGGTTCTGTACATTAGCCATATGGCAGTTTTCATTTGACGTGTGCGGCAAGATAGGGTGTGCGTGAACATTAGGAACAGTGGCTGCACAGCATTTGAAGGCGGGAGGAAGCAACATCATGCTGCTCTGCTGTGAGGACTAGCTGTGACAGGCTGTGATCCTAGACTAGATCCCTGCTCAAAACACTGCCATCCCTGCTGTCCCGGTACACTCTCTCCGGTCCTACTCTAGCGGCCTCCTGGTGATTCCCAGGACAAGGCTTAAAACCCCGGGTGACAGAGCATTTAGTGTCGACGACCCCAATTTGTGGAATTCACTTCATCCATCAATTTGGGAGGCCCCTTAAGTTGAGATTTTTAAGGCCTGCCTCAAGGCCTTTCCATTTAGTCAGGCCTTTCCGGACCTTAGGTATTAGTCCTCCCTGGATGCCCTGCTTTTCTGTTTCAGTTTCAGCTTTTATAGAGATATTTATTAATTACATTTATGTATGCTGATATTTTATTGTTTTCATATTGATTTGTATTATTGTATTGATAGTATGTTTTTATTGTTTGGTGCCCAGAGACTCCGAGATTGCGCGCCAGAAAAATAACATTTGCCTTGCCTTGACTAGAAAACATGAAAAGTGATTTCCAGTGTGTTAATGGATGTAAACAGTCTCTGGCTGGAGAAACTAATTTTTGTCATTGAATTATGGCGTGATAAAACCACTGGTAAAGAATGTTTGTAGCTGATCAGTTTTCTTTATTTTTTCCTGACCATTGCATGATATAGCATATACAATTGCCCTTATGAAAAGGTAGTATACCTAAGTATACTATATATAGAATAATGCATGGGCAACCATGCGCAACAAGGCTATGTTTCCATCAAGGGGTTCTGATGATGTCAGTATAAAAGCAAGACAAGCTGAGCACCCACCACCTTACAAGAACACCAGATAATCTAACTGGAAGTGCAAAATCACATCATTATTCAAAAGTGACACTTGATTAGAAAACATTAATATGACCCTTGGTTACAGTTGCTGCCGCTGACATGTTTCATATCATGTGATACTTTTTCAAAGATGCCAGCAGAAGAAGGACTAAACTACCTTTATGGTGACATGTCAGAAGGTCGACCAAATAACAACGACCCGTCAGAAGGGCAACGGAACAATGGCGTTGACAGGGTGGCAGTGTTGAGCAGTGGTTTAAGGCTCTGAGCTGCAAACCTCGAGACCTGGGTTTGAATCCCACAGCCCCCCTTGCATACTGTGTGACCCAGAGTAAGTCACTTAATTTCCCTGTGCTCCCAGGTTGTACCTGTAAACAAGCTTTCAGCTTAGTGTGTCTCTCAGGTAAACAAGGTAAACAATTTGGTGGTTTGCCCCTTCCGAGTTGTGTCCTCACAGAGTAGGAATCCTGACTAGGGGTGGGGGGAAAAGCCCCTCACAAAAAAACTTTCCCAAATGTCATCACCCTGGGGGTCTGGCACCCTTCTGATGGGTTGCCGTTTTTTGTTTCGACCTTATGACATGGAACCACATATATATTAAGGCTTTTTAAGGGTCAGTACCATAGTTAAAACTTTGATAGCCTTCACTTCATCTAGTACAGTATTAGTTACAACTGTATAGTATTACAATTAATTTTGTAAACATGCAGTACAATATGGCAATGTGGTATCAGATAATATATATGCTCAAAAATATAAAGATATATACTGTAAATGTATGTATGAATAAGCCAGTTGTTGAAAAAGTATACAAAAAATTGCAGCTCTTTTAGTAAATAAGGGGGTTCTGAAAGGAAGTACCTGGGAAGATTACTTTGTACAGCGAACATATTTTACATGCGTGCAAATCTTTATTTCACAATTCAGTCATCTTTGACCCTTGCTGTGCTGCCAACATGTACACTCATCCTAAAAACCTATATGTTCTAAATCTTCTGGCAGCATAAGGGTTAATTATTTACATTTTTCTGTGGTCTGCTATGAACTAAAGTATCTCTTGAAGTTCTGGGTCTTCTGTATACTATTCCTGGGGATTACTGCAGAATATTTTACTACCCCATATCCCTGCTCAAAACATGCCAGTATTTGTTAATGAGTTTTTTTTGCAATACTGGCATGTGCTGAGCATGTGGTCACAGAGCTGAACCTGTCCAAACTCTTTTTTTCCACCTCTCTTCAATAACTGATCTCTATCTTGTGATCTGGTAAACTGATGTGCATGTCTAATATCATTAGTATTATATCTCCTTTTTTGAAACCTGTTTGTCAGACCCCTTACAAGTTTTTCAATTCCTTTTTCAGTACTGAAATTGAGAAGCAGTCTTAAAAAGTGTCCCTTTGGGAGGGCATGACAAGCAGCTGACTGTATCAGATGTGTGCGAGAGAGCTCCTCTATGTTCACTGTTCATTTTCTATTGCAAATAGCAGTTAAGTGAACTGTTGTATTTCTAAAAACTGACTGGTGTGCAGTATATACTATTGGAGCATTGTTTATCGAAATTAGCAGCTTTAGTGATGGAGAAGCCATGCCAGGCATTCTTTCAAGAACAGGGGAAAGCCAAACAGAGAAAGTCACATAGCACAGCAGAGTGTGGAGGTCTGAAGGAACGCAGGATTGGAGGACCCGGACCATCAAACAGTGCTGTATTAAAACAGTGAAAGAATTGGATACATATGTCAAGAAGTTGAATAAAAAACTGATTCCTTTAACAACGGTGTTATGGTGGTAAAAAAACGAATCGGATCTTGCTTCCATTGATAGGCATCTTACTAAAGAGACCACAGATAAATCCGAAGCTGTAACATTGGGGTTAATTTTGGAGAATAGGCTACTCCGACTGTAATTAGAACAATCTGAAAATGGGGCTAGGTTGGCCCATGCACGTCTACTGGGTGTCCTTGAGGATCTGGGAGGAGCTGATTTGGCACAATGTATCACAGACTTGATCAAAACTGTGCTAACTTGGAGGTGTCCAAATTGATTATTAAAGCCTACAGGATTAACTCACAGTGGTGACTGGTGGACCAAGATCTTCCTAGAACTATTTTGGTTGTCACTGCTGGTCAGCATGTACTAGACATGATACTGCAAGAAGCAAAGACCAAAGGCCAACTACAACTACAGGACTGGACAAGGCTGTCTAACTGGTTGAAAGACAGGAGGCAGAGGGTGGTGGTAAATGGTAATTACTTAGAGGTTGGGAGAGTGACCAGTGGAGTGCCACAGGGATTGGTATTGAGTCCTGTCCTCTTCAATGTCTTCATTAGTGTCATTTCTGAGGAACTGTAGGCAGGGCTGGCCTTAACCATTCTGGGCTCCTGTGCAGCCCCCTGCCGGGACCCACCACTCTATTCACTGTGCCCCCCCTCGCATCCAACATTTCCACCTTACTAACCCTCATGTCCTGTATTCCTGTATTATTAAAGCAGTACCAAGTCTACTAATTTAACCAGCATCTTTTAATTAGTGCAATTGACTGCACTGAATTATTTGACTTCACCACTGAAAATGAATCTGACTGAGCCTGGAGCAAGAACTTAAGTACAGTACTACCTTTGTATTCATTTCTGTTAGGACAGGGACGTCATCACTGGACACTCACACTTCTGATACTCTGATTTGCAAACAAGTTAAACAACTTAACTTTTCTGGAGTTGTGAGTGAGAGAGAATAGAGAGGATTATCGTGGGACACCAGTAAGGTTGCCACTTGTCAGTTTCTTTTACCTGGTGATCAGGTATTCACGGTCCCTATCAGGTAATCCGGTTTTGCTCTGTGCTGGTCAGGTTTTTGAGCCATTTTGAGTGCTCACATACTTTTGAAACAGATTTTGTCATATCATTCATTGTTTCAGCTACATGTCCAGGTTTCAAACAAGTTCTCCTATCAACATAGTCCTTTGTTTGTGAAAACAGTCAACCTAGGAAGTGTAAAGTATGGCCATTAACACCATTAGCACTTACTTAACCTAATCTTTTCCACTGCAGCAAAGCTGCCCCCACCTTTTGTAACAGTAATAGAGCCATTTGTCTTCCACTTTCATTTGCTGGCAAACATTTTCATCTCTAACAACATTTAGGCATAAAGTATGGGCCCCCAAGGTGCAGGGGCACAGTTTGCACCTAGCTAAGGCCGGCCCTGACTGAAGGGGAAGGACTGTGTGTCTCTTTGTGAATGACACAAAAATCTGCAACAGGGTGGACACTCACAAGGGGATGGAAAGAATGCAAAGGGATCTGGGGAAACTAGAGGAGTGGTCTAGGGTGTGGCAGCTGGGTTTCAATGACAAAAAGTGCAAAGTCATGCACCTGGGGGGAACTCAGGGGTGGCTGTGTATAAGATTGGGGGTGGGTACTTACAGTCACCAAGCAAGAGAAGGACCTTGAGGTAATCAAATCTGATGATTTCAAGGTGGCAGGGCAGTGTGACAAGGCAGTAGGCAAAGCCATCCAGATGCTGGGGTGAACAGGGAGGGGGATTTCTAGCAGAAGAAGGAAGATGGCGTTGCCACTGTATCGCTCACTAGTGAGACCTCACCTGGAGTACTGTCTCCAGTTCTGGAAGCTGCACTGCCACAAGGATATTAATAGGGTGGAAGTAGTCCGGAGGAGGGCTACCAAAACAGTGTGAGGGTTGCATGAGAAACCATATGAAGAGAGGCTGCAGGATCTCAACATGTACTCCCCAGAAGGGAGGAGAGCAAGAAGGGACATGATTGAGACCTATAAGAACCTAATGGCGCGGTGAAAAAGGTGCAGGGGGGAATCTCTTTCAGAGGGAAAGGACCATCAGAACAGAGGGGAGTGATTTGAAGCTGGAGCGGAGTTTAAGAGGTATGTGAGGGAAATACTTCTTTACAGAAACAGTGGTGGATGCCTGGAACAGCCTACCAGAAGAAGTGGTGGGGGCAAAGACAGTGAGGAGCTTTAAACATGCATGGGATATGCACATGGGTATAATTGGTAGAGGAAAGAGAGGAGAGATTGAGACCTGTTACCTAGTAGGGTCCAGAGTGTAATAATAGGCAAGCAAAACAGGGCAGATTAGATGGGCCTAAAGGTCCTTTTCTGCTGTCACATTCTGTGTTTCTATGATTTATTTCCTGGACCTCAGCTTTGCAGCATGGTAGCATAGTAAAGCTTTTGACACTGTCCATGCAGAGTCGAAATCAGTTTCTCATTCGTTACAATTGTCCTCCAAGTTACAAATCTTCTATGCAGGTAAACTTTATCCATTTAAAAATAATAAGCAATGGAATTTACAGAAATTAAACTGTCAGCATCATTTATTAAATATTGTTATAACAACGTCTGTCTAGTGTTTTATATGAAAATCTACCATTTCATACAATTTATAGCTATTTACGGTGTGTTTCAACAACACTGCTAGATGCTGAGACTTTCTGTTCCCTGTGGTAATTAGCATGCCTCCGCCCTGGTGATGTCATTTGGGGTGCTATTCTCTTTCTTCGATACATAAGCTATGGAGGCAGTCACATTGCTGAGGTCTGTAAAGACTTCTCATTCCTTGCACTGTGCCTGCTGCAAGAATCTGAAAATTGTTTGATTGTGGTTGTGCCATGCTCGATGCCAGTAATGCACAATACCAGTTTAAATTTAATTGTATAGCCAGTGCAGAAATCAGGGAGAGTAGCGCACTGATATTAAAGTAAATGTTGAAGGTTCCCCAAATGCCTGTTACACATGGCATGCCATTGCCAGACATGCTTCCAATGTTGAAGCTGCAATTTGTTTTGTAAAAAAATCTGTCATTCTCATTTTTTTACTGTTTTATTAGGGTTTTGTCCTCCAGTTTCTTGTGTGTCGCCACACCCCCAAAATGATGTCATACCAGAGAGTTGTCATTGTTTTATATACAGCAACAGGGAATTCTGAGTAATTTATAATGTTGCCTTAAATGTGCTTTAGTCAGACTTACAGTCCCTTATGTTGCTGGTGGTGACCAGTAATATGTAAATAACTGTAGCAAGACATTGTGGGTAAAATACAAATCTGCTTTAGTTTCCATACTCTGAGATGCTGTCCCATATTTGTGAGGTGGTGTCAACAATATAAGCTTTTGTTTATTTTCACAACAATGCATTGTACATACCGTATCTAGCTATAAGACTTCTACACTGAGAGATGTTGGCTCCTATTTCTTCAGTGAGCACAGAAAAATAAAAGCCTGTATACTAATTTACATAGTGAGTCATTGTATGTACAGTAGAGTACACTCCTACAGGTCACTTCTCCCATTTATTTTCTATGGCAAACTTCAATAAATCACTTTAAACTAATCTTTTACCAGGGCTGGCACAGCCATCCCTAGTAGGAATTATTGCAGAAAAGGTCCATATTAAATCTAATTTATTGTAAAGCAGACACTGACCAACAGCAGTGAAGTTACAAGCATTGTATTACTAGCAGCTATACAACTTTCTAACAGGCAAGCACCCCGAATGACATCAGCAGCCTGGAGGCATGCTGGCTCAGCATCCAGCAACCTTGGGTAAATGGACCACAACAAAAAGACACTAAAAATGCATTAATTTGTTGACTTTTGTTACAAAACCTGGAACACAAATAGGTTTTACAGTAGTGTTTATTGAATGGTGCTATTTCTATTAGTTTTAAAAACCTTTGCATATGACCTTTAATGACCCAGGCAAGGTGGGTAAGAGACTCACTAAAATTAGGGAGGACTTTGCAGCTAAACATATTGAAACAGGCTATGCCAGTGAGGGCTGAAGGGACTAATGAACTTGTTTTCCCCAAACTGTTCTCCCAGTATTGTTTTACTTCTGAAAGTTGAAAGTTGTTTCATGGGGTTATATTTCCTAACGATACCTTGCGACTCAAAGATAACATAGATGAGTACAGTTTAAAGCTATACTAATTGAAGGAGCATGGATGTGTGAGGCTTGTGGTGATGGCTTCTATTTTATACTAATAATATTTTTTTGGAACTAGACTATCTTTGGCTATCTGGAACTCCTAGTGGAAACTGGGTGGGACAATATGGCTGCAGTTACATGGCCAGAGACACTGGGATGCTATATGCATTCTTAGATTGAGCCTCACACAAGGAGCTGATGCACCTAAATCTCTGCTGGATCCCACTCGATTTAATGGGGTAATGCCATCTATTACAGCTATGCTTGATTGCATTTACTGTTACTTATTTAATGCAATGTAGATTATATACTGTGTCTGAGAGTGTGGGATGGTGCTTAAGGTCACTTGCCAGTCAATGTTTTGAATATCTTATCTTACAATCAGCAATGTGGGTACTTTGTGCACACCTGTTAGAACGAGATATATTGTTGTACTATTTTATTCCTCATGGATTCTGTATAAGTCACTGGTGACTTATCGGGTGTATCACCCAGGACAATAAGGGGCTCTTATTTTAGCTTCATATTCCATGGTCATGGTTGTATAAGCATTTGCAACTATTTCTAACGTTGTTGTCTATCTATTTTGCTAGACTGTAATCCTCCATATGTGTAACAAGGGGGAGATAGAATAATAAGGAGAAACCAGTAAATACAGCACTCTCGTAGAGAGGTAGGGTGCTGGTCCGGGGATACCACTCCAAAAATAACACCAGCAACAGCAAAATCCACCACTCCAGAACAACAGGTAGTGGAACATAAGCAAACTCGCACAGACTGCAAAGTGATGTTGCAACCTAAAAATGTAATTGTAAATCAAATGGTAAACAAAATGCCAAGTACTAAGCCCAGTTCCACATGTAGCCATAACTGAGAACCCGGTGCGATGTGGATGGAAAATAGGAATGTGCAGGTGCGCCACCTCTTTTAGGCTTCGACCGCCGCGGGTGCCATGTTGCAGCATCACTTTGCAGTTTGTGCGAGTTTGCTTATGTTTCACTACCTGTTGTTCTGGAGTACTGGATCTTGCTATTGCAGGAGCTAGAATAATAATACTATTTTCAAACCGTTCCTTCATTGATTGTTATGCCTTAGAATCAAGAATGCACAAATCAGGCATACTTTGCAATAATGAATAAAAACAAAATGGTCTGTTTGGGATGTTTTTCTCTATGTGGCATGGGCGACAACTTGAAGCCAGTACTAAGGTATAGTATATGGTTAACCTTTTGTTCTGTATAGAAATCAGCCTGCTCAAAATCTTTGTTGCGCACATTGTAAACTGTTTTGCACATTCCAAAGTGTTTTGTGCATTCCAAACAGGTGTGCAGCACAGTTCAACGGCTGTAAAATTTTAAATTCCGCATTCACCCCACACCCAGCTGCTTACTAACCACCAAGTGCCCAAAGCTGTCCATTTTAACTTGTAAAAGTCTATAAATTTAATTTAGATCATGAAACAGAACAAAGACATGGCAAGCTTTTTTATTTTTACTTTTGGGGCAGGGCTGCTTCTGTTACTCCTGTGTAAACATAAAACTATATGCTTCGCTTGCAAAGTTCATATGCTGCCATCAGTTCCATGTGATAACAGTGACCACATAATAACGATCACTGTTTGGGCGAGTCTACATCTCTGAAAATGAATTTTGGTGATGTAGACTCATGGTGAACAGCAAGATGGCACCAAAGACTTACATTTTATTGTTTCATGTGGGGTGCTGTGCCCCCCGCACCCCCCTCACACACCCCTACTAAAGGATTCTCAACTCCAGTGGGGTGCATGTCAAGGGGTGTGTGTGTGTGTGTACAGAATAAACAAAAAAAAAACATGACCGGGCACAAAAAATGAGTGCGCCCAGAACAGAACCCAGCACCCTCCCAACCCCAGCCTGCCACCAACCCACCACACCACATGGTCAGCTCGGCAGCCCACCACCACACTATGCCCCACAAACCCTCCCTCCCCTTCCGCCTATTGCATGGCATGGTCCCCCCACGTGCATGTATACATAGCGACATCCTGTCACTATCGTTGCTGAATCCCCTATCTGGTCACCCTCCCTGCCTGGTAGCCCTGTGTAAATGCACCGTGATTGAGTCACCCTTTTTGAAAGTGCTCAATCGCGGTCGCCTTATACATGGGATACCCTGCCATCTCAATCCCTTGATGGAAACACACTCTTGTTGTGTATGAAATACAAAATCACACATACTCCTGTAATACAAAGCATCATAGGATGCATATACAAATCACCATGAAATTTTAGGCTGGTTCAGCTTTATGCAGGAATACATGGTGCCAAAGGGCCTCTCGCATAATCTGCAAAGGGTGCAAACAGAAGACACAGACACATGTTTCATCCTACCCAGGACTCATCAGTGTGCTTCATCTGTATCACACCCCAGGGGAAATGAACCAGCTGGCCTAAGTTGGTCATACGGGTTTGTGTCATGGTGAGCCCATACACTATTCTCTATATTATGATCATCTGGCTTATGGAAAATGTCAGCATTATGGAAAATGTTGGCATTAACATCCGCTCAATGCTTCCGCTAATTTCAAAATCCAAAAAATAGTATTTGTTAGGATGCACAGTGATGGAAATCTCAACTGCTCATTGGTGGAATGCAAATAATTAACAGTATCCTGTAGTTCTTCTTAGTCCCCACACCACACAGCCACAGCATCAATAAACCTGCACCACAAAACTACCTTATTGAAAATGGATTTTTTTATTAAGGTCCTTGGTAAGTTGCATCTCTCACAGTCCAACACAGAAGTTGGCCAGACTGGGGGCAAAAGTAGCTCCCAAGGCCATGTCTTTCACTTTTCTGGAGAAATTTTATCAACAGGTCAAAGAATTGAATTTTTGTACAAGTTCAGCTATTTTCAGAAGAAGGGAGTTGGAGGAGAGGTGCCCTCAGCTGTTAGGTTTAAAAAATATTCTAGTGCGTCCAATGCACCCTCATGAGGAATATTAGTACATAGTGATTCAGTGTCTAAACTCACTGAATATGCATTTCCCTCCAACTGTATTGGATTCCAAATGTTCAAAATATCATCTGTGCCTTCATTTTTCACTTAATTACTTTTAGACATAAAGGGCCGGATTTTTAAACAGGTAGATGCAGCTCTTACATCCATATCTTGGATGCATGCTGCATCCATACAGATGTGTCCAGATGTCTGAGTCCTATTCACAGACTGTACATCTGGATCCATTTGTGACAGTTCCTGCGGTTTTCAGCAATTTATACTGCAATTGTGGGACTCGCATCCGTTTATCGGATGCAAGAATGGAATTCCATCCCAAAAGGTAAACATTCTTTTTGTGGTCTAACTTTTTGAGCAGAATTCTGCACTTGTGCCTGATAAAAGGACACATATGTCTGAAAATCCTGCCCTAAATCCTTTAGGCAAGAACCTATTTTCAACAAAATTTAGGATCATACGTAACTTATTACATAAAGGACAAAAATTGTGTGAGACACGCAAGGCAATATAATGGGTATGTTGCACAAGCAAATCTTTATTTGGGATCTCAGATGTGTGACAAATGGTCAATTAAAATAATTGGCATACTAGTAGAAAGGCAAGGCAATTTTATTTATATGGTACCAAATCCTGGGGGCTCTGATCACCTCACAGAAGCAAACAGATTAATAAAATAGTACAATTAAAGCAATAACAAATGAAAACATAAAAAATAAGCACATCAGAGTGTTAAAAAACAACAACATCATGCCCCAAAACAGATGATAAAAAAGTAAGCCTTAGGTTTGGACATAAAAATGGTCAGGGCAGTGGCACCTCTTGCCTCCGAGTGAAGGGCATTCCAGAGAAGCAGAGCAGCCATGCCAAAACACCCTATCCCATGAGGATTTAGATGAGATCTCGGAACAGAAAGAAGCCTCGCTTCCACTGAACGAAGGGAGTGGCCAGGAGCATATGGTGTTAGGAGGTCTTTCAGGTAGCCTGGACCCAAATTGTGTAGGGCTTTATAAGTTAACAAGCACACCTTGAAGTTGATGCGCCACTGCACAGGCAGCCAGTGCAGAACATGATGAACCGGCATGATATACTCAAACTGGGAGGTGCCTGCAACCAGCCAGGTTGCCTCATTCTGGACCAGCTGCAAGCAATGCAACAGCTTTATAGATAACCCCGGCTAAAGAGCATTACAGTAATCAAGTCTTGATGAGACAAGCATGTGCACCAGTGCTGCTAGGTCAGATGGCTCAAGAAAGGGTTAGGTCCAGAAAATGTTCTGAAGATGATAAAAGCTACTGCTGACAACAGCTGACACCTGATGTTCTAATGTCAGCTTGGAGTCCACAATGACCCCCAGACTCCTCACCCTGTCTACCTCCTTGAGGATAGCACTGACCAAAGGTGGTAAAATGTTATCATAGTTTGAACCTGATGAACAAGACTGCTGCACCAGTAGCACTTCTGTCTTCAAAGGATTCAGCCTAAGCCAGCTGGTCACCATCCAGTCCTGAATTTCCCTAAGGCACTCAGTGAATTCCGAGACAGCTTCCCTGTCATCAGGTGCCCAAGACACATACAACTGGGTATCATCGGCATAATAATGCAAACCAGTACACAATGAACAGCATGGGAGCCAAGATTGCGACATGAGGCACACCACAACAGAGTGCAACACTGCCTGAAATAAAAGAGTCAAGTGCCATCTGCTACACTCTGCTAGATAAATAGAACTTGAAGCACTGAAACTATCCCTGTGGGTTGTACATAGTGTGCCAGATGGCCCAACAGCACCCCATGGTCCACCATGTTGAAGGGTGCAGTAAAGTCAAACAGAACGAAGATGGAACTATGTCTACTATCTCTAGTGAGGAGTAGATCATGGTACACCTTGACAGAATGGTTTCTGTACTATGATGAGGCTGGAATCCAGACTGGAAAGGTTATAGATATCATATATCTCCAGGTGCTGTTCCAACTGCACTGCCACCAACTTCTCAGTCAATTTCCTCCAAAAGGGAAGTTTCAACAAAAGCCTGTGATCTGAGAGAATGTTGGGGACCAAAGACAGTTTATTAAGAAGGGGCCTCACCACCTCCCTTTACAAGGCATTGGGAAACTCCCTTCCTCAAGTGAACACCTGCCAATCCCCACATAAACTGGACTGAGTGTTCCCCAGCACTCCAAGAGAAGCCATGTCAGCGCATGGTCTGATGTACAGTAGGTGAAGTGTAGTTAAGAAACTACACAGAGAACATCCTCCACCAACACGGTCTCAAACTACTCCCATAAAAATTAAGTACCCCTGTCCAAAAAATGTACACTGTCCACTGATGACAAGCCACTTCAGGATATTGCGGCCCTGATAGAGGACATCTTGTCCAGAAAGAACTGATTAAACTCATCACACTTTTCTGTGGAAAATGCTTTACGGGACTGGGGACAGATAGGATTTAATAATCTGTCCACAGTGTTGAAGAGCCGAGCTGGACAGTTTTTTTCCAGCAGCAATCACTCATGATAGGAACAAGACATTTTCATAGTGTTTGCCCACTGATATTCATCATAATGAGCCCTCGGTACCAATATATCTTCTTCAGAGTAGGACCTCTGCCAACAATGCTCCAACCTCTCCCCCCTTAGTCGTCAACCTCCTCAGGTCGCCATCGAACCATGGCAAATTATGGCGGGAAGTCAATGGGCATACATAGAAAGGTGCTAGGCAATCGACAGCCGCAGCAAGAGCTATGTTGTAACCCTCCACCACTGCCTCAACTCTCATTGTGCAAGACATCTCCATGCCTGTGATGTCCAGTGTCACCAGGAGACTCTGATGCTCCAGATTTTTGAAAAAGTGGTAACTGATCATCAACACAAGGGAGGCTAATCGAGGACCCCACAAAGAAACTGCATGGCATGATGATTTGATCAACTGACTGGATCAACCTTGATATTACTAATATCAAGTCCTACGAAAAGACCAAGTCCAAGGCATGGCCATGTTGGTGAGTGCCAGAGGCAACTGCCTGTACAAAGCCCAGCAAGACATCAACTGGAGGAACCGAGTTCCAAAAACAGAAGCTTCATCATCAACCAAGGCACTGAAATCATCGAAAACAAGAAGCTTTGGTGATTCCAACATCAGGCCAACCATGAAACTCTCAGGTTCCTTCAAGAATTTGCACTTATTATGGAGCTGATACCACTAACAACTGGTCTTCCTGGGGTTTTATTAATTATTTTTTTTACCTTAGGTAAGAACATAGAAACATAGAAGTTGATGGCAGATAAAGACCTCAAGGCTCATCCAGTCTGCCCATTTTTTCTACCTTATGAATGTGTCATAGTCCTTTACTCTGTCAATGGCCTATCTATTCATACTCATCTGTATTACTTCCTTATTCCTATCCCATGCCTGTTTGAAGTCCTGCACTGTATTCATATCCACCACTTCCTGGGGTAGGCTGCTCCATGCATCCACCACCCTTTTCTGTGAAAAAAAAACTTCTTCACATTACCCTTTAATCAGCCTCCCTATACAGTATATGGTAGGTCTAACTGGATTAGATGCATTCAAAAACTTCTGGATTTTACTATTAATCCAACCCTTCTAATAGGCCAGAGCTGTAGTTTCATCAGTGAACCATTTGAATTCAAAGGCAGGGTCTGAGTCTATCTTCTTATAAAAGGTTAAATCTGACAGTTGTTATGCTATCTATTCAATGTACAGCACACCATACTGTCTTGTATGACCACACCACTAAATGTATCTGCTGGTTTAATTGTTACGTGCTTGTTCATCTGTAGTGCAGGTAATGCTTCATTGTCTTCTCTGGTTACTTTTTTATATTCTGGTCATGGTAAATTTTTAAACAAGTCAGAAAGTTCTTTTTCACAAATGTTTTGAAACGTGTAAATAGCTGCACTTGGTGAGGGAATGAATGTGGACTTCCTCTTGAAGTGATGGATTTTATCATTTAACGTATCTGGCACCATATCTGCAGATTACAGGGAAGAATCTCACTGAAACCCATTTTCTATCAATTATAAAATGACGTCAGGCATACGCCATAACAATTTTTATGCAGGTCTGTTATCATTTGGAACTTATTAATGGGGTCATGGGGCAAATGAAAGTCCTTTATTAAGAATACTTTCTTAAAATTTTGTAAGCTTGTAGCTTGACAAATTTATTGCCTTTAATTCTGGTTGTACTGGGGTTGCTGCTGATTCTGCAGTGTTGTATTGTAGTCCCCTCACCGACCTCCTCCGCCTGCTCCACATTTTTTGCTGTAGAATCTGCTCCTGTATTGGTTGTCTCTAGTTCTGTGTCTCAGGTTCAGTTGTTCTTGTGTTACTGCAGAGTTGTCCTCTAAAAAGTTTAGTTATCAGAGCTGTCAGCATCAGTATTACTCTGCTTTGTGCTGTATCCAAATGAGACCCTTTGGTTGTGTTTTAATATGCCATTGAGTTGATTTTGAACAATTCCTCTTAACTTTTAAAGGAAATGTGGAAGGGGGAGGTAAGTATGCCACTATACAGGTCCATGGTTAGACCATACCTGGAGTAGGGGTTACAGTTTTGGAGGCCTCACCTAGGGGGAGACATAAATAGAGTGGAGAGGGTCCAGAGAAGGGCAACCAAAGTGGTACAGGGCTTGCACAGGAGCTCATATGAAAAAAGGCTGGAAGAGTGTGACCTGTACACTCTGGGAACAAAGAGAGAAAGAGGATATATGATAGAAATGTATAAATATTTGAGGGGAATGGGGCATCTTCAAGATGAATGAGAACACAGCAACCAGGGGACACAGCTTAAAACTGTAGGGGGGTAAATTCAAAGGAAATGTGAGGGGACAGTACTTCACTGAGAGGGTGGTGGGTCCCTGGAGTAAACTGTGTGAATGGGTGGTGGGAACAAACTTGGTAGGGGAATTCAAGAGGGCATGGGATAACTTCATGGAATTAAACAAGAAGGGAAAAGGTAGGAATCCAATTGGGACCAGGGAGACTGGAGACTGCACTGGGGAGGGGTGGCAAAAGAGAGGGAAATGTGGGGATAGGACAAAGGAGCCTACGCTGAGGGAAAGGGGCAGACTAGATGGGCCAATGGGTCCTTTTCAGCCCACAGATTTCTGTGTTTCTAGCTTTTTTCAGTTATACACCTGATCTGTTTCAGGATCAGTTTTATCACAAAGAAATGTTTTCTCTTTTGCAGCTTTATTCTTCTGACCCAGCTTCTGAATGCTGGCTTTTAATTTATGATTCAGTCTCTCAAAATAACAGTGATCTGTAAATGTGAGCAGCCTCTCCTCTAACTTTCAGAGCACCTGCTGTCCCTTTTTGAATCTCTTTGCCTTCTTCTAAAATCAATTTAATTAACTTCAGTGAGGCATTCTGCATTATCACGCACCAGCTTGTAAAACATAGAATTTGCCAGCAGAATAAGGACCAATTGGCCCACCTAGTCTGCCAATTTTCCCTATCTACAGTATCACTGCAGACCCTACTTGATCTCCACCTCCTTTCCCCACCCTCATTCCTTCCCATTAATATACCCTTATGCCTATCCCAAGCTTTTTTGAACCCTTCCACAGTTTTTGCCCCAACTACATCAGCTGAAAAGCTATTCCAGGAATCCACCACCCTTTCTGTGAAGAAGTACCTTCTAATATCCCTCCTGAATTTACCCCCTCCAGCTTCATATCATGTCCCCTTGTTTCTGAGTACATTTTCTTTCTGAAAAATACTAACTACTGTATTTATTTACCACATTTACGTATTTTAGGTCTCTTTTATGCCTCCTTCCTCTTCCAGGGTGTACATAATGAGTTCTCTCTGTCTCTCCTCATATGGCTTGTGACGTAGGCCCCTCACCACTTTAGTTGCCTTCCTCTGGACTGACTCCACTTGGTCTAATAAAATTAGGGAATTCAGGTCCAGATGCTGTATTATTTAACTTCAGCCCTCTAGATACTTGAGTGGACTTCTTGATATGCCACTAATGTAATCTGGTTCCAGTGCAGCCTCCTTGCCTCAAAGGCTATTTATTCAAGCTCTCTAAGACCATGTCCACACTCGAAAGTATACCACAGAGTGCAACCGTTACAGAGTCTGACAAAAACGGTGCATGTCC
The DNA here is from genome assembly GCA_016271365.2 of Neoceratodus forsteri. NCBI lineage: Eukaryota > Metazoa > Chordata > Ceratodontiformes > Ceratodontidae > Neoceratodus > Neoceratodus forsteri. The sequence continues at coordinate 1,775,321,526 of CM057450.1, read as the reverse complement.
GCATTGGTAATGGCACCCGATCCGGTTTTGTATCTAATCTCGAGAGCTGTTTGAAGGTAGTCTCAAGATCGGAAGCAGGAACGTTTGGCAGCAAAAACGGTAAAAGTTCCATGCACTCACCAGTGTGGATGGGTGAGAGCATAATGTTGAATCCTCAGTCCTCCATGGCTGCGTCGAGTTTCCCATGAGGGAGCACGGCACCTCCGACCCTCCATTTATTATTTAAAATAGACATACCCACCCTGATCCTATCACAGCAGTCTCCCAAATCCTGACCCTCTATTTTTTTAAATATGTTACCCTCCCTGCCCTTATATCAGCACTGCTTCCAGACCATAAACATCCCAGAACTCAGCCTACATTTTGTTCAGCTAGGGTACCCTCCACATACCCAGCTCATCACTTTTGTGTTAGCTAGGTAATGCGGGCTGTGGTGACTTCTGCACCACAATACAGTAACTATTCAATGCACATAACAGAACCCATGCAATGCCGTCATGCCTGTTTCTGTTCACTGTGGCCATGGAAATGAGAGGTAGCATACTGGGATAAGTTGAGAAGTGACACACAGGATTTTAGAAGTATGTGTGTCACTTTTCCAAATACAGACTATGGCGGCTTTCAGAGTCATTTGGAATCACCGCTTGAGGAGCCAAGTGCGGATACAAAAAGCTGCAGAATGCACCATCAGGCAGAATGCCATGACGAGAGTATGGACACTCAATAACGGTAAGTGCGTAATCGTTACAGAAACTGTTACACTCTTATGCTTGTTAGTGTGGACAGGGCCTAAATGCTTCTTGTAGTGTACTTGGTACACCACTTAATTCCTGTGTGAAAGCTTGAGTTGTTGCTCACTACAGCAGGCTATTTTCCCATTGTGGGTTTAGGAACTGATTCACACAAATAGGTCAGACAGAAAAGGATTTAAACTTGATGTTCCCTCTAATGACATTCTTTGTATGTATGTCTCACCACTGTCACTATATCTAAAAAGATTTTATGTAGCTGAAAAAGCTGCATGTAGCTTGTAAAAAATGAAACATAATAGACGCACAAAAGACACATTAAGGAATCAAGTTACTAACAGCTGTAATTAATATTTTTACATCTTTTTTAACATCTGACTGATTTATACATATTTATATATCTTTATATTGTTATTATTTGGTACTGCATTGCCATATTATATGTTTGCAAAATGAATTGTAATACAGTTGTAAATATTACTAGTTTGGGTGAAGGGTATCACTGAACTGCATTCTTCTTAACTAGGGCACTGTCCCTTTAAATGCCATAGCATAAATGTGTAGTCCTCTCTCCTTTCAGGGCCTTTGAAAAAGCATCACGTGATGTGAAACACAACAGGTGATGTCTATGGACAAGGACTGATTTAATCTTTTCTAACCCAGTGTCACTTGAATAAAGATGTGATTTTGGCATTTCCAGTTGGATTATCTGGCATCTTTGTAAGGAAGTGCCTGCCTGTTTCTTCTTGCTTTTACACTGCAGTCACTTTTACCGCAAGTACCTGGTTCCCTAGTGTGGCTTTTGTTTGTCTGTGACATTCTGATGATGTCATAGGGTACCTTGAAAGAGAAGCTCGAGACATCCCTGATGTCATCACAACCTCAAGATGAAAACTCAGTTGAGTTGCCCATGTGTTATTTTATATGGTACAGTTTTTTTTTTACAAAATGTAATCAATAAATGTAAATGTATATGTTTTCTCGCTCTTGACACAGCACAAATTGTTGTGTTCTCTATGTAACCTTTTTCGTACTGTACCTAATTGACGTGGAACCTTTGTAAAAGAGCCTCTGGCTCAAAGGTAGTAATTCCTAGAACAATAAACTAAACTAAACTAAACAAAGTACCATCAGTACTGAGTGGTGCCAGGGTATGGATGCATAATTTTGTATCGTAAGAAGCACAATTAAATGTTAAACAAGTAGTAGTAGTCATAGTAGTACATGTTCAACAGATTAGGTCACTACTATAATTAAAACATATCATGACAAGCAGAATTGCATAAATATCACATCTTATATCAATAAATACATTACGCTTTAGACTTACAAACCTTAAATAAAAGCTTATATTTCTGGTTTTAAAATATACATAGAAACAATTTATACCACTACATACTTTACCTTCCCTGTAATTCAGTTTCTCTTTGGTATTGGGTATTGAAGCAGGGCCATTGCCAGGATTTCTGCAAGGTGGGTTCTTTTGTGGTAGTTTGTCTTTATATAGAAGCCAGGGGTCTGGAGGTCACAGAAAACCTGGGGTGCTATATGCTCTGTGGTGCATTTTGTGGCTTATTTTGAATCTAAAGTCTTTTCGGAGCTCTCCTTTACCCCTTACTTTAAGGGAAATTAATATCTGGCTGGCTGCAGGTTGAATACATATATATATATATATATATATATATATATATATATATATAAAAATGTATTCAGTACCTGAGGCTAGCAAGATTCTGATAATGTACTGTATCTGAAGCATACTGTCTGCAGCTGTGGTTGGCTGGGTACTGTGCTACCTTGCTGCACACTGACTTCTAGGCCAGGGGTCTGGGGGCAAAAGCCCTGGGGTACCAGACGTTTTGTGGTGCATTTTCTGGCTTATGTTGAAGCTAAATAACAACTCTTGAGCAGTCCTGGCAGAGGAGATGCTTCTGTTCCAGTTGTCACTCATTCCCTGAGTATTCATCTCTAACAGTGCTTTACAAATAATGACCCATCATGCTTAAAAATACTGACAGAAAGATGTTCATAATGTATGCTGCAGCTGCAACCCTGTCTCAGTACTTGCATCTGTACATACATGCTGAACCTTCAATTTGCAAATACAGTTATGTACACACAAAACTACTGACACAATGACAATGGTTGCCTTTACACATTTATTTATGTTAGATATTAGGCCGTACAGCAGTTAGTCAGCTATTATTTACAGTGTGTGTGCATATATTTTCCTTTTCTTTATCACCCACTTCTGCCCAGCTCTTTCTTCACCAGTGGCTCCCTCCCAGCCCTGTCATCTGCTGTCTGTAGGATATGCTTCCTGTCATTTAGTGCCCGACAGTTTCCCTCCTATGGCACAGCCCCACAGGGTTCCCAAGGCTCCAGAAGGGGCTAAGTCAGGTTGTTGGCAGGCAGCTCAGAAGTCGGTGGTGCAAGGCCTGCGGGAGGACACTGCTTCATCCTGCCTCTGTGCAGTATTTTCTTTTTCTCCCCATCCCGCTGGACACTACATGGGCTAGGACTGCCGAGCATGAGAGGGCACAGTGTGCTTATGTCGCAGTCATGCGGCGTCCCCACCACCATAACACGGCTTTGCTTGTACCATCCCCTGTGATCTCCCAGGTGGTGGTAGAGAGGTGGAGCACACTAGCCTTCCTCTCCAGAGGAGAAGAAAGTCTTCAGGGACACTCAGTCCTCCTCCCCCCACCTGCCCCCGACAACTCAGGATTGCTTCCAAATCCAGGTTGCAGGCATTGTAAATGGTAACACTAATGCTGCAATGACGAGCTGGATACGTATGCATAGTTTTATCAAAGCACCGCTTTACCTTGGCTGGGGCTCTGTTCTATTTATAATAAAAAAAAACACTATAGTTTCTAGTGTTTCTGTAACACAGAACCATTACACCCTAATTCAGTGTTGTTTAACTCATTACAATGAGCCAAATTAACAGGTGTGCATTCAGTTATTTTATAGTTATTAAACAGAGAGTTTGCTTCTCTTTGCGCCTCACTCAGTTAAATACCACCTCCTGTAGCTAAGGGGAGTGGCTGCACTAGCGGACATGTGCCCATTTATATAGTGGTCAGTTGGTGGTGGGCAGGGTTTGGAAACTTACGTAATGTCAGCTAGGGCTATGGTTCTGACACACAATAGATTTTATTCTAATAAAGTAGAGGCAATAGCTCGGCATAGCAGTAGTATGCAACTCAGGAAGCTAGGGCCCACCCAGTATCTCTAGTTTTAATACCATTTGTGGCCTGTTTCTCAGACTTTTTTATTTTCTTAATAGGACTTCTACAGTGCCTAGGTGTTTGCTAAAAATAAAACGCAATCCCACAATAACATCTTTTATATTTTTAGACAGAATTTACAAATTGAGTATGGCAGACAAGGGCCGCAGCAAGTAATGGTGTGAGACTGAAGGAAACGGCTTCAGCTGTCCCACATAACAGTTTGTCTAGATGCCACCAGGAGACAGGGATACTTTCTTTGGCTCCTGCCCTCCCCTTCCCCCCAAAACACCGCTTACAGATGGACTGCGAGGTCGAGAGGGCTCCTGCTCCTGTCCTCCCCCACCCCCGAACACCGCTTACAGACAGGCCGCAGGTTGAGAGGGCTCCTGCTCCTGCCCTCCCCTGCCCCAAGACACCGCTTACAGATGGACCGCGAGGTCGAGAACTCCTGCTCCTGCCTCCCCGCCCCGAAACACGCTACAGAGCGGACCGTGAGGTCGAGAGCTCCTGCTCCTGCCCTCCCCGCCCCAAACACCGCTTACAGGTAACAGCAAGCAACGTGGAACACTTTAGGGGCTTACCCATTACAGGGACTCAGCTGCTCACTGCTTTTCTGGAGACGGGGCTACTGAGATGCTGAATCTGGTGGCCAGGCGCCATTTTAAATCGGCGTAGACATGGAGACTGTTTTTTATAATTAGAATTTTAGAATTCCTGCCTTTGAACATAATCTCTGTTTGGATGCCTTAACAACATTTCCCGAATTTAAAGGCTATGGGTGTGCTCTCTAAATGTATTCTGCAATCCTGGTTTTCCCTAAAATTTGATTTGCTTTGAACGCGAGATACATAGGGTGCCTTAAATATATTTCCTGCCTTAAAGGCTAAGTGTGCTCTGTAAAAAGTAATATAAAAAAAAAATTTAATCTCACGCAATTGTGAAAACTAGATCTAGTTCAGGGACTGCACTTGAAAGCAGCGCTAAGCGCGTGAGCCTCTCCCGACCTACTCAGCTCAATTGCAAACAATGCCAGGATCTATGTCTTTTTGTCTGACTGCATAAAATTTTTCCTTTCTCATAAGGCTGTAGCTCACCCTCCCCCATCTTTCCCTACTGTTTAAAAATCCAGTGCTCACGATTTTTTCTCTTCATTTCAGACGGACTGCGAGATCGAGAGGGCTCCTGCTCCTGCCCTCCCCCACCCCCCGAAACACCGCTCACAGGTAACAGCAAGCAACGCGGAACACTTTAGAGGCTTACCCATTACAGGGACTCAGCTGCTCGCTGCTTTTCTGGAGCCAGCTCTGCCCCGCCGGCTTCGCTGGCTGCCCCGCCACCCCCACCACCACCCTTGGTCGGCGTTCCCTTATATAGCTGCTGAGATGGTGATGTGAGCTGAAAATACCTATGAGCTCACTTTACCATCTGCAGCCTATACAATTCCTCCACTAGGGGCCCATCTGTTGACATTGGAATAACTAGCCACTCCCATTATAAACTCTCAGCACTGTACTATTATCTTTTTCATGCCACTTCACTTCTCAGTATCCCCACTAGAGGCCCTCCTGCTACCTGTTTCCCTCAATAACTAAAGAAGCCTCTCCACTCAAAACTCTCACTGTAACTGCCATTTTGTTTCCCAATCACTGGCAACATTTCCCCTGATGCGCTATTGACATTTTACTTTTAAAGAGTAACTTGCCCCCTCTTTTAATTTTCCCATTAGCTGATATATACTTAACCTACTAACCCTGCAAAACCTCTGACATAGCCTCGGGTTCCCAACCCTGTACTGAACTTCCTTGCCAGACATTAGATTATACTAGAGCCCTCTCATTAAAGACTCCTGTCTCCCTGCTTTGTACTCGTAGTGACCCCTGCTAATATGGCCTTCTTAAGCCAATCCCTGTCTGGACATGGTGGTGTTGAGGTATCTCTCTGTATGGGTTGTGATGGATGACTGACTCTCCCCCTTCCTCACCTACCTCCTGACAACCTGGGCAGGGCCCTCCTAGCCCTTGGGGGTGACATAGAATCTAATCCTGGCCCTATCTCCCCAAATCTTACTCTAAACAACCCCTCATGCCCTGAGTGGGCTGATACCAAAGGGCTCAAACTCGCTCATATGAACATTTGCAGCCTAAGGCACAAATTCCATGAAATTGAGGCTTGGGTGGCTCTATATAAGCCTGACATACTAGCCTTGACAGAAACTTGGCTCAAACCTCAGATCCTCCCCCACGAAGTGGACATAGTGGGATACCTTACTTTTCGAAAAGACAGGATTGGGAAAAGAGGAGGTGGGGTCATTATTTATGTCAGCACTGCCCTTCAAGCTACAGAGTTGGACTGCCCCTCTATTAGTGACCCTCTGGCTGAAATGTTGCTCGTCAAAGTATTTCTTGGTAACACCAAACCCCTTACCATAGGAGGTGTCTACATCCCCCCACAATCTACTGCCTCCTCTTTGGAATCCATAACTAGCCACCTTGAGGTCTACCCCCTGGTGGAAACCATACTACTTGGGGATTTCAATCTCCAATGGCCGTCCCTACTCTCCTCCTCTACTAAAAACCCATTACTTGGGTCACCTCTTACCAGGTCATCGACCTCCCACAAGACACAACCCTAAGACTGAAACTACTCTCTCATTGATTGGATCCTTGTCTCCTGCCGGGCGTATCCTGTCAGCAGGGATTATGGCTGATGCCTTGAGCGATCACTCTCCCACTTTCTGCATATGGTCCAACAAGCCCCCTAAACTTGCCGCAAAGATCATTGAAGCAAGAAACTACAGTAGATTTGTACCTGCAGACTACTGCTCCCAGCTGTGGAACTCTGACTGGGCCCCTATCACCTCTCTCCCCACACTCGATGAAGCTCTTGAGTATTTCACCCTAATCGTTTTGTCTGCATCTAACGCTCACGCCCCGATAAAAAAGCTCAGGGTACAGGGAAAATGCCATAAATGGCTGAGCCCTTGCCTCAAGCACTCCATGCTCCTCCGGGACCGAGCTTGGGGTACCTTCAAATCTTCTGGCAGCCCAACAGACTGGGAAAAGTACAGAGAGCTGAGAAACCAGTGCAAAAAATCTTCGAAAAAAGCCAAGTCTCAATACTTAAATGACCTACAAATTAGGCACCTACGGGACCAAAAAAATTCTGGGGCCACCTAAATCTACTTATCAAGGGCTCCTCAACCAGCCAAACGGACTCCATCATGGTGGGGGACTCCCTGACTAATGACCCAACCATAGTGGCTGAGGCCTTCTGTGCCTTCTACTCTACCCCGAGTGGGTCTCCCCCCTGGGTTCCCCACGGGCCTAACCTATACTCTGGAGATGCTTGGGCGCACTCTGGCCTCAATTTCACCTAAAGCTGGTCAAACAGGCAGAGGTATTACCTCTCCATAAAAATTGACCCTTCTTCCTCGCTGGGCATGACCAGCTTGAACCTGCCTCCCTGAGGGCTGCCGCCCACTATCACCCATCCTGTCACCTTACTTATAAATAGGTCACTTCAGGAAGGAAAGGTTCAAAAATGTGGAAAGTAGCGACCATGTCCCTGTCCACAAAAGTGGACCCTGAGACAAATTGGGATATTATAGACCAATTTCCCTTTTCAGTCCTCTGGGGAAAATTCAGGAAAGGCTAGTCTCAAACCAACTACAAGACTACCTTGAGCTGTACTCACTCATGGCTGATGTTCAACACGGCTTTAGAAAGGGACATGGCACTGACACTGTGCTTATCCGACTCACTACGGACATCCTTTCCTCTATGGACCAAGGTTCCCCAATGGGCGCCCTCTTCATTGACCTATCTAAGGCCTTTGATTTGGTTAACCATAATCTCCTCCTCTCCAAACTCAGACCTTAGGACTGGATCACCCTCCACCTCCTGGTTTGAAAGCTACCTGAGGACTGCTCCCAAAGGTCCGCTGGAAGGGTGCACAGTCTGGACTTAGATCGGTCTCCGCTGGGGTACCTCAGGGCTCAATCCTGGGCCCTCTGCTCTTCTCACTCTTCCTCAATAATATTGAGGGAAACAGCATCTGCAGCAGTCTCATTCTATATGCTGATGACACTGTCTTATACTACAGTGACCCCTAAACTAGTGTCATCTCAACTAAACTGCAGGACAGTCTCTCCTCCCTGGAGGCCTGGTTCTCCGCAAACTCCCTTAAGCTCAATGATGAAAAAACTAAAGCTGTACTGTTTGGCCCGAGACGCCTGGACTCTGACAGAAGCCAGTTCCTCCAGATCTATACCAGCCAAGGAAAAAGAGTTGAGGTCATGTCTAGTTTCAAATATCTTGAGGTCCATCTAGACCAAGAAATGAACTTCCAATTCCATATCGACTCAATAACCAGGTCCACCCATCAAAAGCTTGGCCTCCTTTTCCACCTGGGGAAGTCCTTATCCTTTATTGCACGCCATGCAATCGCTTGCTGCAATCTCCTTCCATCCATCCTATATGGGGCTCCTCTTCTGCAGTTCCTCCGTGAGACGGAATACAAAAAACTCTCAGTGCTCTATAACCGAGTGGCCCATTTCGCCACTAACTCCTCTCCTAGGAGACATCATTGTGAGGCCCTAAAGGAGCTAAACTGGCCCACTCTCCGTCATAAACTTGCCTATCCTGTTGCCTGCCTAACTTTCAAGTTTGTTTGCCTAAGTCCTCCTCCTCATCTCAGAGGACTTTTTTCCCCCAGAACTCATTCCAGAACCTTGCAATCAACTGCAAGTCACTCTCTCATCATCCCTAGAACGCGCTCAAACCCTGGCAAACGCTCATTCAAATTTGCTGCCCCTTACCTATGGAACTCCCTACCACCTTGCTTGACTAACTCACCCACCCTCTCCCAGTTCAAAAATGGTCTGAAAGTACATCTTCTCAATCTCAGTCTATGCAGATGTAACCGCTAACTCCCTGACCAGTCCCCTGGCCTGTTGCACTGCTCTGTACTCTCCCTTTGAATTGGCATGTAATGCTAGATGTGGACTCTGATTGCTGGCGGAACCTATGTACATACTGTATAATATGTGAGGTCTAAACACTCTGTCTATACATGGAGCCTATATGAGAACCCTTCTGCTACCCTTGTATAAATATTATCACTGTACTATGGTGTTACAAATGTAACTAATTGTATCTATTGTTTTGTAGTGTCCTTTCTGTAACTAATTCCGGGTCGCCCCTGAAAAAGGGACCATTGGTCTCAGTGGGCTTACCCGGTAAAGAAAATCTAAATAAATTATCACTGGTGTCCCCCCCCTTATCACACTGTTTACAGGTTATCTGTCAAACGCCGTAATAACCTAAAAAACGGTTATTACAATGTTTGCGGTAAGTCTCAACTCAGCCAAATCATCGCATAACATCATTGGCCCCTATTCCATGAGTGGGGGGACTGGACACTTCCAAAAACATGGCAGCTCCATTTCCACTTACCGATGACCTGCTACAGCAACAGAGAGTTTCATCTTGTTATGTCTCTCCAAATCATTTATTTATTTATTCTATTTATCTGGTTGATCCTGCCTTTTAAATTATGAAAATGTATCTGGCTGATCCTGCTCTGTACTGAGTTCGGATGGAAAACTACAAGTCCAACCCTGCATGATCACCAAAAGGCAGTACCTAACTACTAAACTATGACTTAAAAGGCGGTTCAACACTTTCATTTTTTTTTTAAAGGAAAGAAACAAAAAAACAACACAAAACAATGTCCTTACTGGACAGGGAGACTCTGTGTGTGTGTGTGTGTGTGTGTGTGTGTGTGTGTGTGTGTGTGTGTGTGTCTATGTCACAGAACTCCCTGCACCAGTAATTATAAAAAAAAATAATGTCTATGTAACTGTGTTGTTAAGGACATTTTTTAAACCACTTCAGTGTGTGATTACCTCACAAACCTCTTGAGTTCACTCTCGAGGTCTATGGGTCATCACACACCTCTGGTGTGTAAAAAAATCCATAACACACAGTTGCATAGCCATTGTTCTCTATATTATTATTAATTTGATGCAGCAAGCTTTACCTTGTCCCTGTAGCCACTATTAAACAGACATCCATGTCTTAATTTCCCTATCTACGTGTTAGTTCTGTCAGACGCAAGAATCCCTCATCATCTCAGTCGACTGTCAGCATTGTGGCATGTATCTAACCAGGCAGCTGCAACTGATCATTGCCCGATCATGGGGGTCATTGGAAACGTGAAGACTAGAAGATGCAGGGCAACCGTGTTCACCACAATAACTGTATTGGCAAGGCAGGGATAATTTAAAGGGGCAGTGCAATACCCCCCACCACAAAAGGGTAATTTTAAAAGGGGAGTTTGTTCAAACCTAACAAACCCGAGCTAGCAACGGCCCTGTGACGTTGCTTAATTATACATGGTACCCATTTAAGTGCCTAATTCTAATCTCCCTTTTTTATTTGTAAGAGAAAAGCAGCAGTTCTACTGACAGTCCAATTATCATGAGTACAGAAGAATACTTGAGTAAGAAACTCTTTGTCTATATTATTTCAGTCTTGACCAAAAGGAGACAGCAAGAACAATCTTTCCTTTCTGTACCATTGGCATTCCCATAAAAGGATCCACACAACGGGAGTCCAACAAAAAGTTTGTTGAACTCCTCGACAGCAACACCGGCAGGTCAACCGCATTCTGCAGTCGGCTGCCGGTTCACACTTTGTTCTCTTGTTTTCTTCGGGGGCTTCGTCCCCAAACCCCCAACATGGGGGCTGTACCCCCGCCCCCCACTTAAGGATTCTCAACTCCAGTCGGAGCTGATTGGGGGGGTGCAGGACCCCCGACAGCCAGTGCCGGGTTCCAGCCGGTCTCCCACCTCAGCTTGGCGCTGTAGTCGCTGTGGGAGACCTCGCTGGTGAAATTTTGCTGTTGGGGGGGTAACTGACCATAAAACATGCAATAAGTCTTCCTTACTACCTATGTTGCAATAACATCTCATTGCAGTTGCTGGAAGTTTGTTGTAGCTTGCCTGTTGGAGATTGCTTTCAAAATATTCCAGTTTATATCTTATAAAGATTTTCCTTAAAGTTGGATCTGTTACAGTGTGCAGGTAATACTTGTAACCATGGTAATCCCCATACATCGCCATACCATGGCGAAAATGTTGCATTAAGAATTATTCTTTTATTTGCTTCCACCCAATACTGTATTACTTTGTTTTTAATATATTCTCTGTATTTTAGGCTCAGCAATATATTTTGCTCCAAATATTGACTTAAGTTGGTTAAGCCATATTTTTCCAGCGGCTGCAAAATTCTCAAATCCCAATAGTTCATTGTATAGCCCCTTTTTACCCATTCTTTCTTTTCTAGGAGGCACTTAAAAGGAAGTCGATCCTTCAGCATTCTTGTGAGTTTTAGCCAGTAGAAGACTTTCTTAGTCTGTATTGATGCTCTCATATTTGCAAGGTATAACTCTGCTCATACAGTATATGTGTTAAAGGTACAGACTGAGGCAGGCCTAGAGTTATCTTTAAAACTTTATGTGTAGGTGTCATTAATTTTTTCAAGTTTTTTTCCATCCCAGATCTCTGCTTTTTAAGTTATTTGTGCATGAAACTTTGATTTTATTGCAGTTATAAGTGGTTGTATCGCATGACCCAATACGTAAAATTAAATTTATTTAGGCCTAATGACATTTTTTGTATAGTCTCTAATAACGTATTTATATGCTTAGATGATGTTGTTGATGTAAAATTAATCCCTCAGTAGGTAGATTCTTGTACATAATTTAATTTGATCCTACCAATATTAAATGTATGCACTTTTATCTTTGGCCAGTTAAACAATGCACATGCAGATGTTACACAATACAGTCACAAACATACACACCAGCACACACATACACCTCACAGAATAAACAAGCATACCTCAGAAAATACGCAAACTCTGAACTGTCACCTGATCAGTTCCTGCACTAGGGCCTATGGAGTCAGCATGATCTTAAACAAAAACCAAAAGGTATTGAGCTATGATTGGTGGATCTTCACTATTCCCTCTTGTGAATGACCGATCCTAATGGCGTGGCACAATTAGATTTTCCATGTTCTTTGTTCCTGTGTCACTACCAGTTCCATAATCTGAAAACCTACTCCAAGCCCTGAAAGCCCTATCCATGTTTATAGCAAAGGCATCTAACAAATTATTTCATTTTTTCACTTTTATTTAATTTCAGCTGAGGCATTGTTCTTTTCTAATTTATTTAATCTGTGTATATGTATTGTAAGTTTCATATATTATGTTTTTAATTAGATTATGGATTGTGGAATTTTGTGAAACACTCTGAGCCTATTTTGTATGTGGTGCTATATAAAAATAAATGCCTTGCCCTTCCTTTGCCATACAATAGAAGCATGCTAACAGCATAAATTGTAGTGAGTGTCATTGAGCCACAGGTCAGGAAGCATAGAAAAAAACAGGATCAGTTGTAGAATTCATAAAAAGTGTTTATTAGTACTAGCAGTAAAATAAAAAAAAATAAAATTGTTCAGAATAACTTTTTACAAAGGCAGAATAAACAGAGAAGATCCATCTGCATTTTCCTTCAATCTCTGTGTCTCTGTGTCTGTGTGTCTCTCTCTTGCAAGAAGTTGCAGCTCTGTTTTTATAAGTCCTTGCAGCCCCCCCTCCTTAACAAGCATCCTGTTTTTTTTTTCTAAAATGTTCTTGTAAATTTCAGGCAAGTGCAGCAAGAACACAATGTCCGAGGAGTGAGGCACCTTCTCCACAGCTTCTGAAAAAGGGCTTTAAGACTGCTGTCGGGTTAACCCCTTGAGTTCCAAATAGCTTTGCAATTATTTCAAAGTACAATAATATTCATTTCAACAGTAGCAATATATAATTTCTAAACAAAGGGATCCCAATATCAGTTACATTTCCACATAATGATTTGCATATATTTTTATACCAGCAGATATGACAGGGAGAATTGCAGGACTGTTGGGGTGATCAAGTCCTAGGTTTCATGAGAAAATTTGGTTGTGCAACCAGACAGACAAGAGACAGGACAGGAAAGGAAAGGAAAGGAAAGGAAAGGAAAGAACAGATCCCTGCATTCAAACTCTCCATAACAACTGGGACAGAGTCCTAGTCAACCTTGTCACAGTGAGTAAGAAAAAATCTTCCCCACTGGGAATCAAACCCTACCCCCCCACTGTAGTGAAAAAGAAAAAAGTTCCCCACTAGGAATCACACCCATCCCCCCAACATTGTAGTGAGAAATAAAATATAGGATAGTGGATGGGAAACTATGCACAACCAGTGTGTTGTGCCACGGTGAAGTTCTGATTCCCTGTGACCTCGAGAGCGAAGTTTGAGACATCCATGGGACTCAGGTCCCCAAGGTGGCATAACACACTGGTTGTGCACAGAGTTGCCCATTCACTGTTCTATATAGTGTATGAGCATCCATGCCTATTTTGGACATTGCATTTTGTTTCAGTGAATTGGTGGCTGGGGGGGCACTTGAGGGTTGGTGGCAGGCTCAAATTACTGACACAGTGTTCTGCAGATGATTCTGCAAGTTCAAGCTTAAAGGAAAGTTGCAAGATTCCCCAAATGCCTTTTACACATGGCATGCCATTGCTAGACGTGCTTCAGATGTTGAAGCTGAAATTTGTTTTGTAAAAAAATCTGTCATAGCTATTTTTTGTAATGTTTTATCAGCATTTTATTCTCCAGTTTTCTGTGTGTAGCCACACCCCCAAAATGATGTCATACCAGGGAGTTGTCAATGATTCACATATAGCAACAAGGAATTCTAGCTAATTTATAATGTTGCCTTAAATGTGCCTTACTCAGATATACAATCCCTTATGTTGCTGGTGGCAAGCAGTAATATGTAAATAACTGTAGCAAGGCATTTTGGGTAAAATAAAAAACCTGTTTTACAATTTTCTTACTCTGAAGTGCCGTCCCTTATAAGTATGGTGGTGTCAACAATATAAGCTTTTGTATGTTTATTTTCACAACAATGCATTGTGCAAACCATATATAACTACAAGACTTCTATACTGAGAGATGTAGTCTCCTATTTCTGCAGCGAGCACAGAAATATAATACCCTGTATACTAATTTACATTGTGAGGCATTGTGGGTACAGTACATAGCTGATTTGTCTATCTAAAACTAAAAAGTGACACTGTCCCTTTAATAACTTTGTTTCCCTGGCATGATCTTACAGTTGGGGGTAGCAGCACTGAGGAAAAAGGGGCAGGTTATACAAATGAAGCAAAGCACTGAAATAAAAAGCTTTTTTTTCAAGTCAAACAGCATTATTTGGCAGTTTGAATGGTAGGAGACTGATTCACAACTCCTACAGGTTACTATTCCCATTTGCTATAGCAAACTTGTACCTTTACTTTAAAAAACAACAACTTCCCACTTAATTGGATAAGGGAAATCAAGTATGTGGCAGCATTCCAAGTTGTCCAGCTGCAGTAGTGACACCACTACTGCAGCAGAACAAGCATATTCCAGGCATGGAATTCCATGCATAACAGCATTCTAGCATACACTATAAAATGTTCCTTACTGGAAATCAACCCAGACATCCCCCAGCTACTGTTCTGATGCTCTGCCACTGTGTTATCATTCCACTGATGCACGCTAGCAACATAGATTGTAGCGAGGAAATAAGAAAAAATTATCCCCACTGGGAATCAAACTCAGGCCCCCAACTACTGTCCTGGTGCTCTGTACTGTGCTACTGTTTCACATAGTGGGACCTAAGATTTCTAGATGGAGATGCATGTTATGGGAAAGCAGATCCTGCCTAAGGGGTAGATCAACAACCCCCTATACACAGCTGCAATGGAGTTTAATAATAAAGGAATAATGCACTCCAGGGTGTGTGTCGTGCTGGGATAACACATCATGCCTGGGGTGATTAGGCATGAGGCCGCGGAGTCGAGTGTGACTAATCGCCCCAGAAGTGGCGATTATTCAACCCGACTTCCTAAATATTAAATAAATACTCTAATGACATTGTTATATATAAAATAAAAAATAATTTTAAAGAATGTTTTATTAGTGTGGAAAAATATTTTTGTTTCATAAGAGGAGATGCAAAAAAAGAAATCAGCCATAGCCGTAATGATGAGACTAGACCAGTGATGTTATGCTGGGATAATGTCACAGGTCCAGCCCCAGGCTGACCAATAAGAATCCAGGAAATGTTCTTGCCATTGTATAATTAACTGTATGCCATCTAGAAGTAATGCTTCCCACCAATTTGCATTCAAACCTAGACAGGACTCAAAGCCTCAGCCAGAACTAATAAAGTTGACTGCAACAGAGAACTAACAGTTCAACATTCTGAATGTTTACTTCTTGGCCCTGCTGAAACTCTATCAGTGACATCAGCAATGATATCTAGCAAGTTATCTCATGCTACATAAATTGTTTTAAGACAGAACAAATGTGGCATACTGGGGATGCAACCCAGGGTTGTATAGGTCTGAAACACTATGCCAAGACCTAAAGCCCTATCACTGCTATCATTCATGACATCATGTAGCCAAATCACTCAAAGTGAATATAATGTTAAATTTTACCAAATGCAGAAAAGAACGTGCATGACCACAAGAGGTGCTTACAAGCTAAAGCTTGCTAATGACCAAAATATAAGTGTTGTTTTGTGTTTCTCCTGTCCATCGAACAGGCGTGTGTGTGTGTGAGAAAAACAAAACTCAGGGGGAAAATAGCAAGTGGAGTGAGTTTCTATTCTAATTCAAAAGCTTTTGTACCACAGAGTGGTATAACTGCATTCTACAACCTTCAAACTGTGGTGCAACAGCTTTTTAGTTAGGATGAAAATCCATGCACCACAGGCTCTAACCATATACTTAATATAATTACAAAATGGGTAAGAAAAATCCTTTGTTTTGATTGCTGGTAGCCATGCATTTGAAGTGTCTAACGCACAGCTACCAACAAGTTCAGGTAATCAGGACCGCACTTCAATAAATGATAAACGAGCCAGATCAAATGTTCACTTTTGAATGACTGCCATTTTCCCCCTGACAAGCACCTTGCCCTCCTGTTTATTACCACTTTCTCTCCTGTTTCTCTCCCTGCTTTATTGCTTTTAATGGGGTACAAGTGCCCAGAGTCTGACAGTCATAATGATCCTTTTTTGTTTGTTTGAAACAGGTATTGGCATTTTCAGCAGCCTCAAACTGCTTATGCTTTCTGACTGAATGCTTTGCTCCTCTCCCGTTGTTTCACTCACAGCTTGATCTGCTGCAGGGTCTCTCTCGCTCCCATACCACAGAAAGAAATAAACAAATCAGAGTGGATGTGTGTTTAAAACTGATATAGGTGGCCTTACACTAATTTCCGACTGAATGCAGCTCCCGCCCAAGTCTACTCTCACTAGTTCTTCTCCTGTCTCTCACTGCAGCTGGATCTGCTGCTGGATCTCTCTTGCTCCCGTACCACAGAGAAAGAAATTGTCTGTTTGTGTGTACATGATTCCCCCTCCCCCCGCTCTCAATATGACCGCATCAACTTCAGGGACCCTGTCCAAACAAATGAAAAAACCCTTCAGCTACCCCTGCAGCAATCAAGAGCCATAATTGTTAAAGTGTTCTCACTTTCCCAACAAATGGAGCTGCTGGCTGGATCAATACTCACTCGCTCCTCCAGCGTTTATTCCTCTAAGGCAGCGAATTAAAAAAAAAGAAAGAAAAGCACTATATTTTAACTTCTTTTACAGTACAACTTGTAGACTCACCCATTATGTATGCGCCCTGTTTTGGCATTCAGACAACAGCAACAAACTACAACTAAGGAAACCTACAAAGGACAAACATTCTAAAGTTAATCAAAAAATGCATCAGCTGTATACAGGCTGAGGGACTATTTTATGTCAGAATCAAAGTTTTTAAAGTATTTTAACTTCCTAATTTCAGTGGGAATGTCAAACTAAAATACAGGGTTCCATTTCATAAGTGCAATAAGCCACTCTGGGATGTGCGTTAGACAGTTCTAATGCACCGCTAGGGGTCTGGACGCATTTGACCTGTGGCCTCGTGCCTCACTACGCCCCTCTAGCTGTGCGTTAGAACTGTCTAATGTACACCCCATCATGTCTCATTGCTTACTTATATTCTTAGTATACTACTGTAACTTGCTGATTCATCACTTTATGGGAGGGTTTAATGCCCGAGGTTCAGTGGGGGGGGGGGAGGAGAATAGCTCCTCTCACATCCCATATGTAATCCCAGCACTTCTAGTGCTCAGCTTTGAGCATTTTGAAATCACTTGGGACTCCTGGGCTGCATGGTTGATGAGGCTTGTTTCTCCTGTTGTTTCCCCCCGCCTCCATTAATTCCCCTGTACTTCCCTTGTCTCTCTCCCTCTTCGTTCATGCTACCCCCTCCCACGCCTCTGTATCTCAGTGTCTGTCTCCTCCTGCTCCACCTCCATATCTCCCAATGTTTTGTCTCCCTCTCTGCCCTTCCAGACCACCCCCATGGCTGTTTTCCCAGCCTGCTTCTTTCCCCGCTCCTTCCCCCTCCTGATGTCCCTCAGTGCTCCCCAGTACCTCCTTTTGTGTTTTCCTTGCTTTTGTTATTCTTTAGTTTCTGGTGCCTCCTGGCTCACCAGCTGCTGCTCTGTTCCTTGCTGGTGTGTCAGAGTGTGCTGTCACCTGCCATGCTCAGCCTCCGACTGCTTGCTCCAGTGGTGGCGCTCGCCACTGCCGCTCCCACTCTTCGGGTGTGCCAGTCCCCTGCACCATGTACTCTACTGAAAATGGAATCACCCCTCCAATTTTCACTCAGGGAAAAGTGCTGGATGTGGATTGCTGACCCACATGTATTTCTTGCTGTGGTTTTATCCCCTCTTCCTCTGCCTGTAT
The DNA here is from genome assembly GCA_016271365.2 of Neoceratodus forsteri. NCBI lineage: Eukaryota > Metazoa > Chordata > Ceratodontiformes > Ceratodontidae > Neoceratodus > Neoceratodus forsteri. The sequence continues at coordinate 1,775,303,645 of CM057450.1, read as the reverse complement.
TTTAATTCTGCGAGGGGGGGGAAGTGCTCCTGGTCTCCATGCCGGCTGCTTACTTATATTGCCTGTTTTCGGTGGGCTCACTGTACGATATCTTTGGGAAGTCACTCTAGCACACTTCCTGTTATTAACTCATGGTTGTGCTTGCGGATCACTAGGCTCAAAAGTACTGCCCACTGTGCGGCCCAGTGTGTGTGCTCCATTCGTCTGTTTCTACCTCCAAGGAGAGTGTTCATGATTCTGCTTATTGTTTCTTGACTTTTGTTTCCTGGGCCTACACGCTGGGCAGTACATGCCTACTTTCAGATTTCACCCAGAAGGTTACAATGATGACAATTCTGCTGGCTTCCTAATTCCAGGGGTTGCAGCAATAACTTTGGCATTAACCCACTGGAGGGGGGGCTAACTTGAACACTGTTCCGTCTGTTTCCAGTTTTGCAAGGATTCTTAGGATTCTTATTTTTGGCTTTAAACAATTATTACTGGGGGCCAGCACTATTTCCTATCACCACATTTTTATATACTGTATTTATTGCAAGTTGGTAGCTCAGTGGGACAGTGCTTTTCTTCCTTTGTTCTGGGTAGTAAATGCCTGCTTTCCGGTATCATCCGGAAGGTTATGGGATGGCACTCTACCCACCATGGTGGTGCCCCTGACTGAAGGCTATTCCAGCAGTACTCTGGTCTCCTGCCCACAGCAGTTGTGGCCCTCTGCTGGGGTTCCTCATTTGTAAATGGCCAGATAGGCTTGCTATCTTTACTTCTAACTCAACCACTTTATTTATCTATTACCTTGATGTTAACATCCTTCAGATTCTCACCTCATCTAATGAAGTGTCTCCCTGCTCCACTGCAGACTCCAGTGGTGTTTGTACTGTCACCTGTCTAACTGTTATCCTGGTGAACCTGTGTCTGAACTTTAGCTCCACTGTGCATTTTGGACTCCCCCTTCTACTTGTTTTTTGGGATGCCCCTGGGCCTCAGTGACTATGTGACTGTACTTTACACCTCTGCAGAAGTCTCATTCCATGCCAGCTCAGGTCCTCTGGGAAGGACTTTCTAGCTGACCTACGTGGGTGTCACTTCATGCATTCATCATCATCCTACACAGACTTTCACATCACTGCTATATATATACTGATTACTTCACCACCAATCTCATTTTCAGTTGATTTTCTTTCTTGTGGTCCCAACTGTCCTAGTGTATTCCTGTAACCAAGACCTTCCGCAGAGGTCTTGTCCCATACCATACCGGGTCCTCCAGGATGAACCATCAGTGCTATCCTCTCTTTTGCTACCAGTATTGCCTCCCCTACACCTGCAAGAAGGATGACTTTTCCACAAGTTGGACCTCAGTGGATGTCCCCCTGGTTCCAGCTTGGACCACGAGGGGGGCCTAGCTTCCCAGCTAGAACATTACAAATTCTTTCCTATGGCAGACCTCTGTGGGGGTTTCACCATTTCCAGGTTAGCCCACATGGGGGCCTAGATTCACGGCACGACTATTCTGGCATCTTTCCTATGGTGGCCTGCATGGGGTTCTCACCATTTCCAGTTTGGCCCATGTGGGGGCCTCGGTTCCCAACATGACTATTTGGCATCCTGGTATGCATCTATACCTTGACCTACGTAGGCATCTCAGTTGATGCCATCTTGGGTCCTTCGTGATGGACCTTTCTTGCAGACCTATGTAGGGGTCTTCTCTCACACTCATACTGACCGGCAATCTCCATCCCTAGCTCTGCCTCTGGGGTATCAAGTGAAGAGGTGTACTTCTCTGGCCGCTGGGGATGGGAGTACCTATCTCCAACTTCATTCTCTACTCATTCCACTTTGTTCTGTACCATGAGCATCTCCATCTCTAGCTCTGCCTGGGCAGCATTGAGCGAAAGCCAGCCTTTCTGTCCGCCAATGATTGGAGTCTGCTTCTTGTATCTGTTACTTCCTCCCATCCCTCATCTACCTGCTTGTGTCCCCTCTCTACTGCCCCCTCCTTCATCCTCAGCTTAGATTCCTCACCTTTGGACTGGCTCTGGATTGCCTCCTGGACTCCCTCCTTCTGTATTCCTTTTGGGCCCTTCAAGTGCGCCAGTCTAGGGCTCTACCATTCATCGATTTATTCCTGGATCCATCCTTATGTCAAGCTTCCTGTTCCTGAATACCACAACAGAAATCCTGGACATCGTTTAACATCTTCCTTCATCTAGACATCCATCTGAATCAGACTCTCCTTCACCTTCCAGAATCCTCCATCTTTCAGAATCGACCTTGCTGCTCACCATCAAGATTCAGAGGATATGACTCATCGACCAGCAAGACTAGGAGGATAAGACTCTTGGACATAACCAGAACCAAACCTCAGTCCACATCTTTTAGGATTATATCCTCATAGTTTGCCTGGAGAATAGGCAGGTCAGTAGCCACAGGTCCTCAGAAGTTTCCTCCTAAGGGTGTTGTTCCTCTCCTGTGTGCTGCTGTTTACACTGTCCAGAGTTGGAGGAGGTAATCGAACCATTAACACTCTTTGGGCCTCTATTCCTAATCCTACACAGCTTTCCTACTGAGGCTGGGAATAGAGAAAAGTCAAATTAAGTTCATAACCTCAAGTTCATAAACCTTAAATCCATAACAGTCAAAGTTCATACCGTAAGTATACACAAGCACTACGCTATGCACTACACATTGAATTTCTGTTATGCTATTAGAAAATATGCTTTCAAATTAATGTGCTTCCAAAATATTTGGCATACTGATAAAATACTAATTATGAAATTGCCAGCAGATGCAGGCCTCATGGTCTATCTAGTCTGCTCAAGTGTGCAGCCCGTCAGTTCGTTAGACTGCAGCTGACCCCCTATTTCCTTCCCCCCACTCCCTGCCCCTCCAGTTTGTACTCTCCCTCTCAATCATCTCACCCCTTCTTGAAGCCCCCCACTGTCTGCAGCGATACGACTTCCTCTGGCAGTCCACCCTGCTACCACCCTTTCGGAGGAATAGTGTCTCCTCATTTCCCTTCTGAATCTGCCCCCTTCCAACTTCAGAGAGTGCCCTCTAATTATACCTAAAGTATATTATTTAGTAAGTTTACCAGTTAAAGTACTTATGGTATACTTACAGAGTATTATACTTTATTTATTTGAAACGTTTTACCAGGAAAGGCATACTGAGCCAAAAATAGCTTGTCTCCAGATGTGTTTTATGGGAAGGGGAATAGGAGGATGCAAATTGAGTAAGCATAAAACAAGAATACAAATAACAGAAAAAGTAAAAATGATAAGGCTAACAAAAATTATCAATCAATCAATCCTTTATTTATAAAAGGTGCTTTCCAGAATCAAAGCACCGGTACATAAAACCACATATTAAAACATTTAAAAACTTTCAATATTCATCAAATAAAATGAAATAAAATGTCTATTTTCAGTAAGTTGAAATCATTTACCCAGCATAAAATCATGCACTAGAGTCTGGGAACACTTGACTAAATAAATATGTTTTTAAAGCTGTTTTAAAGAGGGACTCAGGCCAAAAGTGTTACATTGCAGAATTAGAATAAGCATACTCCCAATAAATCCCATACTAAAAATTAGGTTTCTACGTTACTTCATTATAAAATTATGAGCTATTTTGTAAACCTGATTTCACTACCTGTTCACAAAAGCCCATTTCAGTGAAGAGCTGCTGATGATGTCATCTCCTGAACTCACAGTCTAATCCTCCCTGTCAGTAAGCTTATACAGTAGGACCATTTCTCCAAAGTTTAAAGTGATGTATGGAATATTGCCATAGCAAATGGGCATAGTAACTTGTAGGAGTTGTGAATCAGTCTCCTACCATTTAAACTGCCAAAAAATACTGTTTTCCATTAAACAAAATCCTTTTATTCCAGTGCTCCGTTTCATTTGCATAGCCCTGCCCCTTTTTTCAGTGCTGCAAACTTCAACCTTTATGTCTTGCAAGGAACACAATATTTTTAAAGTGATTTAGCAAGCTTTGCCATAGCAAATGGGATTAGTAAAATGTAACAACCTGTAGGAGTTGTGATTCAACCTCCTACCATTCAAACTGCCAAAAACATGCTTTTTTCCATGAAATAAATGCTTTTATTTCTGTGCTCTGCTTCATTTGCATAACCAACACCTTGTTTTACTCAATGCTGCACCCCCAAAAGGACACAAAGTTTATAAGCACTGTTTTGAAACAGAGACCTCTGTTGGTCAATCTTGGTATTGCAGGCATCTACACCACTGACATAGGAAACTACTTCTCTCAGTAAAGAACACTTGCCGACTAGATGCTATATGCACAATGCCTTGTTTGGAAAATAAACATGTGAGAACTTTTATTGTTGAAGCCACTACAAAGATAAGAGACTGCACCTAACGGTAAGAGAACTGGAAAACAACTTCTTATTATACCCACTATGCCTTGTTGTGTACATCTATACATTAGGTGCAGTCACCATCACCAGAATAAGGGACTGCACTTCTGAGTAAAAAACATTTAAATCACCCTACAAATTACCCAGAATGCCTTGGTGTTGTATGTAAAACATTGACAGCTCCCTTATATGACATCATCCTGGGGGTGTGGCAGCACAGAGAAAACTGGAAGGAAGGCAGAAACAAAGTGCTGACAAAAAAATTAACAAAGCCGACTATGACAACGTTTTTTACAAAACAAATTGCAGCTTCAGCATCTGAAACGTGGCTGGCAATGACATACGATGTGAAAAAGTCATTTGGGGAACTTCCATAAATCACTTTAAACTTTGGAGAAACAGATCCTATAAGCTTGCTGAAAGGGAGGACTAGACTGTGAAGTTAGGAGATGACATCAACAATAGCTCTTCACTGAAACTAGTTTTTTTGAACAGGCAGTGAATTTAGGGTTGTAAAATGACTTGCAATTTTTAAACAACGTAATTTAGAGATCCTATTTTTAGCATGAGGTGGATTGGGTCTACGCTGATCCAAATTCTGAATTTACTGATGCCAGAAATTTTTATCATAGTCCCATTTTAAAGCTTTGGATGGTCAGGCACTCTCAAATCCAACGAGGTAGAGAGTCCCACAGGGTGGGGGCCGCAAAATCAAAAGACTGAGCCCCAGATGTCTTCAAACACACTCTGGGAATCTCTATCAATCCCTCATCAGTGGAACGGAGTGGGCAAAGGGGGCAGTAGGAACAGAGGATATCTTGCAGGTAATGAGGTCCCTGTTCATGTAGAGCTATGTAGGTCAGTAACTTGGCCTTGAAGGTGATCCACCACTGTACCAGCAGCCAGTGCAGTCTGTACAACACAGGCGTAATGTGACTGGTCCTAGAGGTACCTGTCAAAAGTCTGGCCGCTGCATTCTGCACCAGCTGCAAGTGGCAATATCAACCCCTGGTAGCCCTAGGTAAAGGGCATTGCAGAAGTCAAGGCGGGAGGTCATGAAGGCATGGACCAACGTTGGAAGGTCATCAGGAGGAACCAGATCCTTCACCCGGGTGATATTCCTCAGATGAAAAAATGAGGTCTTGACAATGGCCAATACTTGAGATCTACAGGTCAGGCTGCTGTCAAAAATAACACCCAGGTTCTGCACCCGGTCTGATGTAGTCATCTGAACATCCCCGAGCCAAAGCCCAATGCTGACAAACCCGCATGCCGATGACCTGGGTCCACAACTAACACTTCAGTCTTAGCTGGGTTCAACTGTAGCCAGCTGGCCCTCATCCAGTCCTGGATTTTGGAAAGACAGTTATTAAAGACTGAAGAATAAATCCCAGACACTACTCTCTGAGTTCTACACTTGAGGAAAGATCAAAACCATCTGAGAACCATACCAGACAGTCCACAGATGAACTGCAGGAGCTCCTGCAACACACCATGGTCCACAGTGTCAAACGCTGCACAGAGATCGAGGAGGATTACAGTTGAGAATAGCTAAAATGTGCATAAGTTAATCTAAATTGAAATACAGTAATTGCACATTTAAAACATAAAATATAATCCAACTACAGGGCGCCCACGCTGGTGACCCGAGTTAGTACCCTGAGCTCAGGTGTCAAAAGCAGAGTCTGGTAGGGAGGGAGTTTAGAGCATCCTCCAGTTGCTTCCCTCCCGAGGGGTGGGGTGGGTGTGCCTTTGGTCCACTGATTGTCAGTCCCTGTGGGTGGCGTCTGTGGTGGTGTGCAGCTTCAACATACCACTGAATATCCCCGCCCCCCCGATGTCACCACGGCTGGTCCATTGCAGGTGGGTGAGAAGGGAGGAAAAAAAAAAATTCACCCTCAGCCAGCCTAGATGATGGCCGCTGGTCCCCATCACCAAGGTAGCCTGGAGGTGTCCATGCCGACACCACCATGCTCGGGATGTATATATAAACACCTTTGGGTGTTTCTCTTCCCCTGGTGAGCCCTACAGGAGGAGGGGCCGATCCGATGACAGGTTACATTGGGCTACCTGGGGTCACGGCATTGGTGGGTGGCAGATGGCGATGGAGTGCATGTGGCAGCAGTGGGCCTCGGCGGCTTGAATGAGTGGGTGGCTAGGGGGAGAAGAAGAGCAAAAAAAAACCTTAAAACATGAGTTATTTGACCTGACTCCCTCATAGACAACATTATATAGGGATAAGAAAGAGACTAGCAGAGACAGAGTAGACTGGCGGAAGAGAGAGAGAGAAAGAGAATATAGCTAGCATGGCTGAAGAAGGAGTAGGGGAGAAGAAGGGAGAGGAAGAAAGGAAGGTCTAGGGATAGAAGTAATTGAGAGAAAATTAGAGTGGGGGTAATTAGGAGGCAGAAGCAGTTGCAAGAAGGAGAAATGTAATTACGAAGAAACATAGAAACATAGAAGTTGACGGCAGATAAGGACTGCAAGGCCCATCCAGTCTGCCAATTTCTTTTTCTACCTTATAAATGTGCCATCAGCCTTTGCTCTGTCAATGGCCTATCTATTCATACTCATCTGTATTGCTCCCTTATGCCTATCCCATGCCTGTTTGAAGTCCTGCACTGTATTCATATCCACCACTTCCTGAGGTAGGCTGTTCCATGCATCCACCACCCTTTCTGTGAAAAAGAACTTCCTCACATTACCCCTTAATTGGCCTCCCTCTAATCTCATGCTGTGTCCTCTTGTCCTGAAGTGAGGATAACAAACAAGTGGACGAGGCAGAGCGAATAGCTAAGGGAAGGGAGTTCCAAATCTTAGGGAAGTGGTAGGAGAAAGCAGCCTCTCCTGAAAGGGATGTCTGGACAGGGAGGGCAAAGTTCCTGACACCAGAGTTACGGAATGAATAGGTGGGTGGAGGAGGGGTGGAGAGAAGGTCAGTGAGGTATGGGGTAGGGAGCCGAGCCAGAACTTCCCAGTAAGTGAGGAGCAGTGAGCAAGTCACCTAGCCCTGAAAGGAGGGAACAACAGGGCAGTATATAGGTCATAATGATGTGAACAGGTTGACCAGCTAAGAGCAAACCTACAAAAAGAGTTGAAAAGGGTGTCCAGTCTGGATAGGGTGATCTTAGGGGCTGCGCTGTGGACTGTGTCACCATAATCAAAAATAGGGAGGACCATTTTCTGGACAATTTCATGCCGGGCATGCTGGGGGATGCAACCACAGAGTCTGTACAGAGCACCAAGTTTGAGATGCAATTTTTTATGCATGGCGTCCACATGTCCAGAAAAGTCTAGGTACCACCTAAGCCTGAGCCCGAGGTATTTGAAAGAGATGACATCCTCTAATATAGATTCCTCAAGGGAGTGGAATGATGGGATGGTTGCAAGCCTTTGGAAGAATACAACCACTGTAGAGTGTTAGGGATAGCCTAGGGAGGAGAAAGTGGACATCTGCGGGGCATAGTGGGATTACATCTGTGGAGCGGGGGTGGATTGGGGTGGTGGGGATGAGAAGACACCCTGGGGCGAAATAGTTCCAGGAGAGGGGTTCTCCCTGCCTGGTTCCCATACCCAAGGGTTGGGTCTACCTCATTGGCCTATCCTTCTCAGGTAGGGTTGTGCAATGCCAGGTCTATTAAAAACAAGATGGCGATTATCACTGATCTTGTTGCAACAACTGATCTGGCTTGTATTACCGAGACCTGGCTGGATGAGAACACTGCTCCAGTACTGGAATCAGTGGTTCTGGATGGGTACTCGGTGATACACTGCCCAAGAAAAGATCGTAGGGGTGGGGGAGTAGCCATTTGTTTTAAATCAGGGCTGGGCCTTGTGGCTATCCCGGTGGGAGAGACTAGATCCTTTGAATGTATCAGAGCTGCAGGTGCAGGTTGCAGAATTCTTCTCATCTACTGACCACCCAGTGATGGGAAAGATATTCTGCAGAAGTTGCAGACTTCATTATTGATCTGGTGCTGGAATCCCCCAGATGGATAGTTCTGGGGGATTTCAATGCTTGGGTTGATGATAAACTCTTGCAATTTGGTCAGAACTTCCTCCAACTGATGAGTTCATTGGGCCTGACACAGGTTGTTATCTCTGCAACTCATAGTCATGGTCATTTAATGGACCTGGTCTTCCTACTTGGGATGGAGGTCTCTGACCTGCTGGTGGAACCAGTTGGGTGGTTGGACCACAATACTATAAGGTCCAGGTTCAAGGCACCTCCTAATAGATCTGCCCTATGGAGATGGTCCAGTATTGCCCTTTAAGGGGTTTGACCCCACATGGTCTGATGGAGATACTGGACCTATCTGGTATGATGAGTGCATGCAAGGAGTCAAGGGAATTGGTGCTTGTGACGTAGACAGCCAATTCTGAGTGCTGTATCATTTCTTTTTAATATAAAATGTATTACTGAATGTCTCCTGCTGAAAATCAAATGCTCTTAGAATGATCTCACTCATCCCCCTCCCAGGATTTTAGCTGAGAGATGGAAGCCATGAGAAAAATGATGACAGCATGTGAGTTCACACACACTCAGTTTTTAGAGACAATGTGTTACATGGAAGACTTTAATCAAAGATCCTGTTTCTCTGAGTTAATTACATACTTGTTTAAGTTAATTTTGTTAAGAGAGAAATCATAAACAAGGTTTATTACGTTAGAAGGGGAACCTTAGTTGTTACACAGGGGTGCAAGGTTGTAAATGTCCCTGTGAAGCCTGTGTGAGGGAAAATACATTATGAGATCAAAATAAGTGTCATTTGAAGGACATGAATTATGCTGAAGTTGCAGAATGTAACACTTTTGTATAAGATATATATTTTCATATATCCTGACAGGGAGGAGCTAGGTGACCTCCTGACAAGAGGTGGGATAAAAGCCAGCTTTTAATTTAGTCTGTTTTACTTCACAGAGACACATTTTACCTAGACTCTGACAAGGATACATCTTTGGAGCACTTTAAGCAAGTATTTAGAGACTAAGTACTGAAGTAGGAATTTGCACGGTTTAAAACCTTGTTCTTTTAAAGGATTTTGTACATCTTATGATATAACAGTTCTGTATTGTTGTGTTTTACATATTCTTAACTATTTTAGTAAAATTCTTTTTAGAACTTTAGAACTGAGATTAGAGCAGTGCAGAAGGACTTTGTGGAATTGGGGAAGGGCCTAAGACAAGTAGCACACACAGTATCCTTCTCAGAGGTGCTGCCTGTCAATGGCATGAGTGAGGCAAGGGTACTTTGCACCATGCAGTTTAATGAATGGTTGAAAAAATGGTGTGGAGAACAGGGGTTTGGCTTCATTGGGGACTGGGGTTCCACCTGGAGGGACACCAGCCTATACTGGCAGGATGGTCTGCATCTGTCCAGGAAGGGGACAAGTCTTTTGAGCAATCGGTTTAAATGCTTCATTGGCAAGCTTTTAGACTAGTCAAGGGGGGAGGCACTGATAAGCAGCAGGAAAATCGCAGCCTCTCCCTACAAAACAGGGTACTAAATGAGAAAAAGACCGAGGTAGAAAGGTTAGTGAGGGATGCTGCAACAGAAGGTAAAGCCATCAAAAAATGGAGAGCAATGAGTACCAATGCCCGTAGTCTGAGTAACAAGCTTCCTGAATTAGTGGCCTTGATGGAGGAGGAACATCTGGATATTGTGGCAATCACAGAAACATGGTACACAAAACCATGACTGGGACGTAAACATACCAGGATACACTATCTACAGGAGGGACAGGGAGGGTAAAAGAGGAGGAGGAGTAGCTCTTTACATAAGGGAAGGAATCAAAGCAACAGAACAAAGGGAAAACAGGGAGGAGAAGCAGCACTGTGGGTAAGTTGGAGACCGCAATTGCACCACATTCTGCACAGGGTTATATACAGACCCCCTTCTCAGGGGGAGGAAATGGACAAGGAAATGATAGAAAGTATACTTAGAATGGCAGAAAAAGGGGAGATATTGCTGATGGGTGATCTGAATATGCCAGATGTTAACTGGAGTGAAGTTGCAGCAGCCACTTCGAAGAGTGGGGTTATTCTAGATGCCCTACAGGGGGCATGCCTTAGACAACTAGTATTGGAGCCCACTCAAGAAGAAGCAATCTTGGACCTGGTTCTCTCAAATGGAGATGAAGAGAGGATCACAGATGTAGAAGTGGGTAGCCATCTGGGAACTAGCGACCATCGAACAGTATGGTTTACAATAAACACAGCAATAGAGTCAAGCCATACAAAGGCAAAAGTACTGGACTTTGGGAGGCTGACTTTGCCTCAAAATGGGTGAGTGCCTAAGGAATGGACTAGCAAATGGGCAGGAAGGAGGTGGAAGAACAATGGGGAATAATAAAACTGCCATCACAGAGGTAACAAGCCTTTGTGTGAAACAAATAAACAAAATGAAGCGATGTGAAACCACTATGGTTCTCAAAGGAAGTAGCAGTGAAGGTTCAAGAGAAAAGAAAGCATTCAGGAAGTACAAGGAATCACAGAAGGAGCAGGACAGAGAACTGTATCAGTTAAAGCAAAAGGAAGCTGGGAAGGCAGTCAGAACAGCAAAGGTCCAAACCGAGGAAAAGATAGCCAACTCAATAAAGAAGGGGGATAAAACCTTTTATAGGTACATCAGAGAGCAAAGGAAGACCAAGGGAGGGATAGTGAGGCTTAATAAAGGGGAGAAAGGGTGGGCAGAAGGTGACTGTGAAAAGGCAGAGATACTAAACAAATATTTTTGCTCAGTATTTACAAAGGAAGAGGGGGCGGTACCTAAAACAAACAGTAGAAACACTCTGGATACAGAAGTTGATACCAGCCCATTTGCAGAAGAAAGGGTTCTGAAGAAACTCTTAAAACTGAAGGTGGACAAAGCAATGGGGCCTGGTGGGATTCATCCCAGAATTCTAAAAGAACTAAGGGTAGAACTAGTGACACCACTGACTACCCTCTTTAACAAATCATGGGAGGATGGGGTGGTACCCGAGGACTGGAGGAGGGCAGATGTGATTCCCCTTCACAAAAGTGGGAGCAAGGCAGAAGCAGGAAACTACAGACCTGTTAATTTAACCTCAGTGGTAGGGAAAATGATGGAATCACTTCTGAAGGAAAGAATTGTCAAGTGTCTAGAGGCCAGAGGCACAGGACCCAAGGCAGCATGGATTCTAGCGGAAGGTCATGCCAGACAAATCTGATAGATTTCTTTGACTGGGTGACCAAAGTAGTAAACCAGGGAGGGCTGTGGACATGGTCTACCTAGACTTTAGCAAGGCATTTGACAAAGTCCACACAAAGATTAATATACAAGTTAGCCAGCCTGGGAGTGGGTCCCAAGATAACAGCCTGGGTAAGAGTTGGCTGGAGAATAGGACACAGAGGTAATAGTAAATGGAGTCCACTCTGAAGAAAGGGGGTTACTAGTGGGGTACCATGAGGTTCAGTATTAGGACCGGTCCTCTTCAATGTCTTTATAAGCGACATTGCAGAGGGACTGGAAGAAAATATGTCTCTTTGCAGATGACACAAAGATCTGCAACAGAGTTGATGACAAGGTGGGGTGGAAAGGATGAGAAGGGACTTGGCAAGTTAGAGGAATGGTCAAATGTGGCAGCTTAGATTCAATGCTAAGAAGTGCAAGGTAATGCACCTGGAAACAAAACCCAGGGAAGAGTACACAATGGGGGTGAGATACTAAAAACAACAAAAATGGAAGAGACCTGGGGTAGTCATATCAGATGACCTAAAGGTGGGCAAGCAATGTGAGGGGCAGCAAGGAGGGCTGGGGATACTAGAATGCATAGGAGAGGCATCGCCAGTAGAAAACAGGAAGTTATTATCCTCTGTACAGACAGCTGGTGAGACCCCATCTGGAGTACTGCATGCAGTTCTGGAGACCCAATCTCTGCAAAGACATAGACAGGATGGAAGCTGTCAGAGGAGGGCAACTAAAATGGTGCAGGGTCTGCACTGGAAGACATATGAAGAGAGACTTAAGGAGCTTAATATGTAGCCTCGAGGAAAGGAGGGAGAGGGGACATGATAGAAACTTTCAAGTACCTCAAGGAATCAACAAAGTCCAAGAGGGTAGCATCTTTCAAAAAAAGAGTGTGCAAGAACAAGGGGCACAATTGCAGATGGGGGGCGGCTCAGAGGTAATTTAAGGAAGTATTTTTTCACAGAAGGGTTGTGGATGCATGGAGCGGCCTTCCAGAGGAGGTTGTGGAGTCAAAACAGTGGTGGAATTCAAGCATGCATGGGACAGTCATAAGGCAATTCTAGGGGGTGGGGTAGGAAGAAGTAGGCTGCTGGTTAACTAGGATCTGCAGCTTATCTGCCGTCAAATTCTATGTTTCTATGTTTCTAACTTACTTGGTCTGTCTTTGACTTATTTTTATTTGTAAGAAAAGTACATGGTTATAGCAGATAATAGACATAAGCTTGAATGGTGGTACCAAACTGGAAAGAGAAGCATTTTAAATCTGAGGTCTTTATTAAAGTTTTTAAGGGTTCATCTCTGTATATCTGGTTGGGTGCCCGTATTCAAAGATATCTGGCCCCCCAAAGACAGAAATATCTGAGTCTGTGCATTGGGTATGCTAGCAAGAGGTTAACAGTTTGAATCCTTCCAGAACTTGAGACCAAAGGTTGATCCGAACTCACAAAAACAGACAACAGGGTTACCTTGTCTGTTACACTGTTCACAAGACTGCGCTAAGAGGTTGGCACTTTGGGAGTAGAGGGCCTGACCTGCTGAGTGGGTTTGTGACAGTGCTAGCCTATAATAGGGCTGTTAGTGAGGCCCTCGACTCTGTAGCACCTGTCCATGTTTGCCCCCTTGCCCTTCACCAGAACTCCCAGCGGTATGATGGGATGTTGAAGGAGATGGGGGGAGGGTCGAAGGTTGGAGCGGCGCTGGAGGAAGTCTGGTCTGGATGAGGACAAACTTAGATTGATGTTCAATTATAGGGGAGTAGCCATCTCCTGTAAGAAGGCAGAGTTCCTGCCCAAGGAGATTGCTGTGGCAACAGACCAGCTCTTCTGTACTGTCGACAGGTTGTGCAATCCAACCTGTCTTCAGTCTCGGGGAGCCTTTTCACAGTCTAGGTGTGATGAGTTTGCTCAGTTCTTTGCCAATAAGATTGCCACCATCAGATCGGTGATCCAATCAGCACCCTCACTAGTGACTGGGTCTTTCCCGAGCCCCTGAAGGAGGCGGTCATAAAACCTTTCCTAAAAAAGCCTTTGCTAGATCTGGACATACCTGTCTCTAACCTGCCCTTTGTGGGCAAGGTTATTGAGAAGGTGGTGGCTGCTCAACTGGATGATCATTTAACAATGCATAGCATCTATGATCCTCTCCCAGTCTGGTTTCAGAAAGAGACATAGTACCGAGATTACCCTTGTTCGGGTACTAAATGATCTCCAAGCAGCGAGGGATCATGGGAGTCATTCCATCTTAGTTCTCCTGGATCTCTCCACAGCGTTTGACACTGTGGACCACGAGGTGTTGATGGAGCATCTGCAGGTTTGCTGTGGACTGGCTGGTATAGTCCTCAGTTGGTTTAAATCTTTTCTTACAGGCAGAATGCAGAGAGTAGTATCAGGAATTTATTCCTCGACTTCTATGCCCCTGTCCTGTGGGGTCCCACAGAGCTTAGTCTTATTCTCCATGTTGTTTGCAGTGTACATGCTGCTGCTGCTGGGGGACATAATTAGGTGGTATGGGCTGATTTTTCACTGTTATGCAGATGACACTCAGTTGTACATGTCGTTTGTGCCTGAGCAAGAGGAAATAGTCTCGGTCTTTAACAACTGCCTCACTGAGATTCAAGGCTGGATGAGTGTTAACTGGTTGAAGTTGAATCCGGACAAGACCGAAGTATTGGTATTAGAACCTGGTCACCAGAGTGTGAGGGGGCAGGCTGGTCAGATCTCTGGACTTCGACTAGAGGATTCCCAGCTGCTTACCTCAGATCAGGTGAGAAATCTGGGCGTCGTGCTGGACTGTGGTCTGACACTGAAATCACAGGTATCGGCCGTGGCCAAGGTCTCATTTTATCATCTGAGAAACATCACCCAGATTAAGCAGCTGACCCCTCCCCCCCATGGTCTTCCAACATTGGTTCATGCCTTTGTAACCGCTCGCCTTGATTACTGCAATGCCTTATGCCTAGGGCTATCAGTGGTTGATCTTTGCTGGCTACAGCTATTGCAGAATGCGGTGGCCAGGTTGTTGACTGGCTTACTAAGATCATGCCACATCACATCTGTGCTCCGCTATCTGCATTGACTGCCAGTAAACTGGCAGATCACCTTCAAGGTTGGTTTGCTGACCTTTAATGCCCTACACAGTCAGGGACCTAGCTACCTGCAAGATTTCTGTGCCCCTACTGCCCCACCTGCCCTTTCACTCCTCTGATGAGGGATTGCTAGAGATTCCCAGGGTCAAATTCAAGTCATCTGGGGCTCATATATTTGCTTTTGTGGCCCCAACCCTGTGGAATTCTCTACCTCGTCAGATGTGAGAGTGCCAGACTGCCACCAGTTTAAATCTGAATTAAAAACATTCTTATTCTGCCAGGCATTCCCTGATACAGTTTAAAGGATGATTATAAAATAGTATAAATGAATTTATTGTATAATTTGTGGGGTTAATTTACATTTTATGGATTTTAAGATTTGTAGTATGTAAAGCATTTGAATCCTGTGAGAATTGCGCTGATAAATAAACTTTGATAAATGCATTTTGATTTGAAGCCTGGTGAAGCTTTGCCTGATTCCAAAGGTCATAGAGATAGTCTTTTTGGTGTTGAAAGGCAATTGGTTGGAGCGGAACCAGAGTTGGACTTTACTGAAGTCCACCTGGAGGCTGTTTTCCACATCAGAGGGGGAGGAGCTAGTGGCAAACAGCACAGTATCATCTGCGTACATATGAATAGACACAGAGGAGCAGGCAGCAGGAAGGTCATTTAAGAAAATGGAGAAGAGTATTGGAACAAGGACTGACCCTTGAGGGACTCCCGTGTTGATGGGGAGAGGAGGAGAGGGTGTTGCCTATTCTGACTGAGTCCTACCCATGAGATAAGAGATTAGTGGCGGTTTGGAAAGACCAGCTGCTGCAAGCTTAATGAGGAGAAGGGCATGGTTAACTGTGGCGAAGGCTTTGGCCAAGTCGACAAAGATGGTGGAAGTGATACAGCCCTGATCCATGCCAGAGAGAATGGAATCAGTGTGCCACAGTAGGGAAGTTGTGGTCGAGTGATTCTTACGAAAATCAGACTGGAACCGGAAGAAAAAGGAGAAAGAGTCAAGGAAAGGAGAAAGTTGTGCCAGTACAAGGTACCCTTCAAGTTTGGCAAGGACTGGGAGCAAATATATTGGGCAGAAGTTTCCAGGGTTGGTGGAATCACCACTCTTGGGGAGAGGAATTACTGTGGCAGGTGTCCATGCTTCACCGATTGTAGCAAGGGAGAAGGAGTGGTTAAGGAGGGAGGTGAGAGGAATGGCAATAGCAGGGGCCAAGAGGTGAAGGAGCATAAGGTTAAGCCCTCTGGACTTTTACCCTTGTGAGAATTTAGGGCTAGGAGAGCCTTCAAGGTGTCAGCAGGAGAGATGGATAAAAAGAACTGAGATTGAGAAGAAGCGGGTGAGTAGGGGGCTGGTTGAGGGGTAACGGGGGTATGGAGGATAGAAGGGTGGAAGCATATGTGGTGAAGAAAGTGTTGAATTCTGCAGCCACAGAAGGAGGGTCTGAGGTACTAGATTCACCTAGCTTTAGGACAGGTGCTGGGGGCTGGACGGGGATATGACATGGACTACCTTCCAGAACTTAGAAGGGCAGTTTATGTTCTCCTGGAAAGCAGTTGAAAAGTATTCCGGTTTGGCATGCCTGATGGCCCTAGTTCAGGCATTACGGAGTGACCTGTATTTAAGCAAATCAACATGGGTGTTTGCAATCTTTACACTTTACACTTTCTATTCAGTCATTTGAGGTTTTACAACTTTCTTTGAAAATGTAACTGCTATATAGCAATATAATAACTGGTTATCTCCTGTGATGACTGCATATGCACTCCTGATAAATGTCGTAATAATCCACTGAATTACGTAATAACTTGATAGCGGGTTATTACGGCATTTTCTTCCTCATGTTCTCACTTCACTGAAGCGTGAAAGAAAGGACACTGTATTTGTGTGTGAAGGGCAGCTGCTCAGGGACACGCCTGCTTGCACAAATACAGCTTACAGTTTTTCTCTCCACTGAAACGTTGTATCAGTTATTATATAAAATAGTGAACGTGCAAAGTTCATTTTATGAGGATTTTTCACACACCTTCAATGCATAATAATCTTATAAACCCCTTTGGGTTTATGGATTATCACTCACCTCGATGTGTGAAAAATCCTTATAATACACACCTGCATAAGCGTTATTCTCTATATCTTTATGAAACCCCCTTACAAATGGGGGTTCCCAAAATGTATTCCTTGAGCTTGCCTAAATGCTCACTGCCAGGCTGGTGTCCTGTGTTTTAGTAGTTTAAATGTGATTATCAGAGCCTGTATAGCCTCTGTGTACTGTCTCTTTAAGAGCTGCCTGATTGCAGCCTGAGTAATCTGAGAGGGAGCTCTGTTGAAAGATGTAACTATTTGCTGAAAATTATTTAGAATGATAGTGATAATGTAGTTTGTCTAACCTGCCTTCTTTATAGCAAGGACTGTTTTGTTTGTCTCCACTATCTTGGTCCTGGACTGCAAATTGGACCAATCAGTTCTGATGGGACCTTAACTGTAGCTGGACTACAGGAGCTGTCCAAAGTCAAAATCTGTAGAAATTGTAGTTTTGAACTTTTTGCGCCTTTTTTGCAACTGGAGGGGGACCGCTTGCTTTGACTGACAGCCAAATCATCCAACCGAATCTTTTGGATCTTGGGGAAGTCCCGGTCTGCTTGCAGTTTTCAGTTAGTTTACGAGCTGGGAAGTGAAATGAGAAGAGCTCAAGTGTAGTTTGGGCAGCAATCCTGAGTGGATTCGCATGGGAAAACTGTGAAAGGAGCTGAGTTTTTAGCTTGCATGTCTGCTGCTGCTCCTGAGAGGGAGAGAAGAGAATTATTTTGGACTAAATCCAAGTTTGTGTGACTAAAGTAAGCTACTAAAGTGGGCCATGCTCAACCTGAAGAAGTCCGAAGATTTTGCTGAATGCGATCGGCCTGTCAGGAGTTCCAGCTACCCCTAAGCTCCCAGTGTGTGCAGAGACTTTGCGATTGTGACCGGGGAGCGCTTTGCTTGGTACAGTAGAATTCCTGTACATGTAAATGTGCTATGAGCTGCTAGTGGGTTGTGAGTTAGTTCCCCACTGTGTGAACTGTGTTCTGCTTGCTGGAAGCCGTATCCAGCCCAAAACGGACTGCATCCGAATTTGTCTCCATGCGGTCAGGACCTTGCCAGACTGGCCCAGCCAGACTACCCGCTGCACAGAGAAGCCATCGACGAGAGACCTGCCTGGGAATCAGCCCGCTGCTCCACGCTTGAACAGGAATGACGCCTCTGCAACTTGTGTGGGCCTTGCTTCTTCTGGCATTCCAGATTAACTACCTGCAGTCTCGATTTTCGTCCAACCTGTGTCCAGTCTTGGGTATCGTGAGTAAATACCAGAGTAGCTCCCTGCAACAACAGCTTAATCTGAGTGCGGCATCTGATTGTCTTGTTGTTTTGTTTCCTTTACGAACTGAGCCCTCTGGCTCCGGATTACAAATATTGTGTACCATGCATGTTGTGTTTTCCATCATAGGGCCCTAACCAGCTGCAACCCCGGGCAACAGTCCTAGCTAGCCCATCTCTTCTCCACCTGGGTACCCAGAGGTGTGACTGTGTGGGGGGACTCCATGCGCATGCATAATTGCTTGATTGATATAACATTTAAGCTAATTAACCTGATTTTGCCCCTTCCTTGTTCAAGTCCCCTGAATAAATCAGATTTAACTTTTTCTGCATGTAATCTGACTGTGATTCCAGTTTGTGCTCAAAGTACTGTACTGTTGCTATTCGCTGTGCATAACCTTGTTTTACAGGGGGTCCCCAGGGTCGAGCCAGAGGAACCAGTCCTGGTGGTAAGTGCAAACAGTGTGGGTACTTTTGTGGTGTACCAGGGGTACTGTGAAGGTGGTTATTGTACAGTGTTTAGGCCACTGGAGGGGAAAGAGGGGGTTACAGGGTCCTGAAGGGCTGTGCCCAGGTTAGCTTGACCACTATCGACCCTGACCTCCGGGTGAAGGCACCCATTTCAGAACTCAGGCCCCTTAACCAGCTACTAGCCAAGCAGGCAGGGGTAGTAGCCCTTGGGATAGCGCCACCTAGGGGTTACATTTACTGTAATGAAGCTCAGTATTTAATAATTGTTATCCACAGATAGGCATGTATGGTAGCAGGTGCAAGATAAAAGCTAATGAATTCAAAAAAACTTTGACTTTGACTTTGGTAGTAAGGGTTGAACAGGCCCCCTCACATCCACACTAATCTTTCTATGGAAAAATGGCTTAAGCCTAAAATTACAGTAACTATAATTCCATATTAAAAGTACACATGTAACCAGTATCTTTGTTCATCCAGCCCAAGACAGGTTATTAGAGATCCCTCAAAGGGTTAGGCCCATCCCCAAGAGATGTTCCCAAGTAGGCTTCAGCTTGGAGCCAGGTTGTCCGGAGTTTTTATCCTACATTTCTTGACTGAGCCAAAAGTGGGAAACATGATCATGAATATTGATGTTCCTGCATGTCTCCCTTTGGGGCACAAGGGGGACTATGTGGGACTATGCAGGAACCGACGAGTGGTAATAGAACCAAGGATATGACACCAAGGATTAGCGGGAACAAGATTGTCAGGGAATTCTCGGTAGATCCAGATAGAGGTGATAGAGATGCACTTCCCAGGGCATCAGGGGCTAAATGGGGGAATCTGGACAAACAAGGGGCATACTCTCCAGCTAGGGAGGCAGGAAAGAAAGTAAATGAAAGTTCAGGAGATGGAGGGAGAAGAAGGTAGAGGAGGATGCACAAACACTGAATAAAGAGGAGATGCAGAGCAATAATGGAAATGGGAAGCAGAGAGAGAATGAGGTCGGAGTACACACTCATAGAACAGAAGTTGAGATGGAGGGAAATGATACTGGGGGCCAATTAAGGAGGAAACTTCTGGTGGGAAGGATACTGCAGGGAACAGCTCAAGTAACAGTATAACACATGCTAGACAGAGGGAAGTGGTGAATAAAGACGATATAAGCAGGGACAGGCTACGAGGACAGGGGCGACTGTTAGGGGTACAGAGCAAACATAAGGGAGGGGACAACAAGATCCTGGTAGTCGGGGACTCAATCATAAGATGAATTAAATGGGGAGGTAGGGGTAATAAGAGCAGTGAAATATGAGTTGACTGTTTACCAGGGATGATCGTGCACGAGGCAAGGCACGTTATTCCAACATACGTGAGGAGGCAGGGGGATAAACCTCATCTGGTGATACACCTTGGCACAAATGACCTTGGGAATAGCCTGAAGGAAGTGCAGGCTAGATTTAAAAGACTGGCCAGGGCTTGTGGGAATAATTTTAAATCCATAGCCTTCTCAGAGGTGCTTCCATTCCAAGGGCAAGCACCATTAGGAAGCAGACGATTAAGTAGTTCAATGAATGGCTGGCTATGTGGTGCAGACAGATGGGATCTGGACTGGTGGGAAACTGGGGTGTAATATGGGAGGACAAGGGGCTGTACGCCCATGGTAGACTGCACCTGAGTAAGGAGGGTACAATGACTCAAACAAGGGCTCGGAGAATTCATAGAAAGATCATATAATTTAAACTAAATCAGCGGGGGGTGGGGACAAGGACAGACATGCCAGACCAAAGCACAAGAAATGGGAGGCATCTAGCTTCCCCACCCCCACCTCCAGATGGAGACAGGGTAGGCGAGCAGAATTCAGGAGTAGGCATGATTGGTGAGCTAATAGAGGGAAGGAATGGCTGATGGATTGGTTGGAGAGTGGTATCCCTAAATGCTAGGAGCTTAGGAAATAAGATGCCTGAACTCCAAGCAATGATGATTGAAAGGAAAGAGGACATAGCAGCAATAATAGAAACATGGGGAAATCAATACCAGGAGTGAGAACTCACAATTCCTGGGTACAGATTATATGGGCTGGCAGTATAACCTAGCAGTTAGAGGAACGAGGTGTGAACGAGCATTATACGTCCAACAGACCAGACCTGAGTTTGATTCTCACAACCTCCACTTGCATACTCTGTGACTCTGAGCAAGTTACTTAACCGCTCAGTGCTCCCAGGTCACCCCTGAAAACAGGCTCTTGTGCCTAGTGGGCCTTACCCGGTTACCAAAAGACTTAAAAAAAAAAAAAAAAAAGAAGAGATAGAGAGGGGGGCAGGGGGTTGGCCTTCTACATTAGGGAAGAAATAGTATGTAACAGGGAAGAAGATGGGTAAAGGAGAGTAGAAACCTTATGGGTCAGCATCCAGAACGGGAAGGGGAGGAAGACGAGATTGGGAGTGGTGTACCGACCTGCATCTCAGTCGGAGGAAGTTGATAAGAAATTAGTGACAAATATTACTGGGCACTGTATTAGGGGAAATGCGGTGGTAGTAGGTGATTTCAACCTACCAGAGGTAGATTCGGGCATGATGACCTCTACTAGTTCCAGGGAGCAGGCCACTCTGGATGGGTTCCAGGATGTGTTCCTCACACAGAGAGTACTTGAACCGACCAGAGAGGGGAACATCCTGGATGTGATATTATCTGAGGGAGAGCAGGTGCAGGAAGTAAGAGTTGAGGACCCCTTGGCAGGGAGTGACCACAACACAGTACGGTTCTCCCTGGACATGGGATTGGTAGGCACACATAGTAAAACAAGGGTGGCAGAGTTCAGGAGGGCTGACTCTGGAAAGATGGCAATCATAGTGAGAAATCATGTAGCAGCCATAAGGCCAGAGACGGATACTTATCAAAAGTGGGACACAGTAAAGAAGGGTCTGCTGGAGGCAACGAACCAGTGCACAAGGAACGCCAGAAGGAATAAAAGTACCAGGAAACCTAGTTGGTGGACAAGGGAGGTTTAGGAGACTGTGAGGGGTAAACAGGCAGCCTTCAGACAGTTAAAGAGAAAGGGCAAGAAGGAGGATAGGGAGGAACACATAAAGAAATCTAGGGAGGTGACCAGAGTTGTGAGGGGACCTAAGGCTGCAAAAGAGAAGAAACTAGTGCAGGGGATTAAGAAAGGAGAGAAAGACTTCTTTAGGTATATTAGGGGAAAAAAGGAAAACCAGGGAACAGATAGTCGTAATTAAAAAGGATGATGGATGGGCTGAGCAGGGGGCAGAACAAGCAGAGGCACTTAATGAGTACTTTTACTCTGTCTTCATGAGAGAGACAGAGAGAAGAGAGAGAGAGAGAGAGATAGGCCCATTCCACTGGGGAAGAGAGTTGGGAAGGAGGCAGGTGGGGTAGCATTACCAGACTGTGATTTCCAGGTACAGAAGGTAATGGCTAGTCTTAAGGCCTTAAGGACAGATAAGACACCCGGGCCGGACGGGATTCATCCACGAATGCTAAAAGAATTGGCAGAGGTGCTGGCTTTACCTCTGGCAGATGTGTTTAATACCTCTCTGTACACAGGCTGTGTGCCATTGGACTGAAGGAGAGCACATGTAGCGCCTCTCCATAACAATGGCCCAAGGGACAACCTGGGGAACTATAGGCCTGTCAGCCTCACATCCATAGTGTCTAAACTAATGGAGTTCATCATGAAGGAAAGGCTGGTGACATTCATTTGGGAGAATGGTCTGCAGGATGAACATCAGCATGGATTCACCCAGGGGAGAGCTTGCCAGGCAAATCTGGCGGACTTCTTTGATTGGGTCACTAGAGCACTGGATGGGGGGAAAGCAGTTGATGTCCTGTACTTGGACTTCAGCAAAGCTTTCAATTTGGTGCTGCATGGCAGACTAGGGGGAAAACTTAGGGCACTGGGGGTTGGAGATAAATTAGCGGGATGGGTTTAAAGCTGACTGAAGGACAGGCAGCAGAGGGTGGTGGTGGTGGTGAGGGGGAGGAGCTCTCTAAGTCATGAGCGGTCATCAGTGGGATCTCACAGGGATCCATTCTGAGGCCAGTGCTCTTTAACATCTTCATTGCTGACATAACAGAGGGAGTTGACAGTAAAATAATCCTGTTTGCGGATGACACCAAAACTGGTGCAATAGTGGATGAAGGGGAGGGATCTACGACGCTGGCACAACAACAAAAACATAAACGTCCTCGGCCATGCCAGGAACATGTCAACACTCCTGACTGCAACACGACCTGGCACCACTGCGACGCACAACGTGTGGGGGCTGCACCCCCCCACACACCCCCATGTGGGGGGCTGTGCCCGCACACCTCCCCTACTATAGATATCTAACTCCCCGTTGCACAGACAGTGGAGTTAGATATTTACCCCCCATTGCCCTAATGTGTCTTGATGCAAAACCCCTGTCGCTGCCAATATAGGTGCACAGGGGGTTTCGCTGCAAGGGGTTCGGTGTACCAGTGTTGCTGTAATGATGGTATACCAGGGGGAGAGGGAGAGAGTTCTCCAAAGGCATCTGGATACACTAGAGAAATGGTCCAGGACTTGGCAATTAGGATTCAATGCCAAGAAGTGCAAGGTTATGCACTTCAGGTCCAGGAACCGTAAGTACAGCTACCATATGGGAGGGGAAATGCTAATGGTCTCTGAATAGGAACTGGATCTGTGGGTGATAGCAACAGGGAGGTTAAATCACTCAGAGCAGTGCAGAAGGGTGGCAGCCAAGGCCAACAAGATGCTGGGGTGTACTGCCAGAAGGATTACCTCCTGAAGTGAAGAAGTCATCCTACCATTGTACAGATCACTGGTGAGGCCACACCTGGAGTACTGCATGCAGTTCTGGTACCCCTACTTAAGGAAAGACATCGGCCTCTTGGAGAGAGTCCAGAGAAGGTGACCAAAATGATAAAGGGGATGGGAGGGAAGCCATATGAGGATAGGTTGGGGGAGCTCAGCACGTACTCCCTGGAGGACAGAAGGGACAGGGGAGACATGATTGAGACCTTTAAATATTTAAAGGGCATAAACAGGGAGATACAGCTCACATCTTCAAACTAAAAATGTAGGAGGGCACCAGGGGTGCACTGCATGAAGCTGGAGGGGGGCAGATTCAGGAGGGAACCGAGGAGAAACTTTTTCACTGAGAGGGTGGTGGAGGAGTGGAACAGGCTACCAGAAGAATTGGTCTCACTAGAGACAGTGGAGGGCTTCGAGTGAGGATGGGATAGAGTCAAGGGCAAAATAAGTACAAGGGGTGACTTGTCTGGGAGATGAGGTGGGGAGGAGAGGAGGGGGAGTGGTGGCTATGGTTTAAACCACAAGCTGAAAAATCAAGCAGCCATGATAGAATGACAAGTCCTTTATCTGCTGGCTTCTTTCATATGTTCATGTAAAAGGGGCAGGCAAGCTGACAGCTCACTCTACCAAGGGTTTGAGAGGGACAGTCCAACTTTTCGTCTGCTATCAAACCAAAGGAGCCTGCAGGCTCAGGGTAGTGGCAGGGTCCCTGGTAGCACTGGTCCTCTCCAGTGAGGTCTCAAGAGGCCTGGGACCCAGTCAGAGTCCTGGAGCAGAAGAAGAACCCAATACGTCAGCAGGTAGGAGGAGGACCTCATCAGGAGTCCTGTTTAGGGAGAAAGGGAAGACCAAGATTCAGTGGGCACCAGGAAGTAGTGGAGGAACACCTCTCAAGAGAGGTTGCAGGGATCCTTGCAGGTCTACTCCCATCAACCATAAGCAAGGGAAAGGGCAGACATGTACTGTAAGTGAACCTTCACTGAATTACTTTGTGGGAGGAAAATCTAGGTAGTTAAGTAAAATACATTTATGCAAGAACTTACCGTAACAGTAGATCTGCAAGGGCATTTCTTATCTTACAGCAGGCCACACCTATGGAACTACAGCCGTTAGGCACTAGGTCCACCTGGAAACTTTTCTAGCTAACAGTCTGTCTGGGGGCTGCCCACTCTGACATCATGCTCTGACTTTGGCCAACCCTTTAAGAGTGGGCGGCCCCTGCTTCCTCCTCAGTTCTCCCACCGGAGACCAGAGCAAAGTGTCTCCTGCTGAGAAACTGAGGAGGTACCGAAGGTTCCTGCCAACATGGAAAGAGAAAGGAATCCACAGAGCAATAGAAAGGCCTACCAGAGCTAGGGGGATGGAGGAGGGATGACATGGCCTGATGCAAGAGATCCCCCTCAGCATCTACTCTGTGCCAGTAATGCTTACTAACTGTACCATCTGACTTTGGGTACCCTTGCAGCAGGCCACACCTATGGAATGAGTCCCAAGTAGTTCTGACATCAGAATAGCCAGTCTGGATGGCTGGAACCAAGAGCCTAAGAAAGTAGGCCCTGTAGAACAGCTAGGCTGAAATTGGCCTTGCGCGTAAAGGCAATATCCAGACTGTATTGCTTAGTAAAGGTGTGGACACAACTCCAATAAGCTGCTGCACAAATCTCTGCAGCTGAAACATTCCTGAGACAGGCAGAAGAAGCTGGCATACCCCTGGTGGAATGGCCCTTGACAGCACCAGGAAGTTCCTTGCTGTATTTTCTGTAACAGAATGTAATGGAGTTGGCCAACCATTTGGACAAACACTGCTTAGAAACAGGGGCACCCTCTTTCCCAGGGGAGAAAGAAACAAACAACTGTTTGGACTTCCTGCAATCCTTTGTACGGCGTGTATAGTAACGCAGAATTCTATGCACATCTAAAGTGTGGAGCAATGCTTCCCCTGAGTTGGCATGCTCTGGGTAATAAACAGGAACGTGGATGGATTGATTTAAAGTAAACCCAGACACCACCTTAGGAAGAAACTTAGGCTTAGTACGCAAAGATGCCCTGCCTTTGTGCAAAATCAAAGAAGGCTGCTCACACATGAGTGCTTGTAGCTTGAAAATCCTTCGAGCAAAAGTAATAGCAACTGAAAACAACACTTTTCATGACAGGAAGCATAGCTCGTAAGTTGCAGCAGGCTCAAAAGGAGCCAAAGTAAGTTTTTCCAACTCAAAATTCAAGTCCCATGCAGGGCTGTGTTTACAAAGATAGCGCCCATAGGCTTGAAACTTCAGGTGCCCCCCCCACCACTGACCCGTGCACCCAGTGTGCACCAGGAGTGTCCCCCCAACACACACACACACACACACACACACACACACACACATATACACACACACACCTCCCTGCCATGTCCTGCTGAGTTACATCCATACCGCAGAGTCCCTGCCTGGTCCCACTCATACCCTTTTGAAAGCTAAACTAATATAAAACTTTTCCAGAATATGAACATTTTTACAGTCAAAATTGTAAAAAAATTTTTAATAAACTGTTTACACTTATTTAGAGGTGGGAATGAAACAGTCTATCAGCACACAAGCAAGCACAAACACTCGCTTATTTATGCATTTGATCTGAACGAGGCCAAACAGTGTGCATTCTTATTCAGAGTCTCCCTAGTTAGAAAAAAAGTAATGCACTGAACAGAACAACAGTCACATTTACCTAAATGGTCCGAGTTCAATCACTGCAGGTCATTCAGTGGTAGCTTTTTAAGGCTAAACTAAAGTTAGTGTCGTAACAGACAAGCTGCAAGAATAAATGCACTGCCCAAAGCTCCCCGTTTTAACTTCTTTAGGAGTTAGAAAATTAAATCTGCAGGTCGGGGGTTAACATTTTAAATGGAGGCTAGTGGTTAAACTTTTTTTATCCAAGTGGTCCAAGGTCAGGGGCAGCATTTTGTTACTAAGTGTGGTGATAACATATTTAAGAATAAAGCTACTGCAGTGTCATTACAGTGTCACTGTCTGATAATACAGAACCTGTGGGTAAACAGTCTGAACTCTGAAGCTGCTGCTATCAATTTAATTTACAGGAGAAAAAACCTTCAAATTCACTGCAGATCATGGAGTTGGAGAGGTAGCATGCATCCTGAACTTTCTAAAAAAAAATGGATACACTACAGATCAACCAGGAGCAGCATTTATTTTTGTTACTACATAACACAGACAATAAAATAAGATAAGCTTCAAACAAACTGTCAGACGACGTTGTGTGCAATAAAGCAAAAATGGTACCTGATATGCCTTGAATGATTCTGTGGGAAGGTAAATAGCCTGGCAGAAGTTGCAGGCAGCAGTTATTTATCCAGAGAAGCCGACCGACAGGACACGACGACCCAGTCCGTCCGACTAGTTGTGATGAATGATGCATATGTATTGATTTGGAACACACCTAGTCTACAGCTCACCTCACACACACACTGGCTGGCACTGCTCACTCAAAAAGATGAAGAACAGTTCTGTCTACTTACTAAAGTAAAGTGGGTCTGGTGCTGACTGTGCGAGTCTGAGTGACCTCTCGACTTGCTTTCAAACTTCTCCCCGACCAGATCAGCCACGACTATTGGACTGACGGCACTGTCTGCACTCACTGTCTGGCAAGGAAGGTCCCTCTCAGTCTTTGCTCTCCAGCCTACCCGACTCCTCCATGCTCGCTCAGTCAGGTCAGGAGAGGGCAGAGGATTTGAATTTCTTTCACTTCAGTCCACAATACAGTTAGCTGGACTAAAATTAAGTAGCTGTAGCTGGCTGGTCTAGCTGCTCCAGACTATTACTACTGCTCCTCATCTGCTGCTTGCTTCCGACTCCTGAATCTCCTACGCAGTCACACTTGTCTTGTCTCTGTGATGGTGACGCTCCCAGACCCGGTGGACTTGAAGACACAGCGGCTTGTGACTTGTGGCGCGCGAGCTCTCTCTCTCTCTCTCCCTCCCAATTCCGGCTGGCAGAGTGGCGGTTGATACAGTTCTCTTTCTATCTTCCAAGTACTTTGCTGTACTTGTACTGGGGCCATTTAAACTTGCCGGCCCTCTTACTTGAAACAGCAAAATCAGAGGATGCACAGCACAGTATACGCCCACCATGGACCTGATTGAAATCCTAAATCACAAGGTCCGTGGGCACTGCTGACTTGCTGAGGATAATAGTTTAATACTGGGGAGGGGTAGAGCGAGAGGGCGGACGGGGCACCAACAGTCAGAGTAAGTACATTGATGTCGGCGTCAGTCAGGATCAGGTCAGCAATTGCCTTAGCGGGGGGCGGGGGGCACCAGCAGTCATGTACATTGATGTCACATCATCCATTGCCTAAGGGGAGGGGCGTCATCAGCACAACAGCAGGAGCAATAAACATTTATGTCTGTCATGACAAAGGGGAGGGCCGGGAGCCAATTGTTTAAATGATGCTGGCAGGGGGTCCCTTAGTAGGAGTCTGAACTGGAACATCTTTAGACTTTTGTGTCTTTTTTGTTTGTTTTCAGCAAGACATACTGGCAGACAACACAAGCAGCCAGCCCAGGAAAAACTTTTTTTTTTAACTTTGTTTTTTTTGCTGCCTAATTTTGCAGGTGCCCCTAAATGGTGCCCCTAGGCTGCAGCCTAGTTAACCTATGCATAAAAATGGCCCTGGTCCCATGGAGGGACAGGGTTGTGGATAGGAGGCTTCAGGTGAAGGATGTCTCTCAAAAAAGTACGTGACACTTCCAACTGTGTCACCGTATGGCCATTAATGGGCACATGGAAAGTAGAAAAGGCAGACATGTGCACCTTAAGAGAGAGTACACCAGACCAGAATCCAAAAGGGGACAGCAGGTACTCCATGATCTAATTCACAGGACACATGAAAGGGTCTAACTGGCCTGAAGCAGCTCATAGCGTAAAATGCTTCCACCTCATGGAATAAGAGGCCCTGGTGGAAGGATTTCTGCCTGCCACCAGGACATCAGACACTTTAGACGATACCCCAAACCGGGCCATGGCTATGTCCTCAGGAGCCAGGCATGAAGGCGCAGGGACTTGAGGTCTGGATGGACCAGGGTGTCCCGGTTCCTGGAGAGAGCAAGCTGGTGCACAGAGGAAGAGGTACAGGAGGTTCCACTGCTATCTGCTGAAGTAAGGAGAACCAGATCTGATGAGGTCAAAAGGAGACGATGAGGATCATCGTGGCCACTTCCATTTGTAGTTTGATTAGCACCATCTGAAGCAATGGGAAGGGAGGGAAGGCATACAGAAACCTCCCTTTCCAGGAGAGGGACAGCGCCTCTCACCAGAAAATTCCAGGCCCTGGACCTAGTGAGCAAAAATGCGGCAATTTGCATTGAGTGGGGACACAAAAAGGTCAAACTCTGGATGATCCCCATCTGACAAAGAAATCTTCAACTACCAAGGTCAGGAGCTCCCACTCATGTGTTTTTGACTTTGACCGGCTTAAGTCATCTGCCAGGATGTTTTGGAATCCTGGGACATGGATAGCTGACAGTTCTAGGCCGTGGTCCCAAGCCCAATACCAGACTCATCACTCCTATGCAGAGGGGATATAAGTAAGTACCTCCCTGCTTGTTGATGTAGTGGATGACAGTCATATTGTCTGTCTGCACCAGCAGAAGGCCCAGGGACAGCTGAGTCTGAAAGGCCTGGAGGGCATACAGCACCGCTGTCATCTCTGGAACATTGATATAGAGAGAGGACTCCAACCGAGACTATATACCTTGTGTTTGGTGTAGGCCCAGATGAGCTCCCCCGCCCATCCCAAAGGCATTTGTGGTCAGGATCTGCAGAGGGGAGGGAATAGCAAAGGAGACCCCTTGAGAAGATTGGTGGGTTCCATCCACCAGAGGAGAACTCTTCACCTGGGAAGAGACCAGGACCTTCTGCTCCAGGTTGTCCATACGTTAGTCCCACTGGACTCTCAGTGTCCGTTGGGGGATCCTCATATGCAATCTGGCCAGAGGCACCATGACTATGGTCGCTGCCATCATGCCCAGGAGCCAAAGAAAGGCTCTGGTGGAAATGTAGCGGCTGTGGAACAGCAGTCTGGCTTGGGCTATGAGACAATCCCCCCTGTCCTGGGGAAGGAAAGCCATGCCCTGAGCCATGTCCAGGACTGCCCCAATGTATTGAAGTCACTGACCGGGTGTTAGGATGGACTTGGGCAAGCTGACTGTTATGCCTAGGTCCTGGAAAACATGAATGGTGTGTTTCAAGCTTTAATGAGGCTGTCCCTGGATGAAGCTTTGAGCAGCCAATCGTCCAGATAGGGGAAGACATAGAATCCCTGTCTCCTAAGAGCAACCGCGACCACTACTAGGCACTTGGTAAGCACCCAAGGAGCTGAGGATAAGCCAAAGGGAAAGTCCTGAAACCGGAAATGTGCCCCCTGAAACTGAAATTGAAACTATTGTCTGAAGGGGGAGGCACATATCTTGATATGAAGGGGCTGGCAGTGTAGCCTAGAGGTTGGAGTAATGAGCTGTGAATGAGCTTGGTACATGCAGCAGACAGATCTGGGTTTGATTCTCACAACCTCCAATTGCATACTGTGTGACTCTGAGCAAGTCATTTAACCTCTCCAGCACTCTCTGGTCGCCCCTGAAAACAGGCACCTGTGCCTAGTGGGCCTTACCCGGTTAACAAAGAATAAAAAAGAATAAAAAAAAAAAGATATGTGTCCTGCATATCGAGGAAACATGTCCAATCCCCTATGTTCAGGAGGGGTGACAACCCCTGAAGGGTTACCATCCAGAACTTCTTGCATAGGATGAGTAGATTTAATTCTCTGAGGTCCAGAAAGGGCTGAAGGTTGCCTGTGCATTTTGGGACCAAGAAGAAATGGAAGTAGAACCCTCCACACTGCTGGGCTTCTGGTAGGGTTTGTATTGCTCTTTTCCTGAGCAGAGACTGAATCTCCTCCCAAAGAACAGGGATGTGGGCGGGGGAGGGGTAAAAGGAAGGGACTGGAGGCCTCTCTGGGGACCACTCTATGAGTTCCAGAGTGTGGCCGTGGCTTATGAGCTGTAGAACCCAGCTGTCACCTGTGATCTCACTCCACCTGTCTCAGTGCAGGGAGAACTGACTTCCTACCGCCTCCACCTGATCCACTGTGGGGGAAGGGTCAGGCATGGAGTCAGGCTGAGGCAGGGACAGGAGCTGGTCCTGCCCTTCCACTTCTAGTACCCTTACTGGAGAAAGAGGAGGAAGGGGTAGGCAGGGCTGAGGCAGCCTTATGTTTGGTTGGCTTGGAGGCTGGCCAGGGTCTGTGAGCGGACTGATAAATGGGCATCCATTAGGCACTCTTCAGTTTAGTATGGTACATCGAATGTACTGACTGTAGGCTGCATCTGGAGGCTTGTAAATTGGATAGAATATCCTGGACATCAGCCCCGAACAATTTATACTCCCTTAAGGGAGCATTCAGGGAACATCTGAACATCCTGAACAAACCCCGACACCCTCAGCCAGGAGTGCCAGCAAAGGTATATTCCCACTGCCACCGCCTGGGCCAACATGTCTACCACATTGTAGGCCAAACACAGGAGGTGGCAGCTGATGTCCGCCCCAGTGTTCAGGACCTGGAGGAGCTGTAGGGCAGTTGGCCCTTCAGGCAGAGACTTGACCATTTCCATGGTTTGTTCTCACAGAACATCCTGGTACTGGATCATGTGGGCCATACAGTAATGGTCCTAATGGCCAAGATGGCTGAGGTGAAAGCCCATTTGCCGAAGAGGTCCAACCTTCAAGATTCCCTGTTGGGGGGAAGTGAACTCAAGTGTTTCGCCCTTTTACAGCAGTCGTGTGCCACGTTGATGACTACTAAGTCCACCTGCAGCTATTCCCCAAAGAAAGGCTTACCCACTGGAGCCTTGTATAATTTATCTGCCTTCCTAGGCATAGGAATTAAATCAAGGTAATGCCAGACAGCCATGGTGGCATCCTCAAACGTGTCAATCAATGGGGGAATCACCAGAGGGGAAGAGTCCGGCAGCTTGAGGTAGGTTGTAAGCCAGCAAGGGAGGGGTTTAGTTCCTCAGTTTTGAACCCTATGGTGACTGGATCTAACACATGATCCCACAGAAAGATGGGTCATCTGGGGTAGACCAGGGTATGTATTTAGGAGTCTCTTCCCCATCAGAAGAAACTGTGGAGGGGGAAGGCCCCTCATCCACATTCTCGCTGGACTTCTTGGACTCTTCAGGAGGTTGGAGGTCCGGGTGATATTCTTCCTCTTCTCCCAGGTGAATGGGAGGTGTAGAGGGCTCTGGCTGATGTGGCAGCAGGGAGAGGGTCCTTGGGGATGTCGGGCGCTGGGTTGAGACTTGCAGACCCACGTGGGGCTGGGTCCTGTGGAGGGAGAAGCCCTGTCTGCATAAAATCACAAAGAGACATTGGTATAGCCTGAAAGTCTACTGACACCGACATCGGGTAGCTGGGCGGCATCAGTTGGGGAGGAACCAGTGCTGCCATTGATGTTGCAAGAATAGGTGCCGACATAGGTTAAGGAAGAACTGTTGCCGGTGTTGGTTAAGGAGCCAGTGCCGGCATTGGTTGAGAAGCTGGCAAAGGCACTGGCTGAGGCCAAACAGGTATTGGGGGAAGGAGAGGCCTGTCTGGCACTGGTGTCGGGTGAGGAGAAGCCTGTGTTACTTGGAGAGAGATGACAGTGGTAGGCACCTTGAGAGGAGGTGAAGGTGACCCAGGAATGGCCAGAGGGGACACCGGGGAAGATGTGGAGTCTGTGGCCATGGAGGAGGTTGTCTGCATGGAAGAGGGTGGTGGATGGGTTGTAAAAGGAGACCTTGAGCTCACTGAACCGATCCCAGACTGAGTAAACCCAATGAATCCTCCTGACTGTGGCCCTGCCACCAGAAGGGGCCTGAACAGCAGGAGCTGGGGGGACTGGGAGGATTCTGCCCCTGAAGAGCTGTCGCCTGATAAGGAGAGATTGGCAGGCAGCACTGCCAAGGGTAGCCTTTTTGAGGAGAGGGTGTGTGAGGCAGAAGAGGCCACCCATGAGGGGGCAGCTGACCTCGTCACAGCCTTAGGCTTATGCGAGGACCGAATGAGGGAGGAGGACTGGGGTTTTACAGTAGCCCATGAAGATAGCGATTGAAAAACGGCACCGACCAAAAACAGCAGAGAAATTCAGCGAGTGCACAAATGGCAACTGGGGGAGGGGTTCCCCCTTTTCGAGGTGCACCCCCCAAGAGTTGGTATATTTAGTAAGGGGGGTGCTGGGGTGAAACCCCCCAAAAATAAGGAGATCACTGTTTGTGCATGCGCTGTATTGTGTTTGCCGTTTGTGGTCAGCGCTGTTTTGCAGTTGCTTTCTTGACGTGAAACTGGGTTTTAGGCAGTCCTGGTCCTGGTGCTTGCCACCAGATTTCCCTCTGGAGGAGGAGGAGGGCTGTGACACCGAGGACAGGGCCAGAGAAGAGGAAGAGCTTCTGGTTCGCAGCTCCCATTCCATGATGGCGACCTTCTGCTGTAGGAGGAATTCTTCTAGTACCCACTGGTGACAGTGTTGAGTGGCCTCGTTGAAGCCTCTTCAGATGTTGCAGGCCTGAGTGTCATGAGTAGGCCCGAGGCAGCGGACACAAGCTGAGTGGCCATCCTTCTCCAGGAGCTGCTTCCCAAAAGCACACTTCAACCTGGAGGCCCAGTCAGAAGACGAAGATAGGTCCAACATACAAACAGAATTGAAGAAAACTCAAAAAACTAGGGTAAGCAATGTGAAAAGTCGGTAAGGAGAGCCAGGGGGATACTGGGATGCATAGGAAGGGGCATCACAAGTAGAAAAAGGGAAGAGGTTATCCCTCTATACAGACAGTTGGTGAGACCCCATCTGGAGTACTATGTGCAGTTTTGGAGACCTCATCTACGCAAGGACATAGACAGGATGGAAGCAGTCCAGAGGAGGGCAACTAAAATGGTGCAGGGTCTACATCAAAACTATATGAAGAGAGACTGAGAGAGCTTAATATGTATACCCTTGATGAAAGGAGGACAGGGGACATGATAGAAACGTTCAAGTACCTCAAGGAATCAACAAAGTCCAGGAGGTAGCATCTTTCAGAAAAGAGACGTGTAAGAACAAGGGGCACAGTTTAAAGATAGAGAGGGCGGCTCAGGGGTAATGTGAGGAAATTCTTTTCATGGAGAGTGGTGGATACATGGAACAGCCTTCCTGAGGAGGTCGTTGGGTCTAAAACAGTGCGGGAATTCAAACATGCATGGGACAGACACAAAGCAATTATAGTGGGGGGTTGCAGGAAGCAGGCTGTTGGTTAACTAGAATCTGCAGCTTATCCAGTAGGTAGGGAAATGGGCAGACTGGGTGGGCCAAGTGGTCCTTATCTGCCGTCAAAGTCTATGTTTCTATGTTTCTAAATGAACATTTGGAAGAAAATGACAGTTGACTGAAGCTTGCTGTGGTCTCTGAAGGTGTGATGTGCTTTAGTCGTCGGCAGGAAAATAACTGAGGAAGGTGTGGGGGCCACCCACACTTATAGGGGTGACTGACGTCAGAGGGAGAAGTTGGAGTGGGTGGCCCCCAGATAGACTGCTAGCTAGAAAAGTTTCTGGGTGATCCTAGTGCCTGATGGTGGTAGTTCCATAGGTGTGGCCTGCTGCCAGAGCTACCCCTGATGTCAGATGTTGAATTTCCCCGGGAAATGGAAATGTGAAAATAGTAATTGGTAATGGCGGTCAGGATAGGGGGCCTGGTAAGAGTTGGGTCCGTTAAGTCCCCGGGATGTGTCCAGGCATAGGGAGCCTGTTTTTTGCACCACTAGAGCTATCAATGTGGAGCCAGAAGGGAGCCACACGATAGCCAGACCCACTACAATATGTTTAGGAGTAGATGATAATGCTGATGTCTTAATTAATTTTGATGCCAAATGCCAGCAGAGTAGATGGCATTGTGCAAATGGTTATGGAAGCACATGGGCTCCGGGACCCCAAAAATGGGAGATAGGTTTCGTTCTAAGAATAGGCAGCAACACAGTCCTTTTTTTTTCCCCTCCGTGAGCCCTGGCAGGGGGCTGTGGTCCTCCTCATGGAGGAACTCACTTCTCCTGTCCCACGGGCCCCACCCTTGCTGACCCTGGAAATTCCCTTGCAGATTGCCCCCTGCAGTGGGGTCAGGGAGGAGGGTGCCAGCTCTCCCCACGCGAGGCCCAATCCAGACACTGGGGTTGGCCCTCGGGGATGTGGGGCCATCATGGAACCCTACCAGGCTCCCTTTCCATTTTTTCTTCTGTCCCCCCCCCCCACTGATGTACTGATGTTGGTACGTGCCTCCCTGCCCATATTGCCCTCCAGCTGCCGCCAGAGGGCAATCAACAAGCAGGATGGCAGGTCTTCCTCCTCCCAAGAGAGGAGAGCAGTGCTTTGGATGCTCGATCCTCTCTCCCCTTGCCGACCCTCGGCAGCCCAGGCTCGTTCCTGAACCCGGGTCACTGGCATGGCATGAGGTGTAGCAACCAGTGCCTCAACATCCAGCGCCACCAGGCTGGCCAGCACAGTCCATTTAAAGCAAAGGGCAGTAGACCAGGATGAAAGCACTGTACAGTATAACATGGTAGGTGTATGTATGCCCTAACAGAAATCAAAATGCCAGTGATGATTGGGTGTAGCTGCAGTAGGAAAACAAAGTCTGTACACTATTTTGCACCTGCCCCATTTGCTGTCCAATAACCCAATTTGTTGCCCTAGTAGTGTACATAACTATTTGTTGCTCTACAGCTGTATACTCCAATACTGTGTTAAGCATGGGTGAAAACTAAAGCAGTACTCAGTTGTATACATCTATATAGCAGCTTGCTTACATAGAGCACAAATACCAGATTATAACATCGGAAGGCATAGCAAATTTTATCCCTGTAGTAGGACAAAATGTTGTCCCTCAGAAATAAATATGTGCACCATGGCTTACATGGACCGGATATTCAAAACGTGCAACCCACTGATGTGCCCCGGCACGATATTTAAACGGGGATTGTGCCTGGCACAAATCCCGATGCACCG
This sequence comes from Neoceratodus forsteri, assembly GCA_016271365.2. Taxonomy (NCBI): domain Eukaryota; kingdom Metazoa; phylum Chordata; order Ceratodontiformes; family Ceratodontidae; genus Neoceratodus; species Neoceratodus forsteri. Next base: position 1,775,268,283 of record CM057450.1, on the reverse strand, counting down.
GAGCACATCAGTAATGTATGTGGTGCAGGTAGGGGGGCGTGTTTAAATAAAAAGCATCCTATATCCCTGGTGGTCCAGTGGACCGCTGTCAGCCCAATCTCGGGCATCTGTTGAATTAAAAAACGTCCTATATCCCTTGTGTTCCAGTGGACCGCTGTCAGCCCGATCACGGGCATATGTTTAAATAAATAATGCCCAATATCCCTGGTAGTCCAGTGGACCACTCACAGCCCGATCGCAGCTTCAGTATGGTATCCATTCACATATCTGGAATGTATAGTATGGTATGGGCTGCACGCCCATTGGCTCACGCTGTGGACCAATGGGCGTACAGCCCTACCTACAGTGTCAGTCAGTGGGTGGTGGGGTGGCAGGCAGGTGGGATGCTGCCACCCACTGCTGCTGGGGAGGAGTGGGGTGGTGGGGCTCAGTGGGCAGGTGGGGGTTGGGTACTGAAGCCCGTGATCGGGCTGCGAGCGATCCACTGGACCACCAGGGATATTGGACGTTATTTAATTCATACAGAAGCCTGTGATCGGGCTGACAGTGGTCCACTGGACCACGAGGGATATAGGACGTTATTTATTTCATACTGAAGCCCACGATTGGGCTGCGAGTGGCCCACTGGACCACCAGGGATATTGGACATTATTTATTTCATTCAGAAGCCCACAATCAGGCTGACAGTGTTCCACTGGACCACCAGGGATGTAGGACATTATTTATTTCATACAGAAGCCCGCGATTGGGCTGACAGCGGTCCACTGGACCACCAAGGATATTGGACGTTTGCTTGACATCAACATATGCCCGCGATCGGGCAGTGGGGCACATTGCAGCGCTGTGCAGGGGGCGTTGGTCCCTGATGGCTGCTGCCTGGAAGGGCGCCAGGTGCAAGTCACTGGGGATCGGAGCACCTGCATGCAAATGGGGCCATAATGACATGCAAATGGACCCATTTATGCCTTGCATACATTATGGCCCCATTTGCATGTGCACTTTTGAAAATCATGGTTGTTGAGCAGAGCGCAATGGAACTTGCGCTAGCATATCCCCCTGCTCCACTCTGGCCACTTGCGCTGGCGCAGTGCCACTGTGCCATGCACACTGTGGGTGACCAGGGTGTGATATTCAACAATGCTGTGTCATGGCGCAGCTCCATTGAATAGCACCCAGTCAACGCCCCTGCGCAGCTAAGTTGCGCTGCGCCCAGGCTTGCGCCACAGCCTGGCACAGTCTGAATATCCGGCCATGATGTATATGTTCCTACACCCTTGGTCAGGTACAGTGATTTGTCGCCATCCATATAGTGCCTGTTACAGTTGTTGGAGCTGTAACCAGCCTCTGAAAGTTCTCCTAATTGGGAAGTTTTAATTGCCCTCTTTTATCTCACATTTGGCAACCAGGACTTTAAACTCTGAATCACATGCTGTATGTTTTGGTATTGTTTGTCTCATAGGTGTGACAATGTCTGATGGGTGGGATATTGGGTGGGATTTTATAATTGCAATTGAAACCACCCTCAATTACAGACCACCTTCAATTAGAAGCTACAGTTGTAAACCATAACACTGAATTCAAGCCAAGTCTTCTAACTGATGAAACAGAGTACACTAACTAAACCAAAAAAGGATATATTTAGTACGAGAAACTATAGTGATACTATTTTATTCATTGATTAAAAGAACTACCAACAGGAGCAGGAGGGAGTGAAGTGATCTCTAAGCTGACACAAAAGCGTGTGTAACCCCCCCTACAAATGGGGGTTCCTGAAAAGTCTTTCTTGAGCTTGCCTAAATGCTCACTGCCAGGCTGGTTTCCTGTGGTTTATCAGTTTAAATGTGATTGCCTGTATACTTAGCCTCTGTGCACTGTCTCTTTAAGAGCTGCCTGGATTGCAGTCATATGTAATCTGAGAGGGAGCCCTGTTAATAGATGTAACTGTTTGCTGATTCATTAGAGTAGTGATAATAATGTAGTTTGTCTAACCTGCCTTCTTTACAGCAAGGACTGTTTTGTTTATCCTCACCATTTTGGCCCGGAACTGCCGAATTGGACCAATCAGTCTGGTGGGACCTAAAATGGAGCTGTCTGGAGTCAAAATCTGTAGGAATTGTAGTTTGGGGCTTTTGGCGCCTTTTTGCACCTGAAGGGGGAGCCTGTGTTGTGACTGACAGACAGATCAGCCAACCGAACCTTTTGGATCTGAGGGAAATCCCCAAGCTGCCTGCTGTTTCAGTCAATTCTGAGCTGGGAAGTGAAATGAGAACAGCTCAAGTGATTTGGGCCGTAGTTCTGTGTAGTTTTGCATGGGAGAACTGTGAAAGGGCTGAGTTTTGGACTGCATGTCTGCCTGTTGCCCCTGAGAGGGAGCGAAGAAAATTATTTTGGACTAAATCCAAGTCTGTGACAACGAAGTAAGCCACTGAATTTTTACCAGGTTCATACCTGAAGAAGACCGAAGATTTTGTGGAACGGCAATCGGCCTGTCAGGATTTCCAGGTGCTTTTGAATCCCTGGTTTGCGCAGAGACTTTGCAGTCATGACCGGAGAGCGGCCGGTTTGCCTGGTACAGTAGAATTTCCTTACATGTAAATGTGCTGTGTATTGAAAGTGGGTCGTGATTTGATCCCCCACTGTGTGAACTGTGTTCTGCTTGCTGGAAGCTGTATCCAGTCCAAAACGGATTGTATCCAAATTTGTCTCCATTTGGCCTGGGCCTTGCCACACTGGCCCAGCCAGACTACCCGCTGCCCAGAGAAAGCCATCAACGAGAGACCTGCCTGGGGATAAGCACCCTGCTCCATGCTTGAACAGGAATGATGCCTTGGTGATTCGTGTGGGCCCTGCTTCTCCTGACACTCCAGATTAACCATCTGCTGTCTCGATTTACGTCCAGCCTGTGTTCAGTCTTGGCTGTCGTGAGTAATCATCAGGGTAGCTCCCTGCAACAACAGCCTAATCTAAAAGTGTGTCATCTGATTGTCTTGTATTTTTTTTTTCACAAACTGAGCCCTCCGGCTCTGGATTACAATTAGTGTGTGTGGTGCATGCTGTTTTCTTCCATCACAGGGCCCCAACCAGCTGCAACGTTCCTGGCTAGCCCACCATTCTCCATTTGGGTACCCAGAGTGTATGACTGTTTATGGACCCTGAAGTGCATGCATAACTGTTTGATTGATAGAGCCTTTAAGCAAATTAACCTGATTATGCCCCTCCCTTGTTCAAGTCCCTTAAATAAATCAGATCTAACCCTTTTTTGAATTTACCCTGACTGTAGTTCCAGTTTGTGCAAGAGTACTGTACTGCTGTTAGTTGCTGTGTATAAACTTGTTTTACAGGGGTCCCCAGGGCCAGGCCAGAAGAAAGCCCTGGTGGTAAGTGCAAACAGTGTGGGTACTTGTGTGGTATATCAAGGGTATTGTGAAAGTGATTATTGTGTATTGTTCCAGCCACTAGTAAGGAAAGAGGGGGGTTACAGTGTCCCGGAGGGCTGTGACCAGGTTAGCTTGACCACTACCAACCCTGACCTCCAGGTGGAGGCACCCGTTTCAGAACTCAGCCCCTTAACCTGCTGATAACCAAGCAGGCAGGGGTAGTAGCCCTTGGGATAGCACCACCTAGGGGTTACACATATATTTCAAATATTATATAGATTTGTATACTTCAAAGCATATATTTCAAGTACTTTATTTCATATATTGTATGGTTTTGTATTCTTCATAAAGGTTACTTACAGTAACTGCAGATCTTTGAAAAAATCTCCTTCATTGAGCCACACCTTTGGAACTGTAAGTCGTCGAAATCAGGACCGCATGCTAACATTTGCTAGCTGGGGCCTTCCACATTGATGGAGGTTGGCACCACCTATATAACATGAGCAATCCCACCTCTCCTAAATTATCTCCTTGCTGGAGACAAGTGCTTCTGGTAAAGCATGCTCACAGAGACCAAGGAGCCAGGTATACAAACCAGGCACATGTAAAGAATAGTTGCAACAATCACAGAGTGCCTCCAGCATGTCACAGCCAAGCAGGCTGACACCAGCTAACCCTTCTGAGGGGACATCAGCAAGAAGGGACAGGCAGAAGAGTGAAATGTGGCTCAATGGATGAGATTCTCTCTAAGATCTACTGTTACGGTATAGAAACATAAAAACATCGAGTTTGATGGTAGAAAAGGACCCCTTGACCCACCTAGTCTGCCCATTTCCCCCTACCTAATGGATAAGCTGCAGATCCTAGTTAACTAACAGCCTACTTCCTCCTACCCCCCACTTGGACTGCCTTATGTCTGTCTCATGCATTCTTGAATTCTTCAATTGTTTTTGACTCCACCACCTCCTCAGGAAGGCTGTTCCATGTATCCACTACCCACACTGTGAAAAAAAATACTTCCTCATATTACCTCTGAGCCATCCCCCCTCTATCTTCAAATTGTGCCCCCTTGTTAATGCACACCTCTTTTTCTGAAAGATGCTACCCTCTTGGACTTTGTTGATTCCCTTGAGGTACTTGAAAGTTTCTATCTTGTCCCCCCCCTCCTCCTCTCCTTGGTGGTATACATATTAAGCTCCTTTAATCTCACTTCGTATGTCTTCTGGTGCAGACCCTGCACCATTTTAGTTGCCCTCCTCTGGACAGCCTCCATCCTGTCTATGTCCTTTTGAAGATGGGGTCTCACCAACTGTCTGTATGGAGGGATAACAACTTCTTGTTTTCTACTGGTGATGCCCTTCCCTATGCATCCCAGTATCCCGCCAGCCCTCCTTACTACCTTCTCACATTGCTTGCCCACCTTTAGGTCATCTGATATGACTACCCCCAGGTCCCTTTCCATTTTTGTTGTTAGTATCTCACCCCCTCCCATTGTGAACTTTTCCCCTGAGTTTTTTTTCCCAGGTGCATTACTTTGCACTTCTTTGCATTGAATCTAAGCTGCCATACATTTAACCATTCCTCCAACCTTGCCAAGTCCCTTCTCATCCTTTCCACCCCAACTTCTGTATCGACCCTGTTGCAGATCTTTGTGTCATCTGCAAAGAGACATACTTTTCCTTCCAGTCCCTCTGCAATGTCACTTATAAAGACATTGAAGAGGACCGGTCCCAGTACTGAACCCCGTGGTACCCTGCTAGTAACCCCCCTTTCTTCAGAGTGGACTCCGTTTACTATTACCCTCTGCATCCTGTTGTCCAACCAATTTTTTACCCAGGCTACCACCCTGGGACCCACTCCAAGGTTGGCTAACTTGTGTATTAATCTTTTGTGTTGGACTGTACTGTGATGTAACCAACGTATTTTCTTTGAGGAAATCTCTGTCTATTTATCCACACCTTTGGAAAAAAACACCAAGCACTACTCTAGATTACAGTGGAAGAATGAAAAAAAAACCAAAACCCACAAACAATTCAGAAAATAAAAATAAAAAAATATGCACTCAGTGAGACCTAGATGCCCACAACCCATAATTGGAATAGGGCACTAAATGAAAACAAGGGCCACAGCACATCTCTGGTGGCCAGTGAGGAATAAAGGGAAAAAGGAGCTCCTTACAATAATTTAGAACACACATAAATAGAACAGGAAGGGCAACCTACTTTGGTAGACAGCCTGAATGAGGAGGACACACACATCATCCAGGGGTGAACCGTCCCAAAATTAAGGAATGGCATAAAAGCCAGAGAAAACTTCCTCAAGAGAAATGAAGAAAAACATGTGAATAACACAGGTATCAGAAATTAAGAGGGACCAGGCCCAACCCAAGCCCCATCAGTCCCAGCATTTTTAGGGGTCTTAAGACCAGTGCTCAAAGGGCCAGGAGCAGTTAGGGACAAAGAGGGGTACCCAAAAATATGGGGTGCACCCTTTCCATAGGATGAGTGTGCAGAACCTGCTTGGGACACAGGAGACAGAGACTTCAAGGAATGAGGTGTCATATGGGATGATTGGAGGTCATGGAAAGTGGGCTCCACATCCTGCCGAAAGAATTTCTGACCCCTGAAAGACAGATTCAGGACAAACTGCTGTACATCAGGAGGAAAGCCAGATACTCATTGCCAGGAGTATCTCCTATGGGAAATGCCTGTAGCTGCAGCACTGGCAGAAGCATCAAGGCATCATGACAAGAACAGAGAAAATGCTTCTCTGTACCTAGGCCAGCAGGTATAATCCAGAAGACCTCTTCTTTCAGAGGATCATCCAGCAACTTATCAGCCACAGCAGAGAGTGATTTCTATAACGTGCCTTGGTATTTATCATGTATGTCTGATAACTGGCAATATACTTTAGTCTCAAAGATGCAGAGGCATACAGTATGTCCTCTTGACAATAACATTCAAATGTTAAGACTCCTTGTTAGGGCACAAAGAGCTTATGTGATGATGAGCCTTTAAATGATCATGGGCTGTCATCACTACAGAATCAGTCTCAGGCTGTGATGTATAATAAGGCTTAATAGATGGTAGAGAGTACATTTTGTCCACCTTACGGGACACAGCAGGCAGGCTTCCAGGCCTATAACAGGTAGTTATAATGGCATCTTCCAAAGCAGGATATATGGGAAGAATTCACCATAGAATGGCCAGAAGACATCTCTAGAAACTTGTAGAGAACTCTCTCTAAGGATTTTTCCTTTTTTGCCCCAAAGCCCAGGCCATTTTGCATCTGCCTGAGCAAGATCTGAAAAGAGGCATCCTCTGGAGGAGACCTGGGGTTTAAAGAACAAAGTCCTTACTATAGCAGGACAGTGTGGATCTGTATTCCAAGCCTGAAGGCAAGTCCATATCAAATCACCAACATCCTGCTAATCAAGGATGAGATCAGGATTGTGCTCCACCTCTTTATCCTCAGGCTGAAGAAGAGGGAGGACAAGGTTCATTTTCTGCCTAGAAAGCAGAGAGGGAGGAGGCGTAGTGTAAGACATATGCCCCAAAGGATCCGTAAAAGACAATCATGGCTGAGGAGAAAGTAACTATGGTGGAACTGACAATGGTACCAGTGGCATTAGCTGTCCGAATATTTCAATGACAGTAGCCATTATAGTCGGAGAAGCAACATTGCTGTCTGGAGCCATCGATGGCAAAGGCAATGATGAGACAATGCTGGTCATCAAAGTCTGCCATCAGTGGGTAAGTGACAGCCAGACGCCGACTGTGATGTGTTGCTTTCAGTGTCACCTACTCCAACAGGCCCTGAGCACTTTTCTTGACTCTCTCATGAGTGTCCATTTTTTAAATGCGATATATATATATATATATATATATATATATATATATATATATATGTATATATATTTTGCTGCTGATATATATATTGCTGCTTTTACACCTGGTATCCACGTTTCATTATCTATAAAGATGCCCGTGTTAACCTCCATTATAAAAAGGGTCTGAGAAATGGAGCTATCTGATTGGCTGCAAACATTCTAACAGCCTTATGTTAATCTTTTATTAACATACATGTAGCGCTTAGCCATATGCTGAACAAGGTTTAACACTGCTTAAAAACATTTTTTATTATAATAGCAATAAGGCACTCCCAGGGATTATGTTAATGGTCAGTTAATCACCCTCTAGGGGCATGTGGCACTCGGCTACACCTCCTGCCACAGTACACCCCTAGAAGGTGATTAACAGACCATTAACTTGGTCATGCCTTATTGCTTAATTTGTTTTACTGTAGTCTCAGATACTTTTATGTTATCTGGATACTGTTCTCAGATTTTGCATGTTATCCTCTCTGTATTCTCCTCCCCCAGGTCACACCTGGAACCGAGCCTTTCCAGGTTACCAGTTTTTAAATAAATAAACTATAAATATCTTAATGACAGTTGGGGGGGAATAGATGGGGACCACCAAAGCAGCCAAAGACTTACCTTCAAAATCCGAACAGCACTGATACTGTGAAGGGGATGGAGACACAAGCTTCTTTTGAATGCTTCTTACAACGATATTCCAATGTTAATGATTTACATCTTTTATCTTTTGACTTCAACAAAACAGAGAAGGAAGGCGATGAAACTGCTAAGAAGTGGAGTACAGCAAGACTTTGCTGGGACTGACAATAAATAATGGTAGGGCACAACTGGACCAAAAGGTGATCTTGCATGCTAGGAAGTCTCCATCTTTTGTAAGAAATCCTTGAAAACTTTCTGATGGCATGTCTGCATGGACTGGTTGAAACCTTGGCAGATTGGACACTGCATCATGCCATGTGCTAGGCCTAGACAGTAAGCATACATGGAGTGACTATCATCTTTGTAAATCTTCGAATTACACCGACAAACGCAAAAAAGTGGCTCCAGTTTCTTCGCCACACTCGATGATGGCATGCAACACTGATTTTTGGAAAAAGAGAAATTAAATAAAATAGATAAACAGCGTTCTGAAATGGCAGTGTTCCTCTAGTGGTTGACAGAGAAAGAACTGAGGACAGGAAGGGCTGCCCATGATATGTAGGCAGCGCCAACATCCATTGACACACATGGCCCCAGCTAGCAATAGTTTCTAAATGTTCCTGACACCAACAGGTTCAAATTCCAAGGTGTGATTTAATGGAGGGAGATATCCTCAGAGATTATATTTTATGCCAAACTTGAAGTATGCTAAAAATATACTACTTACAGTCGCACAGCACTGGTAATTGTAAAACCCAATTGTGCATTAAATATTTTACGGCAATTACAAATAGTTTATTAAGGAGGGGTGTTAAACAGTGGTCATGTGATATAAATACATCAAAGAGGTGGCTAGAGTTCAGCAGTGCTCTCTAATCTGTTTTACAATTATCACCAAAGGGCATACATGCTGTACATACATACATGCACACATTTTTAAGGTGGAAATAAGACCATAGGTCCATGAAGTGCCTCCCTCCCACTAGCTCAGTAGGAATACCTCATCATCCTTTTTTCTTCGAAGTAATTATTAAATCTGAGTTTGAAAGTTGTTACAGTACCAGATGCTGTCAGCTCCTCTGGAAGTTTATTCCAGGCATCTTGTGCACTGTGCAAAGGCTCCAGAACGTTGCATAGCATTTACTCCTAAATGTGGAAAGATTTTAACACTTTGATTGACCCGAATCATTTTGGGTCAATCGAGGCAAGTTCAATAGTTCATGCCATTGTTAAGTGCCTTCATTGTATCCATTTTGCAGTAGATTGGGGCTATATCTTTAGATCAGTCCTAATCCATTTTTCAAAGGTGTTTCATTTAATCAGTCACAGTATTCTTGTTAATTAAAAATGGAAGGGTATAGCTTTCATCCTGTTGTTTTAAGGATAATCCAAGAAGTTTATGGGAGCGTGCACCACAGGTGAAATTTGGGAATGTCTATTTCAGCGGGGGTGTTGTTAAGGGAGGTATGAACCAGGGCACTAAATTGGGGCCTCCTACTATTCCTCATTTTTGATTAATGACCTCAGAAATGACCCCAGGCAACTAAAGTATGTGGCTGACAATATTGTCATGAAACTTTGCCAGGGAGAGGTTGGTAGCCATATGCAAATATTTATAGATAACATCACCAATTTGACTGACTGACTAATGGGATGGCTTTCGATCCTTGTAAAACAAAGGGAATCTGTTATTCTTTAAGAGAGGTATGTAGTCTGCCTTTGATTTATCTTGATGAGATTCAGATAGAATGTCAGCCTGATGTGAAACTCTTGGGCATTTCTGTTTCTCACAGCCTTAGGTGATCCAAACAAGTTAATGAGATGTTAGACAGGGTTAATAAGAAGATCTATCATTTACTGGTGTTTAAGCAGGCTTGGAGTATTCCCATGGATCTGATTGCTTTTTACAAAGCTGTCTGTCATGCAGTCTTGGAATGCAGTAGACCAGTGTAGCATTATCTTCTACCTACCCAAAAAGCAAAGGCACTGAAGGTTTTTTGGAGAAGGGATGAAAGGATTATTTATGGCTGCCAAAGTGATGTTGCTGTAATCATAGAGTCAATTGGTCTTGCACTTCGTGCCTCTGGGAGGCTTGATTTGTGTCATAAATTAATTCAGAAGATGAGGTCCCCTGATCACAAAAAGCAAACTTAAAGGGTCACTGTCAGCCTTGACCCTCATTTTTGTGCAGAATTCTATCAGTGTGCCTCTATGCACACACTGATTCCCTATGATGCACAGAATAGACATAGATATATTTTAAAGTAGTATTCTTACCTATATTCGTTATTTTTAAGAATGTCCACTTTCATTCGGGTCTGTCAGCAAGTCCCCCATCCCCCGGAAGCATAAGGCAGCCAAGCGAGTACGTCCGACACTGAGCGCCGGCATGGAGACTGATTTTACACATGCTGTGCTGACAAACTGAATACAGCATGTATATTCTACTGATGTGCAGACCTGCCCATTTTTAAATAAAACCAAGTGCTGAGAAAGTTTAAAAAAGCTTTTGAAAGAGGTCACTGAAATCCCTACTTTTCTAAAGTATATCTATGTCTATTCTGTGCATCGTAGGGAAATAGTGTGTGCATAGAGGCACACTGATAGAATTCTGCACAAAAACAAGGGTCAAGGCTGACAGTGCCCCTTTAGCCATTTGCTCATCTACAGGGTCGATGGGTATCAGTTTGAAAGGTGTAGCTCCTGGTTGTTGTTTTTGGTAGTGATGGTGGTGGCGGTAGTGGTGGTGGGGGGTTGGAACTAATTGTTTTGGTAATAGCTTCATCCTCTGTGCTGTTTGTGAATTTTCCTGAGGAATTTAATTTGTGAACTTCCCGGAGGAATTCATTTGTTTGATCTGATTAAGCAGCCTTATGCACCTCTGATGTGTAAAATTGCTGCCCTCATGTACTCAAACAAAACTTGTGCAACACTCAGTTCAGTAGCTTCTGCAAATCTGTACTCAGGAAAGGAGCCAACTATGATTAACCAGAACCACTAGTTTGTAAACACCGCTGTGATCATGGAGAACCTTTTGGGTAGTTATGGTAATCATGCCTGCAGGGGACACTGTTGCACACCCCCTCCAACATGACTACATATTTTATTTATCATGGATAAATCAGTACAATTAATTCAGTCCTCTAGGGAGGGGGGAGGGTTCAACCTTTTTGTGTGCTAGGACCCCCAGACCGAAAGTCAGTAGTTTCAGGGCCCCCCTCATTTGCAACAGCGGACAGAGGGTGCAGGGGCATGGCAGGAGTGGGGTGGGGTGGAGGTTAAGTTACATACCAATTAAAAAAATGCTTTTTAATGCACAGAGCAGAAAAAGGAATTCAATTGAGTTTCAATTTTTCACCTTGATTACATTGTCTTAATCAGAGTTCAAATTTATCTTGCAATTTTTTTGTAACTTTAAGTTGAAAATTGTACATAATATTACTAAATGTACTATTATCCTATATCTTTTCAATCATATCCTACTGCTGATATGTCACTGTCCCAGATCCTCTTGCAGACTAAGTGCTGTATCTAAATGGGCAGGTGATCTACTGTCTAAATTCCAAATGTGTCTCACTTTTTGTGCCCACTTCTCTCATATCTTATGTTCAGTGATAGTCTTTCCCATAGAAACTCACCTTCAGCACGTAATTGTAAAATGCAGAGCTACCCCTGGATAAGGTGTCTCGGACCCTATCGCAGAACACAAAGTTCAGCCATGTATGTACAATTCTGCAGCTCTGCTCTGAAGGTATTTATCACCTGAAGTTACTAGGAGAACAGGGCTGTCACACTTATGCAAACCTTATTCCTCCATCTGACAACTATACAGAGTAGAAAAAGAAATTCATACTCACCCTCAGCATGTAATTCAAAAACTGCAGAGCTACCTTCGGATTAGATTCTCGGAGGGTGGGACATAATCACGGAAAGCAAAGTCGGCAGCCATGTATATTCAGTTCTGCAATTATGCAATTATGCTCCCAGCATCAGACTCTGAGGTATTTATAACCTGAGGCACACTTAAGCAAACCTAGTACACCAATGTCGATCGGAACTGATTAGGTGTCTTGGGGGTGGGGCTCAGCAGAACAGAAAAAGGAATTCATACTTCAGCACATAATTAAAAAATGCAGGGCTACATTTGGATTGGGTGTCTCAGAGTGTGGGACATTATCACAGAACGGTATTTAATGCCTGTTTTATCATTGGGCACAATTTTACCGAGTAGGAACAGTCAGAGCTGTAATTTACATGCACTCCACCACTTTTTTTTTCAAAGTTAACATTTTCGCAGCTCACTCCATGGTCCCCCTATGCCTTGCTTGGGGCCCCCCCTGGGGGCAATGGATCTCTGGTTGAAAAACCCTGCTCTATGGGATGCTCTAGGGGTTCTGAAGGCACAGGGTCACTTAGATGACCACCAGCATGGCTTTGTTATGGGCAGATCATGTCAGACCAACCTGGGGAAGATCTATGAAGGGGTGACGAGTGTGCTGGATCAGGGCAGGCCAGTGGATGTCCTCTTTCTGGACTTCAGCAAGGCATTTGACTTGGTGCCACATCCCAAGCTTTTGGGAATGCTGGAGGATATGGGGGTGAGGGGGCAGATGGTGAGGTGGATAGGAAACTGGCTAGCGGGGCATGTACAGAAGGTGAGGGTGGGGAGGTCTCATCCTCCAGGAGAGTCATTAGCAGGGTCCCACAGGGGTCGGTACTGGACCCACTCCTGTCTAACTCCTATTTCTCAGACATTATAAGCAGTATCAGGAGTGGGATGAGCCTCTTTGCTGATGACTCGAAGCTGTGGGTGGTGGTGGAAGGGGAGGAGAGGAAGCTGGCTCTCCAGTAGGACCTGGAGACTCTGGGGAAGTGGTCAAGAGCCTGGAAGCTAAAGTTTAATGCTGGGAAATGCAGGGTTCTGCACCTGGGAGCCAAAAACCCGGCTCATGTATACAACTTGGGGGGGGGGGCACACTGCAGGTTTCTTTCTTTCTTTTTTTAAGTCTTTGGTAACCTGTTTTTAGGGACAACCTGGGAGCACTGGGCGGTTAAGTGACTTGCTCAGAGTCACACAGTATGCAAGTGGAAGCTGCAAGAATCAAACCCAGATCTGGTCTGCTGGATGTACCAAGCTCATTCACAGCTCATTATTCTAACCGCTAGGCTATACTGCCAGCCCAACAGGTTTCTAGGGGGGAGAAGGACCTTAGAGTGATGGTGGATGCCAAAATGAATAACTCAGAGCAGTGTAGAAGGGCTGCAGCCCAAGCAAATAAAATGCTGGGGTGCATAGCCAGGGGATAACCTCAAGGAGTCAAGAGGTGCTCCTTTCACTGTACAATTTTATTTATTTAGCTTTTGTTTACCAGGTAAGCACACTAGACAGTCACGTGCCTATTTCAGGTGCAACCCAGGAGAGTTACAGAGATACAAGCAATAACAGTACAGAGGCTAGCATCAAGTTACACAAAGGTACAGTCAGAATACAAGCAAGAAGGATTAGCCGAAACAAAGTACAAAGGCTTGGGTCTAACTGTCAGGCATAGTACAGACAGGTATAAGCAATCAACTACAGTCAGGTAACAGGCAGAGAACAATTTTAGTGCAGTTCAGTAGGAGGCAGAACAATCCAGGGAGGGTAGCCAGGAAAAATTAGAGACAGTGTCAGCAGCATCAATGTTTGTGAATATTGCTTATTTGTTATTTATTTTTGGAATAAGTGCACGCCCGCAACCAGGATTTTTTTTTTTTAAATTTCAGGCAGTTCACGGAGGGAGGGACTACAGGGGCAGCTTGAGGCTTGTTTTAGGTAATCCCAAAGGGAGGACCTGAAGCAACTGTGGGTGGGGGCAGTTCTTACTTGAGGAGGTAGGAGGTTCCAGGTTTTTGGGGCAAGAGCTGCAAATGCGCGATCTCCCGCAAGGGAGTGAGTCTTCAGAACCATCAGCACCTCGGATTCAGTGGACCTCAACTGATAGCCAGAGGGGACAGGCTGGAGGTGGTCAGCAAGTGCTGAAGGAGTAGATGATCAGATGATGCTATCCCTAAGGTTGCCCAAAATGAATGAGCGATGGTTGCTTGGGGAAAGCCAACCCAGTCTAGAGTAAAGTAGACACCGATGGGTGAGACGTGGGGCTGATAGGGTGAACCGACATATGTTGTTATACGAGGTGTCCCATTTGGAGAGCCAGGCTTTGGGGGCATTTGTGAAGGAGGTAAGCCCGTAACAAAGCGAGGGGAGGAAGACCCCTTTTGCCAGGGCAAGTCTGGCAGCTGGGGTGAGGCAACTTTTTGCTCTGTACGTAAGTCCTAGTTTGCAGTTGGTTGCCTTACAGGAGTTAAGTATGTGCAGAGTGAAATCCATTTGTGGGTCAAGAGTCACCCCCAAGTACTTGAATGATTCCACCACCTTCACAGGGGTGCCGTCAATGCCATCGACTTGAGCACGGCCGGGCAAGCACTCACCTTAGGAAGGGCGCCGAATAACATTGCCTGCGTCTTCTGAAGGTTGATGACCAGCTTACTTGCCTTGAGCCAGGATTGGATGCGACCGAAATTCAAGTTGAGTCCATAGTTAATGTCATCAATACTTTGTGAACTGGCAAGGAGCACCATATCATCGGCATATAGGGTAACTTGTCCAAAGGTTGGGATTGAGGGCAACTGGTTTATAAAGAGGGAAAACAGGAGGGGACCAAGGACCGACCCCTGAGGTACCCCACAGGCTGCTGGTGATAGGACAGATATGGCATTTTGGAACCTCGTGTACTGTTTTCTACCCGACAGATAGTTAGAGAACCAGGCTAGGACGGGAGGGGAGAGGCCAAAAGACTGGAGAGCAGAGCCCAGGAGGGTGTGATCAACCAAGTTGAAGGCCTTGGACAGGTCTATGAAGACAGCCCCCGTGAGTTTGCCTTGATCAGTCGCGGTTCTAATGTTGGAGGTGACCTGTGCTAGGGCAGTGGAGGTGCTATGTCCTTTTCAGAACCCATGCTGCTCAGGGGAGAGAAGGCCATAGGTTTGGAGGAAGAGGGCAATCTGGGAGGCCACTACTTTATCTAGCAGTTTGTTGACTGCGGATAGAATCGCTATGGGTCGATAGTTCTTAAGTAATTTGGGATTGCCATGCTTGAGGACAGGGGTCACATAGGTCACCTTCCAAATGGGAGGGACAGGGACAGACCCTGTCGTTGAGCGAGGAGTTTAGAATATGGGAGATCAGACGGGCCAAGAAGGGGGCCCCAAGGTTTAGCAGTTTGGGCACAAGGTTGTCGTGCCCAGCACTGGAGTAAGGGGAGAGACCTACTAGAAGCTTCTGGGTTTCTTTGAAGGAGACAGACTTAAAGTAGAAGGAAGGGAGGGAGGGGAGAATGGGATGGAGCACCAGGAACAGGACCCATATCCTCAGAAATTGAAGGCATAGAGGTATAATCAGATAGGTCCGAGAACAGGTCATTGAATGTGTTAGCTATCGTTTGGGGATTATGGCAACTGACTCCGTTTATTTGTAGGTCAGGGACCTGCTGGCAGGCTGGACCATTTACCGTGTGCTTTATAGTGCACCAGAAACTCCTCGGGTTCTTGGCGGACACTTCGAGGGATGATTTGCAGAAATCACTCTTTGCAGACCAGATTACCTGTTTGCATTAATTTCTAAGCTCCGTGTAGACCTCGAAGTCTGATCTGTGCCCAGAGGCTTTGTATGTTAGCCAACTTTTGTCCCTGAGCTTCATCAGGGCAAACAGTTCCCCTTGTAACCATTTAGTGACTGTGCCCCTCACTCTTCTTTTAATGAGTGGGGCATGTCTGTCTTGTAGTGAGGTGAATATGGTCAGTAAGCTGTCTAGAGCAACCGAGGGGTCTGGGTCTGCATATACCAGAGACCAGTCTGTCAGGCTGAGGTCGGTATGGAAGTTGTTTAGGTCAAAGTTTGAGTAATCTCTCATCTGTAAGACTTTTGATGGAACCGTGGAATTTTGAACCTTCCAGATGCAGTATGTAGGGCAATGGTCCGAGGTTGAATCGGGGAGGAGGCCTGAGGCGGTAATTCGGTCAGGTCTATTACACAGCATCCAGTCAAGCAGAGAGCCATTTTCCCTGGAGGAGGAGGGTCTGGTGGGTTTGGTGACAAGTTGGCTGAGGACAAGGCCAGATAGGAGGGGTTCATAGATTTTTGCATTCCTACTCAGCCAGTTAAGGTTGAAGTCCTGCTTCTTCACATTTCTGCAACTGATTGGAAAGGAGCACTGAGAGTCATGTAACTTGCTCAAGGTCACCCAATACATATTTAGCTCTAATGGGGCTTGAACCTGTAATTTTTTAGATTCATATCTGTTGCTCTAACCACTAGACCACATTGCCTACAATTTCTAGAAAGAATCAGTACAGCAACAGACTCACTGAAACTTATAAGTCTAAATAATTATTCACGAGCCTAGCAAGGCTTCTGATTGGCTACTGGATCAGTCATTAACATTTTAGAAATGACTAATCCAGCTGCCAGCTAGCACTGTGTGGCACGCATGGCTCATGCTATGCAGCCAAAACCTCGATGCAAGTAAAAAAAACATCAAAAACAAAAGTCGTTACTGCAATTAGACTTACAATCGCAGTACCAACTCAACGCCAGTCATTTCCTTGGATTAATAAATGACTGGAGGGAGGTGGCCTTTGGCTCCGCATTGTGCTACCCATCTCTCCAACTGGGTGATAATCCCTAGGAAATTACCGGCTTCTCAAGCCACTATTGCTTAATGGCTGCACTTCCTTGGGGTCTGGTAAACTCTTTTGATTTCACTCTTCATAATGGCAGCTTTGACACAAGTGAGCATATCATTCTTGTGAGCTAGCTGATTTGATTAGTGTGTCTGATGTACCTCTTGTTTTTTCTCTTATCAGTCTGGGAGACAATACTATGCAGCCTGCAATATTGCTAAATGCGATACTCATTCTGTTGTTTACCGAGGTCCCCAAGGTTCAAACCTGAAGTCCCTGTTATCTAAGCATTGCTGACGGGAACACTATTTGCCTGCACAACTCACCATTTCTATTTTCTTGCTGATGACTTATGACTGCATTTTTTTTATTTCCGTACCTCAGGCTGTCTCTCTGCTAGTGTGCTGTCTTCATGATGTAAAGGCTTAGATGTATGCTGACATTCTGGAATTGAATAACAAGAACACTGTTGTCATGCTGTTTGATACAGACTAGCACACCGCTGGGCTGAAATATTTGGGGCTACAGCCTACCCACCTTTTATGGACGTCCCTCATTGTTCTGAAAATCTTAGATGTTTTTAGTCTGGAGATCTATAGCCCCAGGTGAGAGCTGAGACTTCGGTGGTGGCTGTTACTGCTTACCATGGTAAAAGTGAGCATAGATAAGCATATCCACACTAATATAAGATCAAAGTGCCAATGGTACTGAAGAGGGAAAAGAAGGTCTGAAAAATGTGAAATAACTATGCAGCCAGATAGAAGGCTGACAGGATTCCCATAGAAACTGAAGGGAGGTGGCTAGGGGGTTAGGACGTGAAACACAGCATCTATCATGACTCAGAGCATAACAAGGATACCGAAACACAGAGCTGTGCCCGCAATAATTAACACAATCTTTATGGGGGAAAAGACAAACAATAGGGTTGATTCCCCCCTGCACACTAAGGGTCAACATTAGACCTCAAGATTCCCCTAGCAAAATGTGTTATTGATGCCCCCCACACTCTGTATATAATACTTTAAATACCTTACAGAAACACAAACCAGCCACGTGGGCAGCTGTGGCAGTTAAGCGTTTGTTTTTTTTAACATCACTGCTCAATCTCTGATGCTGCGGCTGGAGACTCTGCATGGCTGCTCCTTTATTCATCTCTCTATATTAGACACTGTCTGCCTATCAGACAGTAGTGTTGGTCTGAAGGTCATCTGGCGTCTAGGACACTGGCAAGGGGTACCATGGCAACTGTTTGTTTTTTTATTTTCTCAAATAAGGGCAAGTTCTACAGTACCTCTCAAAACCTCTCAATGACTCAACCACTGCTCGAGCTCACTGGGAGATGCCGGATTTTCTATTCCCACTCCTGCATGGGGCACCAGGAGAGGCCCACTATGCTTGCAGATGACAGGTTTTCCATTGCTGCTTATGCAGGACACCAGAAGAAGCCTGCCATGCTGGTGTATGCTGAGTTTTCTGTTCCAGCTCCTGCAGGACAATAGGAGAGGCCCACTATGCTGGCGGATGTTCAGTTTTCTGTTCCTGTATGACACCGGGGACGTCTGCCATGTCAGCGGGAACTGGGATTTTAATATTCACTTGTATAGAATGCCATGAGAGCCCCTCCCCTCCTCACTGGATTCTACCCTCACATCTTGGTATATCCAATGCTGCACTTTTCACCCTCTCCCCACCCTTCCTACATTCCTTATCCCCCCTTCCCTCTTCCCTCTCCCTATGACTCTGGCACTTCTTATCTGTTGTCTATTTTCTCTGAAAAATGCTGCTGGCTGCCTTGTTACAATGCTACCCTTGAATTGTATTAATCTGTACTCTGTTTGCAATGTCCACATTGTTGTAATGTCTGTCTTGATGTTCCCCATAATTTGTATTTCTCTGACGTGGAACCTTTGTAAAAGAGCCAAGGCTCAAAGGTATTTGTAATCCTAGACTTGATAAATAAATGAGAGGACTGCTAGCCAGCGGATGCTGGGATTTCTGTACCTACTTCTGCATGCTACCAAGAGAGGCTCTTTGCAGGGACTGCTAGGTCATTAGGTGCCATTAGGCCATTATGTGCTTTTAAACAGAAACCTCCCACAGCTCACATGCTACACCAGAGGGACAGGGACAGCCACCAAGGGCTGAATAGATAAAGAAGCTACCTTTCTTCTGGCTTGTTTCTGAGGGGTGTTAGCCCATCGACACGCTGTACACATCGACTGCCCCACCCAAGCCTGACCCTTAATTTATACACCTTTTCCTGCCACATGACTTCCTGTATGTCTCAGAACTCCCCACTTTCAGCTCATACTCTGTAACCACCAGACGGAGCTCCCTCTGCTCCGCACATTTCCCCTCCTATACTTACCTGATCTCTTCTACTCCTAGGCACTCTTGCCGCTCCAGCTACTCCACCGCCCTGTATCCTGCCTAGCACCCCCTGCACCTCCCTCCATCTCCCAACCACTCACCTCTCTGTCCACT
The DNA here is from genome assembly GCA_016271365.2 of Neoceratodus forsteri. Taxonomy (NCBI): domain Eukaryota; kingdom Metazoa; phylum Chordata; order Ceratodontiformes; family Ceratodontidae; genus Neoceratodus; species Neoceratodus forsteri. The sequence continues at coordinate 1,775,249,185 of CM057450.1, read as the reverse complement.
CTCAGCTCTCTTCACTCCCATGGCCTCTAGCAGTACCTAGTGCAGCCACTAGGAGTCACTATTTCCATCCCCCAAGCACCGTCCACCTGCCCTTTCTAGCCTCTCTCACACTCAGCTCCACCTCTCTCCCTGGCCCCGCATACCACCCTCCACTGGGGGTTTTGAACCCTGTACCTCTGGCACCAGAGGTATCGATGCTACCCCTGCACCATAGCAGCAGCCACACTAACCAAGTACCTCTACCCCCCTTATACACCAGGCATCTCTCAACCATGGGCATACTGGCTCTCATGCTTAATCTTCTTATGATCATCATGCTCACTCATCCCCCACCTTACCCAACCCCATCAACTCCCACCCTGTATCCCACTTCCTCCATTCCCACTCCCAACTCACCTCTCACACTGGACCACCATATCACCCCACTGCACCCCCCGCCAACACCTACTCCCACCTCCCCACCCCAGAGCAGGATGGTCTCATCCCATTCTAGACATACCTACCCTTAGCTGCATACCCATCCCCTGCACCTCCTCCACCAGATCCTTGCATCGCCTCCAGTGTATCAACTCCAACCGCCGAAGCCCACTCCTCAGACTAAATCACCTTATTCTTCTGCTCTCCGGGAACGTTCACCCCAACCCTGGCCCTCGGTCTTCTACCCCCCTCTTGCACCCTGCTGGGTGTGGCCTCCGCATTGCCTCAATGAACATCTGCAGTCTCCCAAAGAAAACTGCTGCACTCCAGTGCTGGGTCGTACAACACAGGCCTGACATCATTGCCATAGTGGAGACCTGGCTCTCTGCATCAACCCCTGACTCAGCTGTCTCCCTCCCTGGTTTCACCTTGTTCTGAGGGGATCGAGTTGGCAAGTGTGGTGACGGAAGTGCAGTCTACTTGTGTGACTCCTCCTTAGCCATGCTCTCCGTGCCCCCAAGCTCGGTCATTGTGCCCAAGCCATTATCCTAAAAATCTCCCCTGACCTGGGCAGGGGCCCTCTCTATCTCACAACTACATACATACCCCCATGGGCTCAGGGCCCTGCAATTTACTCCCTTACTGACTATCTCTCCACCCTGCCTCACAAAGCTGAGCAGCTCTGCCTTCATTGACCTCAATGTCAACTGGCTTGGCTCTACTGCTGCACACATAAAGGACTCCTTTACTGCCCTTGACTTTGCTCAATTAGTCACCCTTCCTACCAGATTTAACCAGTCAAGTGGCACCAGCTCCCACCTTGACATGATACTTTCCAACCGCCCCCACAAAATCAAGACTGTTAATGTCCTTGCCAACTCCATCAGTGACCATTCCCCTATCCTCTGTTTCTGGTCCTCCCCCACGCAAAAACCCACATCCCAAGTCACCTCCCATTGCCATTTTCGCCCAGAGGGCCTCAGTAAACTGAAGCAGTACCTAGCCCAGCTTGACTGGTCCCCGATCTCACTCATGACTGATATGTATTTATTTATTTAGCTTTTGTTGACCGGGTAAGTGCACTAGACAAATCCTGCCTATTTTCAGGCATGACCCGGGGGAGGGGGATACAGATGAATGCCAACTGACCTTGAACCAGATTAAGCTGTTGGTGGTATTTTTAGTGGATGAGGGAAATTTGGCCAGGACACTGGGGAAATTCCCTTACTCTTTTCGATAAGTGCCATGGGATCTTTAACATCCACCTGAACTACCACCAATCCAGGCAGATGGGACCTCGGTTTAACGTCTCATCTGAAAGACGGCACCTCAGAAATGGAGCACCCCTTCATGCTGCACTACAGTGTCAGTACTGGAATATTAACCCAAGTGCCAGATGTGGGAACTGAACCCACAGCCCTCTGATCTCCCGGCCTCAGAGGCGAGTGTGCTACCTACTATGCCACTGACACTAATATATATATATATAGGGGATATGACATGGCCTGACTGAAGATATCATATTTATCTTCACGAGAGGCCAATGATATCATGATATCTCACGAGTGGCTTCGCCACCGTGAGATATCTTGATGTCATTGGCCCCGAGTGAAGATAAATATGATATCTTCAGTCAGGCCATGTCATGTTCTGTTATACAACTTATGTGCTGGGCCCCAACATGACCCCTCAGATATGTTTTGCCCCACTCACTGCAGAACTGACCACATTGGATACTTAACAACAATACTGCACATAAGTTATGAGGCAGGAATAGGGAGTCCCCTCCCTGCATTGGTCCTGTCATAATTGGTAAAGATATGATTATTAAAATCCATTATTTGGTTGATTGTTATTTCCCCTGGTCTCACTGAGGAGTTGTAATATAAATGTGTAGCTTGACCAAACGAGTTTTCAGTTAGGAGCAGGCAGATATTTAAAAGAAAACACTCTCTTTGTAAATTAAGAAAAAGCTCTGTGGCTTTTAGAAATTTATTAAGCTGTTGAAAACGTTATCTGGTTGATCCTGCCATTTTTCCCCCTGTGTCACCAAAACAGTTTAATTCCTGACATCCTTAATTTGAAGTGTGACCGGGCGGCTTCAGTACGTTACTGTGAGTATCTCTTACACAACTAAAACAAAGCACTGTCTGTTCAAATGGTACAAATGCAGTCCCTTTTATTAATTTTCCTGGGCTTGCTAAGTAAAAAACAGGCTGCAGTTAAAACCGAACAGAGGCGAGGAACTCGACATGTCGACAGCTTCAGAAGTGAAAGTAAGCGTGGCGGTGTTACTATAACAGCATAAGTTATAAGGCAGAATGAGAGTGCCTCCCCTCCCTGCATTGGTCATGGTGGTAAAGATATGATTATTAAAAATACATTATTTGGTTGATTGTTGTTTCCCCATGGTCTCACTGAGGAGTTGTAATATAAATGTGTAGCTTGACCAAGCGAGTTTTTCAGTTAGGAGCAGGCAGATATTTAAAAGAAAACACTCTCTTTGTAAATTAAGAAAAAGCTCTGTGGCTTTTAGAAATTTATTAAGCTGTTGAAAGCGTTATCTGGTTGATCCTGCCATTTTCCCCTGTACCAAAACAGTTTAATTCCTGACATCCTTAATTTGAAGTGTGACGGCGGCTTCGATGCGTTACTAATGAGTATCTCTTACACAAGCTAAAACAAAGCACTGTCTGTTCAAAAATGGGTACAAATGCAGTCCCTTTTTATTAATTTTCCTGGGCTTGCTAAGTAAAAACAGGCTGCGGTTAAAACGAACAGAAGGCGAGGGAACTTCGACACATGTAGGCAGCTTCAGAGAAGTGAAAGTAGGAGTGAGGCGGTGTTACTATAGCAGCCTGGCGTTAGCTTCGCATTTACTTTCACTGCTCTGGAAGCTGCGCGACATCGATTTCTTCTGGCATGTTTCTTACCCAGCAAGCAAAAGAATAAAAAGGACACGACTATACCATACGAAGACACGATGCTGACTGGAATATGAATGAATACTACAGTGACGTACTAATCCTTCACCAAATAACAGGGCGTCGAGAATTAAACTGTTTAATGAACAACGGCTTGAGGATCACCAGATACGTTACAAATTAAACATGGTTTTAAACTGATGGCAGGGTCAACCAGATGTAAAAGTCGCATTGGTAGGGGCGGGGTGAGGTAATTAAAGGCAGAGCTTTAGAACAGCTGAATTTCCTGTGGGGACCAATAGGATTTCTTAGAGATTATGTAGAGGAGTTCAAAAGATAACAGGATGACGTATAGGAGTGTTAAGATATCATGATGACGTATAGGATCATGAAGATATCAGTGTTATCTTCACTGGCTTCTACAGATATTACTTTTTACACTGGCATTTATCCCAGCACATAAGTTGTATAAATATATATATATATATATATATATATATATATATATATATATATATAGACACTGTGCTAGCCTACCTCACCAGAACCTTCTGCAAGGCCTGTGACCTCTTTGCCCCCTTTACCAGTACCGGCTCCAAAAGGCATAATGCCGCTTGGATTTTCCCTTTCCTCATTCAACAACTGAGGCAGCGAGACAACCTATGGCATATCACAGTCGAGTCAGGCATGTCAGTGGACAGACAGGCCTATAATGTCGCTCGTAATCATTGCACCTGGGCCATAAGGCAAGCCAAGGCCAAATACTACCAAACCACCCTGGCCTCCTCCTGGGGCTTTGTGCATGCATTCTGGGATAATATTAAGGAGCTCAACGGAAAAACTCGCTCCCCCCCCATCTCAGATATCTGTCAATGGCACTGTTACCACTGACCCCCAACATATTGCTGACTGCCTCAACACGGCTTTCTCTGACCTAAGCACAGTCCTTCCTGTCCACTTTTTTGACCCTATCCCTACCTCTACACTCACCCTGAATCACCCCCATTTCTCCTCCGCATCATATCTCCCCATGAAGCCAAACCACTCCTTCTAAAAGCCCTCTCCAGCTACAACCCCAGTCGTGACCCCATTGACTCCAGGATTCTTTGTCTAACTCTAGATGTCAAGCTAGCCCCTCTCACTGACCTGTTAAACCGGTCTTTGTGCCTCGGTCAATTTCCGAGCGCTTGGAAATCAGTTGAAATTAACCCCAATTCATAAGAATGGAGATCGCACATTACCAAATAACTACAGGCCGATCTCCATCCTCCCCCCCACTCCTTAAAGCCCTGGAAAAATTAGTATCCACCTAACTCATTGAATATCTAACCAAATACAGCATACTGTGTCAAGATTAGTATGGATTTTGCCCTGAACACAGTATCACTTCAGCTCTCCTGGAGTTCTCGCAGCACATACACTCTGCACTTGACACTGGGGACGTCGCCGTGGCAGTGTTCATTGACCTAGCTAAGGCCTTTGACACTGTGTGTCACTCCCTATTGCTTGACTCCCTCCATCACCTAGGTTTCTCATCTGGCCCCTTGCCTGGTTCTCCAGTTACCTCCATGCCAGATCCCAACGGGTCAAGATAAACGGTACCCTATCAACCGCACTACCTGTTCGCTCAGGTGTTCCCCAGGGTTCCATCCTGGGCCCCACACTGTTCAGTCTCTTTCTCAACACCCTTCCTAGCTCCTGCTTGGGCAGAATTCTCCTATATGCCGACAATGCGGTTCTCGTTACCTCCCACCCCGACCCCATCACCCTCCAGGACTCTCTTCAAGCTAAAAATGGTTCCTCGACCATTGTCTGGTTCTAAATCTCAAGTAGATAAAATCTATGCTTATTGCCCAACACCAGAGTAATTCCAGAAATGCCCCCCTTCTCATCCTCCCCAGTACCCTACATCCCCTTGAACAGGTGTCTGCATACAAATATCTGGGCATCACCTTCGACTCGGCTCTTTCGTTCCACTCTCATCTTAATTCCCTGTCCACTGCTGTAAACACCCAGATTGGACTCCTTTACTGCCACAAAGACTGCCTCCCTCAGGGTGCCCTATGGCTGGCTATCACCTCCTCCACCCTGTCATTGGTCGACTACGGGCTCCCTATGCAGCTGCTGACTCCACCGCTCTCACCAGAGTCCAGACCTTGATCAATAAGACTTGCAGGCTCCTGACTGGTGCCCCCAGCAGAATGCACACATGCCAGTTCTACTCCTCCTCGAATCTACTCACCTTGGATGAGCGCCTCCGCTACCACACTTGTATACCGGCCAAAAAATCACTACTTGGGCTCTCCCCCAGGGGTTGCTGCATCCCTAAAACTGGCCTCCCACTCGGTCGCCACCCGAAGTGCAGCCAAAGCCACCTTCCATGTCCCGAGAGCCAGGACCTCTCTTGCCCAAAGATCATTCCACTACAGAGCCCCCTCCTGGTACAATTCCCTCTCCATCCATATCACAAACATCACCAAAATCGGCCCCTTCAAAATCTCCCTCCAAAACCACCTCACTGACACTCGGAGCTGTAAATGCCCCTGACTGGCCCATACATAGAGCTCTGCCTGGCCCACTTTACAGACAGTGTCCTTCTGGACTGCCTCCTCCCCCCCCAACCCCCAGGTATCGCTACCTAGATCTCCTAGCGGTACCTTATTATTTATATGTATACTAGACTAACTGTAAATAATTGTAAGCCTTTATACACCTTTGTATTCTGGAACTGCTTTGTGTGTTCTCTTATTGTATCTCACCTGTAACGTTCTCCATTGCTGTACTTCACCAACAATTGTTGTCTACCCTCCCTGCGACGAAGTGCCTTTGTAAATGAGTCTCTGACTCAAAGGTTGTAAATCCGAATAATGTAATAAATAAAAATAAATAAATAAAAAAAAAGTGTAAACTATGTCAACACTTCATGGCTAGTGCCTTCTGTGATTGCTTCTTATAATCCCCTCCAGGCATACCACCCTCAAGCATCCCTCCTCACTGCCTCAGCTCCTCCTCCTCCTCTGCTACCCCCCATGACTGGGTATAGGATGAATCTGCCTCCTCTTCCTTTTCATCACTTCATTCCTCCTCCCTTGCTATTTCTCATCTACCACATACCCAACGCAATGCCCTCCCTATTTCTCCCCTCCTCCCTCTCTCTCTCATACCACCCCCTCACCACCACTCTTCTTTCTCTTTTCCCACTAACCCTCTCCTAACAAAGCTTTACTGAGCCGCCTATGACTTGTACTGTATAATTAACTTGCAACACAATTCCTTGACAATGCCTTTGGCTGCTGTTATTGTAACCTTGCTTGTCTTTTTTTTTTGGGAAGTTCCACTGTAATGATCATGTTATGTTTTATGCCTTATTGTCCTTATTGCCTTGACGTGGAAACTTAGTAAAAGAGCCCTCGGCTCAAAGGTGTCATCCGAAATACAAATAAATAAATAAATAAATAAAATTAGATCCATGGAGAGGGTTGGCAATCCTGTTTTCAGCTAAAAGTTCCATGGTGTTCACAGGGGCTGAATTTCTTTTGCAATTTCTTGCACAGTTTGTACAACAAAGCTGTTTTTCAGGGTCTTGCTGCCCACAACTGTCACATACAGCATAACCTAAGCCTGGAACCTAACCTCCATGGCAGTCACAGTGCAATTCCATAGGTAAACATTTATTAGGCTAATAACAACAGGAGTAAGCAAAATAAATAAATAAAACGTTCATGGTACTCTTATTCACAGCTGGTGGGACAAAAGCACAGGGAGGTCATGTTAATTTGAATTGTTAGTAATTTCTGACCAATGAGCTGTAATAGCTACTTTCTAGGTCCATGAGGGGATGTTAGAAATTGTTATTGTCAGCATTGGGTGTTAACCAAGTTTCTGGTGTGGGACTAGAACCCATATCCTTCTGAACATTAGGTTACCTTCTACACTAACAATATCTCTTATACAACATAAATTTTAGTGTTAAAGAAAAAAATGTTCTTCACTGGGGATTGTGACAGGGTTAAGGTCATATGCAAATGTTTTTAAAACTAAAAGAGGCAGCACCATTTAATAAACATTGCTGTAAAACCTATGTGTGTTCCAGGTTTTGTAACAAAAGTCAACAAATTAATGCATTTTTTATGTCTTTTTGTTGTGGTCCATTTCTCCAAGGTTGCAGGGTGCTGACTCAGCATGCCTCCAGGCTGCTGATGTCATTTGGGGGGCTACTTAACCGTGCCTGTTAGGAAGTTGTATTGCTGCTAGTAATACAATGCTGGTAACTTCACTGCTGTTGGTCAGTGTCTGCTTTACAATAATTTAGATTTAATAAGGACCTTATCTACACTAATTCCTTCTAGGGATGCATGTGTTAGCCCTGGTAAAATGATAATTTTAAGTATGCAACAAAACATAACAGGGTGTGTGATTATGGGTCAGTAATGAAACACCTCTCATGGTTGTTGTTAGGCACAAGGCACTTGCGCCGAGTGCCTTTAAACAACCAAAAGAGAAGTGCGATTATTAATCATGATCGCACAACCCGGAGTGCTTTATTGCACTTACAGCATGTGCAGAAAAATAGTTAAAACTGTAAAATGAAAAAGACAAAAATCATAATACTGCCTGCAAAGACACTGTAACTGCATTTGGACATAAAATAGTCCCTTTTAAAAAAATAAAATTTTATTGAGAAACAATTTGGTAAAGTAGTCTCTTAGCTAACTGTAACTGCTGCTATACTGATTTACATACAGCACCAAGAAATTCTGGGTAAATTATGAAGTTGATTTGAATGTTAGCTATTCAGAGGTTTGGTCCCTTATGTTGGTAGTGGTGACTGCAGTATAGCACCTAATATGTAGACATATGTAGCAAGGCACTGTAGGTATAAGTTGTTTCCAATTCCCTTACAGTGAGGTACAGTCTCATATTTCTGTAGTGGCTTCAACAATAAAAGCTGTCATATGTTTAGCCGGCCTGGTGGTGCTGAACGCTGAGGCGCTGGACGCCTTACCTCGCGATTTTGCCGGCGACCCATGTTCGGGAACAAGCACGGGCCGCTGGGGGTTGGCAGGGTTGGAGAAGGACTGAGCATCCATAGGACTGCTCTCCTTCTCCAGGGAAGGGGGACATCAGTGGTTGGTGTTAGACTGGCCCCTGGTGGAGACTGAGGAGTAGTGCGCAGATGCTGCGGAGATGGGGCAGACACCTGGGAGGAGTGCATGCGAATGCATGCGTGCTCCCGCCATTGGCGTCATTGCATGCCCCTCCCTGCAGGGGAGGAAACTAAGAAATACTCTTGGCAGCATGAAGGCTGCTTCAATGGCGCCGCCACTGACGTGCCCAAGTTACCTCCCTCCTGGTCCCGCTGTTGGGGTCTCCACAGTGGTGAGGTAAGTACCCTCCTGTGATGCAGCCTGGGGGGGGGCTGTGGCAGGCAGGTCTGAGCTCTGGCTGCATCCAGGGCAGCAGCTGTGAAGGCTGGCTGGAAAGGGTGTGGAACCAAAGGCACAACCCCTCCCCCCCAAGCCGAGAAAATAAATAAGTGGGAAAAAAAAAGGTCTCATATGTTTATTCTCAAAACAAGACATTGTGCATATAGTATCTAGCTGACAAGATGTCTTTATTGAGAGTAGTGATCTCCTATTTCGGTAGTGTAGATGTCTGCTATACCAAGCCTGACCAACAGAGGTCTCTGTTTCAAAACAGTTTTGTTTCCCTTGCATGATGTCATGCTTGGGTGTTGCAGCACAGAGAAAAAAAGGGGAGGGTTAGGCAAATGAAGCAGGGCATAGAAATAAAAGCTTTTTTTCATGGAAAACAGCACTTTTTGGCAATATGAATGGTAGCAGATTGAATCACAACTCCTACAGGTTGCTACTCCCATTTGCTATGGCAAACCTCACAAAATCACTTTAAACTGTTTTTATGCATTCCTAGCATTGAGCATGACACAACCACAATCAAACAACTTTCAGATTCTTGTAACAAGCACAGTGCAAGGAAAAAAGTCTTTACATACCTCAGCAATGTGACAGTCTCCTTATCTCATGTATAGACGAAAGAAACTAGTACCCCAAGTGACATCACCAGGGTGGAGACATGCCGATTACCACAGGGAATAGAAAGTCTCAGCATCTAGCAGTGTTGCTAAAGCAGAAAACACAATAAATATTAAATATTAAATAGTATTAGTATTAAATAAATGTGCTGACAGTTTAATTTCTATAAATTTCATCGCACATGATCTTTAAAGAGAGGCTATCACACATACTTCTCAACCTTTTGTCACTGAAATGAGGGACATGGATATTTTTTGACACCCAAAATGAGGGACACAGACCCTCAGAATGAGGGACACATCCTCAAACATGGAGATCCAAGCTCAGAGCACTGTGAAAACCATAGTGTTTACTTGTACAAGGTTTATTTTAGATTTAGTATTTTAGAATATTAAGAGTTTCTGCTTTAAAGTCTGAATTTACAGCAGCACCTTTGTGTAGGCAGCACCTTTTCCATGAGGGACGGATGAGGGAAAAAGCAATTTTAAGGGGCAAAATGAGGGATGTCCCTCATAATGAGGGACACTTGAGAGGTCCACTATCACAGTTCAGTGCCCGGCACAGTGTTTACTCAGTGTTATATTTGTGTCTATCTAAAATGTTAAAGTAAATGTGTAAGGTTTCCCAAATGCCTTTTACACATAGTATGCCTTTGCCAGACATGCTTCAGACGTTGAAGCAGCAATATGTTTTGTAAAAAACTCTGTCATAGTCATTTTATATTATGTTTTATCAGCGTTTTGTCCTCCAGTTTCCTGTATTAGATATATTGCAACGGCAGAGTCAGTTACCACATTTTCAAACCTTGACCTCATGGGATACTTGGATCACATACTGATCCTATGGTGTACTTATAGGTGCCTTCTAGCCATTCCTTTCCCTTAGTTATATACCTATGCAAAAGTAAATTCTGAAGATTCCCATAGCAAATGGGAGTAGTAATCTGTAGGTGTTGTGAATCAGTCTCCTACCAAGGAATAAGGAGGCAGTATAGTCCTGTGGGTTAAGGCTCTTAGCTTCACATCTGGAGACCTGGGCCTGAATCCCATAGCCACCTAGGTACACACTGTGTGATCCTGAGCAAGTCACATAACTTCCTTGTGCTCCCAGGTTGCATCTGGAAACAAGCTTTGGTTTAGTGTGCTACTCCCTAAATTCCACCAAAACCATTCAAACTGCTAAATACTGCTGTTTTCCATGAAAAAAATCCTTTTATTTTGGTGCTCTGCTTCATTTGCATAACCCACTCCTTTTTTTCTAAGTGCTGCAACCCCCAACTGTGACATCATACCAGGGAAACAAAGTTGTTAAAGGGACACTGTCATTTTTTAGTTTTAGATAGACAAATCAGCTATGTACTGTACCAACAATGCCTCACTATGTAAACTAGTATATAGAGTATTATAGTGTTTGTGCTTACTGCATAAATATAAGGCTACGGCACTCATTATAGAAGTCTTGTAGTTAGATATGGTATGCACAACCCATTGTTGGGAAAATAAACATACAAAAGCTTATATTGTTGACACCACTACAGAAATATGGGACAGCATCTCACAGTAAGGAAATTGGAAAACAGGTTCTTATTTTACCCACAATGCCTTGCTATGGACATTTGCATATTAGTGCTCACCACTGCCAACGTACAGGACTGTACTTCTGAGTAAGACACATTTAAAGTAATTATGTGAACTTTGCCATAGAAAATGGAATTAAGAATCTATAGGAGTTATGATTCAATCTGTTACCATTCAAACTAGCAAAAATGCTGTTTTCTATTAAATAAATGTTTTTAGTTCTGTGCTCTGCTTCAATTGCTTAATCCTCCCCTTTTTTTCTCAGTGCTGCAACCCCCATGTGTGACATCATGCAAACAAAGTTTATAAGCACTGTTTTGAAACAGAGATCTCTGTTGGTCAGTCTTGATATTGTAGGCATTTGCACTCCCAAAATAGGAGACTAAAGGCAGGATTCACAAAGCTTTCTGCATGTGCAAAACATGTGCATTCCCTACATCCCCAAAACTTCCGTAGCTAAGGAAAAAATGGAAAATTGCTCTGAGTGCTATTCACAAAAACCTCCGCAGCTGCGGAAAAAATGCACTACAGACTGTGGAAAGAAGTGCAGCTGCAGGATGTTCCTGAGGAAAAAAGGTAATTGATAAGTGTGGCACAGCCCCTCAAAGGCTATTCTCAGCCAGATTTTTTCCGCAGTTGCGGAAAAAATGTTACACAGATTGGAGTGAGGCATAACACTCCCTCAGCAAACTGCAGTAGTGCCCCAACAAGTGAAAAACAATTAAAGTGGAGGCCAGGCACAGGTAATAGCATCCCAGTGGGTATATCAGTGGCTGAAGTTACAGCAACAGTAGCACACATCACCATGGAATGGCAACAAACAACCACCACCACCAGACCCAATACAACCCATGAAGGAGCCCCACAGGCAGTAGAGTCTGAACAGCCTGCAGTGAGTGTTACTCCTGCAGGCAGCAGGACCACTCCAGGAAGGGACAACCAGCACTGACAGATAGCCACTGTGGTGCCATGGTATTACTGGTACCTGTGGTGCTGCAGTGGTCCCAGTTGAGGGACTGGTTGCTGGTCTCTCTGTAGGTGCCTCTGTAGGTGCTTTCAGCTTCATGCTATGGCAGAACTGTTAAAGTCTGCTGCTCCAGCTAATTAGGTTCGCTGTTGCTGTGCTTCCTAAGCCATTTCCGCAGCTGCTGATTCGCAGTTGCAGATTTTCAGCACTTGCATAATTTCCACAGCTGCTGAATTTATGCAACTGTGGGGATTTTTGCGGAACTCTGCATCTGTGCAAGTTTTCTTTCAGAATATCTCGCAACTGCATTTCCGCAGTGCCGCAGGCTCTTTTCCTGCAGCTGCGGGAATTTTGGCCTTCTTTGTGAATCCTGCCCTACATCTCTCAGTAAAGAAATTCTGTCAGCTAGATACTATATGCACAATGCCTTGTTTGGAAAATAAACATAAGCAAGCTTTTATTGCTGAAGCCAGTACAGAGATTTGAGAGTGTACCACAGTAAGGGGATTGAAAAACAACATCTTATTGTACCCACAATGCCTTGCTATGGACATCTACATCTTAGGTGCAGTCACCACCACCAAAATAAGGGACTGCACCTCTGAGTAACTAACATTTACATCAACATGATAATTTATTCTCAATTCTTTGGTGCCGTATGTAAAACATTGACAGTTCTCTTGCATGATGTTATTCTGGGGGTGTAGCTGCACACAGAAAACTAGAGGACATAGTGCTGATAAAACATAAACAAAAATGCCTATGACAGTTTTTTTTTATAAAACAAATTGCAGCTTCAGCATCTGAACAATGGGGGGCAATAGCATACTATGCGAAAAAGGCATCTGCGAAAGCTCACATAATCACCTTGTCAATGTTATAAATTACCCAGAATTCCCTGTTGCTGTATGTAAAACATTGACAGCTCCCTGGTATGACATCATTCTAGGGGTGTGGCCACACGCAGAAAACTGGAGGACAAAATGCTGATAAAACATTAAAAAAAAAAAAAAGACTACGACAGATTTTTTTTATAAAACTAATTGCAGTTTCAACATCTGAAGCATGTCTGGCAATGGCATACTATGTGAAAAAGGCATTTGGGGAACTTTCAACATTTACTTTAAGGACTGCTCAAAGGAGTAGTTAGAGGTGGGGTTAAGGTGGTCCATGAGCAGAGCATCACCCCTAATTAACCGTATTTCAAAGACTGTGCTGTTCAGGTTCAGCTTTGCATTCTGCACTTAAAATTCGTATATGTCTATTTAAGGATCTCGACCATTACATATGTAATGTTCTTGTATGTTGTAAATTACCCTTTCTGTTATACTATGAATATGTAATAGGTTAATGAGTGGATCAGTTGACTGCAGGGGGGTGCTATAACCCCCTACACAGCTGCAGTGGGGTTTACTAATGAACTTTTTGCCAACTTGGAGTAATGCTTTCACTAAGTTGCATGCAAATCTGGAACTAATTAAGTTGTCAGCAACAAAGTAACAGTTTAATGATCTGACAAACTGCCTCAAATCTTCCTAAACCTCTATTACTGATATTAGCAGTGGCATTTAAAAATTGATCTCATACTTCATAAATTGTAGTGAGAAAAAAAATATGTTCTTCACCATGATCAAACCCAAGCCCTCTTCAACTACTGCCTTGGTGATCTAACACTGTGTGCTATCATTCCACATGGAGAAATAGAATGTTCCTTGATGAGAAACCAATGCAATGAGAATGCGCATCCTGCATTGAGTGCAGACCCCTCCCCATCCGCAGCTGCAGTACAGTTTAGCATTTGAACTGAAATGCTGGCCCAGTGTTGGCTTCAGCAATTTCGGCCAGGTACTTGGTGATACACTGCCCGAGAGAGGGTCATAGGGGCAGGGGAGTTGCCATCTGTTTTAGATTGGATCTGGGCCTTGTAGATGTCCCAGTGGGAGTGACCAGATCTTTTGAATGTATTGTGGGAGCAGGTGTAGGCTGAAGGATACTTCTCATCTACTGTCCACCGGGGGTGAAAAGGAATTCCCGAAGGAAGTCGTGGACTTCATCGTCGACCTAATCTTGGAGTTTCCCAGATGGTAGATTTTGGGGCAATTCAATGCTTGGGTCAATGATGAACTCTCACAGTTTGGGCAGGATGTCCTCTAACTTTTGAACTCATTGGGCCTTACACAGGTGGTTACCTCTGCTACCCATAGTCATGGACATTCACTGGACCTGGTCTTCCTGCTGGGGATGGAGGTCACCGACCTGGTGGTGGAACCAATCAGTTGGTCCGACCATCACACTGTAAGGTTCAGATTCAAGGCACCTCCCCAATAGATCTGCCCCTTTGGAGATGGTCTGGTACTGTCTGTTAAGGGGGTTGACCCCTGTTGGCCTTATGGCGATACTGGACCTATCAGGCATATTGAGTGTATGCAGAGAGCTGTGGGACCTGGTACTTGTCTATAATAAGGCAGTGACAGGTGCCCTCAACTCAATAGCTCCTGTCTGGGTTTGGCCCCTCACTCTTTGCCCAAAGTCTCCTTCATATGATGGGACTTTAAAAGAGTTGAGGCGAGGGGAGCAAAGGTTGGAGCGATGTTGGCAGAAATCTGGTCTGATGGATGACAAGTTTAGATTGATAGCCCATTATAAAGACTATCAATTGGCAATCACCTGTAAGAAGGCAGAATTTCTGTCCAAGGAGATTGCCATGGTGAGGAACTGTCATGCTCAGCTCTTCTGAACTGTCTATTGGTTGTGCAATCCAACCTATCTCCAGCCACGGGGAATGTTTTCACAAATTAAGTGTGATGAGTTTACTTGGTTCTTCGCTGATAAGATTACCACCACCAGGTCAGAGATCTGTTTAGTGTCCTCAAATGGGCCTTGTGGGGATTGGCTGGAAGTGGCAAGCCCCCAATCTGTTTGGTCCAATTTTGGCTGGTTGGCGATGGAGGACATTGTGCAGGTCATCCAGGATACATGCCTAGCCTACTGTAGTTTGGACCCGGGCCCAACGCACCTCCTAGTGGGGTGTGTTGAAGTCATTGACCCGATCCTTGCTGAGATAGTCTGGTGTTCGTTGGAGACAGGGGTGTTTCCTGACCCCCTGAAGGAGGTGGTAGTAGTACCCCTCCTAAAGAAATTCTCCCTTAACCCGGACTGCTTAGCCAACTATAGACCAGTCTCTAATCTTCCCTTTGTAGACAAGATTATTGAGAAGGTAGTTGTGGTGCAGCTGGATGACTATTTAACACCGCATGTTATCTATGCTCCTCTCCAATCTGGATTTAGGAAGAAGCACAGTACCGAGACTGCCCTTTGTTTGGGTACTTAATGATCTCCTGATAGCGAGAGATCAGGAGAGCTGTTCCATCTTGGTTTTTCTTGATCTCTCTGCAGCATTTGACACTGTGGACCATGGGGTGATGCTGGAGTGCCTGCGGACTCTCTGCAGATTGTCTGGTACAGTTCTCAGGTGGTTTTGATCCTTCCTCACTGGCAGGACTCAGAGGGTGGTGTCAGGGATTTATTCCTTGGCCTCCCTCCCCCCCCATCCTGTGGGGTTCTGCAGGGCTCTGTGCTGTCCCCCATGTTGTTTGCAGTGTATATGCTGCCATTGGGAGACGTTATAAGGTGGTATGGGTTGAGTTTTCACTGCTATGCAGATGACACTTAGCTCTACATGTCCTTTGTGCTCGGGTATGGTAGTATGGTTTCAGTATTTAATAGCTGCCTCACCAAGATCCAGGGTGGGATGAGTGCCAACTGGCTGAAGCTGAACTCGTACAAGAGTGAGGTGTTAGTGGTGAACCCCGCTCACCATGGTTTGGGGTTCCCAGCAGGCCAACCCTCTGGGCTTTGACTCGGGGGTGATCAGCTGTCTACCTCAAATCGGGTGCAAAATCTGGGCCTTGTGTTCAATAGTGGCCTGGCATTAAAATCTCAGGTGCCTGTTGTCGTTAAGTCATCTTTTTTCCATCTGAGCAACATTGCCCGGATCAAGCGTCTGGTCCTGCCTGGCGACCTTCCAACATTGGTCCATGCCTTTGTAACCTCTCACCTTGATTACTGCAATGCCCTATACCTAGGGCTACTGGGGGTTGAGATCCGCCAATTGCAGCTGGTGCAAAATGCGGTGGCCAGGTTGTTGACTGGATTATCGAGAGCTTGCCATGTCATGCCTGTGTTCTGTGGCCTGCACTGGCTGCCTGTATATTAGCGGATCACCTTCAAGGTCTGGTTACTGACTTATAAAACCCTACACGGTCAGGGTCTGTGCTACTTGCAAGATGTTCTGTGCCCTTACCGGCCCCTCTGCCCTTTCTGCTCCTCCAATGAGAGATTCCTAGAGGTTTCCAGGGTTCAACTAAAGACCTCCTGGGCCTGTTCTTTTGCTTTTGTGGCCCCTACCTTCTGGAATTCTCTACCTCATCAGATTAGAGAGTGCCTGACCATTGAGAGTTTTAAAACTGCCTTGAAAACACACTTGTTTTAGTTAGCTTTCCCAGATTCTACTGATATTTAGCTCTGCTGCTATGTTTATTTTAGTTGTTTGATAGGCAGTTTTTCTTTTATATCATTTTAACTTTGTTTTATCCTATTTGTTCTGTATTTGTGATTTTATTGTTTATTGTTCAGCGCTGTCATCTCCTAGAACAGTGCTTACAAATAAAGATGATGATGATGTTTTGCCAACTTTAAGTGATGCTTCCAACTATATTGCCTCAAACCTGCACAAGCCTCAAAGTATTGGCTGAAACTGATTAAATTTGTTGCAACAAGTAACAGTTTAATGTGCTGAAAGTCTGGTTACATCCAGTAATCCATGATATGGGTGACTCAAATTGAGTGACTCAATAAGAGCGACTTAGTTTGAGCGCCTGCAGAAAGGGGGCTACAGCGGCAAAACAGCATGTGTGAGGACCGCGACCCTGCCCAGGTATTGTGCGATCTCAGAATTAGTTATAAATAGCTAGGGAGGGTACGGGGGGTGCGGGGGATGAAGCCTCCTACATATTACATAGTGTCGGAGGTGGTAAGTCATGGTTGTGGCAGTCGCAAAAGTTGATGTGAGCTGTCTTTGTGTTTGGCTATTTGTTTTTGCCGATGTGCTCCTTGCTAATCTTTTTTTTTGCCCATATCACATAGGACCCTCCATCCTTGCTGAAACTCCTATCTCTGACATCAGCAATGACATCAAACAATTTTTCTCATACTACATAAATTGTAGTGAAAAAAAGATAAATATTTTCTTCACTGGGAATTGAACTCAGGTCCTCATCAACTACTGTCTTGTTGCTCTACCACTGTGTACTAATGTTTCACATAGTGAAACAGAAAGTCTCTTGACAGGAAACCCATGATATGAGAACACACATCCTGCATTAAGTGCAGATCCTCATACACATTTGCAGTGGAGTATAGTAATGAACTTTTTGACAACTTGAAGTAAAGCTTCCCATTGCATTGCATTCAGACCTAGATAAGCCTCAAAGTATCAGCTGGAACTAATTAAACTGACTGCAACACAACAACCATTTAATGTTTTGAAAGTCTGCTTCAAACCTTACTGAAACTCTTATTATTGATATCAGCATTCACATCAAACAATTTATCTCATATTACATAAATTACAGTTAAAAAAAAGAAAACAAATGTTGTTCACTGAGGATCAATCCCAGGCCTCCTTCAGCTGCTGTCTTGGTGCTCCTCCAGTGTATGCTAATGTTCCACATGGTGAAACAGATGGTTGCTAGAGAAGAAACCCATGCAGTGAGAATGCAAAACCCCATACACAGCTGCACACGCTGAAAACCTGCACAAGATCAGGGTTTGATCAGAAAGTGTTCAGGTCATTAAAGATCTTAATCTTATTCTTCAAGGGGAGGAAAATCTGCAAGCTGTCTTTCCACAACTCCCACTCCAGACATATAGGCAACCCTACAATCTATGGCAACTTATTGTCTGAAGCAAGATGCCAGCAGATAAGCATGTATCAGAGACATTCTGTTGCCAACAGAAAAGATGCCAAATATGCCCTCACATCACTGCAACAGATACAATCTCTGGTCCTCACAGGAAACAGGGCTACAAAATACAGCAATCATATTCCGCTGCTGCTGCACTAATGTTGTATATCTGATCACATGCTCAAAATGCCCCAATATAAATCTGTATGTGGGGAAACAGGACGGACTCTAGGGAAGCAAATGAACCTGCACTGCCACAATATCAAACACCAGCTGACGAACACACCAGTGTGTGAGCATTTCTCCAGCTTGGGACATGGTTTAGGTGACATGAAAGTGGCACTCCTGAAGGCCACTTTAGAAAACAGAGTGAGAAAAGGGCCTCCGAGTTCAAATTTATGCAAACTTTTAATACCCTAGAGTCTGGCCTGAATAAAGACAAAGGTTTCATATCCCACCACTTAACATAGTCTTTGAACTTAGCATTTCCCTTGCTAGAAAACAAATAGCAAGTGGACTGCTAGATAACAAAAGGCCGTATATCAACAGCTTACTGCCTTCTGCTCAGATCCTATTTGTTGTAAATCAGTATCACTAAGCTTGTTTTAGCACTAATGTTTTAAAGAGCAGCTGTCACCATTGGAAAAACTTTGGAAAACATAATATTTAGACACAATTCAGCTTGTAGCAGGGCTCTCGGTAGGAATTTTTGCTGAGGAGTCCCCAACTTTCTTGAAAAAAAAAATGGGTATCTGGACCGAAAATCTGGGAGTCCTCGTGAAATTTTTGGGGACCCCATTGAAATGAATGGAACGAGTCTGGAAAGTGCATTTCAGTGTTGTTTATTAATATACCCATGTATTTTTTATATTACTGAGTCATTATTTTGCAGATATAATGCCAAAAAGTGTCTTTTTTTCAGCAGTGTTGTTGCAGTCCTTTCATAAAGATATCAGCTTTTACCTAACATGGCTAAAAAACACAGTAGTATTCACATTAATAATTACAAATAAAGAATTCACCTGACCTGTGATGTGTGTTGCTGACTGTTCATTTGTTCACAACTTAACAATGAGAAAAATGTACTTACAGTTTTGCTGTCAGTTCTGGTACATTTATTGAATTTGGGAATTCTGCTGCTGCAGTTGAGTGTAGTGGCCCGATTTATTTGCCAAACTGCTACAAAGTTGGCCATTAGATTATTGTTTATTGTTTATTGTAAAATCTAGGGATTAATACCTTTGAGCCAGGGCTCTTTTACAAAGGTTCCGCGTCAAAACATTTACATTTACAGAACAGACAAAGGTACAGAGTTGCACAAATAGTTAACAAAAAAAAAAATAGATAAAAATATTGATATAGCTGTACAGCAGATAAATAACTTAAGCACTTTCATCAGTATAGAGGTCACATGAGCTCAATCCTCCCTCCCCTGTGGTCAGAAAGGAAAGATATGAGAGGGAGGTGAGCGGCAGCATAGGAATTACAAGCGGAGAAAGGAAGAAAAGAAAAGATAGAGAAAGAGAAGGGGGTGGAGGGTGAGGAGGACAGGAGCAGGCCTTAGTAGGGGATGAGGACCCATGACTAGGCCATTGTCAAGTAGAAAGGCAAGGAGGATGGGAGAGGATAGATTTTGAGATTATCAGATACAGTCACAGGAGTTTGTGGTGGTTAGGTGAGAGAATAGTCTGGATTTAAAAACTCCTAACGAGCAAGAGGCAGTTATAGAGGTGCTGAAGGTATTTAGCCAGTGGGGGGCACGACAGGCAAAAGATCGTTGACCATGTGTGGTCCAACAGTGGGGGACCTGCAGAAGCTGGGTTTCTGATCTTCTCGTGGATCGTACACTAGGGTTCTGACATAGCAGACCTTGTATGCAGGGAGGGGTGAGGCCCATGATGGATTTCTTGGCCATTAGGCAGGTGAGGAACTTGATCCGGTTAGATAGCTGTAGCCACCCAGTCTCAGCATAGAGTTCACAGGTATGAGTAAGTCGATGAGCACCAGTGAGCAGCCGACATGCCTTGTTTAGGGAGGTTGTGACCCGTTTCAATGTACTTGAGGGGGCAGACCCATAAATAACTAATCCATAGTCGATGACTGAGATGATCGAGGATTGAATAGCTAGCTTCAGCGCTGGATGGGAGAAAAGTTGTCTGTTACGGTAGAGTATTCCGAGCCGCTGATTAATAGTTTTGGAGATACCATCAATATGTGATGAAAAGACAAGGCCTTGATCAAATGTGACTCCAAGATATTTAAAGATAGCCACTTGTTCAAGAGCAATTCCCAGTGAGGTGTTGATAGTAAGTGGTGCCTGCTTGTTTTTGTTCTGCTGGACTAGCGAAGAGCATAGATTTTGTTTTTTGGTTTAGGACTAGCTTGTGTCCAACAAACCACTCCTCAACACTAGTAGCATATACTGTTGTAGGCTGTGGCGTAAACAGTTAGGGTCTCTGTGGGAAGATAGAATCACAGCATCATCAGCATAGAGTATGATTTTTCCGGCAGGATTTAGGTAGGGAGTTTAGAAAAGGCTGAAAGTAGTGGGCCTAGAATTGATCCTTGAGGAACTCCTGAGAGGACAGGTTTAGGGTCTGAGAGGATTCCAGATATTTTTACCACCTGGGTGCATTGTGCAAGGTAGCTTTTTATCCAGGCACCAGTGCCTATGGAGAGCCCAAGCAAATGTAGTTGATTGACTAGTAGGCCATGGTGGACAGTGTCAAATGCCTTTGTTAGATCTATAAACACAGTTCCGGTGAAGAGTCCTTTATCCAAGGCCCTTGTGGATTACTTCTGAGAATTCGAGCAGGGCAGTGGTGGTGCTATGTCTTTGTCTGAATCCATGTTGCTGGTCACAGAGAATGTTATATTTCTCCATGTAGTCTGTAAGCTGGTCAACTACCATACATTCAAGGGCCTTTGATAATGGGGGTAGTACTGAAATTGGTCTATAGTTGCCAGGCAGAGACTTATTAGATTAGGTACATAGATGTAAACATCTGTTTATGACTAACAGTCATGCTGACAGTCACCTGTGTCTCCCAGTCACCTCCTGCCCAATGTACTTCTCCATTGTTCTCTCCAGCACATTGACATTTTTAGTTGCGATTACTTATAATCTAAAACAGCCCTGTTTCAGGCTCCCAGCGCCCACCCACCACCCAGCTCTAATAAAACATTGCAAAAACCTCCCTTCCACCCACCAATGATGACTCAGACTACTAAGAAAGATGACACAATCTAACACGATTGTGTGGTTGCTGCCTGACTAGTGCAATCATGCTTAAGTTGTCTTTCTAACCTGGCTAAACCAGCCTGGCTCCTTACATTACCTCCTGCCCAAACTTAAAGGTGACCTCTAAAGAACCATTGCAGCCCGCACCTGTACCCACATACCTTACAATGTTGCTGCGGGAGTCCGAGGCTGCAGTGATCATAATTTTTAATCCACAGGTTCTTTTGATATAAATTGCCGAAACTTTCAACCGAACGCGGAAGCGCTGCATGGTTCCTGATTGAGTGGGCGCAAGGAGTCATGGGTATTACACCCATTTAGTGATGTCACTACCACCACTGCTCTTATTATAGCAGCAGTGGCGGTCCTTTTTTATGCTTATTTTATGGCTTCTAAGGGGGTCTTGACACCTGTAATGTTACTTACAGCAACACCTGGACAGGCTGTTGCTGTAAGTACCATTACTTCTGCATTCGGCAGAACATTTTGGCAATTTATATCAAAAGAGCCCATGGATTAAAAATTATGATCACTGCAGCCCCAGACTCCCGCAGCAGCATTTTAAGGTTTGTGGGGACAGGAGCAGGCTGCAATGGTTCTTTACAGGTCACCTTTAAGTTATACCCTCCTAGTACAATCTGGTGGTGCCATCTGTGTAACAAATAATTGTTACTTTTGTGTCTTGACCTGGCATAATCCAGTGATTATTTCTTCTCCTACACCCTCCTGCCCACAACCTCTCCTAACACCCTCCTGCACAAAACGTCTGCTTACACTCCTGCCCAAAACTTCTCCAAACACCCTCCTGCCCCAAACTTCTCCCTGCTACTCTCCTGCACAACATTTTCTTAAATTGTGTACGAATACCTGGCTGTACCAGAGGCATGGATTTGACTGGGGTGACTAAAAAAAAAAAACCACCACCCACCTACCCACCATACTCACTTTTAGGCTTGATAGCTGTCACAAATCTGCTGTTAAGACAATCTAGCTAGTTGGATATGAAAAAAACTCAGTCTGCAATGTTTTGCTTTCTGTGTGCTTCTTTTTTCATGGCATACTTATGCTGGCAATTTCTCCTAACACCCTCCTGCCCATAACGTCTCCTAACACCCTCTTGCCCGTAACTTCTCCTAACACTCTCCTGCCCATAACTTCTCCTAACACTCTCCTGCCCATAACTTCTCCTAACACTCTCCAGCCCATAACTTCTCCTAACACTCTCCTGCCCATAACTTCTCCTAACACCCTCCTGCCCATAACTTCTCCTAACACCCTCCTGCCCATAACTTCTCTGACTCTCCTCCTGCACATTTCTTACCCACCCCACCCACAACCTACCTTGGCTCAGTAGGTCTTCCAAATCTGTCCAATTTAAGACAGTGGCACAATCTAATCTGGTGGCATGAAATTTACACAGTCTGCTTTTCTTTGAACTTCTTTTTTCATGGCATTGCCATTTTTTCTGTGGCAATTTCCTAACACCCTTCTGCCTATAACTTCTCCTAACACCCTCCTGCCCTTAACTTCTCCTAACATGACTCTCCTGCACATTTCTTAATTGTGTGTGTGGCAGCTAAAAAAAACTAGTGCCAGTGTTCATGACTGGATAGCACAGTGGGGTGACTAAAGACCCCCTTCCCCCACCCACCCACCCACAACCTACATTGGTTCAGCAGGTCTCCAAATCTATCTGGTTTGTGGCACAATCTGGTGGTGGCATGAAATGTGCATCAGTCTGCTTTTCTTTTAACTTTTTTTTTCATGGCATGCCATTTTTTTCTGTGCCAATATCTTCTCCTAACACCCTCCTGCTCATAACTTCTCCTAACACCCACCTGCCCCTAACTTCTCCTAAATACCCTCCTGCCCATAACTTCTCCTAACAACCTCCTACCCATAACTTCTCCTAACACCCACCTGCCCATAACTTAATCTCCAAGCTCTCCTGTGCATTTCTCAACTGGTTTGTGTGTGTTGATGACAATAGATGCCACTGTTGCAGACAGACTGTGGAAAGAGCAGACTGGGTTAGGTAACTACACTGACAATAATGTTGAAACTGTCCCACCATATATTAAAAAAACAGACCAGATATGTATGAATTGGGGCTACATTTATTTAGTTTATACACCCCCCATCTGATCTGAACTTGTTAGACTGTAATCCTCCCCCACCAAAAACAAAACATGATGCAGTAATTTAGCAGAATGGGGATATTAATGGCCAGCCACCCCCCCAACCCCTGGGAATTGAAATCTTGATCCATTTCCCCCGGACTCCCACCAAAAGTAGCATATTGACCTTGGGGCTGAAAATTGTATTGCCGCCCCCCCACCCTTGCTGGAACAACAGTATTTTCTGATACTTATCTTCTCTACTCCTGTGTCCAAGTTCCTCCAGCATCCTGTCTCTGGGTCATGTCCAGTCATCTGAGATGTCTGAAACTAAAAAACACAGTTAAGACAATTGTGACAGAAAAGGGGATCAGAACCATGTATTCTTTTGATTAAGTTATTTTTTTTGAATATGCACCTTCTTCAGACAAGATGGTTGCCAGATCACATGAGCAAGTATATATGGAAAAGTTAAAGTACAGGTCTGATGGTTCTCATGAGTAAGTTAACAGGAAAAGCCAGGCAGGAGGCAGTAAAGCAATAAACCCATCAACTCAGTGGGGTATGCTTCTGGGAGATACTCCCATGTTGAACAAAAGGAACCAGGTGGACATCATTATGGTAGCAAGGAGGTGCTGAAGGGGGGGGGACACACATGCACACACACTCTCAAAGAGGACTGGGTAACATGGGCCTGTCACTCAGAGTGAGTAGGACCCTTCCCACTTGGAGCAAGGCAATATATTGAGGGGCTTATATCCAGCTTATTCTCTTGGACTGAACACCAAAAAAGACCAGAGCCCCTGCGATTATAAGGACTAGCTGAGGTAAGATAGCATAGTGAGGGAAAGTGCTTCTTTAGCTAGGGCAGATGAAGCTTTCCTAGGGGAGGATAGCTTAGACTTTTGTTGTACAATGCCTATCTGCTTAATGTGATTTTATTTTCTGCTTCTTAGTAAATGTGCAACCATTTTATTTCCTGTAAATACATCCTGTTGTAAATACTTGTAGTATTTTAGTAAACAGTCTGTTTTTATAGAATCAGTGACTGCTTGTGTGTTATTTAAAAGGGTAATTCTATTTCTGCTGGACTCTGTCGCAGTCCATCTCCAAGAGAGCACTCTACCCACGCTTATTGTGTTGACCTTCCTGACCTTGTGCAAAGGGAGAAGTCATAAACAGGCTTCCTGGGCCCTGTTGGTAAAAAAAAAAACAGGTGGTAGCAGTGAACTGGAAGTTCCTAGTGAAGGGTTTCTGTGACAACTGGTGGTAGTGGTGGGATCCTTGTGGCAACTGGTACCAGGCCGGTTTAGAGCAGTGGACAATGTGCTTTCCTGTGAAGCAGGAACTCCAAGAGAGAGAAAGCACACTGGTGCTGGAGTGCTAGCAGAAACATACCTTTTAACAGTCACGAAACAGGATTTCAAAAGGTTGCATTTTTTTACTACTGTTTTATTTATTTCTAGACAGTTAAGTGCAGTGTAGCTAGAGAAAATTAGCTTCTTAAACTATGTAAAATGCCATGTACAGCAGCTTCATGAGCTGTGCACAGGAAGGGGGATTGCCTATAAGGGCATGACAAAGAATGCATTCATGGAAGCCCTGGTGGCACAGCACCAGCTGCAGGAGGGGTAGACAGTCTCAAACAAGCAGGGCACAATACCTGATCAGCAGGCAGTCACAGAGGAAAGTGACTCAGGTAGCAAGACTGAGGTCACAGTGGCTGAACAAGGGGGGCACCTTGTGGCACAAGCTGGGGGAGTTGTGCAGCCCACTCAGCCTTGACTGGAGATCCTGAAGGCAGAGCTTGCTCTGAGGGAGGCTGAAAGGGAGAGAACAAGGCTGGAGGCTGAGGACAGAGGGAGAGCCCAAAATCATGAAATCCAGATGCTGGAGGAGAGAGCAAGGTTGGAGGCAGAGAAAAAGGAGAAGATTTGCCAGCACGAGATCCTGATGTGAGAGAAAAAGGAGAGGATTTGCCTGCATGAGATCCTGATGTGAGATGAAAGAGAGAAGGAACGAGCAGAGCGTGAGAAAGAACAACAGCATGAGATCGAATTGGGGAAACTGTGCCAGCAAACAGTGCAACAAACCGTAAGTAATGGCAAAGGTGGTTCAAGCCATGAAGCCCCAATTAATTCTAAAATGTTTCTGCAATACCAAGAGGGAGATGATCTGGATTTGTTTCTAAAATCATTTGAAAGCATCTGTGGGCTATTTAAATTAGATAAGGTGTTGTGGATGTACCATTTGACCCCATTACTTACTGGTCGTGCCCTGCATGCATTTGCTCAAATGGATGACAACGATTGCATGGACTATGATAACGTTAAAAGAATGTTATTAAAACATTTTGAATGGACTCCTGAGGCTTATAGATGGAAATTTAGAGAGTTAAGAAAAGGTCCAGGAGACAGCTATGTGGAACTGTATGTCCAAATGTGTGCTTATTTAGATCACTGGGTGGATGGGGCTAAGGCAAGGACTGTAGAGCAGGTTAAAGATTTAATTATAAGAGAACAGTTTCTTAAAATTGTACCTGATGACCTGCATATATGGCTACTGGACTGGGCATGCAACTCCACAAAAGAGGCAGCAGAAAGTGCTGATTCGTATGTGGCCAGCAATGCAAGAACTATGGGGGTGGGGCAGCACCTGGTTGTAAGAGGACCCAGGGAGGGCAGCCTAAAGGAAACCAGCCTGCACCCAAGCTTGAAACAGAACTCATTGGTTCAAAGGGAAACAAAGAACTGGGGGCAAAGGCATGCTGGATTTGCCAGAAAGTGGGGAATCTATCCTATGACTGCCCTAAAAATAGGAGTAAAGTGCAAAACCCTGGGGGAGGGGGTGACCAAGACAGTACTCTACAGTTGGTAAACTGTGCACACACTGTAGTGCCACCAAACTCCACCAAGCATATGCACCCTATTCTGGTCAATGGCACAGTAACACAGGGATTGAGGGACACTAGTGCCTCCATCTCCATGGTAAGGCAAGAGCTGATCCAGGCGGAGCAGATTCTGCCAGGGCAGTTCTCCAAGATTTGGGGAGTGACAGGTCCAGTGGTCCAAGTGCCAATGGCTCAGGTCTTCCTGAGCTGGGAGGGTGGCCATGGGGCACAGGAGGTGGGAGTGGTACCTGATCTCCCTGTGGATGTGATTGTGGGGAACGATTTTGACCACAGGGAAAACCTAGCATGTGTTACTACCTGTAGCCAGGCAAAAGGGCAAGCTTCTGAGGGGGGAGGAAGGGGTGACACAGCCCATGCAGACCAATCCTTCAGCAGCTGAGAAAGTGGCTAGTATGGGTGAAGGGCTAGCTAGGAGCAGCAGCCCTGAGCCCCAGCTGCAAATGGAGGAGGTTGCCACCAGGAGCAGCTTTCCTTCTGAAAGGGAACTAGGGAACGTCAGACATGAGGAGCTGAGCAGAGCACAGCGAGCTGATCCTACCGTCCAAAAACTGAGAGATAGCAGATAGTGTTGTGGCCTCTCATGGGAGTAAAAAGTCAGTTTATTGGGAAAATGGGCTGTTGTACAGAGAGTGTACACCACAGAGGTGGCTAGAAGGAGAGGTACTTCAGCAGCTGGTAGTCCCCCGGGACTACTGAAAGCAGCATCTGGCCCTGGCCCATGACTTTCCTCTTTCAGGCCACCTGGGTATTACCCGCATATCTGCATGAAAATACGATTTGCCAATAACTTCTTTTGGCCAAGCCTGTACACAGACATAGTAAATTACTGTCGGACTTGTCCACAGTGCTAGCGGGTTGGGAAGGTTGGGGACAAAGCTAAGGCAGCTTTGGTGCCCCTGCCTATTATCAATGAATTCTTCAAGAGGGTAGCCGTAGACATAGTCAGTCCCCTAAGTATCCGAAGTCGCACAGGCAAATGATGCATACTGGTTGTGGTGGATTGCGCAACTGGGTACCCTGAGGCAGTGCAATGTCCTGAGGCAGAAAAGGTGACAGATGAGCTCCTGGGAATCTTTAGCTGAGTGGTATTTCCCCAGGAGATTTTGTCAGATCAGGGGATGAATTTCATGTCATCCTTAATAACCAGTTTGTGGAGAAGTGCGGGGTGAAGCACCTCTGAGCTACACCCTATTACCATGAGACAGATGGCCTGGTTGAGCGGTTCAACGGGACCCTTAAAATTATGCTAAGGGCATTTGCAGACCAGCACAAAAGGGAGTGGGACAAATATTTGCCCCACCTTCTCTTTGTATACAGGGAAGTTCCATAGGAGTCCACAGGGTTTTCACCCTTTGATCTCATTGTTTGGTCACAGGGTGAGGGGGCCCCTAGATTTAGTCAGGGATAAATGGGAAAGCAACTGTGCCACCCAAGGGGAGTCTGTTGTGGAGTATGTCCTAAATTTCAGGGCCAGGCTTAAGGAGCTCATGGGACTTGCCCAGGAGCACTTAGCCACTGCACAACAGCAACAGAAAGCCTGGTATGACTGTGGGGCCAGAGGCTGGGAGTATGAAGTTGGGCAGCGAGTGATGGTACTCATCCCAGTCCGACACAATAAACTGCAGGCAGCATGGGAGGGTCCATTTTTCATAATCCGGAAGCTGAACGATGTTAACTATGTAGTAGGGCTGCCTGACAGAAGGTGCAGGCAGAGGGTATATCATGTGAACATGATGAAGCCCTACTATGATAGGGAGGAAATGATCCTCACTGTGTGCAGTGCATCAGAGGAGGGGAATGAGTCTGATCCCCTGGTGGACCTCCTTGGTGAAGCCCGGGAGGGATCCTCCGTAAATAATCTCACCCTCTCAGAGCAGCTGACACCGGCTCAGGCCGAGGAGATGAAGGGGGTACTGCATGACTTTGGGGACATGTTCACTGGGAATCCTGGTTACACCACAATGGCTGAACACCATGTGGACACTGGGACCCAAGTTCCGCTGAGGCAGTCCCCCTACAGGGTACCCAAGGGAGTTAAGAAGACCATGCTGGAGAAACTCAGGGAGATGCTGGCCTTAGGAGTGATCCAGTAGTCCAGTAGCCCCTGAGCTTCGCCTGTGGTCCTGATCCCCAAGAAGGATGGTACCACATGGTTCTGTATCAACTACCGGAGGCTCAACAGCTGTACAGAGTCTGATGCCTATCCCATGCCCAGAACAGATGAGACCTTGGAACAGCTGTGGGGAGCCCAGTTCCTGACCACAATAAACTTGATGAAGGGCTACTGGCAGGTGCCGTTGACCCCCACAGCCAGGGAGAGGTCTGCTTTTGTTACCCCATATGGCTTATTTGAATTCAAAGTAATGCCAGTTGGGATGAAGAATGCACCTGCAACCTTCCAGAGGCTTGTGGATCGCATCCTGGCAGGGGCAGGTGAATACGCACTGGCTTACATGGATGACATTGCCATTTATAGCCAGATATGTGAGGATCATGTCAGGCACATTAGGGAGGTGTTCCACAGGCTGAAGGCTGCAGGGCTGACAGTTAAGGCAGAATAGTGCCAAATGGGCATGGCTGAAGTGTCCTACCTTCGGCACCAGGTGGGCAGTGGATGCATCTGTCCAGAGCCAGTGACGGTTGATGCCATCCAGGACTGACCCACCCAAGCCACAAAGAAACAGGTAAAGGCATTTCTGGGAACAGCAGAGTACTACAAGAGGTTTGTCTCTCACTACAGTGATGTGGCCAAACCCCTGACAGACCTGACAAAAAAGAGAATGCCTGAAAAAGTTCTCTGGACAGAGGACTGTGAGTCTGCCTTCCAACGGTTGAAGGAGGCATTATGTGGGTCACCTGTGCTGACTAGCCCCAATTATGACCTAAAGTTTGCAGTACACATGGATGCCTCGGACCATGGGCTGGGTGCCATCCTGAGCCAGGTTACACCACAGGGGGAGGAGCACCCCATAGTGTACCTGAGTCGGAAGTTATTGCCCAGGGAAGAGTCATACTCCACAGTGGAGAGAGAATGTCTGGGGATAGTGTGGGATCTTCAGAATCTGCAGCCATATCTGTACAGGAGGGAGTTCACTGTGGTCACTGATCATAACCCTTTGACATGGCTCTATAGGACTAGTGGGCAAAACACAAAGTTATTGTACTGGAGTTTGGTACTACAGTCATATAATATGATCATTCAGCACTGAAGTGGGGCAAAGAATACCAGTGCAGATAGACTGTCAAGGCAGGGCTAAGTGCATGGCATATTCCATTAGGCAGTCCCCAAGTCTTACATAAATGGCAGTGTCTCTTGGGGGTTGCCCAAAAGAGACACACCTTCATTTCAGAAAGGGGAGATATGTAACAGAAAAGGGGACCAGAACCATGTATTATTTTTAGTAAGTTATTCTTTTTGAATATGCATCTTCTTCAGACAAGATGGTTGCCAGCTCACATGAGCAAGTATATATGGAAAAGTTAAAGTACAGGTCTGATGGTTCTCATGAGTAAGTTAACAGGAAAAGCCAGGCAGGAGGCAGTAAAGCAATAAACTCATAAACTCAGTGGGGTTTGCTTCTGGGAGATACTCCCATATTGAACAAAAGGAACCAGGTGGAAATCATTATGGTAGCAAGGAGGTGCTGAAGGGTGGGGGGACACTCATGCACACACACTCTCAAAGAAGGCTGGGCAACATGGACCTGTCACTCAGAGTGAGTAGGACCCTTCCCACTTGGAGCAAGGCAACATATTGAGGGGCTTATATCCAGCTCATTCTCTTGGACTGAACACCAAAAAAGACCAGAGCCCCTGCCATTACAAGGACTAGCTGAGGTAAGATAGCAAAGTGAGGGAAAAGTGCTTCTTTAGCCAGGGCAGGTGAAGCTTTCCTAGGGGAGGATAGCTTATACTATTGTTGTACAATACCTATCTGTTTAATGTGATTTTATTTTCTGCTTCTTAGTAAATTTGCAAACCTTTTGTTTCCTATAAATACATCCTGTTGTAAATACTTGCAGTATGTTAGTAAACAGTTTATTTTTATAGAATCAGTGACTGCTTGTATGTTATTTAAAAGGGTAATTCTATTTATGCTGGACTCTGTCGCAGTCTGTCTCCGAGACAGCACTCTACCCACACTTGTTGCGTTGACCTTCCTGACCTTGTGCAAAGGAGGAAGTTAGAAACAGGCTTTCTGGGCCCTGTTGGTAAAAAAACCCAGGTGGTGGCAGCGAACTGGAAGTCCCTAGTGAGGGGTTTCTGTGACAACAATTATTAAAACATTTTAAAATTTAAAATAATTATTTTCTGCACAGTCTTATGGCCTTAAATGTCTTAAGTGCTGGATGAGGGCCATAGTCTTTAAGTTCAGCTCCTTCCTGGGCAATCTGCATGAGTTTGCTCTCAGTGTCAGCCTTTAGGGAACATCTACCTTTTGTTTTTATTTTGTTTTGTACAGAAAACCCTCTTTCACATGCCACTGATGTAACAGGTGACACAAGTAAAATCTTGGCCATTGTGACAAAATCTGGAACTATACCCAAATAGTTTTCAGTTAAGTCTTGGCAGACACTGCTGAGCAAAGTCAGTCCTTTTTGAGTTTGTTGTGCACTCAAGTGCAGACAAACTCATTGAAATGAGAGTTGCTATAGAGGGGTGTGAGGAGGGGTGTGTCCACTGGAGAACTCTGTTCCAAGGGGCAGGTCTGCAGCAGGCGAATCAGTAGGCAGGCTGCCGATGACTCACTTTCTGTTTTTGGGGTGAAGTTGGCAAAGTTTTCAAAGGACAGAGCTGAACCAATAGTGGCGTGACTCAGTCCTTTGATGTGTAAACAGCTCTGCATTGCATTAACGTCCTAGTTGCACATTCACACTGATGTAGCACTTTTAGTGACAACGGCTGATGTGAACGTGCCGAGCCTGTGTTAAAACTGTATTAATCTGGTTAAATCTGTATTAATCTGGGGCTTCCACCCCCGAAAAGCTTACCCTCCAGTTTATTGTTTTCATCTATGAAAGTGCTTTGTTCTCGTGCCCAAATTGACTTAATTTTATGTAGTAAAAGTCAGCGACCTGGAACTATGGTGGATACTATGGGGGCTCCATTAACTGTAAAGGTGCGGCACTGCCTTACAGTTAATAGATCTCGTAGTGTCTGGCATAGTTCGGTCGAACTTCTTACTAAAACCAAATTGAGACCGATTTAGGGTATCACTGGACTACAAGGGACATTCATGGGTGCTTCTGCACAGTGTACTGGGGGGGCCCCCCATGGCTGGCAGATGCTGTGATGTGCCTTGCATTACAGCAGCTCGCCTGTGTGTGGTCACTATTTGAGCCATATTTTTCAGGCTTAACCTTGTGCACCGGTACACGGTGCATCTTGGGGTTGTGCCAGCATATGCTCACTGCACATCCTGGGCTGAATATCAGGATGTGCCGCATATGCATGGGCACGCCCCCTGGAGATGTGCTGCATACATTATCTTTGCACCCTGGCACATGAGGAATTGTGCTGTGCAATTCCCCCTTTTGAATATTGCCCCTGGGAGCATTTCTGTGGTTGCGCTGGTGCAACTCAGTTGCGCCAGGTGCAACCCCTTTGAATAACTTGCCCTATATGTATATGGACAGTATAATCTATGTAGCTAACATCTACATTTCAATGAAATGAAAGCTGAGCATTTTTTCAATGTGTGGATCTTCCCCTTCTTTGATCCCCTCGCCCCACCACTGATGTAGAAATAAAATGTGGGCACTTTTACATATACTGTTGCAGCCTTCTAAATTAAATGACTCCAGGTTCCTTTTCCCTCTCAGACCCTCTCTCCCCTCCCTTTCTTTGTTTAATTTTGTTTATACATATAGATAACATTTATATGCTGTCTATCTGATGTTCTTCAGTGCTGTGTATTGAATTCCTGAACCGTGTCTTTAAATTATGTGACTAAATTAAGAGACATGGCACTAAAGCTGCACCCCTGATGAAGCATCACGCTAATGATGTGAAGTGCCAGGGCACTAGTGCTGTGGCTTTCTTGTTTTCTATGCACCAAATGGCTCTGACTTTCATTTAATTTAGTGGTCAATTGTTTTACGAGAAGAGTGCTGCCGTTTGTGTTCTTGTTCCCTTGTAAATCCACACTGCTCAGCAGTCCATTTGATTCAAGATGCTCAACCAGTCTTTCCTTTAGCAGGGATTACATTAATTTCCCCACCAGTGATGTAAGACTGACTGGTCTATAGTTTCTAGCCTCCTCCCTGCTGATGCTCTTATGTAGAAGGACCGGATCAGCTCTTCTCCAGTCCTCCGGAACCATGCCTGTTTTCAGTGAGCTGTTGAACAAGACTGTCAGTGGCGCAGCTAGCACCTCCCTGAGTTCCTATAGAACCCTTGAATGCATCCCATCTGGTCCCATAGCTAAGCCCACCTTTAGAGCTGCAAGTCCCCTCTGGACTCTTTCTTCTGAAAATGGACTTGTGTCCACCTCGCCCCCACTCTTGCTACTCCCTGATGGTCCATCCCCCCCTCCACTGTGAAGACTGAGCAGAAGTACCTGTTTAGGATGTCTGCTTTTTCTTGATCCTCTTCTGTGGAGTCTCCTGCCTCCATCCTTCTAATCCTCACTATCCCTCCCCTTGCTTTCCTGTTTTCACTTACATAGCTAAAGAAAGTGTTATCCTGCTTAGTGAACCCTTTGATTATTCTTTCTTCCATTTGCAGCTTTGTTCCCTTTACCTCCTTGTCTGCTTCCCACTGCTTTTCTAGGTATACCACCCTGTTCTCCTCCCTCTGTGTTTCCTTAAACCTCCTGAATGCCACCCTTTTTTCCTTGATCCACCTTTGCCATTTCCTTAGAGAACCATAATGGTCTCTTTTCTTTTTGCTTTCACTCATTTCTTTCATGCAGAGGTTAATTGTTTTAGTATATCCTCCCTTATTTTTGCCCACTGTGCCTCCACTCCTCCTTGGCAATGCCTTTCTTTGAGGCAGTTTCTGAGGCAGTTCCCAATTTCTTTAAAATCCACCCTCCTAAAGTCCAGGACCCTCATCCTTGTGTGGTTAGCATCTGTTCTTGTCTTAATGTTAAACCCCTTGGTATGGTGATTACTGGAACCCAGGGGACTGCCTACTGTGACATCTGCAATGTTGTCTTTGCTTGTAAGCAGTAGGTCCAGCACTGTCCCATCCCTAGTGGGCTCTTTGACTAGCAGCCTGAGAAAAGCCCCTTATAGGGAGTCAAGGATGGCCCTACTCTGTATGGAAGCTGGAGTTTGAAGGCTCCACTCTACATCTGGCAGATTGAAGTCAACAACTAGCAGCATCTTCTCCTTAGCTGCCATTCTGATGATGACTCCCCAAGTGCCATATCTAACTCCTTTTCCTGTACTGGAGGCCTGTACCCTACCCTGGTGCAACTAGTGGCCCCAGAGCCTTCCTCCAGGATGATCCACAGCACCTCCAGCCCTTCATTTTCCTCCTGGTGCTCCTGTACCTCCTTGGCCTTAATTCCATCCTTCACATATAAAACAACACCTCCTCCCATCCACCCTCTCTCTTCTTAACATAGAACAGAGGTATGGCCATGTCCCCATTATAGTGCTCACTGCACCACGACTCTGTATTGGCCTCTAAATCAGGTCAGCCTCCACCATGATAGCCTCCAGGTCTTGAATTTGTTTCTACGACTCCAGGTATTGGCTCACATGGGTCTCCACCCTTTCCTTCCCCTTCCCGTTGTCCTGCTTCTCCCATTCCTGACTGTGTTTTTCCCTGAAGCTCCCTTGACTTTCCGTCTACCTTTTTAATTTTCTTATTCCTTGTCTCCTTCAATCCTCTACCCTCTCTCTCGAATAGAATTTTACTCCTCCCTCTTTTCTTCTGTCCTGTCCCCATTCCTGTCTTTTTGTGCCCCTGTCCTAGGGGAGTTTTGTTCAACTGGGCACTCCCTCCAGCACTTCTGACTTGGCCAGCTTAAGGCCTTACTGACTAGCCATTGAAAACTGTGTTTGTACGTGGGGTATATTGCTTGTCAGCCTTTCAGTTTTTGATTTCAGATCATATAACTATGTTTTTTAGATTGCCTTATTTCCAGGGCCAGATTAAGTTAACCTGGAGCTGTAGGTCCAAGAGAAATCTGGGGCTCCCTGTCACCATGACCATGCCCCTTTGCTGCAAAAAGGACCCTGTCACAGACTGTAAGGCATCTTGGGAATCCATTTACGTACAAACTGCATCTCATGTTAGGATACAGTGTGTATGTAAAGAGATACGAGCAACAAAATACAAATCAAAATTCCTACCTTTCTGGTCTCCTCTCTCAAAATCATATTAGCAGCAGTGCACACCATTCTTGTCTCCCTTTTTCCCAAGTGTCACATACTGTTTAATTTCAGTTTGATCATCTACAATCCATCCTTGACTATCCGCTGATTTTTGTTCAAGCAAAACTGGGTGGATAATCAAGGCAGCAAGATAATAAGAGGCAATGGAATAGCTATCATTTTGTACAAACATTTGGTGGATAATTGAGGGATCACTATATGTGCAAGACTACTCTCAGCATACATGATTGCCACCTTTCTTACACTACTTGCAGAAATTGACACAAGTCCCTTTACACGAGAAAGGGTCCTGAAGGAACTGGAAGTAATAAAAGTTGATAAAGCAATGGGGCCAGATGGGGTACACCCCAGGGTCCTTAAAGAACTAAGAGAGGTGGTGGCTGAACCTCTGGCTATCCTGTTTAGCCGATCACTGGAAACAGGGGAGGTACCCAAAGACTGGAGGACAGCAGATGTAGTCCCCTTATACAAAAGCGGGAACAAAGAGGAAACAGGGAACTACAGACCAGTCAGCCTCACCTCGGTAGTGGGGAAGATCATGGAAGCACTACTGAAGGAGAGATTGGTGGAACATCTGGTTGTCAATGGACTACAGGACCCAAGGCAGCATGGTTTCACCAGGGGGAGGTCATGTCAGACCAACCTCATTGAATTTTTTGACTGGGTGACTAGGGAGGTGGATCAGGGAGGGCAGTGGACATGGCCTATCTGGACTTCAGCAAGGCCTTTGACACTGTGCCACATAGAAGACTATTACACAAACTGGGGAATATGGGTGTGGGCAGGACAGTAGTGTGGTGGGTAGGTAACTGGCTGGGTGGCAGGACACAGAGGGTGGTGGTAAATGGCTGTCGCTCCACAAAGGGAAGAGTGACAAGTGGGGTACCACAGGGATCAGTGCTGGGACCGGTCCTATTCAACATCTTCATCAGTGACATTGCACAGGACCTAGAAGGCAGAATTTCACTGTTCGCTGATGACACAAAGCTCTGTAACAGAGTAGACACACCAGAGGGTGTAGACAGAATGAGAAGGGACCTGCAGAAACTTGAAGGGGTTTGGCAGTTGAAATTCAATGCAAAGAAGTGCAAGATAATGCATATGGGGCACAAAAACCCTGGCACAATGTATCAGTTGGGGGGTGAGGATATAGCATGCACCAAGCAGGAAAGGGAACTTGGAGTTATCATCTCTGATGACCTCAAGGTAGGGAAACAGTGTGACAAGGCAGCAGGTAAAGCAAATAGGATTCTGGGATGTATAGGCAGGGGCAACACCAGCAGGAAAAGGGAGGTCATAGTTCCGCTGTACAAGACACTAGTAAGGCCCCACCTGGAGTACAGTGTACAGTTCTGGAGACCATACCTACATAAGGACATAGACAGGGTAGAGAAGGTTCAGAGGAGGGCAACAAAGATGGTGCATGGATTGCATCACAAGTCCTATGAAGACAGGTTGAAGGAACTGAACATGTACTCCCTGGAGGAGAGGAGGGAGAGAGGGGATATGATAGAGACATACAAGTATCTCACAGGGAGGAACAGTGTGCAGGAATACACTATTTTTAAGTGAAAAAGATGTTCCAGGACTAGAGGGCATGGGATGAAGTTGGAGGGAGGATGATTCAGAGGAAACATGAGGAAGAATTTTTTCATAGAACGGGTGGTGGACAAGTGGAACACCCTGCCAGAGGAAGTGGTGGGGGCTGAAACAATCACGGGATTTAAAAATGCATGGGATAGCCATAAAGGAATTCTGGAGGTCAGGGGTAAGGGGCAACAGACTTCTAGGAAAACATAAACTGAACTTACAAGCTCAAATGGGCAGACTGGGTGGGCCATAGGCCCTTATCTGCCGACACTGTCTATGTATCTATGTATCTATGTACTTAACTTACTGCAAGTACTGTCTTACTTCCTGATACAGCCCCACCCACAAAACCACATAAGGAAGGGGTTGTAGTGTTATAGATAGACTTATAATGGTCGGGTTAGTGGTGGCCTTCAGATACTATTTGTTTACTTTGTAGGCAGTTGTACATAATGGGGTAGTATTGTATGTGTATAGCTTTGTAACATATATGGTTGCCTGCAAATTAAAACAATATGATCTAAAGACCACTGCTGCCCCTGACGGAATTGTAAGCCTACTGAGAGCACTGTAGCCTCTTTGTTACTGTGTGTCATTAAAATGTGGTTTGTAGGTGGTGTTAAAGATCAGGCTTAGTCATACTGTTTGCGAATTGCAATATGGTATTGTTAAATGACTTAGAAAATTTTGCCCCATTTTTTTATTTTTTTCATAACTTTGATGATCATTTTCGTGACACTCATTGCCCCAACCCAAACTCAACCGTGAATCCTCCTACTAATTTTCCCTGAGAGAAAGTGCATTCAGTAATGATAATCCAACTCCAGAAAAGGAGTGTAAAAATGAATTAATACATAAGGCAGTATAGCCTAATGGCTAAAGCCCCAAATCAAGAACTTGGAAAACATTTAGACTCAGAACACTTGTATTTGTGAACCACAACCTCTGTCTACATACTGCATGACCCAGAGCCAGGGCATGTCACAGAACATACATGTGCTAATGAGAGGCACCTGGAACTTGGAACAGGCTCTCCAATAAGCAGGCTCTGCTTCCAATATGAATGATAGGGGCCCCCTCAAATGCACAAGATGAGGCATGTAGTAGACAAACTACTGCAGAGCCCCCTATTTAATATTTTCACCAGTCACTCTCCCTATCTGCAACACCAGCTGGGGGGCAGGGATCTTCCTAGCCACTTCCTCCCACTTGGGATAACAGAGGGGTGGGAGTCAAAGCAAAGGAAAAGGGCCTGTTTTCACCTTAAAGGTCAGTTTGGCTGGAGCCCCCTGAATCTTTCAGCTGTACTTAGCACCTAATCAGGGAGGTGAGATTCACATTCAAGCAGACAAAGCAAAGGAAAAGGGCTTGTTTACACCTTAAATGTTAGTTTGGTTGAAGCCCCCTAAAGCTATCAAAAGCTATCAGATGTACATAACACCTAATCAGGGAGGTAAGATTCCCATCACAGTTCAGCTCCTGTCCTACTCAGATTACTCAGCAGGCAAGTCCATTGCAAAAAAATGCAGCTCAGGCAGAAAAAAATGGGTATGCAGTAAACATATTTTTGGGGATTTTTGGGGACCCCTGGCAGTTGGGGCCCTAGGCTAGTGCCTATGTTGCCTGTGCCTAAATCCGGGCCTACTTATTTCCATCTGCAACATAATGTGAACTGTAAATCTTCTCTGAATCCCTCGACTACAAAGGTTTGACTCTTTTTGTTTGTATTAATGAGGGACGGGTGAATTAGTTTTTATAAAAATTCATACCCCTATTATAAAATGGAGTGATGTGAT
Organism: Neoceratodus forsteri; assembly: GCA_016271365.2. NCBI lineage: Eukaryota > Metazoa > Chordata > Ceratodontiformes > Ceratodontidae > Neoceratodus > Neoceratodus forsteri. The sequence goes on along the minus strand of CM057450.1, from coordinate 1,775,211,278 downwards.
TAAACAGTAATCACTTGACAGTCTAGAGTTTTTATTCAGTGTATACCTGTCTTTTTGTTGTTTTAAAAAAAATATATATTTGCGGACCATTTTAATATCATACTCCAGTGCATGTATTGAGATAAAAATGGAAGCACAATGCACCCAAGATGTGCACTGAATTATCTCGGCGGGCAAGCTGTTGTACGTTATTACTTAAAACTTTTCTAGCTACGAAGTTCTCAATCAAATCAAACCAGTCCATCACCTGTAATAAACAGCTTGAGGTGACTGACATAAAAAATATAATATATAATTGAAACCAAGAACTTCTGAGCTTAACATACTCTTTGATGAAGTTCCATCAATTTTCCCTCAGGACAATTCTGATTTCTGTGCCCTCTCTTTGGGGCAGAGGCTCTAACCATGCAGCACTTCAAATTTAACAGACCTTGCTCAATGAGTCATCAATATTTGGTTCCCTTTTAGGTTTAGAGTTTCACCATGCATTTCTCACTTGTGGAGATGAAATTCTCAGCACCCCCCAAGAACTGTTGGCACCATCTCATACCAGCGATACCTTTAAACCAACAAAAAACTCTTAATCTGTTCTGATACAAGTACCCCAGAGTGTTAGTATTGCTGCATAGTTGACTCTGATTGCTGGTTAACCCAGCTACATGGTTCCCATTACACATGTTACCTTCCCTTGCTATGTTGGAAACACTTAGCTACAAGTAAGCAATAAGGCATGAAGGTGTGTGTGTGTAAACCATATTTTACGCATTGGCCAGGGGTGTAGTAAGGCATGAGGCCGAAGGCTGAGTGACTTCAGCTGTTGGCCGTGCTGTAAAATATGGTTTACACACACCCTTGACTGTCTTGTGCTTATAAAATTGTCTCCTTTTTTTTTTTTTACTTTTGACTATTGGCAAAAGCATGTTTATATGTAGAAAAAAATAGAGTTACTTGTGTGCATTTGTGATAAAATAGTCCTTCTACTAACTGGAAGTGATGTCATTAATGATGTCATTGTATTATTGCCTACTTTCTTCTTCCTGTTTTTTTTCTCTGTTGTTCGCCACATTCAAAATTCAAAATACATAATGTTTATCATGGAATGTTTACCACAGAATACATGGATTCAAAATTCTGCTCAGTTCCACTGGCAGAATGTTTCTCTCCTAACACACTCAACACACAGACAACAAAGGCCTTTGTTACAGCCAGAGATACAGTTATCTCATGGTCAGGGTAAGAAGAAGAGACTTCCCTGATAAGCAGGTAAAGATAGAAGGGAGATTTTTCACTGTCAGCAAAGAAACAGTTGTAGTGAAAACTATAAACAATATTTATTGTTTCTAATTTGTTTATGTATGTAAGGAGAGTGTGATAATCAGGGAAACAACATTTAATTAATTTGTTTCATTTTTTATTTGAGGTAGTTTTATTTTTAGGGCCCAGCTGAAGGTTTTTTGCAGTGTAAAGGTAGCAACCATGTTTGTGATGGAAGATCAGTTTTAACAGTAGGGGTAACTAAAATGCTTGTGTTCTAAATAACCATTGATCTGTGTTGCAGACTCTTCACTGCTGAGCAATCCTGTTTTTTAACCAAGTGTAAACCATATTTTACACACAAACGAGAGCCAATCAGATTACATGATTGTATCCTGCCATTTTATAGGTTGAGACAAAATGAGCTAAGAGTGTTGTTGTGGCACAGTTCATTTATAGTGGACATGGCATAAATTGGTGGCGTCCGCTTGGACTTTGCACAAATATAGACTGCAGGAGACTTTATTAGACATGGGGCCCCATTCTCCATCACTAAGAGCAGTGGTACAAATTAATTAAACACTGGATGCCCTCTTGCTTAACCACCTGTTAGGCAGAGTAATGACCAGAGGTCGGTGTCAGAATGAGTCAGATTGGTAGCATCAGAAAAAGTTAGCATCCTGGATTTAGGTTGCTTGGCGGACGGGGTTCTCCCTGCCTCATCCTGATTCCCCAAGGAGCCCTCCCAGATAGCAGAAGGACCACCTACTTCAGCCCCTCCCCTTCATGGCACGTTGTACAATACCAGATCTCTGTGAAATAAAACTGCCATGATATTGGATTTGATTACAGATTTCTCTAGGGATCTAGTATGTTTCCCTGAGACTTGGCTGGTGGATTACTCTGGGCTAGTCCTAGAAGTGGTTATCCTGGTCGCATTCTTAGTGGGTACACTGCCTGAGGTGGGTGCCTAGAGGTGGCAGAGTGGCCATCTGTTTTAGATCCTACTTGAGATTGATGATGTACCCATTGATGTACCTCTGCTAAAGGGCGTACCACAAGGCTCTATTCTTGGCCCTATCCTCTTTGCTATTTATATAAACAATATTGATGCCAACCTCACTCAATCTAACATTCATCTGTTTGCTGATGATACTGTATTGTATGTCAGCAATCCCTCACCTTCCAAAGCCTGTGAACTTCTACAATCCGAATTCTCCATTCTGCAGCACAATCTACTTGACAAAAAACTACTTCTAAATGCAAAAAAAACAAAAGCTATGTTCTTTACCACAAAGAGTTGTACTACCACTACCCCAGCATCCAACACCCCAACACCCTACATATATCCACCTTACTTGGAGAGAAACTTGAATTTGTTGATAACTTCAAATACCTTGGAGTCTGGATAGATAACAGGCTTGACTATTCTGTCCATATTGAAGAGCTACTTAAAAAGCTAAGACAGAGGCTCGGACTATTTTTTAGAATAAAACATTACCTAAACAGTGATTCTAAAAAAAGGTTAATTCAGGCCTCATTCCTATCCCTCATTGATTATGCTGATTTTCTCTACTGCCATTGTTCAAGTCATCTCTTACATAAGCTGGACACTCTGTATCACAGGTCCATAAGATTTATTACTGACCTTCCCTCCAACACCCATCATTGCTCCCTTTATATGGCAGTCAACTGGACATCATCGCAACACAGAAGAAATAGGAATTCTGTTATCTGGATATTCAAAGCGTTAACAGGCAAGCTACCGACCTATATCACTGATTGCTTTACCCAAATTACAACCAGGCCATACACCTTAAGGATCAGTAAACTCATCACATTAAGGTCCCCAATGCCTGCACCGGTATGGGAGGGCTGCTTTCAGCTATTCCTTAGCAGTTGCATGGAACTCTCTCCAAAATCCATGAAGCTAGATAGCCTACTACCTCTGGCATCCTTCAAAAGATTGTTCTCCGCCCTTTTTCCAGAGCTCTGCAATTGCTTTTATAAAGCATAATCCCCTACCTATCTGACCCAACTAAACCTCCCTTTTTCTATCCATTATATTAACTCAATTTCTTTCTTCCGAATCACCTATTATATTCTCATCAAAACTAGTTAGACCATATAACTTATATTTTAGGACTGCTATACCCTTTGTCCTCTTTTTTCCTACAGGCTAAATGGTTCTATTGTTACTTGTATATATGTAAATTGTTGTATATAATCATTCCATGCCATTGTATTACTATTTATTCTATTCTTGTCTATGTAATAATACTTGTATCCTCATTTGTATGACCACTCAGGTCCATCTTGTAAATGAGCTTTGCTCAATGATGTTCGCCTGAATAAATAAAGATTTTGATTGATTGATTGATTGATTGAAGAAAACAAGGTCTTTTGAAAGTGTGGCTATGAAGGGTAATGCAGGGGTGTGGTGTCAGATTCTTCTGGTCTACTGACCTCTGGGCAGGCACCGGGAGTTTCTATGAGAATTCACAGAATTCATTGTTGACCTTTCATTGACTGTCCTTAGTCTAATTGTGTTGGGATTTCAACATGTGGACCGATGATAAAACCTTGTAATTTTCTTAGCGGTTCCTCCAGCTGACAGGTACACTTGGCTTCACAAAAGTAGTTCCACTGGTATCCATGAACTTGGCCACACCTTGGATCTTGTCTTCTCTCTGGGATGGATATTAGCTATGCCAAAAAAGATCTTCTAGGGTGGTCAGATCACCACGCTGCTAATTTTCTTGCAGAGTCCTCTTTTATCAGATAGGGTTTAATCCAGGAGACATTCAGTATCACTAATCAAATAACCTCCCTCCATGCTTGTAACAACCTCACCCTCCACCCTTCTGCTATGCCAAACCAGTAGACAAAACCCCTTTCCTCCCAACTCGCATAGCACGCCATCCCACCCTCCTGCTGCTGAGGCATACCAATAAGGAAAAACATTATCCTTCCTCAACCCACGTAGCATTCCATCCCATCCACAACCCATATTATATCTGCACACCGTAGCTCCTTGATTTGAAAATATATACAGTATATATATACATAATCCAAGAAATGAGATGGCGACTGGTTGAAAACACTCCTCATACCATCTTGGCTGACTGCCAGTGATGTAATGCAAACTACTATAGTGATGTACTAGAGGGTATAGTAATATCGTAACTGTATAACATCTCTGCTGTAGCAATGTAAAACTGACATATACTGGGTATTTGATTGTATGCATACTTGATTCATGTAAAGCCTTTTAAGTGGGAGTATACTGTATGTGCCTCCCTGACATTCTTTTTCACCACAGTGTGAATCTTGTTAGTGGAAATTTGCCACATAATGGAACCCGATAGTGTGTAAGAAATTAGTACTGGTTTTAGCAGTAAAGACACTAAAAAGATATTCCTGTGAAAAAAAAAGAAAGTAAAAAAAGAAAAGAAAAAGTGAAAAATATGGTTGCTGATTTAGCAGTCAGGGCATGACCAGGAGTTATGTTAATGGTCTGTTAATCATCTTTAGGGGTGAAATGTGGTATGAGTCATGGCCGAGTGCCACATGCCCCAAGCGGGTGGTTAAAGTAAATGCGTAAGGTTTCTCAAATGCCTTTTACACATAGTATGCCATTGCCAAACATGCTTCAGATGTTGAAGCTGCAATTTATTTTTTAAAAAAATCTATCATAGTCATTTTATATCATGTTTTATGAGCATTTTGTCCTCTAGTTTCCTGTGTGTGGCCACACCCCCAAATGATGTCATACCAGGGGAACTGTCATTGTTTTACATACAGCAACAAGGAATTCTGGGTAATTTATATTGTTGCCTTAAATGTACCTTACTCAGACATACAGTTCCTTATGTTGCTGGTAGCGAGCAGTAATATGCAAATAAATGTAGCAAGGCATTGTGGGTAAAATACAAACTGTTTTACATTTTCCTTACTCTTAGATGCTGTCCCTTATTTGTGTGGTGGTGTCAACACCTACCAGGTCAATATGTCATACGCTGTACAGTGCACGACATGACCGCGAGGTAGGAACAGCGTGGTATGGAAGAGCAAGAGGGTGCAAAATCACGAATGGAAATATACGTGGCAGTGCACCCTCTCACTCTTCCCAGTGCAGGATAAGAATCCTACTGGGGCAGGGTCCACTGAGCAGCTGCTGTGGGTTGACAGGATGAGCTACTGGTAGCAAGGGAGGCAGGCAATGCGTTTGGGACTGGGTTTTGATTCCCGGTCCCAGACGCATGGAATTTTACTTTTTTCGCACTTTGTGTGATTTGTAGTGGTAACTCCCCCATTAGATAATTTAGTTGCAGGGGTTTGGGGTGGAGCCCCCCGCAAAAACAAGACTTATGCCATTTGCAATATATTGCACTGCATTGGCAGCATGGTATATTGCTGCAGCATAATGTCTTGCGACATTACGACCCCATGCCGTGTCAACAATATAAGGTTTTGTTTGTTTATTTTCACAACAATGCATTGTACATTTCGTATCTAGCTACAAGACTTCTATACTGAGAGATGTCGGCTCCTATTTCTTCAGTAGACACAGAAGTATAATACCCTGTATACTAATTTACATAGTGAGACATTGTGGGTACAGTAACTTTGTTTCCCTTGTATGATGTCACAGCACGGAGAACAAAAGGGACGGGTTATGCAAATGAAGCAGAGCACCAAAATAAAAGGATTTTTTTTCAAGGAAAACAGCACTATTTGGCAGTTTGAATGGTAGGAGACTGATTCACAGCATCTACAGGTTACTACTCCCATTTGCTATGGGAACCTTCAACATTTACTTTAACTGACTATTAAAATAACCATGATAATGCCTTATTGCTATTATAATAAAAAAATTAATAGTGCTGCACCTTGTGAAGATTAAAATAGGGCTGACAAAATGCTTACAGTCAAGCAGCTCTGTTTTTCAGAACCTTTTTCTGTTTGCTTGCATGCAAGTGCAAGAAACATAGTGTCACCATACGAGTTTTTGTAGGCATGGCACCCCCGCATCCAATGCCCTGATCTGTTTTGCAGGCGCGGTCGCATCGCACCAGTGAATGTCCGAGCTGTCTATGACAGCATTTCAGATGCAGTGGCGTACCGTTGAAAGAGAAAGACCACTATAATCAGCGGTGGTAACGTGTAGACAATTTGCATACTGCCGTGCGTCAGCAGTGTGCAAATTGCTTACAGTCACCACTGCAGATTGTAAGTGTCAAACTGTACACCACTGCATCTCCCGCCGGCATGATGTGGCCCCCCATTTGTTGTGTGCCGAGGAGATGCCCAGTCCCCCTTGGCTCATGCACACTCCCCCCACAAGCACACTGTATGTCCGATGGGGGTGCCCAATCCTCCGTTGGCTTCACTGCTCCCCCAAACAAACTCCAGATGCCATGCTGGGAGCCCACCTCAGCGTGGCAAAAGTCCTGCATCATCTTTGTTAAAAAAAAAACATGTAACAAAAGTATACAGTCTCTCATTGACTCTGTTGCCCACCTCACCCAACCCAGCCCACCCTCTGCATACCCCACCTCACCACAACCCCCTCACCCCATACTTACCTCTGGAGGCCAGAGCGTCGATCTTCAGTGGACCAGGAACACGTCTGCACTCTTCAAAGCCGACCGCAAACTGAAGAAATGGCAGTAAGCTGCATAATGACATAAATAGTTTTTTTCAACTTTGGTGCATATCTGGGTCATTTTTTTGAATTTTTGCGCCAAATTTTCAACATGGGGTTCTCTGGGCCCCATCTCATGAATTCAGTGACTGTCATCTGGTTATTTGGTCTCGAAAGGTGATTTCGTGGTCACTATGTGGAATCACCTTTCGGGACTGATTAATGAAATGACAGTGTCACAGTTCATGAGGTAGGCTCCCAAAAACCCTATGTTGAAAAATTGGTGAAAATATTCCCCAAAATGACTGTTTTACGATCGTGCATTGTGCAGTTCCTACGCACGCTCATAACTTTGAAAATCTGTAATATTTTCACTCCAGATTTCAACATTGGCATTTTTTCACACCTCCTCATGAACAGTACAGCTGTCATTTTTCACATCCTGGACAAAATATGTTTTCGCACTTCCAGCGCAGAATAGAGCAGTCACTGTGTGAAATCAATGTTTGGGATAGATTTAGAAAATTACAATGGCACTGTTCATGAGTAGAGGTTCTAAAATGCCTATGTTGAAAATTTGGTGACAAAAGTCCATAAAATGACTGTATAATGAGCGTGCATTGCGCAGTTTCTACGCACCCTCATAACTTCATGAATTTGTAATATTTTCACTCCAGATTTTAAACATTGGCATTTTTTCACACCTCCTTATGAAGAATACAGCTGTCATTTTTCACATCCTGGCTGAAATGTGTTTTCGCACTTCCGGCGAAGAATAGTGCGGTCGCTGTGGGAAAACAGTGTTCAGGACAGATCAAGAAAATCACAGTGACACTGTTCATGAGTGGAGGTCCCAAAATGCCTATATTGAAAATCTGGTGCACAAAATCCCAAAAATAATTGCGTTACGGGTGTGTGTTGCGCAGTTTCTACGCATGCGTGTGACTTCATTTTTTTTTTTTTTTTATATTTTCACTCCAGATTTTCAACATTACCATTTTTTACACCTCCACATGAACAGTACAGCTGTCATTTTTCACATTGTGTTCAAAATGTGTTTTTGCACCTGTGGTGCCAAACGGCGCAGTCACTGTGCAAAATCACCTTTCGGCTAACGAACTGATAGTGTCACTGTTCATGCAGTGGGATCACAAAAAGCCCATGTTGAAAACCTGGAGTAAAAATACAAAGAAACACCCAGGGCATAAGGGTTTCCGACCATTATGCCCTACCCTGTAGGGACTGACAGGCATCAGGGGGTGTGACTTGGGATTGTCGACAGTAATGCTCACGCCATTCCACCCCCAACCCCATCCTGCAGCCAGTGACAGAGTTCACCCAGTTCTGCTATACTGCACCCATTTCAGTGTATTTCCTTATGGAATGGGGTGAGTGTAAAGCCCGAACACCCTAAGGCACACCTCAACACTTGTCAGTGTCTGCAGGGTAGGGTGAGGTGAAATGTCGTGACTGTTATGGGTGATGATCCAAAGGCACACCCCAATGGCTGTCCATCTCTGCAGGGTGGGTGTAGAGTTGGTGTCAGTTCAATACATCACTGCCATTTCTATACTGCATCTGTCTAACTCCTGCACTTCCACTGCTAATGCCAGCAAGCACACATTCGGCATTGACAAATGCTTGTTATAATTTGCCATAACAGCTGCTTGTCTGAATTTCCCATAGCCTGTGCAAGTCACAGACAAAAGTATTGCTGCAGTGAAACCTGAAACCCAATATAGCACAAGCACTACTGGGTTAACTATGACATCATTGGTTACTCCTCCTGATGCTGTATTACACAGAATACTAAATGTGTAACCCAAACAGGAATGGTATTAAAAACAAAACTTGAACCAATTCTTCAAACCAAGGCAATGGTTAAAGCCAGGGCACTGTCATTGCCCACCAAACCTGGCACTCCACAACATGCCACTTGTACATATCTAGCTACTCTATCATCTACGATCAGAGTGCTGGAGGATTTCATAGATGAACTGGAGGAACTAATAAAACCCTATTATCCACCGTAGTAAAGAAAATGTTAATGAGGAAGTGATTGCTACAAGGAAGGAAGGAAGGAAGCAAAAAAAATGCAAAATGTAGCTAAAGCACAACAGAACGGTGAAACACCTACAGGTAAACCCGCAGAAGCAGTGGAAAAGGGGAGAAGAGCTACATAGTTCATGTGAAACTTTTACTCAGAGTGCTGAACTTGACATTGAGCATGAATCAGAGCAAAAATCATCTCATTCCAGCCCAGGAAATAGCTGTGGTTCCTGGCATGTTAACTAAGCATTCCATTTCGGTTGTATGGAACTACTTTTGGATATTTTGTTCTCAATATGTGTTTGTTATGTTTAAAGATATAACACACTTTTACAAATATGTTAAAATGTTCTTTACTATGAAAAAGCACTAAAACCTAATATAAGATAAACCACAGACTATAACTATTACACACAATAGAAATAGGAAAATATAATGCAACAAACATATAACTATAGTGTCATTACCCTATTGCATGTAATTAACGATTAGTTACGTTGAAATGGACACTTAAAATAAAGTGTAACCAGAATTGTAAACATTCATTCTTATACTGAAATTTCATTCTGTATGTTTTTTCATCCTAATAAAAATTCTGTCTTAGGTTGAGAACAGTAACTTTATCAGAAGAAAAAGAAGAGAAAGCTAAAAGAAATAAGCAAGAGATGAGAAGGGAGAAAGAAGAGAAGACAACGAGAAGGAAATAGAGGAGAAAGCAAAACATTATATTCTTCTACATATATGATTCGGTTGATGCCACTCAGCCTAAAGAGAATAAAGAATTATATTTTAACTGAAACATTTGAAGTTTTTTGTCTTTGTGTGTGATTTTTATGTTGGCGCACTTGAGCAGCCAACATCTTGCGGTAATACAGCTCTGGAGATGCAATCACCGTTGAGCGAATGCAGGGCATGCACCAGTAGGTGTGTCCCTCATTCCCCAATCAGCCTGCATGCCGGCGCCATACCATGCATACATAATGTAGTGAGTACATCTAAGAAAAGGTCTGCTGCAATCCGAGCAAAGCTCGTCAGATGCAGCGGACCTTTCCTGGACGTGCTCGCCGACATTATGAGCATGGCAACACAGTGGCCGCCAAACTGCCGACTTCGGTGGTGCCCAATCCCGCTGTCAGTTAACCCTGCCCCTCTGTATGTACCGATGGGGAGCCCACTCCCCATCAGCAGAATCAGCCGCCCCATTGTTAAATACAGAATGGGTGCCCAATCCCCCTCTGCTCGGCCCCCGCTTTCTTTGTGTGCTGATGAGAGCCCTCCCGTTGGCATAAAGAACCCCCATTGTTAAATGCTGAGGAGGTGCCAATCCCCTGGCTTAGCCCCCACTTTCTTTGTGTGCCGACAGGGTGCCCAATCCCTGTCAGCATAAAATCCTCCCCATGTTGTGTGTGCGATGAGGTGTCAATCCCCTATTGGCTACAGGCCCCAAACAGTTAGGCGGCATGCTGGGGAGCTACGAGCATGCCAAATCCCTAAAACAAGAAAACTGTCCGTGATTTTTTTGCCACCTGTAAAACGAAAATGGTCCTTGTAGTCTCCTGCCCCCACCGCACCCACCTCTGCACCTGCCTCCTACACCCCTCACCCCATACTTACCTGCGGAGACTGGTGGGATGATCTTCAGTGGATCAGGGAACACATCTGCACTCTTCAAAGTCGATCGCGAACTGAGGAAATGCCGGGTAAGCTGTATAATGGAATAAATAGGGTTTTCAACTTTGATGCATATCTCAGGCATTTTTGGAATTATGGCTCCAAATTTTCAACATGGGTTTTTTGGGACCTCTCCTCATGAATTCTTGCACTGTCATGGCATTATTTGGTCCTGAAAGGTGATTTTGCAGTCACTGTGCAGAATCACCTTTTGGGACTGAGTAACGAAATGACAGTGCCACTGTTCATGCGGGGGTCTCAAAAACCCTATGTTGCAAATTTGGTAGGAAAAATCCAAAAAATGACTGTTTTACTAGTGTGCATTGCGCAGTTGCTACGCATGCTCGTAAGTTAGCAAATTTGCAATATTTTCACACTATATTCTCAATATTGGTATTTTTATCACACTTTCTTGTGAACCATACAGCTGTCATTTTTTCATTTCCTGGCCGAAATGTGTTTTCGCACTTCCAGCACAGAATAGCACAGTCGCTATGCGAAATCAGTGTTCAGGACACATTATGAAAATGACAGTGACACTGTTCATGAGCAGAGGTTCTAAAATGCCTGCGTTGAAAATTTGGTGACAATACTCCATAAAATGGCTGTGCTACGAGCGTGCATTGTGCAGTTTGCACACACACTCGTAAGTTTGCAAACTTATAATATTTTCACTCCAGATTTTCAACAGTGCCATTGCTCTGCACCTCCTAATGAACAGTACAGCTGTCATTTTTCACATCTGGAGCAAAATCTGTTTTCACTGTTCTGGCCCAGAATAGAAGCAGTTGCTGTGGAAAGTCCATGTTCGAGACACATTATGAAAATGACAGTGACACTGTTCATTAGCAGATGTCCTAAAATGTCTATGTTGAAAATCTAGGGATGAAAGTCAATAAAATGAGTGTTTTATGAGCGTGCATTGCGAAGTTTGCACGCATGCTCGTGACTTCGTGAATTTGTAATAGTTTCACTCCAGCTGTTCATCATTGGCATTTTTCCATACCTCCTTATGAACAGTACAGCTGGCTGAAATGTGTTTTCGCACGTCCGGCACAGAATTGCACGGTTGCTGTGCGATATCAGTTTTTGGGACAGTTTGAGGAAATGACGGTGACACTATTCATGAGCAGAGGTCCTAAAATGCCTATGTTGTAAATTTGGTGCTGAAAGTCCGTACAATGACTGTGTTGCAAGCGTGCATTGTGCAGTTTACATGCACCCTTGTAACTTCATCAATCTGCAATATTTTCATGCCACATTTTCACCACTGGCATTTGTGCACACCTCCTTATCAACAGCCCAGCTGCCACTTTTCACAGCCTGCCCAAAACGCGTTTCCGCAGCTGTGGCACACAATGCCGTGCTCGCTGTGCAAAATCACCTTTTGGGACACATTAACAAAATCACAGTGCTATACATCTCTAGCTCCGCCACTGCCACTGCCATTGCCAGCGCGACAACATTCAGCATTGACAAATGCTTATTATTTGTGATAGTCAGCACATTTTGTCCTATTTGTTGTTGAACATTCTTATACAGTATTATGTTTGAGCCCACAAGATAGTTTCTCAATTCTAATTGCTTCTATAATTTCTGTTTCCCACTGTTTTATTGATAGTGACCTATCTTCCATCCAAAGCCATGAAATACAATTCTTAGCAACAACTGATATTATATTATTGATAAAGGATATTTGGTTTCTTCGTCTATGCTGGAAGGGGGTTTATAGTAGCCTATTAAACACATTTCTAGGTTCATATTTTTATCAATATTTGGTATCCTGTCTGGTCTGTTTTTAATTTCTGACCAGCATTTTTGAATTGCTGGACAACTAAAAACACATGTACTGTATTAAGTTCCCATTTTCTTCATTACACTTGGGACATTTATTATCACTTTTGTTTCTCATTTTCTCCATATGTGAAGGAGTGTAATATGTGTTAGTGAGGATTTTGAAACGGTGTAGTTTTGTGACTCACTGAAGAAACAGCTTCATATGAAAGTTCCAAATTCCACTCCAATTCCAAGCCAAAGTATTCATGTTTAGGGAATAAGACCACCAGAGGAGTCCTTTCTTCAACTTTATTTTGTACTGAGTCTAGAAGGAATTTGTACCATTTACTTATAGCGGGCTTATGTGATAATATTTAAACAAATGTGTGAGTGCTAGGGGAAACTTTGACTAACAAGTCTACACTCGGGTATAAATGAGAATGGTCTTCAGTTAGAGGGGACGGGGAAGAAGCTTCTAGCTGGATGTTGGGAGAGTAAGGAGACTTGATAATGTGACACTATTTAAACAAATGTGTGAGTATTAGGGGAAACTTTGACTAACAAGTCTACACTCAGGTATAACTGAGAATGGTCTTCAGTTAGAGGGGAAGAAGCTTCTAGCTGGATGCTGGGAGAGTAAGGAGACTTGAAAGATTTTCTTAGCTGGTTTTCTGTGTGTTTCCAGCAGTCAATTTGATGTTTGTGAATGTGTTTAAAAGCTGGAGGCTGTGAGAGTAAGCATGCTTGAAAGATTTTCTTAGCTGGTTTTCTGTGTGTTTCTAGCAGGCTATTTGGTGTTTGTGTGTGTTTAAAAGTTGCTATCTGGCCTATAAGTGCAGGCATCAAATTACAGGTGATTAGTGCTGTTTGAAAGTAAGGTGGGACTCCCAACTCAGTCAGTCTTCAGTTAGAGGGGAAGGGGGAAGAAGCTTCTAGCTGGATGCTGGGAGAGTAAGGAGACCTGAAAGATTTTCCTAGTTGGTAGTGCTTGAGGTGCAGTGAGGGGCAGACACAGGGCTGATACACTCTCATGAGAGTGGGTGCAGGCCCTAATCCCACCTCCCCACCCCTCCCTCCCAGAGCTCGGCTCCTTTATAGGGAACACCTGCCCTGCAATTGGAGGAAAAGGCTTCAGGTGCATCTCATGTAGTTCTAGCCACTGGGGGTTGGGTTTTAGGGCTGGGAGACAGGAGCTTAGGGAATTGTACACTTCCCCTATAAGTTTACTGTGTAGTACTGCACCTAGAAACGGGGGTACCTGTTTACTGTGGGACTGTATCTAGGATTAGTGGGTGACCTGATTAGTGGGTAGGGGTTTATCTTGGACTAGTGGGGAACCTGGTGGTTCACCCAAGGACTTTGTTGATTCCCTTGAGGTACTTGAAAGTTTCTATCATGTCCCCCCTCTCCCTTCTTTCCTCAAGGGTATACATATTAAGCTCCTTTAGTCTCTCCTCATATGGCTTCTCTTGCAGACCCTGCACCATTTTAGTTGCCCTCCTCTGGACTGCCTCTATCCTGTCTATGTCCTTGCAGAGATGGGGTCTCCAGAACTGGACACAGTATTCCAGATGGGGTCTCACCAACTGTCTGTACAGAGGGATAACAACTTCCTGTTTTCTGCTGCTGATGCCTCTCCCTATACATCCCAGTATACCCCCGGCCCTCCCTACTGCCTTCTCACATTGCTTGCTAACCTTAAGGTCATCTGATATGATTACCCCCAGGTCCCTTTCCTGTTTTGTTGTTGTTACTACCTCCCCACCCATTGTGTATTCTTCCCTGGGTTCTTGTTTCCCAGGTGCATTATTTTGCACTTTTGTATTGAATCCTAGCTGCCATACGTCTGACCATTCCTCCAACCTTGCCAAGTCCCTTTTCATCCTTTCCACACCTCCTTGTGTATCAACCCTGTTGCAGATCTTTGTGTCATCTGCAAAAAGGCATACTTTTCCTTCCAGTCCCTCTGCAATGCCACTGATGAAGACATTAAAAAGGACTGGACCCAATACTGAACCCTGCGGTACCCCACTAGTAACAGCCCTTTCTTCAGAGTGGACTCCATTTACAATTACCTTCTGTGTCCTGTTGTCCAGCCAATGTTTTATCCAGGCTACCACCCTGGGACCCACTCCCAGGCTGGTTAATTTGACTAATAATCTTTGTGTGGGACTGTGTCAAATGCCTTACTAAAGTCTAGGTAGGCCATGTCCACAGCCCCTCCCTGGTCTACTACTTTGGTCACCCAGTCAAAGAAATCTATTAGATTCATCTGACATGACCTTCCCGCTGTGAATCCATGCTGCCTTGGATCCTGTGCTCCACTGACCTCTAGGTACTCAACTATTCTTTCCTTCAGAAGTGACTCCATCACTTTCCCTACCACAGAGGTCAGACTGACAGGTCTGTAGTTTCCTGCCTCTGTCTTGGTCCCACTTTTGTGAAGGGGAATCACATCCACCTTCCTCCAGTCCTTGGGTACCACACCATCCTCCCATGATTTATTAAAAAGAGTAGTCAGTGGTTTCACTAGTTCCTTCCTTAATTCTTTTAGAATTCTGGGGTGAATTCCATCAGGACCCATTGCTTTGTCCACCTTCAGTTTTAGGAGTTCTTGCAGAACCCTTTCTTCTGTGAAAGGACTGGGATCGACCCCCTATCAAGAGTGCTTCTGTTAATTGGATTAGGCACTTCCCCTCCTCTTTGTGAATACTGAGCAGAAATATTTGTTCAGTATTCCTGCTTTTCACTGTCCCCTCTGCCCACCCACCGTTTATTCTATTCAACCTCACTATCCTCCCTTTGTCTTTCTACGCCGCTGATGTACCTATAAAAGGTTTTTCCCCTTCTTAACTGAGTTGGCAATCTTTTCCTCAGTTTGGGCCTTTGCTATTCTGACTTCCTCCTGCTTCTTTCTGCCTTAACTGGTACAGCTCTCTGTCCTGCTCCTTCTGTGTTTCCTTATACTTCTGGAATGCTATCTTTTCTTCTTGACTTTCACAGCCACCTCTCTTGAGAACCATAGTGGCTTTTCTTTCATTTTGATTTGTTTATTTGCTTCACACAAAGGCTTGTTGCCTCTGTGATGGCAGTTTTGATAATTCCCATTGTTGCTCCACACCTCCTTCTAGCCTGTTTGCTAGTGCTTTTCTGAGGCACTCTCCCATCTTGCCAAAGTCAGCCTCTAAAGTCCAGTACCCTCACTTTTGTATGGTTTGACTCTGTAGCTGAGTTTAACGTGAACCACACTGTTTGATGGTCATTTGTCCCAGATGGCAACCCACTTCTAGATCTGAGATCCTCTCACTGCCCCCATTTGATAGTACGAGGTCTAAGATTGCTCCCTCATGAGTGGGTTCCGAAACTAGCTGTCTAATGCCTGCCACCTATAGGGCATCAAGAATGGCCCTGCTCTTGGATGTCGCTGCAGCAAATGTGCTCCAGTTAACATCTGGCATATTCAGGTCTCCCATCAACAGTATCTCCCCTTTCTCTGCCATTCTAAGAATGCCTTCCATCATATCCTTGTCCATTCCTTCCCCCTGACATGGGGGTCTGTACACAACCCCTGTATGGATTGTGAGCTCTTTCCAGTCTCAAGGTGACCCACAGTGCCTCCTCTCCTCCCTGTTTACTCTTTTGTTCAGTTGCTTTTATCTCTTCCTTTACATAGAGAGCTACTCCTCCCCCTCTTCTCCCCTGCCTGTCTCTCCTGTAGGTTATGTACCCTGGTATGTTAACATCCCAGTCATGGTTCTCTGTGTACCATGTTTCTGTGACTGCTATGATATCCAGGCATCCCTCTTCCATTAAGGCCACAAGCTCAGGGAGCTTTTTGCCCAGACTAAAGGCATTGGTACTCATTACCCTCCATTTCCTGATGGCCATACCCCTTTTTGCCCCATCCCTGTCCTTCTTGCCTTTGTCACTTTCTCCATTTACCCCTGCCCTTCTCCTATCAACACCTCCATGTTGGTGTTTGCCACACTTACTACCATGATTGTTTGGGGGGGGCTAGGATTTTCCTGCTCCTTTCCAGTGCCTCCCCCCTTGGCTAGTTTAAAAGCTTGCCAATGAAGCATTTAAACCTATCACCTAGGATCCTGGTTCCCCTCCCGGACAGATGCAGCCCATCATGCCAGTATAGGCTTGCATCACTCCAGGTGGACCCCCAGTCCCCAATGAAGCCAAATCCCTGAGCTCCACCAGTTTTTCAACCACTGATTGAATCCCATGGTGCGGAACACCCTAGCCTCTCCTATGCCATAGATGGGTAGCACCTCCGAGAAGGTTACCGTGCATGCTACTTGACTGAGGCCCCTCCCCAATTCCACAAACTCTTCCTGCACTTCTCTAATCCCTTTCTTAGCCAGGTCATTTGTCCCTAAGTGGACAATGACATCCAGCTCCCTCCCCTGTGCAGCTGCTCCAGCAATCCTGAGGATTTGCTCCCTGTCCCTCCAAGCCATGGTGCCAGGCAGGCACCTTACCTCCTCCCTCTCCCTTCCTTGCCCAGTTCTACCTTCCTAACAATGGGAGTCCCCACCAGGAGTTGTTTCTTCCCTGCAGGGTCCCCTGCCACCCTCCTGTGGGTCTCCTTTGTGGAGGTTCCCAGCATCCTCCTTGGTCTCCACTGTAGGTGCCTCCATAGAGGAACCACACTTTGCCAGAATGGCATAGGAATTGTGGAGAGTACAACTGAGGATGTGCCTCTGTTCCACCACCCTCACCTCCCTGAGCCCACTGTGGTCCAACCGCTCCTCTTTCTTGGCAACCTCTGTGGCAGACGGCAGTGGCACTGGTGGTCCCTGGATGGAAGAGAGGTCCCACAAATCCTGGCCAACTCAGCCTGGAGATGAGCAACCTCCTCCTCAGCCCAGAGAGGTGCCTGCAGATGGGACAACACCGCATCCTCCAGAACATCTCCCGGAAGACTGCTGCTCCACAGCCACTGCACTGCACCACTCCAATCATGTCTTATTTCTGGCCCCTTAACTGTTTGCAATCCTTACTCTTTCCTCTGTTTTTTCTCTCTCTCCTTACTTTCTGCCTGTGTGCCTTTAAGCTCCTGATTGTCCTGTTCTGAGACAAGAATATCCTATATTTCTCAGTAGACCGCTTACTTGTTCAGAGGCAGACCTCCAGCAGCTAGAGGGGGCCGGAGAGCTACTCTTGCCATTCTAGGATGGTGGGTCCTTGGTGGTTCTGTGATCACTCACTTCCTGCCCCTAAACAGGAAGTTCCTGTTGTCAGTCAAATCCTGTGCCTATAAAAATAGAACTAGCTTTGGGTGGGGGTGGAGGGAAGGGAAGAAGGGCAATATAGTCCCAGTAGAGAAGTTCAGTCACAAAGCAGTCCTTTCTCCTGGAGTCTTCTGCCGGATAGCAGGAAGAACAGGGGGGAACTTGGAACGTGGGAAAATGGGGGAGCGGTGGATCAGAGCAGGAGAAGGAGGAGGAGGGGATAGAGGGAGGAAAGGGCAAGGAGAGGGACCAGTTGGAAGGAAAGGGCAAGGAGAGGGACCAGAAGTACAAGGAGGATATAGTAAAGGCAGCTGAAGGTTTATGCCAGGGGAGCACGACAGGCAAGAAGGGGCTGAACGGAGATGGGAAGGAAGGGAGAGGTAGCCAGGCAAGTTTAGAGATGGAAAGGACCATTGTGAGCAGTAGAGGGGAGATAGCGGGACAAAAAGATACTTTGGAGGATTAGAGGCATAGGATCAGAGGAGGGGTGGCCAGGGTAAATAAGGAGGGGCAGCAGGGGCACCCAGATAGGGAGGAGGAGCAAGGAGCCAGCTGAGGGGAGGGGCCAGTAGAAAGGATGAGGGACATGGAAGGGGGGAATTGGAGGAAAAGGAGCAGTCAGAGTGCTCCTGTTGGGTGATTCTATGATCAGGGGTAACAAATGAGATAGGGAGGGGGAAGTCTGCCCGGTTAGAATAAAATGCTTCCCTGGACTAACGGTACACAGGGCCAAGCATGAGGTATATCAACTGGCAAAGGATTGTGGAGGTTCCCCAGACATACTGGTCCACCTGGGTACCAATGACATTGAGGGAAATAGTGAGCTAGAGTTACTGGCAAGGTTCAGGGAGCTTGCCAAGGTCTGTCATAACATAGGATGTGCGATTTCCTTCTAGGAAATCCTGCTGGTGCCAAGGGCTAGTGGGGAACACAAGAGGAAGATTAGGGAGATAAACCAGTGGCTCAGGGAGTGGTGTGGGGCTAGAGGGCATGGTTTGATGGGGGATTGAGGGGAGACCTTGGGGGATAAGGGGCTGTATGCTAGAGATAGGCTCCATCTCAGTTTGGAGGGGTTGGAAATCCTTAAGTTGAAAATAGAGGGGTTCGTTGGTGAAAGGTGGGGTTTAAACTTGTGAAGGGGGAAGGGATGGGAGAAAAGACTGTCGAGGGGGGGTCCGATAAAGGAAGAACTCTGTCTCCACCTCCTTGGGGAGCTGGAGGAATGCAGGAAAAGGTCGACTGGTAAGGTGCTGACCGGGGGAAGACTGAATCCCCATGGGACGCGAGCAGGGGAAATAGAAGTATACGGAAAGGGTGGAAGGTAGTCCTGATAAATGCCAGGAGCTTGGACAATAAAATGCCGAGCTCCAGGCCTTGCTAACTGAGGGAGAGGTGGATGTGGCAGCAGTCACTGAGACCTGGGCCACCGCAGATCATGACTGGGACCTGAACCTGGAGGGTTACACCATGTTCAGGAAGGACAGGGGGAGAGAATGGGACGAGGGGTAGCAATAATAGTCAAAAACTGCATTGGCATAGGTGGAGTGGGGGAGGCGTAGGGAACTGTGCAGGCGATTTGGGTCACCTTGATCATGGGGGGGGGCAAGAGAGTAAAAATAGGAGTGTTGTATAGACCCCCACAGTGGCAAAGGAGCTGGAGGAGAGTCTGATGGCAGATGTTGGGAGATACTGCAGATTGGGCAGGGGAAGGGTGGTGGTGTTGGGGGACTTAAACATGCCAGGAACAGACTGGGAGACTATGACATCCTCGGTGGCCAGGGAACAAAGGTTGTTGGATGTCTTTCAGGACGCGTTCCTAACTCAGCAGGTGGGGGAACCGACCAGAGAGGCGCGGATACTGGATGTAGTCCTGGCAGACAGTGACCAGATTGGGGGCCTGGAGGTAAGGGACCCATTGGTGGGGAGCGACCATGCCACAGTCTGGTTCTGCTTGGGTCTAGGAAGGGTAGAAGGCTGCACAAAGATGGAGGCTACTGACTTCAGGGGGGTGGATTTCAAGGAAATGGGAAAGATCCTTAAGAAGCATTTGGATGGGATTGGGCCAGACATGGACGCTGACGGTAGGTGGAAAATCATCAGGAGGGGGGTGAACCCTGCTGGTGGACCATGGAGGTTCAGGAGGTGGTGAGGGAAAAGGAGACTACTTATAGGCATTTCAAGTGCTCAAGGAGTGAAAGGGATCGAGAGGAATACGAGCTGATGGCCAAAAGGGCCACTAGGGTGATGAGGGTGGCTAAGGCAAGGAAGGAGCAGAACCTGGCCAGGGAAATTAGGAGAGGGAACAAGGGGGTCTTTAGATACATTGGGGAAAAACGAAGGGTGAAGGGGCAGATTAGAAGGATTAAAACAGGGGAGGGATGGGCACAAGACCCGGGGGAGCAGGCTGAGGTACTAAATGAGTACTTCACCTCAGTTTTCACCAAGGAAAATGGGAGGCTGCACCATACATGGGATGAGATGGTGAAACTGAGGAGGGGGACCCTTGCCGATCGGCGGGTCTGGGAGGGGGGCCATCACTGGAGGGGGGAAGGCAAAGCAGGGGACGAGGTAGCAGAGGTGGAAATCATGGCAGAGAGAGTGAGGGAAGCCCTCTGTTCCCTTAAGATGGAGAAAGCACCAGGGCCAGATAAATTACATCCCAGAGTGCTGAAGGAACTGGCGGATGTCCTGGCGAAACCCCTGGTGGAGCTTTTCAGCATCTCTCTGAGGACAGGGTGGGTGCCCCAGGACTGGAAGGTGGCGCATATAGTGTCTATCCACAAGGGGGGATCAAGGGAGCTGGCAGAGAACTACAGGCCCGTCAGCCTGACATCGGTGGTGGGCAAGGTGATGGATGGCATTGTCAAGGAGAGGCTGGGGGGGACCTGGAAAAGTCGGGGTGCCTGGACGATAAACAGTGTGGATTCTTCCCAGGGAAATCATGTCAGACAAACCTTGTGGAGTTCTATGACAGGGAGATGAGTGCCTTGGACCTGGGTAGACCAGTGGGCATCCTCTATCTTGACTTTAGCAAGGCATTTGACTCTGTTACTCACAGGAGCCTGTTGAATAAGCTGGGAGAAATGTGGGTGGGAAACCAGATGATCAGATGGATAGGCAATTGGCTCCAGGACAAGTTGGCGGGATAGTCTCATCCCCAAGAAGGGTCATTAGTGGGGTCCCTCAGGGATCGGTCCTTGGGCCCCTCCTGTTCAACGCCTATGTCTCTGACATAAGGAAGGGCATCAGGAGTGAGATGAGTCTCTTTGTGGATGACTCAAAACTGGCAGAGGTGGTGGATGGGGAGGAAGAAGAAGAAGAATCAGCATTTATACAGTGCTTTTCATACACAGTATCCCAAAGCGCTTTACAAGCAATGCTAGACTGGTAGTGAAGAGACTGAATGTGTGGTAGCGGCCATATCGCACATCATCACCCACACACAGCCTGAATAATTGCATGAACCGGTTTATGGGAAGGGGAATGTTGGCCAGGACACCGGGAATGCTCCCTGCTCTTTGCAAAGAGTGCCCTGGGTTCTTTTACTTCCACCCGGACACCCACCAGGACAACACCAGGATGGGCAGAAGGGACCTCGGTTTAATGTCTCATCCGAGGGACGGCACACCCCAACAGTACAGCACCCCCCTAATACTGCACTTGGATGCCAGCGATTTTTAGGTGCAAGTCCAATCCCAGTGTGGGACCAGAACCCACGACCTTCTGGTCCAGAGGCGGATGTGCTACCAACTGAGCCACGCTGAGGGGAAGGTGGCCCTACAGGGGGACCTGGAGGCTCTGGAAAGGTGGTCTAGAAAGTGGAAGCTGAAGTTCAATGCAGGGAAATGCAAGGTACTACATCTGGGAGCCAGAAACCCAGGCCAGGTGTACACGGGGGGGGGGGGGATACTACAAGTCTCAATGGCTGAGAGGGACCTGGGGGTGGTGGTGGATGTCAAGAACAACTCTGAGACTTATAGGAGGGCAGCAGCCAAGGCCAACAGGATTCTGGGATGCATCGCTAGGGGGATCACCTCCAGAAGGAGGGAAGTGATACTCCCTCTGTGTAACTGCTTGGTAAGGCCGCACCTTGAGTACTGTGTGCAGTTTTGGAGGCCACACTTAAAGCGGGACATTAAACTCCTGGAGAGGGTCCAGAGGATGGCAACCAAAATGATCTGGGGACAGGACCTATGGGGAGAGGCTCGAAGAGCTAAATATGTACACATTGGAAGAGAGAAGGGACTGGGGAGACATGAAAGAGGTCTTCAGGTACATGAAGGGATTAAATAGGGCAGGAGCAGTCAGGGTGCTCCGAAGGAAGGAGGGGGGGCAACTAGAGGGCATGGGTGGAAGCTGGAGGGGGGGAGATTCAGGAAGAAAGAGGAGGTGCTACTTCACTGAGAGGGTGGTGGAGCCATGGAATGCGCTGCCCAGGGGGCTGGTGGAGGCAGAGATAGTGGAGGGGTTCAAGAGGGGGTGGGACAGGTACAGGGGAAGGGTTCTGGAAGCAAAGTCCTGTGCAGCAGGAATATCTGGGACTGGGAAGGGAGAAGCCAGAGAGGGCGAGGGTGGCAGTAAGGTCAGCTCCCAGGGTGGGGGCTGACCAAACGAGCAGACTCGAAAGACCATTAGGCCTATTCTGCTGGCATTTTAGTATGTTAGTATGTTACTCTTTTATAAAAATGACTGTCTAATTTTACTTTCAGATTTTCTCCAAAAATAAAGACTTTGCTGTGTATATGTTTTGTCAAGTGAAACTGTGAAAGTGAAAGTCCTCTTCCTCTGTATCAGTCATTTCCTCAAAGTTTATTTTGCTGAGCTGATACCTGGTTAATTGTTCTTTTGTACAGTTTTACAATTTATTGCTTGGTGCTTTTCAGTAAGTTTATTTTTTGCCATATTTGTCATGTTTATTTTTGTTTATATTTATTCCATTCTATGTATTTTATATTCTGTATTTTTATATCTGTTATCTTTTTCCCTTCCCCAGGACGCATCTGGAAATGAGCTGTTGGCAACTCAGTATGTCTCTCCTGGCAAAACTTTTGAAATAGATAGATAGATAGATAGATAGATAGATAGACAGACAGACAGACAGACAGACAGACAGATAGACAGACAGATACATACATACATAACTAAATAAACAAATAAATAATTAAAATAAATTCAGCAGGAAGTCACATATATAATCTCTCCTGCAACATGTGGGAAGAACTCAGCCAACAGTTCCCCTGGGGAAAATGTCAGGGCAAAATGTTAGAGATGTAATAGAAAGTGGTATTGAGTTTCACATAGATAGACAGAAGAGCAGACATACACCTATTTCACTAGTAACTTTCTTTCCAAAAACAGGTACACTGGTGTCAATAATAGCACCATGTTGTTTTGCGCAACTCCACATGTCAAACAACAGACCATCTTATAGTGCTTGAAAGCAAGACTACCTACAGTCAATGTGCATCTCAGCAGATGGATATCATTCATGGGTCATCTTCAAACACCGCCACCACCACATCTAGCAATCATCAGAAGCAAGAAGTGCTGTTAACACAGAATAATAGCCTGCCGGCAGAAAGAGACCAATGATCCATCGAGTCGGCCCATGTTATACTACTTCACCCCAACCTAGTGACATTGTGGTTTTGTTCCCCTCTACCCTATCCTTCTCAACTCCTGATACTCTCCTTTGGGACTTTGAGTCCTCTTGCTCTATTCTAGATATGTTTAAACCTATTTAGGGTACCTGCCCCCACCCATTCCACCAGCAATCAGTTCCGGTACTTCACTATCCACTCAGTGAAGTAATATTTACTCATAACTGCCTGAATTTACTAAATGTCGAGATTGTGATGGTAAACCGAATTTACCCCATCACACATCAACCTCCTGTCATGCATTCTTGTGACTGTGTCCCTATTTCACCACTTTTCAGTCGTGCCCCCTAGTGACCACATTTTTGTTCCTAGTGAACTGGTTGATTAAGCAGTAAGGCATGACAGAGAGTACGTTATAGTGGGATAACAGCCTATCTTGGGTGGGCTAAAGCATGAGGCAAAGCTGAGTGCTTCCACAACCCAAGAAGGGCCATTAGCCCATCATAATGCACCCCCTGGAGTGCCTTATTGTGATTACTACCTGCAGAGTACTACCTGGGAGGGGTCCAAGTAACAGCAATAGAGAAAGAAAAGGATCTGGGAGTGATGAACACTAGCGACTTGAAACACTCCACACAGTGCAAAAAAGCCGCAGCAAGGTCTAATAAGATGCCGGGATATATAGCCAGTGGAATCAGCAGTAGGCAACAGGAAGTTATACTGCCCTTGTACAGGTTGCTGGTGAGGCCATATCTAAAATATGGACTAAGGTACTGGTGCCCGCACCTTAAAAAGTACATCAACCTGCTGGAGATGGTCTAGAGGAGGGCAACATAGATGATTGCAGGTTAGCAGGGTAAAACATACGATGGGAGGTTGGGGCTCTGAATATGTGCTCCCTGGAGGAGAGAAGGGAGAGAGGGGACTTGATAGAGACCTTCAAGTACTTGAAAGGGATAAATAGGGTGGATAAGAATGCAGGGTCGCAGTAATGGGGGAAAAGTGGGGATGTTGTCTGGGGCCCCGAGCTCAAGAGGGGCCCACCTGAGGAGCTGGCATTACCCCGGCATTAGCTGGTTTGGGAAACAGGGGCCCATTTCAAGTGACTTGTCCGGGGCCCCAAAATTCATAGTTGCAGCCCTGTAAGAATGGTCTCTTTAGAACTGGCCCAGTGGCACTGAGGGCTGAAGTGCTGGACGCCTTACCTCGCATCACGCCAGTGACCTGGGTTGAGGGAACAAGCCCGGGGTCATCAAAAAGACAGCATGGGGTGGGGGGAGGGATGGAGTGGGATTGAGCAGTCACCCACCATAGTTCCACTGCCCCTGGATGGAGGTCCGAGGGCAGTGCAGGTGGGCAGGTGGCAAAAGTGGTGGGAGGGTGTTCTGGTACTGTGGTGTGCATGTGCCCCCACAAGTTCTTGGGCACCCGAGAAAAGGGATGGGAGCAAAATGGGGGAAAATGGGGTAAAAAAATAATAATAACAAAAAAGAAGGGTTTCTTTAAGCCAAGTGGCAACCAAAATATGAGGGGACACATCTTTAAGCTGGAGGGCGGGGGGGGGTTAGGAGAGAGGTTAGGAAGCACTTTTTCATGGAGATGGTGATGGCCTGGTTGCAATGTGCTGCCAAAACAGGCGGTCTCGATGAAGACAAAGGGCAGCTTCGAGAGAATGCAAGAACCAGCAGGACTCAGCACTCAGTGTCACACCTTGACAAAGTGCCCACAGTGGACGTGAAACGTTCGTTCAGTGGTGGCCTCCCTGGGCTACACTACTCACTTTGTGTGTTTTGATCACAATAAAGGAATGAAATCTTACTAAATGGACTAGTGAGCCAATAGCTTTTTTTGGTACTGAGTGCTGAATCCTTTTTGTTCTTGCATTGACTATTTAGGACTTACAAGAACCAACCCTGAGGGAGCGACCCTTGTCTGTTCAAGTAGCTCCAAGGGAGGCTGGGATAGACA
Organism: Neoceratodus forsteri; assembly: GCA_016271365.2. Taxonomy (NCBI): domain Eukaryota; kingdom Metazoa; phylum Chordata; order Ceratodontiformes; family Ceratodontidae; genus Neoceratodus; species Neoceratodus forsteri. Next base: position 1,775,186,070 of record CM057450.1, on the reverse strand, counting down.
TAAGGGGAAAGCAAGGGTCATGGTGGGCAGATGGAAAGGATGGGAGGACTGACGAGGGGTGGGTCAGTAGTGTAAGCTGAGGAACTTGCAATAAGCGCAAACTGGATAGAGCGTATGGCTGTAATCTGCTGACTTTTTCGTATGTTTGTATGATTATGAAATGGGTCCTTTTTGGTACACTGGATGTCTTTTTTAAACATATTTTTGTTGAGCTACTTTCAGTGGGGTTGTTGTGTTGGGATAATGGCCTGGCTGAAAATATCTCTTGGCCAGTCAGGAGCCAGCATTTTTTGCAATCATTTCATAATATAGATTTCATAGTATCGCTTAGAAACTTGTATGTCTTTATCATACCCTTCCTCCCTCCGCCTTCTACCTTCCAGTGAGTACATGTTGCGATCTTTTACCCTTTCCTCTTATATCCACCCTTTTTGCTGAGCTGATCAAAATGTATAAAAATGGTCCGATAATTACTTATCGGTGCAGTATTAGCCACTTCCAAGCAATTGTTTCAATTGCTCAGAAGTGGTTAATACTGCACAGTAACCAAGGCCATCCTAAACCCATCTCAGTTGTTCCTAGCAGCAGGATTTGCCATCTGAGAGAGAAAGAATGTGGCTGCAGGAAGCTCAGACGAACCAGAAGAACCTGATACATTAGTTAAGTTGGCAGAGCACTAAGGTGTAATCCCAGGGTCTGGGTTCAATTTCCAGTGAGGTCTCAATACTTCTGTAATGCAATGTTAAGGGTTTAGCAAGCTCAATCCTGGTGAATTCACAGATAGCAGTGTCAGTGCCTCAGTAGGTAGCACACTCTCCTCTGAGGCTGGGAGATCAGAGTGCTGTGGGTACAGTTCCCACATCTTGCACTTGGGTTAATATCCCAGTACTGACACTGTAGTGCAGCATGAGAGGGGTGCTGCACTTCTGAGGTGCCGTCTTTCGGATGAGACGTTAAACCGAGGTCCCATCTGCTTGGATTGGTGGTAGTTCAGGTGGTTGTTAAAGCTCCCATGGCACTTATTGAAAAGAGTAGGGGAATTTCCCCAGTGTCCTGGCCAAATTTCCCTCATTCACTAAAAATACCACCAACAGCTTAATCTGGTTCAAGGTCAGTTGGCATTCATCTGTATCCCCCTTCCCCGGGCCATGCCTGAAAATAGGCAGGATTTGTCTAGTGCACTTATCCGGTCAACAAAAACTAAATAAAACTAAAATAAAATATTTTATCACATTTCTTATACATTTTTCTTCAATTTTGCAGAGGTGCTCCTGGTATGTGGCCATAAAGCGTAGGTACTTGATGAGAAAGTCACCTTGTCATCGGTAGACTAATCATGATTTGGCTGAATTATGAGAGCAAGAACCCCTTTAAAATATTAAAATGACAGAATGAAGACAGAAAGCAAGAACATAGAATTAATTTAAATGAACTGCAGGCTTTCAAGCAGCCTGGAGATAGCACTGGCACTATAACTGTTTCATGCTGATTTTGGCCACACACCAGGAGTGCTCCTGTGAAATTTATGATATATGTATAAGAAATGTACTAAAATATCTGTGAATTAGCCAGGGCTGAGCTTACTAAACCCTAAAGAGTGCATTAAAAAAACGGGAGAGGTGTGGCCATCTCCCAATTAGTCAGCTCCTCACTGGCCACCTGTATAAAAGATGCAGCCAGAGAGTGGCTTCCACAAAAGAAAACGAGAAAGCAGTGGGACCTCATTTCATATTGGCATGTTAATGAGGGTGGTCACCTTGTTGGGAATCAGGCTAATCATGACTCAGTCAAATGATGACACAAAGAACCCTTTAAAATGTTAAAATAACAGGATGAAGGCAGAAAGTAAGGAAATGGAAAAAACTTAAATGAACTGCAGGCTTCCAAGCAGCTTTTTTGGAACGAGCACTGTTACTATAACTGTTTGATTTTGATTTTGGCCACACACCAGGAGCATGTTAATTTTTAAAGTGCAGGTATCTGACTTATGAGGGGGTCACCTTGTCGTCGATGGTCAGGCATTATTCATGATTTTGTTGAATGATGAAACCAAGAACTCCTTTAAAAATGTTGAAATGATGGAATGAAGACCGAAAGTAAAAAAGAAGGAATTAACTTAAATGAATTGCAGGCTTTCAAAGCAGCTTTTGGGGGAGCACTGGCATTATAACTGATTCTGATTTTGGCCACACACCAGGAACATCCCTGCTAAATCTAAGAAAAATATATAAGAAATGTGATTCTCATTGCCTTTTCTCATTGCATTTGTTTTTTTGAAATCTGTCTAGCAGGAAACAGTACTGGTTAGAGAAATAATAGTACATACCACTCTACTACCTAAGCAGCCAAAGACGAGAGCGCTATCTTACATAGAGCCACCATGGCAAACAAGAAAATGTTTGTAATGCTGGTTCTAATAGGTCACAAGGTAAACAGCAGTAGGAATTATATTAAGTTGCTCAGTATAATGTTGAAATGCATGACTTGAACTCCATCTTGGGGCAGCTTATTATATAATTTCTGTTGCTGTTCACCTTGTGACATATCAAAACCAGCTTAACACAGATTTGCTCATGTACTGTTGTGGTTCACTGTGAGGTGCCACTCTTTCTCCCTCTGTTGACTGCTTTGGGAGTGGAGCAGTGAGCACTTGCTGTTTTCTTTGTGAGGAGCCTCTCTCCGCCCACTGGCTGCTTTGAGAGAGGCATGGTCGGTACTTGTTGTTCACTGTCCTAAGGGAAGGCACTCCACTGTAGCCCACCAGAGTCCGGAGTATTGAGGTTTATGTCTAGAACTCGGTAACAAATTCCAGAGTTTGACTGCAGCAATTAAGTTAGGTATTCACACAGGAGAGGGACGGGCCCATATCATAGCAAAATAGAAACATAGAATCTGATGGCAGATAAGGACTGCTTGGCCCACTTAGTCTGCTCATTTCTCTACCTAACGGATAAGCTGCAGATCCTAGTTAACCAACAGCCTACTTCCTCCTACCCCCCACTAGAATTGCCTTATGTCTGTCCAATGCATTCTTGAATTCTCCCACTGTTTTTGACTCTACGACCTCCTCAGGAAGGCTATTCCATGCATCTACAACCCTCTGTGAAGAAATACTTCACAATACCTCTGAGCAGTCCCACTCTATCTTCAAATTGTTCCCTTGTTCTTGCACATCTCTTTTCTGAAAGATACTACCCTCTTGGACTTTGTTAATTCCTTGAGGTATTTGAAAGTTTCTATCATGTTCCCCCCTTTCCTCGAGGCTATACATCTTAAGCTCCTTTAGTCTTTCTTCATATGTCTTCTGGTGCAGACTCTGCACCATTTTGGTTGCCCTCCTCTGGACAGCCTCCACCCTGTCTATGTCTTTGCGGAGATGGGGTTTCCAGAACTGTACACAGTACTCCAGATGTGGTCTTACCAACTGTCTGTACAGAGGGCCAACGAATACTTGTTTTCTACTAGTGATGCTTCTCCCTATGCATCCCAGTTATCCCACCAGCCCTCCTTACTGCCCTAAGGGGAAGGGTGGGGGGGTAGTGGGGGAGGAGATCATGGATGGGGAAATCACACTGGGAAGGGTGTTGGAGGGCCTTAAGTCCCTGAGGGTTGATAAGGCACCTGGGCCAGATGGAATTCATCCTAGAGTGCTGAGAGAGTTGGCAGTTGTGCAGACGGAGCCATTGGCAGACCTGTCAACACCTCTCTGGAAATGGGATACATACTCAGGGACTGGAGGGTGGCGCATGTGGTGCCCCACCATAAGAGTGGGCCCAAGGATGAACCAGGGAACTATAGACCAGTTAGCCTAACCTCAATTGTGGGAAAGTTAATTGAGACCATCATCAAGGAAATTCTGGTAAAATGTCTGGAGGATAATGATCTCCAGGACAGCAGACTATAAATGGTTGAAGGAGATCTACAGAGAAAAGGCAGTACTACAGCTGTGATTCTGATGGTAATTACTTAGCGAATAGGAATTACATGTAGGTAATTTGTATGTTTGGCTTTTTCTATATGTGTTCCAGATTTTGAAGGCCATAGAAGCATAGAATTTGATGGCAGATAAGGACCGCTTGGCCCCACCTCTTCTTCCCATTTCCCTACCTATTGGATAAGCTGCAGATCCTAGTTAACCAACAGCCTACTTCCTCCTACCCCCCCACTAGAATTACTTTATGCCTGTCCCATGCATTCTTGAATTCCCCCACTGTTTTTGACTCCACAACCTCCTCAGGAAGGCTGTTCCATGCATCCACAACCCCCTCCGTGAAAAAATACTTCCTCACATTACCTCTGAGCCGTCCCCCCTCTGTCTTCAGGTTGTGCCCTCTTGTTCTTACACATCTCTTTTTCTGAAAGATGCTACCCTCTTGGACTTTGTTGAGTCCCTTGAGGTACTTTAAAGTTTCTATCATGCCCCCCCTCCTTTTCTCGAGGGTATACATATTAAGCTCCTTCAGTCTCTCTTTATATGTCATAATTAGAAATATTCTGATAACGTTTCTGTGTTTCGTAAGACGTTGTATTCCATGCTTGTTCTCCTGTAAGGAAGATGTAAGTTGTATCTGGAAATGCATCTTGTAGTATAGATGCTGGCCAGTGGTGTCATTAAATCCAGAAGACTAGCTGAGGCATGGCCATATTATACTTCCCAGCTTTCATTCTTTTTACCCAAAATAGCTATGAATATCTTCAAAGCTATGTTCTGGAGTGAAATGGAACCACAAGAGTCACAGTTAAACCTCTTCCAGCATTTTGTATGACCAATATGATAGCCTGAATCCATTCCTTTGCTGTCTCCCGTCTTTTGCTTATGGTTGTAGATCAGCCATGCCTGACGAGAGAGAGATGACAGCCACAGAAATTTCACACTAGAATTTATGATACAAATGGTGGCTATCTCAAATATCAGTAGGGGGAAGCATTTAAATTAAGGAAAGTGAATAATATGATTACATTTAATTATTTATATCCATTTTGTTGCCAAAATGTTGTCTACCTCATGATAGAAGAGGAAGGAAAGGGGTGACATGATTGAGACATACAAGCACCAGCATGGGATAAACATAATGGATGCAAAGAAACTCTTCTCCTTGAGTTTAAACACAGGGACAAGAGGGAATTCGTTAAAACTGTCAGGGGACAGATTAAAAACGGACACCAGTATGCATGTTTTCATGGAAAGGGTGGTGGACAAGTGGTATAAGCCACCACAGGAAGTGGAACAGGCCAAATCAATCAGCAGCTTCATGCAGGCATAGGATAGGCATAGAAACACAGAAACATTGAAATGTGATGGTAGAAAAGGTCTGCCAGGCCCACCTAGTCTGCCCAGGTTACCCAGACCACTGCTAGGACTTAACTATAACCCCTCCCCCTTGCCAACAGGACCCTGTGCCTGCCCCACGCCCCTTTGAACCCTCCCACTGTCCTCTCTCTGACCACCTCTTCTGGAAGCCTACTCCATTTATCCACCACCCTTTCTGTGAAAAGTACTTCCTAATGTTTCCTCTGAACTGACCCCCTACACTTTCCGAATCATGGCCCCTTGTCTTCGATTGCCCCTTTAGTTGGAATATACTCCCTACTGCCACTTTGTTAATACCCTTTAAGTATCTGAATGTCTCAATCATGTCCCCCGCCCTCTCTCTCCTTTGTTCCAGGGAGTACATGTTTAGGACCCTCAGTCTCTCCTTGTATGTTAAGTGACTGATTCCCTTAACTATCTTTGTTTCCCTTCTCTGGATGCACTCAACCCTCTCCACATCCTTCTTGAGATATGGACTCCAGAACTGGACCTCATACTCCAGATGCAGCCTAACCAGCTGGGTGTACAAGGGCATTATGATCTCCCGCCTCCTACTAGTGATCCCCCTCCTGATGGAACCCAGCATTCTGCTGGCTCTTGTCACTGCCTTCTTGCAATGTTTTGCTACCTTCAGGTCCTGTGTAACGTTGATGCCAAGGTCTCTCTCCTGTTTGGTTACCTTTAGTGGTTGCCCTCCCATGCAATACACCACTCTCCGATTTTTCCTGCCTAGATGCATGATCTTGCAGTTCGATGTATTGAAAGACAGTTGCCACTCTCTGGACCATTCCTCTAGTTTTCTCAAATCCCCATGCATACTCTCAACCCCCTCCTGTGTGTCTACTCTATTGCAGACCTTTGTGTCATCTGCAAATAGACACACCCTCCCCTCAAGGCCCTTTGCTATGTCCCCTATAAATATATTGAATAGCAGTGGCCCAACACTGACCCTTGAGAAACCCCACAGATAACCCTTCCCTCCCTTGAGGGTACCCCATTTATTACCACCCTCTGACTTCAACCTCCCAGCTAGTTCTGCACCCACTGTACTACCGTCCTTCCCAGCCCCAGGCATCCCAATTTCTGCAGTAGCCTCCTATATGGCACAGAGTCAAATGCCTTCCTGAAATCAAGGTATGCAATGTCCACTGACCCCAACCCTGATCCACCACCTTGGTGATCCAGTCAAAGAACTCTATCAAGTTCGTTTGACAGGATTGACCCTCAGTGAACCCGTGCTGGCATTGGTCCAGCAGGCCATTTGCTTCTAGGTAGCTGGTGATTCTGTTTTTTAGCAGTTTTTCCATGAGCTTGCCAACCACAAATGTCAAGCTCACTGGCCTGTAATTGCTCAACTCTCCCCTGCCCCTCGTGAAGAGGTACCACATCTGCTCATTTCCAGTCATTGGGGACCACCCCTGATTCTAAGGATCTGTTGAAAAGGACAGTCAAAGGAGCTGCCAGCACACCCCTCAGCTCCTTCAACACCCTGGGGTGCACAGCATCCAGCCCCATTGCCTTATCCACCTTCAAGCTCTCTAGCTCTCTCAGGATCTCCTCTACCTGGAAGGGACTTGTGTCCTGTCTGTCTCCCTCCTCCTCCTGTTTTACCCTTGTGTTATTGTCCTCCCACTCATTCTTCTTCATGAACACTGAGCAGAAATAGCTGTTTAGCAATTCTGCTTTCTCCTGGTCTCTGACCACCAGCTCTACACTATTGTTCTTCAGTCTGTGTATCCCCTGCCCTGTTTTCCTCTGCTCGCCTGTATGCCTGAAAAAAGGTTTTGTCCCCTTTTTTGACCACATTGGCAATGCTTTCTTCTGTTCTAGCCTTTGTCTGTCTTACCTCCAGGCTTACCTCCCTTTGCCTTGTCTGGTACTTTGCCCAGTCCTCTTCCCTTTGTGTTGTTTTAAACCTTCTGAACGCTAACGTCTTTGCCCAGACTCTCTCTGCCACCGTCCTACTAAACCATAGGGGCTTTCTTTTCCTTCTATTCTTACTCAGTCTCTTATGCAGAGAGGCATGTGGGATTTGTTAGAAAAGGTGGGGGGTGCATGAATAATAACAAAGGGGAGAATTGCCACTTTGGCAAGACAGAATAGTTAGATAGAGTGGGAAGACTGGATGGGCCTAAAGTGGGAAGACTGGATGGGCCAAAAGTGGGAAGACTGCATGGGACAAGAGTGGGAAGATTGGATGGGACAAGAGTGGGAAGACTGGCTGGGACAAGAGTGGGAAGACTGGATGGGCCAAAAGTGGGAAGACTGGATGGGACCAGAGTGGGAAGACTTGATGGGCCAAGAGTGGGAAGACTACATGGGCCAAAAGTGAGAAGACTGTATGGGCAAGAGTGGGAAGACTGGATGGGCCAAGAGCCTTTTTCTGCCATCAGTGTCCATGTATCTATGATCACAATGATTACTGCTGTCTTAGGCATGTTGGATAACTCTATATGCAAATTGTTGTACTAACTTTAGTTTTTTTAATTATATACTCCTGGGGTGGATTCCAAGCATAGTAGCTATACTCTAAAAATGAGTAAACAAGAGAAGGGTAAAGCCTAAACAACAGGGCATTTGACATGTGTCTGAATAACCCATTTATCACATGCATATTCTTCTGTAGGATTCCTTACAAATAAAACTGGTTTTATGACATAAGGGTGAATTCAGCATGCCAAATGCCCTTATGGCAACCCTACATCACTGAAATTCAATTTCGGCAATGTGGGATCCCAGCAAAAGTAAACATGATGCACAAAAATGTTTTTTTTTGTTTTATGCGGGGGCTGCACCACTGCACCCCCCTAAATTAGGATTCTCAGCTCCAGGGGGGTGCATGTCGGGAGGGGTGCATGTCCCAAACAAAAAAAACCACTGTCTTGGGCCAGGTGGAGCAAAAACTACTGGTGCCTGGTCCCAAACCCTGTATCCCCGTCACCCCAAGCTGGCACCTAACCCACCACACCACAACACCAGCTTGCCGGAACTCTGTGGCACCATCCCTCACATACCCTCCCGCCCCACACTTGTCGGGCTCACTCCCACCCCCCCCCGAGTGTGTATACATGCGTGACATCCTGTTGCCTTTTCATGACTTGCCCCATCCATTCCTGACCCCACACCACTGCCATCGGGGCACTAGCAGTGGGTCTCCGTTCGGCAGGCGCCCACTTACTAGTGCCCCATATCACAGGATACCATAAAACTGACCTGGTGAACAGGAACATTTGTTAGTTATCTTTACTTCAAGTGGCTTGCAATAGAAAATTATTTTAATGGAGTAGTCATGAATGAACAAGTCAAAATCAGAGTGTAAACTTTTTATCAGATATTACCATGATTTTGTTTTGTTAGCATAGATGATTAAAGAACCCCTGCAGTCTCAGGGGGCACAGCTGGAAAAAAAATGTAGTCACATTAGTTTATACTGTTTTTAATATATTTTCTGTTTTATGTCCCCTTAACTATGGTTCAATGGGTGTACACAACAAAAGTGTGGCATAATGTCTCTACAACATTGTTGATAGCCAGAAGGCTAGTTGTAGGAGTGAACTGTTTGATTATTTTATGTAGATGCATTGACACTGTTAACTCTTTGTCACAAGGGGGAGAGCTATTCATACCTAGTGAGGTATTAAAGGGCTACTCCTGTGACCTTCCAAGTGTCTCTGAGGAAGATGTCCTACAACAGCGAAACATCAGCTAGTCAGGAACTTGTAGTTGTGCATGCACACGAGTTTCCCCCGCTCATTCCTTCAATGCCAAAAAGTACAAGGTGATGAAGTAGGGAACAAGAACTCCAGAATGGAAGGGGTTAAGCTGGCCACTACTTCAGAGGACAGGAACCTGGTGGGGTCATCATAATTTACTGCCCTGAAGCAAACTAGCCAATGAAAGAAGTCCTGCAGCAAGACAACCAGAATGTTAGGGTATATTGGAAGGGGTTTTAATAGCAGGAGGAAAGAGTTAATAGTCTCTCTCTAGAGATCACTCATGAAACCTCATCTGGAATAGTGTGTTCAGTTCCAGAGTCCTCACCTGAGGAAAGACAGAGACAGACAGGCTGGAGATGGTGCAGTGCAGAGCAACCTAAATTATTAAGGGCCAACAGGATAGATCCTACGAGGAATGGCTCAGGGCGCTGAACATTTACTTGAAGGAGGCCAGAAGAGAGAGGGAAGACATGATAGAGACCTTGAAGTTCCTGAAAGGAATAAACAAGGTAAACTGTGAGGAACTATTTAGCTAGAATGGCAGGTTGAAAACAAGGGCTCATGAATGGAAGCTGGTGGAGGGGGGGGGATTCAGGAGGAATATGTGGAAGTTTTACTTTATGGAGAGAGTGGTTGACCCATGGAACAGACTACCAGCAGTGGGGGTGGGCAGAAAAAAACATTATACAATGGCAAGAACATTTTCTGGACTCTGATTAGTCAGTGTGTCTCTGGCACAGTGAAGTTATCCTAGCACAACCTCACTGTCATTGATTAGCATTAGCTTTTTTCGCTCTTGTCAAAGATGAGCATTAGCTTTTTTCCTCCTCTCTTAATAAAAAAAGATACACTGCCTCACTAAAAATCTACTAAAAACATTTCGGAAACATTTTTTAATTTTATTTTGTATAACGTGCCATTGTATAATAGCAATAATGCACTCCAGGGTGTGGGTTGTCCTTGGATAACCTCACTTCTGGGACGTTGGACGCACTCGTCCTGTAGCCTCATGCCCAACCTCCCAGGCGTGAGGTTATCCCAGCACAACCCACCTGTGTATTATTAGCAGATGTGAGGTTCAAGCACAGTTGGGAAAGAGTAAAGGGCGTAATAGTTACTCAGGAGGGGTAGCAGTGAGGCAGGGAGTAAGGCGAGGGGGAGAACCCTACCTACACCCTAGGTCATGGACTAGAGTAGTGTAAAAACTGTACAGACTGGTTGGACTAATGGACTTTTTTCTGTTGACATTGTCTATGTTTCTATCACAGCCCATGTTTGGGGAGCAAAATGAAGTAATTAGCACTATGTTCTGTTAGCACCTAGTAGTTGTCTGGCAAATGTGAATGCTGCTGGATCATCAATGATTTCAAGCATGATGTCCATAAAACCATGTAAGAAATGTAAACTTGAGTTGGCTCCACTACAAGGGGATTGTTTTCTCGCTGCACCTGTGCTGGTTCATTTTGAGAAGGCCCCTTTACATAACTTTGATGTAAAGTTAAGAGTTTCAAAGAAGGACACCACAGTGGCAGATAAAGATAAACCTAGGAAAACAACTTTGTGGTCATTACTATTGTTCACCAATTGGGTTACACAAAACAATTTCCTCTTTGACAAGAAAACTGCTTTGCCTGATGAGATAAATTCTATTTAGGTCGAGGTTCATACCGCAAGTGGAGACCAGCACTTGGTATCCAGTTTCTTGGGGCTGTGGGTGGGACTTAATTGGGTTTAGGTGGGTTATTTAAGTAGACGAAAACCGAAGTTCTATTTCGCACTCTCTTCAAGTTTGAAAATTGAAAATCATTATTGTATTATTAATAGATGTATTGTTTTTAGGTGGCATTGGACCTAATGTAGCAGGAAAGGTTTTATGTGGCTTAGATAACCAGGCAAAAACCTGGGCACCATTTACCCCACTCCAGTTATTTCAAAATTGTAAATAAGGACTTTTACAAAGGTGGTGTTCTTTGACTTTTGGGTTTAATTTTGGAATTCTAGGACTTCTGGTGACATTGCCACTATGGCAGCAACTAGAAATACTGGCTCCCAGAGTCTGTGGTGAAAACTTTCTAAGTGATCACTTTTTTTTCAAAAATGCAGTAGGATCTTGGAAATGGAGAACAGGGAAAAGCTGCTGAATGGAAAATAGTGTTAGAATTTCAGGATTTACAAGGTAAAGGAAGGACTTGTGGGAACCAAATGCTTGACTTCATGGAATCCTTGTTGCAGAGCTGTTTGCAATTACCACACAGATACTGAATGCAGGTAGAAAGAGATCACCAAGCACCCTTTCCAAAGCCCGTACAAGCAGGTGCTCCTCCACAATATATTGGGTTGCAATTTCAAAGTTTTAAAACTGAGTAGAACATTATGCACCATACCTAGCAAATGCAGGATTGCTAGGGGTAAAGATAGTGACAGACCATGGCTACCCTTCAGAGACACTGCAGCAAAGGTAGGGCTATGGCAGTTTAAAACAGGCCCTCAGGGAACAAAATCTTTGGTTTCACCCTACTTTACTTGCTAAATTTCTGGTCCTAGTGCAAGCCAGGTTCCAGCTATACAACACGTTAGGAGAGGCAATATATGACACTGACAAACTAGGGATCAGCATGAAACCACAGGAAATGCAATAGAGTGTAGTGAAGGGGCTGACCAGTAGAGGTCAGAGGAACTATTGTTTTGGAACTACAGAGGTCCCAGATAGATGAACAAAAGTCACATGCTGACTAGGTGTGTGTAGGCTGGGAGAGTACAAGGGAAGATTGCTGAGTTCTGATAGGTAATCTGCTGAGAAATACCTGTGGAATCTGGTAAGAAATTTTATTTTGAACATAGCAAAAGAGGCTAGGATTGGACAAAATATTTCAGTATCGTGTTTATTAAGGAGCCCAGCTGTAGAGAAACTGGCAGGCTAAGCCACACAATCAGAATGAGAACTCAAATAGTGATGCAGTTTGAAAAGACGTGGTGGGATCCCTGAGACTAATGGGGCCTTAACGTTGGACCTGTTTTAGTTGCTCAGACAGAACTAGTGACATGTTACCCATAATCTTTAAGTTTATTGCCAACTGTGCTTTCACCAGACATGGATCGAAGGTAAGATGCCTGCCCTGGACTAAAAATGTAGACTTGTGACTCACCACTATACATTTTGCATGATTGTCAGGTTTAGGAGGCAGTATAGCATAGTGCTTAATGGCACTGAGCTGCAAACCTGGAGACCTGGGTTTGAACCTCGTCAGTTTCCACTTACATACTGTGTGACCTTTAGCAAGTCACTTAACTTCCTCGTGCTCCCAGGTCGCACCTGGAAACATGCTCTGGCTTAGTGTGGCTCTCCTGGTTAAACAATTTCCCCCTATTTTCTGCACAGAGGGGTACTGACAGGAGACTCATGGGTTGTAGGTGTTCATTGTTTCCTGGTCTCCTGTTGCTACCTGGGACTTAATGCACAGAGTAAGACTTTCATTCCCCTTTTTTGAGTTTCCAGGGTATGTGAGGGGCATGAACAATATAGGAGACTGCAACTGGAGGCAGAAACCATGTGACTGAAGCAGACCAATAGTGACCAAGTTCAGCTAATAGTCCAGGCTGCCTACACTTCTCTGGGAAGTACCATTAAATCTTTGTCTTGGCTATATACTTGACAAATTCCAAATATTTCAGAAATGATAGGATGAACACCACTCAGGTATTCCAGTTTCCAATATTTTATTGCTCACAAAATACCACCGGGTAACTTTTCCTAGCAAACGCTACTTCGTCAGGCCCAGTAAATGCTGCATTATCCATTTTTGCATTGTTTATTGGCGGCTCTTCATTCACACTTCTGCTGTATCACAGTTTGCACCTTATATAGTCAGCATCTTTATAAGGCCAAAGGACAACATCCTTCTATATAGCCTGAGTGCTTCACTGCCTAGAGCATTCTCAGGGATCTCACTCCATCCTCCAGCCGATGGTGTTTTGTGAGCAATAACATACTGTAAACTGGAATACTTGAGTGGTGTCCATACTATCGTTTCTGGAATATTTGACCAAAAGGGACTAGCAGGAAGTCCCTGATAGAGTTTAAAACACTGGTTCTACATGTTTATGTTGCACACTGGCACCCTTGAGCAGTGCCAGAGCAGTGAAGGGTTTCTGAGTAGGAACCCTGTTATATTGATGCATGTTCTGTTATTTGAACTAATTATTTGCCCAGGTTATTTGTACCTACAGGAGAGAGACCTGCAGCCATCTTAGGAGAGTACAATCTGAGTTGGAGACCACGTGACTGAAGAGGACCAATAGGGGACAGGCAGGAAGTCCCTGGTAGAGTTTAAATCACTGGTCCCACTTGTTTTCAGTGTGCACAGGCAGTGTTGAGCAGTGCCAGAGGGGTGAGGGGTTTGTGAACAGGAACACTGTAGTATTGCATTTTCTGTTTTTGAACAAATGTTTTTTTTTGCCTGGACTGTTTGTTTCTTCAGGGAAGGGAACTGCAGTCATCTTAGGAGAATGCAGTCAGAGGTGGCGATTACGTGAATGAAAGAGTTCAATATGGGACCAGCAGGAAGTCCCTGCTAGAGTGCAGATTGTTGGTTCTGCTCATTTTTGGCACCTACAGGCAGCAGAGTGTACCAGATGGGGGAAGGGTGTGTGAGCAGGAATGCTGTAATGTTGTTTTTTCTGTTTTTGAAGTAATTCTTTGCCTGTGCTATATGTTTATAGATCTAGTGGGGGTTGTTTCTTATGAGATAAGAATGTTATCTCCTGCTGGTTTGGGTGAGAGGACCGTGAAGCGAAGATGAGCGATTCTGTCAGCCCAAACCAGTATGAGATGACATTCTTATCTCGTAAGAAACAACCCCCACTAGCCCTATAAACATATTATATAGCAGTGGAACTGCCTGTACCCCAAAAGACTACAATTTTTGGTTTTAATAATGTCAGAAATGGGGCTAATTGGGAGCATCAGTTCTGTGGTGCTGGTGGTGATCTTTGAGGCGGGGAGGAAGCTTTTCATCATCAGCTGGAAGGAAACGCTGATTACAGATTTTTATTTTTTTTAAGTTTTGTCAATTTCTGCTTCAGTACGTGTATTTTTTCACAGTGAGATTCCCCTGGTAGCTGATTCCACCGTGATGACTCCGACAGTAACAGTCTGACAAGCAAGAGTCACCACAGTGGGAATCAGTTGTATGGAGTAGTGCGAGGCAGCAACTGTATGCTCAATAAGAGGTACAGTAATGCTGTACTCTGATTGGTGGAGGCAGTTCCACTGCTTTATAATATTTGTTCCCACAGGAAAAGGAACTGCAGCCATCTCAAGAGAATGCAGTCAGAGGTGGAGATCATGTGACTTAAGGGGACCAATAGAGCACCAGCAGGAAGTCCCTGCATGATTTTAAATCTGCACCTGCTCAAGCAACCCATCACGTGAGCGTCCATCTAGTGGAAGACCACAGGACCAAATGGGACTCTGGAAGAATGGGCATCAAGGGCAGTAGCTATCTGAGGAGATAAAAAAAATAAAAGGAACAGGTATGTTAGCATATCCAATTGACACCCTATTTGGGATAACCATGTATTGTGTATTTATAATCAAAAACAGTGCAAGTGTATCCTAGAGGTTACCAAGCTGGGATACTCTTATAGTACAAATACAACAGGCATATCACTATAGTAAAAACACAATGTGGGGGGGGGCACTTTGGTGGGAAGTGGTGGGAGTGTGGGGTATGTGGGACAGTGGCAAACAACAGAATGCTCTGGGAGTTCAGCCACTGACTTACTTGTAGATGGTTCCAGGACATGAAGGTGGAGCTGTAAGGTACAAGGGATGAGATATGCTGCTTGAGAGCTGAAGCTGCTACATATGGTACTGCTGCTACATCACCTTATAGGTTATCTCAGGTTTAAGAAGGTGGCTTGGTGGTAGTGAGGGGTGGGAAGAGAAAAGGGGGGGGAGACCACGACTGTGGAACTGGGGCTGTGGACCAGAAACTGGTTTATCCTGTTGCACCAGAAGGTTGCCAAATCTCCCACCAGGAGAGATGAGTGCTCTAGCATGCCAAGCAGCCAGGCCCTGCCAGAGAGCAGATCAGGAGGAGGGTAAAGCCTCAAAAAAGGCACGGGGAAGGTACATATTGTGGGGAACTCAATGGTAAGGGGCATTTAAAGGGAATTTGGTTTCATTCTCTGATGGTAAACAGGTGGTCTGCTGCTATCCTGGGACAACAGTGGACAGACTTATTGCCAGGATTGTGCAGCTCATGGCAGAAGGGCTGGTAAGGCCAGATCTGATTGTGCATTTAGGACTGAATGATCTGAGAAAGTGAAGCACTGAGGAGGTGAAGGCAGACTTCTGTGCTCTAGAAAAGGTAGTGAAGGACAGAGCAGGAGTGGCAACCTTCTCTGAAGTGCAACCCAGGCCATACCTGAATCAAAGGGAACATTTTCACATGTTCCAGATCAATGCATAGCTAAAAAAGTTGGTGCAGGGAGGAGGGATTTCATTTCCTTAGGGACGGGACCAAACCTGGAGGGGTTGGAGGTTGTTCAAAATAGATGGCTTACACCCCAACCAGGAGGACTCTGGCAGAAATTTGGGCACATCATATAACTAATTTAAACTAGTAAAGGGGGCAGGTGGAATGGCAAGGTACCCAAAATGACACAACCAAGAGGGCCTTGCTGGATTCTCTCCACTGAACTGAGCAAAAACAAGCAAAATCATAGTAAAAGGTAAAAGGGGTTATGGAGAGCAGAGGGGCAGAGCCAACTAAAGCTCCACCTCCCTCCTTCCACTTTGCACCTGAGGCAACTAAAGGGAAGGGACCTGTGACCTGGGAAATCAGTGTCAGGTTTTCCCCAGATCCATTTTAATTCTATGTTTGGAAGCAGTGCATTATGGAGAACATAGGGGTAGAGCCAGCTAAAGCTCCCCCTTCCCCCTACCACTTTGCACCTGAGGCAGCTAAAGGGGAAGGATCTTTGAACCAGCACAGGTATTTTTTACCCACAATTCCAGGCAACCCCAGGAGCTTGGGACCCACATGAGCTGGAGAAACACAGGAGCAAGAGGATAGCATCTGTGGGAGCATCTGCAGGTAGTCTGCAGTTCTACAGGGGATGCTGAAGGAGCAGTGAACATCTAATTGTAGTTGGTAAGCACAAACTGTATCTAATTGTCATTGAGATGTAAGTCAGGAAGCACAGGCAGTCCAGGAGAAGTTATAACATTCAAAAGTAGCATTTTTTTTAATTATCATTAACAGTAAAATTGAAAAAATAAAATTGTACAGGATAGCTCTTCATAAAGGTAGTTCAAAAAAAATTCCTTCATCTGAGTCTTCCTTGCTCTGATTATGTAAGATATTTTTGTCTGGCAGTTCAAACTCTGCATCCTGATGTTGTAAGTTACATGTCATTTTTTTTTTGTTATTAGTATGCATTTTATGGCCTTGATGACTCCCCATCAGCCCTACTGCATACTCGACCACTGTCATCAGTGGCACCGAGGTGTACCTCACATTTTGTTCCTCCCTGGCTTATCTCCAGGGTGGGGTCTCTGGAACCTCCTCTTACCCCATTGGATACTCCTGTTTTTCACAAAATATATCAAAACTTTGTCATTTCCCTTGCTGAAGCCAGTCTGAAGAGCACATCTAGTCTTAACAGGCGCAACAAAATAATACATTTAGTCCCAGAGCTGGTTTCCTGTTGACAATTGTGTAAAAAAGCTTGTGGAGGTCAAAATGCATCTAAAGGTTAACCACTGTGGTCCAGATTGTTATCTTTTCTAATAAACCCAAACAGCTTTCTGCAATCATTTCAACAATACAATTATATACTTTTGCAAACCAAGGTACCCCACTTTCACATACATTTCTTTTAACCACAGAGAAGCAAGGGGAGACAGAAAGAATAGAAATAGCAAGTGAAGGAATGGAGATAATGGGAAATTGTGGTACCATTGGAGTGGCAAATCCATAAGTGCCACAAAAAAAAAATGTGATTGTGTAATCAGACAAGCAAGAGACAGACAAGTGGTAGAATAGTAGAGGACAACATAGATCCTTGCTTTTAACTCTCTCTGCATAACAAACAGGAACAGGTTTTACCCAACCCTGTCACACACACACACACACACACACACACACACACACACACACACACACATACACACACACACACCTCTTTAAGAGGGAACCTGTTTTTTTTCTTAAAAAAAGAGGTTTCCCAGAACCTTCTTCTATTTCTCTTTTAACATTTTATTTATTTATGGATAAAAATTAGTAACTGAGAAAGGCACACTGACCTGAGGCTCATTTCCAGGTGTGACCTGGGGAGAATGTTGTAGGAAGAAACAACTTACAAAACAAAACAGAGGCAGCACTGCCTTTGATAAAGGCTATAACATACCAATAGTTTTCTTAGATTTGTCAAAGGCATTTGACACAGCTGATCAGAATATTCTGCTTAATAAATTAAAAACATTGGGAGTAGGATTTTCAGCAATGTTACGGTTCCATTCATATCTAACACTAAGGTTACAATATGTTAAAGCAGAAGTTAGATGAGGTACAACATCTGTTAACAAAGGAGTGCCCCGAGGTCAGTCCTGGGACCTCTATTGTTCCTATTATATGTTAGAAAATGGCAATGGAAAAGCTAGCATCCTGATTGGCTAGCTGCATTTCATTGCCAGGTGAGTATTTCTCAATACAGCCCTGTCAGAAGGAAATACCAGGAGCTCCATCTCAAACTGGTATCCATGTAAAAGTTTGAATTCCGTTTGCTGCCATGTTTTCCCTGCTCAGTAACTGAAACATGCTACCAACAGGCCCCCAGTGACAGAGTACACAGAGAGGAACGGTAACATATGTATATAAACCTGCAACAAAATACAGTAATGTTTGTTTTTTCCTTTTAATAAAACAGGAGCTGACTGTGCGATCACACCACTCTCAACTTCTGCAGGCCTGCCCGCTCTTGTAAAACACGCTACCCAACATCACAACTCAACCTCTTGGACCCTACAGACGCAAGTCCAGCTCCTCTCTTCACTTACAGTGCTCTTCCCCCAGACTCCCTTCACATAACTTAAAAAAGAAATACCTCAACTAAACTAGTCACTTTCAGGCAAAACAACTCAGCTGCATCCACTCCTCACTCCCCGATTGTTCCGCTGTTCCTTCAACAAAAAAAAACTGAACCAACTAATACCATTCTACGCTACAGATTCAGCTGCCTTCCCCATGATCCCATTAAACTACAACTCCCAGGAAACCACGGGGCAGCCATGCAGCTCAGCAATGCAGGGTGTACTAAACAGTGGCGCCCTCTACTGCAAGAATAGCACAGTGCAGGGACTACTTAACTAGAAAAAAAATTGTATTATTTTTTCTCACTTATTATATATGCTTTTCAATTTTTTTTATTATTTAAAATGTTACAAATGAGCCATTTTCTAAGCACAATAATAACCTCCAGGGTGGGCCATATTGGGAAATACCAGACCTACCATGGGCTATAAGGGCCCTCCATCTGTGGCATCGGGCCTCATTACTCCCTTAGGCAGTCCAATATTTCCCAGTACCACCCACCCTGTCGGTATTATTGCTTACTTAATGACCTCCCAAACTGCTGCTCTGAAAATGTGAGAATACAATTATATGCAGATGATACAATTTTATACACTCACCATACTAATCTGAATATAGCTGTTCAAAGTTTGCAGATAGATTTTGATAAAATTCAGGAAGCCTTATTACAATTACGATTATTATTTAATGAAAAGAAAACTCAATGGATGCTTTTTTCTAGGAAAAAAACGATCTTGCCTGAACCAATTATAAGATCTATTAAAGTTATTAGTATAACAAGGGTTCATGAATACAAATATTTGAGCTTGATATTGGATGAGCAACTGAATTTCAAATCACATATACACTTTCGCTCTGTTAAATTAAAAAGATTATTGACTTTTTTTATAGAAATAAGAAGTATTTTAGCTACCCTATTAGGGAGCTAAGAAGTATGTTAGCCACCCTATTAGGAAGCTTCTTGTAAACTCATTATTCTTATCAGTTTTGGACTATGGAGACTGTATCTATAAGAATACTACTATGACAAGTCTCAGTTCTTTAGACCCCTTATATCACAGTGTTCTTAGATTCATAACTAGTCTACCATTCAGCTTAGTGTGTCTCACCTGGTTAAACAATTGGAAAAAAATACAAAACACACCATTGTCAGCTTTATGAACAAGTGGGTTGGACTTGTCTGGCAGTGCAAAGAGAAACTCATTGGTATTTATTTGTTTATAAATTTATCATTAGTGATTTGCCAATATATTTGCTGAATACTCTTACGGAGATCTAACAAGACAGTCTCTCGATCTACTACATTTTCTAACCACTATATGCCTAAGTATAGGTCTAAGTTAAGAGAATATGTCTTTGCAGTTTCTATCCCTAAAGCTTGAACCTTTATACAGAAAAAATTTAAATTGATAGTATTATCCCCTTTAGTTCATTTTGGAGCTTCGTTAGAAAGTTTAGCGTATAGTCATTGTGACTTTTTGGATAAGTCTGATTTATAAATGATGACATTGATTTTGTAATGATGATAATGTTTGTATATATGCAACTTAAATGTTGTATTGTTTTGTATGTATTTACTAGTTTAGTTCTGTATTTTGTGTACTTGTCTTGAACGCAATTGTAAATGAGAAGTTTCTTCTCAATTTGCCTTCAATAAATGATGATGATGAGCATAGTAATACAAGACAACAGGTGCAAACAGAGGCATTACTCTTACAATAGAAGTGATGGCATCTTTAACTCCACAACGTACATTAGATATTAACCGGTTGCCTACAGAGCCTGGAGAAGGCACTGGATCTCCCAGGAATCAATCTTCACCATTGATCCACACCAATAGGCTCCGAGTCAGAAGCACCAGGACCCTGCGGGAGCCAGAGAACCCCCCTGAACCCCCAACCCCCATTTTCTTATAACATTTCCAGCTCTTTACATATGCTGTATCCCTTTTTCCATAACACCTTTTACAACAGACATTTCAATTAAGCACACACATTTTTTCTCTTTTTTATTTTATTTTATTTTATTCAATACTTCCAACACAATTCATTAGACAAGTCAAATGTACAATAAATACATCCCAAAAATAAATAATTCAGAACACAGAGTATGCTTTCATATAATACAGATATCAGTAGCATAATCATGACTAGAGAAAGGAATCGATGTCTTGACCTTTGTATGTTACTAAATACTCTAAATCAATGTGGTGAACTACATAAATTTATGTCAAAGTCCTACAAAACTCTTCAGTTTTTATGTACTCAGTAAAGGGGCCCCAGAGTGTATTATACTGGTTAATTATATTATAACAGCGGTAATGAACCTTTTCAAGCTGATGACTCATTATGATAGAATTAATCCACATTTTAAAATTCATAGGTGATATGTCTTTCCAGTGCATCAAAATAATTTTATATGCAATAATAAGACACAACCTAATAAATCTAATATGGCTTCTGTTAAGGAAAAACAGGGGGCCTCCTGAACACAACATCATCCATTTATGATTCTTGTATATCATGAATCCTTCAATAACTGATATGGCTTTCAAAATTCTATTCCACCATTTGGACAAAACTGGACAATTAATTAGCATATGATCAAGCGTACCCTTATGTCCACACCCCCCTTGGACACAAATCTAATACACTTGCGTCAAAGAAGTTGAGTCTATGTGGGGTTAATTATGTTCTGTGAAATATATTAAAATAGATCTGTTGCAGCTTTGTTGATTTTATCTCAATGTTGTTAAGACTGGTAATTAATAACCACTGCTTATTGGATATACTTTCACTGAATTTGGTTTACAATTTAAGTTTAAGTTGGCCATCCAATCTACCATAACCACAATTATCTGCTAAAAGTTTATGCAGGGTACAGATCACTTTTTTTTACCCCCAGGAAGCCATTTGACCCCCATGATTTCTTCCAGTACGGGATTATTTAAA
This sequence comes from Neoceratodus forsteri, assembly GCA_016271365.2. Classification (NCBI taxonomy): domain Eukaryota; kingdom Metazoa; phylum Chordata; order Ceratodontiformes; family Ceratodontidae; genus Neoceratodus; species Neoceratodus forsteri. The sequence goes on along the minus strand of CM057450.1, from coordinate 1,775,164,994 downwards.
TTGTTACTGTTTAATTGAATGTAATGTCTAATTTGTAGGTATGCTAAAAATGTTTATGAAAGCGGCTACACATATTTTTAAGAGAATTAAAATCCATGACTTGGTTATTTTCCAACAGCTGGCCAATCAGTTTTAACCCCTTTTCATGCCACTGCTTGAATATTTTTTCCTGTAAAGATGGAAGGAAAAAAAACATTGAGAAATATAGGGGTCATTTTGGTACAATCAATTTTTAATTGAATTATCTTATTTAAAAGATCCCAAATATAACATAGTGTTCTGGTAGGTTGGAGCCCTAACATTCTTTTAGGTCCACTCATAAGGCAGTGTAGCAAATTATCATAAGGAGTAAAAATAGTTTCTATCTCCACTTCCAGCATGATACAATTATTTTGGATTATGTCATATATAAAGGATAAGTTTGCTGTGTAATAATATAATCAAAAATTAGGAAGACATAACCCTCCTTTTTCTTTAGCTAAATATAATTTCTCAATTTTAAGTCTGGGGCATTTTCCTTTCCATAATTTTTTTTATCATGGATTTCATTTTTTTTTTTTAAAGAATCAGGTATAATTATGGGAATAGTTTGAAAACAAATTGATATTTAGGTAATGTATTCATTTTTATTATGTTTGTTCTACCTATAAGAGAAAGGGGAAGGGATTCCCAATGGAATAATTCTGATTGAACTACAGTGGTCGAAGGTGTTACATTAAGTTCATAAAGTTTAGATAAATCACTATTTATAATAAATAACTCCAAGATAGTGAATCCTCTGAACTTTATGAATTTCACACCCTGGCAGAGGTATAAAGGGTTGAGAGTGATTGGGGAATTCTAATAATTCTGTCTTCATCCAATTTACTTTGTAGCCTGACATTTTTCCAAATGTGTAATTTTCTCATAATATGTGAAAAACTGTCATTCATATTTGTTAAGTATAGTAAGGCATCATCGGCATATAGACTGATCTTATGCTCAATGCTTCTTATATTAATACCTTTAATAAGCTCATCATTACTAGCCGGCCCGGTGGTGCTGAGGGCTGAGGCACTGGATGCCACACCTCATGCCACACTGGCAACCCGGATTCGGACGTGAGCCCAGGCCACCAGGGGTCAGCAGGGGAGGGATAGGATGAAGCATCTGCAGGACTGCTGTCCTATCCTGGGGAGGGATCCAGGGTTCCACCACTCTGTAGCAGCCCCTGGTGATGATCGAGGGTGCTACAGAGTGGTGTAGCAAGGGGGGTGGAGTGCAGCAGAAGTCGACTATGTGCCTAGATGTCATTGCACGCCAGCACTCTGCAAGGAGTAAAATTGGAAAAATGGGCTCCAGTCAGGCAGCATGAGCTTCTGACCCCCACTGCCTGACCCGAATGGTGCCTCCTCATCTGGGTCCTGCTCCAGTGGGTTGAGCTGGGTAGCTCCTCACCACCCTGCCATGGGGGTAATCCATGGGGGTAATGAGGAGGACGGCCTGATGTTGGGTGTTGGAGCTAGGGGGTTGGTCAGGATGTCAATGCTGACCATAGCCCCGGGGAGAAAATATCAATCAACAAAACAAAAACAAACAAAAAAATAAACTCATCATTCCTAATCATCATGGCTAGGGGCTCAATTGCCAAAGCAAATATTAGTGGTGACAGAGGGCATCCCTGTTTTGTACCCCGGTTAAGAGAAAATTGGTCTGATAAGTTTAGATTAGTTTTATCCTCACCTCAAGACCAGAATAGAGCATATTCACCCATGTCAGAATGTTTTCGCCAAACCCAAAATTTGGACATAATTTTTAAGTAATTCCATTCTAGCCTATCAAATGCCTTCTCAGCATCTAATGACAGTAGAGAATAGTTACTGTGTTTAAATTTATCAATAATATCTATAGTTCTTCTAATATTAGATTTAATATTACGTCCTTTTATAAATCCATTCTGATCAGAGGGAATAAGATCTGACAGAGCTCCTTCTAGTCTTGTGGCGAGGATCTTTGCCAAGATCTTCATATCAGCATTTATTAATGAAACAGGGCTGTAAGAACTAGGGTTTAGGCTGTTTTTATCTTTCTTTTTAAATAACAAAATTGCAGTTTCTTTAAAGGATGGGGGTAATTGTTTTTTTTTTCCAAACATATTTAGGAATAGTGTTTTTAAATTGGTTGCTAATGTTGGAGCAAATATTTTATAAAAAATCTATAGGGATGCCATCTGGTCCAGGGGCCTTTGATGGTGCTATTTTTTAAATTGCTACAAGAATTTCTTGTACCAAAAAAATCCACCTCTAACTTTGTGTTCTGTTCCAGATTTATTGTGAGAAAGATTAATTTGTCAATTTTTTTTTCAGCCTTTTGAATTCTCAATTCCTGAACCATATCATAACAGAAAATCAGCATTAACATTCTCTTTCTGGATTTGTGCACCACTTTTAATTTAAATGGCTATAGTGCCATGTACCATCTTGTTATTTTGGGATTTTTATCCTTCATTTGACTAAAGAAAAGTTGCAAGATTCCCCAAATGCCTTTTACACATAGTATGCCATTGCCAGACATGATTCAGATGTTGAAGCTGAAATGTGTTTTATAAAAAAATCTGTCATAGTCATTTTTCTAAATGTTTTATCAGCATTTTGTTCTCCAGTTTTCTGTGTGTGGTCGCACCCCCAAAATGATGTCATGCCAGGGAGTTGTCAATTAATTTACATACAGCAACAACGAATTCTGGATAATTTATAATGTTGCCTTAAATGTGCCTTATTCAGATGTACGGTACCCTATGTTGCTGGTGGTGAACATTAATATGTAAATAACTATAGCAAGGCATTTGGGGTAAAATATGAACCTGTTTTACAATTTCCTTACTCTGAGGTGTTGTCCCATATTAGTGTGGTGGTGTCAACAATATAAACTTTTGTATGTTTATTTTCACAACAATGCATTGTGTATACCCTATATAACTACAAGACTTCTAAATTGAGACATGTAGTCTCCTATTTCTTCAGTTAGCACAAAAATGTTTTAGGTGCCGTATTGGTCCTTAAGAACAGATCCAGAAACAAATGATTTGATACCTTTTATTGGACCAACATGGATGTTACAGAAAAGAGCAAAGAGCTGTAGCTTTCGAACCAACCAGGTCCTTCTTCAGAAGCTTTGATAAAGCTTCTGAAGAAGGACCTGGTTAGTTCGAAAGCCACAGCACTTTGTTCTTTTCTGTAACATCCGTGTTGGTCCAATAAAAGGTATCAAATCGCTTGTTTCGGTTAGCACAGAAATATAATACCCTGTATACTAATTTACACTGTGAGGCATTGTGGGTACAGTACATAGCTGATTTGTCTATCTAAAACTAAAAAGTGACACTGTTCCTTTAATAACTTTGTTTCTCTGGCATGATGTCACGGTTGGAGGTGGCAGCACTGAGAAAAAAGGGCAGGTTATGCAAATGAAGCAGAGCACTGAAATAAAAGGCTTTTTTTTCAAGGAAAACAGCATTATTTGGCAGTTTGAAAGGTAGTAGACTGATTTACAACTCCTACAGGTTACTACTCCCATTTGCTATGGCAAACTTGCACCTTTACTTTAAGCCAACAGAGATGATTGTGATCTGTTATAAGTACAAAGTCTGCTCCTAGCAGGTAAAACATTCTTTTTCAATAGTGGAGTAGGTTTTCTCTCTGTCATGCAGTTTCCTACTGATATACAGAATGGGATGTTCCTTCCCATCTATGTTCTGACTCAGGACTGCAACTAGGCCTACCTTTGATGCATCTGTCTGTAACAGAAATTGCTTCTCAAAGTCTGGACTTCTTAAAGTGGTTTTCCAGTGTTTTAAATTGTCTTTTTTGCATCATATTGTAATATTGTATTGTTTCCTGTACTGGTATGTGCCTTTGTGTATTGTATGCTGTGCTCTGTTTTTTCTTACTAAAGTGTTTTGCTACTGCCCATTTCACTGTGTGTTGTATTTTTTCTAGTAGAGCTGAGGTGTGGCCATGCCTTCCAGTGTGTGTCATGCAAAGGAGGGCTGTCCTACTGTTAGTTGTTCCAATAGTGTTATCACAAGAAATTGTCTGTTTTGTGAAGTGGGAATGCTGTAGTGCCTATTGCGATCACACCCAGTTGTACAGTACATCATCATTGTTCCTTCTTTCCATTTCTGCCATTTCTACAATTCAGATATTTATGCCTAGTGTTTCATTTTCTTTGCATCGTGGAAGTAATTGCTATGGCACCGTGACGACCGCTGTTAGTCTCCGTTGTTGTCGGCTGTCATCAGTGCCCGCAGTTGTATTTCTAGGAATACATTGTCTGTGTGTGGTGAAGCATGGGTTATTTTACTTCGGACTGCTGGTGTCATTGGCGAGTTAGTTGATTTTGCACACAGATATTAACATTTACGTTGTACTGTGCATTATGTTTTCTGTGTGCTTTGCAGTGAAGTACATGTGAAGCCCATTGCCTCCTCACATTGTTGTCTTTCAGAACTTGTGGAATCATCTCTCTGAGGTGTAAAACTAAGTTTTGTATAGCTACATAATCTATTGCTTTGTGTGCATCATTGTAGGTTTGTGAGGTCATTGCTTTCTATTTTTTTTTCATGCTTCCCCTGTGTTTCACCCCAGATCAGTGACCTTTACATTCATTGCCTGACAAGCTACTGAATCCTGCATTGAAGTGTGGTCACTGTACAAAATCTAGTTGTTTTTCATTGTTTCTGACTTCCTCATTGTTATTCAGATTCTGTAAAATATGGTCAACTATTGTGTTGTGGGTGGCTGTAGCAATACACCCAGTCAGAACGTGGCTGTGGTGGAATTCCCAAAACGTGATAAGTCCCCACAAAGATTTAGAAAGTGGGTTAACTTTGTGTTGCTGGACCGTCACTGGGATTGGCAAGCAGCTGTGTCCCCACATATATGCTCAGTGCATTTCTCTGAGGAAAACTTTGAAAATTTGATGCAGTACTGCATGGGTTTTGCAAAATTCCTGAAATTGAAATGGATGGCAATACCAAATATACATCCGAAAAAACGTGCTGTGGACACCTCAACCATGATCACCAGTAGGCGTTCGTGGTCCAAAGACCATGAAACGTGGTTGTGCTCTTGAAAAGTTGATGGTGTGTCATGTGAGTATTACTTCATAAAAGTAATTATGATAAACAGCTGTTTGGGGTTGTGGTGCTACTTCTGGTGAGGTGTGCCATGGTATGTGACACCGTCACATGGGTCTCTATGCACATGCAAACCATCGCTGACCAAATGTATTGCCCTCAGGGTGATTTCATAATGAGGTGCCAAGTTTGATGATGGTGGACTGGGACAGTGCCGGTGTTGAATATGTCATAGGTGACCTGCAGACTAGCACTAACAGCTGCATTACCCTATTTGTGATGTCAGGGTGGTGTGCCAAGTGTGGGCAGGTGTGCCAGGTGAGGGTGGCAGTGGTATGGACATTGTTGAATTTATTTCTCTGTACTGTAAGAGAAGCCGAAACCCACTAAAATGACCTCTGAAATATGTCAGGTTGTGGTACCTACTCTAGGGAGGGGTGGCAGGAGAAGGACCACTGTCAAAGTGGGTGCTGTGAACAGTCATACCTGCTGAAACACACTGAATGGTACTCAGAAACATGTCATGGTGTGCTGCCTACTCTGGGGAGGGGGGCAGGTGTATGACCACTGTCAAAGTGGTTGTTTGGGACAGTCACACCTGCTGAAACTCAGGAAAAGACCCTCTTGAACATGTGACGGTGTGCTGACTACTTGGGGGGGGCAGATGTAGGACCACAGACACACTGGTTGCTGTGGACAGTCACACCAGCTGAAACCAACTGACTGGCCGTCTGAATTATGTCATGGTGTGATGCCTACTCTGAGAAGGGGGCAGGAGTAGGAACACTGTCAAAGTGGTCATTTGGGACAGTCACACAACTTGAAACACACTAAAAGTCCCTCTGAAATAAGTTACTGTGTGCTGAATACTCAGGGGGCAGTTGTATGACCACAGTCAAAGTGGTCATTTGGGACAGTCACACCTGCTGAAATACAGGAAAAGGCCCTCTGAAATATGTGACGCTATGCTGAGTACTGGGGGGGGGCAGGAGTAAGAACACTGTCACAGTGGTTGCTGTGGACAGTCACACCAGCTGAAACCCACTAAAATAAATCAGAAATATGTGACGGTGTGTTGCCTACTCTGGGAGGGGGCTGGGGCAGGAGTAGGACCCAAGAAAAATCTTATTTCAACACACAAAAAGACCAGCCACAAGAACCCGCATTGCTGTCTGGCTGGTGTCCCCGAATCAGTCTTAGCAATCTCACAGACTAGCTGAAACAAACTGCATAGACCATGTGTTTCTATGATGTACTGCATTGAACTATGAGTCTGTTAATCGGGGATTGTGACACATTTTCACAGTGTGCTCCACGGATCTCTAGAGTATCTGTGAAGGACTGCATTTCCCTCAGCGGGATGAGAGGGTGATGTTCCAAGTATTCTCTGCTTTTGCAGGGGTAATGACAACATTACTGACATGGATGTTATCGCCTTTCAAGCATCATTGTTACTCTTATGTCCGGTGGTGTGCTCGCCATCAGCGTATGTGCCTGTCTAGTGAAGGTACAAGGATTACCAGTATTGTATGTCACAACTGATGCGATGTTTCTTTCTTGACAATGATGTCATGGCCTATCACAGTCATACACTGCAAGATTGTGTCAGTGACGCATCACAAACTTGTATTTAGCAAGACATATTACTCCTTTATGAATGACTATGTTGACATTTTTTATGTATGCTACCCAATGCTCTGCTTACAGTTGCTTCAGGAGTCTCAGGTGGCAGCTACAAATGTCACAGCAGATCATACTGACATCAGATACCAATGTCACAACAGCTACCAGTGTCACATCCTCTACTACTTTCACACCACCCAGCAGGATCCAAACAGATGTCACAGACACTTCCACCTCAGAGTATATGTCGCAGAACACGGACAGTGTCAACAGTGTTGATGATATGCAGAGTGACAACAATATCCCAAACTCTTTGGTACATAGAAACTCGAGTGCAACACAGACCTGCATTCGTCAATCCAGGGGAGCCAAGATTCACCATAAACTTATCAGCAGTAATGAAGGTACCAGGAATAGTTACCTAATGTCATCTCATCGCTATACATCTTTATCCAGATATACCAAATCACACGGTATAACTGAAATGGAATAGTACTTCGCCATAGCTAATGGCATAGTGTCTCTTTCGGCTGTGTGCGTCTTGCTGCTTGTATTTATCCCTCACATGAGATAATGTGATACCACATACGAGTACTGCACAACACAGTTTTGGTGTGCGGGTGTGGTGTCACTTGCTGACTCAATCTGGAAATCATTATAGGACCACGACAATGTGGCACTATACAATGAGATGCTGTGTACATGATGCAATTTGCCTGTGCCATGCCAACATGTCACTGATTCCTGTTGTGGTTACTATGTTAGGCAAATTATGTCATGATCATGCTTCATGGGCCTGATGCATGACAATAACTATGCAAGTGAATGAAAAGAATGACTGAATAGCACGTAATATTTTTACTGACTTTGAAAAGTAACAGCATACCTGTACTTCACCTAAGTATGCCAACTATTCTCCCATGCCTATGACTATTTACAGACTCAGACATGCATGCAGCCTTACACATATCTATTGCTCACAGTACGATACCTCATGTGAGCACCACTGTCAAACACTAACGGCCACCTAGGATTTATTACGATGTGATAAACTTTAGAACTAGTACATGTATCCACAGTGCTGTGACGGGCAAGTAAGACACAGTATCAGTGGCCATGACAACATTAATGGTACAACCAGTACTGCGACCAGTGTCACTCAAATGACATAAGTAATGCAAGGATTTTATTTTCCTTTTTACACATCTTCTTCCCTCCGGCCACGGTCTGCGGGGCCTGTCTCAGGCATCTTGTCTGCTCCTGCCCTGCCTGAAGTCCTCCTATCTGTGCCTCCATCTCTCCTCCTCCTCCTCTATCCACGATCTGCACCCACAGCTTAACCCATCCGGAGTGGGGCTGCCTCTCCTCTTTTGGTGCTCTCTATAGTCAGAGTCCGATGTGGGAGAGGACCCGGGTGGAGGATCCTGGAAGGACAGGCAGGATGGACCCAGCCATGGGCATGGGGGCAGGTGCCATCACCTACCAACACAGACCATGCTTTTTCCTTGTTCTGGTGTTCGCTCCTCTCCCCTCCCATTCGTGTGCACACCCCGGTGTTTGGCTCACGGCAACCCCTGCCAGCATCAGGCCACGCCAATTACGTGCTGCCCAGCATGCTACAGCACCGACGTTCTCCACCAGGACCTGCTGGCATGATGGGTAATCCAGCAGCCCAGCAGGTGCTCAATCATCTCCCACTGCTTCTGTCCCCCGGTGCCACAAGCTCACTCCAAAACTCGGGTCGCCGGTGTGGCGCGAGGGATGTCGTCCAGCACCTCAACCCTCACTGCCATGGGGCCAGCCACAATGCAAGGAATTTTGATGATTTTATAGAGACAGTAATAGTGCCACTCACTCTCCACAGTTGTGCCATGGGTTCTTGTTCTATGTTGCAACATATTTCAAGACAGTGACACTGAACATCTTTTGAGTGCATGCATATGCTATAGGGTGGGCGTGCTGGTGGCTCTTCCCAGGTAATCATTGTAAGCTGCATCAAAAAATTGCAGACCACGACAGTAAGCATCTGCACATGATGACATGCCATGTACACATGGGGAGATGTTACTGAACACCAAGTGTGACTACACAGTGTTCACCTAACTGTGTAAAAAAGACAATGCTGCCAGCCCGGTGTTGCTGATGGCTGAGGCGCTGAACGCCACACCTCATGCTACATCGGTGATCCAGGTTCTGGAACAGACTAGGGGTTGATGGTGGATGGAGGATCGAGCATCCCAATGAACGCTGTCCTCCTTCTCCTGTGGTGGACTACATGGGGTGCCTCCTGCACTCAACGTTCCTGTGGCTGGTGGAAGCATGGGCTTTCAGGGGCAATGGTGTCTCTCAGGAGCTGAGGAGGGGAGGACGCTGTGGGCACTTAGCAACGGTGTGCATCAGCACATTGTCTGCCTGGTAGTATGTTCTTCACACCGGTGTCCTGTCATGCTTCATTAAATTTACATAGTCATTCAAGTATAGTATGCAGACATCTATGTTCATTCTTTAAAAGACTACGACCTTGTCCACAGTTAGGTTAACAGTTGTCCACTGTTATCTTATCAATACATGTAAGGTAACATGTACTGCAAGCCATAACCAAATGTGTATTGTACAACCAGTGATGCGGTGATGACTTAGTATTGAGCTATGCGGTGTACCACTGATCAACGTACCCTGACTTATGTCAACCACATGTAGCCATTCACTTCACAAGCTACAACTATTCACCATGTCACAGCCATGTACCTTATGTGCCCATTTTTCTTCAGATTGACCACCTCATTGTAAATCAATACAAAACAGGAATTAGTTAAATATGGAATACAACATGGTGACTAAAAAAATTCTTCACTGTCTTCCACAAGTATGTAACGGCACAGTTATGCTTCTACATATGTCGCATTCCATTGCCTCAGGGTGTCACAATGCACAATTGGTACTCCGAGATGTATAATGATCATGATGGTGGCCATATACATGTAGCATTTCATATGTGTCGGGAACTCATTGCATCAGGATGTGAAAAACACATTCATATGAACCATTAACAGTTCAGTACATGCTTCTGTCACAGGTACCAGTTAGGATTTGTAAACTAAATGTCGTGCTTATTTTACACAGGTACACAGACCATACCACCAAAAATGGTGGACATAGTAGTGCAGTGTGACCTCCTGACTGAAGTGGTACCAGTGTGTTGCCCACCAACAGCTGTTTGGTCATCGATGCCAGTGGTATCACCATGTCTCTCTCTGGTGAATTCATCCCTCGATGATCGAGACACCTCTGACTATGATTATATCCCCGGGCAGGATTCCATTGCAGAGGCACAAAAGGAATTACAGGAAATTGTTGGGCAAGTACATCATTTACATTATCTGCCATATTTTCCTTTTACCTACCTTGAAACACTGACTTAACAAGTAACACATTTTACATGATACAAGAAATGCGATTTCATGAATGTGTTTATTCAATGACAAAAGTGGAGAGTGAAGAGAATACTTTATTGCCCTATTTATCTCATCCCGTATATGTAGGCATTGATCAACAACACAGGACTGCTGTACTTGGTAATTAATGCCTGCTTGGTGGGGGGGGGTGTGCATGAGGCCGCCAGCACATTGCCTGTAACCACCAAACAGGCAATAACTCCTGAGTACAACTGGACTTTGTACTGCTTTAATGCGCTTGTAACATTGGTAGTGCAAATTCACTAAACTTACAAGGGAATGTCACATGGGAGATTAACGCACAGCAAGTAACAATACTGTGTAATTCAATATGTACTATTCCACAGATGTGCATCAAAAACTGGCACGTGAACGTTGACAAATCAATGTCTCCTTTGATTGTGACTGCTCTTTTCTTGTTTTTTTCAAGTTATGTATAAAAAAGCCTTTCAACACTTATGATCAAGGACATTATTTTTTATAGCTATGTGTCATTTTTTATTCATTTGATAGCTTTACATTTCTTCTTCACTGCTGCAATCAGGGGAACTATGCAATATTTGCAATTCTTGCATCTCTGCTCCTTGTTCATATTGAGGTATGCAAATATTTGTTAGATGCTACCAATGATCTTTTTCTTTACACAGCACTGCACCAGGATAGCGTGCAGAAAGACCACTCATGACATGCTTTTTCTGCTCCCTATCAATCAAGGACAGTGTGCGGTAATCACCTAACCTAATAATTCAGTGCACAACGCTAAACGATGATTATCAGTCACATGTCTTACTCTCCACAGTGGTGCCCATGACATTCATTGTGTCGGCAGCTGATCACACTCAAGAGATCTGCAGCGCGTACACAGAGACAACAGTGCTATAGTTCTTCCTCTAGTGCCCATCCCGTTATGGCCCCAAACACTGTTATATTCTTAAGTGTGCATTACTAGGGAATTAATCACAGCTTTACAGTTTCCCATGTGCTCTCTGTCCACCAAGGTAGTCTTTGGATTTCTGTGTTTCTTGTTTTGACATGTTACAAGTAATATTATTATTACCCTATAAGCATCCAATGTTTCACGACCATCATGCACTTTTTCAGTGTCATATTGACCTGTTTACCTGGCCACACTAAGAGACCTACTGTGTGAATGAATCTTCTATTGTTATGATATGACATTGTCATAGTACTTCACCTTTCTGTTTACCTTGCAGGTGTAACAATGAAAGAAAGTTTCCCATCCATGAAGAGCCAAAATACATTGTTTACCGATCTAGCCTACAAGAACTTTTCCATTATTGCCCATCATGCGGTTCACAAACCGTGGCTCAGTTCTCCTCCAATAACCCAGACAAAAGGCATGGAACACTTCTGGTTATGGATGTGCTATGCACATCCTGTTCATTAAAACGTTCCTGGAAAAACGAACCGCAGGATGGAAGCTGCATTCATGGTAATGTGTCAATGGCCACCTCCACATTTGTATTGGGATGCCCAGTCTCTCAGGCACTACGTATCTTTGAATTTATGAATCTTGCATGTATTGCAAGAAGCACATTTGAAAAGCACCAGAGAGATAATTCTACCAACCATTGAAAATATTTGGCAGGAAGAGCAGTCACACCTCATTGAGGAGTTGCAGCACCTTCCGGGAGGTTTGCCTTTGGGCGGCGATGGCAGGGCTGATAGCCCTGGCCATTGCGCTAAATATGGATCCTACACCATCCTTGAGTTCAGGATATCAAAGGTCATAAGTGTGACCCTTGTTCAGGTTAGTTACATGTTTGACACAACCTGTCTCATGCACTTACCTGATCAACAAAATCAACATAATGTAAAATAAGAAATGAAAGGTAAATAGACTGCTAATGCAGGGATGTTGTTCCACAAACTGTAAGGCTTCTATTTTTCTCAGTACAGCAATGAAGTTAAACATTCAGGCTGGATGGAGCTGGAGGGTCTCAAATGTTCTCTTACAGACCTGGTGGAGGAAAAGGGCTTGCATGTCCAGGCACTGGTCACAGATCGACATCGGCAGATTAATGCCTGACTTGCCACCACTCTTCTGATGGCTGGAGAAACACACTACTATAATGTGTGGCATGTGTCCAAAGATATTGTGATGCTCATTGTTATTACACATGCTATTAACATCACCATGGCTCAACTGTAAACACTGTTCTTTTTTTTATCATAGAATAATTTTTTTATTGGTTTAAATTCAACAATACAGCAGCACAGTATAATGTTTCTCACAAACTCTATAGTCAGTAAGCAGCTAGCCATATCTATAGATACTCAAGGTGATATAATAATATGTATACATTTACTAGTAACAACTGACATAAAGCAGTTGCAAACAGCCAACTTAAGATATAATATACAGCGGCTTATTAGCCCAGTAACACAGAGAGAAAAGGGAATAAAAAGGCACCAGTAATGGTAAGGTAAGTAAATACAATGACATTTAAGAGGGAGGGTTGCAGTATAGAGTAGGAGTTTTGCAAAGGGATGAGTGAAGGTAGGCTTCCTATCTGGCAATATACTGGTCCATATGGCCTTGGTGCACCAAGGATAAATGCTCTAGTGAGGACAGCTTAGCGAGGGCAGCATGCCAGGTTTTGTGAGATGGAGGTGTTGGCTGATGCCACTGTATAAGTAGGAGCCTTTTGGCCTCTATAAGGACTAAAGCCACCCATTGCTGTTGGGGCCGGGGTAGAGCTCTTAAGGAGGTGGTGTCTCCCAGCAAGAGCTTTGGATCAGATAAGAGTACCTGAGTGCGTAGTATCATGGAGCAGTCCTGGGCTATGTATGTCCAGAAAGATGTAAGTTGAGGGCATGTCCATAGAATGTGGAGCAAATGAGCTCCAGGTTGTTGACAGCGCCAACAGTTTGAGTGCCCTAAAAGGCCGCAGGAGTGAAGGGCAGCTGGGGTGCGGTACCAGAAAAGCAGTATTTTCAGCTGTAGGAAGCGGCTCTTGGTATCTATGTAGGTGTAGTGACTTTCTCGGAGATAGCGGTTCTAAGAGTACTCTGAGATATGGATATTTGGTATGGACATCCATTTCAGGTGGCATAGAGTTAAGGGTTCTACCTGGGCATCCCACCATGTTCTATAAAATTGACCAATGAGGCCACTGGGGGAAGAAGCTTTGTGACGTTGGGCTAGCCAGTTCCATTTGGGGTCAGGGCAGATGTAGGGTCTTGCTGCCTGTAGTGCACTGCGTATCTGAAGGAACTTCCAAAAGTCACTGCTTGGGAGATGAAATTTATGCTGTATTTGTTCAAAGGACATCAGAACACATGAGCCTGGGATACACAAGTCCTGTATATAGCGAATACCCTGTACCTCCCAGTTTGGCCAGTATATAGGGGTATAACCAATAGTCAAAGTTTTATTATGCCATAGAGGTGTGTAAAGCCAGGAAGGGGCCTGAGCCGCCTGGGGTGTATGAGACAGGGACATATGCGAATGCCATGCCGGTTTAGTCTCGGCTAGTATCAAGCCAGGAAGCGGGGGCACCGACTGCTTGGGTGCAATAGCCGATGTGGATCGGTATCCGCCATCAAATCAGTTTTCAACTGTACCCAAGGTGGCGGGGGTAGAGAACTTGGAACAAACCATTTGGTAGCTGTGGCAGCCGTACAAGACAGGTGATAGCCTTGAAACCATGAGGAGCCCAGGCCACCCTTGGACCAATGCACTCTTAATTTGTGTCTGCGCCACCTGGGAGATTTTTCTTCCTAGAGGAAGCGAGACATCTGGGTTTCCAGGGAGGCAAAACGTTTAGGAGAAAGTCGTATTGGTAGATTCTTAAACAGGTACATGACTCGAGGCAGAAAGAGCATACGGGCAGCAGCAACCCTCCCTGGCATAGAGAGCTGGAGTTTCCTCCATCTCTCTATCTCCATAGCTAGTTGGGTCAGGACAGGGGAAAAATTAGCTGGTTCTAAGTCAGACCATTTGAAGGGAATAGTTATACCCAGGTATGAGAAGCCCTGTGTTGTCCATGAAAGCTCTATTCCTTGCAGGCAACTCCTTTAACAAGCTGTGTTTAGAGGAGCCAGAATCGTTTTCTTCTGGTTAACACATAGGCCTGAGAGGGTCAAGAAGGTCTGCAAGAGAGATAAGGAAAGCGAGATAAGACAGGTTGCAATGTCTCCTCCGGTTGTGAGAGGGTTAATAACAGGTCATCGGCATATGCTGACACTAAATATGATTTACCAGCGACTTCTATACCTGAAATGTCTTTCGAGGCAATGATAGCCCATATGAGGGGATCCAAAGCCACTAGAAAAAGGAGGGGAGATAAAGGGCAGCCCTGTCTGGTACCTCTATGTAGAGGAAAAAGTGTGGATATTGTGGTGTGGGGAACCGTATAGTGTGGACACCCACTGGCAAAAGGTGGGGCCAAAACCAAATAGTCCCAAAACCTGATGTAAATAATGCCATTCAACCGAGTCAAATGCCTTAGTAAATGGAACAGGAAGATCGAGAGGCTATCCATTTTAAATCAAGTAGGAGTCGTGTATTATCCAAACCAGATTTACCTCTCATAAAGCCAACTTGGGCTGGGTGTATAATAGATAGTAACACCTCCAACATCCTAGTGGCCAGAATCTTGGCCAAAATTTTAGTATCCACAGAAAGCAAAGAGATAGGGCGATAATTTGCACAATCTAGAGAATCATTAGACTTTTTTGGAATGAGGGTAATGAGGGCTTCCCTCATAGTGGGGGGAGAGAGCCAACCGTATGAACTTCTTGGAGGGCGAGCAGCAGTGGATGAGATATATCCTCTGCCAGTGCTTGGTATAGTGCAACCGTCATCCCATCTGGGCCTGGAGCCTTGCCTTTGGCCATTTGTGAAAGAGCTTGATGGAGATCAGCTAGGGTAATCGGGGCATCTAAGGTGGTCACTTGGACTGGGGTAAGTCCTGGCCTGTTGAACTGCAGGAAGAATTTGTCCAGCTCCCGCTCTAGTTGTGACCTGGAAAGAACGGACTCTGATTGATAGACAGCTTGATAAAAAGCCCTCATAGTGTCATTTTTTTCCTGTGGGTTATGGACAATCTTACCAGAGGAATTGCGGAGGGCATGTATTCGAGAGGAAGCTTTTTGCTTCTGAAGACGGAATGCTAGTAGTCTGCCATTCTTTTCTCCCCCATCCCAATAAGCGTGCTTTGAACGCAATAGCAACCACTCGGCCTTTTGATGTAAGGTAGCATTAATTTGATATTTAAGACCCACAATACGCCGTATAAGGGAGCTATCCCTTCTGGAGGGGTGAGTAGCTTTAAAACGGGTTTCTAGGGTGGTAAGGTCAGCCTGCCACTGGGTCCAGGTAGCCTTACGGGCTTTGTTTTTGGCAGCTGAAAAGGCAATAATATGACCTCTGAGGACTGCTGTAAAGGCTTCCTAAACTGAACCTGCGGAGATGCCGCAGTATGCATTAATGGCAAAATAATCTTTAGCAGTTTGGGAGATCATTTTATGAAAGTCTGGATCTTTTAAAAGCAGTAAATTGCATCTCCAGTGGGTGCCAGTTTTGGCTTGTCCTCTCACTGTGTATGAAGCTACTATTGGAGCATGATCCCAGATAATCATGTTCCTGATTTTAGTATTGGAGATATTCTGGGCCGCTGTAGTGTTGGCTAGAAAAAAATCTATGCAACTGTGGGTAGAGTGTACTGATGAGTAAAAAGTATAATCCCATCCAGAGGGCTTGTCTCTGTGCTAGACATCCGCTAGACCCCATTTCCCCTGCAGTTCATGAAGAGCTAAACTTGCCTTGGATCTAGCCTGAGGGGTGGGCTTCAATTTGTCCAAGAAGACGTCTGAAACCATATTGAAATCGCCTCCCACTATAATAGGGATGGTATTGTCTTGCTGGGAGAGAGAAGAAAGGGCCTGACTGATCGAGGGGAAGAAATCTGCATGATCAGTATTTGGGGTGTATATGTTGCAGAAAAGCATTTTTCCCTCTGAGGAGGATAACCTAGCCACCACCCATCTACCTTGCGAGTCTTGTCGGGATTCCTCCAGGACCCAGATGGAGGAACGCTGGATTAGGATCACTACCCCTCTCATCTTGGAAGAGGCTGAACTGGCACAGACTGTGCCCACCCAGGATTTCCTTAACCATGAGACTGACCTCTTTAGAACCTGAGTATTCTGTAAGAAGGCGATGTCAGTATGGAAAGAACGAAGGTGTTGAAGTACCTTAGTTCATTTGATAGGATGGTTCAATCCATTGACATTCCAAGACACCAAAACTGATGGGGACCTGGTGGGATTCGTCATGGCTAGGAAGGGTCACTCAACAGTTTTATAAGAGAAGAAAGGTGTACTTACCCTGAACGTAGAATTGGCAAACTGAAGGGAAACTCACCATCCCGATCAGCCTCTGATGAACTGGGGTACTAACTTGGGGAACCAGATGGGAAGAAAAAGAGATTCAAAGAGGAAGAAAAATAGACAGCCCATGAGGGGCTAGCTGCAATAAAGTAGAAAAAGAACAATATTGTGAGCAGACACAATCAAAACACTCTAAATACAATTTTTACTTCAGGGTAGTCAACACAGAATTCTACCTCAAATACAAGAAACAATTTTAACAATGAACACTTACAAAATGCAATGTAACACTGCGCAATTGTGCTATAGGTTCAAGGATATATGTGAAAGAGACCAACTTGTACTGTTAATCTCAGCTACACAAGCACACAGAACCTCACAACTGGGAGGTGTTGTTTATAACCAGATAAATTCGAGACCTCCGGGCTGGTATTACATGCGAGGTTGGGTATCCGACCCACGGGGGGAGGGAGAGGGGAGGGAATAGACGGGGGCTTAGTGGGGAGGAAGAGGGGATTTAAAGGGGTGGTGGGAGAGGGGAGTCCCCTTACCTGAATGGCATGGCCCCCAGGTAACACTGAACTATAGTAGTGTAAGGGAGAAGGCTGCTATAATGCCTTAACTCCATTGTCATGGTGGGATTCGTGTGCTTCCTTCGTTGCCCAAGTGGGCAGTGACCTTGAAAAGTTTGGAGACCACGAGCACCCCATGAGGATCCAGGACACTGTGCCCAGTATCAATATATTTAGGGAAACTAAGAAAAATATACCATGTAGTCTGAAGAACCCATATCAAAGACAAACTGCCACCCATGCACATAGCAGGGTATAGGCGCATTGAGGGTATGCGAAACCCTACACTTAATTTTCTATTTAAGAAGGCTGAAAGACAACAGTCCCAACAGAATGGGTTCACATGTTAACCAGGAGAACCTTCTGTACACCCACTACTTATTGGGGGAGAAACTACAGTCTCGGGGGTAGTCGTGGCCACCGCTTCTGCATAGGAGACCAGCCCCAGTCTAACAGGAGTCAGAGCATTCACCACCTCCACCAAGGCCTCTGAAAGGTCTGCCCAGTCAGATGTAGTAGTAGTGTTTATCTCAAAGGATTCAGTGGGATGTTTCTGTGCTCTAAGAAGAGGGGAGAATCTATCTTCCCGAGAAACTTTAGCTGGGGAGGCGCAATAGCAACATCTTGTATTGGTTGGGTTTGCTTCTGGTTCTCTGGCGTTGTCTGGAAGAGGGGACTGACAACTGTGGAGGCATGGCAGGAGCAGCATTAAATAGAAACTGTGGCACCACAACAGAGCGTGATGGGGTATGGTCTGAAGGGCCCAAGGCTAATGGGGGATCGCCTTGTAGTGGTGCATGTCCAACGTCATTTGAGTCCTCTGGACTTCTGTTCCCTTCAAAATGGTTCCCTTTAGTGGTACTGATCCTGTTTGGTTCCCAAAGCTTCCTGGATATTGTAGTCAGTACAGGAAGATCGGGCCAGAATTTAGCAAGCCATCTCTCAATGTCCCGTGGATTGTCTGCCAGCAATTCCCTGCCATCTTTAGTGACTAGAAGACTGGTAAGAC
The DNA here is from genome assembly GCA_016271365.2 of Neoceratodus forsteri. NCBI lineage: Eukaryota > Metazoa > Chordata > Ceratodontiformes > Ceratodontidae > Neoceratodus > Neoceratodus forsteri. The sequence goes on along the minus strand of CM057450.1, from coordinate 1,775,146,862 downwards.
CCCTGAACTTAAAATAGAAATTAAATTGGTTCAGGAATTTCTTGATAGGACCATAGGCTCGTCGTTTGTTTGCAGTTTCATGAGCAAAGTCCCGAAAGAATGAGACAGGAGACCCCTGCCAGCAAATCTCTACTAAGTCCCTTGCGACTCTAAGGATCTTTTCTTTTGTTCAGTAGTGTAAGAAATATGCTATAATCGGCCTAGATGTAGAAGAATTCCTGTCCCTTCAGGTGGTTATTCTGTGGGCCCTCTCCACCTCCATAGCACCCCTCCATCTATCCCCTAGCATAATGGGCAAATTATCATTCAGGATTCTCTCCATGTTCTGCCCCTCTGTCCCTTCTGATATTCCTATTATACACAAGTTATTGTGCCTGGCTTGCTTCTTCTGATCCTCTATTCTGTCCCAGAGAACTGACATTTTCTCTTCTTGTACCTGCAATCGGTGTAGTAATTTAGATTGTTGCTGTTCACATGCCTCTGCCCACTGTTCGGATATATTCATATTATCCTGCAAATTTCTGCCATCAGCAACAGTGTCCGATAATGTAGTATTAACATCTTCCACCCGATTAAGTACTGTCTCCAATATGTGCATAATGTACTGTAGAGATTCATCGACAGAAGGAGGCCGGAGAAGATTGTGCCAGTGGAAATATCTGCTTGTTGCCTCCTTGCGATGCCATACTGTCCATTGAGCAAGAGAACAGTTTTTAGATAGAGAGAAAGGTAGCTGTGTCCTGTGGGTGCAGGAAGTAGCCTTATCGGGTCCTGATACTGCAGCCAGAATACACGTGAGGTTGCTGCGGTGTAGTAGTGGTGGAGCCTATGCAGCCTTACAGCGGAGTGCTACCCGGAGACCGACGTGTCTAGTAGCCGCAAAACAAAATGGAATTAAAGTCGGAAGGCATCAGCAGGTATGGGAGGTTACCCCATCAGAAAGTAGTAGTTGGGAGTTTAGGTGGACCAGGGTCTTGACACCAGAGCTCCAATATGACCCAGCCCAGAAGCGAGCTCAGCGCTTCAGGCTGCCATTGTGTTGGTGGCTAAACCATGCCCCCCGTGAACACTGATCTTACACATTCAATTATATAAAATATGATTAACGAGGAAATATGTACATGGGTTAGAGGTGGACACCAGGCATTGGATACAGTTTTGAAGGAACTATGACAAGTAAACACAGACAAGGCAATGGGGCCAGACCAAATTCAGCATAGACTGTTGAAGGAACTCAAGGAAGTTCTAGCAGGTCCACTGATCACCCTATTCAAGCAATCACTAGAGATGGTGTATGCACCTGGAGACTGGAGGAGGTCGGAGTTTGTCACACTGCAGAAGAATGGAAGTAGGGAGGAGCAAGTCAATTATTGACCTGTAAGTGTGACCTTACTGGTGCTGAAGCTGATTTAGTCCATGCTTAAGGAGAGGGTGCCGAATTTCGGGCACTCAAATGGTGAAAAACACTCACGACAGCATGAATTCAGTGAGGGTAGGTCCTCTCAGAGTAACCGTATTGATTTCTTTGACTGCGTGACCAGGGTGGTGGGTAAGGGAGTGGTTGTGGATGTGGCATACCTGGATTTAACTCAGGCTTTCGACTCCGATCCGTATAGAGGATTGATTAACAAAGTTGTGAATCTGGTTGTGACCTTTAATGTGGTAAATTTTGTTGGCAACTGACTGAAAGGCAGGACCGACAAGGTTGTATTACATGGCATAAAATCAGAAGAGGGAGAGGTGACCAGCTTGCTTCTACAGGGATCTGTGCTGTATCCAGTTCCATTCAATGTCTTCATAAGTGACATCGGACAGGGACTGGGATACCAAGATCTGTAACAGAGTCGACTGTGAAATACCTAACAGGAATAAATAGGGTATGGGAGGGAGATTATTTCAGAGAGGAAAGAGCTCAAGGACAAGGGTAATAACATGACGATGGCGGAGATAGGCTATGTAGAATGCTAAGAAGTCTTTCTTCTCAGAGAGGTTGAGCAACATTGTAACAGATTGAAATGATTGAAATTGGTGCTCAATATACAATAATCTGAAATAAATATCACTACATATGTTTGCATAATTACTAACATTGTTCTCTGTGATGCAGAGGTCGCAAGAAGCTTGAGACGCTTCTGCAAACAGAATGGTATGGAGTGCATCTCACCATGGAAAAAAACTGTTAATAATCACATTTATTGGGCAGCTTTGTTATCACCACCAAATGACTAGGATCTCATTAGAGCAAGTGGTAGGTGATGATAGGACACATACAGAATTAGCATGATCATAATAATCCATTATTTTCAAGATGCCAACATGGGCTGCTGAATGGACGGCAGTGGAAGAAGAAGTGGCTAAAATGAGGTAAGTGTTTTAACACTTTGCAACATCTACCCTTTTTTTTTTATCTTTGGTCTTTTTGCCTCCTGCCTGCCTCATCACTGCACTGATTCAGAGCTCCTAGATGCTTTGTTACCTCGGCATCCTGTCACAGGAGTCTGCCCCTACAGTGCTCATCCTCGGTAGTCTAGGTATCCTGGATATCCCCTGGGTTGGCGAGGAGAGGTCCCTTCTTACCATCTCCTTGAACAATGGTGGAGTGGGTGTTGCACAGTGGAGTCTGCTCTGTCTTGCCGGTTGGCAATACGCTCATAGGGTCATCAACTAGGAGTGAGGGGCCACCATTTTCTGTGTCCTGTTCCCTGCAGTCATTGGCACTCTAGGACAGCCAACTGGGAGGTATGCATGAAGATACAACTCCTCCCAGGTCTCTCGTCCGACACTGCCTGTCCTCTTGCGTGACCCTAGTCTGCACTGTCAACCCCGGGTTCACCCAAAAGATAGCAGTAGAGCAGTAAGCCTTGCACAGAACCATCTTCAGAGAAGGATAGCCACCGTTGAGTGCTCAATCTCTCTCTTCCCCTGCCACCCCATGGCAGACCAGGCTCAGTCCCCAACCCAGGTAGCCAGATCTATCATTTTTTCTGTCTAAAATTAAATGAATGTGTGGCTTCATGAGGACTGAAAATTAACACAGCAAATGTGAACTCAGTCATTGAGCATTGTCTCAGGCATCATATGTTGACACTGGGTGGCAACACAGTTGTTGTCCTTGTGTGTGGTATGCTGCTGGCATCCAAATGGATGAGAAACATGGTCATGATACCAGAAAACCGAGTGATTAATCAATATCGGGTGTTATTGTAAAAATTGGTTTGAACAAGTTAATGAATATCGGCCTGATTAACCACATGGTTCTTCACAACGACATGCCAGCATTTGTTCACGCCTTTCTGAACTATAGGCTCCAGCGCTGTAACGGTCTGTACTTCGCTGTCACATTAGTGACTCTTGCCATCAAATATCAAGTGCAGAACACAGCAGCCCCATTGTTGACTGTCCTCTCAAGGTGCAGTCATGCAACCCCGGAGATGCGTGACCAGTAGTGTGATACCGTCAGGTTGAGGGTCCATCTCAAGGACTATTAATGATCTATCCATTCATATGTTCACTGTGTTCTGTGTACCTGTCACAGCAACAAAGTTCAGTGACCTATACTCGGTCTACACAGTCATGTTCCAGTTCAGTACACAGCAATCACAGGGTTTTGCTATGGAGCTAGGTAGACCATGAATTGTGTGTGCCTGACTCATCACTGTTGAACTGTGTCCCACCAGTACTCCTTGAGGCTACACACATTCCTGTGTTCTTCATGAATGTGAAGGCTCTTGCTTTCATTAATTGTTTCACACATTGTTGACTGAGTTTTCTTGCGCATGCCATTATTCTGTCCTTTATCTTCTTGCAATGTTCTGCCTAATGTCAACTTATAGATGTTTTTACTGATAACCATGTTTTCATTTGTTGTTGAATTGCACACAAATAACTTTGTAGTTGATGCATGTTTGTCAGGCGCCACAAGACTCTTGAATTACTCTCATACAGATAGTTACAGTAATATATTTCTATTCCTTGAATTAACATTCCATTGAGCTAATTATAAATAATTGCTCAGCATCAGTAAAGATTCCAGTAGTGTTGAAATGCATTGTTAGTGGACATGGAATTTGTGTGAAGTTGCATATGTTGCAATAATTCTTTTCGTCAGATATGATCTGCATCTCTGTGAATTATACATATTTGCCTGTATGTGACAAATAATCAGTATTAACAACTCTATGTTACATTGTTTTAATTGTATTGGCAGCATTTTGTAGATTTCTGGTTCAAGTAAAAAAGTCATTTCTACATTTAACTGTGTCCTGGTTTGATCACCAAATTATAACTCCATCTATTTCCCTATCAGAACCATCCTTAGGCTTCAGAGCACAAATTGTGGTCTAAGTTCAAGTTCAAGTTTATTGCAGGAAAACTCCATTGAGCAAGCTCATTCACAAGGAGGTCCTGTGACATAAACACTTAAAGTACAAACACAGATAGGTAATAACAGTATATACATGAAATGCACGTTACATGATACAGGCTGGTAAACATTGATATGGGACAGGGAAGCGACTTACAGGTTGCATACTGATAAATGAAACATGATGACTGGTGTGTGCAATACATATACAGTATTTTGGCAGCTAGAACAAACAACAGTCTACAACTGATATGGGGGGGAGGAGTGATTTGATAGAGTAGCAGTGGAGCGTAAGCAAAGATAAAGCCAGGAGTAGAAGGGGAAGGGAAAGCAGTTAATATGACAAATCAATTATACCTTACCAGTGGATAAATATGGCACACATGGGGAAGGAAGAGACTTAATGACAGTTACAGGTGTCTTTTATTTTGGCTGAACTTAGCGATTTGTAGAAGTTTATTGAAACTGTGCTAGTTAGTTTCAAGTACGGTTTGTAATGGTTCCAAATTGAGGGAAGGGCATATGCAAAGGCACGTTACCAAAGGAAGTCCGCCCTTGGTATGTCAAGCATAATAAAGTCAGATTTTCTTAATGAGTATGCACTATGTGAGATACTAATAAGGAAGAGAGATAGCTTAGCAATTTCTGCAGAAGCAGTTTAAGAGTCCATAGCCCAGCATGGAGCAGGCGTCTAGTAGTAAGGGATGTCCAACCAACAGCTGCATATAAGTCACAGTGGTGCGAACGGTAAGGGGAGTTGGTAATGAACCGTAATGCACGGTGATAAAGGATGTCCAGTTTACTTTGATTTGCAAGAGTGGTGGAGGAATAGATTACATCGCCATAGTCGAGTAGGGGGAGAAAAGTGGCCTGTACAAGCTCGTTTCGAGTTTCAAGGGGGAAAAGGGGCCTATTTCTGTAGAAGAAACCTAACCTTGCTTTTAACCTTCTAGAGACATCTTGGCGTGATCACTGAAAGATAATTTATTGTCGATCCAGATACCTAGATATTTAAATTTGGTTACAATTTCCAGAGGCTCGTTTGGCGTGGTGACAATGAAGTCTTGGACAAGGGTATTGGGGGGCCTGAGACAGCACTGCGGGAGAATATCATCGCTTTAGTCTTCTTAGCATTGAGCAGAAGCTTTGCCTTTATTAGATTATGCTCAATGTTGTGCGAAGTCCGCTTGAAGCACTCCTTGACTTCAGATAACGATGAGCCAGAGTGTACAACACAGTATCATCTCAAAAAGTGCAGATTGGACGTAGATATGTTAGCATCTAAGTCATTAATGTACAGAGAAAACAAGATAGGGCCTAAGATGGATCCTTGGGGGACTCCTCTTGCAACTGGCAAGAAGCAGAAAAAAACCTTCCGCCTTTACTTTTGGAATCTTCCAGTTAGGTAGCTAGAGAACCACTGGTGGTATGGTATGTGGCACCCAACTTTGCAAGGCAATTGACTAATAGTTTGTGATCAACAGTATCAAAAGCTTTGCTGAGGTCCAAAAGACTGCACCAGTTACCTTCTTAGCATCTATAGCAGAGATCCAATCATTGGTTACTTTTGCTAGTGCAGTGATTGTGCTATGATTAGCCTGGAAGCCAGATTGAGCTGGGTTAATGAGAGAGAGGTTTCCAAGTGAGATTTTAACTGAATATGGATCAGTTTTTGAGAACTTTAGAAAGGATAGGCAATATGGAGATAGGCCTATAGTTGTTTACATCGCATGGGTCACCAGATTTAAATAGAGGAGGATATGTGCTGATTTCCAGCAGGGACGGCTAAGTAGCAGATGTAATGGAAAGATTGAAGATGTGGAGAATTGGGGCAGTGAGATGGGCGTAGCCTGACCTTAGGAAAAAGGGTTCCAAGCCATCGTCCCCTGTGCTTTTTTCGGTGTCTAAGTTAAGAAGAGAATCTTCTACTTCTTTATAGGTTATCTTGCGCAGTTGGAAGGGGCTGGGTGCAGGACTAGATGTGGCAGGAGGGGTATGCTGGCTCACCGCAGCACCAGCATAAGGTGACAAGTCAAAAGCTAATCCAGCTGTGGCAAAGTGGGAGTTAAGTTCCTCCAGGATTAGGGACTTGTTTTCCACAATCTTGCCACTTGCAACTTTCTTTGTTGGGACAGAGGGGGCCATGGGCCGTCCTTCTATAGCTTTGATAGTCTTCCATATTTTATGAGGGTTACCTTTAGCTTGTTCGAGAGTAGAAATATAATAGTTAGCTTTAGCAGAGCAAAGTTTTTTCACACAGTTATTCCTGGCTGTTCTAAAGGCCTGATAATCCGAAGATTCTTTGGAATATCTAGCTTTAGCCCAGAGTTTATCTCGAGCTATAAGGGCTGCCTTGAGATCCGAGGTGAACCAGGGGTTGGAATGTTCGTACCCTTACTTTGATGAAAGGGCATGCTTATTTATTATTGTGTGAGTTTATCATTAAGGATGCAAGCTGCCTTGTTGACATCTTTAGCTTAGGTAAAGATCTTGCCATCTGATCATGCTCCAGGTCAGATAGGAAGTTTGCTGCACTGAATTTGCGGAAGGATCTTTTTGTTATAAAGATGGGTTGCGGCTGGGCCTTAATTGAGATCTTATGCAAGCAACAATTCCATGATCGCTCATGTCGTTGTGAAACACTGCCAAATGAGATATTTTGTGTGTGGATGGGTGGTTAGTACCACATCTAGAGATGGAACTGTTGGCAGTATTTAGAGTTTGTTCTAGTAGGTTCATGACTAATTGCTCAAGGCCTCAGCTTGTCACAAAAGGATTTGAGGCCGTGTGATTTAGGTGACAGCCAGTCCATATTTAGATCTCCTAGAAATATTGTTTCAGTTTTTGCATCTACGAACATGGATTTCAAAAGATTAAGGACTTCATCACCATCAGATGGGGGTCTATAGCCACCTAGGATAGTGATACATTCCGAGGAGGGGAGATGAAGGCTCAGCGAAACTAACTCAAATTCCTTGGCTAGAGATTTGCAACTAATATTGGTGACCAAGTACTTAGATTTGGCGTAGATAACCACACCCCCGCCTCTAGACTCTCTATCTGCTCTAAATAAATTGTAGCCCTGCAGTGATATTTGTTGATCAGTGTTTGTCTTTTTTAACCATGACTCAGTAATTATGATAAGGTCTGGGTTAGATGTACAGCCCAGGTTTGCAGCTATTACAAGTTTTTAGGCAGGTTCAAAATGTTGACCATCATCATTTTGAGACCTGTGGCCTCAAGCAAAATCGATAGGCGAGGTAAGTTGTGGGGAGGGGGGGGCCAGGGTTGAGCCCACATTTTCTGAGCAGAGAAGAAGCAGAAGTATAACTTTTTAAGGAGCTTATAAGAATGGAGACGGCTTTTATTTCTTCGCAAGCCCATATAGTGCTGTGCAAGAGGCGGCACCACTGTAATGACAGTTGATCGTGATCAATGAAAGTGCTAGGTTAGACATAGGTGAGGACAGTAGCAAGGGGTGTAGGCTAACCGGGGGGAATAGGCTAAAAGGGGAGAGGAGAATGATATAGAGTCTGCACGGTAGACTGTTATAACATTAGGTATTGATAAGGTACATTGGAGAACTGAATTGCATTGAGGTACTTCAAATTGCACTGTATTGCTGAAAACTCTGCACCTTAGGAGCAATAAGAACACAATAAGGAGAGCCATGGTCCCAGATTGAGTGGTCTTGTGATTTGTATTAGTGCAATATTTTCTAGGCAAGTAATTTGCTCACCTAGGTACTCACTAAAACCTAGATGAGAAAATACAGCAGAAAGAGAACAAGGAGAGCAGGAGCAACTTAGTTGGTGGCCATCAGCCCTTCAGACTCAGAAGTCCCCTTGTAGCAGCACGGAAAAGAAGTAGAATGATAATGCAGGCCATATTTGCCCACAAATGAATACAGTGATTTATGTAGAAGACCGAATACTCTTAGTGGCAGGTCTGTATAACCTGCTAATGGAAAACTAGCCACTTAAAAAAAAAAAAAAAAAAAGTAGTTAGACTTATACCGCACCAAGGCAAGAGTGCTTGGATGGGGGGCACTGCAGTGAAGAGCAGTCAGACAGAAGAGGTGTAAGCACTTTAAAACAGTAGTAGAAATTACAATCCAGCTAATACAGTTGAAAAACCTCAACAACACAGTTGAAATAGTGCTTAGTTCTATCGAAAACCCAACAAAGTGCTCAGGTGTCTATAGCAGGGGAAAACTCTGGCCAGTCAGAGTGGGTTTGCTGGAAACACCCATGTTCCGATGGCTGCACTGTCCCGTACCTTCCAAGGAGCTGCAGGCGGTGTCCTGGTCTTGGTGGGGGTGGCTGGCTGGGTGCCGCCGACCGTGAGTGAAAGCTGGAGCAGCCCTGTTCAGAGCAACAGCTTCCAAGGAGCTGCAGGCAGGTGTCTGGTCTTGGTCGGTGGCTGGCTGGGTGCTGGACGACCGTGGGCTGGAGCAGCCCTGTTTAGGGCCAAGCAGCTTCCAAGGAGCTGCAAGTAGGCCACCGGTCTTGGTCGGTGGCTGGCTGGGTGCCGGCCGACCGTGGGTGAGCTGGAGCAGCCTCTGTTCAGCAAGCCAGCTTCCAAGGAGCCGTGCAGGTGGGGTCCTGGTCTTGGTCGGTATGGCCGGAAGTGCTGGCCGACTGGGTGGTGAGCCTAAGTGGAAGCACAAGTTTTTTGTTCCAAGAAGAGAAGACTGTCAGAATAATGAGCATTAAAAAAACTATGAAAAATACAATTCTGCATACTGTCTTCTATTCATGCACAGCTACATGGGAATACTGGATGGGAGTGCATATAGTGTTTCATAAGAACAAGTGTTTAAACAATGGCCAATTAATAATGATTTTAATTCCTATATGGAACAATGACCATTGACACAAAAGCAGTGAAAGCACCTGATGCAGGTTACCATTGGTAATTAGAATTGGGAATTGTCACTGATAATACAGATATATTAACACTGTTGTCGAACACTGCTATTGTATGATAGACATCCATCAGAAGTAACCATGGAAGAGGATGACAGTGACATCACTGAATGTGTAATGGGATGCACGCCACCTCTTGAGGAGATGCACCACCTTGATGACTCAATGCATTTCAATTACTGTTATTCATACAGAAATGTCCGCATTGCTACTGTGACATGATGATTCTTCAGGAAAAAGCATGTCATTTTACAGTAAGAGTTGGTCACATAGTAACAATGCCACGGTAAATCAAGTACTCTGTCCACGAATGTGTAACATGCTACTGTTGTACTAACACAGGTGAACCTGCAACATAAAAACACCTGCACATCCTTGAAAACAGAATGCTAGTGAAGGACATAGGCCACCTGTCCCCACTTCACCAAGCATCATCAGTGGAGGTGTTCCATAGTACAATTCTTCACTTTGCTCCAAAGCACACAGCATATTCCTTTCATGGAATCCAGTGCAGGTATGCATGCCACAGCACATACTTCTCACACTCAATGTAAAGGGTAGAGTGTCAATGTGTAATTTGGTTCAAATGTGTGTCACAAGAACAGGGAAATGGTGATCATTCAGGTGAAGTGAACATTTCAGTTCAAGGCAGTGCCACAGTTTCAGAAATCAATCTTCTTTTCATCTTGCAAAGGTGTGATGGTCCCGCCTCAAAAAATAGTCCTCTTCTCTAGCATTTGTATAGCTGTACTCAACATGTGATACTTAGTGCAGTTCTACTTATGCTCCTTAGATTGTATCTTGCAGCACTACATTTCAATGAGAATTACTCAAAGGAAATTGTACAGGACAGCACTGGAAGGGAAAGGCTGAGTGTGTGCTTCAGCAAGAGCAAAGAGGGAGAGCCATCCATCCAGACGTGAAGGTTGGTAAAGATGGTGATGTAAATTGGCTTGAAATGATATCGCTATTGAGTTCACAGATTTACAATAGTAACGTTCGCGAATGTAATCAAGAATCATACAGCCAATATGTCAGCTTACTCAATATCATATGGGATGCTTCTCCATTGTGCAATGGTCACATGCCAGTTATACTTAGTGAAATAAGTTATCGCTTTACACACCATTGTGTTACAATGGATTCAATATGACTGTATACTGTGACAGTATTAGGACAACTCAGTAATTACAAATATGACCACGTTATCATTGTTATTTGAACAGCAATGTGGACATGCTGTGCATTCAGTGGCAACGTACAATGGTGATGTCATTAGCTTATCTCTAAAAAACCATTTGAAACAGGCAACTACTGCAGAACAGACATGAGCCCCCTAGTGAGTAGTTCGTATGTATGGTATGCCATGCTGAGCATACTGCAATATTTCATCAGCGCCATTCTTTTTAATATGCTTGATTACCTTTATGGTCACACGCATAACCAGAAGTCTCATGCCGTCTGTGTCACTGAACAGGTAATTAGTATCACATTCCATGTATGCTTTCTGCAAAATATGTCTACATGTTTCTGAAGTGATCCATTATTTCAAAAGCACTGATGAACACTCACATTTATGCAAGGATGGCCGTGTAGCATTCCATGGTTGTATAGAATGTAAGTATACTGATAACATAATGTTATTTGTTGACAACCCACACAACAGGGTAACATACTACTATTGGGGCACACCACCAATGCCCACCAATGCAGGCTACGGCACAATTCAGTAATTGCTTGTTTTTGCAAGAGTACACCACTGAAGATTGTTGAAAGAGTGCACAGGCTCTGTCTTCCACGGATGAGAGAGAAGGTTTACGCCAGCATGGATGACAATTCCAGGAACCTCAAAGTCTGGTGTCCCATATTTCTCCAGTGTCAACAGACAGTTAGCGATTCACCGGTACAAGAGCAGGGTCAATTTGTCCTAATGTACTAAACTCATGTGTGTACTTAACATGACTGTTACACAGCACCATCATATAATAGGTTGTTTACTTGTAATCAACAAATGATATGGACAGGGAAAAAAACAAGACTTCGTAATCTCACATGTGATATTAATGAGGCACATTGCGGTGATCCTTGTCATTGCACACCAACAGACATGCAATACAGAAAATATTTCAGTCACGCTTAACGTTGGTCATGGGGATTGCTCCACGACTGGAACTTCCCATCAGCAACTGACTTTGTCATGCTGTGTCCGATGTCACTATTGGGACACTGTTCAGCTCACAACCTCCTGTCCTACCTTGCAAGTCCACCAATCATTCATCATCTTTGTTGCCCTAGCGTTGCACAACTCTTCAGTAACTTAATATCCATTTTTCGTATATGGCACCATTACAGACGCAATACTCCATGCGCACTCTAACAAATTACCTATACAGTGGCAGGATCACCTCCCCTCCTTGAGGAGATACCCTTACAATGCAAACCAGCATTTTGTTGGCCTTTGAACTGCCTTCTTACATTGTGCTGAGTTGTTCAAGTAATGAGCACTCCAGATCCTTCTTCTCCTCTGACTTGGCTAGCTGCACCCCCCCAGCTGTTAAATCCTGTTTGGGTTCTTCACCCCCAAATGCTGCACCTTGCACTTTTTGGCATTAATCACCAGTTGCAAGGTGTCTAACCAGGTTCCAGGCTCGTACATATCATCCTGCTACCCCTGCAATCCCCCCAGGTCATCCACCAATGCTCCCATCTTGGTGTCATCAGCAAACAGACTGATCTTGCTTTTGATGTCCAATGCTATGTCTGCAACGAATATCCCAAAGAACAGTGGTCCCAGCTCTGAGCCCTGTGGAACACCACTTGTCACTACCCTTGAGGATGAGAGCGCACCACCCACCCACCACCCTCTGTTGCCTTCCCTGAATCCAGTTCCCTACCCATCTCATCATCTTTGCACCTGCCTCTGTGCCTTCTAACTTACTACCCAGCCTCCCATGTGACACCGAGTTGAATGCCTTACTGAAGTCCATGTACAGGACATCCACTGCATGGCCACTGTCCAATTGCCTAGATACCCAGTCATACAACTCCACCATGTTGGTTTGGCAGGATGTGCCCTGCATGAAGCCATGCTGCCTGTTGTCCTGTAGTCCTTTTGCTTCCAGGAAGGCCACCAGCACGCCTCCTTCAGGATAGCTCTCTCTATCAGCTTACCCACGATGGATGTGAGGCTCGCCAGTCTGTAGTTACCTGGTTCATCCTTAGTATTCTGTAAGAAGGCGATGTCAGTATGGAAAGAACGAAGGTGTTGAAGTAACTTAGTTCATTTGATAGGATGGTTCAATCCATTGACATTCCAAGACACCAAAACTGATGGGGACCTGGTGGGATTCACGTCATGGCTAGGAAGGGTCACTCAACAGTTTTATAAGAGAAGAAAGGTGTACTACCCTTGAACGAGAATTGGCAAACTGAAGGAAACTCACCATCCGACTCAGCCTCTGATGAACTGGGGTACACTTGTGGGAACCAGATGGGAAGAAAAGAGATTCAAAGAGGAAGAAAAATAGACAGCCCATGAGGGCTAGCTGCAATAAAGTAGAAAAAGAATAATATTGTGAGCAGACACAATCAAAACACTTTAAATACAATTTTACTTCAGGGTAGTCAACACAGAATTCTACCTCAAATACAAGAAACAATTTTAACAATGAACACTTACTAAATGCAATGTAACATGCATGAATTGTGTTATAGGTTCAAGGATATATGTGAAAGAGACCAACTTGTACTGTTAATCTCAGCTACACAAGCACACAGAACCTCACAACTGGGAGGTGTTGTTTATAACCAGATAAATTCGAGACCTCCGGGCTGGTATTACATCTCGAGGTTGGGTATCCGACCCAGTGGGAGAGGGAGGGAGGGAATAGGACGGGGCTTAGTGGGGAGGAAGAGGGATTTAAAGGGGTGGAGAGGGAGTCCCCCACCTGAATGGCATGGCCCCCAGGTAACACTGAACTATAGTAGTGTAAGGAGAAGGCTGCTATAATGCCTTAACTCCATTGTCATGGTGGGATCTGTGCTTCCTCTGTTGCCCAAGGGCAGTGACCTTGAAAAGTTTGGAGACCACGAGCACCCCATGAGGATCCAGGACACTGTGCCCAGTATCACATATTTTAGGGAAACTAAGAAAAATATACCATGTAGTCTGAAGAACCCATATCAAAGACAAACTGCCACCCATGCACATAGCAGGGTATAGGCGCATTGGGGTATGCGAAACCCTACACTTAATTTTCTATTTAAGAAGGCTGAAAGACAATAGTCCCAACAGAATGGGTTCACATATTATCCAGGAGAACCTTGTACACCCACTACTTATTGGGGAGAAACTCAGTCTCGGGGTAGTCGTGGCCACCGCTTCTGCATAGGGAGACCAGCCCCAGTCTAACAGGAGTCAGAGCATCTCACCACCTCCACCAAGGCTCTGAAAGGTCTGCCTAGTCAGATGTAGTAGTAGTGTTTATCTCAAAGGATTCAGTGGATGTTTCTGTGCTCTAAGAAGAGGGAGAATCTATCTTCCCGAGAAACTTTAGCTGGGGAGGCGCAATAGCAACATCTTGTATTGGTTGGTTTGCTTCTGGTTCTCTCGTTGTCTGGAAGAGGGACTGACAACTGTGGAGGCATGGCAGGAGCAGCATTAAATAGAAACTGTGGCACCACAACAGAGCGTGATGGGGTATGGTCTGAAGGGCCAAGGCTAATGGGGATCGCTTTGTAGTGGTGCATGTCCAACGTCATTTGAGTCCTCTGACTTCTGTTCCCTTCAAATGGTTCCCTTTAGTGGTATTGATCCTGTTTGGTTCTAAAGCTTCCTGGATATTGTAATGTACAGGAAGATCGGGCCAGAATTTAGCAAGCCATCTCTCAATGTCCCGTGGATTGTCTGCCAGCAATTCCCTGCCATCTTTAGTGACTAGAAGACTGGTAAGACCCCTGAACTTAAAATAGAAATTAAATTGGTTCAGGAATTTCTTGATAGGACCATAGGCTCGACTGCTTGTTTGCAGTTTCATGAGCAAAGTCCCGAAAGAATGAGACAGGAGACCCCTGCCAGCAAATCTCTACTAGGTCCTTGCATGACTCTAAGGATCTTTTTCTTTGTTCAGTAGTGTAAGAAATATGCTATAATCGGCCTAGATGTAGAAGAATTCCTGTCCCTTCAGGTGGTTATTCTGTGGGCCCTCTCCACCTCCATAGCACCCCTCCATCTATCCTCTAGCATAATGGGCAAATTATCATTCAGGATTCTCTCCATGTTCTGCCCTCTGTCCCTTCTGATATTCCTATTATACACAAGTTATTGTGCCTGGCTTGCTTCTTCTGATCCTCTATTCTGTCCCAGAGAACTGACATTTTCTTCTTGTACCTGCAATCGTGTAGTAATTTAGATTGTTGCTGTTCACATGCCTCTGCCCACTGTTCGGATATATTCATATTATCTGCAAATTTCTGCCATCAGCAACAGTGTGTCCGATAATGTAGTATTAACATCTTCCACCCGATTAAGTACTGTCTCCAATATGTGCATAATGTACTGTAGAGATTCATCGACAGAAGGAGGCCGTAGAAGATTGTGCCAGTGGAAATATCTGCTTGTTGCCTCCTTGCGATGCCATACTGTCCATTGAGCAAGAGAACAGGTTTTTAGATAGAGAGAAAGGGTAGCTGTGTCCTGTGGGTGCAGGAAGTAGCCTTATCGGGTCCTGATACTGCAGCCAGAATACACGTAGTTGCTGCGGTGTAGTAGTGGTGGAGCCTATGCAGCCTTGCGAGCGGAGTGCTACCCGGAGACCGACGTGTCTAGTAGCCGCAAAACAAAATGGAATTAAAGTCGGAAGGCATCAGCAGGTATGGGGAGGTTACCCCATCAGAAAGTAGTAGTTGGGAGTTTAGGTGGACCAGGGTCTTGACACCAGAGCTCCAATATGACCCAGCCCAGAGCGAGCTCCGCGTTTCAGGCTGCCATTGTGTTGGTGGCTAAACCATGCCCCCCGTGAACACTGATCTTACACATTCAATTATATAAAATATGATTAACGAGGAAATATGTACATGGGTTAGAGGTGGACACCAGGCATTGGATACAGTTTTGAAGGAACTATGACAAGTAAACACAGACAAGGCAATGGGGCCAGACCAAATTCAGAATATAGACTGTTGAAGGAACTCAAGGAAGTTCTAGCAGGTCCACTGATCACCCTATTCAAGCAATCACTAGAGATGGTGTATGCACCTGGAGACTGAGGAGGTCGGAGTTTGTCACACTGCAGAAGAATGGAAGTAGGGAGGAGCAAGTCAATTATTGACCTGTAAGTGTGACCTTACTGGTGCTGAAGCTGATTTAGTCCATGCTTAAGGAGAGGGTGCTCAATTTCGGGCACTCAAATGGTGAAAACACTCACGACAGCATGAATTCAGTGAGGGTAGGTCCTCTCAGAGTAACTGTATTGATTTCTTTGACTGCGTGACCAGGGTGGTGGGTAAGGGGGTGGTTGTGGATGTGGCATACCTGGATTTAACTCAGGCTTTCGACTCGATCACGTAGAGGATTGATTAACAAAGTTGTGAATCTGGCTGTGACCTTTAATGTGGTAAATTTTGTTGGCAACTGACTGAAAGGCAGGACCGACAAGGTTGTATTACATGGCATAAAATCAGAAGAGGGAGAGGTGACCAGCTTGCTTCTACAGGGATCTGTGCTGTATCCAGTTCCATTCAATGTCTTCATAAGTGACATCGGACAGGGACTGGGATACCAAGATCTGTAACAGAGTCGACTGTGAAATACCTAACAGGAATAAATAGGGTATGGGAGGGGAGATTATTTCAGAGAGGAAAGAGCTCAAGGACAAGGGGTAATAACATGACGATGGCGGGAGATAGGCCTATGTAGAATGCTAAGAAGTCTTTCTTCTCAGAGAGGGTTGAGCAACATTGTAACAGATTGAAATGATTGAAATTGGTGCTCAATATACAATAATCTGAAATAAATATCACTACATATGTTTGCATAATTACTAACATTGTTCTCTGTGATGCAGAGGTACGCAAGAAGCTTGAGACGCTCTGCAAACAGAATGGTATGGAGTGCATCTCACCATGGAAAAAAACTGTTAATAATCACATTTATTGGGCAGCTTTGTTATCACCACCAAATGACTAGGATCTCATTAGAGCAAGTGGTAGGTGATGATAGGACACATACAGAATTAGCATGATCATAATAATCCATTATTTTCAAGATGCCAACATGGGCTGCTGAATGGACGGCAGTGGAAGAAGAAGTGGCTAAAATGAGGTAAGTGTTTTAACACTTTGCAACATCTACCCTTTTTTTTTTATCTTTGGTCTTTTTGCCTCCTGCCTGCCTCATCACTGCACTGATTCAGAGCTCCTAGATGCTTTGTTACCTCGGCATCCTGTCACAGGAGTCTGCCCCTACAGTGCTCATCCCCTCGGTAGTCTAGGTATCCTGGATATCCCCCTGGGTTGGGCGAGGAGAGGTCCCCTTCTTACCATCTCCTTGAACAATGGTGGAGTGGGTGTTGCACAGTGGAGTCTGCTCCTGTCTTGCCGGTTGGCAATACGCTCATAGGGTCATCAACTAGGAGTGAGGGGCCACCATTTTCTGTGTCCTGTTCCCTGCAGTCATTGGCACTCTAGGACAGCCAACTGGGAGGTATGCATGAAGATACAACCCTCCCAGGTCTCTCGTCCGACACTGCCTGTCCTCTTGCGTGACCCTAGTCTGCACTGTCAACCCGGGTTCACCTAAAAGATAGCAGTAGAGCAGTAAGCCTTGCACAGAACCATCTTCAGAGAAGGATAGCCACCGTTGAGTGCTCAATCTCTCTCTTCCCCTGCCACCCCATGGCAGACCAGGCTCGTCCCCGAACCCAGGTAGCCAGATCTATCATTTTTTCTGTCTAAAATTAAATGAATGTGTGGCTTCATGAGGACTGAAAATTAACACAGCAAATGTGAACTCAGTCATTGAGCATTGTCTCAGGCATCATATGTTGACACTGGGTGGCAACACAGTTGTTGTCCTTGTGTGTGGTATGCTGCTGGCATCCAAATGGATGAGAAACATGGTCATGATACCAGAAAACCGAGTGATTAATCAATATCGGTGTTATTGTAAAATTGGTTTGAACAAGTTAATGAATATCGGCCTGATTAACCACATGGTTCTTCATAACACATGCCAGCATTTGTTCACGCCTTTCTGAACTATAGGCTCCAGCGTTGTAACGGTCTGTACTGGGCTGTCACATTAGTGACTCTTGCCATCAAATATCAAGTGCAGAACACAGCAGCCCCATTGTTGACTGTCCTCCTCAAGGTGCAGTCATGCAACCTCGAGATGCGTGACCAGTAGTGTGATACCGCCAGGTTGAGGGTCCATCTCAAGGACTATTAATGATCTATCCATTCATATGTTCACTGTGTTCTGTGTACCTGTCACAGCAACAAAGTTCAGTGACCTATACTCGGTCTACACAGTCATGTTCCAGTTCAGTACACAGCAATCACAGGGTTTTGCTATGGAGTAGGTAGACCATGAATGTGTGTGCCTGACTCATCACTGTTGAACTGTGTCCCACCAGTACTCCTTGAGGCTACACATTCCTGTGTTCTTCATGAATGTGAAGGCTCTTGCTTTCATTAATTGTTTCACACATTGTTGACTGAGTTTTCTTGCGCATGCCATTATTCTGTCCTTTATCTTCTTGCAATGTTCTGCCTAATGTCAACTTATAGATGTTTTTACTGATAACCATGTTTTCATTTGTTGTTGAATTGCACACAAATAACTTTGTAGTTGATGCATGTTTGTCAGGCGCCACAAGACTCTTGAATTACTCTCATACAGATAGTTACAGTAATATATTTCTATTCCTTGAATTAACATTCCATTGAGCTAATTATAAATAATTGCTCAGCATCAGTAAAGATTCCAGTAGTGTTGAAATGCATTGTTAGTGGACATGGAATTTGTGTGAAGTTGCATATGTTGCAATAATTCTTTTCGTCAGATATGATCTGCATCTCTGTGAATTATACATATTTGCCTGTATGTGACAAATAATCAGTATTAACAACTCTATGTTATACTTGTTTTAATTGTATTGGCAGCATTTTGTAGATTTCTGGTTCAAGTAAAAAGTCATTTCTACATTTAACTGTGTCCTGGTTTGATCACCAAATTATAACTCCATCTATTTCCCTATCAGAACCATCCTTAGGCTTCAGAGCACAAATTGTGGTCTAAGTTCAAGTTCAAGTTTATTGCAGGAAAACTCCATTGAGCAAGCTCATTCACAAGGAGGTCCTGTGACATAAACACTTAAAGTACAAACACAGATAGGTAATAACAGTATATACATGAAATGCACGTTACATGATACAGGCTGGTAAACATTGATATGAGACAGGGAAGCGACTTACAGGTTGCATACTGATAAATGAAACATGATGACTGGTGTGTGCAATACATATACAGTATTTTGGCAGCTAGAACAAACAACAGTCTACAACTGATATGGGGGGAGAGAGTGATTTGATAGAGTAGCAGTGGAGCGTAAGCAAAGATAAAGCCAGGAGTAGAAGGGGAAGGGAAAGCAGTTAATATGACAAATCAATTATACCTTACCAGTGGATAAATATGGCACACATGGGGAAGGAAGAGACTTAATGACAATTTACAGGTGTCTTTTATTTTGGCTGAACTTAGCGATTTGTAGAAGTTTATTGAAACTGTGCTAGTTAGTTTCAATGCACGGTTTGTAATGGTTCCAAATTGAGGGAAGGGCATATGCAAAGGCACGTTACCAAAGGAAGTCGCGTCCTGGTATGTCAAGCATAATAAAGTCAGATTTTCTTAATGAGTATGCACTATGTGAGATACTAATAAGGGAAGAGAGAGATAGCTTGGCAATTTCTGCAGAAGCAGTTTAAGAGTCCATAGCCCAGCATGGAGCAGGCGTCTAGTAGTAAGGGATGTCCAACCAACAGCTGCATATAAGTCACAGTGGTGCGAACGGTAAGGGGAGTTGGTAATGAACCGTAATGCACGGTGATAAAGGATGTCCAGTTTACTTTGATTTGCAAGAGTGGTGGAGGAATAGATTACATCGCCATAGTCGAGTAGGGGGAGAAAAGTGGCCTGTACAAGCTCGTTTCGAGTTTCAAGGGGGAAAAGGGGCCTATTTCTGTAGAAGAAACCTAACCTTGCTTTTAACCTTCTAGAGACATCTTTGACGTGATCACTGAAAGATAATTTATTGTCGATCCAGATACCTAGATATTTAAATTTGGTTACAATTTCCAGAGGCTCGTTTGGCGTGGTGACAATGAAGTCTTGGACAAGGGTATTGGGGGCCTGAGACAGCACTGCGGAGAATATCATCGCTTTAGTCTTCTTAGCATTGAGCAGAAGCTTTGCCTTTATTAGATTATGCCTGTTGTGAGAAGTCCGCTTGAAGCACTCCCTTGACTTCAGATAACGATGAGCCAGAAGTGTACAACACAGTATCATCTCCAAAAAAGTGCAGATTGGACGTAGATATGTTAGCATCTAAGTCATTAATGTACAGAGAAAACAAGATAGGGCCTAAGATGGATCCTGGGGGACTCCTCTTGCAACTGGCAAGGCAGCAGAAAAAGCCTTCCGCCTTACTTTTGGAATCTTCCAGTTAGGTAGCTAGAGAACCACTGTGGTATGGTATGTGGCACCAACTTTTGCAAGGCAATTGACTAATAGTTTGTGATCAACAGTATCAAAAGCTTTGCTGAGGTCCAAAAGACTGCACCAGTTACCTTCTTAGCATCTATAGCAGAGATCCAATCATTGGTTACTTTTGCTAGTGCAGTGATTGTGCTATGATTAGCCTGGAAGCCAGATTGAGCTGGGTTAATGAGAGAGAAGGTTTCCAAGTGAGATTTTAACTGAATATGGATCAGTTTTGAGAACTTTAGAAAGGATAGGCAATATGGAGATAGGCCTATAGTTGTTTACATCGCATGGGTCACCAGATTTAAATAGAGGAGGATATGTGCTGATTTCCAGCAGAGACGACTCAGTAGCAGATGTAATGGAAAGATTGAAGATGTGGAGAATTGGGGCAGTGGAGATGGGCGTAGCCTGACCTTAGGAAAAGGGTTCCAAGCCATCGTCCCCTGTGCTTTTCGGTGTCTAAGTTAAGAAGAGAATCTTCTACTTTTTATAGGTTATCTTGGCGCAGTTGGAAGGGGCTGGGTGCAGGACTAGATGTGGCAGGAGGGGTATGCTGGCTCACCGCAGCACCAGCATAAGGTGACAAGTCAAAGTTAATCCAGCTGTGGCAAAGTGGGAGTTAAGTTCCTCCAGGATTAGGGACTTGTTTTCCACAATCTTGCCACTTGCAACTTTCTTTGTTGGGACAGAGGGGCCATGGGCTTCCTTCTATAACTTTGATAGTCTTCCATATTTTATGAGGGTTACCTTTAGCTTGTTCGAGAGTAGAAATATAATAGTTAGCTTTAGCAGAGCAAAGTTTTTTCACACAGTTATTCCTGGCTGTTCTAAAGGCCTGATAATCCGAAGATTCTTTGGAATATCTAGCTTTAGCCCAGAGTTTATCTCGAGCTATAAGGGCTGCCTTGAGATCCGAGGTGAACCAGGGGTTGGAATTGTTCCGTACCCTTACTTTGATGAAAGGGGCATGCTTATTTATTATTGTAGTGAGTTTATCATTAAGGATGCAAGCTGCCTTGTTGACATCTTTAGCTAGGTAAAGATCTTGCCATCTGATCATGCTCAGGTCAGATAGGAAGTTTGCTGCACTGAATTTGCGAAAGGATCTTTTTGTTATAAAGATGGGTTGCGGCTGGGCCTTAATTTGAGATCTTATGCAAGCAACAATTCCATGATCGCTCATGTCGTTGTGAAACACTGCCAAATGAGATATTTTGTGTGGATGGGTGGTTAGTACCACATCTAGAATGGAACTGTTGGCAGTATTTAGAGTGTTGTTCCTAGTAGGTTCACTGACTAATTGCTCAAGGCCTAGCTTGTCACAAAAGGATTTGAGGCCGTGTGATTTAGGTGACAGCCAGTCCATATTTAGATCTCCTAGAAATATTGTTTCAGTTTTTGCATCTACGAACATGGATTTCAAAAGATTAAGGACTTCATCACCATCAGATGGGGGTCTATAGCCACCTAGGATAGTGATACATTCCGAGGAGGGGAGATGAAGGCTCAGCGAAACTAACTCAAATTCCTTGGCTAGAGATTTGCAACTAATATTGGTGACCAAGTACTTAGATTTGGCGTGAGATAACTACACCCCGCCTCTAGACTCTCTATCTGCTCTAAATAAATTGTAGCCCTGCAGTGATATTTGTTGATCAGTGTTTGTCTTTTTAACCATGACTCAGTAATTATGATAAGGTCTGGGTTATGATGTACAGCCCAGGTTTGCAGCTATACAAGTTTTTAGGCAGGTTCAAAATGTTGACCATCATCATTTTGAGACCTGTAGCCTCAGCAAAATCGAGATAGGCGAGGTAAGTTGTGGGGAGAGGGGGGCCAGGGTTGAGCTCCACATTTTCTGAGCAGAGAAGAAGCAGAAGTATAACTTTTTAAGGAGCTTATAAGAATGGAGACGGCTTTTATTTCTTCGTAGCAACCACATAGTGCTGTGCAAGAGGCGGCACCACTGTAATGACAGTTGATCGTGATCAATGAAAGTGCTTGGGTAGACATAGGTGAGGACAGTAGCAAGGGGGTGTAGGCTAACCGGGGGGAATAGGCTAAAAGGGGAGAGGAGAATGATATAGAGTCTGCACGGTAGACTGTTATAACATTAGGTATTGATAAGGTACATTGGAGAACTGAATTGCATTGAGGTACTTCAAATTGCACTGTATTGCTGAAAACTCTGCACCTTAGGAGCAATAAGAACACAATAAGAGAGCCATGGTCCCAGATTGAGTGGTCTTGTGATTTGTATTAGTGCAATATTTTCTAGGCAGTAATTTGCTCACCTAGGTACTCACTAAAACCTAGATGAGAAAATACAGCAGAAAGAGAACAAGGAGAGCAGGAGCAGCTTAGTTAGTGGCCATCAGCCCTTCAGACTCAAGTCCCCTTGTAGCAGCACCGGAAAAGAAGTAGAATGATAATGCAGGCCATATTGCCCACAAATGAATACAGTGATTTATGTAGAGACCGATAATTTAGTGGCAGGTCTGTATAACCTGCTAATGGAAAACTAGCCACTTAAAAAAAAAAAAAAAAAAAGTAGTTAGACTTATCGGCACCAAGGCAGAGTGCTTGGATGGGGGCACTGCAGGAAGAGCAGTCAGACAGAAGAGGTGTAAGCACTTTAAAACAGTAGTAGAAATTACAAATCCAGCTAATACAGTTGAAAACTCCTATAACAACACAG
This sequence comes from Neoceratodus forsteri, assembly GCA_016271365.2. Taxonomy (NCBI): domain Eukaryota; kingdom Metazoa; phylum Chordata; order Ceratodontiformes; family Ceratodontidae; genus Neoceratodus; species Neoceratodus forsteri. The sequence continues at coordinate 1,775,124,111 of CM057450.1, read as the reverse complement.
TTGAAATGTAGCTTAGTTCTCGAGAAAACCTAACAAAGTGCCAGGTGTCTATAGCAGGGGAAAACTCCTGGCCAATCAGAGTGGGTTTGCTGGAAACACCCATGTTCCGATTGGCTGCACTGTCCCGTACCTTCCAAGGAGCTGCAGGCGGGTGTCCTGGTCTTGGTGGGGGTGGCTGGCTGGGTGCCGGCCGACCGTGGGTGAAAGCTGGAGCAGCCCTGTTCAGGGGCAAACAGCTTCCAAGGCTGCAGGCAGGTGTCCTGGTCTTGGTCGGTGGCTGGCTGGGTGCTGGACGACCGTGGAGCTGGAGCAGCCCTGTTTAGGGCAAGCAGCTTCCAAGGAGCTGCAGGCGGGTGTCCTGGTCTTGGTCGGTGGCTGGCTGGGTGCCGGCCGACCGTGGGTGAGCTGGAGCAGCCCTGTTCAGGGGCAAGCAGCTTCCAAGGAGCTGCAGGTGGGTGTCCTGGTCTTGGTCGGTGGCTGGCTGGGTGCTGGCCGACCGTGGGTGAGCCTAAGTGGAAGCACAAGTTTTTTGTTCCAAGAAGAGAAGACTGTCAGAATAATGAGCATTAAAAAAACTATGAAAAATACAATTCTGCATACTGTCTTCTATTCATGCACAGCTACATGGGAATACTGGATGGGAGTGCATATAGTGTTTCATAAGAACAAGTGTTTAAACAATGGCCAATTAATAATGATTTTAATTCCTATATGGAACAATGACCATTGACACAAAAGCAGTGAAAGCACCTGATGCAGGTTACCATTGGTAATTGGGAATTGGGAATTGTCACTGATAATACAGATATATTAACACTGTTGTCAGACACTGCTATTGTATGATAGACATCCATCAGAAGTAACCATGGAAGAGGATGATATGACATCACTGGAATGTGTAATGGGATGCACGTCACCTCTTGAGGGATGCACCACCTTGATGACTCAATGCATTTCAATTACTGTTATTCAACAGAAATGTCCGCATTGCTACTGTGACATGATGATTCTTCAGGAAAAAGCATGTCATTTTACAGTGAGAGTTGGTCACATAGTAACAATGCCACGGTAAATCAAGTACTCTGTCCACGAATGTGTAACATGCTACTGTTGTACTAACACAGGTGAACCTGCAACATAAAAACACCTGCACATCCTTGAAAACAGAATGCTAGTGAAGGACATAGCCACCTGTCCCCACTTCACCAAGCATCATCAGTGGAGGTGTTCCATAGTACAATTCTTCACTTTGCTCCAAAGCACACAGCATATTCCTTTCATGGAATCCAGTGCAGGTATGCATGCCACAGCACATACTTCTCACACTCAATGTAAAGGGTAGAGTGTCAATGTGTAATTTGGTTCAAATGTGTGTCACAAGCAGGAAATGGTGATCATTCAGGTGAAGTGAACATTTCAGTTCAAGGCAGTGCCACAGTTTCAGAATTCAATCTTCTTTTCATCTTGCAAAGGTGTGATGGTCCCGCCCCAAAAAATAGTCCTCTTCTCTAGTATTTGTATAGCTGTACTCAACATGTGATACTTAGTGCAGTTCTACTTATGCTCCTTAGATTGTATCTTGCAGCACTACATTTCAATGAGAATTACTCAAAGGAAATTGTACAGGACAGCACTGGAAGGGAAAGGCTGAGTGTGTGCTTCAGCAAGAGCAAGAAGGGAGAGCCATCCATCCAACGCGTGAAGGTTGGTAAGATGGTGATGTAAATGGCTGAAATGATATCGGCTATTGAGTTCACAGATTTACAATAGTAGCGTTCGCCGAATGTAATCAAGAATCATACAGCCAATATGTCAGCTTACTCAATATCATATGGGATGCTTCTCCATTGTGCAATGGTCACATGCCAGTTATACTTAGTGAAATAAGTTATCGCTTTACACACCATTGTGTTACAATGGATTCAGTATGACTGTATACTGTGACAGTATTAGGACAAGCTCAGTAATTACAAATATGACCCGTTATCATTGTTATTTGAACAGCAATGTGGACATGCTGTGCATTCAGTGGCAACGTACAATGGTGATGTCATTAGCTTATCTCTCTTAAAACCATTTGAAACAGGCAATTACCGCAGAACAGACATGAGCCCCCCTAGTGAGTAGTTCGGTATGTATGGTATTCCATGTTGAGCATACTGCAATATTTCATCAGCGCCATTCTTTTTAATATGCTTGATTACCTTTTATGGTCAACACGCATACCAGAAGTCTCATGCCGTCTGTGTCACTGAACAGGTAATTAGTATCACATTCCATGTACTGCTTTCTGCAAGTATGTCTACATGTTTCTGAAGTGATCCATTATTTCAAAAGCACTGATGAACACTAACATTTATGCAAGGGATGGCCGTGTAGCATTCCATGGTTGTATAGAATGTGAAGTATACTGATAACATAATGTTATTTGTTGACAACCCACACAACAGGGTAACATACTATTGGGGCACACCCACTAATGCCCACCAATGCAGGCTACGGTACAATTCAGTAATTGCTTGTTTTTTGCAGAGTACACCACGAAGATTGTTGAAAGAGTGCACAGGTCTCTGTCTTCCACGGATGAGAAGGAAAGGTTTCGTCAGCATGGATGACAATTCCAGGAACCTCCAAGTCTGGTGTCCTATTTCTCCAGTGTCAACAGACAGTTAGCGATTCACCGTTACAAGAGCAGGGTCAATTTGTCCTAATGTACTAAACTCATGTTGTACTTAACATGACTGTTACACAGCACCATCATATAATGGTTGTTTACTTGTAATCAACAAATGATATGGACAGGGAAAAAAAACATGATGTACTTCTTCAATTTCACAGGATATTAATGAGGCACATTGCGGTGATCCTTGTCATTGCACATCAACAGACATGCAATACAGAAAATATTTCAGTCACGTTTAACGTTGGTCATGGGGATTGCTCCATGACTGGAACTTCCCATCAGCAACTGACTTTGTCATGCTGTGTCCGGTGTCACTGTTGGGACACTGTTCAGCTCCCTCAGCCTCCTGTCCTATGGCAAGTCCACCAGTCCCTTCATCATCTTTGTTGCCCTGCGTTGCACACCCTTCAGTAACTTAATATCCATTTTCGTATATGGGCACCATTACAGCACGCAATACTCCATGCGCACTCTAACAAATTACCTATACAGTGGCAGGATCACCTCCCCCCTCCTTGAGGAGATACCCCTTGCAATGCAAACCAGCATTTTGTTGGCCTTTGAAGCTGCCTTCTTACATTGTGCTGAGTTGTTCATGTAATGAGCACTCCCAGATCCTTCTTCTCCTCTGACTTGGCTAGCTGCACTCCCCCCCCCCAGCTGTTAAATCCTGTTTGGGTTCTTCACCCCCAAATGCTGCACCTTGCACTTTTTGGCATTAATCACCAGTTGCAAGGTGTCTAACCAGGTTCCAGGCTCGTACATATCATCCTGCTACCCCACAATCCCCCAGGTCATCCACCAATGCTCCCATCTTGGTGTCATCAGCAAACAGACTGATCTTGCTTTTGATGTCCAATGCTATGTCTGCGAATATCCCAAAGAACAGTGGTCCAAGCTCTGAGCCCTGTGGAACACCACTTGTCACTACCCTTGAGGATGAGAGCGCACCACCACCCACCACCCTCTGTTGCCTTCCCTGAATCCAGTTCCCTACCCATCTCACTCATCTTTGCACCTGCCTCTGTGCCTTCTAACCTACCCAGCCTCCCATGACAATCGAGTTGAATGCCTTACTGAAGTCCATGTACAGGACATCCACTGCATGGCCACTGTCCAATTGCCTAGATACCCAGTCATACAACTCCACCATGTTGGTTTGGCAGGATGTGCCCTGCATGAAGCCATGCTGCCTGTTGTCCTGTAGTCCTTTTGCTTCCAGGAAGGCCACCAGCCTCTCCTTCAGGATAGTCTCTATCAGCTTACCCACGATGGATGTGAGGCTCGCCAGTCTGTAGTTACCTGGTTCATCCTTAGGGCCACACTTGTGGAGGGGCACCACATGACCATCCTCCAATCATGAGGTACACACCCTGAGTGTAGTGAGCATTAAATAGGTCTTCCAAAGGTCCCGTAAGGACCTCTGCCAGCTGCTTCAGTACCCTTTGGTGGATGACATCTGTGCCTGGTGCCTTGTTCCCCCTCACTGCCCTCAAACACTCCAGAACTCTGTCCTCTATGAATTCCCCATCTGTCACCCCCTCCCTCCTGTGTCTGCCATTCCTCCCCCTTTGGGTATCACCCCCTCTTCTCCTTAGTGAATACTGAGCAGAAGTAATCATTTAGCGATTCTGCCTTATTGCCCTCTGCTTCCACTCAACCATCCTCCTTCCCAATACTTACTATGTGGTCTTGACAATTCATTTTGTCTCTGATGTACCTAAAGAAGTTCTTCTCACCCTTGTGCCAAACTGAGCTTCATAGACGCCTTTGCTCCCCTTACTGCCCATGTTACCTCCTTAGATTCCTTCAGGTACTCATCCCCGTCCTCCCCATTCCCTGTTTTCTTGTACCTCCCAAAGGCAGCTGTTCTCCTCCTTACCTTTTCCATTACCTCTTTGCTCATCCAGCTCTGTTTTGTAGACCAAGCCTTCTCGCTCTGGGCCTTGCTGCAGGTGGTGGATGCCTCCACTATCTCCAGCTTTATGAGCTCCCACCTCTGGTTAGTGCCCATACTAGGCTGAATTATGGCCAGGTACTCTTGTACCACTTTTCCCCATCCTCCAAAAGTCTGCCCTCCTGAAGTCCATTACTTTTGTGCCAGATTCCACTCCTTTCTTGCTCATATACAATGTCAACCATACTGAATGGTGGTCACTCACTGACAGTGGTTTTTGCACCCTAAGTTCCATCACAAACTCCTCACTTGCCAGCACAAGGTCAAGGATATTCTCTAACCTGGTTTGTTCAATGACCATTTTCATCAGAAAGCTGTCCTGGAATGCATCCAGCAGTACCTGCTACCTTGTATTCTTGGTTGTTGGTGTATTGCAGTCCCCTCCTGGCACGTTGAGCTCCCCCACAATCACCACACTTCCCCTCTCTCAGGTCCTCCTGATATGTCCCGCTAGTTCCCTGTCTAACTCTTCCGTCTGAGAGTGCGGCCAGTACACCACTACCATTGTTTCAGTCCTATTTTTGCAACCTTGGATTTGCTTCCAAAGTGACTCCGTAGTACCCTCCTCCCCTTCCTCCCTTACACACTTCAGTCCTTCCCTCACATATACTGCCACCTCCCTCCTTTCCCAATCACCCTATGCCTACAAAATAACCTGTACCCTGGTACAGACAGGTCCCAGTCATTGTATTGGGTGGCCCATGTTTCTGTGATGGCTGCAATGTCCACCTCTTCCTCGGCCATGACCGCCTGTAGCTCTGCACTTTTCTACCCAAGGCTTCTAGCATTAAATGTGACCACCTTTCACCCCTCCCCCCTCCCATCATGCCCTCCTTTACTAGTATCCACAATAGTACTTGCCCTTTGTCCTTTGTCACTGCTATGGGGGGTAAGCTCATATGGCTTCCCAAGCTGTGTTCTCTGCATGTCTGTTGCCCTCTTGCCGCCCCCCACTCCTAATTTAAATTCACCACTTCCTCCATGTGCAACGCCATCCTCTGTTTCAACACTTTCCCTTCCCACCAAAGTGTAGTCTGTCCTTGGCATAGAAACTACAGTCCTCTCAGGTCCCCCCACCCCCATGGCAGCCCATACCCTTTAACGGGACACCAGGTTCTTAGCCATCCATTACATTTATATATTCTCATCTCTCTTGTTGTGCTTGCCTTGGGCACTGGAAGTATCTCTGAAAAAGTTACTGATCTTCCTGCCCCCTCACATAATTGTCCTACTTACTGAAACCTCCTCTGGACTACATCTACCATCTTGTCTTCCAGATCGTTCGTCCACAAATGTATAATGAAATGATGCTTGTCCCTACCCCTTCTAGCATATCTAAGGACAGATTATCCCACCCTTTCTGCTGTCATTCCTGGGATGGCCTCCACCCAAATGCGACTATGCCTCTCCCCTTTGCTTAGTTAGTATTGAGTCCTCCAGCAGTAAGATTCCACCCCTCTTACTGCCTGCTTGCTTCCATTCCTCTCCATCTCTCAGTCCTGGTTACTCTTCTTCCTACTGCACAGTATTTCCCCCTTCTGCCCCTGTTGTAATTCCACCAGCAGAACTCTCCCACCTGGCTGTAGATTGGTACAGGCATTTAACAGTTACTCCTCCCATATCATCAACCCCCTCCTCCTCCTCCTTCTCCTCTAGTAATGCAATACAATTCTCTGAAGACCCTTCACCAATGACCACTTCCTGTCTGTTCATAGTAACCTGTTCCCTCCTTTGCACTCCATGACTGTTGCCACTTCACCTCCTCCACTCACAAGTCCCCATCTCCTCCTTCTGTTTGTCTTTTGTCCCTGAACTGGTACCCCTGGACACAGTTCTTCCTTGCCTGGGACCCTTTGTCTCCGCTTCCCTTCTTATGACCCTCTCCTTACCACTATTGGCTTAAATTGCCCCCCATCTCCCCTCCTCCCTCCCTCCCTCCAGTAACAGCAATGTTTTTTGTTTCACCATACAGCATGCAATGCTGCAAAGGGACGTGGTATGCACAGTTACTCACGCAGCCTGCAGAGTGTCTCCTCCATGACTTCCCCCTCTGTGTCATGATGCATTGTGGCATGCCACAGTTTCCGCTAATGAAACTGCAAACAGCGGACTGCATCCCTACCCATGCTCAGTACAGGAATGCTGTTCTACTGACGCTGTATCCTGTCCGTCACAATGACAGAAATGTTGTGACACTACCAATGTGAACATGGGTCAACAGTTTTGCCTGATTCAAGTTAGTGATGTATGTGACATACAAAACAGTGTGCTGTGCCTATGTGCAGTACTGTGTTAAAACTGTCACTGCGAAAAGTTCAACATATGGCATCAGACTGTAACTGAAGAAGAAATGAAGAAGTACGAGTAAACGTTACTTGACATGTTTTGTTTCATGACAGATTAGTGAACAGTCATGCAGTATTGTTATAAGTAGTGTTTAGAACCTATGCCTGTAGTAGGCGCTGTTGACAAGGAAGTACAATTAGGTAACGAACAAATCAATTTATTACTGTACAATGTTTTTCTAATTAGAAATGGTAACCACCAACAACTGAAGAGAGGACAGCATTGTCATGCATTCCAAACAGTACATTTATGTTTTTCTAATACTCATTCTCAGTGTGGCATGACACATAACCAAATAATGATTTACCGTGACATGTTATGCTTTGTTATCAAGAGAAACATCTGCTATTGTTGTCCACCAAAAAAATAAAATAATTCCACATAAGTACTATTACACGGATGAATGTCTCAAGTCAATAGTTGAAACTGCTCTGTAAATAAAAAAAGACAGATTGGTGGGTCTCAGAAGTAGAGTGATAGCACACAGACGTCTCATGGTGGGACTATACATTCAGGCATAAAATGTGTGCAAGCCCCCGCATCATTGGGATACTTCTGTTGGATAGCGTTCAAGCAGCAGGATGGAAGTGGAACATGAACATCTTTGCCCAAATATCCCCAGCACCACCTCACTAGCTGTCAATAAGCAGTGTATCTGTACTTTCTGAGGAAAAGATATACATCTGTTAAGCCATGTAGGCAATGAAAACATGAGTAAAAATCTGTGATAGAACAACAGTAACAATCACAGTAGTCATCAACCACCTCACGATGACATACTGCTCAATATGTGACCACAGTTATTGCATCACACAGCAGACATGGTCATGCATGCGGTTCCACCAGTGGTGAGTATGACAGGTACCGACAATGGAGTGTGAGATGCGGCATGAAGCTATAATCTGTCATCACTGTCAACATTGTGGTTATGACCAATGTCTCCAACAAAAATGGAACGTTGACATGTGGTGTAACTGGAGCAATAGCTGTTTACGTACCACCGTGTAATTGTGTAGACCCTGAACTGTAAGTCTACGTGCTTCTGTATGCCTGTCTCAGCCTTCAATGGTTAGAAGGTGTGACAAGCATCAACTGCTTTTATATAGTGCGAACAATAATAGCGAATGGTAGTAATATCTAACAATTTGCAGCAGTAAATATTCAAGTTATTTTGCTATGTACACAAAGTGCACATTCAATGCAATGTTTACAAATTGCATGTTCATTACATGAGCATGTCAGATGGTTGTCACCATGTTGTACGATTTTTTGAATAGTAATGTAACACCCACAAGTACAGACATTGTTGTCGTATTTATGACTTCATGTGACACATCACTGTCAGCAACAGCGGCAGCACTACTGTTTTAAATGCAATACAATGCACTGCATGGTCTGTTTCACTGAAATAACAAAGTTGTTTTCTTACTCAAAGATTGTTGCCAGTGCATTGACACGATGGTAGTGTTGGTGGTACGAGTAGTAAGCGGTCTGGAACACGTGTGGATCTAGTACCACTGGTTGAAACCCACTGTGCAGTGTTATACAGGAAAGCTCCTCATCCTCCCTTTGCCATGTCATACATTCTACCTCACAGCAGCACAGACACTCCAGCACCTGATCCATGTCAGTGCATAATCTGCATTGACACCTGAAAATGGGAAAGACTGTGAATAAGATCACTTCCAAGATTGATTGTTTTCATGTTCAATTTCCATATGTCATCACAAATGTAATTCAAAAAAGGGAGAGTAGCGCAACACAATATGTTACTGTTCCCTGAATACATGGCACCATTGACATACCAATGATAAGTACTGCAACCGACAGTAACACTAAACCAAAGCTATCTGAACATATCCGTCTGTACATACATAGATAGACACTGTTGGACGATAAGTGGCTATGGCCAACCAAGTATGCACATTTCAGCTTGTAAGTTCCCTTTATGTTTCTCTACAAGTATGTAGCCTTTGATCCCTGACCGACACAATTCCCTTATGTGTATCCCATGCATTGTGAAATAACGTGATTATTTCAGCACCCACCACTTCTTCTGGTGTGGTGTTCCGGTTCTCCACCAGACGTTCTGTTAAGAAAGTCTTCCTCATGTTTCTCTGAATCACACTACCTAAAACTTCATACCAAACAAGCCTTCAGAAGAAGGCCATTTGGTCTACCAAGTCTGATCATATTGCAGTGTCCACAGCTTCAGCTAATATCCATGCCCTCCCTCCACACTCCTTCCCTTCCTCCCTACCCATGATCCTTACCTTCACCCTATGCCTGTCATAGCCCATCTTTAACCCATCTTGAACAAGATGACATATTGTGGCACCACATTCCAACTGTCCACAACCCTCTCTGTGAAGAAATACTTCCTGACCTCCCTCCTAAATGTGATACCCTCACGCTTAATACTGTACCCCCTTGTGTAATATTTGCCACTCAGCTGAAAGACACTCTGATTATCAAACTTACTTATACATTTCAATTACTTGAATGTCCCAATCATGTCCCCTCTGTCTCTATCTCTTGTCTTGTATGGAGTACATCTTCACTGCCCTCAAACTCTCCTCTTATGCCTTACCTGCTGACCAGTTATCATGCTTGTAGCCTCATCTAACATACTAAAAACCATCACAATAGGCCTCACGACCTGTCGTGTCTGCTTGGTAGCCAACCACCTAATGGGTGCTTGGTTCCCTGCCCCCCCCACCCCAGAGAGGGTCTTCTTTGGCTTCAGTTTCCTCTTGTACCTATTCCACCCCTTCTTGAAGCACTCCACTGTGCCCTATTCCAGCAGACTCCTGGTCAGTGTATTCCATGGCTCCACCACCCTGTCAGTGAAGTAGTGTCTCCTACGTTCCCCTCCTGTAATCCCCCTTCAGCTTCCACTCATGTCCCCTGGTTGTTCCCCCCGAACATCTCCTTGACTCAGCCCTTGTTTATTCTGTTTACATATTTGAAGACCCCGTCATGCCCCCCCCATCTCTCCTCTCCTCTCCTCCAGCCGGTTAATGCCATTTTTCAGGTGTGAGCATCTGTAATAATTTCCATACTGTAGATTCATTGCTTATTTATTTAATTATTTATTAATTTATTTATTTTATGTTGATCAAGCCTTACAACTGACCCGTATAAGGGCAGTATAACCATCTCCCTCTCCTACTACTGATCCCCCTAGATATGCATCCCAGCATCTTGTTTTCTTTGGCAGCTGCTTTCAAGCTCTGCGAGTAGTGGTTCTGGTGACTATTGATTGTTACTGCAAGGTCATTTGCGTGCTGTGATGAAAACACTTGTACTTCACCCAGGGACTACTGTGTTCTGTGATTCTTCAATACAATATGCATAACTTTGCATCACATGTTGTCACACAGACACATCTTGACACAAACAGCTTTGCACAAAGTCAAGATGCTGTTTATCCTTTGAATGCATTGATAAATGCACCCATGACAATGTCAGAATGTGTTGTACTGAAATGTAACATGTTGACAAACAGGGCCTGCATGACAGTCAAGCGAATGTCAATAACCACCGATGTGATGAAAGATAGAGGATGTCTTTTATTACATCATAACTGGACATCAAAGTCACGACATGATGTAATGTTCTGATGTATGTGTAACCTGAAGGAGCATAGGCAGATTGGAAAGACAACGTAAGTTTTAACAGCGCACAATTCACAGTCCTAAGCAGGTTGCACATTATGTGACTCCAAGACCAAGTTGTATTGTTTTGTGCCGCTGTGTTTTGCATCTTCAGAAGCAATACATTGGCTTGTGTTGAGTAAAATGGCATAGCAGTGCCATCACATCATTGACATCCCACAAGGGGTGTTACGTCAAGTATGGGTGAGGTGAATGTGATGTACATATATCAGTGGTCAGAGCACACCGTGAACACTGTCTGCAAGAATGGTGACAATACCAAAAAAAAAGGGAAATGACATCACTGGAAGGGGTGCAACAAATACAATGACAGATGATGCAGGGTCTGTGGGAGTTAACACATGAAAGTAGTGTAAGAGACTACAATATGTACTCAGTGGAGGACAGTAAAGCAAGGGGTGGCATGACTGAGACATTGAAGTACAGGAGAGGAATAAACAGGATAGGCATGGAGGTACGCTCATGGTTATAATGTCAGATTACATGCTGGAGGGTTCAGGAAAAAATTGAGAAGGCAGTTTTGCAGCCCGTTGGTGCTGATTGTTGAGGCGCTGGATGCCAAACCTCATGCAACACCGGTGACCCAGGTTGGGGAATGGACTGTGGTTGCTCAGGTGATGGTGGGGGAAGTAAGGAATGAGTGTTACAGCTCTCCTTCCTTGGGGTGAGGGTCTATGCTGGGGGGCAGCACAGGTAGAGGTGCTCACCTGCACCCAGGGTGCTTGGCTGCCACCGCATACTGCATGAGTGCTGGAGAAAGAAACAGAGGAAAAAGATGGGACCCACCAATGTGGCACAGGCTAATGTTATGGCACCAGTACCATAAAGCCCTCCAATGTGGTTTTCAGTATGATTGCTATGTCTGCCGCAAGTTCCACCCTCTCCCTTTCCCTTTTGCCTTATGTCACTACTGAAATTCCACAGCCAGAGACAGAACCCTACCATGGGTGTCTATGTTGATATTAACCAGTCATCTGTCACTGTAACATAGTATTTGCCAGACAAGCCAGGTGGTGCTGAGGGTTGAGGTACCACACAGCACAGCTATTGCCCCACCAGTGACCTATGTTTGGCGGGGGGGGGGTAAATGATGAAGCATCCAGAGGACTGCTCTACTATATTGATGGTAGTGAGACTTGTCGTAATGCTCATTGACTCACTTCTGGCACTGGCTGTAGGGCAATACAGGCAAGGAGGTACGTTTCAACATCTGTACGCCAGTAGTGGACGGTAGATGGGAGAAAAACAGGAAACACAGGAGCGTGGCAGGTTCCATGGTGGCCACACATCTCTGCGGGCCATTGACAGTGTCTGTATTTGGTCTGTGGAGGAGGGCGACAGCCGCTACTATACCCACTGTCCGCGCCGCAGGTGACAATGATGGAGAAACTTCCAGGGATGGCATAGTAGTGACACAACAGGCTGGAGTGGTGAGCTGGTCTGTGTGGAGGAGCGCAGTCCCTGCCCTGACTCCCATAGGTGGATCAAAATATGAATGAAAAAGAAAAAAAATTAACAGTATTTCCCTTCCTCCATCTGCAGTACAGAGCACTACCCCAGTACTACATAGTTCAGCTGTCTGTGGATTGCCATTACACCACAGGAAATGCACACAGACAGACAGACACACACATCCTTGTTTACCCCCCCCGGACTACATACTGTAGCTGACCGTGGGATACCCCGCCACCAACAGCCATGTGATCTGAGTGCCTGATGGCATAGGCAGATATGTGTTACCTGCTGCAAGAGCTGTGGATTGGCACTGTACCACAGGAAACGCACACACACAGACACACACACACACATATCCTTGTTTATCCCATCCCCCCGAACTACATACTATAGCTGACCATGGCATGGCACACCATCAACAGCCATGCAGTCCTAGTGCCTGGTGGCTTGGTGTATATGTGTTACCTGCTGCAAGAGCTGTGGATTGGCATACCGACAATAAATTAGCTTTCATCCATCTGCAGTACAAAACGGTATCACAGCACTCCAGGGTTTACTTATCTTTTTATAGCCAACAACAAGGATACACACCATCACACAGTCAGACATAGACACACACACACACAAAGTTATATATGTCTCGTCAGGTACCAGACATGCACCTGTGTCATTAGTGATCGATTCAAACTGGGTACCCACAGACATCACAGTGCCAATATTATAATATTGCAGTTCACAGCAAAGTGAAACACAGTACTGTAATTCCAGATTATGCAGCAAGTAAACCACCACACCACTCCACTGCACAGTTTACCTTTGTTCTGTAACCTGAAGCTCACCCCCACCCCTACACACACACACTGACACACACACACACATGTATATGTACTACTTTAGTTTATTTAAGAACAAGGAAGATATCATGGAAGTTAGGCAATACTGTAGCTCAAACCAACCATGGAAATGGGTGGCAATGGTGCTCACCGTGGCCCAACCACAAATTATTACAATATTACTGTTCATGTTGGTATATCAGACCGTCAATGCAAGATCATCAGTCCAGCAGTACAGTTTAAAAGGGCTTCAGATATATGTCAACAATGAAACAGAACTGTGGTGTGCAAGTTATGGAACACATTGAAATAGCTGAGAAAGACATAAGTTCCATAAATATGCATACCACAGTCATTTGTGATTCTTACAAATAAATGATTGTGTTGTGCTTTTCACAAAGAGTAATCTGCTCTGGGACAGCACAGGTTCCTGTTGTATCTGTGCACTAGATATATGTCACGATATGACACCACATATGTAGTGCAGCAAGAATTTCAATTATGCACGACAAACTTTGGATAACATCATGAGATGCTATGAACAACACATGTAAAAAATAAAGCAAGGACAATCACAAATAAAAGCAATAACAGAAAACAAAGGGAAATGGTGTCACATTGAACATCATAATACTGTTGCAACTATTTTATATAGACTATGGTACAATGTTAATGGCATGACAGCAAGCTGTAATACAGCACTATGCTGAACAACGGCAGACGCGCAGCACTGCTTTGTCAGACGGGACAAGCCACACCGCGATATAGAATGACACGCGGGCAGTCCTGCTGATAACAGTCACGACTCAACACAGATACAGTACAAGACAATACAGCGACACACTGCTGCACATCCATTACATTACTGGAACAATGAGCTGCTCAGAACTTCTGTCGGGCCACGTTACATGAGCAACATATAAAGAAAGCTAGTGGAACAAAAAAATTACAGGTTGTACACGGTGAGGTATCATTGCTTGTGGAAATAGCACAAGCATATGTTGGGCTCAAAACATCACCCCATGTTGTGCAGTACTGACAGATATAAACTGCAAGCACCACATGTCCTGCTTTGGGCCCCTGAAAAAATAAGTGCATAACAGTATGGTAAACACAAACCACAACAGCCCTTGGTGCAAACAGCAATCTGTGCAACACCGAGAATGCAGCAGACAGGACCAGCATGTCAACAATGCAGAATCAGTACTTTCCGTTTCCGGTATGCACAGCCGTAGTAGGAAGGGCACAGGAAACTAACGTGCTCATCACCGGGGACAGTACTGTTTCACCGAGGACTGCTGGCGAAGATTCAAAATTCAGCAGCATGACAAAGGAGTCATTTGGTCGGATAAAGCACAGGGGATGAGCGGGGGACATGCTGAAAATAAACAAGGTAAATAAAATAAGTACCAATCGTAGTTTAAGGTGGAGGCTACACATTGTCATCCTTTGCACTACTGGAATCACTCGAGTCGGCCCTTGCATCAGAGATGTACGGATCATCCCTATAGGGATCTAGAACATCCACAGTTTCAGGTAAAACAAAAAATTCAGTCTCACTTTCACTTTCAGTACTTTCAATAGAACTGCTGCTACTGATGTTTCCCTTGTGCGCCACTGAGACGGACTAACTAGCCGCCATGTTTGCTTGCCTTGCATGACGTGTTAAGGTCACAGATTGCTCTGAGGTCACTGCTCTCTAAAAATAGTGGGTGTGGATAGGCAAATACATGATGCTGTAATAAAAAAAGCATTCTTCATTAAAAAAATGGATGTTTTCAACAATTTCGATGGCAGGGCACACATTCAAAGTACTAATGCTACTAGAAAAAAAAGCATACCTCAGCCATTGGAAAACCACTTTAAAACAGAGGCTGAACATAAGGCAGCCTTAATGACCCAAAAAGTCTCGTCACACTCTGAGGATCATTTCACATTATTTGGATACCATTTTTTCATGAGCTCAGAGAGGGGAATAGCTAACTGGGCAAAGTTGGGAACAAACCTCCAGTAGTAACCAGCCAGACCTAAAAATGATCTGACGCATTTTGCTTTAGGGACAGTACTGTTAGCTAGAATTTCTATTTTGGAGATCTCTGGCTTTACTTTTCCAGTTCCCAAAATATAACCCCAAATGTCTGGTTTCCTGTATGCCTAATGTGCACTTGGTAGGATTATTGCTCAGTCATGCATTTTTGGTAGACTGGATAATTGTTTGTAGGTGATCCAGGTGGCTTTTTCAGTCTGGACTGTTCACCATGACATCATCCAGGGAAGCAGCACAATAACCAGTGCGAGGGGCTAGAATGTAGCAGGTGCACCATGTAAACCAAACAACATGGTCGTAAACTGATAAAATCCAACTGGAGTGGAAAATAGAATCCAACTGGAATGGAAAATACAGTTTTGTCTCTGGATTTTTTTAGCTAGGGGAATTTGCCAGTCATCCTTGGTGGGATTCTGGGTACTGATGCAACTGACACTTCCCAATCTGTCTGCCAAATCATCTATCACTGCCATAGGATAGCTGTCAAATACAGGCACTTGATTAAGTTTCCAAAAATCAAAACTGATTCTTACACCCCCTTCTCTTTTATTTACAATCGCCATTGGTGAAGGCCAAGCATTTCTTGCTTCGTCAATGATACCCAGCTCTTTCAGTTTTTGTATTCTTTTAATCACATCTGATCTTAACCACTTTGGTAATCTGTACATGTTTTGTCTGATAGAGCAAGCACTTTCTGTCACTATTACATGCTCAACCCTGTCGGAAAGGTCTGGCACTGTGGTAAAAGTACTTTTTTTTCTTCTCGTATTTCTGCTTCTCGGGGCTGATATGTAGGCTCCAGCCACCACTCAGAGGGCTCATCTTTCTGAGCATAGTCATCCCAATCTAACCCCACACCGGCAGTTCCCCATGGATTACCCCCCATGGCAGGGCTAGCGGGAGGTGTGCCAACTCTACCCCCCCCCCGGAGCTCAATCCAGGTGCCAGGATGAGTCATGATTGTGACGTAGCCAGGCCATCACAAACCGCCAGTTCCCTACTCTTCCTCCCCTCCCTTCATGGTGAGCATGCTGAAGTGGAGGCACAGCGTGCCGGTCCTGCACTTCTGTGCCTCCCTGGCTCTGGTGCTTCCCTCCGGCCTCCACTAGGGGCAGCCAATTAGTGGGATGACAACCCTCCCCTTCCCCTCCCCTTCATGGTGTGAGCATGCACAAGTGGAGGCACACGCGTGCCATGGTCCTGCACGTCTGTGCCTCCCTGGCTCTGGTACTTCCCTCCGGCCTCCACTAGGGGCAGCCAATTAGTGGGATGACAACCTCCTCCCCCCCTTCATGGTGTGAGCATGCACAAGTGGAGGCACGCGCGTGCCCTGGTCGTGCACTTCTGTGCCTCCCTGGCTCTGGTGCTTCCCTCCGGCCTCCACTAGGGGCAGCCAATTAGTGGGATGACAACCCTCCCCTTCCCAGGAGAGGAGAGCACTTCATCGCATGCTCAATCCTCTCCCTCCTCTGCCGACCCCCGGCAACCCAAGGTCACTCCCAACCCTGAGTTGCCAGCATGGTGTGAGGTATGTCATCCAGTGCATCAGCTCTCAGTGCCATAAGTCAGGAAGCATTGGCAGAACAGGTGAAGTTATAAAATTTACAAGCAGTATTTCATTATTGTCAAGAACAATAAAATACAAAAATAAAATTGTACAGGATAACTCTTCATAAAGGCAATACAAACAAAGAAAGTCCTACATCTGAGAGTCTGTCTGTCTTTCTCTCTCTCTCTCTCTCTCTCTCTCTTTCTCAATTTAAATCTCAGTCTCTCTATCTCACTCTAAACAAAACATCACTCTCTTTATATAACATTTCTTGGTAGTTTAAACTCTGCATCCTGACTGTTGTTAAGTTACATCACCTGTGTGTCACAAAATGTCACAAAACTTAGTCAGCTTTCTTTCTGAGACGTACTTGAAGAGCACATCTAGTCATAACAGGTACAACAAAATAATGCATTTTGTCCCAGAACAGGTTTCCTGTTGACAATTATGTAAACAAGCTTATGGAGGTCAAAATGTATCAAGGTCAACCCCCTGTGTTCCAGATTGATATCTTTTCTAATAAACCCCAAATAGCTTTCTGCAACAATTTGAACATTATAAGTATATACATTTGCAAACCAAGGGATCCCAGTTTCACATAAAGATTCACTTATATTTTAACCACAGAGAAGCAAGGTGAGAAAGAATACACATAGCAAGTGAAAGGTGGGAGAAAACAGGAGGGAATTGTGGGACCATCGGAATCTGTCTCTCAAATTTAACCTTACTTTCATGAATTTTTGTTTTGTCAGTAATCTCTGTAATCCCATAATTGTTTTCTGAAGCTCCTGCATTATTTCTGGAATTTTAGTTTTAGTTTGATGAAAGTGAGTCCCCTTAGGATCCTGCACACCTGAGGTTTGGTCCTTTCTAGTGCTGGGATAGATACGTTCTGATAGCTATCCGGTGACAATTCTTGCTCTCCTTTTTTTTTATCCCACAGAAGAGATTCTATACTTCTGAGTCTTTGCTGGCTTTCAAATCTTATTAATGGGGATCTTTCAAGTGAGTGATTATAAAGGCTCTGCCCTCCCCGTGTTTGGTGTAATTGGTGAGAAGTATGCTAACAGACAGAGCCATACATCTCTCAAGCATTAAAGAAACATAAAATTAGCAGCTCAACTATTGCTCATTCAAAGACTTTTCCATCAGGAGTGTGACTGCTTCATGGCATACATCAGCTAAAGGGATTTATTTATTTAGTTTTTGTTTACTGGGTGGATGCAGTAGTCAAACAATTACTATTTTCAGACATGACCTAGGAGGTTACGTGAACAGTAAACACAAAAAACAATGAGCATGAGAATACAAAGAGAGCATATTTCACAGTGAACAAAAGAGCCAAGCAACATACAGCAATGACCAGGAATACAGGTTATAACGATAGGTATAAAGTTAAATAAAATAATGATTATAATAAGAATAGCTGTAAATAAGTAGTGTACAGTAAACAGGGAGAACATCAAACAACACAAAACATTATTATATATTGACAAAGCTGCAAATAATCTAGGCAATTCAAGGTTATCAAACCAATACAGTTGAAAGCAGCAACTAATCTTAAGCAATTCACGATTATCAAAATGCAGGTTGAGACTCAGAATACAGGAGTCTTGAGGATGGTAAGGGTATATAAGTAAACCATAGGAGGTTATAAAGAGGGAGAGAGTAGGTGAAAGATGGTTGACTAGTAGGTAGGTCAGGGGGCTCAAAGCAAGAACAGTGGTCAGATAAGGACAGTAAGTGGCAATAATTCTTCTTGAAAATAGCATGTGTTGGAGATAGGCGGGCGTTCAGAGAAAGGGAGCTCCAGAACTGTGGGGCAGAGTGACAGAAGGCACAGGTTCCTTTAGTGGTTTTACATCTGGGGACAACGAGAAGAGCCTCTTCCACAGAACGGAAGCCATAGGAAGTGGTTTGAGGAAGCAGCATAGCAGCAAGAGCTGGTGGAGTCTGTGACCTCACAACATTATCAACCAATGATCCATAGGTGAGAAGCTGGATAGCTAAGGGAGAGGGCCAGTTGAGATTGGTATAAAGCAGGCAGTGATATTTAAGCCTAGGGGACGAGGAGGCATACCTGCAGATATTATTGTAGGTGGTGTCCCACTTGCGGAGTGTAGACTTATATGCAGCTGCATAGGCAGGAATGCTGTAGGTCAGGGTTGGGAGAAAGATACCTTGGGCTATGGCCAGTCTAGCAGAGTGGATAAGTACATAGCTGGACTTATAGGCTATCCCGAGTTTAGAGTTAACAGATTTGCATGTGTACTGGATGTGAAGATCAAAGTCAAGGGACTGGTCAAGGACAACATCCAAGTATTTAAATGAGGCTACTTGCTCAATGGGAGAGCCATCAGAGCCAGGTATAATTAATTTATCTTGACAGGATCTAAGTTTGGCAGGAGTACCAAAGAGCATTGCCTGGGTTTTGCTTATGTTTAGGACAAGTTTATGCCTGGATAACCAGGTTTGAACTGTGAAGAAATCAGAGGAGGGTTGTCAGTTAATGGTGGATACAGATTGAGAGCTGTTGTACAAGATAATATTATCAGCATAGAGGAGAGCAGTGCAGGAAGAGGTACCCACTGTGATACTATTGATGAATAACGAAAAGAGGATGGGCCCCAGTATAGAGCCCTGGGGAACTCCGATGTTAATGGTGACTGGCTCAGAGAGTGCTGAGTTAAATTTTACCACCTGAATCCTATCCAAAAGGTAACTATTGAACCAGACAATGGTTGGAGGTGAGAAGCCCATTGTCTTAAGCATAGTTAGGAGTATTGTACCAACGTTTGCCATAACAAATGAGAATAGTAAACCGTAGGTGTTGTGAATCAGTCTCTTGCTATTCAAACTGCCAAATAATGTTGTTTTTAATGAAAGAATCCTTTTATTTTGGTGCTCTGCTTCATTTGCATAACCTAACTTTTTTTTTTTCCCTCAGTGTTGCAACACCCAACTGTGGCACCATACAAGGGAAACAAAATTATTCAAGGGACAGTGTCACTGTTTAATCTTAGATAGCCAAATCATTTATATACTGTACCCAAAACATCTCACTGTGTACATGAGTATACAGGCTATTATATTTCTGTGCTCACTGAAGAAATGGGAGACTACATCTCTCAGTATAGAAGTCTTGCAGCTAGATACGGAGTGCACAATGCATTGTTGTGAAAATAAACATGCAAAAGCTTATATTGTTGACACTACTGCAGAAATATGAGACAGCATCTCACAGCAAGGAAACTGGAAAACAGGTTCTTATTTTGCCCACAATGCCTTGCTACATACATTTACATATATGTGCTTGCCACTATCAACATATGGGACTGTACTTCTGAGTAAGGCACATTTAAGTCAACATTTTAAATTACACCGAATTCATTGTTGCTATATGTAAAACATTGACAGCTCCCTGGCATGACATCATTCTGGGGGTGTGGCCACACACAGAAAACTGGAGGACAAAATGCTGATAAAACATAAAAAAATGACTATGACAGATTTGTTTTACAGAACAAATTGCAGCTGCAACATCTGACGCATGGCTGGCAATGGCATACTATGTGAAAAAGGCATTTAGGGAACCTTACTATATCCCTTTAAAGAGCTAGTGTACTGCCTAAAACTAATAATAGTTTTATAAGCAGTCAACTGTTACGTTTTATAGCTTAGGTCATTTTTCTTTACCCTTTGGTTAAGTAGAAGATTGTTTACCTGATGTTAGTTGGTGTGCTGTGTGGAACAGCACTCTGCTGGCAGCTGACGTTTTAGCTCACTTCCCCCATTACATCATCAGTATTGTGACCTCACTGACTGTGACATCACAGCTGCTTAGGAGCAGCCACTCAGTAGCTTCCAGATCCATCACCTGTGATGTCATTGTCAATGAGACCACAATGCTGATGATGTAGTGGGGGGGACATGAGAGATATGTCAGCTGCCAGGCTGAGATCTATTCCACACAAGCAACACAATATTATCACATAAAAAAAACTTTCTTATGAACAAAAGGGAAAAGAAAAATACTTCAGAAATAAAAAAGTTACAATGGACTACTTCTTACAATTTTTATCATTTCCCTGCTTGTCTGTTTTGTTTTCACTAGCTCTTTAAAACAGAGTGTTCATTGCACACCCTCCCACTATGGCAAATCTTTCAAATACAGTATCCTTTCTGCCTAACGTGGTTACTTATTTATTGTATCTCCAGTGGGAGTTAGGGGTCTCTTGCTGTTCATATCAGAGCTCTGAGTGAAGTAAGCCCAGCTACCTAATGTCATGGTGGACAGCCCCTCAGCTGTGTCCCTAGTCTAAAATGTAAATGCCTGGATTGGCTTCTTTTATATCAGGTGCACTGGCTTTCTTTAATTAAGGTGCAAACTCCAGCCACCGTATGGGTAACTAGTGAGGCACGTGCTAAAAGAGAGAGAGCCATACATCTCCGAAGCATTAAAAAACACAAAATTAGTAGCTCATCTCTTGCACAGTCACAAAATTTAAATGGCTTTTTATGTTCGCTTGCGCGCATGTGCAAGGAACGTCTTGCAACAGTAGGACTTTTGGAGGTGTGTAACCCTCCTTTCCAATGCAGTGCTCAGTGTAGCAGGCGCGACCCTAGGGGATCAATACATTCCAAGCTGTGTATGACAGCAGTTCGGCTGTGTTGGTCTTCACTTCTAAGAAAAGGTCCGCTGCACTCAGTGGTGGTAACGTGTATACAATTTGCATACCTACATCAGCCAAACCGCTGTCATGCACAGCTCGGCATGAAATCCCTTCCACTTCCTCCCTCTGATAATCTCCTTCTCCTCCCTCATTAGTGTTCTCCCCGGCCCCACATTGTGTGCTGAGGGAGGTGCCCAATCCCCTTGGCTCATGTGCCCTGCTCAGCACACTATGTGGCTGACAGGGGTGCCCAATTCCCTTTCGGCTGCAGCCCCCCCAACAAACAACCAGTTGGCATGCTGGGAGCCCATCCTAGCGTGCTCATGCCCCCCTCATGCACACTGTATGGCTGGCAGAGGTGCCCAGTCCCTGCCGGCTCCAGTCCCCCCCCCCAGCAAACTCATAGGTGGCATGCTGGGAGTCCACCCCAGCATGCCAAAAGCATCCGCTTCTTTTTAAGCCCTGTGAAAGAAGAAAAGCGGTCCCTTGGTGAGTCCCTGCCCCCCACCCCCAGCCACGCACACCATCTGCCCACCTCCCCTCCCTCCCCCCCATACTTACCCCTGGAGCCCAAGCGCGATAATCTTTTGTGGACCCGGGAACACGTCTGCTCTTCTTCAAAGCCTACCGCAAACTGAGGGAAATGGCGGTAAGCAGGTATGATGGCATAAATAGGGTTTTCCAACTTAGGTGGCTATCTAAGCCATTTTTGACTTTTGGCACCAAATTTTCAACAAGGGTTCTTGACACCCCTTCTCATGAATTCAGTCACTGTCATGGCGTTATTTGATCCTGAAAGGTGATTTCGAGGTCACTGTGTGGAATCACCTTTTGGGACTGATTAACAAAATGACAGTGTTGGTGTTCATGAGGAAGGCTCTCAAAAAGCCTATGTTGCAAATTTGGTGACAAAATTCAAAAAAATGACCGTTTTATGAGTGTGCGTTGAGCAATTTCCACACACAATCATAAGTTCACAAATTTGTAATATTTTCACTCCAGATTTTCAACATAGGCATATTTCTACATCTGCTTATGAAAAGTGCAGCTGTCATTTTTCACATCCTGGCCAAAATGTGTTTTTGCGCTTCTGGCGCAAAATAGTGCGGTCACTGCTGGAAATCAGTGTTCACTACAGAATAAGACAATCCCAGTGACACTGTTCATGAGCACAGGTCATAAAATGCCTATGTTGAAAATTTGGTGGCAAAAGTCCATAAAATGGCTGTGTTACAAGAGTGTATTGCACAGTTTCTACACACACTCATAAGATAGCGAATTTGTACTATTTCCACTCCAGATTTTCAACATTGCCATTTTCCCACATCTCCTTATGACCAGTACAGCTGTCATTTTTCACATCCTGGCTGAAATGTGTTTTCGCACTTCCGGCGTGCAATAGCACGGCAGCTGTGGGAAATCATGTTCAGTACAGAGAAAGAAAATCACAGTGACACTGTTCATGAGCAGACATCCTAAAATGCCTATGTTGAAAATTCAGTGCAAAATTTCCAAAAAATGACTGTTTTACGAGCGTGCATTGTGCAGTTTCCATGCACAGTCGTAACTTCATGAATTTGTCATAGTTTCACTCCAGAGTTTCAACATTTGCATTTTCCCACACCTCCTTATGAACAGTACCTTTGTCATTTTTCACATCCTGGCTGAAATGTGTTTTTACACTTCTGTCGCAGAATAGCGTGGTCACTGTGGGAAATCAGTATTCATTACACAGTAAGAAAATCATAGTGACAGTGTTCATGACCAGAGGTGACAAAATGCTTGTGTTGAAAATTTGGTGAAATAATTCCACTGAATGACTGTGTTACAAGCGTGGGTTGCTCAGTTTCCACACAGGCTCGTACCCTTGAGCACAACCAGGGCGTTAGGGTTCCTAAGACAGACACTTAAGAAGTATGAGGGTGGAATGTTAATCAGATGCACGAGGAGTTGCAGAGAGGTACTCTGTTGGGATATGGATGCTGAAGGGACATGGATACAATGGGGGGGGCCTGTATAAATGCCAAACACCAATGTAAATACCAGCAAGCAAATGTTCGGCATTGACAAATGCTTGTTTTCATTAGGAGTGCTACTGCTTTATGGCAAACATCAGTTAAGGCAAAGAGTTCAGTGCACACCCTCTCCCATGGCAAATCTTTTAGTTACAATATTCTTTTTGTCTAAATAGTTTGTTTACTTATTAAGGGAGGAGAAAGCCATTTAAATCTTGTGAATCCCTGTTCTGGGGGAGATTCAGGTACCAGTTGTCTACAATGGAGGAGTGTGGACCTTGCCTCAAGTGGTAATGCAAGGAGAAAGGCCTGTATTACTGGGAATAAACTGACTGCCATATGGTAGGTAAAGATGGCCAACAGCAGGCAGCTGTGTGTATAGCTGTGTGACTCTGTCACAAAAGGTCTGCTAAAATGTGTGGTTAATGGTTCTTTCCCTTGCTAAAACCTGTCTAGTGCAGTCCCCAAATCCTAAATTAGAGTAGCCGACAAAAAAGAGGATAAAAAATTTGGGGAAAAGGAGAGGAAAGAAAAATGAACGATATTGAGTTCTTCACCTTCTTCACCTACAGACCGCGAGAATCCTGACAACCATGAGAGGGTCAGGCCGATGGACCGCTACTTATCTGCTGCAATCTTGGACAGCCCCAAGAAAAATGGTGACCCATGATATGAGCTGCTCAAATTGAGCGACTCAATTTGAGTGTCTGTGGAGAGAGCGAATATGAACGAATGGTGAAATACAGTGAAGGCAAAGGACAGCTATTGATTGAATAGCTAGGCAGAGGTATTATGTGAAGGATAGGTGTGTTTGGGAGGGCTTCCTCCAGCTGGCCATCTAGTGTGGTGGGTTAGGTGACAGCCTGTGACGCTGGTAGACCGAAGTTCGGGACTGGAGTGGTACTTCTGTTTTTTTGTGGGTTTTGGTGTTTGTAGGTTTTTTTTGTTTGTTTTTTGAGATGTTCCATTCCCTTGCAATTGTTTCCCCTCCTCCAATGTTCTCCACTTGTGCACAGGCAGCGCCCCTAGGGTGTAGCCCCCCTCCTGTGATTTTCTCTTTCCCCAGTGTCACGCCCCCTTTGAGCTGATTATATTACTTATGGTGGTTTGGGGGGCTTCCCCCACAAAGGGAAGTGTGGGGGCATAGCCCCCCACATAGAATGATGGTTATCTGTTGTTTTTGTAGAAATTAATATAAGATTGCTTATTTTGTAGGGTGCTGTGGTGTCCGTCATTCTTATTGCAATCGGCAATATGTAGTCGCTGTTTAGTACAGTGCTCTTTTTGGTGGTACTGTTATTACACGCTACCAGGAAAAATGACCCACTAGATGTGATTGAGGTTGGGAGCCCCTGACCCAATAATTTGTTAGCTGCACTATTTTCTACAGAACCGCAAACGTCTAAAGGGCAACCTTTTGCCAAAGTTAATTAATCCAATTTAGCTCTGATGCAGGTGATCAGACAATTCAAGGAGAAACTTGATGCTTTGGTTTCCAGATGCAAGGGCCGAACTGCTAATGAGAAGTGTATTGATAGCAATCAAAAAGAACAATCTGTTGTGGCTGTTAAACATGAATCTACCCCCTCTTTTGGAATACTGTGCTTTGGGATAATATGTCCCAGGGAAGAACAACTGAAAATTTGGAGAACTGTTGTCATAAAAATAATCTACGCTTTGTTGGTCTACCATTATTTGAAACTGCTGAGAATGTGACTTGGGACATAATTAAACAATTTCTCTCCTCTTTTCTGAATTATTCTATATCTCTCTAATAAAAGCCTTTTAGCACCCCACCGGCATAAAGCATAACCCACAGTTTCTTCCAGAATTCCTGTAAAACCTCCCACAGTGCTTGTATGGTTTGCAATTGAATGTGACTGGGAATTTGTTATTAAACAGGCCAGGTTGAGGAGGGCTATGAAGTTTCATAGTGCAAACATTTATATTTGTCCTGATGTGAGTCCGCAAATGCAGGCCCATAAATACCAGTTCATACAATAGTGGGGTGAAGTTCAACAGTTGGGAGGTAACTTCTCGGCTGTATTCATGTCAAGCTAGAATAAATCTTGAGTCATCCAAGTTCATTCTTTGATATTTTTTTATCCTAACCAGCTATCAGAGTTTATAAAAACTCAAATGTCCAAAAGGCCCAGCAAGAATTGTCTTCATCAGATGAAAATGAAGTGGACATTGGTTTGCCAATTACTAATATTGGAACAGAGGCAACCACAACTCCACTAGTCCCTGTTATTGAGTAAGGCTTTCTATAACTTATTTGGCGGGGAAAATGCCAATAAAATGATGCCAGCTATTTTCTTTATGAAACAGACTAAGAACTTTGACATTTACATGACTGTCTTTGATGATACATGCAAATAAATGGAAATGTCTTAGAAATAGAAATGTCTTTATAAAAACATCTATAAATGTCTTTGGTGAGACAAAATGCTTTCTTTGTGAGGATACTGTTTGAAGCTTACTCACACACTTTATCAGTTATTATCTCAATCTTGAAATTTCTGTTTAATTTTATGGCTTTGGTTACATTAGATATATAATGGGGGCTATATTAAAATGAAAACTATGCTGGCTATCTAATAGTCTTGGTAAATATTAACTTACGTTATGCTGTTAAACCTTTGTATTTTCTCATTAAGAATGATTTAAATTTTTGGATAAAACTAGTCAGCAGAGGAATAATATCAGTTTAATGGGGGGGGGGGACAATTTGCATTATATTCCCTTGAGAGACTCTGCAGTAGTCAAGCAAATATATTGCTGAATAGAAAAAGTAATTATTTTGTTTTGGCTTCTCTGCTGTAATGGGTAGTAGCTTTGGCTACTATAAATATTTTACATTTCTATTGTCTTTATATGTCTTATGGTACCTCCTTCACAATTCTTTGAGGACCATTTCTATATTGTGTTTAACTATTTACTTTCAGCAATGTTTTTGATATATAAAATGTTCTTTCTTGTGTGTATCCAATTGATATGCAATATATTCATTTGCACGTATCCTCAATATGTTTATGTTAGATATTGAAAACTCAAACTGGCCAGAAAGATCAAGTTGAACTGTGAAAAGATCTTCACCTTATGAACTGTGACAATAGCCCCTCAAGATGCAGTGAGAAAAATATTTAACAAACATGGCCCTATTTGCCTGGATGGACATGGCACAAGCCAGAATTTCAAAGAAAAGATTTGCATGCAAATGGGGGCCACTCCAGTATTCCACAAGCCTTGACCAGTACCCTACACTTTAAAAGAAGCTATAGAGAAAGAAATTAATAAACTGGAGAAGCATAGTATTGTATCATGGGTAGAGAAGAACCACTGAACTTCCCCCATCATTATCATACCAAAGCAAGACAAAGCAGTGAGGCTGTGTGGTGACTACAAGGATACAGTGAACTATTTAACAGAATTAGAAACATACCCACTATTCAGTGCTGAGGGCTTGTTTGCCTTACTTGCAAGTGGAAAGGTCTTCACCAAGTTGGACTTATCTTTTCCATACCAGCAATTGGAGCTGGAACCAAGGTCAGAGTCATATCTCACTGTAGACACCCACAAGAGACTTGACTGACATCACTGCTTTGCCTATGGAGTTTTGATAGAGCCAGCAATTTTCCAGCACACAATAAACCAGATAGTGCATGGGCTGGACTGTGTTGTCTGCTTCATGGATGATATCTTTTTAATAACGCCTACAGTGGAATAGTACTCAACAATCCTGGACCAGATCATGTCCAGACTGCAGCAGAATGGCGTATTTGTGAAGTTAGCCAAATGTCAGCTTCTACAAGTTTCTGTTGAGTTCCTGGACTATTGGATCAACATCCAGGGCCTGCACCCAGCAGAGAGCAAAGTGGAAACAATTGTCAGTGCACCATAGCCAACAAATGTGACTGAGTTAAGATCATTCTTGGGCCAGTTTAACTACTATGGATGTTTCCTGGCAAACTTGTCCACATTATCACAACCACTAAATGATTTGCTACAAAAATAAGTGAAATGGAATTAGTCACCACAGTATGAAGCAACATTCCAGTCTTTCAGTAGGAAGAACCAGTAGGATTTTGGGGGTGCATAGGGAAGGGAATCACAAGCAGAAAGAGAGAGAGAGGTGGTGTTACCACTGTATTGATCTTTGGTGAGAGCCCACCAGGAAAACTGTGTCTGGTTCTGGAGATCACATCTCAGGAAGGACATAGACAGAACAGAAGCTGTCCAGTGGAAGGCAACTAAAATGGTGCAGAGGTTGCATCATAAGCCATATGAGGAGAGACTGAAGGATCTCAATATGTACACCTTGGAAGGGAGAAGGGAGAAGGGATAGGGCAACACAATAGAGACCTTTAAGTACCTCACAGAGGTGAACAACATACAGGAGGAGAGTATTTTTCTGAAGAGAAGATGAACCAGGAGAAGCAGGGCATGCAATAAAGCTGAAAAGGGGGAAATTTAGGAGGGGTATGAAGAAGTACTTCTCACTGAAAGAGTGGACATCTGGAACAGTTTAGCAGTGGAGGCTATAATAGTGAAACAGTGTTGGGCTGAAAGCATGCATGTGATAGGCATAAAGCAATAGTTCTCAGACTTTGTCACAGTGAGCCTCCCCAAATCCATGGAAAAGATTTTTGAGCCTCCCCCAAAAATTGAAATAATCTTGGGCCTCCCCAAAGAAAAATAACATCCTGTACTTTGAGCAGAACACCATGAATAAATTGAAACCCCTTTGAATACTTGGCTCACATTCAGTTCTTTGTCTTATACTGACTTGGAACTTTTGAAAAAGAGCTCCTGTGCTCAA
The DNA here is from genome assembly GCA_016271365.2 of Neoceratodus forsteri. Taxonomy (NCBI): domain Eukaryota; kingdom Metazoa; phylum Chordata; order Ceratodontiformes; family Ceratodontidae; genus Neoceratodus; species Neoceratodus forsteri. The sequence continues at coordinate 1,775,096,054 of CM057450.1, read as the reverse complement.
AGGTGTTATCTGAATAACAAAATAAAATACACAAATTATTATTATTCAGCTTATTGTAGAACCCCCCCCCCACAGGCCAGCCTACTTGAGCCACTATTTTCATTTTTGAATCATTGTTACCCCTTGTTGCAGTACCTTCATGGGTCAGACTACTTCCTCTGTTTCCTCTCTATATATGAAATAACCTTCCTACATACTTTGCCTCTCCCCCTCCTTCTCTGCTCCTAAGCAACTTCTCTGGGCTTACTTTGCTCCTTCCTGATATTGCTCTTAGCACTTCTATGCTCAACTCTTGTACTTGGGCTGTTCTGCCATCAGTTTACAAATTGATCAATTACCACCACTCATTATTCATTTATTGTTCATATTTGTTTGTACTATTGTTCATTGTGTATTTCTTGATTGTTTTGCAGTTACTTTTGAAATGTATTCACTCCCTACTCTTCCCTTGGTACACCTGAAATGAGCCGTGGCTCATTCACCTTCCCTTGTCACCTATTAGTAAATAAATACATAAAATTCACCTACTGTTATTATTCTGTTTCAGTTTGCTTCATCTCTTCACACAAAATATATAAAACCCAACATTTAAATACAGTACTTTTTCAGACTTGCTTGAGCCTTCCCTGGAACACGTTGGGGCCTCCCCAGGAAGGCTGGCCTCACCATTTGAGAACCCCTGGCATAAAGGAATCTTAGTAGGAAAAGTGTGGGGGGGGGAGTAGCTGGAGATCAGGAAGGCCCTGCGGTGACAGTATAGGCAGAGACACCCTGGGTAGACTGGGTGAGCCAAGTAGTCCTTATCTGTCAACAAATTCTATGTTTCTATGTTTTATGTTAAATTTTCTGCATGACAATAATTACAGAAATAGCAAAGTGTAAATCTTTAATCAGTGAGGCAGAGCAATGGGTAACTGCAACACTGACTCGGATAAATTGGGAAGGTATCGTCAGCATAACTACAACAGAAATGGAGACTTTAGGGCTCCACTTCTAGAAAATGACAACATGCTGTGAGAGATGGACTCTATAGAGGCTACCAGCCACAGAGAAGCCAATAACAACTCTAGCAGGTACAATTTAAGGCATCACTCCCAACAAACTGACAGGGACACTACTTACCACAGAGGCTGAGGTGGCAGAGGAAGAGGCCCAAGGTATAGAGGGAAGAATATCAGAAAGCAAGGGGGATCAGCACAGGGGCAAGAGGAAGTAGTAATATTTAACTTATGCCACAGAGTTCTCACAGCTACTGAATCAGAAGTACTAGACAAAGGACTATCCTTCATAACTGCAAGTAGACCGAAAAGATGTATTAAACATCAACTGTGCTAGTAAAAGTAATAAACATATTTATTCCTTAAACTAGAAAGGGTATGTCCTGATTGAACACTAGCTCATTTTTAATGGGGTCTCAACATTCATGTGTACAAGCACAATAAAAAAGGGAGCAGTTCCACTTAATCATGGAATATGCAGAAATTACATTATAGACTATGTATAATAAAAGCCCAGAAACTGGGCAATAATAAAATTAACGTCAGGATTTGAAGACGAAAAATACGTACAACAGTACAATAGAATAGTACCTTAGACACTAAAAAATTTAGATTGACACGTGATGGATTTGGGAATACAAATATACAACCACTGAGAAGTGGAGATGGTTTACAAATGGGTACTATTCCTCTGCCAATCTCTAAATCAGGTATAGTATCGTAGATACTTGTACAACAAATTAATTACACAATTTGTTTATATATTACAGAAAACTTTACATTTTACACATCAGTTCTGCAAGTTTTATTGAAAAGGGATCATTATCTAGGTTACTGCAACATAATTTTAATTTAGCAGTAGATTTGTAAAACCAGGATTTAATGGGTCTTCAGAGTTACAATGATTGAACTGGGGGGTTCTTAATTTTGGGGGTAAACTATTCCAAACTCTTGGACTGGCAATGAAAAGGACATATGGCCCTTAGCAGTTCTGCAAACTGTAACACAAAAATCAGTAATATCGGAAGATCTTAACCCTTTCCATAGGATTCTAAGTTGCAGAAATTCAGAAATGTAGATTAGTACCCTCTGTCATAAGCAGTTATGAACAGAGGACACCAAATGTAGTTGTCTCTGTTCTTCCATGAATATCTATCCCACGTCCCTATAACAAGCAGTGATGGTGGTCCTGGGAGCATCTGGGATGAAGTGTGAAAACCTGTTATAAATAACATCTAGCTTTGCCAGCTCTCTTCACCCAGAGACCCCTCTGAACACCACATCACCACAGTCAAAAAGTGGAACTATGAACATATTCACCAGCTGTGTATGGGAACTCAGTGGGATATATTTCTTGTGCCTGTACAAAAGTCTCAATTTAACATTTAGTTTCCTGGCAAGGTTTTTTTGTGTGGATATTCCCCTTGCACTGGAGTCTAGCCAGCCTCCCTGATGTTTGCAGGAGTCCACATGGAGACTTTGCTCCTCTATTGTTCGAATACTTCCCAAAGGGAAGCAGGGAAGGCAGTAAAGCAGGCAAAGGCCCAAACTGAGGAAACACTAGCACAAACAGTAAAAGAAAGGGACAAGATTTTCTATAGCTACCTTAGTATAGGGAAAAAGTCCAGAGGTGGTATTGTTAAAATCAACAGGGATAAGGGGGAGTGTGTGGAGGAGGACCAAGGAAAAGCATCTATCCTAAATAGATACTTCTGCTCTATATTTACTGAGAAGAAGGTAGGACAGGTCCCACAGCTCAGCACCATGGACATGGGGGGGAGGGAGGTGTGCACAAGTCCCTTCACAAAAGAAAGGTCCTACAAGATCTCGCTAAGCTCAGGGTGGGCAAGGCAATAGGCTGTGATGGCATACATCCCAGGGTACTAAAGGAGCAAAGGGTGGAACTAGTAGAGCCATTATCAGAACTGCTTAGTAAGTTTCTGAGCACAGGAGAGGTCCCAGAAGACTGGAGAAGGGCTTGTGTGATCCTTCTCCACATGAGTGGCAGCAGGGAGGAGACAGAGAACTAGAGACCAGTCAGTCTTATCTCAGTAGTGGGCAAGATTATGGAGGCACTCCTTAAGGAAAGGATAGTACAACACCTTGAAGCCATAGGAGCACAAGATCCAAAACAGCATGGGTTTACAAGAAGAAGGTCCTGTCAAACTAATCTCATAGATTTCTTTGACTGGCTAACCAGAGTGATGGACCAAGGGGGTGCAGTTGATGTTGCATACCTTGACTTCAGCAAAGCTTTCGATACTGTTCAACATAGAAGATTGATTAATAAGCTGTGTAGGCTTGGGGTGGGTCAGAGGTTGGTCAACTAGGTGGCAAACTGGTTGGCTGGCAGAAAACAGAAAATGGTAGTAAACGGAATACAGTCAGAAGAGATACAAATCACAAGTGGGGTACCTCAGGCAACAGTCCTGGGGCCAATGCTCTTCAATATCTTCATCAGTGATATTGGAGATGGACTGGAGGGTAAGGTTTGTCTGTTTGCAGATGACACCAAGATCTGCAACAGAGTAGATGATCTAGATGGGGTGGGCAGAATGAGAAAAGATCTGGATAAACTGGCAAAATGGTCAGAAGAGTGGCAACTGGGGTTTAACGCAAAGAAGTGCAAGATCATGCACATAGGGAAGAGAATCCTTGAAGCTACCTAAAGGTTGGGATAGGAGTTGCTGGCAATCACTAGAGTAGAAAGAGACTTGAGCATCATCATCACAGATGACCTGAAATCATCCAAGCAGATCACTAAAGCAGTAGGTAAGGCTAGAGAAATGAAGGGGTGTATTAGTAGGGATATCACAAGTTGGAAGAGGAAGGTAATAATCTCTCTTTACAAGACACTGGTTAGGCCCCATCTGGAGTACTATATGCAGTACTGGAGGCCACACTTGCACAAGTACATTAATAAAATGGAGGCAGTCCAGAGAAGAGCAACCAAAATGGTGCAGGAACTGCATCTAAAGACAGATTAACAGAACTCAATATGTATACCCTAGAACAAAGGATGGAGAGAGGTGATATGATCGAAACATTCAAACATCTTAAGGGCATTAAAGTGATTTTGTGAATTTTGCCATGGAAAATGGGATTAATAACTTGTAGAAACCTGCAGGAGTTATGATCCAGTCTCCTACCATTTAAACTGCCAAAAAGTGATGTTTCCCATGAAATAAATGCTTTTATTTCTGTGCTCTGCTTCATTTGCATAACCCACTATTTTTTTCCCTCAGTGCTGCAATCCCCACGTGTGACATCATGCAAGGGAAACAAAGTTTATAAACACTGCTTTGAAACAGAGGCCTCTGTTGGTCAGTCTTGGTATTGCAGACATTTACACGCCCGACATAGGAGACCACATCACTCAGTATAGAAAGCCTGTCAACCAGATACTATATGCGCAATGCCTTGTTTGGAAAATAAACATATGAGAGCTTTTATTGTTGAAGCCACTACAGAGATTTGAGACTGCTCCTGACAATAAGGGAAATCGAAAACAATGACTTATTCTAACCACAGTGCCTTGCTATGGACATCTACATATTAGGTGCAGTTACCACCACCAATATAAGTGACTACACCTCAGAGTAACTAACATTTATATCAACATGATAATTTACCCAGAATTCCTTGGTGCTGTATGTAAAACATTGATAGTTCCCTTGCATGACATCATTCTGGAGGTGTGACTGCACACAGAAAACAGGAGAACACAGTGCTGATAAAACATAAATAAAAATGTCTATAACATATTTGTTTTATAAAATAAATTGCAGCTTCAGCATCTGAAGCATGTGTGGCAATGGGATACTATGTGAAAAAGGCATCTGTGAAAGCTCACAAAATCACTTTAACAAAGTGAAAGAGTCTAACATGTTTCAGTATAAGAAAAATAGCAGGACAAGAGCATACAGCATAAGATTAGAAGGAGGCTGATTAAGGGGTAATGTGAGGAAGTTATTTTTCACAAAAAGGGTGGTGGATGCATGGAATGGCCTACCTCAGGAAGTGGTGGATATGAATACAGTGCAGCGCTTCAAACAGGCATGGAACAGGCATAAGGGAGCAATACATATGAGTATGAATAGATAGGCCATTGACAGAGTAAAGGCCTATGGCACATTCATAAGGTAGAAAAAATGGGCAGACTGGCTGGGCCTTGCAGTCCTTATCTGCCGTCAACTTCTATGTTTTTATGTTTCCATATCCAGTTTTCTTTGATTTGATGCAGGCCACTGCACACTCCGCAACAGCTTGAAATTACTGTACAATTCCTGCCATGTACCTGCTTGTGGCACTTTAAATTAACCACAGATGGCAGGTGAGAGGACTGGGTAAAAGGTCACAGCTCAGGCTTGCACAGTCGCTCTCAGTCCAGTCAGATTGCAGACGTAGTCAAGGAAGTCAGTGCTATGTTAGGACCAGATCGGAAAGTAACTGCTGGCTAGAATGTAGTGTACTGGAGTCTGTTGCGGGAGTCGGAGAGACTCTCCCTAATCATTATCTGGGTCCAGACCGACTCTCTGTGCACTTTGGTCTCCACCTGTATTGGGTTTTTTGTTTGCTAAAAAAAGTTTGTTGCCTGTTGTGCTGTGAAAATGGGGTGGCAGGCAGCAGCAGCAACAAACAGCCTTTGGTACAGGTGTGCTTCGATGCCGGACTAGTGAGCCCATGTGACAGACTAAATAAAAGCGTCCAAGGTAAGGGATGTATAATAAACTGTAACTGTAAGTTCTTGAGAAGCTGAGTAATTGGAGGGGTACTGTTAGGAGGGGGCAGACCAGGAGCAGTACAAAAAGTTCTATAAAATCCAGAGGTATAATCTGACTGGATGGATATGCCTAGCCCCTGGAGAACAGCTGAACCAGCAAATATATCACTGGAGCTTCTACAAGCTCTAAAATACACTGCAGGCTACTGAGTCTCTAACTGCTTCAGCCTTCCTCTGATGTCAGCTGCAAGGGATTCTGGGATTTGTAGTTACAAAAAATATCAGCTTGCAGTTCAGCAATATTAGTGTTATACTGTTACACGAGGTCCCTGCACCCTTATTGGTACCCCCAGAGGTACACCGTAGACAGCTAGTGATTAGGTATATGTTATACTAACATATAAGACTAAGGGCATCTACCATACAAGAGTAGATGTCAGGATATGTACGTATACTATTGTAATACACTTTGCTTGCTAATATATATATTCTATGTATTTCCTGTGTATTTCTTGCTTACAAGATGATCAGGACATCTGTGTCCTTGTAATGATTATGATATGTAAGTCAGCATTGCCACCTTTTGGTGATTTGTACTACTACACTGAGTTATATAAGACTCTGTATAAGAACTCTTGTTCACAAACGGATGATTACTACAAAATTGTATAACGTTATCTTGGCCCGTGGAGCCACCTCTAATTTAGCCAATAGGGCTCATCTCTGTAACTAGAAATGTTTCTATCTTACAGTAACCACAGTAATTATCATAGGTAAATAATGTGAGACACTGAGTCTTATTACATCGGAGACCCCAAGAGACATGAAGAAACCTCGAGGTATAGGGAACACTTAACATTGGCTCCCGGTTTGTATCGGTAAGAACTGCTTAGGGCAACTGTGATTTACCCTTTTGGTAGTAATAAACAAGTGTATTACTCTAGTCTAATGCAATGTGTTTGTGATTACTTGCATTCCCAATATTGCCAAGAACCTGAGAGTGAGGTTTAGACCTCTTGACAACTGGCGACCGCGTGCAGGCAATATTTGATGTTTGTAAGCTTTCACTTGTTTCTTAAAACTTTTCCCTTCCAATCGGGTACTATTTTAAAGGAAAGGTTGCGAGATTCCCCAAATGCCTTTTACACATAGTATGCCATTGCCAGACATGCTTCAGCTGTTGTAGCTGAAATTTGTTTTGTAAAAAAATCTGTCAAAGTAATTTTTATAAAGTTTTATCAGTGTTATGTTCTCCAGTTTTCTGTGTGTGGCCACACCCCCAAAATTATGTCATACCAGGGAGTTTTCAATGATTTACATACAGCAACAAGGAATTCTGGGTAATTTATAAAGCTGCCTTAAATGTGTCTTACTCAGACGTACAGTGCCTTATGTTGCTGACGGTGAGCAGTAATATGTAAATAATTGTAGCAAGGCATTGTGGGTAAAATATAAACCTGTTTTGCAATTTCTTTACTCTGAGGTGCTGTCCCATATTAGTGAGGTGGTGTCAACAATATAAGCTTTTGTATGTGCATTTTCACATTAATGCATTGTGCATACCATATATAACTGCAAGACTTCTATACTGAGATATGTAGTCTCCTATTTCTTCAGTGAGCACAGAAATATAATACTCTGTATACTAATTTACATTGTGAGTACAGTACATAGCTGATTTGTCTAAAACTAAAAATTGATACTGCCCCTTTAATAACTTTGTTTCCCTACCATGATGTCACAGTTGGGGGTAGCAGCACTGAGAAAAAAGGGGAGGGTTATGCAAATGAAGCAGAGCACCGAAATAAAAGGCTTTTTTTCAAGGAAAGCAGCATTATTTAGCAGTTAGAATGGTAGGAGACTGAGTCACAACTCCTGCAGGTTACTTCTCCCATTTGTTATAGCAAACTTGCACCTTTACTTTAATCAACATAAACTCCTTCAAATATCTAAAAGATTTTATTCCCCTTCCCTTGATCCAGGTTCCATTATAACAATGGGTTGTACCATATTAGGTAATCCATGTACTTTGAGTGGTGTGGTAGCTTTAGCATTGTCTTTCTATATTATGATTCATATAACACACTATTTTGGCAGGTTCATATCCGTCACACTTTATTAGTACACTGCAAGCATAAAGTACCCACGACCTTCTGACCCAGAGATGGGTGTGCTAGCAAGTAAGCTACACTGACATTTTTAATGAAGTGATTGAATTAAGAATTAATATATGCAAGAGGAAGCTTCACTGCAGCCATGGAGGAAACTAGGAGTCTTTAGGACTCAGGGAACCCATCAATATCTTGGCCCCCCCATCCCCTTTCTCCATGGTATCCTCAGAGCTGGATCCTGCCGGCTGTGATGCAGTAGCTGGCCCTGACCATGCCTCAGTCATGGTGTGGGTATGCACACCACCCCCGCTGTGACAGTATAAGAAGGCAGCTAGCAGAGTGACTGTGCCCTCCTGTAACAACACTGGAGGGGGCAGCTCACTGCAAAGCAGTGTGTAATTTAGTTTGTTTTTTTGTTGTTGTTGACTCGGAAAGGAGGACTGGATAATACTGCCTATTTTCTTCATTGTCATGGGAGTTGGGGTGGGTTACAGCTGCAACCAGCTGAAACTGAACCAGATTAGGCTGATTTGGGTATTTTCATGAATGGAGAAATTTGGCCAGAACACTACAGAAGTTCCCTACTCTTTTTGAGAAGCGTCATGGGATCTTTACAGTACTATCCACCTGAAAACCACTAGAAATGGCAGACAGGAGCTCAGTTTAACATCCCATCCAAAGGGCAGCACATCCTGACAGCACAGCAGCCCCTCAACACTGCACTCAGGTACCAGCATTTAATGATATGAGTCTATTCCTGGTGTGGAATTAGAACCCATGACCTTCTGGCCTAGAGGTGGGTGTGCTACCAACTGAGCTATTTTGAAATTTTTACTAAAATTATTGAATTAAGAATTAATATATGCAAAGGAAAGCTTTAAACATTTCTAACTTAGATGTAACTGGCCAGTTCCTGGGGTTACTAGAATACTGTCAGTTTTAGATAAGGCAGATAACTTGGGCAGAGTTAGAGGGATTGAATGCTCCCTTTAAAACATTACATCATCATTTGCTTGGCTCTGCTGAGCAGAGGATGAGGTAATGCTGTTTAACACTCTCACAGCAACATAAGCCACACTTGGCTAACAGCTGCTGCTGGATCTATCAGAGTGTCTTCTGAAGTTGGAGTTTGAAGAGAGGAGAGCTCACTGAGAGTTCTAGGAGTAAGAACTGGCCTGCTAGCACTCCTGTCAAGAGGGAAGGACCATCTGTTTTGTGTTTCTGCCATAGTACAGTAATCCAAAGGTGATTTCCTTGAAAGTGGTGGCTACCAGATCCTGTGAAGCCCCGAGGGGGTGACGATTCTTCACAGTAGAGAGAGAATGGGACTGAAGGTTCAGTGAGTACTTGGGGAAATCCCACAATGGACTGTAAGAGCTATCAGCCCTGCCCAAATGTAGAGACTTTGTGTGTACAAGTTAAAGAAATGGACTTGTGTGAGGTCTGAGGATTTCAAGTACTTTCAAAGTGTTCAAGTTGGGGTTGTTTGGTGCCTTGTCAAATACTTGGTGCCATGGACCCTGGAACAAATGTATGAAATGTAAACTGTTGAGGTTTTTTTTTAGTGTCTGTCAGATACAGGTGCCATGGATCTTAACCCGACATTTGTACAGTAGGTTGTCTCTTGTAGCCTCTGTGTGGCAGAGAATCCTGAATCCTAAAGTAATGGTAGAGATAATCTACAGTAGTTTTCGGCCAGAGTGAGCTATTTCCTCATTCCAGGTGCAAACAGATCTAACTGATTACCCAGAGGAAAATGTGTGTTTGGGTGTTAACTACAGTCACCTAGTGGTGCTTTAAATAAGCCAAGAACCCTGCACAGGGCTGGTAGCAGTTTCATAAGTCCAAGGTCCTGAAATAAGATTGGCAGCAGTTCATAGAAGTCCATGTCTCCTGAAATAGGGCTGGACAGGTGTGACAACATGTTTGTGGAAGAAAACAGTTTGCTTGCAAGAATGTTTGGGAATGTTTTTGCCTGCTAAAGTGTCATATGTAAATTACAGCTACAAGCCCTCGGGGCACCACCTTATCCCCTATTAACATTTTGTCAGGAATAAAAAGCCATGCAGTAACATCCCAATTTTCTGGTTGTGGGCAATCCATCTTTTGGTGACCTGTGTGATGTCGTTTGGGGCCCCACAGATAGGAGACACAGCATAGCCCTGGCACTTCCCTTCCCAGCCTGGGTAAAAAACAGAAATGTTGTTTTTTGTACCACCCCTCGGCCTCTGAAATGCCTGAGCCAAGTATTTGCTCTAATGCCAGGGGTGATACTTATTTTCTGCCAACTTGTGGTTTGTTGCCTTGCCAGAGTAACATGTAGGGGGGTAAAGGTTACATAGAAACTGTCAACATGAACAGTGACATAGGATATTACACTGGGGCAACTTAAATCCATACAGAAAAATAGCTTAACTATAGTGCTCATAACCCTTAAGCACCTCCAATGTAACTAAATCGACCCATGAGGAAAGGCCACTTCATAGCAAGGGATCACAGAGCACTTGAATTTGAATATCACAAGGGCAGTAAAATGTATAATAAGTGTGTTTCAAGATGAAATGAAGATTTAGAGGAAAGCATTTGAATGTGGATAGTAGCACTGAGAAAGGGATTGTATGTTCAGGAGGAACTGAGTGAAAGTGCTATATTTTTTGAGTCTGAAAAAGCTAACCATATGACAATGAGCCGCAATAAATGCAAATAAATTAAAAGCCATTTACTGAGGCAAAAATAAAATAAACATTTAAACAAGGTCAGACATTCAGTAACATTAGTAGTTATATTAGATTCCTTTAGAGAGTACTACAGTCAAAATTTGCAAAAACATGTTGTGTAGTGTTCTGATTTTTGTGTTTAGCCCTGATGTGTCCTTCTCTTTGTTTACTATTATGATTTTTTTCTAAATCTGCCTACTAGCTTTTTGGCCTATGGGGCTCTCCATGTTAGCAGGGTTTACTGCTCTTCTTGTCCTACAATGCATCCTGTCTCATGTGACAGTGGTCCATCCAGGACCATTGACTCACTGAGGGAAAGTACTGCAGTAGTAATCTGAAGATAGAAGCCTGATGTTCTGACCTCAACTAAATAACACTCATTCGATGTTGTTTTTTATGTGTTTGTCTAGGTCTAGCCAGCAGGAGTAAATATTTTGTTTTTAAAGCTTTTACTTTCATTAAACTACACTCAGACATAAAAAAGCACACAAATTTCCTTAGGTCATCAGTGCTATAATTAGACTCTAGCTGTTCTTTTTTACAGAATACATACTCAAATAGACCTCAAGTGATTGCTTAGTTGGAAATGTAGCCTTCAGTGCCCCCGGAAAAAGGAAAGTGAAGAAATCACACCTGTACTGCTGCAAAATAGTCTATAAACCAGTACTTGCTGAACATATGGTCCTGGACACATCACTGTCACATGGGACAGGAGGCATTGTAGGAAACAAAATAGCAATGAACCATAATAATGTAGAGATCCCCAGAAGTCATAAATGTAGTAGGAGAGGCCATGACACTAGTAAGCAAATTGAGAAAAAATTTCTAATTGCAAACAAGGGGAAGGATACTCCAGGACTAAACACACAAATCAAAACACTCTGCACAATATATGTTTTTGTAGATTCTGGCTGTAGTACTCCCTTAAACTGAGTTTTAACAGCCCTCATACTGAATGAGGCTGAAACAAAAATAACAGCTTATAATCCTTTACAAATGAGTTGGCATTACGGACAGCAAATAAACTCAGTCTTCTGACTTGAGCCAGAGGACACCAAGAAGCCAGCCACAGAGTCAGAAATTGCCATCTTCCCTGCACTACAGGGACTGCGACCCAGTGATTCAGGGCTCCCCAGGACTCCTGTTCCCTGAACCAGGCATTGTTATGCAGCAGAAGCTGCAAAATTTCTAGGGAATTTCAACTGCTGATTTGGTCAGAGCATCTGTGTGGGGGTGGGCTCTGCATATTCCTAAGCTCCTACTGATTCTGGCAGTCTCCACTTAAGTGATTCCAATGTGCGTGGCACAGCATAAGTGAGAGTCACTGAGGGGAGTCACCAGAGGGAGATACCAGGACACTCCTCCTCTCAGTTAGTGTGAGTATGGTGTTTGCTTGACAGTTACACCTATTCAGGGTTTTTGCAGTAGTGAGTGTAACTTATAGTTTGGTTAAGGTACTACTGACCTGTAAGCTGTTTATACATATCTCCCCTCCCCTTGCCCTTTCTCACTTTCCTCCTCCCCCTGTGTAGGCCCCTTCAACATGGTACCTGTCTCTGCTCCAGTTAAGTGCAGCTTGCTGCAGGGTTATTAATGTATTTTATTCTAGGCATTTACTTTCTGGGAGTAGTTAGAGATTCCAATATTGCTTTAACTTTAAAGGGCTGTCCTAGTAGCTACTGAAGGTGCACAGCAGTTCCCTACTCTCTTGGGCTGGCTAACAAGTATGGAGAGTGTTAATTTAATTCTGCCATGCTCTGTGAGTCTTAACTAGTTGTGCATCATATTTCTTATTTTCACCTCCTAGCATGCTACTATCATCCATTATCCTTCTCCTTACTTCCCCCCCCGTCACTCTACCCACTCCCTTTCACCCTCTCTCCGTGCTCTGACACTCCTCCCTTACTTCTATTAGCTCTCCCCATCCACCCAGGCCTCCCCCCCCACTGACACAGTTATTTTTCTACTCTGCTTCTCCTCACCCTACTACTCCTGCTATGTGGTGATGTAGATCTGAACCCTGGCCCTATCACCTCTTCCACTGCTTCCTCTTTCCCTTCGGTCCCTGAAGGTCTTAGTAGCTTCAACATTAATGCAAGAAGCCTCCTGCCTATGGTTGATTTCCTTATCTGGCTTTCTCAGCAGCTTCCTGACACTCTCTGTGTCACTAAATCCTGGCACGCTTCTAAAATATCTGATGTTGCTATTGCCAACTACAACCTCCATGGACAGGACCATAGCAAGTGTGGAGGTGGGGTCACCTTCTACATCTGGCAGGCACTCACGTTTAGCCTAGTCTCCCATGGAATGGTCCCCTCCTGTCATGAATTTCTCCTGCTTAGACTCTCCCTTCACTCTTCTATTCCAGTCTTTATCAGTGGTGTCTATTCCTTCCCTAACATCTCTTCCACCGTTCTGTCTGAAGCTATTTCTACCCTGGCCTCTCATTTCTCTTAGACAATTGATTCTTCCAGGGAACTTTAATATCAATTGACTCTCACTGCAGTCAAACCTACTATCCTGAAGCTTGAGTCTCTCAGTCAGTCCCAGTCTGTACCTTAGAGGATCAGCTGTAATCCTCAATCCACCAACCACTCACTCCTCTGTTGGGTCCTTGCCTCCCATCCTCACCCCATTACTGCTACTGGCACTAAAGTCACAGCAGTAGTAACACTGTGTCTTACAAAAAGCAGATTTCATCTTGTATACAAACTGAATATAAACCAATAACAAATCGGTGTATTGTGCGAGCAATTATTACCGACCCATTTTGAATGTAGAAGAAATAAAACTTTGATGATATCCACTATTCAGTCCTATGTCTATGTGACATTCTGAGAAATATCTATAAAGGTAACATTTCCATTCCAGTCTTGCCAATGGTACTACTGTCTCTTTAATGATGCACTTTATAAGGCAAATTATTTGCTAATACTATTGACTCGCCCATGATTTATTGAATTTTGTTGACCGGGTAAGCCCACTGAGACTTGAAGTCCCTTTTTCAGGGGCAACCGAAAGGAGGGGGGATACAGATGGTAACCAACTGAAACTGAACCAGATTAAGCTGTTGGTGGTATTTCTAGCGAATGGAGGATGTTTGGCCAGGACACTGGGGAAATTTCCCTACTCTTTTCGAGAAGTGCCATGGGATCTTTAACATCCAGCTGAACAACCACCAGAAGGCAGACAGGACCTTGGTTTAATGTCTCATCTGAAAGATGGTACCTCAGGAGTGCAGCACCCCCCTCATGCTGCACTACAGTGTCAGTATTGGGATATTAACCCAATTGCCTGATATGGGGATAGAACCCACAGCCTTCTGATCTCCCAGCCTCAGAGGCGAGTATGCTACTTGCTGAGCTACTGACACTGACACTTTGTGTCGGTTGAAGTTCCAACACTTTTATCAGCATCTTTATGGATATGTTAGCTCACCAAGAAATTACTCATTTTGTATAACTTGAAGTCTCCTTTCTTATTTTAATTTCCTCAAATGCAAGACATTTGGATTCCCTTGTTGTATGCGAGGTTTGGCCACCTTGATTTGCACCGACCATTCTTTCAGGAACATGCTGCAATCGTTTGTTTGTTTGATGTTATCATACTCTTTTTCATGCCTTCTTCCACTTTGCCTCTAATGTCCCCTCCTGTACCCATCACTGCTCCCTGTACATTAACCTTTGGCTTCCATCAATACTTCCTGCCACCTCACTCACTGTGCATCTTTCCTTTCTAAATACTAGCTCTCCTCTCTCTTTCCTTACCTCTCTCATCTCCTCTTTCCTGCACCCTTTCTTGCTTGTGCCTCACTTGCTGTAGATATTGCCAGTACTAATTTTCAATGTACACTGTCAGCAGCACTCCAACTATATATCTTGCTATTGGTTGCACATATAGCAATGTTATTTATGTTGTACATATTGACTGTAATGGTTTACCACTGTATGTCTTGTTTTCTTGTTTCCCTCCCCTGGGGTTGCACCAGGAAATGAGCCTTGGCTCACTGCGCCTTTCCCAGTTAACAACTTTCAATCAATCAATCCATCAATCAGTCAATAATGATACCGCATGAGGGTGGCAGATAACTGCAAATGACAATGAATCCTGAACACTGGAGCCTTTAATGAAGGCCCAACATATTTACGGTAGCCGATGAGAGCTCAGGGGGGATCAAAGTTAAAGAGGTCATGGTAGAAATATATTCACAGATGAAACAATAAAAGACTACCTTCCTCCTGTGCTTCACCTACCTTACCTGTAACTCTGTAAGGAGCACTGCCACCCCAGCCCCCTCCCCTATAATTAGATACAAAGATTTAAAGAAGCTAAATGGAAATGACTTAGTTTAGAACTGCATTTTTAACTGGCACGGAGATAACCTAACAGATTGCATTTTTACATAAAGGAGATCTGCAGAAGGATCAAGAAAATAGTTGAAGGACATAGGGAAGGCCTGGTAAGCTGAAACTTACAATAAGGTAGGAGCACCTTATAAATTCCAATATGTAAAGGGAAAGGGATTTTAAAGACAAGATCCCCTACAGTGGGATGCTATCTTTGTAAAATGGGGTATAAAAGCTGACCCAGTCAAACAACTTGATTGGTTAAAACACAACACCTGACCACTGACTATTTATCTAGAAACTGCACAGTTTGTAACTAACATGCCTTAATCTACCTAGCAATAATCTAACTAAATGAAAATAAAACCTTTTTCCATTAAAATAAAAATTGTTTCCACTTTTCAAAGGGGAACAGTCACCAGCAAGGGCCCCATACTCAAGTCTAGGGCTGGCCCCAATGTGCACTTTGAGTGCAGTAACATTTTAGTTTACTTACAGTACTGTTTACTGTAGTATAGCAGAATACATCAAACTAATTTTGCTTAGTTGTAAAATGACATCTTCTGAAACTACAAATCCCAGAATCTCCTGCAGCTGACATCAGGGCAGAAGACAGTAGTGAGAAGATTCAATATCCTGCAGTGCATGTCAGAGTTTATATAAGTTCTAATCTTGTTTGCTGGTCCCACTGTCCTCCATGGGCTATGTACAGTCACAGTGGATTGTACCTAGCCCCTGGAGAAAGGCAGTTCCAGAAAACATCTGATCGGAAATTATAAAAGCTCTAATATGCACTTCAGGTTATTGATTCTCCCACTGCTTCCTACTGCTCTGATGTCAGTTGCAGGGGATTCTGGGATTTGAAGTAAGTGAAGCTGCCAGCCTACACTTAAGCACAATTAATTTGATATAAAAGTCTGATATAATCTATACTACAGTAAATTGGGACCAGCTCCACAACTGAGTGTGGGGTCCTTTGTGCTGACTGTTCCCTTTTAAACACAAAAACCCACAATAGGGCATAGGTTTCTTCAAAATAAATGCAGTTCCTGGGTTCATTCAAAGGCACATGGCCCTTGTTATCAAACTCACCTATTCAACCTGACAACAACCTAACTAAAGGAAAATACAACCTTTATTCATTAAATAAAGAAATTCATTTTATAAGTACAGTAACCCACTCCAGGGCACGGGTTTCTTGAGAATTAATGCACTTAACGGGTGCATTGAAATTCACTTGGCTGTTGGCCCTGTGCCTTCCAATTAACCCAGGGTGTGCATTCATTGTCTAGAAATGCATGCCCTGTTGTGGGTTACTGCTTACATATACTGTATATTAATGTTGAGTAAGCACGTTAATGTTAAGCCCCCTAGCTTTGAGCCATAATAACTTTAACACTGTTCAACAAAATTGCATGACATTTTGCGTGTGTGGTCAAGACGCCAAGTTCTTATGATCTGGCAAGATTTGCAACAGCTGCTCATCTGGATTTCAAGATTCAGGGAGTGTAAAAGTAAAGAAAACCACACTTTTTTGGCCTTTTTTTCTCACATCTAGAATAAAAACGGTTTTGAATTTTGTTCTGAAATGTTCAGGGCAGAAAGCAACTTGGTTCAAGGATGTGCCTTTTGAAGAAACAAAATGAATTGGTTCTCGAGTTATAAGTTTTGAAATATGGCTTCTGAGCATGCTCAGTAGGGTTTTCTAGATAGCTTTTTCTTGCAACCAAAGAAGTTTTAGGTTATGAGCCAATTGGTAAGTTGTTGTGAGAAAACGTTTAGGTCCTGAGGGCAGCCCCCATCTTAATTTTGATTTGGGCAAAAACAAACAACTGAAAAAGCATAAAAATAATGCTTTTCAAAAAGCACACTGCTGATCCTACCTAAATGAAACCCATTTAGTTAGATTATGGAGTAGTTTGACAAAAAAAAAGTCTCAGAAATATGTTTTTTGGGCACCCCAAAATCTTATGTCATAAGCTCAGTGAGGGCTGCCAATTCTTATGTCATAAACTGAGAATTCGTATGTTGCGAGAAAGTATGACCTAAGAATACTGGCGGAAGCTAATGTGTAGGGCGCCACAGCATAGGCGCTTGAACAGTGGGCGATGCTGAAACAGCAGCTGCACAAAGAATGACCACCCAATAAAGCTGAACATCAGTAGAACAGTGACTAGACCAGCAGCCCAGCAAAGGGCGCTTCCCACACTAGATACAGGCATGAATGCGAGAAACACCTGGCCGTGCACTTAGAAGGCAAGAACCACCAACAGCCTGCCAGGGAAAGGTGCACACAGGATGACTACAACAAGGAAGGTGAGGCCAGGCAGCAGAGGCACAGGCTAACAGAGGCCATGGGCACCGGGGGGAGTAAGGGGAGGAGGAGGCACAGTAGGGGAGCACAGGTGAGGGGAGGCAGAGCCAGGCGGTGGCCCACCACACACGCTCAACAGAGGGGCAAGACTGGGTGACATCCCCTCCCCGCAACCTCACATGAAGTATAGTGGCAGGAGCCACCACCCCACTCATGACCCGCACAGTAGTCAGAGCCCCCCCAAACAGAGCAGCAAAAACCACACAGACACACTTACCCACAGCATTGCAGCACCCTACTGGCAGGTGATGGTGGCCGCACAGCATGGCAGGAGCACAGCGAGGGTGGACCAGTGGCCAGACAGACATGGGGGAGGGGGGTCCAGGATGGCACTGGCAATTATAGGCTCCAGAGCAGAAGGGGGGGGGATGTGCAGTGGCATGCAGGGTGGGGCCAATGCAGGCTATAACAGTGCCACCAGAGGCTCCAGGTGCATTAGGGATCATTGCACACAGGATGTCAGTGCAATTCATTCCCAGCCAAAAGGGAAAGCCACTGGCTGTCCACAATGGCTATGTGTACAGATGTGACAAAGAGGGACCTGAGAAGCTGTATTGGTGGTGGGCTGAGACACGCAGCTACCGCTGCCTTGCCCACCTCCACACTGTGGAAGACACAGTAGTGGCCACGATCCGGGACCACAACCATGTCCCAGATGCTGAGGACACGGGCTTGCAGCGCATCCTCGGAATGCTGTGGGACAGGGCACGACAGACTCTGGACAGTGTGTTGCAGGTCATTGTGGCCAGTATATCGAGGATACCAGTGGCCATGATGGGATGACTGCGGGGATTTCAGCTGCTGTGTCGGATGGTTCAGTGGGTACGGCACATGTCATGTAGCTGCCCAACTACCCCCCTATCGGTCGCATACCTCAGCATCCCTGAGGAGTTCACCCTTGCCAGTGATGGTACGTGATTCCTCCTCTATGACAGCGGGAGTGAGTGGGACCATATTGTGGTCTATGCCACTGACCGTGGCCTGCAGCATCTGGTGAACTGTACAGACTGGTTTATGGATGGCACATTCAGGGCTTTCCCCACGCTGTTTGGCTAGCTGTATACCATCCACACAGTCCAGTCCAGTGCAGTTCTGCCAGGCATCTATGCCCTGATATGCACGAGAAGGGTAAATACCTACATCTGCCTGCTAGGCCAGCTGAAAAGCTGAAAATACAAAGCCCAGACCTGGTGCCCACCATGGTCCTACTGGATTTTGAGCATGCCAGCTGGTGCGGGTGTTCACTGTGTTCCCAGATGAATGCATATGGGACTGTTTCTTCCACTACTCCCAGGCCCTGTGGTGCAGAGTACAACAGTTGCCAGAGGTCTTGGAGAGGTACTCAGCCAACCCCGACTTTGCCCTGCATTTGCGCACACTACTGACACTGGCTTTCCTCCCACCCATGGATGTGCCAGATATGTTCAGTGAGATGCGGGAGTGAAGGTACATGGCCAACAATGAAGAGGTCCTCCAGCCCATACTGGACTATGTGGAGGATACCTGAATTGGTCGCCCCACATGGTGATCTGGCTGCCACCATGCCAGCTTCCCTGTAGAGCAGTGGAACTGCTATGATGTGATCCTCCAGGGACTGGCACAGACTAACAATGTGGTGGAAGGGTGGCACAGGGCCTTCAACACCCAGGTTGGTGCCTGCCACCCCAGCATGTGGCACCTCCTAGAATGCCTCAGAGAGGAGGAGTGACTGACAGCCATACGCAGAAATGCTGATGTTTTGGGCAGAGACCACAAAGCCCTGGTGACGTTACCCTGACCTGAACGCCCATATCCATGTGGTCATGGCTGAGTACAGTACCGGGAGTCACTACAACTACCTATGTGGACTAGTCCACAACTTCACCTTCCATGTGTGAGTGTCTGTAGGTGGCCTATGGCATGCCCTGCACCTAGTGCACCCATCACTATTGTTGGACATCATGGCCATGTGCGTACCCACACAGTGCACAGCAGGTTGGCTCTCCACTCCTGCCATGGGTGCCTGCTCATACGCCACATCCCCTGCAGTCATTCTTTTGACCCAAACATGCCCTGGCCTGTCATGGCTGTGGTTGCAGCTTCCATCCCAGGGCACCCTGTGGTGGGTGTCTCCTGATGACTGTGCTGTGCCACTGTGGTGGGTGCTGCAGGTGCATCACCCTCATGGGGCATGCTGCATGCCCACCACCAATGCCCACTTGCTGCGTTCATCCTGACCACTGGCATTCGCCCCATCCATGTTGCTCGTCCCTTTGTGCCATTGCTGCTGTGCCCAGTGCCTCTTCTGCCCTGCTGCAGTCGCCGTGTGCGTGTCGCCCTCCCTACCCCCTCCTGCCGTTGCTCCCATTGCATGTCATCCTCCTCGCCCCCATCGCGCTTGTGGTAGTCACCGTAGTTCAGTCGCCATTTCGGGACTTGCCCACCTGGGGGCACTCACATCACATAAAACCATACTGGCTTGTGACATAAAAGATTTGTACTTAGCACTAAAACACAACTTTTGCCCATAACTCAGCCACTTGAGATTTTTTTCATCAAATTTTCAACATGACTTTTTTGGACTCCACCTCATGAACAAGGGAGGTGAAATTTCTCAAATCCAGCCCAAAAGGTGATTTTGCTGTTGCTCCACAAAATAACCTTTCAGGCAGGATTTGAAAAGTTTCACCTGCTAGGTTCATAAGGTGGGGTCATAAAAAGACTATGCTGAAAATTTGGGGTCAAAATATTACAAAACAATAAAGTTATGAAGGAACAATGAAATGCTTCAATGCTCACTCATAGCTATGTGGTATAGTTGTAAAACCACCTCCTTCCTACCAAACAATAAAGGAACCTCGGAGTAATCATATGGGATGATCTCAAGGTGGCAAAGCAGTGTGACAAGGCAGAAGACAGGGCCAGTGAGGTGCTGGGGTGTGCAGGGAGGGTTATCACCAGCAGAAAGAGGGAGGTGGCATTACCACTGTATAGATCATTGATGAGACCCAAACTGGAGTACTGTATCCAGTTCTGGAGTCATCAAAAAGTAAAGGAAAGAAGATGTCCATAAAACTACTGGGCTAGCATTTGTTGGGAGGCATTATAGCACAGTGATTTAAGGCGCTGGGCTGCAAATCTGGAGATCTGGGTTTGAATCCCACAGCCCCCATTTGCATACTGGGTGACCCTGAGCAAGTCACTTAACTTCCATGTGCTCCCTGGTTACCCCTGTAAACAAGCTTTCAGCTTAGTGTGCCACTCCTGGTTAAACAGTTGAAAGAAAGAAAAGAAAGATACTGACCCCCTATGCTGCGAGACAGATGTATGAGTCTGTGAGGCAGTACAGGAGTGAATTGTTGGCTCGCTGTTTTACATCCTATCCTGTATATCTATTGTGTACTAACAGGCCTCTGGCTGGAGCTCTGACCTCAGGAAGCAGTATCTGGTGCTGTAGTTTCTGCTGCCATTCCATGAAACTACTAGTTTACTCTTGTGCAGAGTTTATGGTGCCTGCTTATTTTCTGGGTTCTTAAAGTGTTTTAGGTATTTAGCCTGCCTCTACATTATTTTATTTAAGTGTAGACTCACTCATTCTGGGGGTTGGGGAGCATGACCCAGGGTTCCACTTCCGGGTCACAGAGTATTTTACACTCACCCTCTGTGAGTGGGCAAGTACGAGTGGGCGAGCATACCGCACTGCACTTGGAGACATGTGCAGAGACACGTGTGTCTTAGCGCATGTTGGGCATGTCTGGCAGGACTGGAAGACATAGGACCGTATTACTTCCATGCACATATATTGGTAACATCCACTAGGATAGTCGTGCTCGCACTTGACTTAAAATAGATTGTACATGATAACGCAGTACAGTGCAGGTAAACTGTATATCCTGCATACTTGTGTTTCTTTAAATACTGTCTGTGTATTAAACATTTATAACAACTGCAGACAATGGCTGATACCATTATGACTGTGGAAGGGGGTGTTGGGATAAAATGTTCTGTATGTGAGATGTACTCTATTGTTTTTACACCTTTTCCAAAACCACATTTTACATGTGTTAAGTGTAATGAGAACACTGACTTGCCCAGGAAAATAGAACACTTTAATACTAGAATGGCAAACTCAGAGCAGAGCAGAGCCAAAAAGACATGATGGCACATTTTCAACAGAAAGAGGAAATAGGTGCTCCTGCAACACCTTTTGTGTCTGTGGCTCCACAAACTACTAATACACCATCAGTTGTGACACCAATTAACCATCCAAATCTAGGGAGCATAGCTCCCATTGCACCTATGAATAATACCCCTATGTTAAGCTTGGCTCCAGTAGCTGGAGGCCAGAATAAAAAAAGAAGTAGGGGTGAGGAATAGTTAAACAATGCTGATAAATCATGGTATACAGTGCAAAACACAAGGGCCCCTAAAAAAGGTCATACAGCGATCTGTTCTCTCTACCTCTACATAATAGTTTCGATCTCCTAGGTGATATTTCTGAGACCAGCACACCCTGCACAGAGGCTTCCACCTCCTCCTCCTCTGTTGCTGTCCAATCTAATACAGTGAATACTGTTTCGGTACTAGCTCCATTGATTAGTCAAGATATCCAGAGCAATAAACACCCGCCTATGAAACTAGCCTCCATAAGTACACGTTACCTATACTTAACACCCTGAACTTCAGTAACATTCCCCCTACTTAAATCAGGAAGTTGTTTCCACTAGAATGGCACCTGGGGAACTGGTCATCCAGGATATTGATACACAAGCTGTTTCTTGGTATGGACTTGAGCACTTTAGATAATATTTGTCAGATGTTTGTCTTAGGGGATTCTATTATTAAGCATGTAGACAGGCCAGTCTGTAACCAGAACAAGTTAAATCATACATGCTCCTCATATAGGGGGGCAAAATAGTTGATATTACCAGTATGGTCAAATGTATTTTGCACAACTCAGGAGAAAATCCAGTCGTAATCATACATGCTAGGACTAACAATATTCATTGTGACTCAGTCCACTCCCTTCAAGAGGACTATGTAGCACTTACAAATATACTGGTATCATTAGGGTGTGACATTTATTTTCAGAAATTCTTCCGTGCCCTGGTGCACCAGTGCATATCAACAATAAAATTAAGCACATTAATGAATGGTTATGCAAATGGTGCATACGCAAAGAAATTCACTGCATTACTCATTGGGAGGAGTTCTATGAAAAGTTTGAACTATTCTGTGGAGATGGTCTTCATCTAAGCAGAAGGGGTAGTTCCCTTCTGGGCAAACAAATTTTAAGGGTAATAAACCATAATTTAAACTAGAACATGATGGGGGAGAGGCCAGTTGATACCACCATTCTTATCATAAGATCTGGGAAAAAGTTGCACCCTGTCACATTTCATCTTAATTTTCTTTGTCTAAAGGCTAGATGTTTAAACAACAAGATGGACGAATTAAAATCCAGAATGGTTTTGGCAAGTACAAATATAGCATCTATTACTGAAACCTGGTGGGACTCTAAGTCCTCCTGGGTCCCCCATGTTTAAGGATATAATATTTTTTCACATAATCAGGATGGTAAAAAAGATGGTGGCGTAGCTCTATTTATAAGTAATTGGCTTGACTCTACAGACATTACAGGCAAAATAAAAAGACACTCACTGGTTACTAAATCCATAGGGGTTAAAATTACACCAGTCAACTCTTTGCCTCTGATTGTGGGCACCTGCTATTGACCTCCAAATTCTTCCATGGAATATATGGAAGCAATTATTTATGAATTAGAGACAGCATGTGAACTTGGAAGTATCTTAGTCATGGGAGATTTCAATCTTAGTGACATTGACTGGAGTGCCAATTTGGCTACTTCAAGCAATAGTAAAAACTTTTGACAACATGTGCACAGCTTAATCTAAAACAGAGTGTCCATTTCCCCACAAGAGGTAGTAATATACTGGACTTAGTATTACACAATGATATCCTCAATATTAAGAATGTTCAGATAACTGGCCCAGTGGCACAGAGGGTTGGGGTGCTGGACGCCACACATCACGCTACACTGGTGACCCAGGTTCAGGAATGGACTCGGGTTGCCAGGGATCGGCAGGAGGAGGGAGGATTGAGCATCCCAGTGGATGCTGTCCTCCCTTAGGGGTGGGATACCAGGGACGCAGTAGCATCTGACACCCCCCATAGAGAGTGCTGGTGGAAGCACCAGCCCTTGAAGGGATTGGCAACTCCAATATATTGGAGCCAGGGAAGGAGGATGTTGTATGGCACATGAGAGGATGACATGCACTCACACGTTGCCTCTCTGAACATCTGTCCTAAGCGCTGGCATTCTAGGGTCTGGGATTGAGGGAGAAAATTGGGGGAAAATGCAAAAACCCCGGCTCTATGAGCAAGATGAAACTAGGGGATGGGATAACTTGGGGCTTGCCCTGGTGGACGGAGTAGAAGGCTGTGGGAGCTGGCAAGTAAAACAAAAAGGAATGTTCAGATAGAAGCCCCGAATGGCAATAGCATCCATAATACTATTGTTTTCACATTGATAACTGATAGTCCAGTAGATATCGGTTCTGTAATTATATATATCTATAATAAAGCCAATACTGATGAGATGACAAAAGTCACTGGATAAATTGACTGGGAAAAAGCACATGAAGAATTACCCATTAATGAATATTGGGAACTGCTTTATAATACACTAATACAAGTAAAGGATAGGTTTATACCTACCAGAGAAAAACATAAAAAACAGAACCTTAATCCTAAATGGCTTAATAAGTCTATCAGAAGGTTAATCAAACTAAAGAATAAAAAATACGCTAGATGCCTAAAATCTATAACAGCACAAAATTGGTCAGCTTATCTTAAAATTCAGAAACAATGCAAATTAAGGATCAAAAAGGCAAACGGAAATTGGGAAATTAATTTAGCTAGAAATGCAAATAAATTTAATAGTAAGCACTTCTTCTCTTATATTAACTCCCTCCCTTAAAAAACACAATGTAAAGTTGGTCCTTTGCAATTTAACAACAAATTAATTCATGATCCCAGCGACATGATGAATATCTTTAATGAGGAAATTTGTAAAGTGTACACAGGTACTAATCCAGCAGGGTCTTGTTTTTCTTACATGAGTGATTCCCCTATTGCATTTGATATAGAAGCAATATATGGAAAACTAATGTTGCAAAAAGGGAAAACCTGTATGGGACTTGATAATACCACAGGTCGCCTATTGTACCTACTTGCAAATTTTCTGGTTTCTCCTTTGAAGCTAATATTTGAGTCATGTCTTACAAAGAATGTTGTCCCAAAAGAATGGAAATTAGCTAATGTCATACCTATTCACAAAAAGGGTTTGAAATCTGACTGGTCAAATTATCAACCTATCAGCCTCACCTCATCTATATTTAAAATCTTTGAAAGTTTGGTTAAGGACATTCTATTACCTATCCTTAACAATTTCAATACTGAACAATATGGCTTCACAAAAGGCAGAGGCTGTTTAACAAATCTGATGAGTTTTCATGAAGCGATTAGTCAACTACTGGATAGTAAGACATTGTGCAATGTTGTTTTTATAGACGTTAGCAAAGTCTTCGATGTCATGTCTCACTGGGCCCTAAAAACCAAACTACTAAACTTAAATATCAGTAAATATATTGTTATCTGGATCTGTAGTTGGCATGAAGGTCGAACACAAAGGGTCATAATTAATGAGCAGTTAACTGATGTAGGCCTTGTTACCAGTGGGGTACCTCAGGGTTCAGTGCTCAGACCATGTCTTTTCCAAGCATTTAGCTCTGATCTCACAAAGAATTGTCTTTCTATATGTATTAAATGTGCAGATGATATTAAAATGGGGGGGGGGCCCATGTGCTAACATTGATGACATTAGCATTAGTCAGCTTGACTTGGACATAATCACTGCATAGGTAGATAGATGGGGGATGAAGCTTAATAATATTAAATGCAAGGTTATGCACTTGGGTTTATAAAACCCCCAAACATCATATGTTTTAAGGAGATTTACCCTATTAACCACTACTGATTAAAAGGATCTGGGAGTGTTGGTTTCGAATAACCTGGAATATGCCTATCATATTAATGATATGGCTAACAAGACAAACAAAATTATTTGGTCTGTTAAACGTAATATAACAACTAGAGATCCGAGGGTGAGGATGCCACTGTTTAGGGCCTATGCACGGCCACATCTAGAGTATGTGTCACATCTCTGGTTCCCCCCATAAAAAATCAAATATTAATCAATAAGAAAGAGTTCAGCATAATTATACCAAACATTTAAAAGAAATGCACAATCCATCATATGAAAATTGACTAAAATGTCTTACCCCTATATCCCTCGAGACACGCTGCTTAAGAGGGGATTTACTATTTCTGTATGACATAATCCAGGACCCCACTCTAATGACTGAACTAGAATTACAATTTAAAAAACAATAAATATGATATCAGAGGTCATCCACTTCAATTATCTGGTAGATACTTCAATTATCAAACAAGGAAATTCTTCTTCACATTGAGGGTCATCAGTCCATGGAATAAGCTACCGCTCAATATTATTATAAGCAGAAACAAAACAGAATTTAAAGCACATTTGGATGCCTACTTATTAGCTGGACAACACCCTAAATATTATGAATATTGAGTAGTATGGGAGCATTTATGGGGCCGTTGGCTCTCTGGCTCCTTCAACACCTTAGAATGAACCTTAGTATGAACTTTTAGGGCAACTAAAATGGTGGAGGGGTTGCATCAGAAGCCCTAAGAGGAGAGGCTGAGGGATCTCAATATGTACATTCTGGAAAAGAGAAAGGGGGGATTATAGAGACATACAACTACCTCACAGAGGTTGAATAAGATGCAAGAGGGGACTATTTTTCAAAGGAGAAGGTGCATGAGATCAAAGTGGCATGCAATGTAGCTGGAAGGGGGAAATTCAGGAGGGATGTGAGGAGGTATTTCCTCACTGAATGAGTGGTGGATGCCTGGAACAATCTTCCAGCAGAGGTAGTGGGGGCAAACAATGGTGGGCTTAAAGCATGCATTGGGATATACACAAGGAAATCTGGTAGGGAACAGTGGGGAGAGGAGATAACTCAAGATGTGGTAGGGTCTGCTGTTACAGTATAGGCAGAGAAACAAATGAGAAGACTGGGTGGGCCATGCATTCCTTATCTGTTGATAAATTCTATATTTCTGTGTTTCTAACTTTGCTAATTTTCAATCTTTTGACCCCAAATTTTCAAAACAGACCTTCTTCACCCCACCTTATGAATGTGGTAGGTGGCAGTTTTAAAATCCTTCCCAAAATGTGTTTTCACAGTTGCAGGGTTTAAAATGACAGCTTGCACAGCATTTTATAAATTACAGCAGTCATGTTCAGAAGGGGGAGGTCATAAAAGACTGTGCTGAAAATTTGCAGTCAAAATGTAAAATAAAAGTTATGAAGAAATGTTGAGTGCAGGATTGGCCAATGACCCACCATATAGCATATTATGTTCCATGCTGGTGACTCAGGTTTAGGGATGAGCTTGGGCAGACAACTGGGCAGCAGGAAGATGGGAGCCAGCACTGTTATGTGCCACCACTCCTAGCCTGGGAAGGGATTGCGTTGGGTTCTGGGCACACTAGCAACGCTTTGTGGTGGACCAGGGAACCTTCCTTCACAAGGGGTTGACATGTGTCATGGTCTAATGGGGCCACATACTGCATTGAAAGAAGTGGGTTGGCATGAAAAATGGGGAAAACAGCAGCTGGTAGGATTAAGGTCCTGTTGCTGCAGGATCCGCATCACCAACAGGCCCCCTACTGCTGCTAACCACCAGGTCCCATCATTCACCATGCCAGAGACTTAACCTTGTATTTTTTGTACACTCGACATATTCCCCCATGGGTGGGCCCAGAGGGCAAGAGCTGTCTGCCCCACCTTGACTGTCAGCCAGTTTGGCCATCCAGCACCCTGTCAGCGGTGCAGGGTAGGTGTCAGCTGGTGGCTTTATCCTGCCATGGTGTTGGTCGATGAATGGAGCAACATGCCCCCCCCAGGAGAGAAGTGTGGTTCAGGGTCACTGAGTTCTGTCCACCTCCTCCACATTGACCTCTGTGAATGACACAAGTTAGTTCTTGAACTTGGGTCACTGCCGTGGTACAAGTGTCTCCCCTCTCGACCAACCCACTTTCAACAACAAGTAAAAATATCTCTACATGCCCTTCTTAGCTGACCCATAGTTGATAGATATTTTTATTACTGATACTAAGTCTTCTCTCCCTTTATGTCAACAGGTTTGATGGAAATTTTTTTTATTTATTTATTGAAAAGTTTCACCAGGAAAAGCATACTGAGCAAATGCAATTGCTCATCTCCCGGTGCGTCCTGGGGGGAGAGGGGTACAGGAAAAGAAACAACATAGCAATTCATAAAGTAGCAATACAAACATGTACATTATTAGATTATGCAACAATAAATACAAGGAGCACAAATGATAGCATATGGCTAAAATACATGAGTCAATAACAAGTATAAAGTGCAATACAGATAAAGTGCTAGAACAGTTAAGGAGGTGCAAAACAACATGAGGTGGAGGAAAGGGGAAGAGGTGGTGCCAGCACTAGAAGCAGGAACAGTTGGGAAAGAGGAAGTTGTGAAGGGAGGAAGAGAGAGAACAAGAGTTGGAGGAGTGTCTAATTTGAGGAAGCAGTTGGTTCCAGAGTTTTGGGAAACAATATGAAAATGCGGACTGGCCTTCTGAAGTTGAATGGCGAGGGACAACCAAGGTATGAGAATCTTGAGATCTTAAGGAGTAGGTGGGGGGGTGGCAGGCTAAAAGAGGATAAGAGATAGGGTGGGAACGAGCTGAACCAATATTTGCAAATGAATTTATCACAGTGAGAGAGATGCCGATTGACAATAAACAGAAAGGATAAAGCAAGATATAAGGTACAGTGGTGAGTGTGAAGGGGAGAATCCAGGACAAAATGACAGAAGGAGATAAAGAGGGTGTCCAGTCTGGTTAGAGCGGACTTGGGAGCAGCACTTTAGACTACATCACAGTAGTCAAGAATAGGGAGAATCATTTTCTCAGCCACATGAACAGAAATGTTAAGGTGCTGGTCTAGCCACACACCAAGGTAGCAAAAAGAGGTAACATCCTCTAGTATAGTCTCATCAAGGGTGTGGAAATGGGGTAGGAAGGGGAGCCTTGAGAGTCTCTGTCTAATGCCAAAGGTCATGGAGACAGTCTTCTTGGCATTGAGAAAGAGTTGATGCTAGCTAAACCAGTGTTGAACTTTGTCAAATTCAGCTTGAAGTCTGGTAGTTACTTTAATTGGAGACTGTCCTGATGTAAACAGGACAATGTGGCCAGCATACATATGGATAGAAGAAGAGTTGCATACTTCAGGAAGGTCATTTAGGAAGATGGAAAACAGTATAGGGCCTAACACTGAACCATGAGGCACACCAGTATTTATTGGGGGGGGGGATATAGAGTCAGCTGTTTTAACTGACTGGGACCTACCAACAAGGTAAGCACTGAACCAATTTATGGCAGTGTACAATAGGCCAGCAGTACAATGGTTTTTCAGGAGAAGAGAGTGCAAGACAGTGTCAAAAGCCTTAGCAAGGTCAACAAAGGTAATGGAAGTGATTAGACCACAATCCATCCTGAGAAAATGGAATCAGTAAGCCTAAGCAGGGAGGAGGAGGTGGTGGAGTGATCCTTCCGGAACCCAAATTGGAAAGGTGTGAAGAAAGAGGATTCTGACAGAAAAGCAGTTAAGTTGAGAGAGGACCAAGTGCTCCTGTAGCTTGGCAAGAATAGGGACCACCGAGATTGGTCGATAATTGCCAGGAGAAGTAGGGTCACCAACTTTAGGTAGTGGGAGGACAATTTTGTACTTTCAAGGACACGGTACTGTAGCTGATGAGAAGGAAGTATTTAATAAATTGTCAAGGGGAGAGGACATCGCTGGGGAAGGGTTTACCATTGCCACAGTGACTCCCAGATCGCAAAGACCACCACAGCGGCAGGAATCGGGCAAAATCCACCTGTCGCGATGGTGGTCTGTTTGGCAATCAGGACTGCCTTGCTGGGTGTTTGGCTCCCCCCCGATCTAACTGTAACTTGGAGTTAGAACCCTAGAGACTGGGTGTGTGGGTTTTGGATGCATGGAGGCATCCCCGACACTGCAATGCTGACAGTCGGCACTGTGGCTGTCACTGTCAGGGATGTCTCCATGCCAACCGTTGCTGCGGTATGGGTAAACCGCTGGGGCAGATAAGTATAAAAGTTTGGGATCAACCCCATCCAGAGAGCTACCTTTGGCAGGGTTAATCTCCAGGAGGGCAGCTAAGATTTCAGAAGAGGAAAACTGGTGAGGAGAAGGGGTCGCATTGAAGGTTGTTACTATGGGGGGAGTGGAGGAGTGGGGATGAGGAATAGAAGAGGGTGGAGGAAGGAGTGTTAACTAAGAATGAAGAAGTACAGGATGTGAAAAAGGTGTTAAACTCAGTGGCTATAGGCTGGGGGTCACATATTAAGAAGCCGTTAACATTAAGGAGTGGGATAGAAGGAGTGGGGTGGGAGAGAACAGGGAATGGACTACCTTCCAGAATTTTGAGTTTGTTTATATTAGCTCGGAAAGTAGAATGGAAGTACTCAGCTAATGCCAGTCTAGTGGCCTTGGTGCAGAAATTACAAAGTGTGCGATATAGCTGTAAGTCACCTGGTAGCTGAGAGGCTTTGTAGGTCTTCCAGGCCTTGTCACGAGCATGCTGGCAAGCCAATAGTTCAGGAGTAATCCAGGGAAGGTGATTACCTCTAACCCTGGAGTGCCTAATGAGGGCATGAATATTCCAGGCATGAAGGAAATTTGCTGTTGAAACATGACAGGACATCATCCACAGTAATAGCAGAGGAGATGGGAGACCAGTCAGTATGCACTAGGTCATGTAAGAAAGGAGAGAGGTCTAGAGATTTAAAGGGTCTAGTAAGTAAAGTTTTTTGAAGGGGCTTAGGTCTATGTACTTTGTGGACTAGGTAGATCATATGATGATCGCTTAAGGCATCTGGGAGAAGGCCAGATTGAATGATCCTGTGGGGATGTGTTGTGAGGGCCCCATCTATGAGAGGATGGTTATGAGTTTTAAGATTAAGCTGGTAGGTTCCTGAATCAATTGCGAGAGATTCAGAGTAGTTAAACCATTATGGGTTTTATTCAGAGAGGCAGCCAGTTGAGATTGAAATCACCCAAGACAAAGAGTTCACCTGTTGAGGTGAGCAAGACAATAGCTTTTAGAAGGTCCATGGCATTAGTAGTGTGAAGGCCAGGGCGGCAATAAACCTCCACTACAAAGAGAGGTACAGAGTAGGGGAGGGAGAGTCAGACAATAAGCAACTCAAAAGCTGAAGGGAGAGATGTAGACAGAATAGTGGTGAACTAGATTGTGGAGGAGATGTACATAACCACACCTCCCCCTCTACCAGCTAAGTCATGGCGGGAGAGAGCGAAGCAAGGAATAGCAATGGAGGAGTCAGGAATTTTAGCACTGAGCCAGCACTCAGTAAGTATTAGAACATCTAGGGTAAGAGATGTGGTGAGAGGCTGGAGCAAGTCTATTTTAGGGAGGAGGCTTCTATCATTTAGGTGGCAGATTTTAAGTACACGAGGGAGGGCAGAAGTGTTGGGGTTAGGGCTATGGGAAGGGAAAGGTGGGCTAGGGTTGGGATTTATATCACCAGCAGCTAGAAGTAAAAGAGTGATAATAAGGTAGAGAAACTGAGTGCTCTTGTGACAAGGGTGAACTGATATAGAGCATGAGTATGAAGGTCGAGAATGAGGGGAGGAAAAACAAAATTTGAGCAGAGGAGTTATGACACTGGACATAGGAAGCGAGAGGAGAGGGGGTAAGGTAAGAATGGGAAGAAAGACCAGAATAACTGGTAAGTAGTGGAGGTTGAGCAAAAGGTATGAAGGGGACCAACAAACCTGTAAGGAAATGGGAGGGGTAAAAGGAGGGAGGAGAGGTAACAGAAAAGATGAATAATAGGAAAGTGTAAGATAGAATTAGCAGCATGGTGAGATGGGATAACAGAACAAGACAAATTTGAAAGATAATGTAGGCAAAGATGATAGACAGAAGATGAGTCTCAATCTAGTCAATGAGAATCCACTGAATGTAAAATAGCAATGTCTGGGTAGCAGGGAGAGCTAAAAGAGCTAGGCAGTGAGAGACAGGGAAAAAGCAGGGTAGAAGTTACAGGTAAGAATATAGACTATGGCTAAGACTGGGTTATAGGTGGAGAGAGGGGATTAAAGAGATATTAGTAAGTAGTTAAAATGAAGCAAGATTATACAGTAAAAAATAGGGTAAAAGCTCTTTCAGGGTATCACTGCCAGTCTGATCAGTTGGTCAGTTGAGTTGGTGGGGAGGAGCTGATTGGGCAGAAAGTTAATTTAAAAGTGTCTTTAAAGAGTGTCTGGGCGGGAGGGTGGGTGGGGCCACAATTTAAGCTGAAAAATTTAATCACAGTAAAATGATCACACTGTAAGTCCAAAGAGCAGTTAGGACACAGAGGCAGAATTTAAAAATAGCGGCAAGCCGGAAGGTCAAGCTGGATGTAAGAACTGGCCAATCAGGGCACAATTCAGTGAGGTAGTGGCCAATCAGCTTAATCCAGCTGGAGCTCCACTGTATTCAGCCAAAAGCACCACATCTGAGGGATATTAGAGGTGACAGTGGCAAGCTGAGCATACCTGGAGAAGTTTAGAGGGTACTGACCATGCTGTGCCAAGACACGAACCACATGTATTAGATAAGTACTGTTTTATGGTTATACCACCTTCTTTGTCCTAGTTAGTTACTAAACAGCTGTAGATATTTTGTGACCCCATTACTATTCTTATTCTACAGGTACGACTGGGTGTTCCCTTGAGACCCCCCCCCTCCCAATCCCTGGATGCCCAGGACCAAAGTAAGAGCTCTCTTACTTATAACATACACTAGAATGGTACGGTGTAATGCTGCAACTCCAAGTATTAAGACTGTTGGGTTTCACTTGTCAGGTCATTGTGACAAATGGTTGGAAATATCTCCACTATTCTGTTTATTCTATTTTATGCAAGTCCCAAAGGGACCTGCACAAATTAGAATACAGTTTCACTATTACAAAAAAGAAGGGAACTTCATTGCAAAAAAAACTATGAATGCAGTCATTAGATCTGAAGAATGCAAAGCCCAAAAAGTAAGGAAATGAAACATAAGGGTTTGGAGTCTTAGGGGTCTTGGTGTAATAGGGGTTTAACCTTAAAGGTGCAGTGCTAGTGCAGGGGTGCGGTTCACTATTAACCTTTACCATGGCCACCCAGCACCTCTACAGGAAAACAGAACACAAAATTGGGCTTACACTCAAAATTCAATAAATGACTAATGATTTATTTTGGAATGGGGAACTAAGGTAAGGCTGAGGGGACACTTTACCAAAGGTAAAAACACTTTAACAGTATTCTTATACTGTAAGCAACATTTCTATAGCTTAACCAGCATGTAAACTGAATTACTGAAATGATTAAGAGAAATTATCACAATGATTTTAAAACAACGGGCCTTGAAACTCTGATAACTCTAAGCAAAGTTCTATACATAGCAATCATGAAAAACTGAATTACTGTATGGTAAAGAGAAATTGTCACTCTTATTTTAAGCAAGATGCTCTTAAACTCTATGCTTCCTACTTAAATCTGAGGGCAATACTCCTGAGATTAGACAGACAGAGAGGGGGAGATACACTTGAGGGAAAGGTAATGGTTTGTTTACTTGCTTAATCTAAGGGGCACCACTCATCCCTGAACACCCCAACCATAGTCTAAACAAAGAGAGACAGTGCTTATCTGTAGGAATTCCATGGTTTTGTGAAGTTCCTCTGGAATGAAATCAATGGGCATACTGTGAATCTGCTGGACTGGATAACTCTGGAGCTAAGATGCCAAGCTAGAACCCACTGCTGATGAAAGCTGGACTCCACTAAAGCTGCAGCTGGAACCCTCTGGAGCACTGAAGCTGGAGCTGAATAGCTCTGGAGCTGCTGAAACTGGATACCAATGAAGGTGCAGACACTGGACACATGTAGAACTGCTTTTCCCAGAAGGCAAAATCTGCTGGCAGGCTCTGGCCCCAAAGTACACACCTTAAGAAACCTCTAACCTCCACCCAATCTTGGATCTCCAGAGCAACCACTGGACTTCCCTCATGGCTACTGCATTCAGATCCCAATATCACACAATTTCCTTTTGAGCACCCCAGGTGACTCTCAGCCTTCTGAGACCATCCCCTAGCCCTGACCCTTGAACACAATTAGGCTAAAACCTGTCTGACCACTGTGGGGCTAAGCAACAGTGGTCTAGACTGGTAAAACAATTTGTAATGGAGCACCTATGACCATGGGACACTTGCCTGCTAATACTCACATCTCTTTGTGACTTCTTACCAGTACCCACCACCAGGTCCTTCTTCATACTTTACCTTCTTGATTGTCCTTCTCAACTCCATCTCTGATGCTGTCTATCCTTCTGGATCTGCATCCTTTGGAGATGCCCCAGTAGCAAGGGTGCAGGTAACTATTAGCTGGGCTCCTTTCTTTGGTGGCCAGTTATCACTATCAGTCTCTCTCTCTCTCTCTCTCTCTCTCTCTCTCTCTCTCTCTCTCTCTCTCTCTCTCTGTCTTTGGTTTAGGAGGATAGCTAACTGGCAATGTTCATGACACCCCCCATAAGCTTTGACTCTGTTTCTTCCTTTAAAAAAATACTCTCTCAGAGGCTCTTTGGTACTGCTTTGTTGCCCCTTCTGCTGTGGCTGTCTCCCCCTCTTCATTTCTTTATACAACAGGTTAGAGGGGAGAAGCTGATTAGCACAGTTCATAGCCCTCTGCTGGTCTTTAAAATAATGTCTTCTCTTCTCTTCTTCTATCTCAGGGGCTCTCTGTTCTGCTCTCTCTCAGGGGCTTGCTCTATCTGACCCTCTGTCTCTCTCTGTTTGTCTCATTCTCTCCCTTTATCTTTTTCTCTTTCTCTACCTCTGGTTATCTCTGCTTCTCTTCTCAGTTTTTCTCTATTCCTTTAAATCTTTAAATTGGGGCAGTATAGCGCAGTGGTCTAAGGCTCTGAGCTGCAAATCTGGTGACATCCAGCAGACCAGACCTGTGTTTGAATCCCACAGCTTCCACTTGCATACTGTGTGACCCTAAACAAGTCACTTAACCTTCTTGTGCTCCCAGGTCGCTACTGTAAAAAAGCTTTCAGCTTAGTGTGCTATACCTGATTAAACAACTAAATAAAAAAAAAATCTGACAATGGCAGCTAGGCTGGCAATCATTCAGGGGGTCCTGAGACCTAAACTTGCCCATGGTATGATTGCCCTTCCTGTGTCTTCTAAAGATCTTCTCCGTAAGTGGGTCAACTGTTATAATAGCATCTGATGCTTTGCCCTGTCTGTACCCAAGTTCCCTCACTGCTGCTCCCTCTACTCCAGCCTTGGCTGGCTCTCCCCCACAGCATTCCATCAGTTCACCACTTGTTGCTTTGTTAACAACATCATCAGCACCAAGAAACCTGACAAGCTGGCTCTCCTGCTAAAACTGGCTCCCTCTGCCTACCCCCTGAGATCAATTGTTATGTCATACCTTGCCATACCCAAGTGTAATACCAAAATGGGAGAAAATATCTTTTCTGTTTTCACTCCAAAATTATGGAAGCCCCTACCACTGGAGTTTAGGCACTCCAAAACTCACCAGATTTTTAAACTGGAGCTCTGCAGGTTACTTGATAGCTCAGACCACTGCTCCTGTGGGGGCTGACACTTCCTTGCCTGCCTCTCTTAGATCTGCCCTGGCACTTGTTCTATCACTGAATAAGGCTATCCCTGAGCTCTTCTCAAACCAGGTTACTCCTGGTACTTAATACTCTTTGTTGTATTATTGTATTTATTGTTACTTATAATGCCACTGTTCTGACAGTTCCTTATGTACTAAGAAACATACTAAGGATGTCAGACAGCAAAGGCTAGTTGCTCATTAAGCTCTTGAAATTACATATAGTAGGTCAAGGATTTATTTGTTCTTAAAAAATAATCTAGCTTATTTTTAAATGTATTTTTATTCTGACAAACAGTAACAGCCATAGGAAGTTTATTCCATGGACCAATGATTCTTTGTGAAAAAGAGTATGCCTTTTTTTGGTGTGAGATTTGCTTCTCATCAATTGGAGTGGGTGGCCTCTAGTGTTGACTGATATTTGTGTGAATTCAAGACCACATTCTAATGTTAACTCTAAATTTTGTAAAATGCCCCATGTAAATAAAAGATCCTCTCTAAGTCTTCGTTGTTCTACAGACATTAAATTGAATTTGTGGAGCCTTTCCTCATTAGTAATAGTTTTGTCTAAACAAATTGTTTTTGTGACTCTTCTCTGAAGTTTTTCAAGTCTACTTATGTCCTTCTGTTTAAAATAACTCCATAATTGAGAAACATAGTCTAAGCAAGGTCTAACATAGGCCCGATACAGGGATAATAGGATATATGGATCTCTACAGACTATATTGTGCCTAATTGCTGGACAGATTTTATTAGCTTTATTGATGGTATTAGTAATGTGTAGATCAACGTTTAAATTGGAATCTATAGCTATACCAAGATCTCTTTCATTTTCTTTATTAACCAAAACTTCTTTATACAAGTAATACTGAGTTCTTGGATTCTGTTTACCAGGATGGATAACACAACATTTAGAAGAATTAAACTTTAGGTTCCATTTAATAGACCATGGGCCAGATATTCAAAACTTTGCCCCGGGGCTAAATTAGCACTGCCCAGTGGGCAAACTTAGCCCGGAGCACAAAGCAAGCTATGTTTAAAAGGAATAGCCCGGGGCAAACAGCTACTGAATATAGCATGGAAATGAGGCCAGGCAAACTGGGCTGGGAGTGCAGGGCAAACTTAGCCCTGGAATAAGACAGCTCTGAATATAGCAACCAGGAAGTACAAACCACAACAGCAACACAGTGCACAGCAAAGTGAAGGTAGGTAGAGGTGAACTATGTGGTCAATGTGCGTGCCAGCAAATGTGTGGACCCAGTACAGCTGCAGGCAGCAGCGCATTTGAAAATACAGTGTTCAAAACTGATATAATATTCCCCAAACTGTTAGCGCAGTGCTAACATGTTTGTGCGGGTTTAGCACAGCAAAACCGGAAGCTCCAGTGCAAACATCGCCATCTGCCGCCAAACTTTGCCAAGTTCAAAAGTGACATGCAAATGAGCCTACTTAGGTAGTCTCTGGGCAAACATCCAGATTAGCATCTCATTATGACCTGATTTGCATGCAGTTTGCACTGGCCGAACGGTTTAGCCCTCCACTAAACCCGTGCAAACATGTTAGCGCTGCGCAAACAGTTCAGGGAATATTATACAGTTTTGAACACTGTACTTTCACATGTGCTGCTGCCTGCAGCTGTCCTGGGACAACATAGCATAGGCACAGATGGTGGTGGTGCTGCATGCAACTGTCACACTGTAGGTCATGCTACAGTACACAGCAGGCACTACTGTAGCAAGGGAGGCCAGTAGTGTGTGGACACAGCACTGCCTATGGTGTGTAGGACAGTGTTCATGACTGCACTATACACAGTGACAGGCCCAACATGCAGGCGTTTACTGACAGTGGACATCACTGGTACGCTGTTGTGTGACCCACAGATGCTGCACCTCTGGCATGGGATGCTCACAGTGACATATACATGTCCGGCTTTGTGTGCTGTGGCAGTTGTACAGCTGTGCGATATGTGGCCGGGGGGGCACATATTATCAGAAAGGCACACTGGTGTTGGGGTATTCCCAGTACTAGCCCATGTGCACTGCATGATGTGTCCCAGCCTTGTGGCCACACCTCTTCTGTGGCACAGCCTGGCCACCCATACACTCTCCCCTCAACATCCTCCATGCCCACAGTGCTGCATGTATATGCTGGCATCTGTTGGTATCCACAGAAGAGTGGTCCACAGGTGTGTGCTGTATGGCCACACTGCCATGCTGTCCACTGGTGGCAGGGTCCCCACTTACTGCCTAGCATGGCTGGGACTGGTGGCAGATGATGGCATCATTGTGATGCCATCAGTGAGCAGCATGTTTCCTCTGTGTCTGGCTTTCTCTATGTGTCATATTTATTTGTTAGGGTAATGCAAAGCCTTGCAAAAGCCATGTAAACACAGAGCAAAGCCATAATGTCACACAAAGCTGATTGCCCAGGGTTAAGACTACCTTTTCCTGGGTGGTAATGTGCACCACGCTAAGTGTCGCGCTAAGTCGCGAAAAACCACTTTGCACGGCGCTAGTTGCCGAATATAACATTGCACCTGTATTCAGTACATGTCCACTCAGTTTGCCCGGTACATACATTATGATTTTGCCCAGCGCTAATGCAGTTTGTGCATGCTATTTGGTCTTTTGAATATAGCAAACCCACGCTAATCCCAAGCTAAACCTGCGCAAACAGTTTTTGCCCTGCGCAAAGTTTTGAATATCTGGCCCCATGTTTCCAAAGTATGTAAATCCTTTTGGATAATCTCAAAATCTGTAGATGAACCACAAATGTCCAAGAGTTTGCAGTTATCTGCATACTTTGAAATATTACTTTTGGTGTTAAGTGATAAATAAGAAATAAATATTTAGAAAACGGCAGGTGCCAAAACTGATCCCTGAGGGACTCTACTTCCAACTGATTGCCAGTTAGACTGATGGTCATCTACAATAACTCTCTGTTTTCTATCTTTTAATCAATTTGTAATCCAGAGTATAAACAGAGAACTAATGTTATGAATTTGCAAATTTTGGATAAGTACCCAATGAGGAGCAGAATCAAATGCTTTTCTGAAATCTAGCAAGATTACATAACATGGAACTTTTTTATCAAGGTTATTACTAATAGAATCGTAAAAACTCACTAGATTAGTTGCACATAGATGACCCTTTACAAACTCACATTGGCTAGGATTGACTATTGCTAAGGAAGGAACAAGTTCATTCTTAATTATTCTTTCCAAACCTTTTCCAAAAATAAGGGTGAGACTGATAGGACAATAATTGTCGGGGGGACTTTTATCACCTTTTTTGAACAATGGAACCACATTAGCTTTCTTCCAGTCAGATGAATTTAAACTTTTTTCAAATAATATCTTAAGGGGTAAACATAGATAATCTTTCATCAGTAAAATGACATTTGGTATGGCATCTGGACCGGGGGAGGAGCCCTTCTTGATTTCATCAAGTTTTTTCTTAATGGTACTTAAGGGGATATCCATTTTACTAGATAGAGGACTTACCTCAACATCCATGCTGTTGGAAGTTTTACTAAATGCTGTTTTACTTTTCATGTGAAGTTGTTTAAATGCTGACAAGGTTCTAGCACATTTGTTAGTGGAAAATTTCTTGAATAATTTATTTTTCTTCATGATAATTTTCTTTAAACTGATAGATAGCCATTTTGGATGCAAACAGGAGCTTATTTTCTTTATTTTTGGAATTAATTTACTAGCTGCATCTATAATGACTGTTTTAAATAAAAGCCACATATATTCGATATTATTGTGGTTTAAATGATCGACCCAACTGATATTGTTCAAATAATTGTACAAAGCAGTTATATCCACTTTATGTATTGCATAAGCTTCTGTTACTTTCATTGACTAGTGAAATGCCATACTCAGAATAAAAGTAACCATACAGTGGTCACTGTTTCTCAAGGGAGTTGAGACTGTACAATTACCAACACTTAAAGATTCATTACAGAGGACAACATCCAGGATGTTTGACCACCAAGTTGGAAATGTGACATATTGAAAGAGATTCATCTCTTCACAATCGTATAAAAAATCTTTTGAAATTTGGGATATGGCAGATTTATTTGCCCAGTTAATATCATTCAGATTTAAATCCCCCCATGAGTATAATATTGCCTATTTCAGCTGATGATGCCATTTCAGAGAGGATTTAACTTAAAATTGTCCTCTGAGCATCTGGTGCTTGATAATAGCATCTTAATATAAAGTTTTGGTTCTTTAGATTTTTTATATTCAGCCAGAATGACTCTACAGTACGTGATTCTGCTTTGATCTTACTTGAGATGTTACTCACTGTTAAAGATGAATTAACAAAAATAGCTATGCCACCCCCCTTTCTATTTAATCTGCTACAGTAGAATAGAGTGAAGCCAGGAATAGACTTATCCCAGGCAGAATTCTGTGACCACCAGGTTTCAGTAATATAGATTATATCTGGATTATCAATTTTTACTCTTACTAGAAGTTCATCAAATTTATTTCTTAAACTATGGGCATTTATCAGCTGAATTTTTAGTTAATCTTTTAGCATCTTTTGAGAAGCCTGATATATGGGACGAGATGCTAATGTATGTCGTTTGCCACTGTGATGGGTACATTGTGTATTAGTGCTTTGTTAGGTAAATTTATGGCTGTTGTTTACTTGTCCTATCCATGTATTTTACTGCTGCTTTTTACCCTATTGTATATAACCTCTTGGGTCATGCCTGAAAATAGGCAG
Source organism: Neoceratodus forsteri (assembly GCA_016271365.2). Lineage (NCBI taxonomy): Eukaryota > Metazoa > Chordata > Ceratodontiformes > Ceratodontidae > Neoceratodus > Neoceratodus forsteri. The sequence goes on along the minus strand of CM057450.1, from coordinate 1,775,056,167 downwards.
CTCTGCTGTTTAGAGCACCCACCCAGTCAACAAAAACTAAATAAATGCATGTCTTTCCTGCCTTTCCTTTTATTTCTCCCTATCTCTACAGTTTTTGTTGATGGTATAGTGGTGGTAACAAACCCTGGAGTACTTGACATCTGCTTCTCTTACCACTGCCGCCTGATTTTTATTTGCCTACCTCAGAACCCCCTGCTATTTAAGAAAAAATAAACAAACAAAAATAAACATGCCTAAGCATTCCAGCAGTGTAAGCTACAGCTCTTTCCTGAGCCAGTTTGCATTCCAATTCTTCATTTAGTGTTCCCTGTTGCCTAGGAAACCAGAGACATCCCCTAAGCCTGTCAGGGACATGTTGACACTAGCATGTCTACTGAGCTGCTGCGCATGTGCAGCAGGAGAGTGGAGGAGGGAAAGGGATGATGATCCTCCCAAGCAAAGCATGCTCGGAAGGCAGCAACAAATTGTTTATTTATTGTTTTTAACTATGAACTCTGCAGAATGACCCAAGTTGGGCAACAAACCTGCTGCTCCCCATCACACAGTTATACCAGGGGAGGGAAGAGAAGGATCACAGCTGGGCCAGAACACCAAGGAGCCGTAGGCTGAACCTTAACACATGGGTTAGGTGAATCTTTTTTTTTTGTTGTTATGGGAGGGGTATGCCAATCTACACTGGCAAAGCAGTGATGTGGCATTCCTTGTGATTGTCAACCCTAATGCCCACATTCTCCCCCAGCCCGTAACCCCCTGTCTGAAGCAAAAGGTGCCACTCCAAGCCAGTGCCTCAGAGGCATACGGTATAGTCTTTGAAAGTAGAGAAGTATGGTTTGCCACATATGGCCAACAGAATCAGTCATAGCTTGCTTGACACAGAGCCTGTGAAGCAAGAGATCATGTTTGCTCAGGTGAGAGGGTGTGCATTAGCACTGATAACCCCAAGGAACACCACACCATCAGTTCAACATTCCTGAGACTCCCAATCCTAATTTTTTTATTTCCTTACCTTGTGTACTTTGTGTTCTACAACTTAAATGTCTGCAGTTTTTTTCAATAATATGTACTTAGGATTGAGTAGACACGTCTATGTTAAACCCCAAACCTTGCACTTTAATAGCTTTGCAACTGTTCAACAGATTTGCGCCAAAGTTTGCACACATGGTCTTGGGGTAGTGTCTCGTAATATACCAAATTTTATTCTTGTCAGATGTGTGGATTCTGAGATCTGGAGAGCTAAAAAAGTGAAAAAATCTGTGTTTTTTTGCTGGTTTTTTTCTGTCATTGCCTACTGCCCAGACAGTTTGGAATTTTGCTCTGAAATTTTCAGGGTTGAAAGGACTTGTGCCGCAGTGGTGCCTTATGCTGGTTTGGTAAAAAATATTGATCTATTCCAAAGTTATAACAATTTGAAATTTTAGTTCTGAGCTTGCACAGTATGATTTTTTGGATAGCTGCATGGAACGAAAAAATAATTTGGTCCATTCGAGAAAAGATCTTTTTTGTGTGGTGGAAATCATTTTCTGCAGGAAAAATGTCATTTTTTGTATGACCACCATCTTGTTTCCATTTTTTTTTCAAAATAAGTTTTTTTTTAAACCCATTAAAATCAGATCCTACAGAGACACTAACACATGTATCTTGCTAATTGGGACCCCATTAGTTAGATTCTGGAGTTGATTTTTGGAAAAATTACCCACAAATGTATTTTTTATGCACTTTTAAATCCTTTTTCATGACTTGATTTCCTTTTTTGGTATGGCCATATGAAAAAGGAATTGGACCATATGAAAAAGGATCCCTTCATATGAAAAAAGAATTTGGATTTTGTTTTTTTATCAAATTATTTTTTTGCGTGAAGGCATCCTTTTGCATATGAATGAAAAAACTCACAAAAAAGGATTCCTTCATATGAAAAAAAGAACTTAAAAAAACTAATTCCAAATTATTTTTCATATGAAGGGATCTTTTTTGATATGAATGACACAACCTCATGAGAAAAGGATCCCTTCATATGAAAAAAAAAATTGGACTTAGTTTTTTTTCAGATTCTTTTTTCATATGAAGTAATCCTTTTTTGTATGAATGACACAACCTCAAAAAACAAACAAACAAAAAAAACATACTTTCATACAAAAAAAGAATCTGGACTTTATTTTTTCAGACTCTTTTGTTCATATGAAGGGATGCTTTTTCAGAAAGTTGTCTTGTTTCTTGTTCATATGAAAAAGGATTCCTTCATATGAAAAAAGAATTTGGACTTTATTTTTTTATCAAATTATTTTTTTGCATGAAGGCATCCTTTTGCATATGAATGAAAAAACTCACAAAAAAAGGATCCCTTCATATGAAAAAAAAACCCTAAAAAAAACAATTCCAAATTATTTTTCATATGAAGGGATCCGTTTTGGTATGAATGACACAACCTCATGAGAAAAGGATCCCTTCATATAAAAAAAAATTGGACTTAGTTTTTTTTTCAGATTCTTTTTTCATATGAAGTGATCCTTTTTCGAATGAATGACACAACCTCAAAAAACAAACAAAAAAAAAAACATACCTTCATACAAAAAAAGAATCTGGACTTTTTTTCAGACTCTTTTGTTCATATGAAGGGATGCTTTTTCAGGAAGTTGTCTAGTTTCTTGTTCATATGAAAAAGGATCCCTGCATATGAAAAAAGAACTTGGACTTAGTTTTTTTTTCCACATTTCAACATTAGCAAGCCATAAGTCCCTCAATATTTGCACTTAAGGGACAATCTATATATTAAAAGAAAGGTCTTAGTGAGTACTATACGAATAACACATAATACCACCCAAAATTTAGAGGCCATATAGAAAACTATGACAATTAAAAAAAATCAACATTTCCAAAGGATAACTTTGGAAGTTTCACAAGCCATACAACCAAGCAAATAAATTGCTTTTTTGGAGAAATGGAAGCATGGGCCCTGCCCAGTGGTCTCTACATGCCCATAGCCAAGTAGATATGTTGGGACCTGCATGAATGAGGATACAATTATACTATCTCAAAAAGTAAGGAAATTCTTTGTGGAAAAAAGGCTTTGTTAATGCACCTGTTAAGGTTCAGATCACACAGACAAAAGTAGGGAAATGTGGGGTTAAGGTTCCCAACCCTAACTTCCCACCTCCTCCCGGCAGGTAACAAAAAGAAAAAACATTACAGTTTCACCTCTTCTGAGTTTTCACAAATCAGACCTGGGGCATTCCTTGGGGCTGTCAACCCTAACACTCACTCCATTCTCACACAGTCTGCACATCCCTGCTTCTTTACTGATGGAATGTAAAGAAGTTGAGATGTGCAAACTATATGAGAATGGGGTGATCATTAGGGTTGACAACCCCAAGGAACACCCCAGGCCTGATTTGTGAAGACTCAGGAGAGGTGAAACCATAATGTTTTTTCCTTTTGCTGCCTGGAGGATGGGGATGAGGTGTTAGGGTTGGGAATCCTAGCACCACATTTCCTTACTTTTGTCAGTGTAATCTAGACCTGATACACTCCAACAGTTCCAGGATCTCAGGTGTTCACATAGGAAGCCACTTAGGATCCAGTGACCACAGATTAATATGGCTAACAGTTAGCAGAACAGAAGCCAGATGCCACACAAAAATCAAGGTAAACAGCTTCAGGAAAGCAAACTTCCCTGAAATGAAATCCCAGATCAAATCCTTACTACAAACCAGTACCAAGGGAGATGTAGAAGAATGCTGGAAAACTTTGAAACATGCTGTAACTACAGTAACGGAGGATTGCACAAAACAGATCAGCAAATCCGAGAAGAGGAAGAACCTGCTCTGGTTTACTAAGTAGGTAGCAGCCAAGATTAAGGAAAAGGAAAGAGCATTCAAGCAATACAAGGAAACAAAGATGGACAGTGACAGGGAGGAATACAGAAATAAACTCAAAGAAGTGGGAAAGGCAATTAGGATTGCCAAAGCGCAGACAGAGGAGAGAATAGCACAGGAGGTAAAGAAGGGTAATAAGATTTTCTATCAATACGTAAGAGAGAAGAGGAAGAATAAGGGGGAATAGTCTATCTAGCATCAAAGAAGGGTCAGCTGGTGGAGAGGGATAAAGATAAGGTACTGAATGATCTGTTCTGCTCAGTCTTCACTATAGAAGACATCGGCAAAGGACCTATGTTAAATGGCACTGGGAAAAATGTTAATGTGTCCAACATGAGCCCCTTCACAAAAAGAAAGAGTCCTAGAGGAGCTTGGTAAGTTAAAAGTAGATATGGAAAAGGGTCCAGATGGTATCCACCTGAGGGTCCTGAAAGAACTCAGTGAAGAACCTTTATAAAGGAGTCTTTGACTGAAAGGTATGTTATCCGATATCATCAAAAAATAAATAAAAAAAATAAATAAAGAGATTGCTGCACCACTGGCTGAACTGTTCAATAAGTCACTAGAAAGCGGTATAGCACCAGATGACTGGAAAAGGGCAACAGTAGTGCCCTTGCACAAGAGTGGAAGCAGGGAAGAACTAGGGAACTACCGTCCTGTCAGCCTAACCTCAATGGTGGGCAAACTTATGGAAACATTGCTTAAGGGCAGCACAGTAGACTACCTAAGAGAAAACAGAAGACTCGACCCAAAGCAGCATGGGTTCACATCTGGGCATTCATGTCTAATGAATATGGAGGACTTATTTGATTGGGTAACCAGAACAGTGGACCTAGGTGGCTCAGTTGATATGATTTACTTAGATTTTAGCAAAGCTTTTGACACTGTTCCCCAAAGGAGATTAGCCAAAAATCTAGAGTACATAGGCATAGATCATAAAATAGTCAGCTGGATTAAGAACTGGCTTCAGGATAGGTCACAGAGAGTCCTGGTCAATGGGGCATTATCAGAGAAAGGCAGAGTACCAGTGGTGTTCCACAGAGGTCAGTACTTGGCCCAATCCTCTTCAACATATTCATCGGTGACACTGCTGATGGACTTGAGGGGAAGGTCTGCCTGTTCACAGATGACACAAAATTCTGCAACAGGTTAGACACAGATGAAGGTGCCTCTGGGATGGAAGCTGATCTCAAAAAATTAGAAGAGTGATCAAGAGTACAGCAGTTAAAATTTAACACCAAGAATTGTAAGGTGATGCACATGGGTAAATGTAACCCAAGAAAGACATACACGCTGAATAGGCATCAATTAGAAGAATCAAAGATGGAACGGGACCTCAGAGTAATTACTACTGATGATCTAAAAGTGGAGAAACAATGTGAAAAAGCAGCACAGAAGGCCAGCAGCACCTTTGGCTGAATAGGTAGAAGGATTACGAGCAGGAAGCATGAGGTAATCATCCCACTGTATCGGTTCTTGGTCAGGCCACATCTGAAATATTGCATGCAGTTCTGGAGGCCCCACCTAAAAAAGGATATTGACCACTTAGAAAGGGTTCAGAGAAGGGCCTCTAAGATGGTGTGGGGTCTGCATCAAGAAGAGTATGAAACAAGACTCAGTGAATTAAACTTACACTCTCTAGAACAAAGAAGAAATAGGGTGGACATGATAGAAACATTCAAATACATAAAGTGAATCAACACACCGCTCACACAGGAAATCTAGTCCAGAAACACAAAACAACGCATACAAGGGGTGCAATCTGTGCCTTGTAGGAGGCAGATTTAGAACCAATATAAGGAAATATTTTTTCACAGTGAGAGTGATAGAACCATGGAACAGTCTGCCCTCAGAGGTGGTAGCATCAAAGACAGTATGGAAATTCAAACTAACTTGGACAGGTAATGTGGGCACCTAAAGGGGTAATAAAACAGGGAGGGGGTTAGACATTTTTGGGCAGACTAGATGGATCACTTGGTCCCCATCTGCCAGCTACTTCTTATGTTCGCATGTTCTTAATCTGAACCTTAACTAGTGCATATCTATCTATCTATCTGTCTGTCTGTCTGTCTGTCTATCTGTTATACTGGCATGGTAACATGAGTATAATTAAGATTGAGTAAGGTGTTTAATGTTAAACCCCAATTTTTGCACCTTAATTACTTTGGAGGTGTTCAATGCAATTCCCCAAAATTTGGCATGCATTCTATTGGAGGCAAGTTCTCAAGACGTGAAAAGTTTCCATAATGATGGTTTGTGTGTTTTCTGAGATATAGAATGTCTATTTTTAACTAAATGTGGTGTTTTTACCTATACTTCATAAACGTTTTTTTGCTCTCACCTACAGCCTAGACAGTGCATTTTTCCCCAAAATATTTGGGGTAGAAGCAGCATGTGACAAGGTAGTGCCTTTCAAAAGTTTTGTGAAAGAAATATTAATCAGTTCCAAGATTATAAGGATTTAAAGTTTTTTCTAAGCATGCTCAGTAGGATGTTGGGATAACCATCTGATATGATCCTCAAATTTTCATGTTGTGAGAGCATTTTGCATTCATACCACTTAACTCTCATGACATGAAGAACAGTTTTTGGGGTTTTGATGGCTGCCATCTTGCTTTGTTTAACTATAAAACTTGTAAAACACCTTGAAATGATGCATTTTTAGAGGTAGTGTGTCTGACTGGGTTCAGAAACAGACCCAGAGAGTCAGATGGCTGGCTGGTGGGAGGAGGCTTGAGCATCCCACAGACTGCTGTCCTCCTCCTTCAGGTTGGAGACACATCCAGTGCATGTCTGGCCTCTGGTGGAGGCCAGGGGATTGTTGGGAGGCATGCTGGATGTTGGTGACTATGTGCCATTAAATCATTGCATGCTACACCTTCCCAAGGACACAACTTCAGAAAAATGCCAGCCTGCAAAATGACGCCTCACCTCATGAGCCCAGCACTACCACTCTAAGGCAATCAGTGAGGAACCAAGCTCTAACATGGTCAGGAATGGCCCCGCCCTGGGGTTCAAGCCAGGGAGGACCACTGGCAGAAATATCTGCTGGGAACCAGGCCTTAACTCCATCAGAAATGCACCTACTTGGTGGCTCCGCCCTGAGGGGCATGCCAGAGAGGAAGACCACCTGAAGTTAGTCCTGAGGTTTGTGGGTACTGGACCAGAAGTGGGGGCTGGGTATGGTGGCCAAAAAGGATACTAAAAAACAAACAAACAACTGACTCTAACTAAATGGAACCTGTTTAGTTAGATTCTGGAGTTTGTTTTTTAAAGTTAAGGGAAATAACTTTTCTGGGCACCCCAAAATCCTGGGTACCCAGATTAACGAGAGGCACCTTTTATGCTCAGCTGCAGTCATTTAACTCCTACACGTCAGTTCGGTTAAAGGAGATAGGAAATAGATTTCTGTTGAAATTGTACCTTTTGCTTTGAGTTTTGCTAATGTCAGCAAATATGGTTGAATCATATGTGTAGCTAATACATAATGCAGTATTTGGCCAAATCTAGTGATGGATAAACATTTTAATGTTGCCTTTTGTGCTAATCGGTTCAGCCTTTGATAAATTTTTCACATGACTTATGAACATGTATTTACAGTATTTGTGTCTGAGAGAATTTTCACAGGTATTCAAGGTTTCCTTAATTAAGGATGTTCTTTTATTCACAGCATCTTAATGCCTTGACAATATAACTTAATTTTCTCTTTGAGCCATAAATATAGCAAACTGTCAGGATTTGCACTTCTTAATTTAATCCAGCAGCTACTGTAATAAGCCATGCTTTTCCATGTGATAATACTTTGATAACTCCAAGTTCAGTTTGTACAGCATTGCAATGGTTCCCCCACAGAAGGTCCAATATCAGTTTATAAAATTGTCTTAGAGGTTGGATTAATATCTCAGAATAGGTGTAGCTAAGAAATACACTAGTGTTTGACACAGTTTCTCTTTGGCTTTATTAAGGTAACTCTTCCTGTCATATTTAGTCCAAATAATGCAGTATTCTGCTGGACTTTGTTGATTGCAGGATACCCGTTTTTTGCACATCTCTGTATACATTTGCATTTTTTGTAGTTTCACATAAAATATCCCATCATTACTGAGAACGAAGTCCACTTGCACTCATAGCTCGATACTAAGCCTGTTGTGTATATAATTTTATATGAAAGAGCATGTGGTCTTGCTGCTGGTATTTCAATACCATCAGTACCACTTATTGCATGACACATGATCTCTCCACGTAACAGAGTCTGAATAATTCTACTTATTGTGTAGTAGATGATCTGGGGGCTCAGATTAAAAAGGTCCTAATATTTATCAAATGATCACATCACTCATCAAAGAAAATTGACAATTTGTTCATAATATTAACTTGCTAGGATAACAAAAAGCAAATCTACCCCTTACTCTGCTGTTCAGCATGCTGTATATACAGTATACAGTATTAATAACCGTTAATGATGTGCCGTAAACCAAGTAAATAGATACAAATGAGCACAGTATAATACAAAAATGGAATGTGGTACCCAATCCCGGTACCAACTGACCACCCCTTCCCTCCAGATCACCTGCCCCCCCAAATGGATAGGTGGTGACACCAGGTGCCCACTCCTGGTGGCATCTTTCAGTAAAAGCTGATACTGGGGTGCCCAATCCTCAGTGTTGGGTGATGGGTCTAGATCCTCAAAAGAAGAAAATTATCCCTCATTTTTTTTAAAACTTACAGAGAAGAAAATGAGCCCTTGCCCTGGGCCTGAGACCCCACCACGATCCTTACTCAGCACCCACCATTTCACACACACCCAAACACCATTATTATAGAGCACCTAATCTGAATGAAAAGGAAAATATGGAATTTCCTGGCAGTACTCGCTAGAAGTCTGATTACTAAGCACACCATAGTGACAGGGGACTTTAACTTTCCCTACATATGCTTGGAAACTTATCAGGGTAAAAGTTCCATAGAAAACAACTTTTTGGACATATGTATGAATAGGGATTTGACACAAGTGGTTAAGGAAAATGCCAGAGACAATTGTTTGTTAGATCTAATCTTATCTAACATGGAGGAAGATGTGGAAAGAGCTACAGTAATGCAGCCATTGGGCGGAAGTGACCATAATATGATTAAATGTATAGTATCGGGGACATACATAAAGTTCAGGGTAGAGCTATAATTAGGAATTATGCTAAAACTAATTACACACAAGTTAGGCTGTCATTGTCAAATATGACTGGAAATAATTGGAGGATTAGACACTAAGAGACAGATGGGAGAAATTGCATAACATACTGCAAACATGTATGGAAACATTTGTTCCTCACTCAAAAATATAATAAGAAAGGGAGGGTCCCCAAATGGTTCTCAAATACAATTAAAAAAATAATAAATAAAAAAGTAAGGGCTTACAAGAAATCAAAAAAATAAAAAATCCTGACCCCGTTAGGATGGAGAAGTATAAAAGATATGTAAGGCAATGTAAAAAGGCCATTACATGGGCTAAGGCAAATGCAGAATTGGGATTACAGGTAGCAACAACTAAAGATAATGCAAAGGCATTTTATAACTACATGGGAAGTTTAAAACAAGGGAAGAAACAAATACAGACTTTAAAGGAGGGTGATGTAGAAACTAAAGGAGAAGAAAACATGGCTAATGTGTTCAACAAATATTTTCTAAATAGATATAAAAAGGATAGTTGTAAATATCAAATTGAAGAAGACATAACTGGAAGTTGTGAGGAAATACCAGAAATAACGGCTAAGCAAGTTATGGAAAGGTTAAAGAAATTATATATATATATATATGATGGACCAGACGGATGCCACCCCAGATTCCTGTCAGAACTGGAAGATGAGCTGTTAGTGCCCTTAGCAATTCCATTTAACAAATCCCTAAAGGAAGCAAAGGCAGTGGACACATGGAGAATGGCTTACATGACACCCATACATAAAGCGGGAGATACTAATAATATGAGAAATTACTGGCCAATCAGCATAACATCCATAATTGGAAAAATTATGGAAGGTTCTGTGAACGAATTCCTGGAAAATAATTTGAAAAAGTTGAACCATGCTGATGTCACACAACATGGGTTTGAAGCCGGCAAATCATGTGTTAGTAATCTTATGAGTGTCTTTGAACCAGTCAGTGAAGCTGTGGATGTGGGACTGCCAGTGGATGTGGTGTACTTGGATTTTAGTGGAGTCTTTGACTCAGTGTCGCATGACATCTTGCTGGATACATTGCAGAAAGTGGGGATATAAGTATATTTGGTTAAATGGATTGCTTCATGGCTTAATGACAGACAACACAAAGTCCAGATAAGGGGTTTTCTGTCAAATGAAGGAATGGTTACTAGTGGAGTGCCACAGGGTCCTATATTGGGCCCTAAGTCATTCCGTATTATGATAGCTTCCATGCAGGTATCAAATGGGCCTGGATCTGCAAATATGCAGATGACTCCAAAGTCGGAACATTTAGGAACTTACAGAAACAGCTAGATATGTTGGGGGAGTGGATTGTAGAAAATAAACTGGAATTTAATACTGACAAATGTGAGGTAATGCATTTTGGTACTAATAATAAGCAGGCGTAATATAAATTGAACAAATTATTATTACAAAAAGACCATGAGAAGGACCTAGGAGTTTTTATAACCAGTGACCTTAAATTTGTTAAACATAACCATGAAATGATAAGCAGAGCAAATAGAGTTACATGGAACATACTAAGAGGAGTAGTAAGAGGGAGGTGCTGGTTCCCCTGTATAGGTCCTTAATTAGACCAGTCTTAGAATATGGAGCACCGTTTAGTGCACCTCAGAAAACAGGACCTAGTAAAAAGGTGGAACAAGTTCAGCGTATGTTTACAAGAAGGATATACTCCATGAAAGATATGGAATATAAAAATAGATTGCAGGCAATAGGACCGTATTCCATGTCATACAGAAGACTGAAAGGAGATATTTGCTTTGTGTACAAAGCCACAAGAAATGAACTGCTACAGAAATCAGCTGGGTTGTACTGGAGGGATAGAACTGGTATGAAAACCAGGGGCCACCTGATGCAACTAAAGTGGAACAGGTATAGCACCACCAGGAGAGGGAGGTGGTTCAGTCAACGGGTGATTAACACCTGGAACTCACTCCCATTAGAGGTGGTATGTGTGAGTAGTCTATCAGCTTTTAAGACAGCCCTGGATAGGCACATGAAAAAGAAAAAAATGGGCATTTGACCACTGAAAAGTGGCAGGACCATAAATGGCTCTGGAAGCTATTGGACCTGAAAATCTTACCTATGAACCTATAAACCATCACTTACCTACATATGGTCTCACAAAGTAGATCCACTCTCCAGTTAAAAAGACTTCCTCCTACTGTAACCGTGACTGTAATATGAGAAAATTAGGTAAGTCCGGTTAACGTATTTCAATGTGTTTTGAACTTTTACTCATAACTTTTTAATTTTTTCAATATTTTAGACCAAAATTTTCAACATGGCCTTTTTAGAACCCCGCCTTATGAAAAAGGTAGGTGAAATTTTTCAAATCCAAAGGTGATTTTGTTGTTACTCAATGAAATCATCTTTTCTGGCAGGATTTGAAAAATTGTCACCTACTGGGTTCATGAGGTGGGGTCATAAGAAAGTAATTTTAAAAGTGTGATAAATATGTGGTAAAATGACAAAGTTATGAATAAATGTTTAAATATTTCAATGTTTACTCATAACTGCACAAATGTTCAATATTTTCCATCAAAGTTTTAACATAGTATTTTTGAGACCCCATCTCATGAACAAGTCAGGCGAAATTTTTCAAATCCATGTCAAAAGGTAATTTGGCAGTTGTTTTGCAAATCACCTTTTGGGTGGGATTAAGAATTTTCACCTACCAAGTTCATGACATGTGGTCATAAGAGCACTGAGCTCAATTTTCAAAGAGCTCATAGAGTGATGCAAGTTGTGTCACTCTAGGGCTGCGGTGAACTCCAGGTGCATTAGTGACCCTGTGCCTAATTTTACAAAAGGGGATGCCAAAAACCCAGGAGTTGTTACAGCTGCAGGCTAGTGCCAAACATATGGTGCACCTGCCAGAACTGCTGCAGTGATCCAGTCCCCTTCCTCTCCGGACAGTGCAACACAAGAGGGGCCGAGATGTTTGGGGAGGTGGTGAATCTGCTGGACAGAAGGGGGACAGGGGCAGAAGGGGCATGGAATGTGGCATGAGGGGGTTGTGGATACAGCTGGGCAGGAGAAGGAGTGAGATGACACCCAGCAGGGTGCTTTGCCTTAGTTATGTATTTAATTATTGTATCATGTCTTATTAGTGTAGTACAAAGTACTGTACCTATTAATTCTATACTAAATATAGAAACAGATACGTCCAACTCATCCAAGGAGGGGCAAGTAATATTCCCAAATAACACTTCATGATAGTTAAATGTGACTCAGCAGACCTCAAAACTTGTAAGTTATACAGACCATTACAATTATCTATGATATACCTATATTGGGGGTGCTGTTTGTATATCCTCACTGCCGATGCGATGGGACTGTCAATAGGGGGTTCCAAGTACAAAAAGTAACATAGCATTAAGTGGGCACTCCAGCGACCCATGTTCTCCCAAACTTTGACCACCACCACATGGAGGCATGGTAGTGGTGTGGGCATTGGAGGGGGGCTAGGTGCTAGGCCAGGGGTGGGAGGAGCAGAGTTGTCTTAGGCCAAGTCGTGTGTGCACACCTTCATGTACATGCCTGACCTTGTCTGGGGCTCCAGGGAATAAGGGGAGAAAACTGGTAGAAAAACAGGGGGTTGAGGCTTAATGAAGCCCCCTTAGCTGGTGCTGACAGCTTGCCTGGGGGCTCAGAGGCTGAGGAGTTGGAAGATTCAGGAAAGCCACGGTGCTGAAGGGACAGGCTGATATAGCCACCCAGCCTACCAGAGTAGCATAAAGGAAAAGATGGGAAAAAAAAGAAAGGTAATTCTTTGCAAAAAACTGCATTTGTGCACCAGTTTGGGTTCAATTTAATGCCACCAAAACAAGGAAATATGGTATTATGGTTTCCAACCCTAACCCTCTCCAGCAGAAAAAGGACAAGACCACACAAGCAACCACAGACAGCCATCATTAGGTAAGAAAAATAATGTGCACCTGTTTCCAGATTATACAAATGCAGTAGTACTGATGTGCTACATTTATGGATTTGCATCTGCAGCTGCAGAAGCATAGGCCCTTCTTCTGCATCCACAGCTGTGTGTGTATGTTGTACAGAATGCATGAGTACATCTTATTGCAGAAGTGCAGCCCCCCCTACAGACAGAAGTACTGTGGCAATGATCACAGTTTCAGCAGCGGGTATAGAACTTTTTCAAGGGGGTAGCAGTTTTGTCTAGGGGATGGTGTGGTAAGCTAGTCAACTGCCAGTCATTATTTGCGGATATAATTCTGTTATATATATATTTTTTATGTGATTCTGTGTATGTGCACATGCCACAAGAATGCCAGTGTTAATGCAAGGGGCACATGAAGAGAGAGACTGGATTTCTTTTAAAAATGTTTGACCTTCCTCTGACCTTAGGGGCAGCTGCTTGCCAGGAAGCTAAAGTTGCATTTCCAGGTCCCTTAACAGAGATATGCCAAAATCCAGTTACCTGTCATAAACCATGCACTTCAGAGCTCAGGATGTATTAAACAGAATTTTGGGAAATAGCCATTCTTGACAGGACACTGCGAATTAGCTTACAGGGTGTTATACTGAGACATCAAAGTTTTAACCCTGAAGTCATGTTCATGATTATTATATTTGCCAGGAAGTTGTGATGTCAGAACCTTAATAAGACAGTTTTGGAAAAGCGCAAGCATGACATCTGCTGGCCTGAAAGAGAAGGCCCCTTTGGGATTAGATCATTCTTTTTCTTCAGGCATCCTCCACCTACATAAGGAATTGAACAAGGGTCATTCTTTCATTTCTGCTGAACATTTCAATGGACGTTCTTCTCCTGACACAAGAAGCCAAACTGCTGAGACCCAATGGCTGCCAGGGCACAATAAACTGAATATTTCATTTATTTTCTTTGGACTTCAATTTACTACAGACTTAAGGTAGACTTTAGGTCACAATTGTAGTGTGTTTTTCATGTATATTTTTCCACTTTTATTTCTGTTATTCTGTGATCAAATTAGTGCATCTTTTAGTTGTAACTGTATAATTATTATTTAAGTATTTTAGTAAAAATATTTGTTTTTAAGAAAACTGCCTGAGCAAGATTTCTAAATTGTGTGTGAGTTGTGGGGCAGTTATAAATAATCTGTGACAAACTGTTATTGCTAAGGGGTGCCTCCATAAGCAACCAATCAAGCAAGGGTCTGTAAGGGATATGTAGGTAGAGATATTGAGAATACCAAAGTCTTATCAAAGAGTCTGTCAGGATTTTGAAATAGGCTGTTGCATGTCCTGTTGGAGAGGATGAAATCAGGAGCACACTGCTACCCTGAAGAGAGTGTAACACCTGGATCATCCCCATTTGTGTAACGACCAAGTAGGGTTCATATTTGATTACAAGACTTGAAACTGGTATTGTGCCCTTATCCAGAGTTTAGAAGGATACCCTGGGTCCTCATGGTGGGTGTTTAGTCATGACCTTGGCGAGCATTCTAAAAGGACATAAGGAGGGTATCCCTGTTCTCCTGGTCACAGATTGTATTTAGGGGTGGGTGCTGGGAGTTCAGTGAGCCTGACAATTGGGAATGGGTTCATGATGGGTGGCACATCTCCCAAAAAGTAAAATGTTACCTGTAAAGCTCAGAGTAGGATAAAGCAACTACTTTGTTCTTGCCTAATGGGGTAGCAGGTGGTACCTTACAACATAGTGGACCCATTACTGCATAGTTTTCTATATGTTGCTGCATAAGTGCCAGTGCCACAGGGGCCTGCTGTTCTGCAGCCAGACATTGGTGTGTTTGTCTTATGCCTATGGTTGAAGACGCACAGGTCCCACAGGGGACTGCACTTCTGCAAACAGAAGTACTGTTGCAATATTGGTATTATGGATTTTGTGGCATCTGCACTCCTACAGCCAGAGGTCTGTGTGTATGTTTTACACCTATGCCTGCAATTCTGAAGATAGAACTGTGTATATGTCTTACAGTGTGGATGAGCAGCTGTGGCTACAGAAGTGCTAGCCCCATAGGAGCCTGCATTTCTGCAGATAGAAGAACTCTTGTAATTTTGGTATTGTGGATTTGTATCTGTGCCTGCAGGGGCCTGTGCTTCTGCATGCAGAAGTGTTATGATTTGAGTATCATGGATTTGTCAGCAGCCAGAATTGAGTATGTGTTGTGGTGTGCATACCACAGATGTAAATCCATGATGGCAGCAAATCAGTGCTACTGTATTAGTGCCATCTGGAAACAGTTGTATGTTGTCTTACCCGATGATGGCTGTCTGTGGTTGTTTGTGTGGTCTTTCTCATTTGCTGTTGCTGAAAATTTAGTGGATTATGGCATACGATGTAAAGTATAATGTCATTTAACTGTATTTAATTTTGTAAATATGTGTTTATCTGTTATTAAGGTCCTGTACCACCGCTGCACATCAGCTCTGAAAAAGTGGTGTAGTGCTATGTAATGTTAATTGCAGAGTGTTATGGTGGTTATTTATTTATTATTTACCAGGTGCATGCACTAGACAAACATCTCCCTATTTTCATGCATAACCTGGGAGTTTACATTTAAGATGAAAATACTGTGTGTCAGCAGTGTATTACCGGCCCCTCTTGCCAAAGTGCTGGAGCATATCATGTTTGACCAGCTGCTTGGTCACTGGGCCAAGCATGATACTTTAACCCCCACCCAACATGGCTTTCATCCTGGCCACAGCACTTCAACAGCCTTGGTGGGGTTCACCCAGATGGTCCACAAGGTCACTGATAAGGGCCTTTATACTGTGATCATCTTTGTGGACCTTTGTGACAGAGTTGGATAAAACCCTATCCCATTTGTTATGCAGAGAGAGTTAAAAGCAATGATCTATTTTGTCCTTTTCTATTCTATCACTTGTCTGTCTCTTGCCTGTCTAATTGTGTAATCAAATTTTCTTGTGGCACCTAGATATTGGCCACTGTAATGGTTCCATAACTTCCCCCAGTCATCTCCTTTCCTGCGCTTGCTATCTCTATTTCTTTCTTTCTTTCTTCCCCTACTTTTTTGTGGATAAAAAATATATCTGAATCTTTATGTGCAACTGGGATCCCTTGGTTTGCAAATTTGTATAGTTATGCTATTTATAATGATTGCAGAAAGAATTAAGGTTTCTTAAAAAAAGCTACAATTTGGAACACAGGGGGTTGACTTTGTGAAACCTTTTGACCTTTCACAAGCTTGTTAACAGAACTGTCAGTAGCAAATCAGCCCTGGTACAGGATGTCTTAACTGGTTGCACCTGTTAAGAAGACTAATGTACTCTTCAGGGTGGTCAAAGGAAGGTCAGTGAAAAAAGTTGTGTTGCATTATGTGAAAACAGGAGATGAAACATACAGGAACAGGATGTAGAGGCTAAACTGCCAGGCAAAGACCTCTCATATAAAGAGAGCAATGTTTTGTCTAGATAAATGGAGACAGATTGAGATTTCAGAGAGAAACTCAGATGAAATTATTTTTGTTTGTACTGCCTTTATGAAGAACTATCCTGTACATCTTTATATTTTTCTGTTATTTCATTGTGATTGGTAATAATAAAATACTACTTGCAAATTTTATAACTTCTCCTGGTTTACATATGCTTCCTGAGCTATGCCTCTACAACAGACCTCACTAAGACCTTCAGTTTAGTTAATCAACAATTATTGTAATCCTTGCTGGACTGTCCAGTGATGTGGTTGACTGGTTTCAGAATTATGTGTTGGGAAGATACCAATGCACCAAAATGGCTGATGCCATTTCCCCTTGGGCCACATGGGCTAGGGAGTCCCTCAGGGGTCTGCCTATACTTGCCCTTTGTTGTTTAGTCTGTTTGTTTACCCCCCCCCACACACACACTGTGTGTAGTAAAACTAATATTTTACTATTTGCTAAATGCTGATGATGCTATCATTTTGTCATCTGCTCTGAGTATTCCTGAATTAAATTTATTGGGGTAATCTGATTTTGACAGTATGCAAAAATGGTTTTCCATCATAAACATGTGTTTAATGCAACCTAAACCAAATCCATGTTATTTTTTTAACCAATGTAAGGAACATGATTCCCCTCCTATGTCACTGTCAAAACTTGGGGGAACTATCACTGAACAAGTTTCTGTCTTTAAAGACCATGGACAGTGCTCTCTCTTTCAAACCCCACATTGATAATATGGTTAAGACTGTTCATATAAGACACAATGCTTTGTTTAGATTAAAATCTTCTTATTTATTTTTCTGTCCCCTCTTCCAGAAAACTGCTGGTGTTTTTTTGTTTTTTTTTACCAAGCTGAAGTATGGTCTTTTAATATATGGATCATCAATTTAATACACTAGTAAAGCATATAAAAAATTTGCGGTAATACTATCATTCCTGAAGTGATAATACCACACTTTGTGAGTGATAATACCATCATTCAGGCCCTGTAATAGTATCATTCAGGACCTGAATTATACTATTATCACAGAAGCTGAACAGTGCACGTGCCACTCTGTCTGCCAATGTCTACCAAGCATGCCTTCCAATTGGCCACTTTTCCTGTGTGGGCGGGCAGAAAACTTTAAAAAACATGGCAGACAGTTTCTTGCTAAGTGAGACCATTTCTCGTCAAATATTTTTTGCCAGTTCTTTTATCTTCACATTGCAAAAAGGGAGACATCTTAAGGATCCTGATTTCCTGAACACAGAGAAGGGAGGATGTGTGCATCAAACCCTCCCCCCAAAAAAGACTCCAACCACAGCCTGTGTATGTGTGATGGGGGTGAGCAGGGAGCGGGCACACTGACACACTGAAATGCTGCTGCGCTCAGCCAGCACAGACAAACTCCTCGCTGCACAAAATTAATCATGAGAGAAAAATCCTTGCATTCATATATTACAAAAAATAATGGATATGTCACTGGGCATTACCAGTGACATACCACCTCGAGGTTCTGGACACAGGAACCTCTCAAGCTTTGCTCTCATGGTTCCTACAGTATGTGTCCAGAACCTCTCGATGGTATTACTCACCGGTAATACCCATCGGCCTATCCATTATTCTATTTTTATTCCATTATTTTGCATGTGGGGGGGGCACTGTCCAGATTGAGGACCTTATATAACAATATACCTCAGTTTACCTCTCAGCTTTCAATAAGTACCCATGATTGTAAGCTTTATCATTTTGTTTAACTGGTTTTCATTTGATGAAAGGTAGTGTTATTTCCTTGGCTTATTGGCAAAGATGGTTTAACTGGGTCCGGTTCCAACTTCTTCATACAATATTTTCCAATCCAAGAACAAACAGTTCATACAGGGCCTTCTGACTTTAATCTTTTTCCCCTTCCTTTGGTGCAGACAGTTAAGGAGCTCTCTCCCAGATAGGCACTGCCATTGTAGAACCAGCTACTGCCAAGTACATCAGGATCAAGAGGAGTTCTGTTTTTTGTGTGGGCTGAAGAGGAGTGGCACTCATCCAGTGGGGTGCTGCCATTGCAGAGCCAATTGTTGCCAAGGATGTTGGGATCAAGAGGTGATTACCTTGGGGTGCTGGAAGAATTCCCTGGGTTAAAAACTAGTTCTAATGATCCAGATTTGATGACCCTGTGGTCCAAGATTCCACTTTGCTGATCCTGTGCCACAGTCCTGGTCTAGCGACTCCTGCTATAGGAACTTAGGTGACAACATTCCTTTCCTCTTACCAGTCAGTCCTACCTCAGTAGTGGGCAAGATTATGGAGGACTCCTTAAGGAAAGGATAGTGCAACACATGGAATCCATAGGAGCACAGGATCCAAGACAGCATGGGTTTACAAAAGGAAGGTCCTATCAAACTATTCTCATAGATTTCTTTGATTGGGTAGCCAGAGTGGTAGACCAAGGGGGAGCAGTTGATGTTGTCTACCTTGACTTCAGAAAAGCTTTCAATACTGTTCCACATAGAAGATTGATTAATAAGCTGGGTAGGCTCAGGGTAGGTCAGAAGTTGGCCAGCTGGGTGGCAAACTGGTTGATGGACAGAAAACAGAAAGTTGTGGTAAATGGTATACAGTCAGAAGAGATGCAAGTCACAAGTGGGGTACTGCAGGGATCAGTCTTGAGGCCAGTCCTCTTCAATATCTCCATCAGTGACATTGCAGATGGACTGGAGGGTAAGGTTTGTCTGTTTGCAGATGACACCAAGATCTGCAACAGAGTAGATGATCCAGATGGGGTGGGCAGAATGAGAAGAGATCTGTATAAACTAGCAAAATGGTTGGAAGAGAGGCAGCTGGGGTTTAACGCAAAGAAGTGCAAGGTCATGCACCTAGGGAAGAGAAACCCTGAAGCCACCTATAGGCTGGGAGGGGAGTTGCTGGCAGTCACAAGGGAAGAAAGAGACTTATGCATCATCATCACAGATGACCCGAAAATATCCAAGCAGACAACTAAAGCAGTAAGTAAGGCTAGGGGGATGTTGGGGTGTGTTAGTAGAGGTATCACAAGTCAGAAGAGGGGAGGTAATAATCCCTCTTTACAAGACACTGGTTAGGCCCCATCTGGAGTACTGCATGCAGTACTGGAAGCCACACCTTCACAAGGACATTAACCACATTGAGGCAGTCCAGAGAAGGGCAACCGAAATGGTGCAGGGACTGCAGCAGAAAACATATGAGGACAGATTAACAGAGCTCAATATGTATACCCTAGAGCAAAAGAGGGAGAGAGGCGATATAATCGAAACATTCAAACACCTTAAGGGCATTAACAAGGTGAAAGAGTCTAACATGTTTCAATATAAGAAAAATAGCAGGACAAGAGGACACAGCATGAGATTAGAGGGGAGGCCAATTAAGGGGTAATCTGAGGAAGTTCTTTTTCACAGAAAGGGTGGTGGATGCATGGAATGGCCTACCTCAGGAAGTGGTGGATATGAATACAGTGCAGGGCTTCAAACAGGCATGGGATAGGCATAAGGGAGCAATACAGATGAGTATGAATAGATAGATCATTGACAGGGCAAAGGCTGATGGCACATTTATAAGGTAGAAAAAGAAATTGGCAGACTGTATGGGCCTTGAGGTCTTTATCTGTTGTCATCTTCTATGTTTCTATGTTACATAGTTATTTTTCTGGGTTTGTGGGGCATTTGGCTTAATTTAATATACAGCTATTTCAGACATTGCCAGAGGGTAGAGGCTAGTCAATGGGGCTATTGCTATATCTTAGGGTAATTACTCTATACAGAGCAACTGAACTTTAACCAGTTTACAGACATTTCAGTTACAGAACCATACCAAGGGTGGACTCCAGCCAACAGGGCTGGGGAACTGGGGGGAGGGGGCTCATATTGAACATTTGAACTTAATTCAGTTTTTGGACACAGTCACACTGCAAAGATAAGTTGGGATCTAGCCTGGGGGCTGGGAATTCATAGGCATAATTTAGAGTGCGAAGTCTTTGCTGATGTACATTATCTAATGTCAGTTAATCTTTATTTGCATTATGTGTTTTGCATTATTTATTTAGTAAATCATTTAATGTTAAATGTATCCTGGTTCTCTGTCTTATTTGTGCACTCTTGTGACCCAGCTTGCTGTGGGCCTTGTTAGCCTTGCCAAGGAAGCGCCCATCCTCTCCCCACTTGGAGGTCCCCAAATATTCATGCTGTGCGGTGCCCAGTGTCATTCCTGTCTGTACATAGTCCCACTGTTTTGCAACCCTCCGGGGTCCTGCCAGAATATAGGCAACAATCTTGTCTAGTGCACTTACCTGGCAAACAAAAACTAACTAAATAAATAAATACAACCTGCTTGAAACATTAGAGCATAATGAACTTGGTGCAGTAGTTACCTATAACTGGCACACTAACCACTGTCACCAAGAAGACAGGGCTGCTGCAGACTTGCATCCTACCATCTAATATTTATGCTGGCAGTGTTGAAAATACTATTAGTCCTTTACTGGCTCTGACTCCCAAGATATGTTGTAGCGGGCAGTAGGGACAGCAGGAAGGCACAAGAGCGAGAGCTGCAGCTGTCAGCACACACAGTCCCCCTACAAAAACCTGTACACACAGATCCAAACACTATCAACCCAAAGAGAAACGCACACGCTACCTCCCCACCCCCACCTCCACACACAGAATAGACTATTAGACACCAACAGAAACACCCCCCAACACTTGCATACATACATATACACACACACACAGTGCTGCACACAGACAGACGTGAAGTCAGCCGCGGCTCAGTGTTAATCCACTGCATAACAGCAGATAGAGCGACGGGAGGGCAGGAGGTTAGTCTGCGAGGACAAGGTGCAGTATTGTCTGACCAATTTAACATCACCGGGGAAATCGCCTCGGACAAATGACAAATGCGATCACATCATCGGAATCTGTTGCGAAGGAGCCTCTGTTATTTGTTGCCAGCATATCAGACCCGTGGAGGCTGCAGGACTAGGACGAAGTGCCATTCATTGTCGTACTGCTCAGGAGATATCATGCGAGCAGCCCAGCCCCGATGACTGACGAGAGACATGGAGACGCGACGGGGCATCGTTACTGCTATCAGTCTGTGCCTGAGCCTGGGCTCGCTGGGGCTGCTGATCACGGCGATTTTTTCCGATCACTGGTACGAGACGGACACGAGGGCACATAAGGAGACGTGCGAGAGCCAGGGGGGCAGTAGCGAGTCCAACGACCAGAAGCACCGGCTCATGCCCATGTACCGCCTGCTGCCTGTGCGCCAACGCCGGGACAGCGCCCCCAGGGAGCGCCTGCTCCTGCAGGGTTTACAGCAAAGCCCACTGCTCCCAGCCGGGGCCAGGGAGGACGATCTGCTCGACCACTGGAGGGCCATCTTAGGGCTGGGGGTGCTCGAATCGCAGTGTGGCCGGCCTTTGTTTTCCACCTATGCTGGGCTCTGGAGAAAATGCTATTTTTTAGGAATAGATCGAGATATTGATAATCTAATATCTAAAGGTAGGTAGGTTTCCATTCAATACATCGTAATACCGTGTTTTATTCAACAGGATAAGATTTGAGATCTTAGTGCTCATTCAATATATATTTACTTGGGTCAGAGCGCATCATTACTGGTTATTGATACTGTATGGCGCGCTGAGTAGTCGAGTAGGGTAGACTTGTTTTTTGTGTTTCTATTCTATCAAGTTTATATTGAGAGCAAAGTGTCAGTTTTCTTCCACAAGTGATGTGATCATTATATCATTTCACAAATATTAGGACCTTTCTCATCCAAGCTCCCAGACAGTTAACTACACAATATGTTACATACTGGGCTGTATTATGCAGAGGGTGATGGGTCATGCAGTAAGTAGTACTGATGTAGTAGCAGCGGGACCACATGCTCCTTCATGTAAGATTGATTTAGCATCGAGCCATGATTGCAAGTGGACTTCGTTTTCAGTATTGATGGGATATTTTGTGTGGAACTAAAAAAAACAAAGGTATGCACAGATGCGTAAAAACTGGTATTCTGCAAGCGGCGAAGTTCAACAGAATATTATTTATTGCCACAAGCTCAGGAGATCTGATAAAATCTAAACAAGACTTATTTATTGGGAGCTGGGAGCCTACACTAGTCAATGTTATCTACAATGCTTGATTATAGTATATACAGTACCACTAAAATTATAGTAATAAATGTCGTTTTCAGTCGGATAATTTAATCAATTATTCCATTAGCTGCAGGGGTTAGCCCTGACAGAGCAGGCTGCATTATGACAAATCTGTAGGTTGGAGGTCCTTTTTTTTTTGTTTGTTTTGTCAATACAGTAATAATTTATTAAATACATTATTTCTCTGTCAGAGGATTCACTCAAAATATTTCCCCATCTAAACGTGAGCTACTGTCACTGGAAGGAAGCCCCAGGCAATCCTCAGTTCACAGCAGCTAACAACGATTTTTATTGGTAAAAAGTTATCTTGTGGGGACGGAGGTTAACGATTCCCTGCTCTGACCTTGCTGGTGTTGTGTAATACCAAATAAGAAGGTGTCTGCTTTTCTTCCTTTATTATCCAGACTATTACAGACAAAACGTGTTAGTATAACTGAATAGTTCAAGGGCATGTAAAGTGTTAACATTTATTTTACCAAACATAACTTATCCAACTATTGCATTTTACTACAGAATAGATTTTTTTCATCCCAGCCATCTGTCACACACATTTTACATGAAGTCTCTATAAAATGCTTTAATGAACATTTTCGGACCTCATAAGTTCATGACATCACAGTACTTTTCATAACAACCAGCGGTTGCATCGCAAACACAGCCAATTGTGCAGTCAGTTCTGGACAATTAGGTGTTTATAATTATATGTACAGTTGCTGTGTTTCTTGTGGTTATAGCAGTGCATTCTTGAGTTCTTTGAGTGTGAGAAATGTGAAGTGAAGCTGTGCAGTTCTGGCACACGAAGGAACTCGACATGCAATTCTTAGAACCACAAGAGTCATGTTGAAGATTTCTGATTTTGAAAATGCAGCTTGAATTTAAATTAAAACTGTTTGATTTTTAATTAGAGAAGCACCTGTGTGATGACATGGGTGGTGTTAACCAAACTTAGATGTGAACTATTTTAGAACTAATTGCACAAGATAACCTCTTGTGGAAAAAAAAATAGTGCCTGGAATGTTTAGAAATAAACAATGCTGACTGACCAAGAATGAAGTTATGATTTATGTTTGAAACACCTGCACAAATAAGTGCTAGTTTAATTGATTTATTTAGTAGTCCAATACTGAGACAAGATAAACCACAGGTGCTGCATTAGTGTGAGAGTCAAAGATAACCCAGAGCTGAACAGAATGTGGGTGTGCAGTGCCAGGTACTGCATCAGTGTGAGGGTCTAGGATAATCCAGAGCTGAACAGAATGTGAGTATATAGTGCCAGGTACTGCATCAGTGTGTGAGTCAAGGATAACCCAGAGCAGAACAGAATGTGGTTGTGTAGTGCCAGGTGTTGCATTAGTGTGAGAGTCAAGGGTAACGTTGTGCTAAACAGAATGTGGGTGTATAGTGCCAGGCATTGCATCAGTGTGAGATCAAAGATAACACAGATCTGAACAGAATGTGGGTGTGTAGTGCCATATAATAAATCATCCCATTTGCCAGTGACTTCTGAAAGCCGTTCTTCACATAGAACTGTGCAAAATGACTTTTATCAAAACTCAGCACACTGCAGAAGGACATGGAATCTGAAGACTGGGTTTCCACGGAAACCAGGAAACAGCTTATGAACCATCACTTGTTTTTTTCTCATTAACTTGAAAAGTTAAAGAGTTGCCCAATGGGGTATGCCTTGAAACTGGTAGTGCCCTCACCCCCTTTCCAGGTGCTGTTCAAGGTCACTGGGACATAGAAACATAGAAGCTGACAGCAGATAAGGACCTCAAGGCCCATCCAATCTGCTCATTTCTTTTTCTACCTTATAAGTGTTCCATTGGCCTTTGCTCTGTCAATGGCCTATCTATTCATACTCATCTGTATTGCTGCCTTATACCTATCCCATGCCTGTTTGAAGCTCTGCACTGTATTCATATCCACCACTTCCTGAGATAGGCTGTTCCATGCATCCACCACCCTTTCTGTAAAAAAGAACTTCATCACATTACCCCTTAATCGGCCTCCCTCTAATCTCATGCTGTGTCCTCTTGTCCTGCTATTTTTCTTACATTGAAACACGTTAGACTCTTTCACCTTGTTAATCCCCTTAATGTGTTTGAATGTTTTGATCATATCACCTCTCTCCCTTGTTTGCTCTAGGGTATGCATATTGAGCTCCGTTAATCTGTCCTCATATGTTTTCTGATGCAGTCCCTGCACCATTTTGATTGCCCTTCTCTGGACTGCCTCAATTTGATTAATGTCCTTGTGAAGATGTGGCCTCTAGTACTGCACACAGTACTCCAGATGGGGCCTAACCAGTGTCTTGTAAAGAGGGATTATTACCTCCCTCTTCCAACTTATGATACCCCTAGTAATACACCCCAACATCCCCCTAGCCTTACCTACTGTTTTAATGGTCTGCTTGGATGATTTCAGGTCATCGGTGATGATGATGCAGAAGTCTCTTTCTTCCTTTGTGACTGCCAGCAACTCCCCTCCCAGCCTATAG
The DNA here is from genome assembly GCA_016271365.2 of Neoceratodus forsteri. Lineage (NCBI taxonomy): Eukaryota > Metazoa > Chordata > Ceratodontiformes > Ceratodontidae > Neoceratodus > Neoceratodus forsteri. The sequence goes on along the minus strand of CM057450.1, from coordinate 1,775,031,015 downwards.
GTGGCTTCAGGGTTTCTCTTTCCTATGTGCATGATCTTGCACTTCTTTGCACTAAACCCCAGTTGCCACTTTTCTGACCATTTTGCTAGTTTATCCAGATCTCTTCTCATTCTACCCACCCCATCTGGATCATCTACTCTGTTGCAGAGCTTGGTGTCATCTGCAAACAAACAAACCTTACCCTCCAGTCCATCTGCAATGTCACTGATGTAGATATTGAAGAGGACTGACCCAGGACTGATCCCTGTGGTACCCCACTTGTGACTTGCAACTCTTCTGACTGTATACCATTTATCACCGCTCTCTGTTTTCTGCCCATCAATCAGTTTGCCACCCAGCTGGCCAACTTATGATCCACCCTGAGCCTACCCAGCTTATTAATCAATCTTCTATGTGGAACAGTATCAAAAGCTTTGCTGAAGTCAAGGTAGGCGACATCAACTGCTCCCTCTTGGTTCACCACTCTGGTTACCCAGTCAAAGAAATCTATGAGATTACTTTGAAAGGACCTTCTTGTTGTAAACCCATGCTGTCTTGGATCCTGTGTTCCTATGTATTCCAGGTGTTGCACTATCTTTTCCTTAAGGATTGCCTCCATAATCTTGCCCACTACTGAGGTAAGACTGACTGGTCTGTAGTTCCCAGCCTTCTCCCTGCTACCACTCTTGTGGAGTGGGATCACATGAGCCCTTCTCCAGTCTTCTGGGACCTCCCCTGTGCTCAGAGACTCACTAAGCAGTTCTGATAATGGCTCTGCTAGTTCCCCTAGCTCCTTTAGTACCCTGGGATGTTATGCCTTCAGGTCCCATTGCCTTGTCCACCCTGGCTTATCGAGGCTCTTGTAGGACTTTTCTTTCATGAAGGACTAGTAGACACCTCCCTCCCTCCCTCCCCCGTGTCCATGGTGCCGAGCTGTGGGCCTGGCGCTACCTTCTCTTCAGTAAATACTGAGCAGAAGTATCTATTTAGGATAAATGCTTTTACATGGTCCTCCTCCTCCCATGCCCCCTTATCTCCTTTGATCTTAGCAATACCCCTCTGGACTTTCTTCTTTCACTAATATCATTTGGTGTTTAAATTCTTCATGATTGTAAAATGGGCAAAACATGTATTATAATAAATAGTTAACACTGACTGTAAAGAACAGGGTTGCTAGAATACATTAAGGTTCTAGTAACATTACAGTACCACTCAAACTTTACTTCTTGTAGTTATCTGATGTCACAAGAACCCTTCAGTGTTTGAATTATCTTTTTTGCAGATAGAGGATTATTATGAATATGTTGTTTCCCTAATTATGCTATATATAATGCATTCTTTCCCATACAGTATTCTCTCTGTATACAACAGCTTTCTCAAAGATTTTTAGAAAGCAAAGAGTTACAGCAGGCACTGGCAGAACCACGATGAAGGAAATGGCATTATGGCTTTTGTATGTTCGTCAACACCCTAAACGCAGTCATGGACAAACTGGACAATTGCATCAGAATCTAATTTACTGAGAGAAGGGGTTTTGACCTGGGCAGCAGGGCAATCTCCCATTCTTTTCAAATACTGCCAGGGGATCATTGCAGTGGTCTTTCTATATGAGTTATTGTATATTTAGTTGGAAAGTTACATTTATTAGTTCTGTTTTATACCTATATTGCAAAGCAAGGCACATTTTGTTTATAAAGTGCCCATTCCTGTAGGTTGCATCTGTCATTTGGTGCAAAATACCTGTAGGGTGTTTTTAACTTTAGTGCTTGTATACTGCTAGGTTTCATCCTGCATCATATGCTTCACTACACACCTGTACAGAAGGGAAATGAACAAATAAATGCAACTTTCACCTGGGCTTCCGGTGGAAATGGGTATAAGGGCTCCCAGTTTAAAATAACTCTACACCCTCTTGGAGTGTACATTTTATGTGTTATTTGCCACTGGTGACCTCAGTTATTATAGCTGTTTGGGATATACACTGTTTATTTAGTTTACTTTTTCTGGTAGTAGTGCCCTGTAACTGTCCTGTGTAGCCCCGTTTTGGGATCGATCATTTGTTCCTGAGATCTGCATTTTTGGTGAGACTATGATGTCACAGCACTCATTTACATCATAGATCTTTATGGAGCAAGTACAAATAACCCACAAAACTCTCTGGAAACACACAAAGTGAATGCAGTTTGAAAGAAAAAAACCTGCACTACAACTCCTAAGCCATTTTTAAAGCCAGTTGAAAGTAAATGTGGTATGTCACACCTTGCTGCAGCTTGTTTTGTTGAACTCTATGCAAGCAGGCAGGCGTACTATAGAGTTTAAAGGGTGCCGGACATCATGTTCTCATATATGGTACTAATTATGCAGCTCTAAGGGGCAATGACATTTCTAGAATAAGAAAATGGAGTCCCCCAGGATAGTTAGAGAGGGCTAGTATGAGCAGTGAAAATAATCTAAAACAAATATCTATATTGCTAGTACCTACAGGGAAAGACTTGACTGTTGACAAGAAAACAAACAAAAATTATAAGATATGTGGGTGGAGTATCCCTTTAACATTTGGAGCATGGCCCCTTCAACAGGATAGCATGCCCTTAGAACTGCTCTGCAGCATTAGCGTGGAGCGCAAGCCCGAGTCCCTGGTGTAGGACTTGAACCTACAGTACAACCTTCTGTCCCAGCAGCCAGAGGTGTACCACAAAGCCCCATCTCTACAGCAACACAGACACAACATAACAAAACTGTGATGTAAGCAGAAAAAAGTCTCATGTTGAAAGAAAAGAAACTTAGTGTAGAAATGACATTGTGATGTCAATGTTTTTTCCTGAAAATCCTACAAGGAGTGATTAAAAAAAAACATTTACGTCAACAGAGCTGGTACGGGGCAAATATCTAAGGGTGGTATAACAGTGAAAACTAACACAGTAGAAGAACTTGGAAAAACAAAGCAAATGAAATGCAACAAAGGTTCCTGAAGCAGCGGTTTGTTATTCATCATGTAATTTTGTTTAGCATTACTCTGCTATATCTCTGGCAAAAACATTGTTATGCTAATGTTTCTTTTCATTTTCTTTCATTCCTGAATTGAGATATTGGATTCTGAAGTTTTTTTTTTAAGTTCTTGCTTCTAATGACAACCATGAAAAAATTAAATTTCTTGGTGTAGTGCGGTGCTATTTACCATCAGAAACATGTGCTGGCAATCTCATAATTCAGCCACAGTGGAAGTCCAGTATGTATAGTCCAAAGGTATCCTCAACAAAAGTGATTTCAAATAGTGTGAGTGGTGGCCATCTTAAATGACCTGAGTCATAAATTGCAAAAGTAGATATAAAAGCTTTCTTTTTAATATTTATTAATTAAATCATTCATTCATTCATTGGTAACTGGGTTAGGCCCACTAGGCACAAGTGCCTGTTTTCAGGGGCAACCCAGGAACAGTTTGGAGAGAAAGTGACTTGCTCAGAGTCACGCAGTATGCAGGTGGATGTTGTGGGAATGAAACCCAGGTCTTCTGGATGTATCAAACTCATTTGCAGCTGGTTACTATAATCTCTAGGCTATACTGCCAGCCCCAAGTATCCATTAACAAAAATATCTACTGTTGTCAAAAATATACTGATTATGAATCTAAGGATGTCAGAAATACATTTTTGCTAATAAAAAAATATATAGTGAGAATTGTTACCGAATACCAAATACTGTTGCATTAATGTACTGTAGGTGTGGGGCTGCTCGACAGACAATGTACTGCATTTGGGAGTTGCCCCAGGAGGTTGGTAGTTGGGTGGTCAGCTGGGGAGATGCTGCCTATGGCAGCTTGCCCTAGACTGAGGAAAGAGGGCACTGCTATCCATGGCAACTGCTTGTGGAGGGCCAGGGAGCTTGCTTCTCTGTTGAGGTCATGTTGCATGCATGAGATGCTGATTATGCGCTGTACACAGTGCTAAGGCTGGTGAGGGGGATTGGGGTCAGGGGCCAATTCAGCAGAAAATAGTGGCCACCAGTATGATGGGGCCAGCTGTCGTGGGCCTTGAATGTCCTACCACTCCTCACTACAGTGTAGTCTACAAGGAGGAGGTGGGGGCCTCCCTGATGGCTCCACTGAGGCAGGGAAGCCATGGAGGACCACGGAAGCAGTTAAGGAGGCTATTGGGACTGCATGCTCACTAGGCAAAATCCCAAGGTGGGGTGTGCTTGCAGGATGATAAAAACCTTGATTGAAAAAAAATATGATAGTTACAAAAGTGGAATTCAGTAGAAACAGTATGTTGACATACTGTACACTGGAGAAGGAAAAGGTGTGAATGGGATGTGTGGGTGTAGTAACAGAAAGGAGGACTATAACTGTAAAGCTGTGACAAGGAGAGAAAACCAAGCTAAAAACGATGCTGTAGGACCTATGGATCTGATGGAATGACAGAGCAGAGAATAAGTAGTTTCTGCAGTTCTTGAAATAGGGGTGTGCTGAGGACCATGCTGGATGCCTGACATTATCTGAAAGGCACCTAGTATACCTCTCAAGCTGTGACAGTAACATCATGGGGAATGCTAAAACAAAATCAGGAACAGTTAAAGGGAAAAACTCCGTTTTGGGAAAACTTTGTTAAACATCATATTAGGGCAGAGTTCAGCCTATATTTTATACTTCAGTACTAGGTTTACGTATGTGGATTCTTGCCCCCGACACTTGATCTGCAGTAATCATACTGTTTAATCCTTTCCCGAGGCCACAGTCCTCTGTGATATCACAATAATTTCCACAGCAACAAACTGTGCTGTCATAACACAGAAATATGACTTCAGCAAAGGATGAAGCAGCAGACACAGGTGAGTTCTAGAGGACAAAGATCCTGTTTCCATGCAAATGAACCCAGTAACAAAGAACAAAGGGTAGAGAAATGCAGACATTATATAAAATAAATGTTAAACTGTTCCTCAAATGTGATGTTTTCAACAGTTTTAAAAAAATGTTAAACTCACTGTGACCAGAAGCAGAGACAACATGTGTTAAAAAGAATGAACTATACTACTGACTGTAACTTAAATGTCTGCTCTCATGCTACTGTATATAATGTACAGTTAATATGTAATATAAATAATAAATTCTAGAACACCTGGACACAAACGGGCTACAAGACAAAAAGCAGCATGGGTTTGCTGCAGGAAGGTCATGCCAGCGCAACCTGATCGTATTCTTTGACTGGGTCACTAGGGCAGTGGATGGGACAGGGCAGTAGATGAGTTATATCTTGACTTTGGCAAGGCCTTCGATTCCGTACCACACAGGAAGCTCATGAAAACAGTGGAGGATTCGACAAGGGTGTAGACAGGCATACTCACTGTACACATTTGTGTACAGTTTTGTTGAGTGCCTGTCACAAACCATATACCTTTCTGTTAACATTTTCATTCTATTCTGTAGTATTTGGGTTAGTGTAGGCCACTGAGGAGTGTCCCTGTTTAAACTTCTGTTGTTTAGGAGACAGGTACATGTATAACCTCTTTAGAGAGTAGAGGATTCATCTGACAACAACCTGACTTTTTTGGAAGGGGGTACCATTTGGAAATGGAAAAAGACCTTGAAAAAGTAGTAAGGTGGTTCAAGTTTTGGCAGCTAAAGTACAGCACAAATAAGTGCCACATTATTCACATTGGTAAGAAGAACCCGAATATTGAGTATTGGCTGGAGGAGTAAGGGCAGCAGTGACAGCAGAGGAGAGAGACCTCGGGACCAACATTAGTGGTAGTCTCAAATCCTCATGTCATTGCAGCAAGGCATATGGCAAGGCAAGAAGGATGATGAGGTGTGCTTATAAATAAAATAAGGCATCTGCCAGCCCCGTGGCATGGAGGGCTGAGGTGCTGGGTGCCTTATCTCCTGACATGCTGGCAACCCAAGTTTGGGAGTCAGCTTAGGTTGTCAAAGTTTGGCCAGGGTGGGAGAGGATTAATAATAATAATAATCTTTATTTATAACAAGCGCAATTCACATGTATCAAAGCACTTTTACAAACCTTAAAAACCGTAAAACTATAAATATTTAAAATATGATAATAAACAGCAAACATTCAATAAATCAGTTCTCAGAAAAGGCAAGCGTACATAAATAAGTTTTCAGTGCAGATATAAAGCTCTCCACAGTCAGGCACTGCAATACTCGATGAGGTAGAGAATTCCACAGGGTAGGGGCCACAAAAGCCAGGCCCCAGAGGTTTTCAAGTGAACCCTTGGAATTTCTAGCAGTTCCTCATTGATGGAGCTGAGTGGTCAGAGGGGGCAGTAGGGACATAGAAGCTGTTGCAGGTAATTTGGTCCCTGTCCATGTAGGGCTTTATAGGTCAGTAAGCTAACCTTGAAGGTGATCCACCACTGCACTGGCAGGCAGTGCAGTCCACATAGTACTGGCATGACATGGCTAGATCAAGGAAGGCCAGTCAACAGCCTGGCTGCCACATTCTGCACCAGCTGCAGGTGAATATCAACCCCAAGTTGCCCTAGGTAGAGGGTGTTGCAGTGATCAAGGCAGGAGGTCACAAAGGCATGGACCAGTATGGGAAGGTCACTGGGTGGAACCAGATGCTTAATTTGGGCGATATTCCTCAGATGGTAAAAAGAGGTCTTGATGATGGATGACACCTGAGATTTCAGTTAACCCCTCATCAAAAATAACGTCCAGACTTCACACCCATTCAGAGGTCATTAGCTGGCTACCACAGAGCACAAGCCCAGAGGCCTGCTCAACGAAAGACCCCTCTATCCAATGACTCAGGTCCACCACATCCTCAGGCTTGTCAGGATTCAACTTCAACCAGTTGGCACTCATCCAGTCCTGTGTCTCGGAGATGCAGTTGTTAAACTAGGGGCCACTATATCCCGGTTGGATACAAAGGACATGTATAGCTGAGTATCATCTGCATAGCAGTGAAAACTTAGTCCATACCACCTTACAATGTCTCCCAAATGGCAGCATATACACTGTGAATAACATGGGTGACAGCACAGAGCCTTGGGGAAGGGAGAATGTGTCGGAAGAAAAAATTCTAGACACCACTCTCTGAAACCTACCAGTGAGGAAAGAATGGAACCATCCGAGGACTGTCCCTGACAGTCCATAGATTACCCGCAGGCACTCAAGCAGTACACCATGATCCATAGTGTCAAATGCCACAGAGAGATCAAGGAGGACTAAGATGGAATGACTCCACTGATCTCTCACTATCAGAAGATCACTGAGCACTCAGACTAGGGCAGTCTCAGTGCTATGCCTCTTCCTAAATCCCAGCTGGAGAGGATCATAGATGTCATGGATAGCAAGAAGGTCATCCAGTTGCAGTTCAACCACCTTTTCAATAACCCTACCCACAAAGGGCAGGTTAGAGACAGGCCTGTAGTAAGTGAGGCAGTCTAGGTAGAACATTTCTTTAGGAGGGGAGTCACCACCCTTCAGGGAGTTCAGAAACTCACCTGTCTCAAGTAAACACTGGACTGTCTCTGCCAGGATGACCTTAACGCACCCCACAAGGAGGTACGTTGGGCTTGGGTCCAAATTACAGGTCAGCTGCATACTCTGGATGATCCTCATGACATCCACGATTGCCACCTGATCGAAAACTGACCAACTAATCTGAGGCTCTGCAACCTCCCACCGATTGGTGCCCCACCCATTAGAATGGGTTATGCCAATCTCAGACCTGATGTCAGCAACCTTTTCTGCAAAACAAATGAGCAAACCTGTCACATTTATCCTGTGACAAGACTTTCCAAACTTGCAGACATGCTGGACTGCACAGTCTGTATACAGTTTGGAAGAGCTGAGCTGGTTGGTTCCATGCAGCAGTAATCTCCCCAGACAGGAACTCTGCCTTCTTACAGGAGATCACCAATTTATAGTCTGTATAATGGGCCATCAAGCTAAATCTGTCAGCATCGAGGTTAGATTTCCACCAGCATTGAGCATCTGAAAGACTGCTCTTCTCTCTGGGGGAAGGGAGGCATGCCATCTCAGCCCTTTGCTGCCCCCAGGTGGAGGCCTAGTGGCAATGCAGGCATGGGAGGCACAGACAAGGGAGGGGACCATGGTTATGTAGTACGTGTGCACCTCCATGCGCATGTGCTTATGTGCCACAGTAAACAGAGGTGTGGGCAGAAAACCAGAAAAAAGGGACCTGCAGGCTACATGAAGCCCTGTGCATCTCCCCCAACCTGCACCACCCCCTGGACTTCAGGGCCTTCTGGATATGTGACTTGGTGAGGGGATGGCCCACCCCCTCTGGCCCCACCATGGGGGACAGCTGTGGAGTAACAAGCCCCAGGTAAATCTGGGGGAGGTGGATGCCAGCCAGGGACAGGTGGGGACAGAGCTGATTGGCCACCAATTGGGGTGAAACACTGAATAAAAAAATATAAGGAAGCACAGAAGTGAAGTAAAACATAGAAGTGTGCCTACAAATAAAGTAAAACATGGGCATATATTTATATAAATAAGGTAAAACTTGGATGTGTACTTATACAGTGTCATAGCATGTGGGAATAAACTTCAGATGAGACAAAGTTACAGGTTAAAAACACACTGTGGTGTGATATTTGTTTTTCTTTAAGAAGTTCAAAAAATGATAAATGAAAATAACAAAATTGTAAAGAAAATTACTACTTAACATCAGTAGTTTCTCCCATAATACAGTCCTGGATCTTAGAGCTCCTATGACCCTTCTCATCTGCATTCAACAGCTTGTCTGCACAAACAGTAGAACCTCTCCTCCACTCAGAGGGCTAAGCCCCACTGGAATGAACTGAAGTGAACTCAGTGAAGAGGTTTTTATATATTTTGGTGGGGTCACCTGACTGAGCCCTTTTCTATTTACATGTCTAGACATGCTGTTTCATGTCTGAACATGTTATTTCAAAACCAAGGGAGGTTGTTTCAGGGGACTTCCTGGTTCAATTAAAGGTACAGTGTATATATATCTCCACAGATATTGACTCTATAGCTCTGATTCATAATGACTAAGCACTTTTATAAAGCGTACCATTCAGCCTCATACATAAAACCTTATACAGTAACACATTTATAGTGTGAATTTATGAAAATACCTGAATGATTTTGTATAACTGTACTAATCATGAAATTATTATTGTTTTATATGGCTTCTGAATCCTTTTTATTTAAGAAAGCTTTATTAGCTGTATTTATTCCTATTTAAAATAGCCTTCATGATTTTTGTACACAAAATTAATTTAGGCACTTTACACAATACCTCTCCAGGTGTTTGGCATCATTCCAGGAATTGGAAGGATGGAAAAGAAAAGCAAAGAAAGAAAAAAGAGGACTAGTAGGAAGTTTAGTAGGGACAGTAAGAGCTACACTAGGTGGCCAACCTAGGGTAGGGGGGAAAAGAAAAGCAAAGAGAAAAGTGTTAACTGTTGCTAGGAAATAAGGAGATAGAAAAGTGATCCATCAGTCACAGCTGAGAGTGTAGCCTTACTCCGCCACACACCTCCCTCCTTAAGAAAACAACAGTTCACAAAACTATACTGTTTTTTTCAAGAATCCCGTCTCAGTCATAAATATTCTACCAAAACAGTACAATGAGGGTTGGTTGAAACTTTCTCTCACCCACTATGAGAGCCTCACCCCAGGGTCCCTTAATTCAGCTATTTTTTAGTATTGTCCACCATACTAAGTTACTGCAATATGACAATATTTTCACATTACCCTGGAGCTGTCATACAATTCAGCACAGTACTCATCTGTGCTTTCAGAGGATTTCAGTCTGTAGTGGCTTTTACCCCCTAACTATTTCACTCTGTTTACTACAACTCAGACATTACATATGTAATATCAGGCACCCATCAATAGGCATAATTTCAGCACCCATAACTTGCCATTGTTTCAGCACCCATCACTTGGCATCGTTTCAGCCATGTGCACCCACTATCATACCTTCATCAGTACATTTAAATAGAGGAAGTAATACACAACAGTTTTATGCTGACTTCTAGCTTACTCCATACCCACCACTTGGCATCCACGAGATTCTGGAGGTACACCATCCTGCTCTTTGCCCAGATGTCTGGATATTAGGGCTGGTATCTGGGTACTGGTCTCCCCCTTGTTCCTCTGGACAACCAGTATGGTCTCACACTTGATACCAAGTTTGTCACAGCATGTGGGAATAAACTTCAGACGAGGCAAATTTACCGGTTTAAAACACACCATGATATGATATGTATTTTTCTTTAAAAAGTTTGAAAAATAATAAATGAAAACAGAATTGCAAAGAAAATTACTACTTAACATAAGTAGTTTCTCCCATAATACAGTCCTGGATCTTAGAGCTCCTAAGACCCTTCTCACTTGCATTCAACAGCTTGTCTGCACAAACAGTAGACCCTCTCCTCCTTTCTGAGGGCTGAGCCCCACTGGACTGAACTGAAGTGAACTCAGAGAAGAGGTTTTTATATCTTTTGGTGGGGTCACCTGACTGAGCCCTTTTCTAGTTACATGTCTGGACATGATGTTTCATGTCTGAACATGTTTCAAAACCAAGGGAGTTGTTTGTTCTAGGGGACTTCCTGGTTCAATTAAAGGTGCAGTATATATAGCTCCACAGATACTGACTCTATAGCTTTGATTCATAATGACTAAGCACGTTTATAAAGCATACCATTCAGCCTCATACATAAAACCTTATACAGTAACACGTTTATAGTGTGAATTTATAAAAATACCTTAAGGATTTTGTATAACTGTACTAATCATGAAATTATTATTATTTTTATGGCTTCTGAATCCTTTTTATTTAAAAAGGCTTTATTAACTGTATTTATTCCTATTTAAAATAGCCTTCATGCTTTTTGTACACAAAATGCATGTATGCACTTTACACAACACCTCTCTGGGTGTTTGGCATCATTCCAGATGACCTCCATCCTGTCTATGTCCTTCTTGAGATGTGGCCTCCAAAACTGGGCACAGTGCTTCAGGTGGGGTCCTACCAAAGATCTATTTAGTGGCAACCCTGCTTCCCTCTTCCTGCTGGTAATACCCATATTATATACCCCAGCATCCCACTAGCTCTTCCTTTTGCTTTGTTGCATTGTCTGTCCACCTTCAGGTCATCCAGTATAATTACCACCAGGTCCTTTTCCTGCTTGGTTGTTGCTAGTATCTCTCCCCCCATTTTGTATTGCACTCCTGGCTTTCTGTGACCCAAGTGCCTTATTTTGCACTCTTTTACATCAAAACTTAGCTGCCAAATGTTTGACCACTCTTCCAGTCATTTTAGATCTCTTTCCTTCATTTGCACCCCCACTGGAGTGTCCACTCTGTTACAGATCTTGGTGTCATCCGCAAAGAGGCAGACCTTACCATCCAGTTCCTCTGCTATGTTGTTAAGGAAGACATTAAAGAAAGAGTGGCATTCAGGAGGTGTAAGGAAACACAGAGAGAGGAGGACAGGGAGGTATGCCTAGTAAAACAAAGGGCCTAAGCAGGCAAGTCAATGAGGGAAGCAAATGCACAAATAGAGGAATGAATCCCCAAAGGGGTCACTGAGGGGATAAGACTTTCTTCAGATACAGTACATAAGTGAGAAGAGGAAAGCAAGGGGAGCGACAGTGAGGATTATAAGGGCAGAGGGTGGAGACTATGCAGAAGAGGCCATGAAAACATCCTGAACAGGTACTTCAGCTCAGTCTGCACAGTGGATGGGGATGGAACTAACCACCAGGGAGCAGCAGGAATGAGGGGAGGGGCAGTGGACATAAGTCAATTTTCAGAAGAATGAGTCCTGAAAAGACTTGCAGCTCTGAAGGTGGACAAAGCTATGGGACTGGAAAGGATACATATAGGGTTATAAAGGAACGCAAGGATGTGCTAGCTGCTCCACTGCACTGACAGCCTTGTTCAACAGCTCACTGGAAATGGGCATCGTTCCAGAGGGCTGGAGAAGAGCTGAATGGTCTCTCTAGATAACAGTGGCAGCTGGGAGGAGGCTAGTAACCATAGGCCTGTCAGCCTTACTTCAGTAGTGGGTAAGTTAATGGAAACCCTGCTAAAAGAAAGACTGGTTGAATATTTTGAATCCAGTGGGCTGCAAGACCACAGGCAGCATAGAGCCACAAGGTGGTGGTAGTGGTGGTGGTGGTGGTGGGGGTTCATGCCAAATGAATCTGATATATTTCTTTAACTGGGTGACCAGGAAAATAGATTAGGGAAATGCAGTCAAAGTGGTCTGTTTGGACTTCAGCAAGGCCTTCGATAAAGTGCTGCACAGGAGGCTGATGAAGAAACAAAGCAGTCTGGGTGCGGGATTCACAGTGGTTAAGTGGATTAGAAAATGATTAATATATATGAGACAAAGGGTGGTGGTAAACAGCACTCACTCGAATGATGGAGGAGAGACCATTGGGGTGCCACAGGGCTCAGTACTCGTCAATGCTTTCATAAATGACATTGCTGAAAAACTGGAAGGAAAGGTATGCCTTTTTGCCAATGATACCAACTTCTGTAATAGGGTGGATATTTGGAAGGGGTAGGAAAAATAAGCAGAGATCTGGGGAAACTCAAGGAGTGGTTTAAATTATGGCAGTTGGGATTCAATGTCAAAAAGTGCAAAATCATGCATCTAGGGCATAAGAACCTAGTTGCTGAATATAGGATGGGGGGAGGTACTGACAGTCGCTAAACAGAAAAGGGAACATGGGGTTATCATAGCTGATGACGTCAATGTGGCAGGGCAATGTGACAAAGCAGTAGGTAGGGCTAGTGGGATGCTGGGATGAATATGGAAGGGTATATTCAGTAGGATGAAGGGGTGGTGTTGCCTTTGTATCACTCGCTGTTGAGACCACCCCCCAGAGTACGGTGCTTGGTTTTGGAGGCCGCACCCCAGAAAGGACACAGATAGTGTGGAGGCAGTCTAGGGGAGGATAACTAAAATGGTGCAGGGGTTGCACAAGATGTCCTATGTAGAGAGGCTTAGGGATCTCAACATGTACACCCTGGATGAGAGGAAAGCGAGAGGGGATACCATAAAGATCTACAAGTACCTCACAGGGGTGAACATGGTGCAGAAAGTAAGTCTCTTTCAAGTTCAAGTTTATTCACAAAAAGCTCCATTGAGCATGCTCATTTACAAGGAGGTCCTATCAAAAACGATATGAAATAGTACAGACAATAATAATACAGAGACAAAACAAGATGCACACAAGTTATGTGCATAATAAAAGGAGTTACATAATAAAAGGAGATGCAAATATTTGCAATTGATTACAGGGTAAGGTTGCAACAAATACAGAGCATTTTTGTTTGTTTGTTTGTTTTATTTAAACTGGAAAGTCCATGTACCAAAGACCCATTTACATGGTTGACCAGTATACATAAAAACAGTACATATACATAAATAAAACAAATACATATTTCCTGGGGTTACACAATCAAACATACACAGTTCATCCAAGTTAAACAGTTACACTCACTTTCGTCAGAGAAATACCTTTTTAACTTCATACTAAAAGTCAATACTGAGGTATTTAAACAATCAGAAATGATTTGTAAAAGCCGGCCCAGTTGTGTGAAGGGCTGAAGCATCCGTGCCTTACCTCCTGCCATGCCGGTGACCTATGTTTGTGGTGCAAGCGGACCGCCGGGGGTCGGCTGGGGAGGGAAAGGATCGAGCATCCAAAGGACTGCTCTCCTCTCCTGGGGAGGAAGGATTGGCACTTCTGCTGAATGACTGCCCCTGGGTGGAAGCCCAAGGGTAGTGTGGGTCTGCTGGGCACCAAGGAAGGGTGCTGCGGGACTTCCGCAAATGTGAGTGTGCCTCTACATACACGTATCTGGCATGTGTGCCCTAGCAATGAGGAAGGGAGAAAAATGAAGGAAAAATCTCCTGGCTGCAGATGATGACTGACCCTCTGCAGGCTCCACACTCAAGGCCCAGGCAGAAGGTAAGTCCTGGTGATACCAGGGTGACAGAACTGGGGTGGTCAGGTAGAAGGAGGCAGCTAGGGGCATAGGAGGTAAAACCTATTTGGAAAAAAATTATTTGTAAAGAGTTAAAGAAATATGGAAGTGCACAGATAAATGACTTTTGGCCAGCTGATACCTACATCATCGGAATTATACTTTTTTTTATCAGATAGCCTAGTAGGGACAGAACTAAAATGTCTACTAAATATTGAGGTTAGATGGGCAGGGACCTTATTCATAATCACTTTCTTAGCAAGAAGTCCAAACTGTAACCTACAGCGATAATCCAGGGGGCAATAATCCTTCCAATTTTAACAGACTACAGTGGTGGGTCCTTGCAGGCATCTGTGTAGAGAATCTAGCTATTGAAACATCATATGCGATGAAATTTACAGAAATTAAATTGTCAGCATCATTCATTAAATATTGTTGTAGCAACAGTGTCTGCCTAGTGTTTTATATGAAAATCTACAGTTTCATACCATTTATAGCTATTTATTGTGTGGTGTGTTTCAACAACACTGCTAGATGCTGAAGCTTTCTGTTCCCTGTGGTAATCGGCATGTCTCTGCCCTGGTGATGTCATTTGGGGTGCTGTTCTCTTTCTTCAATACATAAGCTAGGGAGGCAGTCACTTTGCTGAGATCTGTAAAGACTTCTCATTCCTTGCACTGCACCTGTTGCAACAATCAGAAAGTTGTTTGATTGCGGTCGTGTCATGCTCAATACCAGTAATGCACAATAACAGTTTAAATTTAATTTTATAGTCTGTGCAGAAGTCAGAGAGAGTAGCATACTGATGTTAAAGTAAATGTTGAAGGTTCCCCAAATGCCGGTTACACATGGCATGCTTCAAATGTTGAAGCTGCAATTTGTTTTGTAAAACAATCTGTCATTCTCATTTTTTTACTGTTTTATTTGTATTTTGACCTCAAGTTTCTTGTGTGTGGTCATACCAGGGAGCTGCCATTGTTTTACATACAGCAACAAGGAATTCTGGGTAATTAATAGTGTTACCTTATATATGCCTTACTCTGATGTACAGTCCCTTATGTTGCTGGTGGTGAACAGTAATATGTAAATAACTGTAGCAAGGCATTGTGGGTAAAATATAAACCTGTTTTACAGTTCCCATACTCTGAGATGCTGTCCCATATTTGTGTGGTGGTGTCAACAATATAAGCTTTTGTTTGATTATTTTCACAACAATGCATTGTACATACCATATCTAGCTACAAGACTTCACTATACTGAGAGATGTTGTCTCCTATTTCATCAGTGAGCACATAAAAATAAAAGCCTGTATATTAATTTACATAGTGAGGCTTTGTGGGTACAGTAAAGTACACTCCTTCAGGTCACTTCTCCCATTTTCTATGGCAAACCTCAATAAATCACTTTAAAATGATCTTTTTACTAGGGCTAGCACAGCCATCCCTAGTAGGAATTAATGCAGATAAGGTCCCTATTAGATCTCAATTATTGTAAAGCAGACACTGACCAACAGCGGTGAAGTTACCAGCATTATATTACTAGCAGCAGTACAACTTCCTAACAGGCAAGCACCCCAAATGACATCAGCAGCCTGGAGGCATGATGACTCAACATCCAGCAACTTTGGGGAAATGGACCACAACAAAAAGACACTAAAAATGCATTAAATTATTGTCTTTTGTTACAAAACCTGGAACACAAATAGGTTTTATAATGGTGCTTATTGAATGGTGCTCTTTCATTTAGTTTTAAAAACCTTTACATATGACCTTTAAATTAGTAGTACTCTAACTTTTGATAAAAGCCCCTCCCCAACTGAGTAATAAAAAAGCAGTCCATAATCTACAAGTGTGCTAGCACTAGTCTCCTTCTGCATCAGTGTCTGTATTTGGAAATGTGTACTCCGAGTTGTTTGAGCTGAATTACTGCTTGTAATTAGGGTATTTTTTTGTAATTTACTGTCTGCATTCTTGAAGTGTCCCTCTGCCTTTTTTCTGTCTCCACGCACTCATCTTCCCTCTCCAAGTCACCCTTACACTTCTCTGTTAAGCTGCTCCTTTTTTTTACTTCTGGATCTGCTCCTCCTTTCTTCCCCCCTTGGACACTTGCCTGCTCCAATTTGAGTTCTTGTTTGAACCGCAGCCCAAATTGGCAACCCTCTGCCGCTCCCCTTGTCTTTCATCCCTCCCCTGTCTTTGTGCAAACTCCCTCCCACTGATTAAACAAAGTATTTCTTCTAATCCCCTCTTCTCTTTTGCAGGAGGCGCTCAAGAACTGCCCCTGACTGGGTACTCCTCTTCTGCAGTGAATCTTGCTGCCACTGCCCAGCCCAGCAGAACTGATCCCAGGTATACTGAGTACATCCGTTAGCTTGAGCCAGGAGCTCTCTGCTGGCACTGTGCGCCAGCTCCCCAACCACCCTTTCAGTCTGACGTTTTATATTTATAGGGCCGGATATTCAAACTGCACCAGGCTGTGGTGCAAGCTTGGGCGCAGTGCAACTTGGCTACGCAGGGGTGGGGAAAAGGCGATATTCAAAGGAACTGCGCCATGGCTCAGCAGCGTTGAATATCGCACAATGGCCACCCGCAGTGTGCATGGTGCAGTGGCACTGCGCCAGCACAAGTGGCCAGAGTGGAGCATGGGGATGTGCTAGCGCAAGTTCCATTGCGCTATGCACAGCAACCGTGATATTCAAAACTTGACATGCAAATGGGGCCATAATGTATGCAAGGTGCAAATAGGGCCATTTGCATGTCATTATGGCCCCATTTGCATGCAGGTGCACCGATCCCCAACAACTTGCACCTGGCGCCCTGCCAGGCAGCAGCCGTCGGGGACCGACGCCCCCTGCAGCTGGCAGTGTGCTCCATAGCCCGATCACGGGCTGCAGTAAAAAATGGAAAATCATAAATCCCTGGTTGTCCAGTGAACCTGCCCGCCTGATCACGGGCTAGGTACATAAATAAAATCCCTATCATCCCTGGTGGTCCAGTGGACCGCTGTCTGCCCGATCGTGGGCATTTGTAAAAAATAGAAAGAATTCTGTCCAATATCCCTGGTGGTCCAGTGGACCGCTGTCTGCCCAATTGTGGGCATTTGTAAAAAGAATCAATAAATGTGTCCAATATCCCTGGTGGTCTAGCGGTACCCCCTCCCCACCTGCCCACTGGGCCCCCACCGCTCCCCCGTTAGCGGCGGGTGGCAGCACCACTAAGCCTGTGGCCCGCGCCCGCCGACTGACACCATTGGTAGGGCTGTCACCCATTGGTCCCTGGCGTGAGCCAATGGGTATGCAGCCATACCCGTACTACACATTCCAGATATGGATATGGTCCATTCATATGCGAAAATAATAATGGTACAGTATGGGCTGCATGCCCGATGGCTCAGGCTGTCGGACCAATGCATCTACTAGCGGTGTCAGTCGGTGGGCAACAGAAAGGCCGCAGGTGGGTGGTGCTGCCGCCCGCCGCTGACGAGGGAAGCGGTGGTGAGCTCATGGTGGTGAGAGGAGACCACTAGACCACCAGGGATATCAGTTGTTGATTCTTTACAAATGCCCGCGATCAGGCAGACAGTGGTCACTGGACCGCCAGAGATATTGGACGAAGTCTTCTATTTTACAAATGCCCACGATCGGGCAGACATCGGTCCACTGGACCACCAGGAATGATAGGGATTTTATTCATGTACTTAGCCCGCTATCGGGTGGGCAGCTCCACTGGACCACCAGGGATGGTAAGAATTTTATTCATGTACTTAGCCCGCGATCGGGCGGGCAGGTCCACTGGACCACCAGGGATGATAGGAGTTCTTTTATGTTAAAATGCCCGTGATCGGGCATGGGGGGGCGCCGCCAGGTGCAGCCGGAGCTCGGGTGGCCACCCACAGATGGCAGCTGCCGTGTTGCGCCCTGCAATGCAGCAGCTCACCTGTGAGTGGCCATCCGTTGTTCCTTTTTTTTTTGGATCAACTTTGTGCTGGTGCAGGTAGGGGCTGCGCATGTATGACTCTGCACATTCCGGGCTGAATATCGGGCTGTGCAGGGTATGCATGGGCACGCCCCCCCCCCACCTGGGCCTGCAGACGTTACTGATGCGCTTCAGCGCATCGGGATTTGTGCTGCACACTTTTCCCCTTTGAATAGCGTGCCTGGGCGCATCAGTGGGTTGCACATGGCGCAACACTGTTGCACCATGCGCAACCCTTTTGAATATCTGGGCCATAGTGTAAATTGATCACATGACTTGGAAAAGGTAGAGGTGCAGAAATTTTAGTGTCTACTTTTCCATTGGCAGTTTATAGTCTTCACCCACTAGAGGGACCCCAGTATATTCAATATCTTCATTGGTGCTGTACTGCCTGCATCTCATACCAACCCTGTATTCCACACATTTTATCCCTTTTCTTCTTTCTTAAACCTACTTTAAGCCTAGCATATTCTTAAACCTACTTTAAACCTGGTATATTCAATATCTTTAATGGTGCTGTTGTGTCTGCATTTCCTGCCAACCCTGCACTCCACACATTTTCTTATTTTTCTTCTTTTTTAAACCTTCTTATGTAAACCCACTCTGAGTCCACATGTCATACTTTTTCCCTTTTTTTCCCTTTTCTAAGCCTACTTTGTTGAACCTTCTTTGGATTACACTGTTCTCCTTATTTTTCTCATTTCTCTCTACAGCACCCACACAGCTAAGGCTTGTAGTTTTACTGGCAGCTTATAAATATGAATCTTCCTTAGTGTCCTACACTCCTATGCATATTTCTGCTACAAGCCACCTTTCCTCTTTCCCCTGAACCCTCATCCTCCACTGACCCCATTACACTATATCCCTTACTGCTACCTTGCATCATTATTACACGGCCACCCCCGGCATCCACCCATTCCACCTCGCCAACATTCATCTCCATGTGAGTGGTTCTATTCACACTGTCAGACTTACACTGTCCCTACACCCCTTGCCCACACCCAGTTGGACCCCTGTACCTGAAATGGCATCAGCATCTGCACTACAAAATACTTAATGAAAGCTTCAAAAAACTACTTCTTCTGATCTTGCTCTGTTCAGGAAATGTTGAACTAAATCCTGGACCACCTACGCTGACTGAGTCTCCATCTGAGCTCTCACGGCTCAGCTTCTTGCATATTAATGTATGCAGTTTGCTAAAAAAGCAGGATTTGGTACAGGCCTGGGTCCTTCATGCAAAACCTGACCTTCTGGTCATATCAGAAACCTGACTCGAAAGCTTTACCCCTGACCATAGTGTTAATTTTCTTTCCGATACTGTGTTCAGGGCTGACAGGTTATCTCAGGGAAGGGGTGTTGCCATCTTTGTTCGAGATAAATATTCAGTTTCCGTTATCAATTTCACCTCAGTCCCCAAAGAATTTGAGAGCCTTACCTTAAAGTTATCCCTGCCATCTAATGATCATATATTCATAACTGGCTGCTATAGAACTCCATCTGGGGGCCTCCAGATATTACAACACCTTAGCAAAATTCTGGTGTCGTCGAACTCTGAATTGGTTATCTTGGGCGACCTCAATCTTGAATGGAATTCACCCTGATCAAAGCCTCTAAAAAACCTTTGTGGTTCCTTTGGCCTTAGCTCTCCCCTGATTTCACCGGCCCCAACACCAAAAATCCCACAAACAGCTCCCTTCTTGATCTAATCTTCATCAACAAACCTCATAACTTCTCACACACTGGGGTATTCGACAATGATATTGGTGACCACCGGGCCTTAGCCTGTGTAAGACACATCCCTAAATCTAACCCCACTCCCAACTTCAGACTAAAAAGGACCTCAAAAAATTCAACTACCAAGATTTTCTGCTTGACCTAAGCAAAAGCTTGTGGCAAAAATTCTACCTGGCCACCTCAGCCTACACCTTTTTCCAGGACCTAGCCCTAGGAGTGATTGACAAGCATGCTCCTATCATTAAAATAAGAATGAGGAAAAGAACCTGTCCCTGGTTCAACCAAACTGTAAAAACAGTCCTACATGACATAGACCTCCAATGGAAGAGGGCACGAAAAACTAAACTACCCCAGGACTGGCTGGAATTTAGAAAGTCAAGGAATTTGTGTACAAAACTCATAAGGACTGAAAACACTGCATATTTTCTATTGGCCCTCACATCATCAAAAAACAATGCTTCTAAATTTTGGCAAACACTCAAAGAGCTAGAAGGCCACAGTCCCTCCTCGCCCCTGCTGACCAAAATTATCGATGGTTCCAACACCTTCATGGACAAACAGATAACTTTAGAACAACTCAACAACCACTTTGCCACTGCTAGTCTTGCATTTGACTCCTCTCCTGCGAGTCAGCTCTGGGTACAATACTGCTCTAATGACACTTCAACCCCCTTTGTCAGGAACTACCACCGCTAACCCTCAATTAGTTTTAAGCCAGCATCTTACAAACAAGTGGAAGATCTCCTGCTTACTCTAGATACCAAACAGAACCCCTCTTCCTAAAACTAGGAGCCTACTTTCTGACACCTCCAGTTTTGCATCTCTTTAAAGTAAAGGTGCAAGTTTGCCATAGCAAATGGGAGTAGTAACCTGAAGGAGTTGTGAATCAGTCTCCTGCCATTCAGACTGCCAAATAATGCTGTTTTCCTTGAAAAAAGCCTTTTATTTCGGTGCTGTGCTTCATTTGCATAACACATCCCTTTTTTTTCTCAGTGCTGCAATTCCCCAACTGTGACATCATACCAGGGAAACAAAGTTTATAAAGGGATACTGTCAGTGTTTTGCTGCCTCTTTACATTGTTTGCAAGTAGCTGTATCTAGCATTATAACATGTAGAAAAAGGCCAGTGATTTGATTGGCTATAAGCAGCTCAGAGCATGTAATCATTGACTCATAATTACACTCCTGAACTATGTATATCCATTCAAGCCCTATAACACAAACATAGAAAAGTATCATCACACTCCCACATTCTGACAGGAGCTGTCACTTCAGATCTGTCACTGCACCAGCAGGCAGTGAAAGTGAAACATCTACGCTGAATGGCAAACAAGCTTTGTTGCCTACCTGCATCACAAAACCATTTTCCAGAAGCTCTGCCACAGATTGTACTGCTGTAAACATTGCCAAAATAGGAGACTGCACTCTGGTTACGGAGACAGAAAAATCAGCTATTTACTGTACCCACAATGCCTCACTATGTAAATTAGTATACACGCTATTATAGTTCTGTGCTCACTGATGAAATAGGAAACAACATCTCTCAGTAAAGATCTTGTAGCATACGTACAGTATGCACACTGCCTTGTTTTGAAAATAAACAAACAAGAGCTTATATTGTTGATGCCACTATAGAAATACGAGACTGCACCTCACAGTAAGGAACTTGGAAATTAGCTTCTTATTGTTCCCATAATGCCTTGCTATGGACATTTACATATTAGGTGCTCTCCACTACCAACATGCGAGATTGTACTTCTGCGTAAGGCACATTTAAGTCAACATTATAAATTACTCAAAATTCATTGTTGCTGTATGTAAAACATTGATAACTGGGGATCTGGAAGGCAGCCAGAAACAAACTGCTAATAAAATGACTATGACAGCTTTGTTTACAAAACAAATTGCAGCTTCAACATCTGAAGCATAGCTGGTAATGGCATACCATGTGAAAAAGGCATTTGGGGAACCTTCCAGTATCACTATAAGTTAAGGAAGATGGCTCCTGTGGATGGCTTATTATCTAGCGTGGTGAACCAGTCATTCGTCATATTAGCTAGAGCTTTCAAATGAGAAGGAGCACCAGGATCAGGGGGCATGTGCTAAAACTGGATGGGGAAGTTTAACATAGATATGAGGAAATATTTCTTCACTGAAAGGATGGTTGATGCCTAGAACAGACTACCAGCAAAAGTGGTGGAGGCAAAAACACTGGTGATCTTCAAACATGCATGGGATAGTTATAGAAAAGAGACAGGGAGGAAGGAGGGTTGCTTGAGACCCATTAGGGTCTGTGGAGACAGATTAAGTAAGGAATTCTGACAAGAGCGATCACTTCAACTTATGACCTAAGACTACTTGAAGAATGGTCAAGTGTTTGGCAGTTGGGTTTCAACTCTAAGAAGTGCAAGATAATGCACCTGGGACACAGAAACCCAAGAGAGGAATACAGGATGTGACGAGGGGGAGGGGCAGGTTCTAGCCACCACAAGTCAAGAGAGAGACCTGGGGGTTATCATATCCGATGACCTGAAGTCAGCCAAACAAAGTGAAAAAGCAGTGGGGAAAGCAAACAGAATATTGGGGTGCATAGGAAGGGGCATAACCATTCATTTATTTAAAGTTTGATGACTGGGTGGGCTCTCTGAGACAGTCAAGTCCCTTTTTCAGGGGTGACCCAGGGAATCAAATGTTTCAAGCATAAGAAAACAGTACAGATACAGATAATTATGTACAAATGCCATTGCACAGTTACATACGTTCATGGACTAGACTAGGCATCCCATTCATTGGGAGACAGTACAAATTACAGATGTCAATTGCAACATAGGTGAACAAACAGTAAGGTTGATACGAGCATACAATATAATCATAGTAAAGTTAATTAGTACATAAGTGCAGAGTATAGATGTTTGGCTGTGTACAGACTCATTGCCCTAGACATTGATCATAGACACAAGGAAAGCATAGGCAAGCAGGTAGAGACGTTTAGAGAAGATTAGGTACAGCTCCAATTACAGACAGGAGGCTTGTAAAATACTTCCCTATATTGCCTTTTGAAGCGAGTAATGGTCTTGCATGAGAGTAGTGAGTGTGGGAGGTCATTCCACTTTTGTGGTGCTGCAAAGGAGAAGGAGAAGGAGAAGGATCTTCGTTCAACAGCTAGACGAGTCTTCGGCAGACCCAGCATCGGGAGGTGTGATGACCTGAGTGTTCATGGGAAGGGTTTCAGGGCTAATAGGTTAGGTATATTCAGAGTAGGTGGGAGGTATATTAGCTTGAAGGTGGCGCAATATACTGGGAGGTTATGTCTGGCCTTGAAAGATGGCCAACCCAAATTGTTCAGCACATCAGAGTGATGGGCACGAGCTGGGGCCTTAATAGCAAATTGGGTAATTCTGTGATAGACCATTTTGAATTTGTTCAGGAGTGTAGTCTTAGAGGAGTGGATTATAGAGGCACCATAGAAGTGGCCTGGGAGAAGGGTGGCAGAGGCAATAGTGCTTCTTGCACTACTTGAGAGGTGGGGAGCAGTATGCTATAGAAGTCTTAGCTTCTAATTAGTAGCCTTAATGACACAGGTTATGTGCTTATCGAAGGATAGATGCTTGTCAAGTACTACACCCAGGTATTTAAAGGAGGTAATATTTTCGAGTTGAATGTTAGTAGATGTTTTGACAATGGGGGGGGCTGTGAGGTTGTGTCAAAGCAGGTATGGTGGAACAACATGGATTTATTCTTTTTTGTGTTCAGAACTAGTAGGTTATTTTTAAACCATGTTTCTAGAGTCTGAAAGTCATTTGTTAGGTCAGAGTTAATACTTGAGATGTCACAGGAGGATCTATATAAGATGGCATCATCTGCATATAGCAGAACCGATGCCCCTCCACAATTCAGAGGAAGGTCATTAATGCATATTGAGAATAGGAGAGGCCCTAGGATTGATCCCTGGGGAACCCCGTTGGTGATAGGAGATAAGGCTGAGATGGTGCCAACCCATTTGACACATTGAATCCTATTCTCTAAGTAGTTAGAGACTTGAGAGAAAGTGTTTGTCAAGACCAAGGTGGTGAAGCTTACAGATGAGAAGTGAGTGGTTTACAAGGTCGAATGCCTTCGTTAGGTCAACAAAGACTGCACCAGTGGCTATGCCCTGGTCAATAGCCTGGAATATATCAGTGGTGACCCTCAGGAGAGCAGTTTCTGTCCCATGTGCTTTCCAAAAGCCATGTTGGTTACTAGTGAGGGCATTAGTCTGTTCAAGGTAGGATGATAGTTGATTATAAAGTATTCTTTCTTGGATTTTAGCAGTTGGACACAAGATAGATATGTGTCTATAGTTTTCGATAAGGTTGGTCAGAGCACTTTTA
The DNA here is from genome assembly GCA_016271365.2 of Neoceratodus forsteri. NCBI lineage: Eukaryota > Metazoa > Chordata > Ceratodontiformes > Ceratodontidae > Neoceratodus > Neoceratodus forsteri. Next base: position 1,775,006,992 of record CM057450.1, on the reverse strand, counting down.
TGTACTGGGACAACAGCTGCAGTTTTCCATTTGTCTGGGATGGTTTGCATGAGGAAGGATCTATTGATTAGGCAGGAGATTGGGTAGGCAAGTGCAGGTGCACCTATTTTAAGAAATTTGGGTGGTAGGGAGTCAAACCCTGGTGAGCTGTCAGGGTTAAGTCCCCTTAGCAATTTAAATACCTCTTTTCTGGAAGTAGTTTTTAAGTGGAAGAGTGGGTTTGGAAATTCTAGGCAGCTAGCTGGTGGCACAGGACAATTAAAAATAAGGTCAGTTTTTTAGGCATAAAGGTCCATAAGGAAGAGGCTCAGCCTTGCCGTTATCTCTATGGGTGAGGATAGTGTGAAACCTTTTGCTGTCATTGATTGGGGAAGAGCCTTTCATTACCCTTTAGGAGCACGTTGATTTCCTTCCAGAAACATTTGAGGTTGGAGAGGTGTTGTTCCTGTACTGATAGAGATGCTCCCTTTTGGATTTACCTAGCCTAGATTTACAAATATTGCATAGCTGGTGGTAGATGTTCCAGTCAAACTGGAGTCTAGAGGTTTTGAAGGCATGCCATGCTTTGTCACGAGAGCGCATGAGGTGCCTCAGTTCCTGTGTGAGCCAGGGAGAGTGGGTGCCTTATGATCTTCTTCTTGTGGGGAGCATGGTGGTCAAGGATGGAGGTGAAGGTATTAACCAGATATTCTAATGCTAGGTTTATGTCAGGAAGGGAGGTTATTGGTGACCAGTCAGCTGCGGCGAGACTTGAGCAGAAGGCTTCAACAACAAAGCTGGTTATATCCCTAGTTTTATGGACTTTGTGGGGGGATGCGGAAAATTATTCTTCCAGATGAAAAAAGTCAGAGAACAGTCACTGAGTGCATCAGGGAGGATTCCAATGGCCTTAACAGAATTTAGATTATTAGTTAGTATCCAGTCTAGCAGAGTGTGCTTGCCTGACTTCATATTCAGTCTTGTGGGATCATCGAGGAGTTACTCCAGTTTAACGTCCAGTAGAGCAGCTTGGTACTGTGTTTTAAGAGGCCCAAACCAATCCAGGTTAAAGTCACTGCATATTATAGTGTCTTTCTTAGGGAGGGAGTCCAGACTAACGAGGAATTCGGCACAGGAGGATGCCTGATTCGGGGGTAGATAGATACACCCTACTGTTACATTCTTGACTTGGCCAAGGGTGACTGTGATAAAGATGTACTCTGCAGCCGAGCTGATCTTTAAGTCAGTTAATTCATTGACTACCAATCCATCTCTAGCATAAATTAAACCCCCCTTCCTTTTTGGGGACCTGGTCCTGTCTGTAATAGGTATAGCGAGGAAGGGCGACCTTGTGAGATAGTATGGATGCTTTTAACCATGATTTGGCAATGCAGAGAATGTCTGGTTTGTAATACAGTATCCAGGATTCCAATTCTGCCATTTTCCCCCTAATGCTCTGTATATTCATATGTGCTATTTTGAGACCTTTGGAGTTAAGCCAATTAGGGCAGGAGGTTAGGGGGTCAGGAGTGGCCCTCATTGTATGGTTTGCTTTTTGACTTTTACTGGGTCCTGCATTTAATTTGACATTGCCTGACAGTAGTAGGAGGCACGAGCAGGACTGGGGAGAGGGTGGGTGGAGGAAGGGTAGTTTGTGTATTCGTTTGGAACACTGCAGGAGGAGGATGGTTTTATTTCACTGGGCCAGGGTTAATAATGTAAGGTGAGGGAAAGACCCATGTGGGCAAGGGGGTAATAAGTCAAGGGTGCTGGGTGATGATAACCTTAAAGTGGAGGAGTGGCACAGATTCAGGGTTTGAGATCATAGCTGCTGGTTGCAGGTGTGTCAGGAAGGACAAGCAAATGAGTAGTCCTTTGGTGAGAGGGAACACTGTGATGCAGAAAGTAGATGGAATCAGACCAGGGAGGAAGAGGGAGGATGTGTGATGTAGGATAACACCACTAGGCAGTTAACAACCAGTAGGAGGAGTGACATGGTGATGCCACTGTATAGATCACTGATGAGGCCTCATCTGGAATACTGTGTCTAATTCTAGAGATTGCATCTCAGGAAGGACATAGACAGAATGGAAGCAGTCCAGTGAAGAGCAACAAAAATTATACATGGACTGCATCACAAGCCATATGAGGAAAGACTCAAGGAACCAAACATCTTTTCACTGGAAGAGAGAAGAGAGATAGGTGATATGATAGAGACTTTCAAATACCATAGAGGAATAAACAGTGTACAGGAAGGGAGCATATTTCAAAGAAGAAAGTGCACAAGGACAAGGGGACATAACATGAGGCTGGAGGGAAGGAGGCTTGGGGCAATGCTAGGAAGTATTTTTTTCACAGGGAGGGTGGTGGATCTGTTTAAACAGCCTACTAGAAAAGGTGATGGAAGTGAAAACAGTACAGGGATACAAAATTATATGGGATAAGCATAAAGGTACCCTGCTGTACAGCAGAGCGGGGGAAAGGCAGTCCAGATAAGAGTAGGGATAGCCAAACCAAGTAGGGAAATGGGCAGACTGGTTGGGCTGTATGGTCCTTATCTGCCAACAGATTCTATGTTTTTATGTAACATCTGGGCCTACTAGGTGGACCAAATGGTCCTTTTCTGTTGTCAAATTCTATATTTCTGTGTTTTTATGTAAAACATGGAAGTGTGCTTATACAAACAATGTGAAACATGGAAGTGTGATTATACAAATGAAGTAAAACATGGAAGTGTGTTTAAATAAATGAGGTAAAACATGGAAGTGTGCTTATACAAATGAGGTAAAACATGGAAGTGTGCTTATACAACTTTAGTAAAACATGAAAATGTGCTGATACAAATTCAGCAGAACACGGATGTGTACTTATAGAGGTGCCAGGAGCCTAAATGAATTTGTTAGCATGGAACACATAGACATAACTGCAATCACAGAAACATGGGGGAGGGGACTGGAACACAGGGGATACTGTATTATAAGGTACAAGTTACAGGTACAGGTGCTGGTGGACAGGGGAAGGTCGACGATCATGGGAAGGATGGGGATGGGAGGAAGGTATAGCTGAAAGCTGGGGGTGGAAGAGGAGGAGTTGTAGTGATAGAGGATTCTGTCCTGAAAGGGATGAGGTGGGGGGAGGGAGGGTGAACGGCACAGTCAGATATAGGTGGAACCTGCACTAGGCTTGACAGTGGACAGGGCAAGGCAGGCTCTGATTAGGTGTGTTAGAGAGAGAAGTTAGAAACTTCATGTGGTAGTACATGTAGGCACTAATGACCTGGAGGCTGCAAGGTGGAGTCTGCCAGGGAGAGATTTGAGGAGCTGGGGAAGTTGTGTTTGGTAATTTGGAGGTCAGTGGCCTTCTCAGAAGTGCTACTGGTTCCAAGGGTGAGCAGAGCGAGAAAGAAAAGGATAGTGGAGTTCAACTCCTGTCTGGGAGGGTGGTGTAGCTCTCATGGGTATGGGCAGGAAGGAGGTTGAGGGTATACATGGAACAGTAGTGAACTGGACGCAAGGGACAAATTACACTTGAGTAGGGTGGGGCAGGGGGTGTTGAAAAGTATGCTGGAGGAATATATAGTTACAAGTGGATTTTTAAACTAGATAGGGAGGAGGCAAGTGTGCAACGAGTATGCAGGGTTGCCAGAAAGAGCAACCTAATGAGTTGACCGTCCCATGACAACAGTGACTGCAATGGGGGTCAGTTGCAGAAGGGAGGGTGGCAGGTCAAGGGGCCACAGGGTGGAGGGATGGATGGGAATGGGTGGAGGGTGGTCTCCCTCAATGCGAGGAGCCCGGGTAACAAAACAGTGGAGCTCCAGGCTCTCTTAGCTGAAGGGATGGTGGATGTTGCAGCCATCACTGAGACTTGGGTCACCCAACACCAGGATTGGGATCTGGCAATCCCAAGGAACAAAATTTATAGAAAGGGCAGAGGGATTGGGAGAAGGGTGGCAGTCTATGTAAGGGATGGAATTAGATGCACAAGAGATGAGAGAGAGGAAGGGAGGACAGAGGCGGTATGAATGCAGCTCCTGGACTCAAAGGGTAGAAAGCTGAGGATGGGGGTGGTGTGTAGACCACCAGCCCAGTCAGAGGAGCTGGATAAGGAGTTAGCAGAACAGATTAGGTGGGTATGTAGGAAGGGGAGTGTGGCAATCGTGGGGGACTTCAATCTGCCTGGGGTAGACTGGAGTACCCCAGCCACCTCCAGTGCCAGGGAGCAGGTACTCCCGGATGCATTCCAGGATAGTCTTATGACACAGCTGGTCAATGTGCCAACTGGGCTTGGTAATACACTGGACCTGGTACAATCGAATGGGGAGGTTATGAGGGAACTAAGGGTGGAAGACCCACTAGCTGGGGGTGACCATCAATTGGTGTGGTTCACGCTCAGGTTGAGTAGGGAGTCTGTAGGCTCAGAAACAAGGGTGGTGGACTTCAGGCAGGCAGACTTTGGGAGGATGTGGGAAATACTGAAGGGTGATTAGTGGGGATTAGGCTGGAGATAGATGCACAACAAAAGTGGGATATCATTAAATTTGCTCTAACAGAGGCTACAGAGGCTTGCACCAGGACTCTGAGCAGGAAGAGCAAAGCCAAGAAGCCTTGTTGGCTAAACAGTATCAGAGATTCAAGAGGACAGATCGGTGAATGTGAGTTGGTCCAAGGAGGTAAGCAAGCTGGTTAGGGAAGCCAAGACTGCCAGGGAGCTAAGGCTGGCTCAGAGCATTAAGGGAAGGGAGAAGGATTGTTTTAGATATGTGAGGGGAAAAAAGAAGTGCAGGGACCAAATAGTGTAGATCAAGAGGGGTTGGGGAGAGCGAAAAAAGCAGAAGCACTAAATGAATACTTCTACTCTGTGTTCACGCAGGACAAGGGTGGTCCACTACCTCTGTGGACTGGGAAGGTGGGATCGGGGGGGAAGGGATGACTGATGAAATGATTGAGGAAAAACATAGAAACATAGAAACATAGAAGTTGACGGCAGATAAGGACCGCAAGGCCCATCCAGTCTGCCCATTTCTTTTTCTACCTTATAAATGTGCCATTGGCCTTTGCTCTGTCAGTGACCTATCTATTCATAGTCATTTGTATTGCTCCCTTATGCCTATCCCATGCCTGTTTGAAGCCCTGCACTGTATTCATAGCTACCACTTCTTGTGGTAAGCCATTCCATGCATCTACCACCCTTTCTGTGAAAAGAATTTCACATTCCCCCTTAATCGGCCTCCTCTAATCTCATGCTGTGTCCTCTTGTCCTGCTATTTTTCTTATATTTAAACATGTTAGACTCTTTCACCTTGTTTATGCCCTTAAGGTGTTTGAATGCCTCGATCATATCACCTCTCTCCTCCTTTGCTCAAGGGTATACATATTGAGCTCCGCTAATCTGTCCCTCATATGTCTTCTGATGCAGTCCCTGCACCATTTTGCTGCCCTTCTCTGGACTGCCTCAATTTGGTTAATGTCCTTTTGAAGGTGTGGCCTCCAATACTGTACGCAGTACTCCAGATGGGGCCTAACCAATGTCTTGTACAGAGGGATTATTACCTCCCTCTTACGACTTGTGATACCCCTACTAATACACCCCAACACCCCCCTAGCCTTACCTACTGCTTTAGAGGTCTGCTTGGATGATTTCAGGTCATCAGTGATGATGATGCCCAAGTCTCTTTCTTCCTTTGTGACTGCTAGCAACTCCCTCCCAGCCTATAAGTGGCTTCAGGGTTTCTTCCCTATGTGCATGATTTTGCACTTCTTGCATTAAATCCCAGTTGCCACTGTTCTGACCATTCTGCTAGTTTATCCAGATCTCTTCTCATTCTGCCCACCCCATCTGGATCATCTACTGTTGCAGATCTTGGTGTCATCTGCAAACAGACAAGCCTTACCCTCTAGTCCATCTACGAGGTCACTAATGAAGATGTTGAAGAGGACTGGCCCCAGGACTGATCCCTGAGGTACCCCACTTGTGACTTGCATCTCTTCTGACTGTATACCATTTACCACCACTCTCTGTTTTCTGCCAGTCAACCAATTTGCCACCCAGTTGACCAACTTCTGACCCACCCCGAGCCTACCTAGCATATTTATCAATCTTCTATGTGGAACAGTGTCAAAAGCTTTGCTGAAGTCAAGGTAGGCAACATCAACTGCTCCCCCTTTGTCCACCACTCTGGTTACCCAGTCAAAGAAATCTATGAGATTAGTTTGACAGGACCTTCCTTTTGTAAACCCATGCTGTCTTGGATCCTGTGCCCCTATGGATTCCAGGTGTTGCACTATCCTTTCCTTAAGGAGTGCCTCCATAATCTTGCCCACTACTGAGGTAAGACTGACCGTCTGTAGTTCCCTGCCTCCTCCCTGCTACCACTCTTGTGGAGCGGGATCACATGAGCCCTTCTCCAGTCTTCTGGGACCTCTCCTGTGCTCAGAGACTCACTAAACAATTCTGCTAATGGCTCTGCTTGTTCCTCCTTTAGCTCCTTAAGTACCCTTCCCCTGCCTAGAAAGAAGAACCACGGATGAAAGAACAAGGAGGTAAGAGCAGAAACAATCAGTCAACAATAAATGCAGTAACCCTGAAAGCTTATCCTAATCTTAGATAAAACTGTAAAACCTGTAAAGCACCACCTGTAATAATTTCAGAGAAGATATACCCTGTAAGAAACACTTTGCTCCAGAGAAAAATAAAGCAGTAACAGAAGATATACCTTGCAAAAGACAATTTGAATCAGAAGATTACAGCGTAATCTGTTAGCACACACCTGTAGGCACACCTGTAATATAGCAGAAGAAGGTATACCAGCAACAACAGTTTGAATCAGAGAAAAAATAAAGCAATGAAATGTTAGCAACAAACAGCATAGCAATCCCTGTGAGTAAAATATATAAAACACCACCACACAGTAAATCTGCTTAGCCAAACTAAGTCTTAATCCTTCTCCTTGCTCTGGCAAGTTTCTCTACTCTGCCTTTCAAGCAGTCTTAGAAGGAAAGAGCTCAGGTGAAGCTAGGTGCCTTGGCCAGCAAACCAAGTCTTCTACCTCCAAGATATCAACTAGCCTGACTTTTTAACCATTCTTTCTGTTGGAAATTACTGACAGTTTGCCAGCTCCACCCCCACATACACACCTAATCCTTTGGAAGAGCGGTGGGAGGAAAAGCAATTAGCTCATTCAATGTGAGAAGGAGACTGAAACACCTCTGAGACAACAAACCTTTTCAACAAACAAGAATAAAATAAAACACAGTGTCAAACAGTAATTTTGCTTAGCCCAATGATAAAAAAGTCACAAACATGTAAGCTCCACCTGTAATACAGTAATTTCAGAGAAGATATACCCTGTAAGAAACACTTTGCTCCAGAGAAAAATAAAGCAGTAACAGAAGATCTACCTTGCAAAAGACAATTTGAATCAGAAGATTACAGCAGTAATCTGTTAGCACACACCTGTAGGCACACCTTGTAATAATGCAGAAGAAGGTATACCAGCAACAACAATTTGAATCAGAGAAAAATAAGCAATGAAATGTTAGCAACAAACAGTAGCAATCCATGTGAGTAAAAATATAAAAAACACCACCACACAGTAAATCTGCTTAGCCAAACTAAGTCTTAATCCTTCTCCCTTGCTCTGGCAAGTTTCTCTACTCTGCCTTTCAAGCAGTCTTAGAAGGAAAGAGCTCAGGTGAAGCTAGGTGCCTTGGCCAGCAAACCAAGTCTTCTACCTCCAAGATATCAACTAACTTGACTTTTTAACCATTCTTTCTGTTGGAAATTACTGACAGTTTGCCAGCTCCACCCCCACATACACACCTAATCCTTTGGAAGAGCTGTGGGAGGAAAAGCAATTAGCTCCTTCAATGTGAGAAGGAGACTGAAACACCTCTGAGACAACAAACCTTTTCAACAAACAAGAATAAAATAAAACACAGTGTCAAACAGTAATTTTGCTTAGCCCAATGATAAAAAGTCACAAACATGTAAGCTCCACCTGTAATACAGTAATTTCAGAGAAGATATACCCTGTAAGAAACACTTTGCTCCAGAGAAAATAAAGCAGTAACAGAAGATATACCTTGCAAAAGACAATTTGAATCAGAAGATTACAGCAGTAATCTGTTAGCACACACCTGTAGGCACACCTTGTAATAATGCAGAAGAAGGTATACCAGCAACAACAATTTGAATCAGAAAAAAATAAAGCAATGAAATGTTAGCAACAAACAGTAGCAATCCCTGTGAGTAAAATGTAAAAACACCACCACACAGTAAATCTGCTTAGCCAAACTAAGTCTTAATCCTTCTCCTTGCTCTGGCAAGTTTTCTACTCTGCCTTTCAAGCAGTCTTAGAAGGAAAGAGCTCAGGTGAAGCTAGGTGCCTTGGCCAGCAAACCAAGTCTTCTACCTCCAAGATATCAACTAACCTGACTTTTTAACCCTTCTTTCTGTTGGAAATTACTGACAGTTTGCCAGCTCCACCCCCACATACACACCTAATCCTTTGGAAGAGCTGTGGGAGGAAAAGCAATTAGCTCCTTCAATGTGAGAAGGAGACTGAAACACATCTGAGACAACAAACCTTTTCAACAAACAAGAATAAAATAAAACACAGTGTCAAACAATAATTTTGCTTAGCCCAATGATAAAAAAGTCACAAAAATGTAAGCTCCACCTGTAATACAGTAATTTCAGAGAAGATATACCCTGTAAGAAACACTTTGCTCCAGAGAAAAATAAAGCAGTAACAGAAGATATACCTTGCAAAGACAATTTGAATCAGAAGATTACAGCAGTAATCTGTTAGCACACACCTGTAGGCACACCTTGTAATAATGCAGAAGAAGGTATACCAGCAACAACAATTTGAATCAGAGAAAAATAAAGCAATGAAATGTTAGCAACAAACAGTAGCAATCCCTGTGAGTAAAAATATAAAACACCACCACACAGTAAATCTGCTTAGCCAAACTAAGTCTTAATCCTTCTCCCTTGCTCTGGCAAGTTTCTCTACTCTGCCTTTCAAGCAGTCTTAGAAGGAAAGAGCTCAGGTGAAGCTAGGTGCCTTGGCCAGCAAACCAAGTCTTCTAGGAGAGTAGAGTACTAGAGGGTCTGAAGACACTAACGGTCGACAAGGCACCAGGTCCTGATGGCATTCACCCCAAGGTGCTGAGGAAGATGGCAGAAGTTTTGGCAAGGCCACTGGTGGACCTGTTTAGCACCTCCCTGGACACAGGATGCATGCCATAGGACTGGAGGATGGCCTGTGTGGTGTCTATACACAATAGTGGCCCATGGGATGAACCAGACCTGTCAGTCTCACTTCCATAATGGTTAAACTCATGGAAGTAATACTGGAGGAGAGACTGGTGTTATTTCTCAAGGTGAATGGCCTCCAGAGTGGGCAGCAGCATGGGTTCATATTGGGGAAGTCTTGTCAGACCAATCTAATAGAGTGTTATGACTGGGTAACAAGTGAGCTGGACAAGGGCCATGCAGTGGATGTCCTATATTTGGACTTCAGCAAGACCTTCGATTCAGTGCTTCATGGGCGGCTAGGGGGGAAACTGAAATCTGTGGGGGTGGGGTGAGGTGAAGCTGGTTAACTGGATCATGAACTGGCTGAAGGGGAGGCAGCAATGTGTTGTGGTGGTGGGAGAACTCTCAGCACCTAGGCCAGTGACGAGTAGAGTGCTGCAAGGCTCTGTGTGGGTCCAGTGTTGTTTGGGCTATTCATACTAGATATCCCACACAGTGTTGAGTGCAGGATCAGTCTGTTCACAGGCAATACTAAAATGGGGGCGGTAGTGGATGAAATTGATGGGTGGAAACAACTACAGGGGAACCTAACCAAACTGGAGGAGTGGTAGGTGAAGTGGCAGCTGGGCTTCAATGTGAAGAAGTGTAAGGTTATGCACTTCGGGGCCAGGAACCCAAGGAGGGAATATTGGTTGGGGAGTGTGAGGCTGGAGATCATTGAGAAAGAGAAGGACTTAGAGGTAATAGCAACAGAGCGTGAACAACTCTGGTCAATGCAGGAAAGCTGCAGCTAAGGCTAATAGGATGCTGGGGTGTATTGCAAGGGGATTCTCGTCCAGGCATAGGGAAGTAATCCTGCTCCTCTACAGGTCCTTGGTAGGGCTGCACTTGGAGTACTGCGTGCAGTACTGGCGTCCATATCTGAAGAAGGATATTAGATTGCTAGATGGGGTGCAATGAAGGGCAACAAAAATGATATGGGACATGGAAGGCAAGACCTACGAGGACAGACTGAGGGATCTGAGTTTGTACACCCTGGAGGAGAGGAGGGATATGATTGAAATGTTCAAGTACTTGAAGGGGATCAACAAATCTAGTGCTGATGGGTTATTTAAGCTGAGGAAGGGAAGGGACATGAGAAGGCACATGTTAAGATTGGAGGGGTAGATTTAGGAGAGAAATGAGGAGACATTATTTCATGGAGAGGGTGGTGTTGAAATGGAACGCCCTACCAGAGCAGGTGATTTCATGTAAGATGGTGGGTAGTTTTAAAAGGGCATGGGACAGGACATGGGGGACAGTCTGAGTAAGCAGAGCTGAGAACTTCCTGGAGGTGAGAGGGGGAAGGGGTTGGGCAGCTGCAGTCTAGGGGTGCTAGCTGCGCACTCAAGCAGACTTGATAGAGCATGAGGCCTGTTTCTGCTGGCAGATTCATATCTATGTTCGTATACAGATTATTGAGGAAAGACAAGGAAGGCAAAACAGCTGGTGAGCCACTCTGTGTACAAAGAAATACATAGAAGCAAGAGAGTTGACATACATTAGACAAAATGGGAATAAGTTAGGATCCCTCTTGGTTCAGAAGAATGAGGTCAGTAAAAGGAATATGCTGATCACGGGTGTGCCTCCTTGATCAGACACCTCCACATTTCTATAACTGTATAAAGCAATACTTTTCAACATCAAGCCATACCTCTCCTGAATTCAGTTTAAGTTCATACCCTCCTTGTATTTGTTTCTTGAAAAACAGAGGATAACCTGCCAACATCGACCTTCTGTGTACGTTTGAGTATCTTTTAAGATCCTTGCCTTTGACTTTGAGAGTTGTCAGTCTTCCTCAGTGAGCTGTCAGCTGTCTCATCACCCTGGTGCCACAAAGGCATTATATTTCCAGGTTCTTGTTTGCTGAGCTTCCCATGTCTGTGAGCATCACATTCATTTCAAGGTAGATTTCTTGTTGAAATTCTGGCACATGGAGAGCGAGATTGAAAGTATCTGAATATACTTTTGTTGTGACTTAATATAGCTGTCAGTTCCGCATAATGTTTCAATTCTTCAGGCAGAACATGAATTGAATTCAGGTTGGGAGCTGCAAATTGCATATTAACTGGCAGCACAGTTATACAATGTGCTTTTTTTCCCCTCTCATAAGCCTCATAACCCACAGAGCTCTTCTTGGCTCTCGCTATCTTAGGAAAGGTTCTGGAAACAAAACATACGTCTCAGTATTTAATCTTGGCAGAATAACAGTGCAGTAAAGTAGACTTCATTTAGAATGTATCTACCGTGGAACATCCCCAACAATTTGAAGCTCATTTAATGTGGGGTCCTGCTTCTACTCAATATTATAGCTGGGATTACAGTAGCAAACGAAGTTTATGTGACTATGCTCAAGGTCATTCAGTGAGGAAGTGGCACTATTGGAATTCAGCATTTTAATTAAGAATTCAGCACTACAGACATGAACGTTTAGTAGAAAGATTTATTTACTGTATAAAAAATTCATTCGGTACAAAATTTGTTGGACGTCAGACCTGGCTCTACTAGTTGCTAAGGCTATCCTCCAGCTACTAGATTATGCTGTCTTCTTTAAAACAATGTTTACATTTATTTACCCAGAATTGCCCAGCAGAATCATCTCATTTTCATTAAGGTTCTGCTTTTACAGCTGGGTAGACTGAAACACTGAGAGGTTAAAGTGCTAGTGGTGCTAAAAATAACAGGCAGAAAATGTTATCAATTTCTAAAAATAGCCAGTTGTCACTTTTATTTCTGAACTGTTTTTCTTTTTCCATTAGAAAGGTTTCTACCTGATGATTTTCCGATGTTTGCCATAACAAATGGGAATAGTAACCTGTAGTTGTGTGAGTCAGTCTCCTACCATTCAAACAGCCAAAAAGTGCTGTTTTCCATGAAAAAAATGCTTTTATTTCGGTGCTCTGCTTCATTTGCATAACCCGACCCTTTTTGTCAGCACTGCAACCCCCAACTGTGACATCATACCAGGGAAACTAAGTTATTAAAGGGACACTGTCAGTTTGTAATTTTAGATAGAAAAATCACCTATTTACTGTATCCACAATACCTCACTATGTAAATTAGTATACAGGCTACTATATTTCTGTGCTCACTGCAGAAATAGGAGAATACACCTTTTAGTACAGAAGTCTTGTAGCTAGATACTGTATGTTCAGTGCCTTGTTTAGAAGATATTTGATTTATTTTTATTTATTTAAACATTTGGTGTCTGGGAAAGGCACACTGAGCCAAGGCTCATCTCCAGGTTTGATGCAGAAGACAGGGAGCATGGGAATCACAACATATAGTACAAGGCATTCAGTACAAAATTACACAGTAGTAACCATAATAAAATATTTCAATGAATACAATACAGCAAAACAGGAAACGCAGAGAGACAACTGTACATGGAATGGAGTATCAAAGATCTGAGTAGTTAAGGGACAAACATTTAAAGTGCAATGAGACAACTGTACATGGTACAGAGTAACTCAAAATCAGTGTTGTTACAACAGGGGACAAACTTTTCAAGTGCTAAGAGGTGATATGGAAGCAAGTAGGGAAAGGTAGGAGACTGGGCAGCGATTTGACAGAGGAGTGAGAGGAAGAGCTGCGTAAGAGAGAAGACTGAGTGTTCCACAGAGAGGGGAAATGATAGTGGAAAGCAGATCTGACCATGTTCAAGGATGGAGTAGGGAGTGAGAAAGAACATGAGTCCCTAAAATACGAGGAGTATGTTGAACCTGGGGAAGGGGAGAGGAGGGAAGTGATGTATGTGGGGAGCAGATTGAACCATAATTTGGAAGTGAAGGATACAGAGTAGATGAGATGCCTGTGTGTGAACAGAGGGAGGTTCAGAGAGGATAGTAGAGAACAATGATGGGATCTGTATGGAGAGTTGGAGGCAAAATGACAGAAGGCATAGTATATAATAAATAAACATACAAGAGCTTATATCATTCACACCATTACAGAAATATGAGACTGCATCTCATAGTAAGAAAACTGGAAAACATCATCTTATTTTACCCACAATGCCTTACTGTGGACATTTACGTATTAGGTGCTTGCCACTACCAGCATATGGGACTGTACTAGTGAGTAAGAGACATTTAAAGAGCAACTGACACCATCTGGCCAAAAGTGCTACATTACAGAATTAGAATAAGCATACCCCCAGTAAATCCCATAACAAAATCTAGATGTCTCTTTTACTTCATTGTAAAGTTATTAGCCATTTTGAAACCCTGATTTCACTACCTATTCAAAAAAGTCTGTATCAGTGAAGAGCTGATGATGATGTCATCTTGGGAACTCACAGTCTTTTGTTCCCTGTCAGCAAGCTTATAGGATCTCTTTCTGCAAAGTTGTTACACTCATGTGCAATGGTTTTCACAAGTAAAACAGGCAGCACCAGTAAGTAAACTATGTGGGCTCTTTTGGTTTTTACTTGGTCTATGAAGTTATTTTTCTGAGTGACTCAATTCAGTACATTTGGAAATTGATCTAAATATGGCTGTAGCATTGTTCCACAGCCATCTGTTGGTCTGCCAAGGGAATTGTAGGAACAACTACCACAGCTGAATACTCCTGCGCACTTTAAAATATGCATTTCCCATAATGCACAACAGCCAAATCCCAAACAGCAAACACAGCAGAAAAATGGAGATGATTCCACAGTTTACAAACATAAGTCAGTCGAAATGAACACATATGTACAATGTTAATCACATCTGCAAGTAATCAGTAGTTGAATGACCGTTCATCATTGCACCCACAATATACAACCTGCAGTTAAATATATGTATTTCCCATAATGCACAGCATCCAAATCCCAAACAGCAAACACAGCAGAATAATCTAGATGATTCAACAGTTTGCAAAATAAGTTAGCCAAAATGAACACATAGTCTGAAATGTTGATCACATATAAATGTAATCTGTAATTGAATTACTGTTCACTATTGCACCCACAGTATAAACAATGCAGTCAAATGTATGCATTTCCCATAATGCACAATAATTAAATCCCAAACAGCAAACACAGCAGAAAAACAGAAATGTTTCTACTCTATCTGTGTCTGTGTTTTATTGTACCTGTTAACATAGGATGCCATGTTACATTATTGCATGAAGCATAATTTCCTGTTTCTACACTTGTGTTACAAATGCATTAAACCACTCTAAGACATGGTTCAACTGTGGAATTAACTTTGTTACAAACTCTGAAACTTGTATAGTATTTAAAGCGATGTGTTTTGAATAGTGCTGCTTGTTTTATATGAGAAACCCACTGTATATGATCTTTACAACTTTAGAGACACAGGTCCTATAAGCTTGCTGACAGGGAATATTAGACTGTGAGTTCCCAAGATGACATCATCATCAACTCTTCCCTGATACAGGTTTTTTTGTACAGGTAGTAAAATCAGGATTACAAAATGGCTAATAAGTTTACAATGAACTCTTCCAGACTGACCTACAGGTGGAGCTGTGAGCAGACCCAGCCTGTCCCTGTACTTTCTGACTGACCTACAGGTGGAGCTGTGAGACGCTGCAATAGTGCTGAGTAATCTATATGCAAATCAGGCCATAATGAGATGCTAATATGGATGTTTGCCCACCAACTGTCTTAAGTATGCTCATTTGCATGGCACTTTTAAATATAGCAAATGTTTGCCCTGGGCAAATGTCCTAGCACCGGACAAACTTGATAGCCCTGTGCAAATGCTGCACAAATATATTTGTGCCGTGCAAACCTGTCTGAACCATAACACAATTCTGGTTTATTTGGTTTGCTTGTTTTGTTGCTTGCAATTTTAGTGCATCCAGTTCTTTGCTAGCACACACATTGGCCACGTAGTTCACCTTTACCTTCCTCCATGTCTGTGTGCACTGGGCTGCTGTTTTGGTTTGCACTTCCTGGATGCTATATTCAGAGCTGTCTTAGTTGCTGGGCTAATATAGCACTGCACTCCCAGCCCTGTTTGCATGGCATCATTTGCACACTATAGTCAGCTGCTTTAGCCCTTGGGCTATTCCTTTATATATAGCATACAATTGTGCTAATTCAGCACACTGTGCAGTGCTAATTGTGCCCTGGGGCTAAGTTTTCAACATGTGTCCACTTATGTTATCAAAAATCTCATATTTCTATTAAATATGTCATATTTTGGTAGCAGGAAGTGTTATTTCTCAATAAAAACCTGAAAGCAGATTTGTAGTTTCACATTGAAATACACTGGCAGCCTTGCTGGTAAGGATTTTATGACATCATCATACAGGGACACTGTTGGTCTCTTTTTTCACTAGCAATTGGGAAAACACAAATACAAAGATGGAAAAGAAAGTAAATAAACAAATACAAGCAAACTGAATGATTGCAGAGTCATTTAAAGGCTCCAAACCTTCATTCTTTAACATATGCACCCTTACTAGGCACCTGCTCTTTGATATATGCATTTCTCATAATGCACAACAGCCTAATTCCTTAACAGCAAACATAGCAGAAAAACGGAGATGATTCCACAGTTCACAAACGTAAGACAGCCAAAATGAACACATATCCTGAAATGTTGATCACATCTGCATGTAATCAGTAATTGAATGACTGTTCACCATTGCACCCGCAATATACAAAATGCAGTTAAATATATGCATTTCCCATAATACACAGCAGCCAAATCACAAACAGCAAATACAGCAGAAAAAACAGAGATAATTCCACTCTGGCTGTGTCTGTATTTATGTTTTATTGTACCTGCTAATATAGGATGTCATGTTTCAATGTCGTATAAAGCATAACTCCCTGTTTCTGCACGTGTCCTATTACAAGTGCATTAAACCACTCCAAGGCATGGTTCTACTGTGGAATTAAAGGTCATATGTAAAGGTTTTTAAAACTAAAAGATACAGCACCATTCAGTAAACACTGCTATAAAACATATTTGTTTTCCAGGTTTTGTAACAAAAGTCAACAAATTAATGTCTTTTTGTTGTGGTCAATTTTCCCAAGGTTGCTGGATGCTGAGTTAGCATGACCCAAAGCTGCTGATGTAATTTGGGGTGCTTGCCTGTTAGGAAGTTGTATTGCTGCTAGGAATACAATGCTGGTAACTTCACTGCTGTTGATCAGTGTCTTCTTTACAATAATTTAAATTTAACAGGGACCTTATCTGCACTAATTCCTACTAGAAATGGGTGCACTGGCCCTGGTAAAAAGATAATTTTAAAGTGATTTATTGAGGTTTGCCATAGAAAATGGGAGACGTGAACTGCAGAAGTGTACTCTTCTGTACCCACAATGCCTCATTGTATAAATTAATATAGAGACATTTCTCTATGCTCACTAAAGAAATGTAAACCAACCTCTCTCAGTATAGACATCTTGTAATATAAGGCATTGTTGTGAAAATGAACAAACAAAAGCTTATATTGTTGAGACTACCACACAAATATGGGACAGCATCTCAGAGTAAGGAAATTGTAAAACAGGTTTGTATTTTACCCCCAATACTGTGCTCCAGTTATTTACATACTACTGCTCACCACCAGCAACATAAGGGATTGTACATCTGAGTAAGGCACATTTAAGGCAACATTATAAATTACCCAGAGTTCCTTGTTGCTCTATGTAAAACAATGACAGCTTTCTGGTATGGCATCATTTTGGGGGTGTAGCTACACACAAGAAACTGGAGGCTAAAACCCTGATACAAGAGTGAAAAAATTAGTATGACAATCTTTTTTTTTACAAAATAAATTGCACCTTCAACACTTGAAGCATGCCTGACAATGGCATGCCATGTGTGACAGGCATTTGGGGAACCTTCAACATTTACTTTAACAACAATGTGCTACTCTCCCTGACTTCTGCACAGACTATAAAATTACATTTAAACTGTTATTGTGCATTACTGGCATTGAGCATGACACAACCACAATCAAACAACTTTCAGATTTTTGCAACAAGCACAGTGCAAGGAATGAGAAGTCTTTACAGACCTCAGCAATGTGACTGCCTCCATAGCTTGTGTATTGAAGAAATAGAATAGCACCCCAAATGACATCACCAGGGTGGAGACATGACGATTACCACAGGGAACAGAAAGTCTCAGCATCTAGCAGTGTAGTTGAAACACACCATGCAATAAATAGCTATAAATGGTATGAAATGGTAGATTTTCATATAAAACACTAGGCAGACACTGTTGTTATAACAATATTTAATGAATGATGCTGACAGTTTAATTTCTGTAAATTTCATCACATATGATCTTAAAGAGCAGGTGCTTAGTAAGGGTGTATATCTTAAAGAATGAAGGTGTGGGGCCTTTAGATGCCTCTGCAATCATTCAGTTTGCTTGAATGTGTTTATTCATTTACTTTTCCATCTTTTTATTTGTATGTTGCCAAGTGCTAGTGAAAAAAAGAATCCAATGGAGTCTCTGTGTGATGATGTCATAAAATCCTTACTAGCAAGGCTGCCAGTGTATTTCAATGGGAAACTACAATGTTTCTACTTTTCAGATATTTCTTCCAAACTGACCTATAGGTGGAGCTGTGAGCAGACCCAGCCTGCCCCTGTACTTCCAGACTGACCTACAGGTGGGGCTGTGAGATGACCCAACCTGCCCCTGTACTTTCAGACTGAACTACAGGTGGAGCTGTGGGACCCTCCAATAGCACTGTGCAATCAACATGCAAATCAGACCACAATGAGATGCTAATACGGATATCTGACCACTGACCCTAAGTAGGCTCATTTGAATGTCACTCTTGAATACAGCAAATGTTTTCCCTGGGTAAATATCTTAGCACTGGGCAAATGTGCTAGCCCTGCTCAAACACTGCACACATGTATTTACGCCACACAAACCTGTCTGAAGCATAACACAGTTCTGGTGTATTTCACCTGTGCTGTTGTATTGATATTTGCAGCTTTAGTGCATCCACTTCTTTGCTAGCACACACATTGGCCACATAGTTCACCTTTACCTTCCTGGAAAAAATAACACTTCCTGCCACCAAAATATTATATATTTAATAGAAATATGTGATTTTTAATAACGTGGGGTCAGATATTCAAAACTTAGCCCCAGGGCAAAATAACACTGCACAGTGTGCTAAATTAGCCGGGAACCATTTGCATGCTATATTCAAAGGAATGGGCCAGGGCTAAAGCAGCTGAATATAGCATGCAAATGAAGCCTTGCAAACAGGGCTGGGAGTGCAGTGCAATAATAGCCCAGCAAATTAGGCAGCTCTGAATATAGCATCCAGGAAGTGCAAACCAAAACTGCTGCCCAGTGCACACAGAAGAGGAAGAAAGTATAGGTGACCTACGAGGCCAATGTGTGTGCTAGCAAAGAAGTGGATGCACTAAAGCTGCAAACAACAGTGCAGGCCAAATACTGCAGGACTGTGTTATGGTTCAAGACAGATTTGCATGGTGCAAATACATTTGTGCCGTGTTTGTGCAGGGCTAACACATTTGCCCAGAGCTAGAAACATAGAAACATAGAATTTGACGGCAGATAAGGACCGCTTGGCCCACCCAGTCTGCCCATTTCCCTACCTACTGGATAAGCTGCAGATCCTGGTTAACCAGCAGCCTACTTCTTCCTACCCCCACCCCCTAGAATTGCCTTATAACTGTCCCATGCATGTCTGAATTCCACCACTGATTTTGACTCCACAACCTCCTCCGGAAGGCCATTCCATGCATCCACAACCCTCTCTGTGAAAAAATACTTCCTTAAATTACCTCTGAGCCACCTCCCCTCTATCTTCAAATTGTGCCCACTTGTTCTTGCACACCTCTTTTTTTGAAAGATGCTACCCTCTTGGACTTTGTTGATTCCCTTGCGGTACTTGAATGTTTTTATCACGTCCCCCCTCTCCCTCCTTTCCTCGAGGCTATACATATTAAGCTCCTTTTGTCTCTCTTCATATGTCTTCCGTGCAGACCCTGCACCATTTTAGTTGCCCTCCTCTGGATAGCTTCCATCCTGTCTATGTCTTTGCGGAGATTGGGTCTCCAGAACTGCACACAGTACTCCAGATGGGGTCTCACTAGCTGTCTGTACAGAGGGATAATAACTTCCTGTTTTCTACTGGTGATGTCTCCCTATGCATCCCAGTATCCCCCAGCCCTCCTTGCTGCCCTCTCCACATTGCTTGCCCACCTTTAGGTCATCTGCTATGACTACCCCCAGGTCCCTTTCCATTTTGTTGTTGTTAGTATCTCACCCCATTGTCTACTCTTCCCTGGGTTTTGTTTCCAGGTGCATTACCTTGCACTTCTTAGCATTGAATCTAAGCTGTCATACATTTGACCATTCCTCTAACCTTGCCAAATCTCTTCTCATCCTTTCCACCCACCCTGTGCATCAATTCTGTTGCAGATCTTTGTGTCATCTGCAAAGAGAATACTTTTCCTTCCAGTCCTTCTGCAATGTAAACTATAAAGACATTGAAGAGGACTGGTCCTATACTGAACCCCTGCACCCACTAGTAACCCTCCTTTCTTCTGAGGACTCCATTTACTATTACCTCTGTATCCTATTCTCCAGCCAATTTTACCCAGGCTGTCATCTTGGACCCACTCCCAGGCTGGCTAACTTGTATATTAATCTTTTGTGTGGGACTGTGTCAAATGCCTTGCTAAAGTCTAGGTAGGCCATGTCCACAGCCCCTCCCTGATCTACTACTTTGGTCACCCAGTCAAAGAAATCTATCAGATTCATCTGGCATGACCTTCCCACTGTGAATCCATGCTGCCTAGGGTCCTGTGCCCCTCTGGCCTCTAGATACTCAACAATTCTTTCCTTCAGAAGTGATTCCATCATTTTCCCTATCACTGAGGTTAAACTAACAGGTCTGTGGTTTCCTACTTCTGCCTTGCTCCCACTTTTGTGAAGGGGAATCACATCTGCCGTCCTCAGGTACCACCCCATCCTCCCATGATTTGATAAAAAGGGTAGTCAATGGTGTCACTAGTTCTACCCTTAGTTTTTTAGAATTCTGGGATGAATCCCATCAGGCCCCATTGCTTTGTCCACCTTTAGTTTTAAGAGTTCTTTCAGAACCCTTTCTTTTGTAAATGGGCTGGTATCAGCTTATGTATCCAGATTGTTTCTACTGTTTGTTTTATGTACCTCCCCCTCTTCATTTGTAAATACTGAGCAAAAATATTTGTTTAGTATCTCTGCCTTTTCACAGTCTCCCTTTGCCACCCTCCCTCCCTTTATTAAGCCTCACTATCCCTCCCTTGGTCTTCCTTCACTCCTGATGTACCTATAAAGGTTTTATCCCCTTCTTAACTGGGTTGGCTATCTTTTCCTTGGTTTGGGCCTTTGCTGTCCTGACTGCCTTCCTGGCCTCCTTTTGCTTTAACTGCTACAGTTCTCTGTCCTGCTCCTTCTGTATCCTTGTACTTCCTGAATGCTTTTTTCTTGAACCTTCACTGCTACTTCTTTGAGAACCATAGTGGTTTCTTACATTGTTTTGTTTTGTTTATTTGCTTCACACAAAGGCTCGTTACCTCTGTGATGGCAGTTTTATTATTCCCGTTGTTCTTCCAACCCTCCTTCCTGCCCATTTGCTAGTGCATTCCTTAGGCACTCACCCATTTAGCAAAGTCAGCCCTCCTAAAGTCCAGTACTTTTGCCTTTGTATGACTTGACTCTATTGCTGTGTTGTGTGAACCATACTGTTTGATGGTCGCTATTCCCAGATGGCTACCCACTTCTACATCTGTAATCCTCTCTCCATCTCCATTTGAGAGAATCAAGTCTATATTGCTCCCTCTCGAGTGGGCTCCAGTACTAGTTGTCTAACATGCCCCTGTAGGGCATCTAGAATAACTCCACTCTTGAGTGGCAGCTGCAACTGCACTCCAGTTAACATCTGGCATATTCAGATCACCCATCAGCAATATCTCCCCTTTTTACGCCATTCTAAGCATACTTTCTATCATTTCCTTGTCCATTTCCTCCCCCTGAGAAGGGGATCTGTATACAACCCCTGTGCAGATTGTGGTGCCATTGCCTGTCTCCAAATTTACCCACAGTGCTTCTTCTCCTCCCTGTTTACCCATTTGTTCTGTTGCTTTTATTCCTTCCCTTATGTAAAGAGCTACTTCTCCTCCTCTTTTACCCTCCCTGTCCCTCCTGTAGATAGTGTATCCTGGTATGTTTACGTCCCAGTCATGGTTTTGTGTGTACCATGTTTCTGTGACTGCCACGATATCCAGATGTTCCTCCTCCATCAAGGCCACTAATTCAGGAAGCTTGTTACCCAGACTACGGGCATTGGTACTCATTGCTCTCCATTTTTTGATGGCTTTACCTTCTGTTGCAGCATCCCCCACTGACCATTCTACCTCTGTCTTTTTCTCATTTAGTATCCTGTTTTGTAGGGAGAGGCTGGGATTTTCCTGCTGCTTGTCAGTGCCTCCCCCTTTGACTAGTTTAAAAGCTTGCCAATGAAGCATTTAAACCGATTGCTCAAAAGACTTGTTCCCTTCCTGGACAGATGTGGACCATCCTGCTGGTGTCCCTCCAGGTGGAACCCCAGTCCCCAATGAAGCCAAACCCCTGTGCTCTGCAGCATTTTTTCAACCATTCATTAAACTGCATGGTGCTAATTACCCTCGCCTCCCCCATGCCTTTGACAGGCAGCACCTCTGAGAAGGATACTGTGTGTGCTACTTGTCTTAGGCTCCTCCCCAACTCTGCAATGTCCTCCTGCACTGCTCTAATCTTATGATGAGCCAAGTCATTTGTCCCTAGATGGACAATTATGTCCAGCTCAGACTCCCTTGTAGCTGTTCTCATGATCCTGAGGATGTGCTTCCTGTCCCTCAAGCCATGGCACCAGGCAGGCACCTTGCTTCAGTTTTCCCAGCTCCCCCCAGTTCTATACCCCTAATAATTGAGTCCCCCACCAGGAGCTGCTTCCTTTCCCTGTGGTGTCCTCTGCCTCCTTCCTGTGGGCCTCCCTTGTGACAGTTGTCATCAGTCTTCTCTGTGGGTGCATCCATAGGGGAGCTATGCTCCCCCAGAATGGTGTATGGATTGTGGAGTGGAACAATTGACTGGGTGTGCCTCTGTTCCACCATCCTCACCCTCCCTGAGCCCACTGTAGTCCAACTGCTGTGCTTTCTTCGCAACCTCTGAGGTGGTGGTGGTGGCGCTAGTGCTCCCTGGATGGGGGAGGTTCCCTTCCTACTGTCCAGTGTGGCCTGGGGGAAGGTTTCCTTACTACTGTCCAGTGCGGCTTGAAGACGGGCAACTTCCTCCCTCAGGGCAGATGGTGGTCTGCAAATAGGGCAGCATCTCAGCCTCCAGAAAGACTCCTGGAAGACTGCTGCCCCACAGCCATTACATTGCACTACTCCCCACATGTTTATCTACTTTTTTGTTTGTTTATATTTCTGTGTGTGTGTGTGTGTGTGTGTGTGTGGCGTGTGTGTGATTGGTTATATAGAAATATATATATTATACAATGTGTATGCTTATATTGTCAGTGCAGTGTGCTAGAGAGGATATGACAGTGATATGCACCTTGCACTCTTGAGGAAATGATGTCAGAACCTCAGGTATAAAGGAACTATTTCCAGGGGTGGGTGGGGTGAGGGATGGGAAGGGGTCTAGGACGTCTTCTCGGGGCAAGCATTTTCTATATTCAAAAGTGATGTGCAAATAAGCCTACTTAGGCTGTCAGTGGGCAAACATCCATATTAGCATCTTATCATAGCCTGATTTGCATGTAGAGTGCACAGTGCTGTTGCAGGTCCTACAGCTCCACCTGTAGGTCAGCCTGGAAGCACATGGGGCAGGCTGGGTCTGCTCACAGTTCCATCTATAGGTCAGTCTGGATGAAAAATCTGAAAACAGACTTGTAGTTTCCCTTTGAAATACACTGGTAGCCTTGCTAGTAAGGATTTTATGACATCATCACACAGGGACGCCATTGGACACTTTTTTTCACTAGAATGTGGCAAAATACACATGAAAAGATGGAAAAGTAAGTAAATAAACAAATAAAAGCAAACTGAATGGTTGCAGAGGCATCTAAAGGCACCAAACCTTCATTCTTTGAGGTATGCAATCTTACTAAGCACCTGCTCCTTAAACTTTGAAACTCATATAGTTTTTAAAGCAATGTTTTTTGAATGATGCTGCTTGTTTTATATGTAAGACTCATTGAACATGATTTTTACAGCTTTGGAGACACAGATCCTATAAGCTTGCTGATAGGGAATATTAGACTGTGAGTTCCCAAGATGGCATCATCATCAGCTCTTCTCTGATACAGGTTTTTTTTGTACAGGTAATGAAATCAGGGTTACAAAATGGCTAATAACTTTAAAATGAAGTAACACAGTAATCTAGTTTTTGGTATGTGATTTATCGGGGGCAGGTTTATTCGGATTCTGCAATGTAGTACAATGGCTCTTTAAGTCAGTGTTATAAATTGCCCAGAATTCCTTGTTGCTGTATGTAAAACATTGACAGCTCCTGGTATGACATCAGTCTGGGTGTGTGGTTGCACAGAGAAACTGGAAGGCAGCCAGAAACAAAGCGCTGATAAAACATAACAACAAAATGACTATGACAGATTTTTTTACAAAACAAATTGCAGCTTCAACACCTGAAGCATGGGCGGCAATGGTATACTATGTGAAAAAGGCATCTGTGAAACATCAGAAAATCCCTTTAAGTGTGCTGTAACTAGCAGTACTTTACCTGGAGCATGACATATATAGTTCTATTCATTTTCGTACCAGTATTGTGACCCCTCTTACTGTGACATCACTAATGACTGATCTTGTAGCAGGTGATTTGGTGTTCTTGGTCAGTTGTGATGTCACAGTCAGTGAAATCATAGTGCCGATGATGTACAGTATGAGCAGGAATAGAACAAGCTGTGTAAGTTCCATATAGAGTAGTGTTCCACACATCACACTAAGTATTGCCAGGAAGAAAATCTAATTAGCAAAATGGAAAAGACAAAAAAAACCACAGATATAAGAAGTAATAGTTTACTGCTTCTGAAATGTAATATTAATTGCAGGCAGTTATTAGCTCTTCAAGTGACAACATATGCTTTGCAAAAAACTACATTAATGCACCAGTTAGGGTTCAACTTAAAGCATCAACAGTAGGGAAATATGGTGTTAGGGTTTCCAACCCTAACTTCCCATTCCTCCCTGACAAGGAGCCAAAGGGACAAAACAATACAAGCAACCACAGATAGTATATGGTCAGGTAAAACAAACAACATACAACTCATACCAGATGACATTAGAGACATCCATCATCATGGTCCAACACTTCTGTAGCCATGGATACACATGCACATTCAACACATACACACACACACACTGTCTGCCTCTTTGCAGAAAACACCAAAATGTGCAACAGGGTGGGCACTCTGGGCAGTGAAGAGCATGAGAAGAGACCTGGGAAAACTGAAGCAGTGATCAAGGGTATGGAAGATGGGTTTCAATGTGAAAAGTGCAAAATAATGTACTTAGGGCACAGAAACCTGGATGCGGAGTAGAAAATGGGTGGACTGGTTTTGATAACCACCTAGCAGGAAAGAGACCTGGGGTAATCATATCAGATGACCTAAAGGTGGCCAGGCAGTACAGCAGAGCAGTTAGGAGGGATAGTAGGATGCTGGGGTACATAGGGAGGGGTACCACCAGCAGAAAGAGGGAGGTGTTATTGCCCCTGTATAGACCACTGGTAAGACTCCACCTTGAGCACAGTGTCCAGTTCTGGAGACCATGTCTCCTGAAGGACATAGACAGCACTGAGGAAGTCCAGAGGAGGGCAACTAAAATGGTGCAGGGTCTGCAACAAAAGCCCTATGAGGAGAGACTAAAAGACCTCAATATGTACACCCTAGAAGAAAGGAGGGAGAGGAGGGATATGATAAAGACCTTTATTTAGTTTTTGTTAACCGAGTAGGTACACTAAACAGAAACTGACTGTTTTCAGGTGTGATACAGGGGAGCACAACAATAGGAATGCAATATATGACTTATTACAATGTATGAACAGAGACAACATGTGCAGGAGTATAACATTCAAGAGTAAATGAAGGGGAATGGATACATATCCAACATGTAGATGAAGTTCTATTTTTAATTTGAAGCAGGTACAGCAATACAAATTGACACAAGTACAGTAATACAATAGTATGTCATCAAGATTTGTACAGTATCCATACCATCTACCTCATGGGAGTAAATAAGATAAGGAGGGAAGTATTTTTCAGAACAAAATGAGCTCAACAACAAGGGGACATGCTGTGAAGCTGGAGTGAAATAGATACAGGAGAGATGTGAGGAAGTACTTCTTCACAAAAGAGTGGTGGATTCCTGGAACAGCCTTCCACTGGAGGTGGTGGAGGCAAAGACAGTGGTGAGGATCAAGAATGCATGGGATAAGCATAAGGGTATCTTAGTGGAAAGGATGGGGGGAGGGAGAAAGAGCCGGAGACTGATTAGGGTCCGTGGTCATACTGTAAATAGGGAAAAATGAGCAGGCTGGGTGGACCAAGCGGTACTTATCTGCCATCAGATTATATGGTTCTGTGTTTCAGACTGCAGATATTTTGCCTAATATGGTTTTTATCTAATACTGATTTTACTCTGGATAGCTCCTTGTCATTGAACTGCACCTTAAAGAGCAACTGACACCATCTGGCCAAAAGTGCTACATCGAGGAATTAGAATAAGCATACCCCCCAGTAAATCCCATATTAAAAACTAGATGTCTCTTTTCTTCATTGTAACGTTATTAGCCATTTTGTAACCCTGAATTTACTGCCTGTTCCAAAAAAAGCCTGTATCAGTGAACAGCTGATGATGATGTCATCTTAGGAACTCACTGTCTAGTTTTCCCTGTCTGCAAGCTTATGGGATCTGTTGCTCCAAAGCTGTAAAGATCATGTGCACTGGTTTCGTAAGTAAAACAGGCAGCATCAGTCAGCAAACTATGTGGGATCTTTTGTTTTTTACTTGGTCTATGAAAGTTTTTTCCGAGTGACTCAATTCAGTACATTTGGAAATTGATCTAAATATGGCTGTAGCATTGTTCCATAGCCATCTGTTGGCCTGCCAAGGGAAATGCAGGAACACCTACCAGAGCTAAATACACCTGTGTACTTTAATATATGCATTTTCTATAATGCATAGCTGCCAAATCCCAAACAACAAACACCTCAGAAAAATGGAGATGATTCCACAGTTCACAGACTTACAGTAAGTCAGCCAAAATGGACACATATTATAAAACGTTGATCACATCTGCATGTAATCAGTAACTGAATGACTGTTCACCATTGAACCCACAATATACAAACTGCAGTTAAATATATGCATTACCCATAATGCACATCAGCCAAATCCCAAACAGCAAACACAGCAGTAAAACCAAGTTGATTCAACAGTTCACAAAAGTAAGTCAGCCAACGTGAACACATATTCTGAAAGGTTGGTCACATCTACATGTAATCAGTACCTGAATGACTTCACCATTCCACCCAGATTGTACAAAATGCAGTTAAACATATGCATTTCCCATAATGTACAGCAGCCAAATCCCAAACAGCAAACGCAGCAAAAAAAACAGAAATGATTCCAGTTTGTCTGTGTCTGTATCTGTGTTTTATTGTACTTGCTAATATAGGATGTCATGTTCAATGTCATATAAAGCATAACTCTCTGGTTTTGCACTTGTCATGTTACAAGCGTATTAAACAACTACAGATCATGGTTCTACTGTGGAAGTAACTTTTTTTTTTTATGAATTAAATTATGATGACCGGGTAGGCCATTGGGCCCTGAAGGTCCCTTTTTCAGGGGCAATCTGGAAATAACATTACAGGGTGAGAAACATAGATGCAATTGGTTACAGACTAAGTACAGATAATTAAACAGATTACACACCAGTAGCAACTTTTCTGAGTCATTTAGATAAACCTGCTGTAATTGAATGATAAAAGCCTTTCCTTGAGGTCTATAAGGGTGACATAAGGCATATGGAGAACAGTGGTGAACAAGTAAGAGGGTTGCCATAGGACTGGGGGGGGGCTATCAGGTGCCGTGACAGTGACAGATGTTGGTCTCAGTCATGTGGGCCTTGAACCTAGTAAGAAAGTTCAGAAAAGAAGGGGCTTCCTGTACTGAGGGTGGAAGTTTGTTCCACAGGTAGGGGGCAATGTAGGAGAAGGATTTGCCACCTACATTAGTTCTAACCTTAGGAATTTCCAGCAGAGTCTGACCTGAGGTCCTAAGCCTCCAAGGGTTGTGCTTGGGAGTGATTGTTCCTTCTAGGCTAGGTGGAGCAGCTGGGCTGAGTAATTTAAATGCCAGACAGAGCAGGGGGTACTGTAGTCAAGAAGCAAACGAAGGCCACTGTAGTTGGGCCAGCATATCACAGTGGTAGCTTCTAGAGTGACCCTGAG
The DNA here is from genome assembly GCA_016271365.2 of Neoceratodus forsteri. Classification (NCBI taxonomy): domain Eukaryota; kingdom Metazoa; phylum Chordata; order Ceratodontiformes; family Ceratodontidae; genus Neoceratodus; species Neoceratodus forsteri. The sequence continues at coordinate 1,774,979,245 of CM057450.1, read as the reverse complement.
TTGCAAACCAAGCTACCTTGTTGTACAGTATCTGTAGCTGGTTGAACTCCTGTTTGGACATACCTTTTAATACTGGGGCAGCATAGGTAAGTGTTGGGAACAGGACTCTAGAGGCAATTGCGAGTCTGGCTTCCGGGATAAGCTGGTCTTTTAATCGGTACAGGGTCCCAAGTTTGCCATGGACTGCCCTGGTTACTTGATTGATGTGGGTCTTGAAGGTGAGACCATGGTCAATTGTTAGCCCTAGGTATTTTAGGGAATCCACCACATCAATGCTTTTACCAGAAAATGAGTTAAGCTGTAGAGACCTGGTCCTGTCTTATCCAAGGGATCTGGGACCGAACAGCATGGCTTTTGTTTTGCCTGCATTGAGGACCATTATGTTTGATATTAGCCAGGCCTCAAGGGTCATGAGGTCTGCTTGGAGGAGAGGATCTAGGGCAGACAGATTATCCAAGGAGTGGTAGATGACTGTGTCATCCACATATTGAATGACCGAGCCTCCCCCGCAGTGGAGGTTTAGGTCATTTGTGAACAGAGAGAACAGGAGGGGACCAAGGATTGAGCCCTATGGTACTCCCTCCTTTATGGGTAGTGGGTCAGACCGTGCACCCTTCCAAATGACCCTCTGAGTGCGGCCAGATAGATAGCTCTCAAACCACTTGAGGGCAAGAGACCGATTTTGTCAAGGTTTATTAGCAGCAGGTCATGGTCCACAAGGTCAAATGCCTCGGACAGATCTATAAAAACTGCGCCCGTCAGCTTCCCAGTGTAACTTTGTTACAACCCTTGAATCTCATGTAGTTTTTAAAGCAATGTTTTCTGAATGATGCTGCTTATTTTATATGTGAAATCTATTGCACATGATCTATACAACTTTGGAGAAATGGGTCCTATAAGCTTGCTGACAGGAAATACTAGACTGAGTTCCCAAGATGACATCATCATCATCAGCTCTTCACTGATACAGGCTTTTTTTGTACAGATAGTGAAATCAGGGTAACAGAATGGCTAATAACTTTAAAATGAAGTGACGTAGTAATCTAGTTTTAGGTATGAAATTTATTGGCGGTATACTTATTCGGATTCTGCAACGTAGCACTTTTGGCATCACTGGCTCTTTAACAATGTTATAGCAAAGACCTGAGATGCTTTTTTGTGTCAAACAATTTTGAATTCCAGAAAAACATAAGTTGCTAGACCATAATCTCCTACTTTCAGTTCTTGACTATGGGCTACCAATTTACACTGTAGCAAATTCTGTTACTATGACCAAGGTCTGAACTGTATATAATAGTATTTGTAGGTTTATTGCTAATCTCCCAAGAGCAATTCATCATTGTTCCTTGTATTTGTCTGTGGGTTGCCTCCCTTTAGAGAACTGATGCAAATTTCACTTTGGGTCACTAATGCATAAGGAGGTTTTGCACCTTCTTCCTGAATTGGTCTCTGGTTTGTTTCGCTTATTAGAGAATTGCCGTTGGTCTAGGATTATGAACATCAGGGGCTCGATTTTCTACTGAACACTAGATCAGCACATAGAGCACCGATCCACAGCTGTAGCAACCTTTGGGGGTGTCAGGCACCTTGTGCCCTATTCCAGAAAAATGTAGGTCCCTGAGCCAAAGTCCCAAGAGGTGCCACAGCAGCAGGGTTGGGTCAAGCCTTTGCAGCACCTGAAGGGTTTGACAGAGGGTCCCGTCAAGCCCCCCCAGCCCAGAGCAACCCTAGTGGAACTGCAGTGCTGGGGAGGAGAATATGCTTGCAATGTGGGGACCAGGGAATAGGGACCAGTGGGGGTGCCTTAGTAGGTGATGGGGTCATGGGTGCAGTGCCAGGGTTCAGAGGTGGCATCAGTTGGAGGTGCAATGGCCACTGGGCTAAAGCCCATTTGGCTCAGGTACACTGAGGTTGGCATGGACAGACCCTGTCCTGGACCTTGATGGGGAACACGACAATTCGCTCTCGACAATCTGAACAGCGTTATTTCGCTCCCGACATTACACTCTGGTGTCAATTCACCCTGTGACACTTACCACCCTACGACAGTTCGCTCCCACTTCAGCTTGAATCTGAATCACTTAGTAAGTCAGCGATAGCAGAGGACCCATGTATCCCCCCCTCCGTAGGACACCTCAGATGGATAAATGATGCGGACACTATGGAAAAGTCGGCAATTTAAAAACAATATGCATTTACCAGGTATATGCTAACAGGTCAATGCTCAGTGTTCACAGGCGCCATGTTGCTGTCAGTCTGTAGTCATGGTTACCAGCTTCTGACATCCTGTCTGTGACCATGGTAACCAGCGTATGACGTTGTGTCTGTAGCCACTGTTCAGTTCTTGATGAAAGTGAAAGAGTGCTCGGGTGAGTTAAAAAGCAATACTTTATTTCAAAAAGTTTAAAATCAGTGTGAATCATTCCTTAATCAGTAATCAGTAATTGAAGCTGTGAGCTACACCGTGGAGAAACTCCTCAGTCGTGCGGTCTGCACATTTTTCTAAAATGCAGGCAAGACGTGCAACATTGTCTCTGTTTACTCTCCTTGATGCAGTCAGTGGGTTCCCGGCTAGTATCAGCTCCACTTCAGAATCCCTTTTCCTCTGTACCCCCCTCAGTCCATCTATAAATTTCCACACCGTGAGGTGCGACATACAAAGCACACTCTGCATCCCACGGTGAAAGGTCTCCACTACATTATTTGTTTTAGCTCATCCATTTGACACACTGTCTGAATGATGCCACAGTGTTATTTCATAATGTGGCTGTCTTCGTCCATTCCCTCTTCTGTTTCTCCTACCCACCCAAGTGTCCTCAAAATAGTCCACAACAGGCTGTAATTCTTCAGGAAAAATGTTTGCAGCTTCATCAGATATTTCCTCGAATCTAGCAATGACTTGGTCAGGGGGGTAGAAAGACAATGCTGGCAGATATTTACACTTTAATGCAAATTCTGGGTCACGGGCATATTTTACTGCTAGTCCCTCACTCTGTATTTTCCGGTAGATGCATTGAGTAAAATGAAAGAAACAACCAACTTGAATAGATTGGGGGAATACAGACTTGAATGCATTTATTGCTGTCTCAAAGTCAGTCGTGACCAGAGCAGGATTCAAGTTAGGACATATTTCTTTCAATTCAGACCGCAGACATTCGTAACAGTCTCTTGATTTTCCAGGCAGTAATGCATAAGTAGCTGTCTGCACATTTCCGAAGCATTCCCCCTTTATAACACATAACTGTGTGAACAGTGGTGGGGAAACGCTGAATGTGCTGTCTGCGTATCAATATGTACATCGCTCAAGGAAAGTTATATTGTTTTGTGTGCCAAATACTAAGATTCTGTTGTTATTGCTATGTAGCTATGTGACTATGTAATTACTATGTAACAGCAAACACAGTACTTTGGGAGCGAATAGCCACAACCTGAGTTGTCGGAGGAATGCGTTGACGCAGGAGTGTATAGTCGGGAGCGAATAGTCGTGGTATGAATTCTCAGGAGCGAATTGTCATGTACTCTCCCTGATGGCAACAGCCCTGGCATCTGTCCCAGAGGTGACACAGTCCCAGACAGTGTAGTCAGGCATCAACCTGACTCCATGTGGTGGGCTGTTTAGCAAGGGAATGTTGCAGTGCTCAGGGAATGTTCCTGTCCACCAACGGCACCCCATAACCTACAGCCAATGCCACCTTCTGCATGTTGGGGACTGTGTCACCTCTGGGGTAGGTGCCAGGGCTGTTGCTACCTGGGGTCCACAACAGGGTGTGTCTGTGCCTACCTTGGTGTACCCGGGCTGAGCAGCTCTGTCCCAATGGCCATGGCACCTTCACCAGGTGCCACTTCTGAGCCCTACCACTGCCGCCATGCCTCCATTGCCAGCTATGGCACCCCCACTGGTCCCTCTTCCCCCTGATCCTGACCTTGCATTCCCCCCACTCACCTTCCTCTGAGCTAGTGGTGCAGAGCCCTTAGACCATCTCATGGCTGATCTAACCTCAGCTGTCTTAAGTGTCCATGGCAGGGCTTCTAAAATCCCAGATAAGGGGATGGCGCAGCCCCTACAGTGGCACAAGCCCCCTTGTGAACTGGTGCAGTGGCACTTATGGCACAGGGTGACTTAGCACATGGCTTCCTAATTTCGACACAGCCTGCATCTAAAAATCAGAAATGCCTGCACCATAAAAATTAGATGCAAGTGGCACCTTGCACCACATTTTGGGCTTTAAAAATCTAGTCCCAGTTCTTTTATGATTCCTTTTTTTTTTTTAAAAACTTCTACTCAGAGGTCATTATTGTATAGGGTCCCTCAATTTTATAATATACTTCCAGACAAACTTATTAGCTGCCCTACTATTTCAGTGTTTAAAGCTAATTTGAAAGCTTAGCTAATTCAATGCAGCATTTGTAAATGAGCAAGACAATTGCATTTAAACAATAATGATCGAACAGACAGTCATTTCCTGGGAATTAACGACCAGCCGTGGGGGAAGGGGAGAGGGCCATCCTCCAATTGATGGTTGGTAATCCCCAGGAAATGAATGGCTGTGAGATCATCATTGCAATATCAAGTCAAATCACAATAATGAGTTTTTTTTTACAGATTTTTGTATTTCATTTTTTGTTTTTCATGGCAGCACGCGCAGTAGTTCTGTGAGGCAACATGTGGAGCTTGTGTTGGGAGGTGACGTGCTGTCAGTACTACCAATGGTGTCCTGCAGGGTTTGCTCTGGCTAGGCTGGTTAAACTGAAAGGATTTCTCACATAATAATTCAGAGGAATGCCGAAGTGTTACTTTTTTTCATTTTATTTATGAAACTTTTGACAATTAAGTGGTTCGGCAGCAGCTGTGTGGCTGCCATGCTGGGCATTTCTAAAAGATTTCAGACCGGCACAGCAGCCAATCAGCGAGTTAGCTGACCTCATGAATATTTAATTACGCTTATATTTTATATTTATTACTGTATGCATTTTTGGTATTGTTCGTATTTTTTCGTTTTGTTTGATCTTGTTGCTAATGAAAATGGGCAGTAATGCTCATTAGCTTACAAGGATAAACAATGAAAATGTGTTATATAATTTTCCATATATTCTGGTCCCCCCTGCCATGGAGTGTCAAGCCGCTGTACTGTATGTATGCATTTATTCTCTAAATATTTCAAATGTTTTATTTTGATTTGAATGTAATTAGAATTGTATTCTATTTTCAATACTAAGAAAAAGGATCATAACTGCATACAAATGATCAATTTTTTTGACTTTTGCATGGAATGATGATTGCATGGTAATGTCATTAACAGGAGATATCAGGACATAGTAGTAGTGCACCTTAAAGTAAATTTTAAAGGTTCCCCAAATGCCTTTTACACATAGTATGCCATCGCCAGACATACATCAAATGCTGAAGCCACAGTTTGTTTTTATAAGAAAAAAAATCAATCAAAATAATTTTGCCCTCTAGTTTTCTGTGTTTAGCTACCCCACCCAAATGATGGCACACTAGAAAACTGTCAATGTTTTCCATACAGCAACTAGGAATTCTTGGTAATTTATAATGCTGACTTAAATGTGCCTTACTCAGAAGTACAGTCCCATATGTTGATAGTGATGCACACCAACATGTAAATAGCAAGACATTGTGAGTAAAATAAGAACCTGTTTTCCAGTTTCCTTACTGTGAGATGCTGTCCCATATTACTGAGTGGTGTCAACAATATAAGCTTTTGTATGTTTATTTTTATAACAATGCATCATGCATACCATATCTAGCTACAAGACTTCTATACTGAGTGATGTAGTCTCCTATTTCTGCATTGAGCACAGAAATGTAATACTCTGTGCACTAATTTACATAGTGAGGCATTGTGGGTACAGTGCATAGCTGACTAATCTATCTAAAACCTAAAAACTGACACTGTCTCTTTAATAACTTTGTTTCCCTGGTATGATGTCACAGTTGGGGGTTGCAGCACTAAGAAAAAAAGGGCGGGTTATGCAAATGAAGCAGAGTACCAAAATAAAAGGATTTTTTTCATGGAAAACAGCACTATTTTTCAGTTTGAATGGTAGGAGACTGATTCACAACACCTACAGTTTACTACTCCCATTTGCTATGGGAACCTTCAACATTTTATTTACAGAAGTGGACTGGGTCGGAATTTCATGCAAACATACCAAAATCTTTTCTTGAATACAAAATTTACACAGTCATGATTCTATAGCAATTTTGATATTAACATGTTGTAGGGAATGATAGTGTGTTTATAAATGCCAAACATTAGCACTTTAGGATCCAAATGTCATGCAAATGTCTGAACATTTTTGCATGAAATAGTGATTATTTCCTAATGAGTACATAAATAGATAAAAAATATTATAATAGTGTGATGAAAAATAATTATGGACATTACAGCATTTGGAACATGATTTCATGTAAATGTACTAAATTATAATTTTTTGTGTGTAGTCTTTACATACAATCAAGATCACATGATAATGGCCATACTAAAAGATATTCATCGGTTGAGAATTAAAAACTATTAACACTACTGCTCTGTGATCATATATGCATGCAGATCTTCAAGGTTTTTGGATTGAATTGTGCATGGAATGATAACTGAATGTTAAAGCGATTGTGTGAGCTTTCGCAGATGCCTTTTTCACATAGTATGCCACTACCCTCCATGCTTCAGATGCTGAAACTACAATTTGTTTTATAAAAAAAAAAAAATGATCATAATCATTTTTATTTATGTTTTATCAGCATTGTGTTTTCAGGTTTTCTGTGTTCGGACACATCCCTTGAATAACGTCATATAAGGAAATTGTCAATATCTTACATATAGTACCAATGCATTCCAAATAAATCATTAAAGTGCCTTAAATGTTATTTACTCAGAGGTGCAGTCCCTTATTTTGGTGGTGGTGACTGCACCTAATATATAGATGTCCATAGCAAGGCATTGTGGGTACAATAAGATGTTTTCCAGTTCCCATACTGTGAGGTGCAGTCACAGATCTCTGTAGTGGCTTCAACAACAAAAGCTCTCATATGTTTATTTTCCAAACAAGGCATTGTGCATATACAGTAGTATCTAGCTGACAGGATTTCTTTACTGAGAGATGTAGTCTCCTATGTCTGTAGTGTAAATATCTGCAATACCAAGACTGACCAGCAGAGGTCTCTGTTTCAAAACAGTGTTTATAAACTTTGTTTCCCTTGCATGATGTCACATATGGGGGTTGCAGCACTGAAAAAAAGGGACAGGTTATGCAAATGAAGCAGAGCACAGAAATTTTTATTTATTTATTTATTTAGTTTTTGTTAACCGGCTAAGTGCACTAGCCAGCAAGTGACTGTTTTCAGGCACGACCCGGGAGGTAAAATTACAGAACATAATGATACAGTAAGGATAACGAAAATACATGATGCACAGAAATACAGGAAGATACATATGGCAGGATACTATGCATGACAAAGGAAAATACAAGGCAAAATACATTTCAAGGACATTTTCCATTGAGCGCATACATAAAGTGCATTGAAGGACCTAGGAAAGGGGAGAGGATAGGTGTAGGGGTAAGCCAGAAACAAGATGGAAAATGACAAAAGGGGGAAGGTGAGGAGGTGAGGAAAGGATAGAGGGAAGGACAGAGCGGCATTATTTCATGGAAAACAGCACTTTTTGGCAGTTTGAATGGTAGCAGATTGAATCACAACTCCTACAGGTTACTATCAATCAATCAATAAATCAAACTTTGACCAGGCAGTTGCATCATTGAGCAGGCTCATTTTCAAGATGGTCCTGGACACATAGGACATATTCAATAACAAGACGTAACAGTTTGTGCATGACAGATAGTGATACCATGTAAAAATAAGTCAAAAACAACTTTACATAGCTTAGGTGGTGAATACATACATAGACAAATGTCACATTCTATAAATTAACCTCATGCAGGGAGGGGGAGGGGAGACACAGGGAAGGTTAGAGGGGAGTAACAAATAAGAGAGAGGAGGAGGGGATATCACTAAAGGGGAGGTGGCCCCCAAGGGTATTAGCTAAGTGCTGGGGTGGAACAGGCCAAGGGGGAGTATATTGATCCTAAAGGGATCCAGCCAAGAGGTGAGATAGAAGGGCCTGGTCCATTCGGTCTATGGGGATGGTTGATCAGTTGGGAAACTGTTTACCTCAAACAGTCACACACCGTGTGCAAGCATCAGTTTAGCAGCTGCCTGAAGATGTAAAAGCTGGGCAGGATGGGGAGTTTAAGTGCTTTTTGTAAGTTGTTCCAGAGCATTGGTAGGAATGAGCTAATGGCAGTGGAGCCAAGATGTGTTCTGGTCCAAGGTATTTTAAAATTGATGAAACGGGAGTTCCTTATATCATAGGTAGACACTGAGTGCTCGAATAGTTCACTGATACAGGGAGGCAGATTGTTGGACAGGGCCCGGAAGAACCACAAAAGTGCGTCTTTTTTGTCTCCTCAGGGAGAGGAAGGCCAGTCTAATGCTTGGTACAGTAAGCAATGATGTGTCTGTAGGGGTAGACCAAGCACAAATCTCAATGCGTGGTGATAAAAGAGTATCCAGTTTTTGGAGCTCACGCTGAGGGCAGTGACTATAAAGAAAATCGACATAGTCAAGCAGGCAGGGCTGCAGCTATGAATTGTGGGGCCCCGGACAAGTCACTTGAAATGGGCCCCTGTTTCCCAAACCAGCTAATGCCAGGGCTAATGTCAGCTCCTCAGGTGGGCTGCTCCTGAGCTTGGGGCCCTGGACAACATCCTCACTTCTCCCCCATTACTGCGGCCCTGCAAGCAGGGGAAGGAAGGTAGTTTGAACCAATCTCTTTCTAGCTTCCAGGGTAAGTAGGTGTCTAATATGGTAGAAAATGCCAAGATGCTGCCTTAGCTTTTTAGATAACTCGTTTGAGTGCACATTGAAGTTCAGTTTGTTGTCCAGCCATACTCCCAGGTATTTGAATTAGTCCACTATTTCTAGAGATTCACCAAGGAGGGTGGTAATCTGCGTGGTATTAGAGGCCTTTGTATTGAGGTTGGAGAATGGGGAGATAACCATGGTTTTTGTTTTTTTGGCATTTAGAAGAAGCTTCAGATTTAGCAGGTGGTGTTGGAGTGTGATAAAGCCCTGTTGTGGTTTGTTGTTGGCAAGATCAAAGGAAGGGTTGGTTGAATAGATGATAGTGTCGTCTGCGAAGAGGTGAATATTCTCAGCTAGAAGGCAGGAGTTGATACGGTTGATATAAAGGGCAAAGAGGTTCGATCCTAGGATCGAATCTTGTGGGATGCCGCGTGGCAAGATTGTTAGTGTAGAGAGCTGTGCTGCAGTGGGGGTTACACCAATGCATCCTAAAATGTCAAGTAGTATGGAGTGATCAACCATGTCAAATACTTTACTAAGGTCGAGGAAGAGGGCATAGATGTACTGTTTATTGTCCAGGGCATGTAATCTCATTTTCTATGGCAAAGTTCACAAAAGCACTTTAAACAGGTTTTTCTTGCTTATTCATCTTGGGGGGGCCGCTGCATCAGCCCAGTCCCCAGCCCCTCCAGGCTGTCTTTCCACCTCCCTTGGCTATGCACCTGGTCTGGTTCTCCCTACAAGTTCTCCTCTCGTGGCAGGGCCACAGGGGGAGGGTCATCCTCTCCCCAGCATATCAAACCCATAGTGGACTGGGTTGTGCACCGAGTGGCGGTGCAGGTGCAGAGACGGCTTGGCTGAGCTTCATGAACCCCCCCGATGTACTATTTTCTGCATTTTGTGGCCCCACCCCTTCTGCAGAATATCAAACGCGTGCATGGAGGTACACCCTTCTGACATTCCCCACAGTTCCCTCTTGTACATTGTTTCCCCTGATCTGCTGTACCCCCAGGCCTCCACCTGAGGGTTGCCTAGGCCAGGATAACATGCCTCCTTAACCTGGAAGAGGAGAGCAGTCCCAGGAAAGCATTCCCATATCCAGGTCACTGATGTGGGAAAAGATGAGGCGCATGGCACCTCAGCCCTCTTTGCCACCAGGTCAGATTGCATAGTAATTTCAATAGTAACAAATCATAGGGAATGATAATAGTGTGTTTATAAATTCTTACTATTACCATTACTACACTAAGATCAAAATTTCATGCAAATGTTGAAAAAATATTTGTTTTTATATTCACATGGAATCCTGATAGTATGCTAATCTCAATGCTTAGAAAAGACAGAAAACAGCAACAGAGCACTGAAAAATGCCAGCTATTATCATAAGTAAATTGAGATCAAAATTGCATGCAAATGTACATTTTTATCAGTTGCTCTGTGTCTGCAGCCTGAAATGGGTGTGTATGTGTTGAAGAGTTCATGTGTATCCATGGCTACAGAAGCACTGGACCATGAAGATGGATATCTCTTATGTCATCTGGAAAGAGTTGTATCTTGTTTGTCTTACCTGATGGTAGCTGTCTGTGGTTGTTTGTGTTGTCTTGTCCCTTTGGCTGCTTGGGGGGGAGCATGGGGAGTTAGGGTAGGAAAACCTAATGCAACATTTCCCTGCCTTTGTTGCTTTAAGTTGAACCAACTGGTGCATTGACAGTTTTTTTTTTGCAAAGAATTTCCTTTCTTTTTGAGACAGTGTACAGAATGTATATGTTTCCTTCTGTTTGTTTTTACACTACACAAGTAATAGATGTCTTCAGTAATGTTGTCTGTATAATCTGTTTGGACCTTCACATTTCATCCAGCTTCATTTTCAACATCATTTCTCCATGTGACCAGTGTTATTTTAGAAATTCAAATTTGCAAGATGTAATAAGTCTTTTAACCTGAGAATTCACCACTTATTTGAATTATAAATGTGATGTTTTTATTTAATACCATTATTTGTTATATAATAGCAAGAAAATGTCTTGCTCCCTGATTGGTCAGTGCCCACCTTCACCAGTGATGTTATCTAAGCATAACATCACTGTATGAAGGTCCAGCACCAACAGGATGTCAAAAAAGTAAAAGAAATTACTACGCTCATGTATCTGCAATCCTCCCCTGATTTCCTGCCTGATACCACCTCACCGTGAAATACAAACATCATCTTCAAATCCATTGTATACCATAACCTGCTAACTTAAGAAATTATAAGTAAAGCTGTCATTCCAACTGGCTTCATGGTTTCTGCTGACCAGTAGAAGTGAAACAGAGTATGTAGTATTAAAACAAAACAAAAAAAATCACTAAAAGCCATCAGAGCGATCAGCACCACAATGACAGGAGTATGTTGTGAAGCTGATCGCTCATACGGCGATACTTTTTTATGTTGTTTTGCATGTGCGCAAGCAACATCTTGAGGTAGTAGCAGAAATGCGGAGGTGTGTCAGTGTTGGCAAATGCAGGGCACACTTTAGTAGGTGTGTCCCTCATTCCCCAATTAGCCAGCATGCTAGCGCTGACACAAGAATTATGTTAAGTGCCACCAACCTGAAAGAAATGTGCCACTGCAATTAGAGACAAGCTCATCCTGCAGCGGTGCAGATGATACGCCTCCTGTACATGCCTCTCCTGGAGAAACATTTCAATAAAAATGGCGGCAGAGCGACCACCACAAAATCCCACATCGGGGGTGCAATCCCCATGTCAGCATGTCTGCCACCCCCACATGGTACCCCAGTGTGCCACCACTCCCAGAAAGCCAACTCAGCATGTTCCTCCCCACCCCACCCCACCCCAGTGTGGCCAGCATCACCCACCCTGAAAGTCATGGGCCTCACTGGGAGCCCACCCCAGTGTGCCCAATTTTGTTTTATTTCACCTGTAAGAAAGAAAATGATCATGTGATGCTCTTTTTTTTTCTGCACCTGAAAAAAAGGAAACTGTCCCTCATTGTCCATGGTGCCCCCTCTCCCAACCTGCAAACAAACTCTGTGCACCCCACCTCCCCACACCCCCTTCACCCCATACTTACCTCTGGAAGTCCGGTGCTGTGATCGTCAGTGAAGCGGAAAATGTCTGGGCTCTTCAAAGTTGAACTGCAAAATGAAGAAATGCCATTAAGCTGTATAATGGCATCAGTGGGGGGGTACAACTTACGTGGATATCTCAGCCATTTTTTTTTTTTAGCTCCAGAGTTTCAACATGGGGTTCTTGAGACCCCATGTCATGAACACATGCACTGTCATCTCATTATTCAGTCCTGAAATGTCATTTCGTGGTCACTGCATGGAATCACCTTTTGGGACTGATTAATGAAATGACAGTGCCACTGTTCATGAGGTGAGGTCCCAAAAAGCCTATGTTGTTAATCTGGTGAAAAAATTCCAAAACATGACTGTGTTATGAGTGTGCATTGTGCAGTTTCCAAGCATGCTCGTAACTGCGACAATATTTTATATTTTCATTCCAGATTTTCAGCATCGGCATTTTTTTACACCCCCTTATAAACAGTATAGCAGTCATTTTTCACATCCTGCCTGAAATGTGTTTTCGCACATGTGGTGCACAATGGCACGGTCACTGTGGGAAATCAGTGTTCGGGACAGATTAACAAAATCACAGTGACACTGTTCATGAGCAGAGGTCCCAAAATAAATATGTTGAAAAGTTGGCTAAAAACATCTCCAAAATAATTGCATTACAGGCGTGGGTTGTACAGTTTCTATGCACGTTCATGACTTCACGAATTATTCATATTTTCACTCCAGATTTTCAACATTGCCATTTTTTTACACCTTCTCATGAACAGTACAGCTGTCATTTTTCACATCCTGCCCGAAATGTATTTTCGCACCAGTGGTTCCAAATGGCACAGTTGCTGTGCAAAATCACCTTTTGGCTAATGAACTGATAGTGCCACTGTTCATTAGGTAGGGTCACAAAAAGCCCACGTTGAAAACTTAGAATGAAAATATCAACAAATGCATTAAGGTTTCCAACTGTAATGTCCCACCCTATGGAGACTGACAGGTGTCAGGGGTGTCACTTGGGATTGTCGGCTGTTATGTTCACACTATTCCACCCCCACCCCCCACCCTGCGGCCAGTGACAGCCATCGAGGTGTGCATTGGACTCTTTGGCCCAAAAGTTCACCCCATTCTCCTATACTACACCCATCTCAGCATATTTCCTTATGGAATGGGGTGAGCGCAAGGCCTGAAGATGCTAAGGCACACTGCGACACTTGCCGGTGTCTACTGGGTAGGGTGAGGTGAAATGGTGTGAGCATTATGGCCACTGACCCAAAGGCACACCCCAATGCCTGTCAGTTTCTGCAGGATGGGGTGGAGTTGGCATCAGTTCAGTACTTCACTGCCATTTCTATTATGCATCTCTCTAACTCCTGCACTACCAATGCCAGCAAGGCAACATTTGGCATTGACAAATGCTTGTTTAACCCTCTCTCAAGGGTTTGGATTTCTTCAAGAAAAGTGAAGCTGTTTATACACTGTTCAGCTGTCTTGAAAGAGAACTGAACCTTTTGCAATCTCCACTTGAGTCAGCACATGCTACATCATCCTTCACTTAACCACATAGTAAGTGGCTTGGCAACCAAAGAAAAAAAAACAGTAAGTAAGTTGAAATACATCCCACTTCAACAGGCAGGTGAATGCCCATGGAGAGGGAGTGGGGAGTGCGGGCAAAGATCACAGCACGCAGGACACAGTAGTAAAACAATGAAAAGCCTTGGGCTATGGACACACAGCATCATTCAGCTAGCAGCACCACCTAGTGGTGGAAAAAAGTAATCTGGACTTTTGTTTTTAAACATATACCTCCACTCACAAAAATAAAATAAAAAATGCGTACACATTTTTTTGTTACTTTTTTTTTATTACAAATGAGCCATTGTAAAATAACAAAAAGGCACTCTAGGGTGTGTGTTATTGTATAATAACATCACTTCATGGGTGTTGAATGCACTCAGCCTGTGGTCTCGTGCTTCAGCCACCCAAGGCATGATGTTATTACATAGCACACACCCTGTCATGCCTAATTGCTTAATTATTGTTTATTATTAATTATTGATGCTCATTTAATACCATTAGTTATCCATGACATTTCTTGACTTGCTATTTGCAACACAACTAATAAATGTATTTACAATTCAAACAGCAATAGACACAGCACAGTAAAGACGTTTTGAAAAATCCATTAGAGAAAAACTCCAATTGAATTAGTGCCAGATTGTTGCAGTGTTTCTGGAGAGAGTGAAAAACCAAGTACTACAAAAATGAAAAACAATAATGTAAATCAGAATAGCAAGTCATCTATTAACTGTTAAACTTAGATGATTCTTTGCTATCTATGTTATAACAAACGCATAACTATTTACAAGTATTTACAAGGTATACTTGGAAAATTCCTCTCTTGACCCCTTAATTAAGGCAATCCTGTGAAAAAGTAGGGATAGTGCATAGCCAGCATACTAGGTAAACCATTCACATGTTATTCAATTGTCTTTGTACGATAGTTTTTAAAAACATTGACATTTTGGAAATAATAAATCGGCTTCAGTGAAATAGGCATTACTGAACCACTGTCACCTTTTTCTTTGTCAACATAAATGTGTGCACTCAAATAAAATAGCAATGATAACGTGCGGTTATACACATGGATACAAATTGTATCACATTAAATTGTAACTGCTTTAAAGAGCCACTGACGCTGAAAGTACTACATTGCAGAATCCGAATAAGGATGCCCCTGATAAATCACATGCCAAAAACTAGATTACTATGTTACTTCATTTTAAAGTTATTAGCTATTTTGTAACCCTGATTTTGCTACCTGTACAAAAAAGCCTGTAGCAGTGAAAAGCTGATGATGATGTCATCTTGGGAACTCACAGTCTAATATTCCCTGTCAGCAAGCTTCTAGGACCTGTGTCTCCAAAGTTATAAACGTCATGTGCAATGGGTTTCACATATAAAACAAGCAGCATCATTCAAAAAACATTGCTTTAAAAATTATATGAGTTTCAGGGTTTGTAACAAAGTTAATTCCACAGTAGAACCATGCCTTGGAGTGGTTTAATGCACTTGTAACATGACACGCTATATACAATATTGTAACACGGCATCCTATATTAACAGGTACAATAAAATACAGACACAGAGTAACATCATGTCTCTTTTTCTGATGTGTTTGCTGTTTGGCTGCTGTGCATTATGGGAAATGCATATATTTAACTGCATTTTGTATATTGTGGGTGCAATGCTGAACAGTCATTCAGTTACTGGTTACATGCAGATGTGATCAACATTGTATAATATCTGCTCATTTTGGCTGATTTATGTTTGTGAACTGTGGAATCATCTCCATTTTTCTGCTGTGTTTGCTGTTTGGGATTTGGCTGCTGTGCATTATGGGAAATGGATATATTAAAGTGCACAGGGGTATTCAGCTCTGGTAATTGTTCCTGCAATTCCTTTGGCAGGCCAACAGATGGCTGTGGAACAATGCTAAAGCCATATTTAGATCAATTTCCAAATGTGCTGAATTGAGTCACTTGGAAAAATAACCTTCATAGACGAAGCAAAAAACCAAAGAACCCACATGGTTTGCTTACTGGTGCTGCCTGTTTTACGTGTGGAAACTATTGCACATGATCTTAACAACTTTGGAGAAACAGATCCTATAAGCTTGCTGACAGGGAACACAAGACTGTGAGTTCCCAAGATGCCATCATCATCAGCTCTTCACTGATACAGGCTTTGTTTGAACATGTACTGAAATCAGGGTTACAACATGGCTAATAACTTTACAATGAAGTAAAACAGACATCTCGTTTTTTAGTATGGGATTTACTGGGGGTATGCTTATTCTAATTCTGCAATGTAGCACTTTTGGCCAGATGGTGTCAGTTGCTCTTTAACATAGGGTAATGCAACATGTTTAGATACAAACAGGTTTTTAGCATTAAATTTATATATATCTGAATCGTACTTTGGTAGCAGATGACAATTCATACATGTATAGTACAGTTGCAACATTTGTATGTGTCGTGCAATGTTAACATGATGAATGAATGAGTGTACGCATGCGTATGAACCGGTGTGTGTATTTGACCCGGGGGGGGAGGGGGTTAAAAGATCCACATGTGACAAGATTAATTGTAAAAACTGATTATGGCTACCATCTGGGTCCAGAACCCTAGTAGGAGCCTACTCAAACTGAAACTATATCAGTATTATGATTAGAACCATTCGGCCATCACCATGTAGAAATTCAATTTAAGAAAATTAATTATTTGTAGTTGCCTGGTGGGGCCTAGGTCACCCATAACCTGTTGCTTGTTAGATGCAGTTGTAATATAGTGTCTTACTTGCAAGTAGCTGTAGAAGTCTATCCTGGGAGATGGAACTCCATCTGTAGGGATGCAAAAAGACTTCACTGCCCCATCCCCTATTAGATTACCAAGTCTTGTAAGACCCTGTCCTTCCCATCTTTTGTATGTTGGGTTGATTCTCACTGGGGCAAACCCTTCTGCTGCCCTTATAGCGGTAAGTTTGCACAGTCCCATAGGGGTGCCCTCAGTCTGGACAAATTGTAGTGAAGCAGACATGAGTCCAGGGATTAGAAATGTGCTTCATTTCTACTCTGTTTAACCTATTGAAACATAGAAACATAGATAGTGATGGCAGATAAGGACGCTTAGCCCACCTAGTCTGCCCATTTTCCTTACCTACTGTAACACCGCAGACCCCACTTGATCTCTGGCTTTAGCCCGCCCCTCCTTTTCCTACCTCTAAGGTTCCCTTATGCCTATCCCATGCATTTCTGAAGCCCATTCCCGTTTTGCCCCTGCTGGGAGGCTGTTCCAGGCATCCACCACTCTGTGAAGAAGTACTTCCTCAAATTTTCTGAGTCCCCCCCAGCTTCATAGGATATCCCCTTGTTCTTGAGCATCTTTTATTCTGAAAAATGCTTCCCTCTTGAACTTTATTTATACCTGTGAGGTATTAGAATGTTTCTACTATATCCCCCCATCTCCCTCCTTTCCTTCAGGGTGTACATATTGAGGTCCTTCAGTCTCTCCTCATAGCGCTTGTGTTGTAGACCCTGTACATTTTTGGTTGCCCTACTCTGGACCGCCTCTACCCTGTCTATGTCTTTCTGGAGATGTGGTCTCCAGAACTGGACACAGTACTCTAGGTGAAGTTTAACCAATTATCTATACAGTGATAACACCACCTCTCTCTTTCTGCTGGTGATACCTCTCCCTATGCACCCTAGCATCCCACTAGCTCTCCTCACTGCCTTGTCACACTGGCCACTTTTAGGTCATCAGATATGATTACTCCCAGGTCTCTTTCCTATTTGGTGATGGTTAATACTACCCCCCAATTTTGTACTCCACTCCTGGGTTTCTGTGCTGCAAGTGAATGATTTAACACTTCTTTGCATTGAAACCTAGCTGCCACATCCTTGACCACTCCTCTAACTTTTCTAGATCACTATTCATTTTTTCCACCCCTCGGAGTGTCTACCCTGTTACAGATTTTAGTGTCATCTGCTAAGAGGCATACCTTCCTTTCGAGCCGCTCTACAATGTCGCTAATAAAGGCATTAAAAAGGACTGGTCCCAGTAATGATCCCTGTGGCACCCCGCTTGTCATCCCCTCTTCCTTGGAGTAAACACCATTTATCACCACCCTCTGTCTCCGGTTCCCCCCCAGCCAATTTGTCACCCAGTGTACCACCTTAGGACCCACTCCTAGGCTTCCCAGCTTGCTTACTAGTCTCCTATGTGGAACAGTGTTGAATGCCTTACTGAAATCTAGGTATGCCACATCCACCGCTCCACCCTGATCCAGTTCCCTGGTCACCCAGTCAAAGAAATCTATCGGATTTGTTTGACATGATCTCTCCCTGGTGAATCCATGCTGCCTCAGATCCTGAAGGCCACTGAATTCCAGATATTCCACAATCCTTTCCTTTAGTAGTGACTCCATTACTTTCCCCACCACTGAAGTCAGGCTGACAGGCTTATAGTTGCCAGCCTCCTCTTTACTGCCACTTTTGTGAAGTGGGACTACATCTGCCCTTCTCCAGTCCTCCAGAACCACTTCCGTCTCCAATGAGTGGTTGAACAGGGCTGCCAGAGGTGCAGCCAACACCTCCCTGAGCTCCCTCAATATCCTAGGATGTACCCCTTCTGGCCCTATTGCCTTATGCACTTCAGATTTGTGAGTTCCCTCAGAACTCTCTCCTCTGTAAATGAACTAGTGTCTACCTTTCTTCCTTCAATGCTCCTGGTCCTTATCTGTGGTCCTTCTCCTTTCCCATCCTTTGTGAATACTGAACAAAAGTACTTGTTCAAGATGTCTGCTTTTTCATGGTCCCCTCCACACACTCCCCATCTCCCTTCCTAAGCCTTACTATCCTTCCCCTGGTCTTTCTCTTTTTGCTCACATACCTGAAAAATACCTTGTCCCCTTTCTGCACTGCCTAGGCTGTTTTCTCCTCCGTCTGTGCCTTTTCACTCCTAAGTGCTTTCCCTGCTCCCTCTGTGTCTCTTGATACACCTGTCTATCTTTCTACCTCTGTGTCTCCCTATACCTCCTGAATGCTAACTTTTTGCTATTACCTTCCCAGTCACCTCTTTTGAGAACCATAGTGGTCTCTTTTTCCTCCAGATTTTGCTTACTTGCCTGACACAGAGGTTTGTTGCCTTCTCTATCTATCCTTTTAGATTTGTCCAGTGTTCTACCACTCCCCTATGTCCTTGTCCAAGTGTTAAATACCATGTTTCTGATGGAGTCAGACCCCTCTAGGGTCACCCAGCCTGGTAGTCCTCCTGCTGTAGGAAGGCATGAAGCTGCTGTGTCTGACAGGTGTAATAATACCTATGGAGATGAGGAACTCCTAGTCCTCCCTTATTCCTTTCAAATGTTGGGAGGTGCCGTGAGAGTCTTGGCTTCCTGCCAGCCCAGATAAAGCTGGACAATCCGCTTTTTATTCGGGTCCAGATTTCTTTTGCTTATAGGTATTGGCTGTGAGGCAAATATTTAGAGGAGTATCAGAAGGATGTTCATCCTGATCACCTCTACCCTGCCTGTGACGGATAAGGGTAGGGCATCCCATCTCTTCAAGTCAGCCACCATTATCAACAGGGCTGGCAAATAATTAAATTTGAAAAGAAATTGACATTAGTGGGCATGCGGATCCCCAGGTACTGGAACTGTACCTCTACCCATTTGAAGGGACAAATCTGATAGAGTGTTTCCATGACCTGCTTGCTAAGCAACATGATCTTTGTCTTAACCTGATTCGCCTTGAACCCTGATCCTGTGCCATATTCGTCCAACACTGAAAGGACCCTTGGAATGTTTTGTTCTGGGTGGCTTACAAATAAGAGGATGCCATCTGCATAAAGTGCAATTTTCACCTCTTCCCCATTAACTCGAATGTCACATAGACTTCCAGCTCCCACGCTCTGACCACTAGAGGTTTGATGCTAAGCACAAACAAAAGTGGGAACAGGGGACATTCCTGGTGGGAGCCTCTCACAGTGTTAATATTTTTGGAGGATACTTCATTTACCCATACCCTGGTTGTGAGAGTATCATACATGGCTTGAACCTAGTTCTGATATGTGTCACCAACATTAAAGGTTTCTAGGGTTTTGTTCAAGAAACACCAGTCGAGGCGATCAAAGGCCTTTTCGGCATTGATTGTAATGACTGCCATGGTAAATTTGCTGCCTTCAGTGGTCGAAAAGACGTTTAATATTTTCTGACATTACCTTGAATGTGTCTGGCAGGTATGAAACCCATTTGATCTTGGTAGGTTAGGGAGCTTACCACCTCCTGTAACCAACTGGCTAAGACGGTCACAGAAATCTTTGCATCCTGATTTAATAGTGAGATATATCTATAGGACCCACAAACCATGAAGTCCTTACCAAGCTTTAGAATAATGGTGATCAGGTCCTCCTGTCGTGAGGGTGGGGCTTCCCCTTTGTTCTATACTGCTTGAAACAGTAGTAGAAACTCCGGGGTGAAGGTTTTATGGAACTCACTTATGAACCTATCAGTGCTGAGTGATTTAGTAGTGGGTAGCTGTTTAATGACTTCTTCTATCTCTGACCTAGATAGAAGCCTGTTCATGTTCTCCCTCTGATCATCTGTGTGTTTTGGGAGTTGTATTTTTCTTAAAAAGTCCTGCAACCACCTCTGATGTCCTGTCCTTCCCTCATCACAACAAAGCTTAGTGTAGAAGTCACCAAATTGTGTGTCTACAACTTTTGGGTCTACTTCAAATTCCCCCTGACTGTCTGACCTCTTGAATTTGTGAATATACCTGTCTGCTTGTAGTTTCCATAGGTGAAAGGTGAACAATCTGCTTGCTTTTTCTCCAAGTTCATAGTAAGCTTGGTTGGTGTACAGTATCTTGATTGTGTTTCAACCTTTCTCAGATTGATATATACAAATTCACGGCACTCCCATCCCTGCTACAGATTCAGTTGGTTCAGTTCCTCACTAACTGCTTTAATTTGCCCAGGAAGTCTTTCTTCCCAGTTTTCTTATGTTGTAATTCCAGGGTTATTAACAACTCTGATAAATTAGTCTGTCATTCTGGTGCCTGTGTTTTTCTTATGTGCTCCATTTGCTAGCATGTGGCAGGTTTATGTGATAACGGCGGAAGTCTTAAGGCGATCACCATTATCATGAAGTCAGAGTGACGAAAATTTATTTTGGCACTGTGACATCCTGGTGCACAGCAAAATGGCACTGGGGACCTAGTTTTTTAATGCCCCCCGCATCCCCTGTAGGGCTTCACTCCACACCGCCCTACCTAAGGATTTCTCAAACTCCAGGGGGTGCATGTCGGGGGTGGTGAAAACATAAAACAAAGGTTCGGCCAGCTCACAAAATGCACCAGTGCTCAGACCAACCCAGTACTCTGTTGACCAACGCCGCCAACCCACCCACTCATGCCACAGGGTCGGCTCAGCAACCCACTACAGCACCACCTCACATTCCCTCCCGCCTTCACTGTGCATGCCTGCCCCCTGCATGCACGATAGCGACATCCCATTGCTACATTCGCCGATCTCATCCGCCGCCCCTACTCTACAGTAGCCCTGGAGACATGTACCAGGGATTGGGTCATCATATTGTAGGCGCCCAATCCTAGCGCTATATCTCATGCTACCCATGTGGCCACGTAGTACTGCTTTAAATCCATCTCACAATATTTTAAGATTCAGCTCTTTCTCTGTGTTAAATTCTAAGCGGAAATGGCCTCTAATTTTAGTGTAGAAGATCTCATTATTGAGAAAGCCTGCATTCAGGTACCATAAAGGTCTATTTTGCTCATGCTCCAGGAACAATTCTAAATGCAGGGGGTGATGGCTGGACAGGAAAATAGGGCCCATTTTGCACCTCCTGACCTTTGACTAGAGCTGTTTGGGTATATAAAAATCTTTCAATATGAGAATAACTACTGTTTGAGGATGAGAAAAATGTATAGTGTTTTTTGTCTAGAATTGTCTTCTCTACAGGGGTCAATAAGCCCCAATTCTCCCCTGAGTGCCCCTATTATTCTAGCTGCATCGTTACACATGTTCTCTGTGGCTGAGGACTGGTCTAGTTCTTGGTTTTCCACAGAGCTCCAGTTCCCACCCATTACTGTCTCCCCAGCTGCCAGAGTGGCTTGCTTCTTGAAGAGGCCTCTGTAGAAGTCTGGTTTTGTTGGGGTGGGGCTATATACATTTACCACCTATATATATATATATATATATATATATCACTGTGTGTCCCTATGTCAGGGAGACTATTGTTATCCTCCCTTGTTTGTCTGCAAAAATATAAGTTACTCACCATGGTAGACCCTTTCTCACTAATATCCTGTCCTCCTGCTCCGTGGAGCACTATACAAAAAACATTGAAGCGCTCCTTCCCTGTCAAACTGTCCACTTTCAAAACTCTGTTTTCACATTCCTTTAATGAAACTTGCAATTGCTTCCCTTAACTTCTACTGGGCATTAAATCCTTGTACCTGATGCACCTATCCTTGGTCTGTCACTGTTAGTTCTCTACACCTCTAAGCACTTGAATTATCCCTCAGGGGTCCTATTTACAGTCTCTTCATAGCCTTAGCTTAATTGAATGGTTTTGTATTAGTTTAGTCTTGCACACCGTGTATATATTGTTTTATATTATCATTTTAGATTACTGTTGAATAACTGTTCTATTATTGTCTGTTAATGTGTGCTGAACTTTGCTTTCAGTGTATGTATTGACATATGTGTATCTCCCAGGTCCACCTTGCAAATGAGTTTGCCTCAATAGTGTTTCACCTAGTAAAATAAAGATTGATTAAATATTGCCACTCCTGCATTTTTACAGTGGGGGGTGCAACAAAGCTATTACTTGTTCTCCCCCAACTACGCCTAAGCTTCAGAGGTTCCAGTCGGGGTAATCTAGTTTCTTGGAGTAAACCAATATCACAATGGTTACTCCTTAATTCCCTTAAAATTCTGGCTCTCTTCACCACTGAACCCAACCCCTTCACATTACATGTAATCAGATTTAAACCTGTTATCATGAGGGTAGGGGGTGTTTATGTCCTGACCTACTTCCAGATTTTCCTTATCTCTTGCTGAACTTGCTTATGCTGAGTTTGGTGACAGCTATTTGTAGATTGTGGGTAGGGGGTGACCCTTTCAATAAGGCAGTCACTCTTCTCAGGAAGTGACTGAGGAATGCCCCATTTACCAACCTGGTCTTGAAAAAATGTGAAACATGCCTTTACCTTTTGTCCAAGGCCCTCAGTTCTCTGTGGCTCAGTAGATCTAAGTTCTGCAGCAGGGAATCTGAACTTCTGCAGCACCAGTAGGCCTACTTCTGTGGCAATGGGAAATGGTCTAAGGCATATAAATAGACGATCCAGTGTCATCGGCGTCACAAGTGGTAGTGCTGCCACTGTGCTGGCAGGCTGGCTTCCAGAACAGTGGAGATATTTCAAGCCCCATTTTTCATGCCAATGCACTTCTCCTGAAGCAGAATGTGGCCCCATCAGGCCTTGACATTCACATCATCCTCTTATGAGGGAAGACTCCCTGTCCCAGATGTCACCAGTGCAGCTGAATACTGTGCAATACCATCCAAGGCTGGGAGTTGTGGTGTACGACAACGTGTGCCCCACCCTCATGCTGCTCAACTGGGTCCCTGAGATCATCCTTGAATTTGAGTTGCTGGCACAGGAACACAACACACTAGCTGCTGGGCCAACAGCTGTTCCTACACATGTTTCTTTATAATGGTATTTTTACATTTTGATCCCACATTTTCAACATAGACTTTTTATGACTCCCCTTTGAACATGCCAGCTCTCATCTATCAAATAGTGACTGAAGCGTAATTTCATGTTACAAGTGCAAAAACATATTTGAGCAGGATTTAAAAAATGAAATCTGTCATGTTCATAAGGTGGTGTGAAAAACTGACTATACTGAAAATTCAGGGTCGAAATGTTGAAAAATACCAAAGTTATGAGTGAACGCTGAAAAAGTTCAACATACCTTTATGACTTTGTTGTTTTTTTTAAAGAGTTTGGCCCTAAAATTTCAACACAGTCATTTTATAACCTGACTTTACGAAGCTGGTAGATTAAATTTTTCAAATCCCACCCAGAAGGTGATTTCATGGAACTAGTGTGAAATCACCTTTTGGATTGGATTTGAAAAATGTCACCTACCTTGTTCATAAGGTGGGGTCTCAGAAAGACCATGTTGAAAATGTTGCGGATAAATATTGAAAAATAGCAAAGTTATGAGTGAACATTGAAATATTTTAATAGCTTGCCCATTTTACAGTATTTTTCCTACAAATTTTCAACATAACTCTTTTTATGATCCCACCTCATGAACCCAATAGATGAAAATGTTCAAATTCCACTCAAAAGGTGATTTCAGTGAGAGAATGCAAAATCACCTTTCAGGCCAGTTTAAAAAAAAATTCACCTACCTTTTTCATGAGGTGGGGTCCAAATAGGCCATGTTAAACATTTGGTGAAAAAATACTAAATAATGGCCAAATTATGAGTAAAAGTACAAAACACATTGGAGATACACTGACAAAACTTAACTTGTTTTCTCAGTTTGCAGTCGCGGTTTGAGGAGGAAGACATGTTTTCATCGCTGAGTGGATCTACAGCATTGGACGTGTAGTATATGGTAACTTACCCTAGTAACATTGTAGAATGGCTTAGTCCACATCCCCCTGCAGTTTTGGGCCAATGGTATGTCTGGGGTGGAAACTGGGTTTTTAGAAAGTGCACGAGCAGATTGTAGTAGTAGTTCTTCTGAGGCCTGCTGATCTATCTAATGTATGTTTGTTGAATAAACCTCAGAGCTGTTAGAAGTTACTTATGGTGTCCAGTCATTCCTAAAACCAGCAATCCTGTAAGAAGCAACTAAAGTAAAATATTATATGGTGTCAGAAGTGAACTTGCAGTGCTGCAGTTGCAAGAAAGAAGAAAAGTTTGTGCTGCCAAGAAAAGAAACAAAAAGACAGTATTTTTGAGTACCTAAAGCTTACTAAAAGACTGTATAACAAAGTATTTTTGGCAGTATGGAGCAATTTAAGCCACCTCCACCACTATTGTTGACCGGAAATCTTTCAGAAAACTGGAGAAGGTGGGCACAGAGATTAAGTCTGTACTTCACAGCCATGGGATTAGATGATAAGTCAGAGGAAATGAAAATTGCAGTCCTGCTATACACGATCGGGGATGAGGCCCTCGAGGTGTACAATACCCTCAATATAATGTATGCTGACCCACAAGTTAAAAAAGCAGCTGAGGTTATGGAAGCATTTAAGAATTATTGTTCAAGGCAGGATGGTAATATAGGCCAAAAACCAGACCGCCAGCTACCAACACGTGAGACACGTGCACAAAAATCAAACACATGTGGGAGGTGTGGCAAGGGACATGCGCCAAAGGTTTGTCCAGCGTATGGACAAGAATGTCGTAAATGTGGTGGCCTCAACCATTATGCAAAAATGTGCAGGTCTAAAAAGTCCAGTAAACCTCATGAGAAAATGACCAAAGGGGTAGAAGCACTATTTGTGGGTGCTGTAAAAAGAAAACAAGAAATGGTGTGGACACAAGTACCAGATGAAGGGTGGTACACTGCCTTGAAGATAATGGGACAGCCAGTTAAGTTCAAGTTGGACTCTGGGGCTGAAGCCAATATACTTACTAAAGAAGTGATTGCGCAGTTTCCATGCAAGGTATAAATCAAGCCGACCAGTACTATCCTAATGGCATATGGAGGAGCACAAATTAATCCTGAAGGGGAAGTGACGCTAAAGTGTAAGACACAAGACAGAGAGGCCAATCTGCAGTTTTATGTCACTAATACATTGGGAGCCAATCTGCAGTTTTATGTCACTAATACATTGGGAGCTTCCCTACTGGGTCAACAGGCATGTGTCATCCTGGATCTGATTCGCAAAGTAAAGGTGCTTAAAACCAAGCCACCAAGCACAAAAGAGGAACTTCTTGCACAATATAAAACAGTGTTTGAAGGTCTAGGAGAATTCCCAGGAGTTTACCACATATATACCGACCCAAATGTTACTCCTGTGATACATGGGTGCAGGAAAGTCCCATATGCAATCACGGACAGACTAAAACAGACACTGGAACAGCTGGAGCAAATTGGGGTGATTAGCAAGGTAGAAAACCTACAACATGGGTAAATAGCCTTGTAATTACTGAAAAGAAAAATGGTGAGATCAGGGTGTGTTTGGACCCTAGAGACTTAAATAAAGCTATCAGAAGACATCATTTCTCCATCCCCACATTGGAGGATATTCAGAGTAAGCTTGCAGGTAAAATGTTTTTTACAATTCTAGATGAAAAAGATGGGTACTGGCAGATCAAATTAGATGACAAATCTGCAGACCTATGTACATTCAACAGTCCATGGGGAAGGTACAAATTTCACAGACTTCCTTTTGGTATATGGTCTGCAAATGAAGTATTCCAGCAGAGAAATGCTGAACACTTCGGAGACATACCAGGTGTTTTTGTAATAGCTGATGACATGCTTATAACCGCAGCTACCAAGGAAGAGCATGACAATACTTTGAGAAAAGTAATGGACAGAGCAGTGGAACTCAATGTAAAGTTCAATAGTGACAAAATACAGTATTTGGTAAGTGAGGTGAAATACATGGGGCACATCATAACCGAAAATGGACTACGGCCTGATGAAGCTAACGTGGAAGAAGCAATAGCTGAGATGCCCTCCAGAAGATGAAAAGAGCACTACAGAGGCTGTTAGAAATGACTTGATACTTGGCTAGTACATTCGAATGAAGCAAACCTCACTGCACCACTAAGGGAGCTACTCAAAAGATGTCATGTGGCAGTGGCAGCCAGGACAGGAAGAAGCCTTACAAAGCTGAAAGAGACTATTTCTTGTGCACCAGTATTAAAATTCTTTGATCCAAAGAGGACATTGAAATCCAAGCAGATGCATCTAAGGACCTAGGTGCTTGTCTACTACAAAGAAACAGACCAATAGCTTATGCATCTAGGTCATTGTCCAGTGCTGAAAGAAACTATGCACAGATAGAAAAAGAGTTGTAGCAATTGTGTTTTCTACAGAAATTTCATCAATATGTTTATGGAAGGTCAGTGAAAGTACAATCAGATCACAAGCCACTACAGTCCATACTGAACAAACCAATTGAAAGGCTTCAGCAAGATTGCAGCAGATGCTGTTACAGATACAGAAATATGACATAGAGGTAATATATACTCCAGGCAAAGATATTCTGATTGCAGACACTCTATCCAGGGCAGTACCAAGAAAACCAGCAGAGGGAGACATTGATCTAATGAAAGGACAAGGTCATATACTCAGTTCACAACAGAAACACTGCCTGACAGCATGTTAGAGGGGCTAAACAGGCCACAGAGGGACAGTGATTTACAGTTGCTTAAAGAAATGCACCTCAAAGGATGGCCTAACAGGAAAAACAAGTCAGCATCAAACTTCAGCACTATTGGCCCATGAGACACAATATATACATAGAAAATGATCTCATAATGGTGGGTAAAAGAATCATCATACCCAAAGAGCTGAAAACAGATATGCTACAAAGACTTCACACAGCGCATCAAGGAATACAAAGGTCGAAGGCACAAGCCAGAGCTGTGATGTATTGGCCAGGCATGAATCGAGAAGTAGAAATGATGGTTGAAGCATGTGGACCTTGTCAGGAACTCTTACCCAGCAACCATAAAGAGCCGATGTGTCCACATGAAATACCTGACATGCCATGGTTAAAGCTTGGAGCAGACATTTTTGACTTTAGGGGACACTCCTACTTAATAGTAGTGGACTATTTTTCAGAATACCCTGAGGTTTTCAGAATGCCTGACAAGACAGCAGCTACAGTTATTGCAACATTGAAAGCTGTATTTGCAAGACATGGAATTCCAAAAGAACTGGTAGTGGATCATGTACCATTTGCAAGTCATGAAATGAAGCAATTTGCAAAGTTGTGGGGAGTTCAAAATAACTCATTCCAGCCCAGGATACCCACAATCTAATGGTTTAGCGGAAAGAATGATCCAGACAGTAAAAATAATCTTTCTGAAGTTTATGCAAGGTCAGATCGATCCACATCTCGCATTGCTCTGTCTTAGAAATACACCAGTCACAGGACTGAACTTTACACACCTTCTCAATTGTTAATGGGCAGAATGTTGAGGACAACATTACCAGCAAGTGCAAGGGCACTGCGACCTGAAATACCAAAGGATGCACATAAATGTCTGAAAAGAATACAGAAAAGACAGAAACAGTATTATGACAGGAATGCAGCTCCACTTACTCCATTCAGAGAAGGGGAAAGGGTATGCATAGAGACTTCTAGTGGGTGGCAACCTGCTACAGTGGAAAGAATCCGTGATGAGCCAAGATCCTATAGTGTGATTATACCTGCAGGACAGCGATGCCGCAGGAACAGGAGACACCTGAGGACAGACCGAACAGTTGCTTTGGAGGCTGAAAGCAACAGGCAGATGAGTCAACTGAATCGATTGTCAAACAGTGCAATCCAGGGACAACAGCCAGAGACAGGACACTTGTCAAGAGTATGAGCAACCTGAGATGGAACCTGTTGTTTTATGCCACTTTGCCAGAAAGTCCTGAGGCTGTACCCCGTGTGCAGTCTACTCGAATGACCAGAAGAGGGCGCCTGCTTAAAGTTCCTGGGAGGTTCAGAGATTTTGTTATGACTTAAGTCAGTGGTAAAGACTTATTTCAACAAAGCTGAGTACCAGTGACTTTAGACCCTAACTCATCACAATGTAAGACCCAACCATTATGTTAATATTGCTTGGTAATTATTTGTCATTGATATGCAAACTGAAATCAAGGTAATTGCTTTCTTTTACTAGAAGGGGAGATGTAGTATATGGTAACTTACCCTAGTAACATTGTAGAATGGTTTAGTCCACATCCCCCTGCAGTTTTGGGCCAATGGTATGTCTGGGGTGGAAACTGGGTTTTTAGAAAGTGCACGAGCAGATTGTAGTAGTAGTTCTTCTGAGGCCTGCTGATCTATCTAATGTATGTTTGTTGAATAAACCTCAGAGCTGTTAGAAGTTACTTATGGTGTCCAGTCATTCCTAAAACCAGCAATCCTGTAAGAAGCAACTAAAGTAAAATATTATGGGATGGGTTTTAGGGGAGTGAGGAGTATGGGGGTGTGGGGTGGTGGGTGCTGAGTGGCCAGTCAGTCAGGTGGGGGCCAAGAGTTTTTGGGGCAGGCTGTAAAAGACATCAATGGACAGTTTCTTGATTTTTAGGTATATATAAAAACACTATGAGGGACCATTTTCTTCATAACAACTGGTCCCACACATATTTGGGGGGAGGGCCACTACAGAGGGAGGGAGAGCACTACATTGGGGGATTAGCACCTTCCTAACATGTGCCAAACATGTATAGTGAAAGTGCATTCTGTCTGACTCACTCAGACATGCACAGAAATGGGGGAACAGTGCTACTTGCTTTTTCAAAACTGGCACTTTATTTGCTGAAGTACAAGCACTCAGGGCTGCAGCTTCTGCAGTCGGCCATGTGTACCACAGTCAGCAGTGAATTCCATGTATTTTTCTGTGGCTGAGGAACCACGATAAGCTGAGGGCCTTGTATGTTGTCTCCAGAGCCCTCTTTTAGTTTTAAAACAGATGAAACCCACCCCACCTATCAGTGCCACCACCTTCCTAATCAGCCTTGAAAGTGTCATTGAGTGGTCTTGATTTAGATTTCAGTTCAGTTCAGTTTATTGTGAAGGGATAAAAATCCTTTGAGCAAGCTCATTTGCAAAATGTCCATTGTACAATATTCAAAATATGTAAGAAAACACAGTAGTAAGATACAAAATACAATATTCACCGAATACATGGGTACAAAATTAGGGGTAGGAGTACAAACATCTACCAGATACATCAGCCAGGGGATAAGTAATAAGATTGGGATACATAAGAAATTATAAACAACCCCATGAAGGGGAAGCAGAGATGGAGGGGGTACAGTAAGAAGAAAGAAACCAACTAGGGTCAAGAAGTACAAGGTAGCAGGAGTCAAAATAACAATAAAGATTAGAAGCACTGACAGGACTCAGAGGTAGTGTCACTGATGCACCTTTTGAATGCATTTAGTGGTATTAAATTCTGAAGTTTTTTTTAAGGGTAGATTGGAGTTTATTCCAGGTGGTAGGAAGAATATAGCTCAAGGCCACCATACCAAAGCGAGTACGAAATTTAGGGACTTCCAGGGAGATGTAGGTACGCTTTCTGAGGCCGTAGGCACCATGTAATCGGTGGAGGAGTGATGTAATATAGATGGGCAGCCTATTCAGGAGAGCTTTGTATGTGCAGAGATAGATATGAGTGAGTCTCCTGGTTGCTAGGGATGTCCAGTTTACCTCCTTGTACAGTGTACAGTGATGTGTTCTGGCCAGGGCATTGGTAATGAAATGGATGGCCTGGTGGAAAGAAGTATCTAATTTGTGTAGGTTTAAACTAGGAGAGCTGTTATAAACAATGTCAGCATAATCCAATAGCGGCATGAAAGTTGCCTGCACTAACTTAATTCTCGAATCCCAAGAGAAGAGAGATATTTGTTTCTGAAAACGAAACCTAACGTCATTTTTAGCTTTTTAGTTAGTGATTCGATATGGGAGGAAAATGATAAATATGAGCTGAGGATGAAGCCTAGGTATTTGAATTTGTCTACAACCTTGAGCTTGTCACCAAGGAGAGTAGTAACAGGCATGGGTGAATTGGTAGCGAAATGAGTGGGTGGGTAGAAAAACATGGTCTTAGTTTGTTTGGTGTTGAGTAGTAATTTAGACGTGAGTAGATTATGCTGTAATTTGATGAAGTCAGTCTGGAGCACAGAGCAGCCTTTTTTTTTAACTCTATTTTTAGCCCCTACCTTACCACTGAACTCTCTCCAGCGACCTCCGGAACCGCATTCTCTACCTCCCTACGTGGCTCGGCTGCCACAACAGCTCCTCTCCGGCACCGGGCATCCCCCAGGTCTACCCTCCGGGGAAGGGCCTCCCCCACCCAGGGCGCTCTTTCTCCAAGTATTGAGACACCGGGCTGGAGAGGGGGGAACAGTGGAGGGGGCCGAGTCCGTTTCTGGGACTGTGGACTGCGGAGGGAGGTTCCTTTGCCTATCGGCGGAGGAGGTTGGTTTTTTTTGTATACTTGAGTCCCCAGTGGAGCCCGGCCTATCAAGGCAACATGCTGCTGTGGCTCCACCCCCTGGTATGTGCCATGCCACTACTTTCGGCTTCCCCTGGCCACCGCCAGAGGTCGCCTCCCGAGCAGCATTGTGCCTCATCTCTCCCAGGAAGAGAAAGCAGTCCTCTGATGCTCGATTCTTCCCTCCCTGCTGACCCCTGACAAACCGGGCTCGTTCTTGAACCCAGGTCACCGGTGTGGCGCGAGGTGTGGCGTCCAGTGCCTCAACCCTCAGGCCAGCACAGAGCAGACTTGTTCAAAGGATAGTTTAGATGTATACCAAATGGTATCATCCATGAAAGATGGATATTTGAGTCAACAATGCCTTCACTCAAGTTATTTACATAAATGAATAATAACAAGGGGCCCAGAATGGAACCCTGAGGAACTCCTCTTAGGAGGGGGAGTAACGAGGAGAGAGTTCTATTAATTTTGATTTGTTGCTGCCTACCATGCAGGTAACTTGCAAACCATTTCACAGCCAAGACATCCAGTCCTAATTCTTTAAGGCTATCAAGTAGAAGGGAATGATCAACAGTGCTGAAGGCCTTAATCAGATCCAAAAAGACTGCACCAGTTATCTGTTTGTTATCCATGGCATCGAGCCAGTCACAGATAACTTTAGAGAGTGCCAAAATGGTGCAATGGTATGGTCTGAAACCTGACTGTAATGGGTTTATCAGCTGGTGATCCTCTAGATATTCTCTGACTTGCAAGCTGACTAAGCTTTTGAGCATCTTTGCAAGGGTCAGCAGGACTGATATTGGTCTGTAGTTATTTAAATCACTAGAATCACCTGACTTGAACAGTGGTATTAGGTGAGCAACCCATCAATCCACAGGTAATATACCATCTGCTAGGGACAGATTAAACAGATGGGTGAGCGGGGCAGCGAGGAAATGGTAACCTAACTTCAAAAAGAAGGGGTCAATGTTATTGGCCCCTGCACTCTTTTTTGTGTCTAATTTCTGTAACTGATCTTCTACCTGTTTAAAAGTAACAGTGGCAAAGGTAAAAGGGGCATGAATAGGAGAATTAGATAGTGTCGGTGACTTTGAGGATGAGGAACGTAAAGCGACTCCTGCGATGCATTGAAGGTCAGGCCTGCTGTCACAAAGTGCTCATTAAACTTATCCACAATAGTATCTTTGTCAGAGATATAGGTGCCCTGGTAGCTGATATTGGGAGGGAGGGTAGGGGGCACTATGCTGCCTTCCACAAGCTTGAAAGTTCACCATATTTTAGCTGAGTTCCCATTTGCTTCCCTCGAGAACAGTTAAGTAATAGGCCTTCTTAGTTAAGTTGTTACAAGCATTATGACAGGCCCTAAGCTGCCCAGTCCACGCCAGTTTTAGTGCGTTTTGCGGTGACCCATAGATTATCCCTTTTTTGTATCATTTTTTTAATTTCCCCATTAAACCAAGGGCAGGAAGCATTTTTTACTCTACAAGTGAATAAAGGGGTGTGTTTGTTAATTAATCCACTAATAGTGGAATTAAAGATATCTAACACCTCATTTACTGCCTGGGCTAGACAGAATTGCTGCCAGCTAATATTTCTTAGATCCACTGGGAAGACGTTTCGGTTGAATTTCCTGAATGATCTTTTTGATATTACCTTTCTGGTAATCCTTGGCCTAGGTAGATTTCTAATGCAGACTATTATATTGTGATTGCTAAGATCATTATGTCAAACTGCTTGATACATGATTTTATGGGGTCTGTTAGTCTTAATTAATTCTAAAAGAGAGCCTGTTAATGGATTTTTACTACAGGGCCTAGTGACTTCGGTGATTATCTGTCGGATACCCCCCTGACAGTGACACCGGCACAGTGAACGACACTACAGCGACTATAGCGCCACGTTGCTGTAGTGTCCGTGCTGGAACCCGGCACTGTCTGTTGGGGGTCTTGCATCCCCCAAATCAGCTCTAACTCAGAATTGATAATCCTTAGTGTGGGGGTGCATGGGCGCAGCCCCCCATGTGGGGAGTTCAGGGGCAAAGCCCCCCAAAGAAAACACTGTTTTCTTTGGAACTGGCAGCCGACCACAAAAAGCAGTCAACCTGCCGGTTTTGCTGTCTGGTTGTTTGACAAAATCTTTGTCGATGACCAGTCATGGATCCATTATCGGTGACAGACCCAAAGCGTCACATAGATTTGTAAGAGGATCAGATTTTGTGGTTGACCTATCCAAATTCAGGTCTCCAAGGATAATAGATTCATTGGTGGTGGCATCTAGGAGGTGGTACAGGTACGGCAGAATATCCAAACCAGCAGAAGGAGGTCTGTAACATCCAATTACGTTTAGGGATTCAACAGATGAGATGGAGATTTTTAATGCTAGACACTTGAACTGCTTAGGTTTTGAGGTGGTATCAATGACAGTAACAAAGAGTCTCTCATGAGCATAGATAGCCACTCTGACGCCTCTAGAGGCTCTGTCAGACCAAAAGAGAGAGTACGACCGTATGGCCAAGGATTGATTTGAGACTATATTTCTTAACCACGACTCCGTTAAAACAAGGATATCGGGTTGCAAGTATGATACCCATGCTTGCACTTCAGTAAGTTTTTTCTGCAGGCTGCATGTGTTGATAAGCATAATTTTTAGGCCTTTCACACTGGCATAGTCTGCAGGTGACATTAAGGGTACTGTAGGTCCAAGGTTAAGTTCAATGTTACCTGAGCAGAGAAGGAGCAAGGAAATTATTTGCAGAATCCAATTTGTGGACGAGAGTGTATGTAATTTGGTTAGGCGCGATTGTTTGTGGTGAGGCATGACCACCCAAGTCTTGTTAGAAGAGCAATGGAAGTACATAGTTGCATATAGGAGTATAAGTGCCCTGAATGAGATGGAGTGGGTAGCGATTAATTGGAGGAAAAAACCTGATAGTAGCCAATGTCCCATTTTGGATCAGGGTCTCTAGGGCTGATGGGAGTGATAAGTAAGGTGTTTAAAGGATTGCATGGAATAGGCAGTTCAGTCAAAAGCAATAACAAATGAGACAGTAGTATTAAAAGTAGATATTTTCTAAGTGGTTATGCAAGGCATAGATACGAGCTGAGACAGGTAACAATTCAGCAGTGGATAGTATTAGCTTGGTATCCTGCCCTAGGAGTAATCTTTCCTTGGTTATATAAGACTATAATTTTTTGTGTTTATTTAATTATTTGATATAAGGTAGTGCTGTAAAGCTGTTAACAGAGGTGCTTAATGGAAGATCTTGATTCACCCATGCACAGAATTTATTGTTCAATCTATTTATTGATATAGCCCTTACAGGCCAATAGGAAAATGTGGTGTGGCCAGAGGGCTGGACTAAGTTGTATTTAATAGAGGTCGGGGCTGGGGAGCCCGGGTGGGACAAAATACAGGTAGAGAGAGATCCAGTAAAGAGGATATAACAGAGATAATAACGAAAAATATCAGTGAAGCAGGCTTGCAAGTCTTGCTCAGTCGGGTAGCTCTTTGCTGTGTCCCAGCCAACCAGGATCAATCTGACAGGAGATCACCTAAAATTGAACTTCGGTGTTTGGAGTAGATTACATACCTGCTAGTGGGCTTCCCGGGGCAGCAGCAGTAAATGCGGGTGGCGGCAGGATGTTAAAGCCGCACCACAAAATGGCGAGTTCAGTGCCCGTTCAGGGGATTGGAGCTGTGAGGAAGAAGAGAGGGAGAAATATTGAAGAGGTGAACTGGGGGCAGGGGGAGCCAATGAATGTGACTAGAGACAGTGGAGCCAGCAGGGCTGGGGAAAACAAAAGAGCAGATTTATCGGGGACGGGCTACAGGACAGCGGGATAGAGTTGCTTAGTAGGGGGCAGGGCAGGTCAGCACTGTGCTCCTACTATGGGGGGGTGAAGACAGGCAAAGGTAAAAGGGAAGAAACAGGAATAATTAAAACAGAGGGAAAAAAACTCTATTTATGCCATTATCCAGTTCAGCACTGTACAATAATCCTCTGCTTCTTCCTCACTCAAAAGCATTGCAAGGTCTCCTCTTAGAAATTACTCTGCCTCCTCACAAAACGAGGAAGACCCACCCTGCATATCTTAGCACATAACTCACTTCATCCAGAACAACACTGGTTCACTCCATTTTTCATAATGTCACCCATTTTTGGTCCAACACTGCAAGACGATCCTGTGCTGCTTCTTATTACTGCTGGGTCTAAATGCTAGATTCATACCCCATAATGGCTTTGTGTGGGCCCCAGAAAGCATGACTGGCATAAGAAACAAGTATTCTGGCCCACCAGCAGAGATAGGAAAAAGCAGTGGATCATCATGCAGGCTTCCACCAAAATAGGGTGGCAGTATAAAAAATAGGGTGACTCAAAGGGGCTCTCAGGGCTGAGTAGAAGGGTTTGAGGGGCTGAGATGGTTGGGATGAATTTAAGTTCTTATGCAGCTACAAGCAAACAGAGTAATTGGGGGAAAGGAGTGGAGGAAGTCTCTGTCTAACTTACTGGGGCAGTTTGTGTGTAATTTCTGCAGCCAGGCCCAAGTTCTGTGACTGCCCTTTACTTCTGCAGCAACTGCCGTGTGCTGCAGAACCGCGGAATACTGAGGGCTTTGCTTTTGTCTGAGTGGATAGTACATTAGCGGATTACATAAAACAGGAAGTAACAGTCATAGGCACCTGTAATAACACAATAAATGCAACCTGCGAAATGTTTTTAACTGACAAAACAGAACCAACCATGTAAGGGTGAACACTAGGGCCATGCCTTAACCGTGGTATAGGCCCTGCATGTGTGAACAGTGTGGTTCATGAGAACCCTGAACTGGAGGGAAACCTTCCTATCCAGAGGAATTATCTATGGAGCCCCTACCTCTGCAGTCTGCGGTTGGTGTATGCCCTCTGGAGTGGCTGAAGGAGTATGGTCTCCAGGGCACCTACCCTCCAGCCCTTGCTCGTCAGGCTGCTGCATTCTGCAGAGTGGGGACACACACACTATTGAGGCACCCTGGCCATCGACATGGAAGTCAGGTGATTGTGCTGTTGAGTGCTAGCCAGACACCTCCACGCTGCAGATCATAACCTCCATCTCTTACCCCCCTCCCACATGCTTTCATCAGCAAGCCCCCCCCCCCCACTTCCCTGGATCCCTTCAGCTGGCAAATGAGTAAGACTGTTGTTATCCCTCGCACCCTGCTCCTCCCACCCAAACACTGAAAGCCATCTTTTCACAATACGCTGCCCTTCCCATCTTCTTCTCACCCTAGTCAGGATCCATGCACTTACTGGCCCAAAAACCCAGGGCCCAGTGATTGGGAAGGGAAGGGAGGATACAGTCATATTAGGAGTGCCCAGTACCACAGAAAAGCCCTGTAGATAGTCCAAAGTATTTTTAAGGTGTCCTGCTAGCATCTGATGTGGTACCAAGTTATCGTAGACTCTCCCACCTCATATGCCTCTTGCGCCTTCTAACTTGCACTTTCTCACCTGAGGGGAAACGGAGCTGAACATAACAAAAAGGATCTGCGACATAGAGGGACAGTGAGGAGGGCCATGACTGATGACTGTATTCATCTGTATTTAGTCTAGGAAATTAACTGGAGTCCGATATTCAGTGCTAGGATACTGTAGGCAGCCTGGTGTACAGTTGCTGGATGAATGCTGGTGGTGCAATAGTTTTGGCCCCATGTTCATTGCAGTACAAAGTGCCATGTGGGTCACAGTTATGAATGGTGGCCATCCACTGTCCATGGCCATATGAGCTCATCTCGGTCATTCACAGGGTGCAGGAATAAAAAAGGAAAGTGGCCCGAATCTTCCCTCACTTCATGGTGGGGCTTAAAATATTGGTGGGAGAGGTTGAGGTAACAATGAGGGGAGCTGACTCTATTAGAGCCTGAGAAGGGCCTGCTGGTTACAAGCATCAGGAAAATAAATTCAAAATGTAAACAGTACTTGACTTTAGATCTTGCTCACTGTTTTTGCAAGGTCAGACCCTTGATCCATTTCTTTAAGTCAGCCCTGGTTGTCAAGGATTTCTGGCCCGAGTGTTTTTTTTGTTTCCCTGTCACGGACCACACCAACTACTGGGGTTCTGGCATACAGCTCAGTGGGGAGGTCAGGTAGCTTCACTCTGACAGACACCATGAATTTTGCAGCATGGGTCAGATTTTCAAACAGCACTGGCCCTATTTCATTATGGAGCAGCAGTTTTGCTGGGTACTTGAGTTGTGACTTGATTTGCTTTTTATGGAGTGCTTTAATCACTGCGTGGACTTGCTTAATTTTTTTAGCATTGCTGGCAAAACATTCAGTCCATGTAGATCCTCTGGGCATTAAAACTGAGGTCCCATTTTGCCAATGCTTTTTGCATTAATTGTTTCTTTACAGGGTATTTTAAGAACTTTATCATGATCAAGGGGAGAGGGGGGCACCAGACTTCAGCTTCATCACAAGAACTCCGTGGGCCCTTTCAATTTCAATCTGAAAGTCCTCAGGTAGCCCAAGTTCCATTTGCAGCCAGGCAATTAAAAAACTGTTTAGGGTTTGGTCACTCTGAGTCCTCCAGAAACTCAAAGAATCATAAATTCTTCCTCCTTCCTTGGCTCTTTTTTTCCTCAGCCCTTTTTGTCAGCTCCCTCTCCCCACAGTTTGAACAGAGCACTGTGTGGTCCAAGCAACTGGCTTCTTCCCTCCTCCATTACTGCCTTTTCAAAGACTTAGGTTCATTGTTCCAGCTTTCAGAAGTCCCTCTTAATTTCGGCCTCACTGCAGTGTATACACAGGAGGGTTTTTAAGATTGCAGCTGAGTTGGTGCTGTGAAATGCCGCCTCGTGAGTTGATTCTTCTTTTTTCCTGCCAGAGTCGACCGCGTAATTGAAGGCCCATGATGGAGAATTGCTTGGGCTTCAACGTCTGTTAGAAGATCTTGGCGGCTGTTGCTTCTGTGAGCCAGATATTTGGCTTTTGCTTGTCTTCTAAGGTGCACATGTTGAGATCCCTCAGTTTCTCCTCGTAGGGCTTTTGGTGTAACCCCTGCACCATTTTAGTTGCCCTCCTCTGGACTGCCTCCACCTTGTTTATGTCCTTTCTGAGATGTGGCCTCCAGAACTGGACACAATACTCGGGGCCGGGTCTCACCAATGATCGATACAGTGGTAATACCACGTCTCCCCTTGAGCTGATGATACCTCTCGACTATGCATGATTTTGCACTTTTTGGCATTAAACCCAGCTGCAATGCCCTCAACCACTCTTCATGTTTTTGACTGTCCCTATTCTTTCTCTCCACCCCCTCCTGGATATCCTGGGTATCCACCCTGTTACAGATTTTGGTGTCATCTGCAAAAAGGCATACCTTCCCTTTCAGTTGTTTTGCAGTGTCACTTACGAAGACATTGAAGAGGACCGGTCCCTGTGTTGAGCCCTGTGGCACCCTACTGGTCACTCTCCCCTCATTAGAGTGAGAGCTGTATACCACCATCCTCTGTCACCCATTCATTAACTAGTTCCTTACCCAGTTAGCTACTTTGGATCCTATTTTTTACACAGTTTACCACTTTGGATCCCACCCCTAGACTGTCCAATGTCTTCATCGGTTTCCTATGTGGCACAGTGTCAAAGGCCTTGCTGAAGCCCAAGTAGGCTACGTCACCCGTCCTTCCTTGATTTATTTCCCTGGTCACCCAATTGAAGAAATCATTCACATTAATCTGGTATGACCTGCCCCCCCCCCATGAATCCATGTTTCCTTTGATCTTGCAACCTGTTGGATTCAAGATACTCCACTAGCCTTTCCTTTAATAGGGTTTCCATTAATTTCCCCACCACTGATGTGAGACTCACTAGTCTATGGTTGCTAGCCTCCTGTCACTGTTATGGAATGGGACTACATCTAATCTGCCCCAGTCCTCTGGAATCTCTCCTGTTTCCCATGAGTTGCTCAGTAAGGCTGTCAGTGATGCAGCAAGTGCCTCATTGAGTTCCTTTAGCACCCTTGGGTGTATCCCATTCATTTCCATGACCTTGTCCACTTTCAGATTTGCAAGTACCTTCAGGACTCTTTTCTCTGAAAATGGACTGGTGTTCTTCTCCCCCCAGTACTCCTGCTGCTCCTTGGTGTCTATCACCCTCTTCCTACATTGTGAAGACTGAACAGAAGTACCTGTTAAGGATGTTTCCTTTTTCCTGATCCTGTTCTGCACACTCTCCCTCTGCTGTCTTCTTTATCCTCATTATCCCTTCCCTTGACTTCTTGTTTATGTACTTGAAGAAAGTCTTGTCTGCTTTTACTACCCCTTTGGCTATCTTTTCCTCTATTTGTGCCTTTGCTCCCCTCACTGCCTTACCTTTTACCTGTTTCCCTCTGTTTTATCTGATATATCTCCCTATCTTTATCCCTCTGCATTTCTTTGTACCTCCTGAATGCCACCCTTTTTTCCTTCACCTTCATGGCCACTTCCCTAGAGTACCATCATTTTTTTCCCTCCTGCCTTTGCTCACTTTCTTCAGCGGCTGGTTGCCTTCACTATGCCTTCCTTTACTTTTCTCCACTATTCCACTACCCCTCCTGAGCAATTCTCCCCTGCTAGATTGCTTCTGAGACAGTCTTTCATTTCTTTAAAGTCCACCCTCCTAAAGTCCAAGACCCTTGTCTTAGTGTGGTTTACCTCCATGCCTTGCTTAATATTGAACCACACTGTACAGTGATCACTGATTCCCAAGGGACAGTCCACTGTGATGTCTACAATACTGTCTTTGTTAGTAAGACCAGATCCAGTATTACTCCATCCCTCCTCAGTTCACTGACTAGCTGCCTAGGAAATGCTCCCTGCAGGGAGTTAGAATGACCCTGTTTCTATTCAAAGCAGCAGTTGGAAGGCTCCAGTCCACATCTGGCAGACTGAAGCCCCCAACTAGCAGCACAGCCTCCCTTTCTGCCACCCTGCTAAGAGCTTCCCCTCATGCTTTAGCCAATGTTTCCTCTTGTGCTGGATGTCTGTATATCACTCCAGTATGAACTGTGGCCCCAGCTCCCATCTCCAGGGTGACCCACTGCATCTCTAGCCCTTCCTGTACACCTAGGTTCCTTTGCAGTTACATAGCCCTGATATCCTCCCTCAGATACAAAACAACCCCTCCTCCCCTCCCTGTCTCTTTTGAACTAAGAGTAGCCTGGTATGGCTATGTCCCAGTTGCAATTTTCAGTGTACCACAACTCAGTTAGAAAAGCTTTGCAGAACTCCAACTCTCCCACTGTTCACTACCACACCATAAAAATGTGATCTACATATAGACACCAGATAGCTATTTTGTCAAAGAAGCCATTGTTTGCTAGGTTAAGAACAACATCATTTCCCCATTCCCCATGCACATGGTGGTCCCCTTGACCTGGAGGTAGTGGTTCCACATGAATGTGAAAGAGTTACATTTCAAAACAGTTTTAGTAAACAAAACTAACCATTCAATTCAGGGGCAGCAATTGTAATCTCTGAAGTTCCCTTTCAAGAGCCAGCAGTTCTGTCTCCTGTGTAATATTTATATATAATGATTCAAAATCCGTGGTAATGCGGTACCACTCTGGCTCAACCTTAAAGTTCTCACATATGAGAGGAGACTGCTGGCTAATGATGTGCATCAACACATTTGGATAAAGGTTCTGTCACTGAACCCATAGATGCCACAGTAGGTCTTCCTGGGGGTGAGATGAGAGACTTATGAATCATGGGGATAGTATATAGCATTGAGGTAATGGAAAAATCTACTGTTAAGATCACCATTGTTCCTAGCTGACTTAAGAAGCAGATGTATCTCTTTTTTAAATGTAGAGGTGAGATCTTTAGACAGTGGCCTGTAGAAATTCACACTGGCCAGTTGTCTTTTCACTTCAGTAATATATTGTTCAGTGTCCTGTGTTACTACAGAGCCAACGTATTCCATTAGTTTAACAGTTTTGACTTCTGTGACCAAATAGCTTGGTATTCCTCTGCAGTACAGTTCATGTAATGTGATTCAGTGGAATTTGCAAACAGTTCCTCAAGCTGATGTTCACATGTTTTTTGAAATGCCTCAACAGTCTAATTGATAGGTGGACAAAATGTGGACTTCTTGTTAAATGTTGTCAACAAAGCCATATTCCCCAAGTCTTTAGGTATTACAGCTGCTCCATGTATATTTTGCCGTTGACCAGTTTGATTCATATTTAATTTTATTTTTTTCTTAGGTGCCTTTCAAATGCTAAGGCACCATACAAATTAAAATCAAGAAACAAATCTGAATAAACAATCATAAAAATCACACATCATGATGCACTTGGATTCACCTCGGGCCTTACCCAAAAATTATTTTATAAATTACCCAAAATAATAAATATTCACATGTGATATTATTCTGTGCTCTCCAGATTCCAGTATAATGGTAAATGACACTGCGTACCACACGTATAATTATATAATTACTGGTGTAAATTTTTATCAATGGGAATACTCAGTCGATATTCCCCATAATCACCAGTCAGTTGTTAAGACTTTCACGTGCATACAGCAGTTTAGAATCAGCGCTCCAGCCACTCCACAATAAACAGTAAGGGAACGCTTCTGCCGTACCTGCCAGATCTGTCGAAAAAAAAACAAACCAGCATCCTTTAATTTTAGGCTGTATATTCCCCAACCTGAATAGTGCCCAAGGGACTGCAAAGTAAATCTCCAATACAGGAAGCTCTCTTCTAACAATATTTGGCTCAAACTATGTGATTTACCAGGGAGTGTCTGGCAACATTTTTCATGCAGCTTCAGAAGAAAGTGGCCGGAATAAATGAAGACGTCCAGTAATTGAGTCAAATTCTGATTAGAAGTGAGTTGGCAGTGAGATAAGAATGGATAATTAGTAATTTGTTGCCTCCCTGCGTGCCAAAAGCATAATAAAAGAACTAATTTAACTCCTTTCTCCAGAGCTCCCTGTGTGTCAGGTAGGTAATTTTAAGACTGTCTCTTAACTCAAGGCACTGCATAAAACAGACCTCCGTAACCATGGCCATGAACTGTCGTGCAGTAACTGAAAGTGAGCACACAGAAATACGAAGCTGACACTGAGGTCTCAAAGCCAGTGGTTTTTGTTTTTTTTTTCTAACCACTGTAAAGTTATTAAGAAGTTTGTTTTGGGCTCTGAATACTCACAACAATGTTTCAGTACAGTGTAGCATACAAGGGAAAATGGCTCATTTACTTCAGTGTTTTTTTTTCCTTGTTTTTTCTTATTAATATAGCCAGTGTATGTCACTATGGTATGTAGTTCTTGTAAGGTAAGACTGCTCCTATTTTTTTCTGCTTGTGTTTATAAGCTTGTGTGTTCAGTTGGCTAAATTTACAAAAAAGCTTATTTAAATTCTCAAACTGTGGTGTTGTGCAACATGATTTTGAATAGTTTATGTATAGAAATGTAACTCTCTGGCTGGAAAAAAATTTACCCCAATAATCATAAAAAATAAGACATGGATGTGTACATTATGAAAATTTGATGCAAACCCTCGGTGAGGGATGTATTGTTAAACCCCTCGAGCTTTGCTCTCGGGTTTAATGATGCATTCTTCACCTTGGGTGTGCATTACATTTTCATAACGTTCCCCTCCCTATGCATTATTCTCTATATGAAAA
Source organism: Neoceratodus forsteri (assembly GCA_016271365.2). NCBI lineage: Eukaryota > Metazoa > Chordata > Ceratodontiformes > Ceratodontidae > Neoceratodus > Neoceratodus forsteri. The sequence goes on along the minus strand of CM057450.1, from coordinate 1,774,936,849 downwards.
ATAGATATTTTATTTACACCTATACAATGGTTTTAAATATTCCTCATTAGCATAAATATCAAGCCTAATCTTGTAAACATCAACAAAATTGTTTTGGATAATCCAGCAGCTAATAAATTCTAGCAAATAAACAATGTAAAGAAATAAGCAATACTTAGCTTAATAAATGGTAACAGTTGTACTACTTTTATCACACTTAGTATTTAACATAACCTTTATGCATAAGAACATATACTTCAGCACATCGACTGCCCTACTTGAATTCTCAGGAGCAATCCACAATGTCATGGACAAAGGAAACCTAACTGGAGCAGTCTACATTGACTTAACCAAGGCATTTGATACAGTTCACCATGGCCTGCTTATCAAACAACTACTATCCCTAGGGCTCTCGCAGGGTCCTGGTGACTGGGTAAAAAATTACCTTGCTCAGTGCTCTCATTCTATAAAAGTAGCTGAAGTTCTCTCAGACTCAAAACCGGTTTGCTCAGGAGTTCCCCAGGTATCCATCCTGGGCCCCCTCCTTTTCAGCCTTTTCCTAAACTCCCTCCCCAAATCCTGCCCTGAACAAATGATCCTCAATGCCGATGATGCCGTGATTCTTGCCACTCATAAAGATCCGAACCTCTTATGCCTCAACCTTCAGCATGCTTTTTCCAAAGTTGAGATGTGGTTCCTTGAACATAAGCTGGTTCTAAACCACAAAAAAACTAAATCCATGCTCTTCTCTAACCCGCAAAACAAGAAACGGCAAGTCCCACTCACCATTAATACATACCTAGGAAATACCCTTGAACTAGTGCCAATTTTCAAATATCTTGGAATCAACTTTGATCAGGGCCTAACCTTTGCAACTCACATTGATAGTACAGCAAAAACTATTAATCAGTGAATTGGGATTCTGTATCGGAACCAACAGCTTCTTACCCATTCTGCACTGAGGATTGCCATCCAATCCTCTATCATCTCAGTCGTTGATTATGGCTTAGTTATATACGGATCTGCCACTACTACAGCACTTAGTCGTTACAAACATCCCTAAATAAGGCCTGTCGGTTGCTCACTGGTGCACACCGGTGTACCCACACATGTGAACTCTATGCTGACTCAGGTTGGTTGCAACTCTCAAACCGGATAAAGTACCTTACCTGCCTGATGGCAAAAAAATCCACTCTGGGCCTCACACCACCCTGTATCCAAGACCTGTTATGCCCGAGCGCTAGCACCCGTTTTACCAGAAGATCAGAACACCAGCCTCTCCAAGTCCCCCGATGCCGGACTTCTCAGGGCAAAGATCATTTGCCTATCGTGCCCCAGCTGGCTAAATGCCCTCAGCACTCATATTACCTCCACCTCTCTAGGTATTTTCAAATCAAGACTTTTCTCTCACCTTGCCACCTCCAGCTCCTGTGACTGCCCTGATTAAACCTCCTATTTTCTCACTACCCACCCTGTCCCGTTATTTGACAAAGACATGTTTGGGAAACCTTTTCTCCTGCTATTGTCTGCTCCCCACACCTTTCCTTACCTCTCTGTTCTGGACTTTTTCCTATTTGTTTCTCCTAATCTGGCATGACCTCGTTCTTGTAATAATAATGTGATTATTCATATCTCATGTCCTTTGCAAAATGATTTGATATGTATTTGTATATGTTTCTTGCTCTTGACACAACACAGATTGTTGTGTTATCTATGTAACCTTTTGTACTGTACCTAATTGACGTGGAACCTTTGTAAAAGAGCCTCTGGCTCAAAGGTAGTAATTCCTAGAACAATAAACTAAACTAAACTAAATACTTATCAGATCAGTATCTAAGATTATTTTTGTATAAAACTTGTTTAAAAATTTCATTGCATGCAAAATGTATTTTCTATGAGAACTGGCAACAACTTATTACATTAGTGATTTGTGCTGTACTTTTATAAAACTCAGTTTTAACTTTTTAAATCATGCAAGTTTTTTAGTTTAAAGCTTTTAAGCTATATACACCCAGATTTTATAGTTAAGAGCAGATTCCCTCTTACTTTTCCAGATAAGTCAATTTAAATTACCAAGACTATTAATTAAAATTAGTGAAAGTAATTAAAAGGAATACTTATACTTTTGGTTGTAGAAGTGGGGCTTCTTTTTTCACTTAGAACTCTGGCTGAGTCTGGCTTTTGATAAAAAGGTTTTGTCAGCTAACTTTGACCCTGGAACTTTTTTAGCATGGATATACTCTGCAAGTTAAACTTTTGCTAAAAATTAGTTCTTGGATTTGTAGAACACAGCTTCAATCTGCACAGTCCATAGCAATACTGGATTCAAATAACTTTTTTTGTGAATAGCAAGTTGTTTTAACAATTGGAACTTTATGACTGTTTATGTTTCATTTGTTTTAAAACCTTAAGACACTAGACTTTTTCCTCACAATGCTATAAAGCTTGTGTGAGTTTTAAAAATAAGTCTGTATCTGGTTAACAACAGGCAACATTGCTGCAGTCAAGGTTCAGCAAACAAAACACAAATCTTGCTTTAAACACAATAAAAATGTCCTTGCATTTCTCTTTTGCCTCTGGATATCTTCAGCAGCACTGAGCTCTGGCTCTCTCTAGGTTGACTCCTGCATTTCAAGCAGCCATGGCCCAAAGTTCTTTGGCCTAGCAGCAGTATAAAATCCATAAAATTCTTAGTTAACTGAACATAGGTCTTTCAACATCGATAGTTAGCTCAGACATAAGAAGTGGTCTGCAGTGTTTACTAATATAAAAACTGCTCTGGTGATGTCATCACCAGAATTTGATTGGCTTGAGTCACTAGAAAGGTAGGGCATTTTAAAAGATAAATGGTGACATGTAGACATGCCTCTTTAAGACAGCCCCTTCTCCTCAAATCTATTTTTGGGTCAAAACTATTTTTTTAAATAAAAGTCTAATTTAATGTAATTTGAACATTAAACTTGCATATTTAAGTGTTTTACATTAAGCCAAACATTCTTGAAAAAGTCTAATATCTGTAGTATGGATACTTTTTAAACTACACTATTAAGGTTATAACTTCATAATTTTAATCAAACTTCTCAAAACAAAATAATAGTTTTTCTCTTAATAGTCTATGCTACAGAATAATATACAATTTGTAAAACCAAAATACATTTTTAAAGTCCTTAAAATATTACTTTTTGTAGAGACACACAAGATCCTTTGTTCTTTTTTAAAGACATCAATCACTGTCAGAAAAGTTAATTCACTATAAACTTTTAGACAGTCTTTTCTCTATAGCAACAAACTACAGATTTAACATTCATCTTGTTAGACTTTTTAAGATGTGAGCCATCACAGGATACTAGATTTGCCTAGTTCTTTAATAAGAAAATGATATTAAATAAATGATATTCATAACTTTGGAATGCTTCATTCTGCAACTATAAAACTTGGTAAGCTTATTTATCATACTGTTGTCTAATAACTATCCAATTTTCATAACAGCAGTACATTGCATCTTTAAGCTATGAATAAAACTTCTTATTTCTATACAGGGTAATAGGAATTCCAAAGTCTAAGACATTTTTTTTTCTTGGTGCTACCAGTCACATGATCTCTTATCTTGATAGTGGCCATGGATACCTAGCTTTGCTAAGGCTTTTCCATACAGATACCTATAAATTTATCATGCAAGGCTTGAATATTGCAGAGATGGTCCTGGAATGTGGCAGGGCCCCCATTAGAACAACATTGCACTACATGCTTAGCTTGGAAGGTGTCCACTTACATCATGGCTTAAAAACAAAATGGAGTTTCACCTCTATTTCCTTAGACCTCATCTAGCATATGGCAAAGCGCTGCTTAGGAAACAGAGATATTTTCCTTTAAAGCATTAAAGTCAGTACCTTGTTTTAAGGTTTAATTAACTAACACTTTTTGTTTTCTCTTAGGAATTTTGCAAACAATAATATTAACCAGAAATTAGTCCCATATAAAAATGAGATAAAATAATAATTAAAAAACAGTTTTTAAAGATAAAAATAAAATAATTTTTCCATCAAGGGTTTTGTCCCTACACCACCACTGTACTGGCAGCCAGTTCGGTTCACCAGCACTGGCATAATATGACAGGACTGGGATGATCCCATCAGAAACCAGGCCTCCGCATTCTGCACCAGCTGCAAGCGGCGGATTTCCAACCCAGGAAGCCCTAGGTATAGGGAGTTACAATAATCTAAGCATGAGGACACAAAGGCATGGACCAGGACAGGAAGGTCACTGGACGGAACCAGATGTTTAACCCTGGAGATATTCCTTAGATGCTAAAAGGAAGATTTGACAACAGCCGACACCTGCAAATGCAGGGTCAACCCTTCGTCAAACATTACCCCCAGGTTTCATACCTGGTCAGAGGTCGGGAGAGAGACACTCCCGAGAACAAGTCCAGAGGGTGACCCACCCCCCGAACCCCCTGTCCGGTGTCTAGGGTCCACAACCAACACCTCAGTCTTACTGGAATTCAACTTCAGCCAGCTCGAATCCATCCACTCTTGGATTTCTTTGAGACAGCTATTAAAGACTGAGAGAGCTCTATCCTGGTCAGGTGCAAAAGAAAGGTAGAGCTGGGTATCATCAGCATAGCAATGAAACCTCAGCCCATACCTTCTTACAATGTCTCTGAGGTGCAGCATGTACACCACGAACAGCATGGGCGACAAAACCAAACCCTGAGGGACCCCACAAGACAGAGAAACTGGGTCTGATGAAAACACCCCAGACACCACTCTCTGAGTTCTTCCTGTGAGGAATGATGTAAACTACCTGAGGACTGTTCCCAACAGTCCACAGATGCACCTCAGAAGGCTAAGTAACACCCCATGGTCCACGGTGTCAAATGCTGATGAAAGATCCAGAAGAACCAAGATGGAGCAGCTCTTCTGATCTCTAGCCATCAGAAGATCATTGAGCACCCAAACCAGCGCTGTCTCAGTACTATGTCTCTTTTAAAAACTGGACTGGAGAGGCTCATAGATGTCATGGATGGTCAAATGGTCGTCCAGTTGTGCTGCCACTACTTTTTCGATCACCTTCCCTTAAAAGGGGAGGTTAGAGATTGGCCAGTAGTTGGTGTGGCAGTTTGGGTCCAAAGTAGCTTTCTTCAAGAGCAGTATCACTACTGCCTCTTTCAGAGAGCTAGAAAGCTCTCTGGATTCCAGGGAACACCAAACTATCCATGCTAGGACCAGACCAATAACATCAATACAACCCAAAATCAGGCAAGTTGGTCTAGGGTCCAAACTACAGCATGTAGGGTGCATACCCTGGATGATCCACATGACATCCATGAAGTCTGGCTGGCCGAAGGTACTCCAGGAAAACCGAGGAGCAATGACTTCATGCTGATCTAAAGCAACACCCATAGAGTGCACTGGTTGGAGCACTGCCCTGATGTCGGCCACCTTAGCAGCAAAGAATCGAGCAAGATCATTGCACTCTATTTGTGAAAATGCTTTCTGAACTTGAAGACAGGCTGGGTTGCACAGTCTGTCCCAGTTCAGAACAGCTGAGCTGGTCCATTCTGAACTACTGCAATCTCCTGGACAGGAACTCTGCCTTTTTACGGGTGATTGCAGATTCATAGACTTAATAATGGTCCATCAATCTAAAGCGGTCGGAATCAAGTGCAAATTTCTGCCAGCGACATTCTAGCCTTCATCCTAGTGCCGGATCTCCCTCAGAACCCCATCAAACTATGGGGATCAGGGCAAAGGGAGAGAGGACGAAAATGGACTGGAGCGATAGCATCCAGGGCCATTGTGACAGCCATATTATAGGCCAACATGAGGGTCTCTGGGTCATTGCTTGCCACAGAGAGGGACGATAGGTCAAGCACTGCAGTTAGTCTATGAGAACTTATGTCTCGTAATAGGACAACTCCCCCCCCCCACCATATTTTCTCTAGCTGGCACCACTCTGGCTCTGTCAGTTTTGAAGAAGCTTTTTAAATGCAACAGCTGGACTAATCTATTTAAATCTACAATAGTTTCAAACTGGTTTCCTTGCCTAGTCAGGATAAATGAAAGGCCCTTCTGCAGGACAGACAACTCACCAGGAGACACGGTGTGTGTGGATATACTGATCACATTCAGAATCTTCTCCTTCTGGCATTCCTCTGATTCCTGCCCTGGTGTTGATCATACTGTTGATAACCTCGCTAGTTTCCTCTGCCTGCCCCTCTGTACCTGTCTGTGTCTCCCCTGAAGCATATAATTATGTTGCTGTATGGAACTTCCATTTCCTTTGATGGCAGTGAAGAGGAACTGTTGCCTAAAAAAAGCAGCAGAACCAGTGGACCCCGCTTCTGACTCATTTGTATTGTTAGTTTGCTCTTTCTGTCTGTTTTTAAGATGGATCTTGGATTTTCATGGGGGAGGTACACTGATTTTTTTCAGTCCCAAATACGGCCGTACTGATCATCAGTGGTATCATAAACTTGCACCACTCAGAACCTGTATGTTTATTCTGTCACGGAACAGTTTTCTTTTGTTCAGTATGATATACTCTCTGGATGTTGGGAAAGTGTTAAGAATCATGCATTTTGTTTTAATTCCTCCTGTGTGTTTCTCAGTGTCTACTGCACCCTCTAGAATTAACTTGAAGATGCCTGTAAAAGAGTTTCTCTCCACCATGACCTGAAGTGAGCTCTGTCCTGCCTGAATGCTGGTGGCTTCAAAATCCTCAGGCTTCTTGGTATACAGCTGACTTTAAGGTACACTTCTAGCATCACCTCTTGCCAGTACAGTCTGTAGATCTTTCCATATGCTCTAAATGCTTTTTTTACTATCAATTGGGTGTTCCTCTCCTTGAGAGTTTGCTGTTGTAATTTTTCCTTGCCCTGTCCATTCTCTCTTTCTCTTAGAATTGGATTGCTGCCATTTTGTTCTGGAAACAAAAAAGCCAGTAAACTATTCCTGGAGGACTTGCTTGTACTTGTGCTGGCTGTTGCTTCCAGCTTGGCCATTCCTGGCTAGATCACACAATATAATGAAGGTTCAGCTTGAGCATGTTCCAAAGGATAGAATTCAAAAAGAAGGCAGCAAAAAGGATGCTCAGAGCTGTGGTGCAAATGGCAAATACAACCAGTTGAAAAAATCCACAGCCAGGTAACAAACACATACCTTGACATACCTTAGTTGATGCTGCTTAAAACTTCCATTTATTGAAGTAGAAGCAGTACACTAAACCTCCACAACTGAACCCAATGTTTCACCCATTAGCCCTGGCTTTTGTCAAGACATCTTAACCATGGAGCTCTGTTGTAAGACTGTCACCAATACCTTGCTTGCCTGTATCTCCTCAGGAGCAGCGGGCTTCAAAGTAACTTAGATGTTACCAGATAAATGTTTTCCTAGCCCAAACCCATCATCTGAAAGTCCAAGGCATGGAACAGATCCAGCAGCTAAATATTGATGCCCACCAGGTCTACCAACAATGAAAAATCCAGTAACAGCTGATCTCGGTACAGTAACATCAGCTGTATAATCCCCAGTGCTAATATACACCACCAAGCAGCTCCTTCGAGTATCCTGCAGGCTCCAAAGAGGCTTAGCTAGCAGGTCATTTGGCAGTAGAGGGAACAATGCATAACTAAGTGGTCCTATAGGAGAACTCTGAAGAGCCCCAGAGGAATGACCACTGAAGCAGCAGACACTGATGCCAGAAGAGGCTGCTGATGGTGGACTTCTGCCTGGTAGCCCTTGATATCGTTTGCTGTACTGTGAGGCCATGTAAGGCAGTGGACTCTGGTGGAGGTGGTAGGATAGCGGCATGAAGCAGCTCACACAGAAGCCTGCTAGCTCTCAATGGAATGGGCTGACAGATCAGTGGGGCTAAGACAAGGTGAGGCCCAGGCTGACAGCACCAAAAATGGCTTGGGGTATCTGCAGCCAGGTACCCTCAAGCTAGTGCTTACTTGGCTGGTAATCAGACAGTGGCATAGGGACATTGTTCCCAAAGAGTCAGGACTGGGGTGCCAGCCTAGCAGATGGGGGCCCTAGGAAAATCTCCCTAGCATACTGATTCATGGCTGGAGATGAACTTTGGCTCAACAGAGTCAGCTAACGGGAAGCATAGAAACAGAGCAATGTTAAAGGTTTGGCAAGCTCAACTCTGGCCAATACAAAGATATTTTATTACTTTTCTTATGCATCGTTCTTAAATTTTTAAAAAATGTTTACACGAGGACACCTCATGTGTGGCCAAAATCAAAAGCATATAGCTATAGTATCAGTGCTACCCCCTCCCCCCCAAAGCTGCTTAAAAGTCTGCAATTCAGTCAAATCAATTACATTTTCTTACTTGGCTTTCATTCCATCATTTTAACATTTATCGTCTCATCATTTGGCCGAATCATAGTCAGCCTTACCACTGAAGGCAAAGTGACCCACTCATCAATTAGGAAGCTACTCTTTACATGTTAGCATGCCAGTATGAACTGAGGTCCAACTGCTATCTCTTTTTCTTGTGAGGAAACCACTCTCTGGCTTAATTTCTTACAGAGTGTTTTCTAGCCCATAACCCCATAAAAGGCTCAAAGGTGATCATAGGGGCGCTCACCAGGAGAAGGCCACGCCTCCCCTGTTTGCAATGTAATGTTAAAAACTTAGCAGGCTCAACCCTGGTCAATAAACAAAGATGTTATCACATTTCTTATGCATCTTTCTTAACTTATTTAAATGTTTACAGGGATGCATCTTGTGTGTGGCCAAAATCAAAAGCAAATAGTTATAGTACCAGTGCAAGAAGGGATAAGGTGTGCAAGGGATGAGGGGAAGAAGGCAGGACAGTGGCCCTATGGATGCATTTTCAGGACTCAAAAGGCAGGACACTGAGGATGGGGGTAGTTTATAGACCACCAGCTCAACTGGAGGACCTGGACAGGGAGTTAGCTGAGTAAATCCAAAGGGTCTGCAGGAAGGGTAACATGGTGATGGTGATGGACTTCAACCTACCTGGGGTGGATTGGAGTACCCCATCTACCACAAGAGCAAGGGAGCAAGTCCTGTTAGAGGCATATCAGGACAACTTTTTGATGCAGTTGGTCCATGGGCCAACTTGGATTGGAAATACTCTGGACCTTGTACTGTCCAACGGGGAGATGGTAAGGGATCTGAGGGTGGAAGACCCACTGATGGGGAACATTCACTGCTCGGTGTGGTTCACACTCAAAATGGGGAGGGAAGCTGGGGGTACAGGTACCAAGATGATTGACTATAGGCAGGTGGATTTTAAAAACATGGGGGAAACTCTGGTGGGGCACATAGTGGGGATTCAACCAGGCTGGGACACAAGTCAGAAGTATGATGTCATAAAAAAGGGGCTAGTAGAGGCTATAGGGACATGTACTAGAACACAGAGCAAGAAAGGGAGGGTAAAGAAGCCCTGTTGGATGACTCCGAAGGTCAGGGAGTGGGTGAAGGCCAAGAGAGAGGCATTCTGGAGGTTCAAAAAGTCAGGGAAGGGAGAAGACAAGGAGATGTACATGAAGAAATCCAGAGAGGCCACCAAACTAGTCAGAGCAGCCAAGGCTTCCAGGGAGCTGAGGCTGGCACAGGATATTAAAAACAGAGAAAAGGATTTCTTCAGATGCATAAGGGAAAGAAGGAACAACAAAGACCAAATAGTGAGGATAAAAAAGGACAGGGGGTGGGTGGAGAGGGAAGATCAGGCAGAGGCATTAATTGAATACTTCTGTTCTGTATTCACACAAGAGAAAGTGGGGCAGGTACCACAGGGGAGTAGTGGGGTAGGCAGCAGGGGAGAGGGGGTGACAGATGTAAGGATTACTAAGGACAGGGTACTGGAAGGGCTGAGGGCACTGAGGGTGGACAAGGCACCTGGACCAGATGGCATTCACCGTATGGTACTCAAGCTGCTGGCTGAGGTTCTGCAGGTCAGTGGCAGACCTGTTCAATACCTCCCTGAACACAGGATGCATACCACAGGACTGGAGGATGGTCCATATGGTGCCCATCCACTAAGGTGGCCCAAAGGATCAACTGGGAAACTACAGGCCAGTGAGCCTCACATCAATAGTGGGGAATCTCATGGAGACAATCCTGAAAGAGAAGCTGGTGACCGTTTTGGGGGACAGTGGACTCCAGGATGGGCATCATCCGCACAGGTTTGTCTCAGGCAGATCTTGCCAGACCGTCCTCAATGAGTACTACGATTGGGTGACAAGAGAACTAGACAAGGGCTATGCAGTGGATATCCTGTATTTGGATTTCAGCAAGGCCTTTGACTCTGTACCACACAGGAGGCTGGGGAGGGTAGCTGTGGATCGGGAGCAAAGATGGTAAAATGGATAAAGAATTGGCTAGGCGGTAGACAGCAGAGGGTGGTAGTGGGAGGGGAACTCTCAGCACCGAGGGCAGTGACGAGCGGGGTGCCATAGGGATCGGTGCTGGAGCTGGTGTTGTTCAGGTTATTCATAGCTGATATCTCACATGGGATCCGAAGTAAGATCAGTCTATTTGCAGACAACACCAAAATGGAGGCAGTGCTAGATAACATTGAGGGATGGAAGGGGCTACAGGACAACCTAACTAAACTGCAGGAATGGTAAGAAACATGGCAGCTGGGGTTCAGGTCTAAAAAATGCAAGGTAATGCACTTCGGAGCAAAGAACCAGGGGAGGGACTATCATCTGGGAAGGGTAGCACCATGGAGGAAAAGGACCTAGGGGTACTTATCATGGGGCACATGAACAACTCTGCTCAGTATAGGAAGGCAGCAGTGAATGCCAACAAAATGCTGGGGTGCGTAGCGAGGGGAATCTCCTCCAGAAGTTGAGAGGTAGTCCTCCCCCTGTACAGGTCATTGGTCTGGCCGCACCTGGAGTATTACATACAGTTCTGGTACCCGTACCTGAGGAAGGATGTCAGATTGTTGGAGGGGGTGCAGCGTAGAGTGACAAAGATGATCCAGGGATTGGAGGGTAAGCCCTATGAGGAAAGGCTGAGTGAATTAGATATGTATTCTTTGAAGGAGAGGAGGGATGGGGGGGCATGATTGAGACCTTTAAGTACTTGAAAGGGATGAACAAGACTTGAACAGAGGGGACATTCCAAGTAAGAAGAGGAAGGGACACAAGAGGGCACAGTCTCAGACTGGGGGGGAGATTCAGGAGGGAGGTAAGGAGACAGTTCTTCACGGAAAGGGTGGTGGACTAGTGGCACACTCTACCACAGGAGGTGGTGGCCTTTAAGATGGTGAGCAGTTTCAAAAGGGAGTGGGACAGGGTGAGGGTGAAGGTAAATCTAAGGAGGGGAGGAGTGGGAGGGGCAGCTGTGAGATGAGGGGCTAGTTACACAATCAAGCAGACTTGATAGACTGTAAGGCCTATTTCTGCTGGCATTTTCGTATGTTTGTATGTTCGTAGTGCCGCCTCCCCCTTCTCCCCCTCCCCACCAAATCTGTTTAAAAGCTTGCAATTCATTCAAATCAATTCAGTTTTCTTACTTGGTTTTCATGCCATCATTTTAACATTTCGAGGGGTTCTTGGTCTCATCATTCAGCGGAATCATGGTTAGCCTTACAGCTGATGGTAAGGTGACCCACTCATCAGTTAGGAAACAACACTTTAAATTTTAACATGTCAGTATGAGCTGAGGTCCCACTGCTATCTCTTTTTCTTATGTGGAAACCACTCTCTGGCTTCATCTTCTAATTTTAGGTAGGTAGGTAAAAACTTTATTTTTATACAGGAAGGTACGCCAGTTGGACTTTATCACTCCAGTTCACAAGACAGTCCTGTTTTCTTATTTAAGTTGCACAAAGGATATATATAAGAACAATACAAATACAATTACAAAACATTTATGAAAATTTAATTAATAACAGCAGTTGATAAACAGGTAGACCAATTAAATATACATAATGGAAATAAAGAACAAACTAAAATCCTATTTCAAACACTGGCAAGTGAAAACATAATAATCCCTCAACATTTCTTTAAAAGAACTATGTTTAATTTCAGCCTGTATCAAGAAGAGTAGACCATTCCGGTATAAAACTACCAAAGATCTGATGGTGTAGTTCCCAAATCTATTATTGCACTTTTTTGACAAATCTTATTTTGGTGAACCGACCTAACCAAGTATTTTATATTGTCGGGGACAAAAGAAAATAAGATTTTTTAAATATTATGGTCAGGGTAGTTAACCTTTTAAATTTTGCTATGCCAGTATGGCTGAAGTCCCTCTGCTTTCCCTCCCTTCCTCCCTCTCTCTCTCTCTCACATGGGGAAACCACTCTGGCTTCATTTCTTACAGAGTGTTTTCTGGCCCATAAGCCCATAAAAGGCCGAGAGGTGATCACTGGGGAGCTCACCAATTAGGAGGCCACACCTCTCCTGTTTACAATGCAGTGTTAAAAATTTAGCAAGCTCAACCCTGGTCGATGCACAGAGATGTTATCACATGTCTTGAGCATCCTTCTTAATTATTTTTAAAATATTTACAGGGATGCATCTGGTGTGGAGCGAAAATCAAAATCAAATCGTTATAGAACCAGTGCTCCCCCATTGCAAAGCTAATTTAAAACATGGGGCCCAAGTCACAAAAGGTTACATCTGGCATAACTCGACTTGTGCCCCCCAGAATGGTGCAAGTAGCAAGTTACGCCAGCAGTTGTGACATATGGTATTCTGCAAAGCGGCCTGCGATATGCCACAGGCTGCTTGTGCCGAAGTGGACTTACGCCACTAGTTACACCTTAAACCCCCTGTGACATGGCACTAGGGGGTTTATGGCAGCAGTTCTGCCCTATTCTGGAAGGGCAGCAACAAAGTCCCCCAGGGCACTATTCTCCAACAACCCCTGCGGGAAAACTGTCAACGTAAGTTACACCAGCATATAGCTGGCATAACTATACTTACACCCCTGGAAGTTGCTTATATGTGCAGCCCACCCATCCCCCTGAAAGTATGCCACCCTCCACCCCAACACTGCCCGGCTCCAAAAAACAAGAGCCACACAGGACTAGTTCAGTCCCCCATAGTGCCCCGACCCAGTAACAGCATGGGAATGTCCCATAGGGCTACTCATGCCCCCCCCGTAATACCAAAAAGCTCCATAGGGCTGCTGCATGCCCCCCAACCCCAGTACTTGTTAAATAGCCCCACAGGGCTGCTGCATGACCCCAACCACCAGTACTTGTAAATTAGCCTTGCAGGGCTATCACGCCCCAAGCCATGATCCCCGATGACAGCCACCCACAAATGGCACATCCTGTATAAATATACAAATCTCTAACCCATAATCCCTGGTAGTCTAGTGGCCCCCCACCCAGCAGTGCCAGATCACCCCCCCCGGGGGGTGAGGCAGAGAGAATGAGAAAGCAGCCACAGCTTCCTTGAATCAAGGAGGTTATTTTCTAGTCTACACTGAACTGAATTATTACTTTTTGGACCTGTGTAAGTAACTAGTATTGATTCTGTTTTTGGGGTTGACTTTTCTTAGTTTTAACTTTAATTTGCCAGGGATGAGCTGTAGCTGGGAGATATTTACAGTCATTTGTGACTAGACCTGTTACTTAACCTCTGTGAAATAGGTGTCTGTTAAGGGGAGGAGCTGAAAGGGGCATAGTTGAACTGTGGATTTATAACAGGAGTTGTTTGTGGTCTCTGTCTGCTGAGACAGAGAGAGTGAGAAAGCAGCCACAGCTTCCTTGAATCAAGGAGTTTATTTTATAGACTACACTGAAATGAATTATTACTTTTTGGACCTGTGTAAGTAACTAGTATAGATTCTGTTTTTGGGGTTGATTTTTCTTAGTTTTAACTATAATTTGCCAGGGAGGAACTGTAGCTAGGAGATATTTGCAGTCATTTGTGACTAGACCTGTTACTTAACCTCTATGAAATAGGTGTCTGAAAGGAAGGAAGGCACTCCCTGGGGTGGAGGGTCAGAGTTGTAGTTGATTGTTTCTGGATGGCATAGGTTTACTCCCTCCTACCCTTCCCCCTCACCCCACCCGCCCCAAGCACATAACTTCCTTTACAGCAGGGATTCTGACATCACTTCCCCAAAACTGCTAGCAACATACACCTGTTCATATCCTTAAAGGCACAGCACACTGAATAGGGGGTAGAGACACTCACAAGCTTGCACACACTAAAACAAGAACAAAAAAACAACAAAAGAAAAGCATCTGTAACAGGAAGGGACACAGACATGTGGGGAATGGTGCAATGCACTGGCTGTGGCACAGCACTCTTCCGGGAGACATTCTGGAGACTGCGTTGCTGCCCTCTTTGCAGTCACCTCTCTGGTCTGAGGGAGGAGGTTGTTCGTCTCCATGCTGACCTGGCAATGATTTGGAAAGCCTGCTCCCCCACCCAGGGACCACCCAAGCCACCACAACTATCTCAGAGGTTGCCAAGAAAGAGGAGTGGTTAGACCACAGTGGGCTCTGGGAGGGTGAGGGTGGTGGAACAGAGGCGCATCCCTCCAGTTGTGCCTTTCCACAATTCATTTGCCACTCTGTCAGAGCATGGTTCCTCTATGGAGGCACCCACAGTGGAGACCAGTAAGGATGCTGGGAACCTTCACAATGGAAACCCACAGGAGGGTGGCACAGGACCCCACAGGGAAAAGAAACAACTCCTGGTGGGGAACTCAATTGCTAGGGGGGTAGATCTGGAGGAAGGAGGGGAAAGGGGGGTAAGGTGCTTGCCCGGCGCCATGGCTTGGAGGGACAGGAAATGAATCCTCGGGATCGTGGGAGCAGCTGCAAGGGAGAGTGAGCTGGATGTCATTATCCACCTAGGGATGAATGACCTGGCTGAGAATGGGATCAGAGCAGTGCAACAGGAGTTTGTGGAGCTGGGGAGGGGCCTTGGACAAGTAGCACACACGGTAACTTTCTCGGAAGTGCTACCTGTCTATGGCATGGATGAGGCTAGGGTACTCCGCACCATGGAATTCAATGACTGGTTGAAAAACTGATGCAGAGCTCAGGGATTTGGCTTCACTGGGGACTGAGGCTTCACCTGTAGGGATGTAGGCCTATACAGGCGCGATGATCCGCATCTATCCAGGAGAGAAATCAGGACCCTAGGTGATAGGTTTAAATGCTTCATTGGCAAGCATTTAAACTAGCCAAGGAGGAGGCACTGAAAAGTAGGAGGGAAATCCTAGCCCCCACCCAAACATCAGAGTAGTTAGTGAGGTAAACTCCAAGATAGAGCAGTTGATAGGGAAAAGGGCAGGGATAAATGGAGTAAAAGACAAAGACAGTAAGGACAGGGATGGGGCAAAAAAAAAAAAAAGAAAGAAAAAAATGGAGGGTAATGAGTACCAATGCCCGTAGTCTAGGTAAAAAGCTCCCCGAAATGGTGGCCTTGATGGAAGAGAGATGCCTGGATATTGTGACAGTCACAGAAACATGGTACACAGAGAACCATGACTGGGATATCAACATACCAGGGTACACAATCTACAGGAGGGACAGAGAGGGAAGAAGAGGAGGAGGAGTAGCTCTCTACGTAAGGGAAGAGATCAAAGCAACAGAACTAAAGGGTAAACAGGGAGGAGAGGAGGCACTGTGGGTCACCCTTGAGACTGGAAATGGCTCCACAATCTGCACAGGGGGAGGAAATAGACATGGAAATGATAGAAGGCATCCTTGGGATGGCAGAGAAAGGAGAGATATTGCTGATGGGGGACTTGGATATGCCAGGTGTTAACTGGAGCACCTTTGCTGCAGCCACATCCAAGAGCAGGGCCATTCTCGATGCACTACAGGGGGCATGCCTCAGACAGCTAGTTTTGGAACCCACTCAGGAGGGAGCAATCGTAGACCTGGTACTCTCAAATGGGGATGGAGAGAGGATCTCTGATCTTGAATTGGGTAGCCATCTGGGAACAAGCGACCACCAAACAGTGTGGTTCATGATAAACTTAGCTGTAGAGTCAAGCCACACAAAAGTGAAGGTACTGGACTCCAGGAGGGCTGATTTTGACAAAATGGAGAGTGCCTCAAAAAAGCACTAGCAAACAGGCAAGAAGGTGGGGTGGAGCAACAATGGGGACACATCAAAACCGCCATCACAGAGGCAACAAGCCTTTGTGTGAAGCAAATAAACATGAAAGAAAAAAACACTATGGTTCTCAAAAGAAGTGGCAGGGAAGGTAAGGGAGAAAAAGATAGCATTCAGGATGTATAAGGAAACACAGAAGGAGCAAGACAGAGAACTGTACCAGTTAAAGCAGAAGGAAGCAGGGAAGGCAGTCAGAATAGCAAAGGCCCAAACTGAGGAAAAGATAGCCCACTCGGTTAAGAAGGGGGATAAAATATTTTATAGGTACATTAGGGAGCAAAGAAAGACTGATACAGGGATACTGAGGCTGAATAAAGAGGAAGGTGGTTGGGAAGAGAGCGACAGTGGAAAAGCAGGGATACTGAACGAATACTTCTGCTCAGTATTCACAATGGAAAAGCAGGGGGAGATACCTAATCCAGTCAATAGAAGCACTCTAGATAGGGGGTTTATATTAGTCTTTTCATAGAAGAAAAGGTTCTGAAAGAACTCTTAAAACTGAGGGTGGATAACGCAATGGGGCCTGATGGGATTCACCCCCAGAATTCTAAAAGAACTAAGGGAAGAACTAGTAACACCACTGACTACCCTTTTTAATAAATCATGGGAGGATGATGTGATACCTGAGGACTGAAGGAGGGCGGATGTGTTTCCCCTTCACAAAAGTGGGAGCAAGACAGAAGCAGGAAACTACAGACCTGTCAGTTTGACCTCAGTGGTAGGGAAAATGATGGAATCACTTCTGAAGGAAAGAATTGTTGAGTACTTAGAGGCCAGTGGGGCACAGGACCCAAGGCAGCATGGATTCACAGCGGGAAGGTCATGTCAGACAAATCTAATTGATTTCTTTGACTGGGTGACCAAAGTAGTAGACCAGGGAGGGGCTGTGGACATGGCCTACCTAGACTTTAGCAAGGCATTCGACACAGTCCAGCACAAAATATTAATAAACAAATTAGGCAGCCTGGGAATGGGTCCCAGGGTGGTAAAACACTGGCTGGACAACAGGACACAGTGGGTAATAGTAAATGGAGTCCACAGTGAAGAAAGGAGGGTTACTAGTGGGGTACCGCAGGGTTCAGTACTGGGGCCGGTCCTTTTTAATGTCTTTATAAGTGACATTGCAGAGGGACTAGAAGGGAAAGTATGTCTCTTTGCAGATGACACAAAGAGCTGCAACAAGGTTGACACACAAGGTGGGGTGGAAAGGATGAAAAGGGACTTGGCAAGGTTGGAGGAATGGTCAAATGTATGGCAGCTTAGATTCAACACAAAGAAGTGCAAAGTAATGCACCTGGGAAACAAAAACCCAGGGAGAGTACACAATGGGGGGGATACTGACAATGACAAAATGGAAAGGGGCCTGGGGTAGTCATATCAGATGACCTAAAGGTTGGCAAGCAATGTGAGAAGGCACTAAGGAGGGCTGGGGATACAGGGGTGCATAAGGAGAGGCATCAGTAGTAGAAAACAGGAAGTTGTTGGCCCTCTGTACAGACAGTTGTTAAGACCACATCTGGAGTACTGTGTACAGTTCTGGAGACCCCATCTCCGCAAAGATATAGACAGGGTGCAGGCTGTCCAGAGAAGGGTGACCAAAATAGTGCAGGGTCACAGAAGACTATGAAGAAAGACTAAAGGAGCTTAAGATGTATAGCCTCAGGAAAGGAGGAGAGGGGGAACATGATAGAAACTTGAAGGGAATACCTCAAGGAATCAACAAAGTCCAAGAGGTAGCATCTTTCAGAAAAAGAGATGTGCAAGAACAAGGGGGCACAATTTGAAGATAGAGGGGGGACGGCTCAGAGGTAATGTGAGGAAGTATTTCTTCACAGAGAGGGTTGTAGATGCATGGAACAGCCTTCCTGAGGAGGTCATAGTGTCAAAAACAGTGGGGGAATCCAAGAATGCATGGGAAAGACATAAGGCAATTCTAGTGGGGGTAGGAGGAAGTAGGTTGTTAGTTAACTAGGATTTGCAGCTTATCCATTAGGTAGAGAAATGGGCAGACTAGGTGGGCCAAGTGGTTCTTATCTGCCATCAAATTCTATGTTTCATTGTTTCACCCAGCCAGCGACTGGCACAGCCCACCTCTCACCACCATGGCCAGCCACCGACTGAGCTCCGTCTGAGCATGTACTGTATATAGTACATTCTCAATGAATAAAGGGGATATGAAAATAAATTTTACTTTTTACAGTACCTTAAGGACTTGGGCTTGGAGATCGGGGCTTAGGGGTGGGGGCGAGATCAGCCCAGCGGGGCTGTAACTCTACATGGTGATCGGGACTGGGGGGGTCGCGATAGCCTATGGGCATGTTTAATCAGTATTGGGGGATCGGAGGCTGGGGGTCCCATAGCCCAGTGGGGCATTTATTTATGCATTATTGGGGAACTGAGGGTAGGGGGGTCGATAGCCCTGTGGGGCTTTCCAGGCTTGCAGACTGGGGTGGAGGGGGCACTTGTGCTCTACAGGACTTGTGGATGAGGCTTGCGACATGCCCCTCAGGTACGCCCTTCTTTTGACGTACTTTTGGGTATGTCACAAGTCGCAGGACTCAGCCATGTGGGCCCTGTCCCTTTCAGAATTGGGCACAGGGCTCTTGGCGCAACTGTACCCCTCCAATGTCGCAACTTGCGACATGCGTAGGGGTGCTTATATAATCTGGCCCTTGTAATTCATTTAAATTAAGTACATTTCCTTACTTGGTTTTCATCCCATAATTTTAACATTTAGAAGGGTTCTTGGTCTCATCATTCGAAACAGAGCCCATGAAGGGTGATCCTAAATAAAGAGAGACAGTACTGAGGGTGCCAGCTTAGCAGAAGTGGGCCCTGGTCAGATTCAGTTTGTACGCCCGTCAACAGTGAGAGGGCAGAGCTGAAGTGGGGTGGTCCTGAGGCATGTGAAAGAGGCCCACTGACTCAGCTGTCATATCAGCCAATAGCAGGGGAGTCAGTCTAGCAGAGGTGGACCCTGGGTAGGAATGACTGGTAGTTGAACCAGCTATGAAGGGTGGTCTGCCACCAGGCACCCTTGGAGAAAGGAGACTTGGCTAGCAATGAAAAGCAGTGGGACCTGCCAATAGTAGATGCAGTAGGGCCCCCCTCTGTAGAAAAGCACAAAAATCACTGGGCAGCATCTGCTCAAGACAGTGGGCAGATCCATCAACTAACAAGAACAAGTCTTGAAATATAAAAACTGCTCACCAAGCTATCATTTATTTCTTTTCATTTCTTTAGTTATAGTCAACAGGTCAGAATAATTGATGCTCAGCGTTTCAGTGTCACCCCGCTGCTTCATTAGAACACTTACTCTGACCTTGTTAGGGCGCTTTCAATTTTTCCTGGTTTTATATATGTGTGTATATATATATATATATATATATACACACATGTATATATAAATATATATATATACCCACTTGTTCAATTAAACAGTAGGACAGCATGTCAACTAGCAGTTGGATGCGATGAAGACTTGACAAGAAAGTTAGCTAAGGGCATACCTTGTCTACAGATGCCTGTATCCTTTACTAAACTAACCACAGTCAGTCCCTGGTGGGGGAGGCATAGCATCCAGGGAGGGATTCCTAGGGAAATGGTGTAGTGGTAGTGGGCACCATTTATTTACATGCCATTATCCAAGTGCAGGGGTGTGCTAGCAAGGACATCACATGCCTATCCAATCCAATTGGCTATTTGTTCCAGAGTCCCCAGGATTGGTGTGATCCCTCACAAAAGCCCTTCTCAGGGCTGGTAATTACCCATACCCACAAGTGGTAGCCTCCCTTTTACAAGGCCAGTAGAGGTAAGAATTAACCTGTTTCTCTTTACGTGGGCATTGGTGGGTGGCCCAGTATGTTAGATTGCCATTAAACAGCCTCTGACACAACTGGGAACACATATGCTCTAGGCAAATTTCAGTTTATTTCATACAGTATATGTTCTGTTTTTCTTTCCCCCTTATCTTTCCTTCTGAAGACAACAGCATAAAAATATGATCACTAGACTGTATCTGCTCTGGTTGCTTTTTATGTTGGCTCGCGCATACGCAGCCAACATATTGCAGTAGCAGCAGATTTGGAGGTGTGGTCACTGTTGGGCAAATGCAGGACGTGCATCAGTAGGTGTATCCCTCATTCCCCAGTAAGCCTGCATGTTGGTGCCACACCATGAATACATAATGTGGCGAGCACATCTAACGAAAGGTCTGCTGCAATGCGAGCAAAGCTCGTCATACGCAGCGGCACCTCCCAACGTTCTTGCCCTGGTGAAAACATACATTAAACATGGTGGCACACTGCCTGCCATAATGCTGACTTCCGGGGTGCCCAGCCAACCTGTCAGCATGCTCTGACCCAATGTATGTGCCGATGGGGGAGCCCACTCCCCGCCAGCATAATGCACCCCCCCATTTGTTATGTGCGAGGGGTGCCCAATCCCCTCGACTCTTGCCCCCACCGTTGTGTGCTGACGGGGTTCCCAATTCCCCGTTGGCTACAGTATCCCCCAAAACACTTAGGTGGCACACTGGGAGCCCACCCCAGCATGCCAAATCCCCTGAAAAAGAAAAACCGTCCTGCAATGTTTTTTTTTTTTACCCCTGTGAAAGAAGAAAACAGTCTCTCATGGTCTCCCTGACCCCTCCCACAACCCACACCCACCCTCTGCGCACCCTACCTCCCCACACCCCCTCACCCCATACTTACCTCCTGAATCCTTCACGATGATCTTCGGTGGACCGGGAACACGTCTGCACTCTTCAAAGCCGACCGCGAACTGAAGAAATGCCGGTAAGCTGTATAATGGCATAAATAGGGTTTTTTCAACTTTGGTGCATGTCTCGACCATTTTGTGGAATTTTTGCACCAAATTTTCAACATGGGGTTGTTGGGACCCACCCTCATGAATTCAGTCACTGTCATGGCATTATTCGGTCCCGAAAGGTGATTTTGAGATCACTGCATGGAATCACCTTTCAGGACTGAGTAATGAAATGACAGTTCCACTGTTCATGGGGGTTTCTCAAAAAGCCTGTGTTGCAAATTTGGTGAAAAAAATTCAAAAAATGGCTGTTGTACGAATGTACGTTGTGCAGTTTCCATGCACGCTCGTAACTTCATGAATTTGTAATATTTTCACTCCAGATTTTCAAAACTGGCATTTTTCCACACCTCCTTATGAACAGTACAGCTGTCATTTTACATATCTTGGCCAAAATGCGTTTTTGCATGTTTGGCACAGAATAGAGTGGTCGCTATGCGAAGTCAGTTATCGGGACAGTTTGAGAAAATGATGGTGACACTGTTCATGAGCAGAGGTCCTAAAATGCCTATGTTGAAAATTTGGTGCTGAAAGTCCATAAAAGGACTGTGTTACAAGCGTGCGTTGCGCAGTTTCCATGCACCCTTGTAACTTCGCAAATTTGCAATATTTTCATGCCAGATTTTCAACACTGGCATTTTTTCACACCTCCTTATCAACAGTACAGCTGTCATTTTTCACAGCCTGCCCAAAATGTGTTTCCGCACCTGTGGTGCACAATGGCGTGGTCGCTGTGGGAAATCAACTTTTGGGACTGATTAACAAAATCACAGCACCACTGTTCATGAGGGGAGGTCCCAAAATCCCTATGTTGAAAATGTGGCTAAAAAACTCCCAAAAATAATTGGGTTACGGATGTGTGTTGCGCAGTTTCTATGCATTCTCATGACTTCACCAATTTTTCATATTTTCACTCCAGATTTTCAATGTTGCCATTTTTTTATGCCTCCTCATGAACAATACAGATGTCATTTTCCACATCCTGCCCAAAATGTGTTTTCGTCCCTGTGTCGCCAAATGGCATAGCCACTGTGCAAAACCTCCTTTCAGCGAACAAACTGATAGTGCCACTTTTCATGAGATGGGCTCACAAACAGCCCATGTTGAAAATTTGGAATGAAAATACCAACACACGCCTATGGTGTTAGGGTTTCCAACTGTAACACCCCACCCTGTAGAGACTGACAGGCGTCAGGAGTGTGACTTGGGATCATCGGCTATAATGCTCACGCCATTCCAACCCCACCCTACAACCAATGATAGGCATCGTGGCCTTGCACTGTTAGAAGCACAAAGTTCACCCATTCTCTATACTGCACCCATGTCAAGCGTATCCCTTATGGAATGGGGTAAGTATAACGCTCAAAGACCTCAAAGCATACCACGACACTTGTCAGTGTCTACAGGGTAGGGTGAGGTACAATGGCATGGGCGTTATAGCTGATGACCCAAAGGCACACCCCAATGCCTGTCGGTCTCTACAGGGTGGGATGGGGTTAGCCTCACTTCAATACTTCACTGCCATTCCTATTATGCGTCTCTAACTCCAGCACTACCAATGCCAATGCCAGTGAGACAATATTCGGCATTGACGAATGCATGTTTACACCTGACACCATCATGCCCTAAAAAGAAAAGAAAAGAAAACAAAACGGTATAATAAATGCACACAGAAAATAGGAAATAGAGTTAGAACTGACGTTTTGACTATAGGTCTTCTTCAGGAATTATTTAAATAAGAATAATCCCTGGTTTATGACATCATAGTATCACTAGAGCAACAGAATGTGATGTTACAGTCAGAGAATAGTGATGTCAATAAGTGGAGGCAGTGTGGTCTAGTGGTTATACCATCAGCTTGGGAACCAGGAGATTTCAGGTTTAAACCCCACTAGGGCCAAATGCTCACTGTGTGTCCTTGGACAAGCCATTTAATCTGTAAGTGCTCCTGTCCACCCAGCTTCAGAAATGGGTGTGTATGCCTCGGGCCCTCAGGGGCACCACCTCTCCTCCCTTTCACCTCCCTGAGGGGGCCAGCCTGGGTTCTTGAAAGTTGAAAAGCTTTGTACAAATGACAAAGAATGGCACAGTGCCTCCACCTGGAGTAGCAATATGGGATGCCTCAAGGCTATGCTCAGGATATTACCCTCCCAGAAAAATAATATAGATCGCCTTCCCACAGAAAAGTACCACCCCACAAACAACAACTGTGACACAGTAAAGAAATGGAAAACACTTTGAGTTAAAATGCAAACTAACACCAGATTTTACTAAGAAGGGAGGGAAGGAAAGAACAAGGGATAGCAAGGGAACATTGGGATAAAGCGGATTTAAACTCTATACAAATGAGACAAACTACTAGAACTCTGTAACAGGGCACAGGACCATCCTATATTGTGATGCCAATGAGCAGTATCAGTTACAAATTGTAAATGTATTTTTTGCAGTTTTACATTACGCTGTACACTACACACTTTGTGCTGTGCTTTGCACTTAATTCACTACTTTCACTTTAACTGTGTGCAGTAAATGTTAGAGGCCACTAGTGGCCAGTATAGCAGTATACCATCTCTTTCCTCTATGGAGATTGCTAGTGAATCAGCTTTGAAGATACTGGAGAGATTGTGGAGCTCTGAATCCGTGATTAAACGTGTACGACATTTACAAGCTGCTTGATGGGGAATTAAGCACATTTTCATTGTCACTGCAACCTGGTAAGCCATTCTTTTATTCTTAGTGCAGACCAGTTGGTCTGCCACTGTGCAGACATGTTGAATAGAAACTAAGTCCACTAGTATAGTGTACTACCTTATCCATTCGTTGAGCCACTGGATTTGTGTGCTGGCTTTCTGCAAAGCTCTTATGCAAGATGCAGCTTTCTCACAAGTTATAGTAGGTGATCCACCATGCACAGTCGGCTCACAGTGGTCCTGGTAGAACCTTGGGGTTTCTTTCACATCAAAGATGAACAGTCCAGATGGGAATATAGATGCCTGTTACAGAGTCAGCAGGTGACTAGAAAAGCCTGTTAGTTACACCTGGTACCTGTCCAGCCAATGTCATGGCAATCCAGTCTTGGGCAAACAGTACTGCTCGGCAGTAGGGGTGAGACTGCAGGGGTACCATCGTGCCTGTGTTATCTGCCTCTATATAGTCAAAGGGGCTGTAGGATCATCCAGTCTGAGCAATCACACCTACAGTATGATTTACATTATTTAACTGACAGACAAAAAGGTGGTACGTTCTCAGGAAAAAAAAAATGATGACAGTAAAGCACCAAGTTAAGTGCTGTAAGCATTGTCAAACATTGTTTTTACAGGACAGCAACTAACTGAGAGAAACAGAAGAAAAGTACTTTAATATTTTGTGGAGTTCTTATGCATTTTCTAGAAAGAACTCTGCAAAACATTAGGTTGTTGTCGCCATGCTTTTCCATATTACATTCTGTCCTAAAAATAACATTTTTGAAGACACTTGCTTACAGCTCCTGATTGTACTTTTTATTTTCTCCATTTTTTTTTTGTGAAAATGCACCACCTTCACATCGTTTGTGCATCGAGCTGGTTTGCTGCAACACCAGTAGACTACTGAGCACATTCCTGAATGTGTTTTTTGAGGGGTTAGTTATTCAACTGCCTGTTCTCCAAATGGGGTATACCACATCAGGTCATCATGGAAAACAACCCGCAAAATGGTTTCCAACACTTTTGAGACTATCCATGTAGTCAGTGAGTGCATTATGTGAGTGCATCATTTTACCAACCCAAAAGGAAACAGGAGGGTGGATCAGTACATCAGCACTTTAACACAAGGCTTGTGGACTTTGTTCGCAGTGAGGAAAACACTCTCACAAGCTTGGGAACCCAAATGCCAGCATTACTGGGTGTCATTGTACACCTCTGTGGAGCAGCGCTAGCCGTTGTGATATTTGGATGCTATCACGCTACAGCCAACAAACAAGAACCCACCCCAGGCTACTGACAATGGTGCAGCAGCAATGGGAGATGAAACTGTACAAGAATAGCCGTGGTGCATGCACTGACCTCAATACCAAGTGGGCTAGTGGGTTTCCATCAAGAGGCCCTGGTAGGGTCCAAGATGAGCTAGAGATTCTCAACTCGTCTTTGCATCATGTCAGTTGCTTGGTGAGGGAAGCTTCCTCTTTGGCTTTATGCCTGTAGCCAGACCACCCTTTGTCATTACGGGCCCCAGGTGTGGATGATCCCCCACTTTTGCAACCATCAGCTCAACCATTGGATTTCTCAAACTCCTGATCAACCTGCAGTGCCATGACCACTGCTTACATGAAAATGTTCAGTATGCAGTATCATACTTAAACTTTTGAAAGGGAGAGGAAGTTGAAATGTATGCAAACACTTCAGTACAGTGTTATAAATGGCATACGAAATAACTTAAAGGTTGCAGCCGAACTACTTGGTGGGGCAGTGCAGTTCTATGGAGCAGTATCTAATAGGGGTGTGCAGGAATCCAAATCCTAAATGCTGAATACCCTGAACATTACGGGTGTTCAGCATTCATATTTGGTACACAAATACCACCTACCCCCTTAGTAAAAACACTCCCCTTACTAAATTATGAACCCTACACTAACCACTCTTTTGCCCCTTATCTTAAAAAATAAATCATATTTCAAGGTTTATCAATATGTGCCCTCATCTTATACCCCCCCTTTTTATCTGCAAGTGTATCATCTATGGTGTTGCTGTCCATTTGATGAAATAAAATGAAACAATGTCTGATTTTCGTAGGGGCACAGAAATATATACACACATATCCCTTAGCCACTCCCCAGTGTTCCATTACATGGGGGGAGCAATGCTGCAGATAGTAAGTGCTGTAATTGACCGTTGGAGGAGATCAGTCATGTTGCAGTTTGGGGGTGAAGCTGATATGCTGGCATACAGTTGCAATGGTCTAATTATTTTGCCATTAAAATAACTAATGTTTTTCCAGAGATCAGGAATACTCAGGGTTTTTTGGTAAGATAAGAAACAAATCAGAGAAACCTTTAGACAATACTACCAGCAGTTATACAAGGCGGAGTGTGCTAGGAAGTTGGAGGTGGTGGGTGGGTTCCAAGACTGGATTACACTCCCACAACTTTCAGCGGCTCAGAGGGAGATGCTGGGAGTAGAAATCACTAAAGAGGAGCTCAGTGCTGCTATATGAAGGTTGAAAAACGGAAAGGCTAGTGGGCTGGATGGTTTTCCAGTGAAGTATTATAAGACTCTGTCGGACTTGCTGTTTGAACCTCTTTGAGGGCTGTTTTATAAGGTTCGGGGGAAGGGGCACTACCTGCCACATGCTACTAGGCTGTGATTTGTGTGTTACCAAAGCCAGGAAAGGACTTAACAGAGTGTGCCTCATATCGCCCAATTCCATTGTTAAATTGTGATCTTATAATACTAACGAAGGTCTTGGCTGGTCGATTGGAACATCTGCTCCCAGAGTTGGTCCACCCAGACCAGACTGGATTTGTACGTGGCTGTCTCTCATGCTATAACATGCATAAATTATTGAATGTGGTGTGGGGAGCCTCTTGGCACCACGACGGTACTTTTGTACTGTCCATGGATGCTGAGAAGGCGTTCAACCGCATAGAGTGGGAATATCATTTTGAAGTATTGCAACGGTTTGGTCTGGGGGATGACTTTGGGGGTTGGTTTGGGTGCTTTACAAGTCTCCTGGTACACGAATTTTGGTCAATGGTATCTTATCAGAAAAATTCCACCTGTACAGGGGAACATGGCACAGGTGCCCCCTCCCCTTTATTATTCACGCTCGCTATCAAGCCTTTAGCGGTAAGAATCTGGGCTAATCCAGAAATAAGATGGGTGCAGGGAAATTCTGGCTGAATGAATAAGGTTACATTATATGCAGATGACATGCTTTTGTATGTCTCTGACCCGCAAAGATCCATGCTGGCACTCCACCTCATTTCGGAATTTGCTGAGTTTTCCAGTTATAAAATCAACTTGGGGAAGTCCAAGTTATTATCACTGGGAAGGGTGGAGGACGTGCCTCAAAGAAATAAATGGGGCCTAAGAGAAGTCACTGTATCATTTAAGTATTTGGGAATCCAGGTGGGTAGAGATTTGTGAGCCCTGTACCATATTAATTATACTCCCTTGCTAAAGTCTATAGAAGAGGAGTTACACCAATGGAGAGCCCTGCCCATTTCATGGATAGGACAGAGTAACCTTATAAAAATGAATATTCTGCCTCAGAATGTATATATATATATATATATATATAGAGAGAGAGAGAGAGAGAGAGAGAGTGCAGATGCTTCAAGGGGGCCTTACTAGGGTGGATAACAGGAGGATGGAGAGAGCCTTTTTGGCTTTTATTTGTCAGGGCAAGTGCCCACGCACAAGTTTACAATGTCTCAAAGCTGACATAGCTAAACAGAGGTTAAACTTCCCGGACCTCAGAAATTATTATCTGGCTATACAATATCGGTACGTACAAGATTGGGTAAATAGACCAGTTGAGGCTGGCTGGGTGGACTTAGAACAGAGGGGAAGTACTGGAGGATTATCTGCCTACCTATCAAAACAAGGTCATAGGGCGTATATAAGTTTGGAATAAGCTAACCCCATGGTGCTCTCAGTTATAGAGGGATGGGACCAGATACAGCGTATTAGAAGGGTTGGGGGGGGGGAGGAGGAGGAGGAGACACTGTTGATTCCGGTGGCAAGGAACCCCTTTTTTTTTCCAGGGCTGTCAGATGTAGGGTTTCGAGACTGGGAAGATAAGGGTGTTAGATGCATGGGTAATCTTCAAACAAAGGAAGGGTTACATACCTTTGATGACCTGCAGAGGATCATGGGACTTCCCCCGTACACATTTTTTTTATTATCTGCCAGTCAGGGCGTGTAGTAGGGGGCTAGGTAGAGATCTGGTTACTGATTTCCCAATTTCGCAGATTGAACAGTTGATATATGTAGCCAAAAAGGATGCCAAGGGCCTCATTCAAAAAGCAGTACACTAAAGGAGACAGTTTTTAATGGATATTACACATAAAACTAAGGCCCTATGGGAGAGGGATTTGGGAATGCCCATTCAGGATGAGAATTGGCAGATGATCCTAAAATTACATATGGGCATATTGATTTGCAATAACTACTGTCCCCCCCCAATTGTTCATAAATTTAACCCTGCAATATTGCTAGTGTGTGGTAGGTGTAATGTGGACTTGGATTCATACTTTCACTACTTTTGGACTTGCCCCATCTTGCAGACCTTTTGGTCTGAAATAGCGCATGAGATGTCGGCCTTAGTGGGGTGCCCTATTTCAGTGGAGTTTCTTTTAATGCTTTTTTGTATAGAGGATCTGGGGGCAGAGGGATCAGGATTGTTGCTGAGGTGGACCCAAGTATTATTAATATTGGCGAGGCACTGTATCTTCAATACTTGGGTTTCAGCAGCAACGCCTATGGTGCAGCAGTGGCATAATTTAGCCATTCAGACATTGGCACTGGAACACCTCTTGTATATGGTTAAAGGAAGAGGTGATCAATGTTTTACCACTTGGGACCCTTTATATCCTCCCTGTCTCCTATGGAGGCCCAGATAGTATGGGAAGGACAGCACCAGGCCTGCAGAGTGTCGGTGGAGGTACTGTTAGGGGATGGGGGGTAAAGTAGTGGTGTGCCCCCCGCCAGCTGGGTAATCTAAGGTGAATAACTTGGTACTGGCCCCCACTAGGCAAAGTGACCACTGTGAAATTTGTAATTTATTTTTTTATAATTTATAACTTATAAGTTATTTATTTTTAGACTCCTATGTTGATATTGGGTATCATATAGATTCTGTTACTGATGATGTAAGCATTAATCCATGACAGAGGAGGGCTCTACTAGGGGATTAATGCCTGGTTGGTCCAACCCCCCCCCCAACCAGACATTAATCCCCTAGTACAGCCTGACTCTGGAATAGATTAATGCTCTTGTAACATGGCTAATGTGGAAGTCTGAACTGTTGGATTATAAAGCTTAATATACTATACATAGACATATATGCACTGTTTAATAATATGTCAATTGTACTTGTAACCCCTTGGTGGTGCTATCCCATGGGCTACTACCCCTGCCTGCTTGGCTACTAACAGGTTAAGGGGCCTGAGTTCGGAAACGGGTTCCTCCACCCAGAGGTCAGGGTTGGTAGTGGTCAAACTAGCCTGGGCACAGCCCTCTGGGACACTGTAACCCCCCTCAGTTCCTGCTAGTGGCCCACACAATACACAATAAGCACCTTCACGGTTGACACTTACCATCAGGCTTGATTTCTCCAGTTCGACACTGAGGACCCCCTGTAAAACAAGGTTAGGCAGCACAAATGACAACAGTAAAACCTAAAGCACAAACTAGAAACACAGTCTGGTTGAATTGCAGAAAAAAAAGTAGATCTGATCTATTCAGGGGGCTATAACAAGGGAGGGGCATAATCAGGATAATTGGCTTATAAACTGCATTAATCACACTGTTATGCATGCAGTACAGAATCCCCCCTCACACAGTCACACACACATTGGGTACCCAGGTAAAAGGCAGATGGGCTAGCCAGGATCATCGCCTGGGGAAGGCCGGCGTCGCAGCTGGTTGGGGCCCTGTGATGGCAAAAACAACATGCACACACACAATTTGTAATTCGGAGCCAGATTACTCAGTTTGTGAAGAAAAGGAACTAACAGAGGAATCAGATGACACACTTTGATTTAACAGAAGGTGCAGGGAGCTACCCTGATATTTACTCACGGTACCCAAGACTGGACACAGGATGGACGAAATGGAGACTGCTGATAAGTAGTCTGGATGGCCAGGGAAAAACAGGATCCACTCAGCGCAGCAAGGCATCGTTTCAATTCAAGCGTGGAGATCCCCAGGCAGGTCTCTTGTCGATGGCTCTTCTCAGTGCAGCAGGGTAGTCTGGCAGGGCCCTCGTGGCAAGGCCCAGCCACAAGGAATCAACTGCGGATTCAGTCTGTTTGTGCAGGCTACAGATTTTAGCAAGCAGCCAACACAGTAGGGAAATACAGCATGACCCACTGCATTCAAACAGCACATTTATGCTGTATGTAACAGTAAGCAGCACAATGTTCACACAGTGGAGAAGTTCAGGACGATCCACTATCATCAAACAGCACATTTATATGTAACAGCAAGCAGCACACAGTTCGCACAGTGGAGAAATTCAGCACGACCCACTGTCATCAAACAGCACATTTATATGTAACAGCAAGCAGCACACAGTTCGCACAGTGGAGAAATTCAGCACGACCCACTATCATCAAACAGCATATTTATATGTAAAAGGTTCTACAATACCAGGCACACTGCTCCCTGGTCCCAATCGCAAAGTCACTGCTCTAACCGGGAGATCAGAAGTAGCTGGAGTTCCTGACAGGCCTATCGCATTCAACAAAATCTTCGGTCTTGTACAGGTTAAGCCTGGTCCCAATTCAGCAGCTTGCTTAAAAGCACACAGCTCGGATTTAGTCCCGAAACAATTCTCTCTCTTTCTCTGGGCCGAAAACAGGCAAGCAGGCCAGAAGTCAGGACTTCCACAGTTCTCCCTCGCCAACTACTGCGCAAATGGCTGCTCGAACTAGAAGAGCTGTTGCTCTCTCAGCTTCCAACTTAGATCTGCCTTGCCAGCAAACAGCTCAGGGGAATTCCCTCAGATTCAAGAGGTTCAATTGGTTGGTTCTGCTGTCAGTCACAACATGCTCCCCCTGTTGGTGCAAAAAGGTGCCAACAGTCCAAAACTACAATTCCCAGAGTCTGGCCCCACATATCCCCCCTAGTTGCAGGCTCCATTTTAGAGTCCCCACGTATTGATTGGTCCAATTCGGCAGTTTGGGACCAAAATGGTGGAGCCAAACAGAACAGTCCTTGCTGCAAAGAAGGCAGGTTAGAACAAACTACATTATTATTACTATTTTAAATGATTACCAACAATCAGTTACACCTTTCAAAAGGGCTCCCTCTGCACAACTAACGATGGCAGAAATGGAGCGATTAGTCAGCAGCCTGAGTGGGACTTGAGCATGGAAACACCCAGTCCCCCTCCCAGATTAATTATTACCGCAAACAGGCAGTCCTTAAAGAGACAGTACACAGAGGCTACACAGGCGCACTTTAGCAATAACATTTAAACGGCTATAGCGCCGAACACCAACCTGGCAATCAGCATTTAGGCAAGCTCATGGAAGACTTTTCATGAACCCCCACTTGTAGGGGGGTTACATACTGACAAACATAAAGTCCGATTCCATTGCACCAATATTTATTCATGTGGTGGTGTTTAATTGTTATAAACATTAATAGTTTCTTTACTTGAACGGCAACACAATGATTTGTGCAATACTATTTTTTTAAACAATGATATGTACAATCTTTTTTTATTTCACTCGCTAATCTTTTCTCTTCCATGTTCGTTAGGAATGCTGGCTTGCAACCCTGTCCAATTAGCATAATTTCTTGATGTCTGCACTACAAAAATATAATATTTTTTATTCTCTCACTTTGTTACAGTATTTTTACTAGTTGACAACTCAGAACTCTATAATACTACTCAGAAAAAATGTTAACTTTGCAAACAGATTGTCTTAACTGATACAAACATTTAACCTATCTGCATCATACACAATTTAAAGACTTCCTACAGCTACACAGCTTTGCACGTTAAGCGCTCAGTTTCTATGGTAAGACACCTGTTACTTTTTTATTCCTGTATATGTCTGTGTAGAATAATAACAGAAATTCACAGATCCAGATGGTGAAAATCTGCAGGCTGAACGGATTGAACAGCATCTGTTCAGTCTGAAGACATGCGTCTCCATTCTCAGCTTCACTGTTTCCGTGTAGCTCAGTGGGGTCTCTGCTGAGTGCCAGTATTGTTCCCTTTACACCTAAGATGTGCTCTGTCTTGCTTACTTTTTTTTCACTTTATCTTTTTATTGAAATTCGATTATGTAAGAAAGCACACATCTAATGCAATAGAAGACTATCCTCCATGTAAGGTATAAAATATCACTTAACAAAACACAGTATTTAGGGTAAACATATTGGAGAAGCCTTATATACATGTATTGATAATAAAACACAAACCTACACAGGATGTAAGTAGAGAGCAGAAGGGTTACAATCAATAGGGCATTATAGGATCAGAAATAGCAACTATGTACAAAATACATGCTAGGGCAGGCTATGGCAAGGCATTCAATAAATTACAGAAAGTGATAAATGTGGTAATATGAACAATGATCAATAATGGAGAGGTGAAGATAAGAGAAAAGTGTGCAAGGAAAGAAAGAAGAGAGAAAAAAGCAAGGAAGAAGGGAAGGAGAGAGGGAGAAAACAGGAAAGAAGGGAAAAAAGAAGAGAAATCTGTGCACAAAAGTTTCGAGAAAACCTAATCTGAGAGCAAAATAAGAAGGAGGGCTAAATATCCCTAAGAATTAGGGTCTAGAAGAACTAGGTTCAATGTACTTAAAGTAATCCTGCCAACATCTGTCATATACAATGAGTCGGTTATGAGTAACATGAGATAATCGGTCTAGGGAGGCATACTGAGAGAGGCTTTGAAGAACATCTGAAAGAGAAGGCACCATAGAAACATAGACTTTGATGGCAGATAAGGACCACTTGGCCCATCTAGTCTGCCCATTTCCCTACCTACAGGATAGGCCGCAGATCCTAGTTAACCAACAGCCTATTTCTTTCTACCCCCCACAAGAATTGCCTTATGTCTGTCCCATGCATTCTTGAATTCTCCCACAGTTTTAGACCCCATAACCTCCTCAGGAAGGCTGTTCCATGCATCCACTACCCTCTCTGTGAAAAAATACTTCCTCCATTGCCCCTGAATCTCAATCCCTCTATTTTTAAATTGTGTCCCCTTGTTCTTGCAAGTCTCTTTTTCTGAAAGATGCTTCCCTCTTGGACTTTGTTGATTCCACTGAGGTACTTAAAAGTTTCTATCATGTCCCCCCTCTCCCTTCTTTCCTCAAGGGTATACATATTAAGCTCCTTTAGTCTCTCCTCGTATGGCTTCTCTTGCAGACCCTACACCATTTTAGTTGCTATCCTCTGGACTGCCTCTATCCTGTCTATGTCCTTGCGGAGATGGGGTCTCCAGAAATGGATGCAGTACTCCAGATGGGGTCTCACCAACTGTCTGTACAGAGGGGTAACAACTTCCTGTTTTCTGCTGGTGATGCCTCTCCCCATGCATCCCAGTATACCCCCAGCCCTCCCTACTGCCTTCTCACATTGCTGGCTAACCTTAAGGTCATCTGATATGATTACCCCCAGGTCCCTTTCTTTTTGTTGTTGTTACTACCTCACCCCCCCACTGTGTAACCTTCCCCTGGGTTCTTGTTTCCCAGGTGCATTATTTTGCACTTCTTTGCATTGAATCCTAGCTACCATACTTCTGACCATTCCTCCAACCTTGCCAAGTCCCTTATCATCCTTTCCACTCCTTCTTGTGTATCAACCCTGTTGCAGATCTTTGTGTCATCTGCAAAGAGGCATACTTTTCCTTCCAGTCCCTCTGCAATGTCACTTATAAAGACATTAAAAAGGACTGGACCCAGTACTGAACCCTGCGGTACCCCACTAGTAACCCCTCTTTCTTCAGAGTGGACTCCATTTACAATTATCTTCTGTGTCCTGTTGTCCAGCCAATGTTTTACCCAGGCTACCACCCTGGGACCCACTCCCAGGCTGGTTAATTTGACTATTAATCTTTTGTGTGGGACTGTGTCAAATGCCTTGCTAAAGTCTAGGTAGGCAATGTCCACAGCCCCTCCCTGGTCTACTACTTTGGTCACCCAGTCAAAGAAATCTATTAGATTCGTCTGACATTACCTTCCTGCTGTGAACCCATGCTGCCTTGGGTCCTGTGCCCCACTGGCCTCTAGGTACTCAAAATTCTTTCCTTCAGAAGTGACTCCATCACTTTCCCTACCACAGAGGACAAACTGACAGGTCTATAGTTTCCTGCCTCTGTCTTGGTCCCACTTTTGTGAAGGGGAATCACATCCGCCTTCCTCCAGTCCTCGGGTACCACACCATCCTCCCATGATTTATTAGAAAGAGTAGTCAGTGGTTTCACTAGTTCCCCCCTTAATTCTTTTAGAATTCTGGGGTGAATTCCATCAGGCCCCATTGCTTTGTCCACCTTCAGTTTTAGGAGTTCTTGCAGAACCCTTTCTTCTGTGAAAGGACTGGGATTGACCCCCCTATCAAGAGTGCTTCTGTTAATTGGATTAGGCACTTCCCCCTCCTCTTTTGTGAATACTGAGCAGAAATATTCATTCAGTATCCCTGCTTTTTCACTGTCCCCCTCTGCCCACCCACTGTTCATTCTATTCAGCCTCACTATCCCTCCCTTTGTCTTTCTACGCTCTCTGATGTACCTATAAAAGGTTTTATCCCCCTTCTTAACCGAGTTGGCTATCTGTTCCTCAGTTTGGGCCATTGCTATTCTGACTTCCCTCCCTGCTTCCTTCTGCCTTAACTGGTACAGCTCTCTGTCCTGCTCCTTCTGTATTGCCTTATACTTCCGGAATGCTATCTTTTTCTCCCTGACTTTCCCAGCCACCTCTTTTGAGAACCGTAGTGGCTTTTTCTTTCGTTTTGATTTGTTTATTTGCTTCACACAAAGGCTTGTTGCCTCTGTGATGGCAGTTTTGATGATTCCCCATTGTTGCTCCACCCTCCTTCTAGCCTGTTTGCTAGTGCTTTCTGAGGCACTCTGCCATCTTGCCAAAGTCAGCCCTCCTGAAGTCCAGTACCCTCACTTTTGTATGGCTTGACTCTGTAGCTGAGTTTAACGTGAACCATACTTTTTGATGGTCACTTGTTCCCAGATGGCAACCCACTTCTAGATCTGAGATCCTCTCACTGCCCGCATTTGAGAGTATGAGGTCTAAGATTGGCCCCTCATGAGCGGGTTCCGAAACTAGCTGTCTGAGGCCTGCCACCTTTAGGGCATAGAGAATGGCCCTGCTCTTGGATGTGGCTGCAGCAAATGTGCTCCAGATAACATCTGGCATATTCAGGTCTCCCATCAACAGTATCTCCTCTTTCTCTGCCATCCTAAGAATGCCTTTTATCATATCCTTGTCCATTCCCTCCCCCTGACATGGGGGTCTGTACACAACCCCTGTGCGGACTGTGGTGCCCTTTCCAGTCTCCAAGGTGACCCACTGTGCCTCCTCTCCTCCATTTACTCTTTTGTTCAGTTGCCTTTATCCTTTCCTTTACATAGAGAGCTACTCCTCCCCTTCTTCTCTACTGCCTGTGTCTCCTGTAGGTTATATACCCTGGTATGTTAACATCCCAGTCATGGTTCTCTGTGTACCATGTTTCTGTGACTGCTACGATATCCAGGCATCCCTCTTCCATCAAGGCCACCAGCTCAGGGAGCTTGTTGCCCAGACTACGGGCATTGGTACTCATTACCCTCCATTTCCTGATGGCCTTACTCCTTTTTGCTCCATCCCTGTCCTTCTTGTCTTTGTCACTTTCCTCATTTACCCCTGCCCTTCTCCCTATCAACACCTCTATGTTGGTGTTTACAGCACTTACTACCGTGATTTTTTTTGGGGGGAGCTAGGATTTCCCTGCTCCTTTCCAGTACCTCCCCACCCTTGGCTAGTTTAAATGCTTGCCAATGAAGCATTTAAACCTATCACCTAGAATCCTGGTTCCCATCCTGGACAGATGCAGCCCATCATGCCAGTATAGGCTTGCATCACTCCAGGTGACCACCCAGTCTCCAATGAAGCCAAATTCCTGAGACCCACACCAGTTTTTCACTACTAATTGAATCCCATGGTGCAGAACACCCTAGTCTCTCCTACGCCATAGATGGGCACCACCTCCGAGAAGGTTACCGTGCGTGCTACTTGTCTAGGGCCCCTCCCCAATTCCACAAACTCTTCCTGCACTTCTCTAATCCCTTTCTTAGCCAGGTCATTTGTCCCTAGGTGGAGAATGACATCCAGCTCCCTCCCCTGTGCAGCTGCTCTGGCAATCATGAGGATTCGCTCCCTGTCCCTCCAAGCCATGGCGCCAGGGAGGCACCTTACCTCCCTCTCCCCTTCCTCCCCCAGTTCTACCTTCCTAACAATGTAGTCCCTCACCAGGAGTTGTTTCCTTGCCCTGTGGGGGTCCCATGCCACCCTCCTGTGGGTCTCCTTTGTGGAGGTTCCCAGCATCCTCCTTGGTCTCCACTGCAGGTGCCTCCATAGAGGAACCACACTTTGCCAGAATGGCATAGAAATTGTGGAGAGGTACAACTGGAGGGATGCGCCTCTGTTCCACCACCCTCACCTCCCTGAGCCCACTGTGGTCCAACCGCTACTCTCTCTGGCAACCTCTGAGGCAACGGCAGTGACACTGGTGGTCCCTGGATGGAAGAGGAGGTCCCACAAATCCTGGCCAACTCAGCCTGGAGATGAGCAACCTCCTCCCTCAGTCCAGCGAGGTGCCTGCAGATGGGACAACACCGCATCCTCCAGAATGTCTCCTGGAAGACTGCTGCTCCACAGCCACTGCACTGCACCATTCTCATCATGTCTTATTTCTGGCCCCTTAACTGTTTGGAATCCTTACTCTTTCCTCTGTTTTTTTTTTATCTTCTCTCTTGATTTCCATTTCATAACAATCAGACATTTGACCAGAAGAGAAAGTATGTTTAGCCTTCTAAAATGTGCATGTAAGAGGAGAGAGCTACTAGGGATAAGGATGCCTAGAAGGAATAGCTTGGGGTCAAAAGGTAGTTTTTGTCCTGTTACTCTGGAGGCAAGTAAACAGACTTTATGCCAGAGCTTATTAATGGGAGCGCAAGACGACAAGATATGAAGTAGACCCCCGTTGGCCAAATTGCAGCACCAGCAATTATTATTATTTAATAGGCCCATTCATTGAAGTACAGAGGGGGTTTCTATACCAAAGATGTAGGATTTTAGTTTGTATTAAACAACTACGGGCATCTTTAAAGGTATTATGTGCAATACGCCAACAATTACTCCATTGTGCTTCTGAAATATTGTAGTTAAGAAGAGTACTCCATTTATTTTTGGCCTGTGTAGACTAATTAGGTAGATTATCAATAATGTCTTTGTAAATGGAGCTGTCTTGCTTTCTGACTGGGTAATTTCCTCTCTGCGTTGATTATCTTTTGTTTCTTGCGTTGATCTCTGCTTGGGTACTGCACTGCACGTCCAAAGCATAATGTCCATCGGGTGGGTGGGTGGGAGATATTCATTTATACAGTATGCAAACGCATTGTGTTAGTGGTTTGATATGAGTACTACAATAACAGGCATTAGTGTATGCAGCCATGCTTTTTGGTGGATGTAACAGGGGTAGCAAGAGCAGGCATTAGTAGGGGATTAATACCCGCTAGATTTTGATTAGCTGGTATTTTTGAATGAATCACGATGCTCGTTTTCCGTTACTATTTATTGCCATGTTACAAAATTATATAATGAAGTGGACCCATGTACATAGTTCTGATGAATTTTAATTGTAGTATGTTGTTTGTGTGAATTGTTTGTCTCATTATAAACTTGCTGAAAATCTTAATAAATAGATTATGCAAAAAAAAAAAATTCTCTCACTGTATTTATTAAAAATGGTGCAAAAGATGTGAAATCTCCTTCTCATGGGTGTCCCAGGAGGCAGCAGGAAAAGTATGACAAGTTTTACACAGACAAATTGCAAAATCACACACAGACTCACACTATAGTCACTGGCAGCAGCAGTAATAAGCCAAAAAGTATAGTAAATATACTGTAGCAAGGAAAAGAGATTATTATGAAGGCTGTTTACTCATGCTACGGTGCTCAGACATTGGCTAACTGGTTGCCACAGAAGATCTTTTGGAGCAAGCTGCCTAGTAATGCAGACAGGGACTAGATTTAACACCACATTTGGGATAGTGCTTTATTCACAACCTCCCAGAAATTCCCACTCCTTCAGCTGGCAAGGTGGGTTGGCGGCGGGCCAGCAACTGACGGAGCCGAGAGGGGCGAGGCTTGAGATTTGAAAAGCTCATAAGCCGACCCGGTGGTGTAGAGGGCTGATGTGCTGGCACCTTACCCCAAACCACACCGGCGACCCAGGTTCAGGAACGGACTCAAGTTGCTGGGGGTCGGCCGGGGCGGAAGAGGATTGAGCGTCTTAAGGACTGCTCTCCTCTCCTCTCCTGGGGTGGGTTAGGGTGATGCCTCGCTCTGTAGTGGCCCCCAGTGGAAGCTGGAAGCACTACAAGATGTGGCGCGACATCAGGGGTGCCAGAAAAATGGAAAAACGTCCTGGATTGGCCAAGATGACAGCAGACGATCTGCCGACACCACCGAAGAACTCTTGAGGAGCCTGACCACCTCAGCAGTGCCCTGGGGCCGAGAGAAAAAGTGTGCTGACTGCCCCACTGGTGT
The DNA here is from genome assembly GCA_016271365.2 of Neoceratodus forsteri. Classification (NCBI taxonomy): domain Eukaryota; kingdom Metazoa; phylum Chordata; order Ceratodontiformes; family Ceratodontidae; genus Neoceratodus; species Neoceratodus forsteri. Next base: position 1,774,898,471 of record CM057450.1, on the reverse strand, counting down.
CTTCCCCCCTCGGAGGAGGGGGACCCACTCCAGCAGAAAGGGTTACGCCGAGCTACTCCAGGGTCGGCTGCGATTTGAGGTAGGGGGTTCCAAGGGAGGACAGTAAGTGGATGTCGAGGAAGTCCAAGAGGGTAGCATCTTTCAGAAAAAGAGATGTGCAAGAACAAGGGGTCACAATTTAAAGATAGAGGGGGGCGGTTCAAGGGCAATGTGAGGAAGTATTTTTTCACAGAGAGGGTGGTGGATGCATGGAACAGCCTTCCTGAGGAGGTTGTGGGGTCTAAAACTATGGGACAATTCAAGAACACATGGGACAGACATAAGGCAATTCTTGTGGGGGGTAAGAAGAAATAAGCTGTTGGTTAACTAGGATCTGCAGCTTATCCAATAGGTAGGGAACTGGGCAGACTAGGTGGGCCAAGCGGTCCTTATCTGCCGTCAAAGTCTATGTTTCTAACATGGCTGCCTGAAGGAAATGGCAGATCCAGGGCATGTAGGAGAGGATAAAGAAAAAATGCAAAAAAAAGAAAAGCTCATAAGGCCCCGCGGCGTTAGCGCGAGTGGTGGAAAGAAATTCCAGAGCCAAAGCTTGCAGCTAGAAAAATACATTCCTTTTTGTACATTGTCTGATAAATTTAAGAATGGGGTTTATGAATTTTAATGTGTTATTAGGTGTGGTATTGACCACAGAACTGCTGTTGCTTTTAACACTTGGTAAGGTTACAGGTAATGGGAGCTTCTTTTTACTAAGGAAATACATGAGTGTAACTGAAGGTTTTTGCAAAGTAAGCTTCCAACCAAGAGATTATAATTCTGGGTTAATAGTTTCTGATTTGCATTTACATTCATCCTCGATTCTCTCATCCCGGACCACTGTTTCCAAAGGTAAACTGAACATTGGCTTAAGGAATGTGATAATTATTAAATTAAAAGGTAATGGAATAAATAAATGTATTATGTATATTACTGGCTCTGGCAGATGATGTTGAGGTTAATCCAGGACCATCCCCTTACCAAGACAAGCCCATGGTGGGAGAGCTCGAGGACTGAAAATTGAGCACCTAAATATATTTATTTTTATTTATTTATTTATTTATATAAAAGTTGATAACTGGGAAAGGCCCCATTGAGCCAAGGCTTGTTTCCAGGTGTGACCCAGGGACAAAAGGTACAAAATGAGGTAGCAACAATCAACAATGAGCAAATAAATACAAATAGACAACTAAAGCTCGGGTCAGGGTTACAAGACCCATAACATTGTAAAGCCACAGACATAGCAACAAGATAATACAGCACCAGCAATTCACATGAATGCAAAAAGGCAGCAACTGAAAACAAAAAGGAAAAAGGGGTGAGGGGTTGTGTACAAGCCCCAACCCAACAATGACATACACTTACTGGTCAGAACCAGGTGACAACAAGAGAATAAAAACAAAACAAAACAAAACATTAAGTAGGTGAGGACTGGGCACACAGTGGGCACGGTTGGTGGGGTAGGAGTCTGAGGAGTCTTTTGAGTTGGGAAAGGGAGGAGGCTTGACAGAGTTCAGAGAGTAGTTTATTCCAGAGAGAAGGGAAATGGCTGGAGAAAGCAGATTGCCCAGAAACAGAGTGGGGGGTGAGGGAAAGAGAAGGAGCAGGGATCTCTGTGGTGAAGGGAGTAACTGGAGGACGCAGCTTGGGAGGGGCATGAGGAGAGGTAGGAGGGGAGGGTACTAAACCAAAATTTAGCAACGAAAGATGCACAGTGAACCAATCTCCTGTGGGGCAAGGGAGCAAGTGATAGGGCAGAATAAAGAAGACAGTGGTGAGTGAGAGGAGGAGAGGCTGTGGAGAAATGGCAGAAGGAGTTTAACAGGATATCAAGTCTGCCTGGGAGGCCTGAGAAGCAGTGCCATGCACCACATCAGCATAGTCAAAAGTGGGTAAAATCCTTTTGCTGACAAGCTTGCAAAGGGTAGGAAGGGAGAGGCAGCTCCTATGCCAGTAGAGGGCATCTTGTTTGGGGTGAAGCTTAGCACAGATGGCATCAACATGGGTGGAGACGTCCAGGTGGGAATCGAACCACACCTCTAAATACTTGAAAGCTGAGACATTCTCAAGGCAGGAGCCATCCAATGTAGAACATGTTGGAGGGTACTGGAGGGTGGCCAGCTTTTGTCTGGTACCGCAGGTCATGGTCACTGTTTTTTTTACGTTGAGTTTGAGTTTGTTGTCCTTGAATCAGGACTGGATCCTGTTGAAATCATCTTGGTGGGGGACCTGGACACTCTTGACAGAGGGGCCAGAGAGGAAAAGGATAGTATTGTCGGTGTACATGTGTATTTCAGCAGTACTGCAGACTTAGGGAAGGTTATTTATAAATAGGGAGAAGAGGATGGGGCCAAGGATGGAGCCTTGGGGGACACAGGAGAGGATAGGGAGCGGGGGTAATAAAGCATCCCTATTTGAACCAATTGTACCCTATCATGAAGATAGGAATGGAACCAACTGACAACAGGAACAGCAAGGCCGACAGAGCTAAGAGTTTGTAGCAAGAGGGGGTGTGAGACAGAATCAAAAGCTTTTGCTAGATCAATGAAGATAGCGGCTGTAATTTGGCTCTTGTCCATCACAGGGAGAATTGGATCTGTGACCAGCAAGAGAGAGGATATAGTTGAATGGTGCTTCCTGAAACCAGACTGAATGGGAGAGTGTATGTTTGAGCAAGCAAGGAAGTCAGACAGCATTGAGTGGATGAGGGATTCATGTACAGTAGTTTGGCTAGGGAGGGGAGGAGGGAGATGGGCCTATAATTACCAAGGGCTGAGGGATCACCACCCTTATGGAGGGGAAGGACTTTAGCTGACTTTCAGGCCTTGGGAATGGATGAAGAGGAGGGGAGAGAGAGAAAGGTTTAGGATGTGAGTGAGTGGTGCCACAGTGGTAAAAGCTGAGATGTGAAGGAGCTTGGGGTGAAGACCACCAGGGCTGGACTTAGAGGGGTTTAGGGTGAGGAAGGCTTTGTAGATTCTAAGAGGAGTAAATGGAGGGAATTGGTAGTCACAGGGTTGGTCAGGAAAAACTGACTAGGCCAAAGGGGGTTCAGTAGAAGAGGGGGTGCTGGGATCAGGGAGAGCACAGGTGGCAAATATTTTGAAGATGTCAGCTACTGTTACAGGGTCAGAGATGGGCGCCCCATCAGCATGTAGAACTGGAGAGGAATGATGGGCAGTGGGGTCAAGGAGGGAGTGGAGAACCTTCCAAAATGATGCAGGAGTGAGATGATCTTGCTACAGGTGACACCTGAAGTAATTAGCCTTTGAGAGGCAGATGGCCTTGGTGCAGTTATTCTGGAGGGCTTTGTATGCTTGAAAGTCTGCCTAAAGAAGTGAATTTTTATAGTGGCACCAAGCTTTATCCCTAGCCCAGCACTTAGCCAGTAGGTCAGTAGTGATCCAGGGGTGATGGTGTCTCTTCACTCTGTATTTCTTAATGTAACCCCTCTGCAAATGGGGGTTCCCAAAAGTCTTCCAGGAGCTTGCCTGAATGCTCCAAGTCAGGGCGGTGTTCGGCGTCTGAGCTGTTTAAATGTGGTTCCAAGTGAGTGCTATTTGAGCCTCCACGTACTGTCTCTTTAAGAGCTGTCTGCTTGCAGACTTAATTAGTTTGTATGGGGGGACTGTGTATTTAATGCTCGAATCCCACCGAAGCTAGTGGAGAAATCGTCTGCTTCTGCAGTCGCTAAGAGCGCAGAGGGAACAAATGAAAGATGTAACTGTTTGCCTGAAACCAGTTAGAGTGTTAAGTAAAATGCAGTTTGTCTAACCTGCCTTTCTTGTAGCTGGGACTCTGTGTGTGTTACCCCTCCATTTTGGACCTAAATTGCTGTGCTGGGCCAATTGGGTTAAGGGTTCCCTAAAATGGAGCTTGTGGACGAATCAGAACTTGGACTTTTAATTTTGAGCCAACCACAAGGGGATTGTATGGGCAGTGACTCTGGGAAATGTAGTTTTGACCTTGGCGCCTTTTGCTACCAACAGAGGGAGTCTTATTGTGAGTGACAGCTGAACCAGCCAACAGAATGGTGTGGAGCTAAAGGAAATGCCCTGCTCTGTGACTGGAAAGATTAGATCAGTTGTGGCAGTGAAGAGAGAAGGAGCTGTGTACATCTGTGGTGTATAGTTTCGCACGGGAAGTGCGTGTGAGGCCCTGACTTTTGGTCTGCAGCCTTTGTGAGTGCCAGTTTGGACTGAATCTGAGTTGTGAGGAGAAAGAAGCACTAGAAGTGTGGAAACTAGACTCACCCTGTAGAAGACTGGAGAAATAGCTGAATCGCGCTCGGTCTGTCAGGAACTGAAGCAGCTGTGTGTGCTCCCGGGTATGTTGCAGTAATTGCGATCGGGATCGAGGAGCAGCCTGCCTGGTATAGTACTTTCCTTTTATATAAATGTGCATAGTGCTTGTGGGGAATCGCTATTTCAAATCCCCTGTACAGTGAATTGTGTGCTGAAGCTGGAAGTAAACCCCAGCTAAATTCGGACTACATCCATTTGCTATCAACTGCAGTGGGGACCAGTCACAAGGACCTTGTCCTCATGCCCTGCTCTTCTGGCAATCCAGAGGGACATTCTCCATCCGATCCTCAGCTTGGGTGTTGTGAGTACAGATCAGGGTATTCCCCTACAGTTTGTTTTCAATCACAAGTGTGTCACCTAATTCTTGTTGTTTCACTGTTCCATGGACTGAACCCTCTAGCTCCGGATTACAATTGGGTGTTGTGCATATATTTTCTTCTACAGGGCCCTATCCATCTGCACCTGCCGGCCAACCCCGGGCAACGGACCTGGCTAGCCCCCCCCACCAACCTGGGTACCCAGAGTGTGACTTTTCAGACCCTGTATGTGTGCACAGTACTGTGATTTTAATATTTCCAAACCAAATCAACCTGATTGCCCTCCTCCTTGTTACTGTCCCCTAAATAAATCAGATTTGTTGTTATAATATATACTGTATGTGGTGTGGGTACTTATGGAAACAGTATTGTGTTCTGCAGTGCATGTTGTTTAACCTTACTTTACAGGGGGTCCTCAGAGACGTGCTGCAGAATCAGTCTCGAGGGTAAATGGTATCTATATGAGTGAACAGTGTGTATACGTGGGGAATTGGGGCTGTGTGAGCCACTAGAGGGAATAAAAGGGGGTCTCAGTGTCCCAGAGGGCTGTGACCAAGCTACTCTAACCACTACAAACCCTGACCTCTGGGTGGAGGCACCCACCATAGGACCTAGGCCCCACAACCCGTCCGTAGTCAAACAGGCAGGGGTAGTAGCCCTTGGGATAACGCCACCTAGGGGTTACATTAAATATAAAATTTATTTTTGCCCATTTTGATGAATTAAAGCATGGGTGGGACTGGAGGATTATGATATAATTGGCTTAAGTGAAACATGGTTAAAAGAACACATTTCTAATGGTCAGCTTTTACTAGAAAGGTTTACGATATTCAGACAAGATAGAATTGGTAGAAAAAAGGGGGAAGGGGTTTGTTCTATATAAAAGATTCATTATCTGTTCAGGAAGTTGAGAAGAATTTATGGGGAAAAGATTATTATTTAATGGTCAAATTCTTGTTAGGAGGTTTATATTGCAAACATTTATATCTAACTTGCTTTTACAGCTCTCCCAAGTGTAGTAAAGAGAACATCAAATTTTTTAGTTCTGGACATTATGCCATAACAACAGACAGGGACATATAATGTTAGGAGACATTACTATAGACTGGAGAATAACAGACGTGGGTAAGATTATACAAAGAAAATGGAAGCATTTTACTTTTCCAGTTAATTGATTCCCTGACTCATTCTAATTACAAAATAGGTAACCATTTGGTTATAGATTGGCTATTTACAAACCGCCCTGCAAATATTTTAAGGCATGGTACTTTGCCTGATTCAATCTATGATCAATGCCCTGTTTTTTGTCTTAGAAAATTCAAAACGGAACAAACTCGACCTAGGTTGATTAGTAAAACAAGCATAGAAAGACTAAATGTTGAAGGCTATTTATCAGACATTGGTCAGATTAAGTGGCAACAGCTTGGTAATGAAGTTACCCTGGATACAGTTATTGAACAATTAACTAGCCATCTTATCAGTGCCTATGAGAAAAGCACAGTTTGCAAAACAACATGTGGAGGGAAAATATTCTCCTTGGTTGAGCAAAGACCTTAGGCAAGTAATGAAGAGGAGGGATAAGCTAAGACATCTGTTTCTTAAGAAGGATATAGAAAGTCAGATTCAATATAAAGCAATGAGAAACTGTAAAAGTGGAGGTAAAAAATGCTAAATCATCTTATTATCATCAGCAACAAATGCAAACTGTGGGGAACCTAAAACCTTTTGGGCCTCATTTGTAAAATATGTAGCCCTCAGGATAGATCTGAAATTAAATGTTTAAAGGATGGGGACATATTTATACAAAATGAAAAGGATACGACGGACCCATGTAATAAATTCTTTATTACAAATGTGATACAAGGGGATAGGAATAGTCAGGATTGTCTGAGCCACGCCTAACAGGACAGAGGAAGGGGGAGAATGTACTAAAGTTTAACTTTGCAAAGATTGGAAAAAAGAGGTGCTGGAGCTTCTAAAATGCCTAGATAAGGGGAAGAGTTGTAGATCTGATCATTTGTATCCAAGGATATTAAAAGTAGTGACCAGCAGGATCATGGAACCTGTGACTGCACTGTTTAATTTATCAATGAGTATGGGAGTTGTGCCCTCGCAATGGAAAGAATCTGTTATAAGCCTGTTATTCAAGGCAGGGGAGAGATTAAATGTCTCTAACTACAGGCCTATTTCTCTGCTGCGAGTGCTAGGGAAGGTGCTGGAAAAATGTGTTTTTCACCGGCTGATGTCTTATCTGGAGGTACATGGAATAATAAATGGTCAACAGCATGATTTAGGAAGGGGTGGTCCACTGCGACAGCCCTGGCTGGGGTAGCAAGCACTGTACTCAAGGCTTGTTAAGAGGGGCTGGTTATGGGTGTGGTGTTTGTCAACCTGGCTAGGGCTTTTGACACAGTGGACCACAGGTTGCTTCTAAATAAACTGGAAGGGATTGGAGTGAAGGGTCAGAATTTGTTATGGTTTGAAAACTACTTGTGACATCGGCCCTCATATTCAGAGTCAGCTGGATGTACACACAAAATGGTGCACCACACATATTACTTGGGCTGGCCAGCTTTGGCACCATATTCAAACAGATTGCGTGAGCTGAACAGACCACTTAATCTGTATGAATATTGGACCTGGTTGCACGGCACACAGCAGGGGGTCGCCATGCATGGCACAGCACAACCAGGGTGTGGGGCTGATGACCGCTCATAGAGGTACTGTGTGGCACACACTGGGTTGCGCCACGGCCCCCATGGGCGATATTCAGCCCAAACATGCAGATGAGCTCATTGGGCATGCATGGTGCAATGTGGCCATTTGCATACCCATTATGGGCTCATCTGCATGCTGGTGCAGCCCTGAAGTGCACAGAGTCAGTTCCCCCCAGCCCCGATACGCTATACAAGAAAAGGCACTCAGGCAAGAATCATTTTATTTTTTCATATTTGCCTCAAAATAAGACAAAAGCATATTCTTAATAAAAAAAAGCAGTCTTTAAATAAATACATACATATAAATATGTGATCAGAATTCAAAAAACCCAATGTGCAAGATTCACATACCATGTCAGTATAACAGCCCAGCGCTTCAAGGCCACTAAGACCTCATCGTCAGGGGTGTCGCCTCCTATTGGTATACACCTTTATACAGTGTTTAAATCCCAGCTGTGTTCAATTATTATCCCTCATAATCTTTAAAGCCTAATTAAAACACACTGTATTCCATAGTTACCAATATGTAGCTAAGTTAGTTTTATATACTAATTGACTGATTACTAAAGTGCTTAGCGACCATCTTGTGCATAAGGAGAAATTCAGTTCCTTTTGAAAAAATCCTTAGCTCACTCAAAGGCAGGTAGCCTCGATCACTGTTTTAAATACAGAAATCCCCACCTGATCCCCTTATCCCTGGTAGTCTAGTGGTTCCCCCATCCCCAGCCCCAATCTGAATAATAAAAAACATGTCTCCAGTCCCTGGTAGTCAACTGTGTCCCCCCTCCCCACCCCTGATCCAAATAATAACAATTATGTCCCCAGTCCCTGGTAGTCATCTGTGTCCCCACTCCCCAGCCCCAGTCTGAATAACAAGTATGTCCCCAGTCCATGATAAACAAATGCCCCCCACACCCTGTTAGGCAGTGACCTATCACCCTGCTTCCCCCAACCCGACTGGAACCGGTGACTGGCACAGCCCTCCTCAACACCACCATGGCCAGACATGGACTAAACTGTCAATGAGCATGTACAGTACATAGTACGCACTCATTGGTTGACCTTCTGGGGGCTGAATTACACTTCTGAAACACTTCAGTATTGTGCTGCACCACATATGGATGAGGGGACCCTCATTTGCATAGGTGCTGCACAATATTGTGCGTGTTGGTGCTGTCAGGGGTGCGCTGTGCATCTGTGCCCTTTTAAAGTGATTTTGTGAGCTTTCACCGATGCCTTTTTCACATAGTATGCCATTGCCACCTATGCTTCAGATACTGAAGCTGCAATTTGTTTTATAAAAAGAATCTGTTATAGACATTTTTATGTATGTTTTATCAGCACTGTGTTCTCCAGTTTTCTGTGTGCAGTCACACCCCCAGAATGATGTCATGCAAGGGAACTCTCAATTTTTACATACAGCATTAAGGAATTCTGGGTAAATTATCATGTTGCTGTAAATGTTAGTTACTCCGGAGTGTAGTCTCTTATTTTGGTGGTGGTGACTGCACCTAATATGTAGATGTACATAGCAAGGCATTGTGGGTACAATAAGACATTGTTTTCCATTTCCCTTACTGTGAGGTGCAGTCTCAAATCTCTCTAGTGGCTTCAACAATAAAAGCTCTCATATGTGTATTTTCCAAACAAGGCATTGTGCATATAGTATCTAATTGACAGGGTTTCTATACTGAGAGATGTAGTCTTCTATGTCGGTCGTGTAAATGTCTGCAGTACCAAGATTGACTAACAGAGGCCTCTGTTTCAAAACAGTGCTTAGAAACTTTGTTTCCCTTACATGATGTCACGCATGGGGGTCGCAGCACTGAGAAAAAAAAAGAGGTGGGTTATGCAAATGAAGCAGAGCACAGAAATAAAAACATTTATTTCATGGAAAACATCACCTTTTGGCAGTTTAAATGGTAGGAGATTGAATCACAACTCCTACAGGTTACTACAGGTTATTAATCCCATTTTTTATGGCAAAGTTTGCAAAATCACTTTAATATGGGCACGCCCCAGACAGCTGGCGCATTTCCAGGTTTGGTGTGCCGCCACAAATCTTTTGAAAATGGGGCCAATCCTACTCAAAGGGTTAAAATAGGCAATGAATAGTCATGATCAATAGAAGTGAAGTCAAGGGTTCCCCATGGTTTGGTCCCGGGTCCCCTGATATTTCCAGTTTTTGTTGCTAATTTACCAGGAATCTTCCCACGGAGTAATAGTCTGCTTTATGCTGACGATGCAGCTTTTTTGGATTCTGCTCCATCTATAGTGGAGTTGCAGGTATCTGTACAGGCTAATTATGACACTCTGGCATCATGGTTGGAAAATAAGCTAAAACTAAATGAAAACAAAACCAATATCATGATCTTTGGTTCTACCCAATGATTCATCAGGATCAAGGAACTCTTGCAGATTGTTGGAAAAAATTGGAATGCACCCTCTGTAGTTTCCAGTTTCAAATATTTTGGGGGTACTGCTGGACCCTAGTTTAGTATGATACCACACATTGCAAAAGTAGGGAATAAGATAAACCAAAAACTGGGCTATTTGTATCATAACATCAACTCACTGACTGACTGAAGCCCGAATACTTATTACAAAACAGGTTCTAATTCCTACTTTAGACTATGTAAATATTTTATCCATGAACCAAAATAATGCTTTTGTAGAAAAATATCAATTAATATTAAACATTTGTCATTCTGTCCTTAGGGCACCTTACAGAATACATCATTGCAAATTATATTATGAAAAGGAAATTGCCCCTTCCCCAACTCAGGACGGAGTTTAATGCAGCAGGTTTTGCATATCGAATATTTAAAAACTCGGAGCCGGATATTCATTTCTCCTCTTTCAATCTGAAGTCTAATCCTTTCAGCACCAGGAGAAATGCATCCAAGCACTTCTCTATTAACCCTATAAAGTTAACATTGTGCAAAAAATCCTTTTTCTTGTTGGTTCAAATATTTAAAATGATTTGGCTGGCATTGTCAAATCAGCACACAATGAAAGGCATTTTAAACATCTGCTGAAGAAACTGGACAGCATGAATATTAAATGTCAATGTTCTTGTTGTTAAATGTTTTGTATATCATGTATTTATTAATTGTGTATTGTCTGTTATTATATGTCAGGCATGACGGAAAAAGGGATGTGCCCAGTTCACTTTGTGGTAAAAAAATAAAACAAAAAATAAAATTAAAACTTGATGTCCCAACAGAAGAGTAATATGCTTCTGGGATGGTGAACTATGTCTAAGAATGCTACTGAGTGCAACACGAGTGATCCTGGAGAAAGGTGCGCCTGACATGTCATACTGCAGAGCTTCTCAGGGTGAGCCAGGGAGCTTGATTCTCTGTGAGGAATGGCATAGCAGTGTATGAGGCCGCCAAAAGGCTGTGTCGGTGCCAGGGAAGGTCCATTGGAAAGGGTAGTATATAGAACATATTAGAAATACCAGGAGTCAAGGCCCACTTGAATTATGGCATCGGCATTCTTGGGTCATACCCCATGTGGATTACAACCTCAGCAATGGGGGGTGGGCAGATGGGACTGGAAGATTGCCGGGGATCTGCCCAAACTGATGATGCAACAACAGACCAAGGGCCAAACAGCTGCATTAGAAAAAAGTAGGGAAGAATTGTAGGCCCTGTGCTATGTGTAGTACAGCTTTAAGAACTGTTAGAGACAGTACAGCTTTAAGAAATGTGTACTTCCTGTAAGTCTTCCTGTGTGTGTTGAGATAAGTTTTCCCCTTGTGTCTGAGTTGAATGGAAATAAACAGAGAAGGCTTAGACTTCTGAGTGGCATATTTTTCTTACTACCAAGACCCTGATGTGTTTAAGGTATTCATTTTTGGCCTCCAAATACAACAAACTGGCGACGACAGATGGAAATTTTCATAGCTCCAGCTTACTGAATTACATAATTTTGTGACTTTCTGATGTAACCCCTAGGTGGCGCTATCCCAAGGGCTACTACCCCTGCCTGCGTGGCTAGTTGCAGGTTAAAGGGCCTGGGTACTGAAACCGGTGCTTCCACATGGAGGACAGGGTTGTTAATCACAAGGCTAACCTGGGTACAGTTCTCCGGGACACTGTAACCCCCTCTTTCCCCTCTAGTGGCCTAGACAATATGCAACAAACGCTTTCACAGTAGCCCCTATTCAGCATACAATTCCCCACACTGTTTGCACTTACCACCAGGGCTGGTTCCACCAGTTCGACCCTGGAGACCCCCTGTAAAACAAGCTTAGGCACAGCAAATAACAGCAGTACAGTGCTTTTGGTACAAACTGGGACCACATTTAGATTAAAAGCAAAAAAAGTTAGATCTGATTTATTCAGGGGAATTGAACGGGCGGGGTGCGTAATCAGGTTGATCGATTCGAAAACTGATCTAGTCAGGCAATTATGCATGCACTTTTAGTCCCTATACAGTCACATGCTCTGGGTACCCAGTTGGAAGTAAGGTGGGCTAGCCTGGAACGTTGCCGGGGTAGGTCGGCATCACAGCTGGCTGGGGCCCTGTGATGAAAAGAAAAGGCATGCACAACTACACAGAATTTGTAATCTAGAGCCTGAAGGCTCAGTTCGTGAAAGGAAACACAACAATGCAATCAGATGACAACACTTGACATTTAGCTGTTGTTGAAGGGAGCTACCCTGATTGTTACTCGCGCTACCCAATACGAGACACAGGCTAGACTAAATGGAGACTGCAGATTGATGACTGGGTTGCCAGGAGAAGCACGGCCGACACAAATCACTGAGGAGTCATTCCAGTTCAAGATGGTTGAGCAGGGGGCTGATCCCCGGGCGAGTCTCTTGTTGATGATGGTTTCTGTGTCTGAAGTAGCTGGCTGGGCCAGGTGGCAAGGCCCAGGCCGGGTGGAACAGTTCGGATTTTGAGTTCGGTAGTGCTGGATGCAGCTTCCAGCAAGCGTGGCACATTTACACAGTGGGGAACCAAATCGTGACCCACTAACAGCACATTTATAGTGAAGCAATCACCATACCACAATGCAGAAGGCAGTCTGGCTGCAATATCAGTGTCTCTGAGCAAAACCAGGAGTTCTGTGGTAAATGGATGTCCTGACAGGCCGATCGCGTATAACAAATCTTCGGTCTTCTTCAGGTTCAAATCTGGTCACTCTTCAGTGGCTTTGTCACACTCCAATTCGGATATAGTACAATTGCTAAGCCTTTCAAAGGATTCCCTCTTGAGGTACTGCAGGCAGACAGGCAAAAAAGCAGCTGCTTGAATCATTCAAGCTGTTTACTCTTCAAACTCTAACTCCAGACTGACTCTTCTGCTCGCATGCCCATTAATCGGGGCACAGTGAAATGGCTCGGAGACGTGGTCCAAAATAAAGCTTCTCTAATCTCTCCATGCGGGAGAGCTGAAGGCAGGCAGGCCAGACTCAGCCTTCCCACCAAGTCCCCAAGCTACCCCGTGGGGCAACAGCTCAAGCAGCATGAGCTGCTCACTCATCCAGCTCCAACTCACTTCTGCCTCACTGCTGCAGGTAGCTTGGGGATTTCCCTTTGATCCACAAGGTTCAATTGGTTGATCCATCTGTCTGTCAAAGCAAGGACTCCCCCCTCCAGGTCTGTTTTGGAGCCAAAATGTAAAAACTACAATTCCTACAGAAATTTGCTCCCACAAGACCCCTGGGGACAGGCTCCATTTTACAGTCCCCAAAGGTACTGATTGGTGATGACTGGCAGTCCAAAACCAAACCGGTGGTGCAATACATAAAGTCCAGGCTGCAAAGAAGGCAGGTTAAACAAACTACAATACTATTGCCATTAAAGCTGATAAACAATAAACAGTTACAGATTCCAATAAAACTCCCTCTGCTCAATTAGTGATGGCAGAACGGAGAGATAACATTGCAGCCCAGGAGGGACTTGAGCCTAGACACACTCGGCCGCTACCCAGAATAATTATACACTGCAAAATAGGCAGCTCTTAAAGAGACAGGCACAGAGGCGATTAGGCACTTTCATGCAATTTCTTTTGAAACAGCTAAAACACAGGACACCTGCCTGGCAGAGGGCGTTTAGGCACACCCAAGGAAGATTTTTATGAACCCCCATTTGTAGGGTTACATCCTTCTCTGCCTGGAAAAACTTGGCATCTGCGTCAAGTCTACACCTTCACAAAATTACTGAAAAGACAATTTACTAGGCGATACTATACAAGACAAAGATAATGACTAATGCATCAAAACGTAAACTTATCACATTACTATACTTATTCAGGATACTCTAGATATATTCTATAGTAACAGCAGTTATGTATTTTTCCTACACTTAGTATTACTATACTTATTTACATTATTGTTTCCTACATTCTAACTACAGATGGAGTCCATCCCTAACATCCGTGACAATGGTGGGAACCCAGTTGGCATCAAATTTTTCAGCAGAGTCAAACATTGGTTACTTTGGTCACTATGGGGTGCTAATCCCAGCATTTGTGCCTCCAAGATGTAACCCCTAGGTGGGGCTATCCCAAGGGCTACTACCCCTGCCTGCGTGGCTAGTTGCAGGTTAAGGGGCCTGGATACTGAGGCCAGTGCCTGCACCCAGAGGTCAGGGTTGTTAGTAACAAGGCTAACCCGGGTACAGCCCTCTGAGACACTGTAACCCCCCTCTTTCCCCTCTAGTGGCCTAGACAATATGCAACAAACACTTTCACAGAAGCCCCTATCCAGCATACAATTGCCAACACTGTTTACACTTACCGCCAGGGCTGGTTCCACCAGTTCGACCCTGGAGACCCCTGTAAAACAAGGTTAGGCACAGCAAATAACAACAGTACAGTGCTTTTGGTACAAACTGGGACCACAGTCAGATTAAATGCAAAAAAAGTTCGATCTGATTTATTCAGGGGAATTGAACAAGGGAGGGGCATAATCAGGTTGATTGATTCAAAAACTGATCTAGTCAGGCAATTAAGCATGCACTTTTAGTCCCAAAACAGTCATACGCTCTAGGTACCCAGTTAGAAGTAAGGTGAGCTAGCCTGGAACGCTACCCGGGGTAGGCTGGTGTCGCAGCTGGTTGGGGCCCTGTGATGAAAAGAAAAGGCATACACAACCACACACAATTTGTAATCCAGAGCCTGAAGGTTCAGTTCATGAAAGGAAAAACAACAATGCAATCAGATGACAACACTTGAGATTTAGCTGTTGTTGAAGGGAGCTACTCTGATTGTTACTCATGCTACCCAATATGAGACACAGGCTAGATGAAATGGAGACTGCAGGTTGATGACTGGGTTGCCAGGAGAAGCAGGGCCCACATGAATCACCGAGGTGTCGTTCCTGTTCGAGATGGTTGAGCAGGGGGCTGATCCCCGTGCAAGTCTTTCATCGATGATGGTTTCTGTGTCTGAAGTAGCTGGCTGGGCCAGGTGGCAAGGCCAAGGCCAGGTGAAAAAGTTTGGATTTTGAGCCTGGTAGTGCTGGATCCAGCTTCCAGCAAGCGTGGCACATTTACACAGTGAGGAAGCAAATCGCGACCCACTAACAGCACACAGCACATTTCTAGTAAAGCAATCACCATACCACAATGCGGAAGACAGTCTGGCTGCAATATCAGTGTCTCTGAGCAAAACCAGGAGTTCTGTGGTAAATGGATGACCTGACAGGCCGATCGCGTACAGCAAATCTTCAGTCTTCCTCAGGTTCAAATCTGGTCACTCTTCAGTGGCTTTGTCATACTCCAATTCGGATATAGTACAATTGCTAAGCCTTTCAAAGGATTCCCTCTCGAGGGACTACAGGCAGACAGGCAAAAAGCAGCTGCGTGAATCATTCAAGCTGTTTACTCTTCAAACTCTAACTCCAGACTGACTCTTCTGCTCGCCATGCCCATTAATCGGGGCACAATGAAATGGCTCGGAGACGTGGTCTGAAATAAAGCTTCCCTAATCTCTCCATGCGGAAGAGCTGAAGGCAGGCAGGCCAGACTCAGCCTTCCCAGCAAGTTCCCACGCTACCCCAGGGGGCAGCAGCTCAAGCAACATGAGCTGCTCACTCCTCCAACTCCAACTCACTTCTGTCTCACTGTTGTAGGCAGCTTGGGGATTTCCCTTCAATCCACAAGGTTCAATTGGTTGATCCATCTGCCTGTCAAAGCAAGGACTCCCCCTCCAGGTCTGTTTTGGTGAGAAATATAAAAAACTACAATCCCTACAGAAATTTGCTCCCACAAGACCCCTTGGTACAGGCTCCATTTAAGAGTCCCCAAAGGTTCTGATTGGTGCTGACTGGCAGTCCAAAACCAAATCAGTGGTGCAGTACATAAAGTCCATGCTGCAAAGAAGGCAGGTTAAACAAACTACAATACTATTGCCATTAAAGCAGATAAACAGTAAACAATTACAGATTCCAATAAAGCTCCCTCTGCACAATTAGCGATGGCAGAACGGAGTGATAACACTGAAGCCCAGACAGGACTTGAGCCTAGACACACTTGGCTGCTACCCAGAATAATTATACACTGCAAAATAGACAGCTCTTAAAGAGACAGGTGCAGAGGCGATTAGACACTCTCATGCAATTTCTTTTTAAACAGCTAGAACACAGGACACCTGCCTGGCAGAGGGCATTTAGGCAAGGAAGGAAGGTTTTTAGGAACCCCCATTTTTAAGGGGGTTACACTGCAATGGAGGCTAGTAAGCAATTTGGAACTGTGCAGTATCATGGCAACTTCAGCCAGCTTTTCAATTTTTACAGGAATGGACTGGGATACATGGTCCAGATGGTTAGATTAGTGGTTATTACTTAATCCTGCCATATAATCTGCAAATGTTGAACAACCGGGTATGCTTATTTGAGCTGTTTTTTGTACTTTCTTGGGGAGTGAAACCTTCCAACTTTTATGCAGTCTGTGTGGACCGGATTGGCAGGAGGATTTGTCATATCAAGAGCTAAAGGCTAAATTGAATGCACAATACAATTTAACAACTTTCCCAAGGGCTGAATGTTATAAATGTTACAGTTACCATCAGAAACCAGGTCAGTCATTACCATCTTATTTGGCTGAGATCAAACGCTTAGCTCTCACATTGTAGTGGAGCATGGAGCATCGTCAATCTAATTTAGCTGATAAGTTTGTTATGGGGTTGAATAATGAACATTGTATTCAGCAATTACTTTCTGTAAGTGTCAAGAAGTCTGCTGATGAACTTTTACAGACAGCACAAATGTATGAGGCTGCAGAAAATGAGGCGCATGCTAAGATGAACACTAAAAATGAGGTGCAAGTAACCGCAGTAAACCCAAATTGAAACAGCTCAAACCTAAGTCTAAACCACTGTTTTCAAAGAAAAATTCAACCATTCCACCCAAACTGCATGACCAATACAAATGTGCATCATGTGGGTCTTCTCAGCATAGCAGGGACCAGTGCAAATTCAGAGAAGTTCAGTGTCATGCATGTAAACGTCAGGGGCATATTGCTAGGGTTTGCAGAAGCAGAAGAACTGCAGTGGTCAGTTCAGAGAGCACAGACAGTGCAATGATTCCTATTGCACCATAAATGCAGACTAAATATGTTCCTCCTTTCTATGTATTACTTCAATTGCCACAACTGAGGCATCAGTTGCATTTAATGGTAGACTCTGCTTCCCCAGTTACTTTTATCAACCATCAGACATGGTCTGATCTGGATAAGCCACCATTGTCTCCTTGTAATAAGTTGCTGCATGCATTTGAAGGGCAACCAATTCAGCCACTGGGCTAGTTTACAACTTTGGTATGCAGAACTGATTCTCCTGGTACACCTTTAACTTTTCTGGTTTAAAAAAAGGGTGTTAACATTTTGGGCAGAGATGCTCAGGTTCTTCTAAACATTCATATTGATCTAGCAGATTCGGGCCTACTTGCTGCTCTCCAGGTACCACAAAGCAGTAATCCGCCCAAGCCTGGGGAGATTTCGACATGTATCCAGAGTTGCGGAAAGGCCTGGGAGGTTGCACAACAGCTAACACCAAGCTAGTTACAAAGCCTAATGCAGTCCCTACGTTTTGTAAACCACAAAAACTTCCTTTTGCCTTAAAACTGATGGTTGGGGCAGAACTGGACAGACTGGAAAAAGCAGGTGGGCTGGAAAAGATTTTAAGTTCAGATTGGCTACTCCACTTGTGGTGGTATCTAAACAAGGTGGTAAGATTCGAATATGTGGAGATTTTAATGGGACACTTAATCCAGTACTTAGCATAGATGTATTTCCTTTACCCTTACCAGAGGACCTTTTTCATAGACTGAATGGTGGTGTGGGGTTCTCTAAACTGGATCTCGCTGATGCATACCTTCAAGTGGAACTGGATACAGACTCTCAGAAATTGGTAGTGATTAATACACACCAAGGACTGTACAAGTACAAACGGTTATGTTTTGGCCTTAGTTCTGTGCCTGCTATTTTTCAAAAAGTGATTGAGCAAAGTGTGGGTGATATACCAGGTGTTGCTTGTTATTTGGATGGCATCATTGTCACGGGCAAGACAGAAGCAGAACATTTACTTAACTTACAAAAGACTTTAGAGAGATTGCAACAGAGTGGAATCAGACTCATGAGAGAAAAATGCCAATTTTGTTAACCAAGTATCATGTACTTAGGTCACACTATTGACAAAGATGGAATTTGTCCAAATGATGAAAAGGTGGACGTCATTGTGCACATGCCTGAACTGCAGAATGTTTCATAGTTGGGCTCATTCTTGGGTATGGTTTGCTACTTTGACCATTTCATACCTGGCTTAGCCACTAAATGTGCTGTCCTAAATGAACTGTTACATAAAGGTACTCTGTGGAAGTGGACCAAGGGCCACAGTAAGGCAGTTCAAGCCATCAAGCTCTCTCTAACTGACGTGAATAATTTAACTCATTATGACCCTAACTTATGGTACCTATCACATTGGTCTGTGATGCTAGTCCTGTGGGTATAGGAGCTGTCCTTTTCCGTACAGATCCAGAAGGAGTAGAGAAGTCGATAGCTCATGCTTCATGCAAACTCACTGCAGCTGAAAGGAATTATGCCCAGATTCAGAGAGAGAGAGGCATTGGTGATTGTGTTTGGAGTCCAGAAATTTCACCAATACTTGCTAGGTCACAAGTTTCACCTGAAGACGGATCACAAGCCACTAGTGACAACTTTCAGTCCAGAAAAAGGAATTCTAAAAACAGCAGCTAGCCAACTTCAACAATGGGCCTTACTTTTGTCTACCTATAATTTTGAGGTCACATACCAACCAACTGACCAGCATGGAAATGTGGATGCCAGAGAAATGGAGTTCGATGAGGGACTTAAAGAGGAGCCATTAGCATGCCAGGTGGGGCCAGATAGTTTTCCAGTACAATTCAAAGATATGGGAGATTCCACTGTTGTGTGTACAATGGAGTTACAACAGCTACCAGTACTAGCCAAGGACACTGCAAAAGCGACTAGTCAAGATGTAATTTTGAAACAAGAATATCAGTATACGCTTGAGGGTTGGCCGCAAGGCACTACTTATTAGACTGCACTACAACCCTATTATACAAAGAAACAGGAATTGTCCATTGTGGAGGGGTGTCTTCTATGGGGATTGCATGTCATAGTACCCCAATGTTATCACTCAAATATGCTGACTCTCATGGATGTGGGCCATCCAAGCATTGCTATAATGAAATTTATGGACAGACTTCATGTATGGTGGCCTTCCATTGACAGAGACGTGTACCAGGTTGTACAAGGATGCGAAGGTTGAGCTATATCGATGGGCAATCTGGCAAGAGCTCCAGTTCACCATTTGGAACAACCTGAAAAACCCTGGCAAAGTTTGCATATTGATTTTGCGGGAACCTATTTAAATGCTATGTGGGTACTCTTAACTGATGCTTATAGTAAATGGCAAGAAATTCATCAAATGTCTTCGACAACTACTGAAAGTACCATTAAAATGTTGAAATCTATATTTGCTACCCATGGTTTTCCGCAAGTGATTGTCTCAGATAATGGACCACAGTTCATGCCAGTTGAATTCCAAGCATTTTGCCAGCAATGTGGTATCCACCATATTTTCTCACCTCCCTACCATCCAAGTTCAAATGGTGAAGCGGAACACCTGGTTAAGACTTTTAAAAAGAGTATGAACAAAGCTAATTCTACTACACCGAAGGCAATGCAAATAGCTCCTTTGGACTTTCTTGTGATGAATCGAACAACACCACATTGTGTCAAGGGAATATCCCCTGCAGAATTGTTGTTTGGATGTCAGATTCAAACTCAATTGCACCTTCTTTGTCCTCTAGGCTATAAGTCAGTAACTGAAATGCTTCCTAAGACCAGATCCTTGAAACCCAATGATCTTGTGTGGGTCGGGATGTATGCAGGCCCGAAGAGATGGATAGAAGGTGTGGTGGAAAAAAAGTTTGGAACTGTTGTCTATAATGTTCGACTGACTAAGCAGAGGAGAGTGAAAAAACATGTGGACCAATTACGTACTAGAAGTGAGACAGAACGGAAAAAGGATAACCAGAGTCGGGGTAGTTATACAGCATTATTTGTTCCAGAACAAGAACAGGAAGAGATAGTGGAACCACAGCATTTGAGACAAGATGTGGCTGATGCTAATCAGATTCCAGAGCAACAGCCTCCAGTCCTACTACGTTAGGCAGGACGTATAAGATGTCCATCAAAGAGAATGGACTTGTAGAGATATAGTCTAATGACATAGACTAACTAAAAGGGACATTGCAGTAATAACTTTAATAGTTTCATATTATTTCCTGAATTATTGACTTACATACTTTCTAGCTAAGTCAGGAGAGATGTGTAGTACAGCTTTAAGAAATGTGTACTTCCTGTAAGTCTTCCTATGTGTGTTGAGATACATTTTCCCCTTGTGTCTGAGCTGAATGGAAGAAAACAGAGAAGGTCTAGATTTCTGTGTGGCATGTTTTTCTTGTTACCAAGACCCTGATGTGTTTAAGGTACGTATTTTCTGCCACCAAATACAACACCCTGGATGGATGATGGTATGGGCCTTCCTCAACCTGGTTTAAGAATTTGCTGACCCTGCGAGAGGGGATTGCACTGTGAGGGATACATCACAGGATTGCCTGGAGATTGGGAAAGCAGTGGGGGAGATTTGGGCCTGATGGTCTCTGAAGAGTCGGTGGAATATGAATAAAAACATATTGGCCATCTTCCCCACCGACAAAGGAGTTTTCTTAAATGACTGAAAAATAGATAAAGTCATCTCATTTCATACATCTTTGAATCATTATCACTACAGGCTCATATCTGTATTTGTATATGCAGTCCGCAGTCAGATCTGTGACTTCTCAGAGAAGAATAAACAACTACTGTACATGATTGGCAGTCTGGCTCTAGACCAATAATTTTTACTAAAACAGCACTGTTGGAATTCACAGACACATTCCTCTCTGCTTGTGATGATAAAATAATGTGTGGAGCCATTCCACTTGACCTTTAGAATGCTTTTGGCACAGTTAATAATAGGACACTAATTAACAAACTTCAACACCTAGGCTTCTCTGGAATAACTTTAACATGCTTTCATAGCAACCTCCTCCCAGAGAGAGAAAACAGAAAATAGTTACTTGGGATGTCAAGTCTGACCCTGTGTTCCATGATCGGGGAGTTGTACAGAGATTAATTACAGACCCTTTGCTGATTCTGCTGTACATACTGTAAATAACCTCCTGAGTGCTTGCTGTAATTTTGATGTTGATATGTAAGCAGATGACACTGATCTGCTCCATGTAAATTAATCTCCTGACAAGATACCAATGGCCCTTAACTTAGATCTACTGTATATAAAGTATGTAATGGGTTAATGCTACCCAGCTCTTATTACCCACACAAAACTCATTCACACTGTTCTCATCAATGCAAAATTCTAAACTAGCTAACTATCTTAAATGTAGAACAGCTGTGCATGTCAGACAACTTATTTTGTCTTTGGTAACTTTGTAAAAATATCACGATAAAGCGCCTTTTCCTAACAGAACTATGGCAAGTGATTACATAATAATAGCAAAAGGTTAATCGCATCACAATAAACTATAAATTATTCAACAGTATTAACCACTGCTATGCATCTGAAAGCATTTGAAGTTCGAGAAGCTGATGCATACAAACTGGTGGTTTATTTCTGTACCTGACGAGGAAGGCTCTGTGGCTTTGAAGGCTTGTGTAATAAGTCTCTGGCAACCTGAAGGTATGCCACCTATTTTGTTTGCATCAGTTCTACTCTTTGACTGACACAACAGCACAACCCTTCAGTTCTAGAAAGAGAGCAACATCTGGGAATCTCAGGTTAGCTTTTAGCCTGATTGCTCAGCTAGTTAGGGTACTAGGATAACTTTATGAGATTCAGTTCAATTCCCAGTTAGGTCTGATATGCCAGTTGCCAGTCTCGCTACATTCCTAGAGCTAATTACAGGTTTACAAAGACCTAAGAGTATGGAGGGACTGGTAGCCGACATATCAGAGCTGTAAATAGTTCCTGGACACATTAGGGATAATTGAGTCTCCGACGTTGGCCCCCATTTCTGTTGTCAACTGCAGGGGACTTTGAAATGCAACGGAGCAGATTCTGGTACCATGTTAGGATGGGGGGCTGGCACAACCAGAACAAGTTACATTTGAAAGTTTTCTTTCAGTATCCTGGGAAACTTTGAAAATACAATATTTAGACCAGTGCTGGAATTACACAGCTTTGGAGGTGGGGGTGGCCATAAGAGTGCTACCTTTAAACCCCTCTTCCCATTATAAGTCAATGACAGTGATGCGTGAGCTGCTAGGGCTCACTTCAGAGCTAATGGAGCTGAGCCCTGCCTTCAATGCAAAGAAGTGCAAAGAAATGCACCTCGGAAACAAAAAACCAAGAGAAGAGCACACAATGGGGGGGGACGTATTAACAACAACAAAAATGGAAAGGAACCTGGGGGTGGTCATATCAGATGACCTAAAGGTAGGCAAGCAATGTGAGAAGGCAGTAAGGAGGACTGGTGGGATACTGGGATGCATAGGGAGAGGCATCACCAGTAGAAAACAGGAAGTTGTTATCCCTCTATACAGACAGCTGGTGAGACCCCATCTGGAGTACTGCATGCAGTTCTGGAGACCCCATCTCTGAAAGGACATAGACAGGATGGAGGTAGTCCAGAGGAGGACAACTAAAACGGTGCAGTGTCTGCACCAGAAGCCACATGAAGAGAGACTAAAAGAGCTTAATATATATACCCTCGAGGAAAGGCGGGAGGGGGGACATGATAGAAAATTTCAAGTACCTCAAGGGAATCAACAAAGTCCAAGAGGGTAGCATCTCTCAGAAAAAGAGATGTGCAAGAACAAGGGGGCACAACTTGAAGATAGAGGGGGCAGGTCAGGGGCAACAAGAGGAAGTATTTTTTCATGGAGAGGGTGGTGGATGCATGGAATGTCCTTCCTGAGGAGGTTGCGGGTCAAAAACAGTGGGGGACTTTAAAGGGATTTACCAATGTTTGCCATAACAAATGGGAATAGTGGCCTGTAGGTGTTGTGAATCAGTCTCTTTCCATTCAAACTGACAAATAGTTCTGGTTTCCATGAAAAAAATCCTTTTATTTTGGTGCTCTGCTTCATTTGCATAACCTGACCTTTTTTTTCTCACTGCTGCAACATCCAACTGTGACATCATACTAGGGAAACAAAGTTATTAAAGGGACTTTGTCACTTTATTTTTAGATAGACAAATCAGCTATGTATTGTACCCACAATGCCTCACAATGTAAAGTAGTATACAGGCTATTATATTTCTGTGCTCACTGCAGAAATAAGAGACTATATCTTTCAGTATAGATGTCTTGTGGCTAGATACAGTATGCACAATGCATTGTTGTGAAAATAAACATACAAAAGCTTATATTGTTGACATCACTACAGAATATGAGACAGCATCTCACAGTAAGGAAACTGGAAAACAGGTTTTCATTTTACCCACAATGCCTTGCTATGTATATTTACATATAAGTGCTCACCACTATCAACATATGGGACTGCACATCTGAGTAAGGCACATTTAAGTCAACGTTATGAACTATCTAGAATTCCTTGTTGCTATATGTAAAACATTGACAGCTCCCTAGTGTAACAGCATTCTGGCGGTGTGGCTATACACAGAAAACTGGAGGACATAATGCTGATAAAACAAAAAAATTATAATTATGACAGATTTTTTTTACAAAACAAATTGCAGCTGCAACATCTGAAGCATGGCTGGTAATGTCATACTATGTGAAAAAGGCATTTGGGGAACTTTACTATGGCACTTTAAAAATGCATGGGACAGACATAAGGCAATTCTAGTGGGAGGTAGGAGGAAGAAGGCTGTTGGTAAAACTAGGATCTGCAGCTTATCCAGTAAGTAGGGAAATTGACAGACTGGGTGGGCCAAGCGGTACTTATCTGCCATCAAAGTCTATGTTTCTATGTTTCTTGCTCAATTCACAAGTGAGGTCAAAACTAATATGGATCTAGGTTCGTTTACTGGGGCAGTCTTCATTGACCTAACGAAAGAGTATGATGTGGTCAGTCATCCCCTACTTTTTAACAATCTGGAATCCCTAGGGATGTCTCAATCTACCGTATCCTGGTTCTCAAGCTACCTCCTTAACCATTCTCATTCAGTCTCTTTTAATTAGGTCCTCTCCTCCCCTGCTTCCACACCTCTCGGAATTCCCCAAGGCTCCATACTTGAACCCCTACTGTTCTCTATCTATATAAATAATTTACCTACTTCTCCTTCACACTGCCAGACCCCACTATTTGCCGATGACCTCATACTCTACACTGCCTCCAAATCCATTGACGCTATAAACTCACAACTCACCTATGACCTACACTATGTCCAAACCTGGCTTACCTCAACTCACCTCCTACTTAACGTCGGAAAACTCTAACTATGATTTTAGGGCCTCTCAAAAAATCTCACACCTCATCCCAACCATTAGACATCAAGTGCCTTGATGGCTCTTCGGTCTCTGTCATCTGTTCCTTCACATATCTTGGAGTCATGCTAGACCTTGCCATGGACTTCTCCCTCCATATAAACAATATATGCAAATCTGTTAACTCCAAAATTGGGATTGCCTATCGTATTCACCATGCCCTTACTGCTGCTGCTAGGGTCAAAATCCCCCAAGGAGTATTACTTCCTGGACTTTGCTATGCTCTTCCAGTCCTTTCCCAGGCCAGTTCTAGCTTTTTTTTATAAATGGGACATCACATATAATAACATCTGCAGGTTTGCCCTGTCAACACCTTGCCTCATCCATCACTGTGAACTGTACTCATAAATTCATAGAATCATAGATATGTGTTAGTAGAAAAGGACCTTCATAGCCCGAGTCTGCCCATTCGTCCCCTCTTTACTTGTCCCTTCCCATAGATTCCAAAGCTTCCGCCCTCCTTTCCTTAGTCAACCCCTTGTGTTTGTCCCATGCCCTCTTGAATCCCTCCACAGTTCCAGCCTCCACCACATCCTCTGACGGACTGTTCCAGGGTGCCACCACCCGCTCAGTGAAGTAATGCCCCCTCACATTTCCCTTAAACCTACCTCCCTCAACCCTCAGTCCATGCCCTCTAATTCTAGCGCCTACCTTCCCTGTGACTAACCTCCCACCCACTTTATTAATCCCCTTCACATATTTGAATGTCTATCTTTTTTTTTTTTAAATTTAGTTTGAAATTTAAGAAACTTTATTGAATTTTCAAATACAGTCATACTCAGTTACAGCAAGCAGGAAGAATCGAGACCAAACCATTGCCCTCCCCACCCCACCCCAACCCACTCTCCCTTAATCTCCCACCCACCGCCTCGGAGTATGCACAATAAATAATAAGGAGAGCGAAAGACCTGGAGACCTAAGTTTAGGTATAGGGTCAAAGGGGAGCTGGAGAAGCTACCAAGGTAGTTAATTCAGGTATAGGGCATATAATTTGCCCCATTTGTGGCTAAAAAGCTGAAGATTATTGCGAGAGCTGGCAATCGGGCGTTCAGTCCTAAGGCAAAAGGAGAGCATGTGTAACCATTCCTTGGGGATATGAGAGACTGATCCATCCAGTTTTTGAGAACCAGTTTTTTAACTGCCATAGAAATGAGAGAGATGTGATTCCTTTGTTCCTTGACCCCTATTTGGGCATAGTTTCCAATGCTGCAAACATCGGGGGTGAAAAACCCTTCCAAGCCTAAAAGCGGGTCAATGCAAGATTGGATTATGTCCCATAGAGATGAGATTTTTTCACAGGCCCAGAACACATGCAAAACTGTCCCTCCTTTTTGCCACATCTTGTACAAACTGAGGATGAGAGATGTCCTATTTTGGCCAGTTTGACCGGGGTATAGTACATATTGTATAATATTTAATATTGAGTGAACCTCAGCCAATCCTAGGTATTATAAAGTGTAGATCTTTCCAGATGCTCGCCCAGTCGAACTTAATATCAGGTAAAAGGAGTTCCCAGCCCTTGGAACCCTCTAAGTGGGTAGGATAATGTATGGAAAGCAGAAGGCTGTACAGTAGAGCTACTCCATGAGGCTGACTTGCTAAGTCTTGTATCTGGCCGAGTAAGCCCTCTAACTCCGATGGTTCCGGAGCAAGGCCAAAAAGTTGCAGGAGAAGATGTTTCAGCTGAAACACCTTGAAAATGTGAAGAGAAAGTATATGCAACTTCACTAGAATCTCGGGACAGGTAAGTAGAGAGTCTGAGGAGTAAAGATCCGAGACCCTGATCCCCTGTACTTGAGGAAGCCATTCCTCTGTGAGATTGAATGTCTCTATCATGCCCCCCCCACCTCCTAGTCTCCAGGGTGTACAGATCCAACACCTCAACCTCTCTTTGTATGCCTTCCCACTTAGCCCATGTACCATCTTAGTGGCCCTTCTCTGTACTGTCTCCCTGCCATCTATATCCTTGCATAGGTGAGATCTCCAGAACTGAACCCCATACTCCAGGTGGGGTCTCACCATGGATTTGTAGAGCGGCATCAGCACTTCCTGCCTTCTACTAGTTATCCCTCTCCCTATGCACGCCAGCATTCTATTCGCTTTGCACACCACCTTGCTGCATTGGGTCCCTACCTTAAGGTTATTTGTGATTATGATTCCTAAATCCTTTTCCTGCTCAGTTGCCTTTATTCCACCCATGTATAATTTGCTTGTGGATTATTCCACCCCATATGCATTACTGTACATTTTTTGGCATTGAATTTTAGCTGCCATGTTTCCAACTACCCCTCCAGCAGCCTTATATCTTCCCTCATAGCCTCCACCCCCTCTGGGATGTCCACCCTATTGCAGATCTTTGTGTCATCTGCAGAAAGGCAGACCCTCTCCAGCAGCCCCTCTGCTATGTTGCTGATGTAGCTCTTAAACAGAATAGGCCCTGGCACTGACCCCTTGGGGACCCCACTCGTCACCCCTACCTCCCCGGAATGCACCCCATTTACCACCGCCCTTCTAGTTTCTACCCATCAGCCAGTTCTCCACCCATCGTTTCATTTTCAGTCCCACACCCAAACTCTCCAGTTTATTTACCAGTCTTCTGTGGGGCACAATGTTGAAGGCCTTCCCGAAGTCCAGATAGGCCATGTCCACTGCTCCCCCAATCGACCACCCTCGTCGCCCAATCAAAGAACTCTGTCAGGTTCATTTAGTATAACCTCCTGCGCATGAAGCCATGTTGATGGATGTCCTGCAGCACACTATCCTCCAAGTAGCTAACCACCCTTTCTTTCAGTATCGCCTCCATCACCTTACCCACCATCGATGTGAGGCTGACAGGGCTATAATTGCCAGTCTTCTTCCTGCTGCCACTTTTGGGTAGTGGCACCATGTCCACCCTCTTCCACTCCTCTGGCACCCACCCTGTGTCTAAGGACAGGTTAAATAACCTCACTAGTGGTGCTGTCAGTTCCTCCCTTAGCTCCTGGAGCACCTTAAGATGTAGGGCATCCGGACCTATAGCCTTGTCTACTCTCAATTTACCTTCCTCCTCCTTGACCCTGTCTTCACTGATTGGTCTAGGATCCACCCCTCTGTCCTCCCTTCCCTTTCCTTCTATCATGAAGACCGAGCCAAAGTATCTATTCAGCACCTCTGCCTTCTCAAAGTCTCCTTCCACCTGTACTCCCCTCTCCCTTACTATCACCTGTCTTGCTTTCCTCTTCTCCCCTATGTACTGAAAAAAAGTCTTATCACCCCTTTTGACCTGCCTAGCAATTTTCTCCTCTATTTCTGCTTTTGCTTTACTGATCTTCCGCCCCACCACCCTCACCTTCTCCCTGTGTTTCCCTGTCCTAATTCCCCTGCATCCTCTTATATTCTCTGAAAGCCCTTTGTCTCTCCCCTATTGCCCCCTCACTTCCCTGTTAAACCAAAGCTGCATCCTCCTTTTTCTGCTCTTGAGTCTTCCTCACCTTCCTTATACAGCTCTCTGTGGCTTTTAGTTGCCCCACCTTGATCTGATTCCATAGTTCCTCAACCTTCCCTATGTCCTCCTTCCCCTCCATTTCATTCTGGAATATCTCCCTCATTCTGGGAAAATCTGCCCGCCTGAAGTCCAGAACCTTTGTGACAGTTTGACTCGCTTCATACCCCGCTCTAACCCAGAAGCCCACTGTGTTATGGTCATTTGCTCCTAGGCTGACCCCCACCTCCACTCCCTCCATACTATCCCCATTTGTGAGGACCATGTCAAGTATGTTACCCCCCTAGTGGGCTTCCTGACCAGCTGCTGCAGGAAGGCTCCTTGGAGGGACTCGAGGACCCCCACTGCTCCTGGACAACCTAGCTGCTGGTATATCCCAGTCTATATTTGGGAGGTTAAGGTTGCCCATCAGCAGAATTTCCCCCTTTAATGCCATCCATTGAACCGCCCACTGCATCTGCATGTCCATCTCCGCACTCTGCATTAGAGGTCTGTTCACCACCCCCAGCCTGATTGATGCCCCAGCCCTTTTCTCCAGTGTGACCCACAATATTTCTGCTTCCCTTTGCTCTTCCTGCCCTTCTATAACCTTAATGCCCTACCTGATGTATAGTGCAACAGCCTCCCCTTCCTGCCAGTCCCATCCTTCCTGAACAACCTATACCCCGGGACTCCTACTTCCCAGGCCTGGTGCTCGGACCACCAGGTCTCTGTTATGGCTACAATATCTAGGCCCTCCCCTTCCATTATTGCTTGTAGGTCCACCATTTTATGCCCCAGGCTTCTTGCGCTTGCATAAAGTCCTTTCTACCATATACCACCCCACCCCCATCCTTCCCTACCATGTGTGGTCTGTGCCCTTCTCCCATTTGTGGGGGAGTGCTTGCTAGTCTGTTCTCTCTTCCTGCCGAGTCCTCACCCATCCTTGCCTTGTACTCCCCCTTACCAGTTTAAGCCCCCCCAAGACCTTATCAATGTATCCTTGTAGAACCCTTCTCAGTACTCTTGCTCCCCTGTCACTCAGATGTAGTCTATCCTTCCAGTACAAGTTCTCATTCTCCCATGTGTCTCCCTACTATCCTATGCATGCAAACCACTCCTCTTCGCACATACCCGGAACCAGTCAATGAACTTCCCAATTCTTCTCAGCCTAGCAGTGCTGGCACAGGGGACTGGCAAGACCTCTGAAAATGCCAAGGATTTCACCCTTCCAGGCATCCCCACACCAGTGCCTTGAACCTCCTCTGTACCTCCTCCACTTCATTACTTGTCAGATCATTTGTTCCCAAATGAATTATAAGGTATGTTTTCCCCATCAACCAAACTCACTCACTGATTTTTAGCATCGCCCTCCCCACCTCCATTCCCAGTTCACAAAAGACCGACCTCTTCCTGTATGTAGGACCCCTTCTGATCCAGTGTATCTCCATAATGATGAAGTCCCCAAATACCATGGCATTCTCCACCTCCACTACTAATGGATCTGGTCTTATTCCTGGTGGGACCCTTTTTCTTCTAACTGCATCCTTCTGCCCTGAACTGCCCATTTGACACCACTGGTTTCTCCTTGGTGCCCCACTTGTTCTCTCCTTGGCGAAAGATTCTGGCCCATTCTCTTCTAATCCCCCGCCCCCGGTCCCCTAACTGTACCCTCCTTGCCTTCCCCATTTTCCTGAGTCCCTTGCTTTCCTCTTGCCTTCCCCTCTGCTACCTTCTCTCCCTTTTCCTCCCCTTGCTCCTCTTCCTTGCATCCCTGCAACTTCTGAATCCCTTCCTTGCTCATCTCCACTCACCTCACTGTGCTTGTATCCAGTCGTACCACCTCTCCACCTTCCTCCCCTTCCCCCATCCACCTTCCTATCCATGCTTCTGTCCCCCCCTTTCCTTCTACCCACCCCCATTTCCTGGTCCATACCTGCTGTTCCCCTTGATCCTTTCAGAACTCGCTCCCCCATTCTCTCTGCCAAAGGTATGTACCTGCTGGACTCTGCAATACTCCCCAGCGTGTGTTTAATTCCCCCCTGCTGGTGGGGTATGTGCCCTTCCTTGAGCCCTTGGAGTCCCCATACTCTTACTCCGCACTTCTTGCCAGCTATTATTTCCCCCACCTCCTGGTCTTTGGTCCCTTTCCTCCCTGACCCCTCCTTTCCTGCCCTGTTGCTCCATGTCCCCAGCTGGTCTCTCCTCTCCTTCCTTTCATCTCAGCAGTCCCTCACATCCTCCTGCTGCCATTATAGTTGTAGTTTCCCCCCTTCCCATGTCCTTCCTCTTCCTTACCATTTCTCCCCTTAGATTGCTTAACTCCACTTCTAATTTCCTCAGTCTGGTACATATCGTACAACACCCTAACCTCCACAGTGTTTCCGTGAACATCACTGCCCCTCACCCGTTGCATCCCACTCTTCTGC
The DNA here is from genome assembly GCA_016271365.2 of Neoceratodus forsteri. Classification (NCBI taxonomy): domain Eukaryota; kingdom Metazoa; phylum Chordata; order Ceratodontiformes; family Ceratodontidae; genus Neoceratodus; species Neoceratodus forsteri. The sequence goes on along the minus strand of CM057450.1, from coordinate 1,774,868,191 downwards.
CTCCTCTCTTGCCTTCCCCTGGAACCCCCCTCCCCAAACAAAGTGACCCATTCCCCTGCTTTCTCCACCATCCTGAGTAACTCATTATGGCCCTCGTTTCAGAGTCTCTTCCCCGTTCACTGATTAATACAAATGATATACTTTTATATAGTCCTAAGTATAGTAAAAGAGTACTCACCAGTAACTCCTGGTCCTGTGTGTATGTTCCCTACAGTTCACCTTAAACAATCCTCCCCGTATGCGTTATACTGCTGGCTAAACTCCAGGGATTCCACGTAACACAAATCACTCTATAATGGATAAAAGCTTAGATGGAGTTACTTTCCAATGGCCCAACATTTGTAATACTATTCAGAAAGCAATTTCTCTTAATGCCCCAATCTCAATACAATTTCCTCTGAATGCTCACCAAAATACAGTACCTACTTATAGATAATAACTTAGATGCCATTACTTTCCACTGGCCCAACTTTCGCAGTACTTTACAAAAAGCAATTTTATTCTGATCCCCCCCCCATCTCAATGCAATTTCCCCTGAATGTCCAACCAAAATACAGTACCTACAATTACAGACTCCCAGATGCAATTCCTCATTAAATGTTCCAACTAACCATTACTTGAGTCCTCTTTCCCACTGGCACCTTTGTCAATTCCTTTTTGCTGTTTCCTCCCGGTGATGTTGGGAATTGGCTGCCCCTCTGCGTTATGCACTTTAAGTTGTGCTGTGATCAGATCACCATTTCCACAATACTTTGCTGCCCTTTTAATTTTTGTTCACCTAGTTTGTTGCCCCCATTCTCCTCCTTCTCAGCCTTTTGCCCAATCCCTTCAGGGTTATGAGTATTTAATAAAGGTCGGTGGCAGGTGGTGGAGGGGCCTTTTTCTGCAGCCCTCCTCTGCAGCTATGGCCACCAAAAGCACACCAGGCTGTTAGTTTGTGACTGGGCTCTGGGCTTTTAAAGCCCAGCCATGCAGTTCAAGTTTCACGCCTCCCCGCTGGCATCCTGATTGGCTCTGGGGCTGAAGCCCTCCTCTGCGGATCTGGCTGCCGAAGTCCTTGTTGTGGTGCAGGCTGCCAAAACTTCTTCTGCCGCAGATGCAGCCCTCCTCTGTGGCACCGGTACAGCGGCACCTACTCCACCCTTCAATGGCTATCTCCCTCCTCCCACCATCTCTACGTCTGTGGTTGCCTAATCAACAATATTATTAGGTTCTCACAACTTGCCTCACTGTCCTCTATGCTAGCTCCAGTTACACACTCTTATCTTCTGTGGTCTCCTATCCAGGCCCTCCTTGTTGCTCCTTGTAGTGCAATGAAAATGGGGACATAAGCGTTTGCCCAGTTTGCCCCCAAACCGGGAACTCCTTACCTCCTCACCTCAAAGCCTCTAAATCACACAGAGTTTTCAAAAGAGACTCATCCTTGTATTTAAATGTTTTTGACACCTGCTCCTGCTTTTGATTGTTACCCTATTCCATCCCATTCCTGCTCCGCCCCCTCCTGCAGCTACCTACTGCTGCTCCATATAGATACATGGATACTGTCAGCAGATAAGGGCTTATGGTTCTACATTCTGTTTCTTTTTTCTTCTGATATGAACCCCAAGTTCTGGCTTCCATGGCACTGCTACCTCCCCTGCCCGCTAAGCCTATCTCATCTCTTTTAATTTCCCTTTCTCTCTCATCACCAGACATCCTAATATCCCTCCCCCTTACTCTCATACTTCAACCTACTGCATCTTTCTTCACAATCCAGCCCTGTGATGTAGTTAAAACCTAATGCACTTATACCTTCTACCTGTAACCCCTAGGTGGCGCTATCCTAAGGGCTACTACCCCTACCTGCATGCCTAGGCACATGTTGAGGGGCCTAAGCTCATTGAACGGGTGCCTCCACCCAGAGGAATGGTTCTGGGGTTGCATAACTGCTGTTGGTATAGCCCTCAGGGATGCTATAACCCCCCAACAACCCCTCTAGTGGCCTAAACAGTACAGCAGCAAAACATTCACATGTACCATATGGCAATAATGACTTGCTCACACCCCTTGCACTTACCACTAGGGCTGGATCCCCTGCAGCTGCCCTGGAGACCCCCTGTAAAGTAAGACCTGTAATGCAACAGTTCAATGGCAGTACAATACCCCCACCAAAAAGGTACACACTAACAAGGTTAAATGCAAAAAGAACAGAATCTGATTTATTCTGGGGGATATGAACAGGGGTGGGGCATGAATCTAGCTGATGATTGACAGATCTGATTAATTCAGGTTAAACATGCATGCACAGTGAGTCCCTTGTATACAGTTACACAATCCTGGGTACCCAGTTGTTAAGCAGACTTTGAAGTGATGCCTGGGGTAGGCCGGCATTTCAGCTGTTGTTGGGGCCCTTAGGAAAGAAAACAATTAGCATGCACATCAACCCAGAATTTGTAATCCGGAGCTGGATGGCTCAGTTTGCTGTAATAAACCCAAACAAATAAATCAGATGACACACAATGATTGCAGCTTTGTTACAGGGAGCTACCCTGTTTGGTACTCATGCTACCCAGACCAGGAGGCAGAACTGATTAGATGAAGACCTCTGGATGGTGTTCTGGTTTGCCGGGGAAGCAGGCCCCACATGGTTCACCGAGGTGGTCGCTGCCTGTTTGAGGGTGTGGAGCAAGGAGCCGAATCCCTCAGCAGGTCTTTCGTCAGAAAATGTCTCTGTGATGGGAGTGGCAGTCTAGGCTGAGATGGCAGGGCCCAGACCAGAGCAGGCAGTTCAGATTTAGTCCGTGAGACTGTTGAAGCCAGTACCAGCTAGCAAAACACACTTGAAGGTGGGGAACCAAATCATGACCCACACAACACACTCAGCACACTTATAAGCAACACAACTCTTAGTCACAGTTTGGGTAAAGTCTGGTTTCAATTTAGCTGAAGTTCTGTGCTCACCTCTCAATCCGTGACTCACTTTGGTACCTGGCAGGCCAATCACTTCTGGAGCAAATCTTCAGTCCCAAATTCAGGCAATGATCATTCTCTTTCTCTTCAGGCTTCAGATCTCAAACAAAAGAATTAGATTGAAGTCCAACTTTAACATTCACAGGATTTCTCACTGGAAGATGTGACAGGCAGGCCAGCGCAGCCTTCCTGACGATTCTCCTGTGCCCCTACGCAGAAGCAGCTGCTCGAAGGGGGCCGGGATGTTCACTCTCCAAACTCCAGCTCACAACTCCCTCTGCTGCAGGCAGTTCAGGGGATCTCCTCTGAGATCCAAAAGGTTTGGTTGGCTGAGGGAACTTTCTGTCATGTCAAGAGCTCCCCCTCCAGGTTCATTTAGGCACCAAACCATAAAAACTACAATTCCTACAGCAATTCAGTCCCACAAGACCTCTGGGCCCAGTCTCCATTTTAGGTCCCCGAGGTTCTGAATGGTCCATCTCTGGCAGTCCAGAACCAAAATGGTGGCTCTATACAAAAAGCCCATGCTGCAATGGAAGGCAGGTTAGACAAACTACTATATTATTATTAATAAGGCATATAAACAGTAAATGAACACAATTCCAAACAGAGCTCCCTCTGCACATATAGTTACTGCAGAATGGAGCAGAAATACCACTCGCCTGGCCAGTCATGAACCCTAAACTACTTGGACCCAGCCCAGACTAATTTCTAACACAGCATAATGACTCTCCGAAAGCGTCAGGCACAGAGGCTTTCTATAGTACCCTCATGCAGACACATACAGCTACTGCAGACACAGGACACCATCCCGACAGTGGGCAATAGGCAGCCCAGGAAGACATATTAGTATACCCCAGTTTGTAGGGGAGTTACACATTTCCCTGCCTGGAAAAACTGGGCATCTGAGTTGAGTCTATTCTTACTATAAGATTTCATACAAACACATTATACGAAAAGATTCAAATAGTACATGTTTCATCTGTTATATCTAAGTAGTTTAGAATTCACACTTTCACATTAAACAGAATCACAATTTCAGTAACGTTACCACCCAAGGAAGATTTTTATGAACCACCATTTGCAGGGGGGTTACATCCTTCTCTGCCTGGAAAAACTTGGCATCCGCGTCAAGTCTACACCTTCACAAAAATACTGAAAAGACAACTTACTAGGCAATACTATACAAGACAAAGATAATGAATAATACATCAGAATGTAAGCTTATCACATTACTATACTTATTCAGGATACTCAAGGTATATTCTATAGTAACAGCAGTTATGTATTTCTCCTACACTTAGTATTACTATACTTATTTACATTATTGTTTCCTACATTCTAACTACAGAAGGGGTCCATCCCTATCATCCATGACAATGGTGGGAACCCAATTGGCATCAAATTTTTCAGCAGAGTCAAACATCGGTTACTTCAGTCACTATGCGGTGCTAATCCCAGCATTGGTGCCTCCAAGATGTAACCCCTAAGTGGCGCTATCCCAAGGGCTACTACTCCTGCCTGCGTGGCTAGTTGCAGTTTAAGGGGCCTGGATACTGAGACCGGTGCCTGCACCCAGAGATCAGGGTTGTTAGTAACAAGGCTAACCTGGGTACAGCCCTCTGAGACACTGTAATCCCCCTCTTTCCCCTCTAGTGGCCTAGAGAGTATGCAACAAACACTTTCATAGTAGCCCCTATTCAACATATAATTGCCAACAGTGTTTGCACTTACCGCCATGGCTGATTCCACCAGTTCGACCCTGGAGACCCCCTGTAAAACAAGGTTAGGCACAGCAAATAACAGTACAGTGTGTTTGGTACAAACTGGGACCACAGTCAGATTAAATGCAAAAAAAGTTAGATCTGATTTATTCAGGGTAATTGAACAAGGGAGGGGCATAATCAGGTTGATTGATTTGAAAACTGATCTAGTCAGGCAATTATGCATGCACTTTTAGTCCCTAAACAGTCACATGCTCTGGCTACCCAGTTGGAAGTAAGGTGGGCTAGCCTGGAACACTGCCTGGGGTAGGCTGGTGTCGCAGCTTGTTGGGACCCTGTGATGAAAAGGAAAGGCATGCACAACCACACAGAATTTGTAATCCAGAGCCTGAAGGCTCAGTTCATGAAAGAAAAAACAACAATGCAATCAGATGACAACACTTGAGATTTAGCTGTTGTTGTAGGGAGCTACCCTGATTGTTACTCACGGTAACCAATACAAGACACAGGCTAGACGAAATGGAGACTGCAGGTTGATGACTGGGTTGCCAGGAGAAGCAGGGCCCATACGAATCACTGAGGTGTCGTTCCTGTTCAAGATGGTTGAGCAGGGGGCTGATCCCTGGGCAAGTCTCTCATCAATGATGGTTTCTGTGCCTGAAGTAGCTGGCTGTGCCAGGTGGCAAGGCCCAAGCTGGGTGGAAAAGTTTGGATTTTGAGTCCGGTAGTGCTGGATGCAGCTTCCAGCAAGCGTGGCACATTTACACTGTGGGGAACCAAATTGCGACCCACTAACAGCACACAGCACATTTATAGTAAAGCAATCACTATACCACAATGCGGTAGGCAGTCCAGCTGCAATATCAGTGTCTCTGAGAAAAAACAGGAGTTCTGTGGTAAATGGATGTCCTGACAGGCCGATCGCGTACAGCAAATCTTCAGTCTTCCTCAGGTTTTAATCTGGTCACTCTTCAGTGGCTTTGTCATACTCCAATTCGGATATAGTCCAATTGCTAAGCCTTTTAAAGAATTCCCTCTCGAGGGACTGCAGGCAGACAGGCAAAAAAGCAGCTGCTTGAATCACTCAAGCTGTTTACTCTTCAGACTCTAACTCCAGACTGACTCTTCTGCTCGCCATGCCCATTAATCGGGGCACAACGGAATGGCTCGGAGACGTGGTCCGAAATAAAGCTTCTCTAATCTCTCCATGTGGGAGAGCTGAGGGCAGGCAGGCCAGACTCAGCCTTCCCGCCAAGTCCCAATGCTACACCGTGGGGCAACAGCTCAAGCAGCATGAGCTGCTCACTCCTCCAGCTCCAACTCACTTCTTCCTCACTGCTGCAGGTAGCTTGGGGATTTCCCTTCGATCCACAAGGTTCAATTGGTTGATCCATCTGCCTGTCAAAGCAAGGACTCCCCCTCCAGGTCTGTTTTGGTGAGAAATGTGAAAAAAATACACTTCCAACAGAAATTTGCTCCCACAAGACCCCTGGGTACAGTCTCAATTTTAGAGTCCCCAAAGGTACTGATTGGTGTTGACTGGCAGTCCAAAACCACACCGGTGGTGCAATACATAAAGTCCATGCTGCAAAGAAGGCAGGTTAAACAAACTACAATACTATTGTCATTAAAGCAGATAAACAGTAAACAATTACACATTCCAATAAAGCTCCCTCTGCACAATTAGCGATGACAGAATGGAGTGATAACACTGAAGCCCAGGCAGGACTTGAGCCACCCTAGACACACTCGGCCGCTACCCAGAATAATTATACACTGCAAAATAGGCAGCTCTTAAAGACACAGGTGCAGAGGCGTTTAGGCTCTCTTATGCAGTTTCTTTTTAAACAGCTAAAACACAGGACACCTGCCTGGCAGAGGGCATTTAGGCAAGGAAGGAAGGTTTTTAGGAACACCCATTTGTAGGGGGGGTTACACTGCAATGGAGGCAAGTAAGCAATTTGGAACTGTGCAATATCATGGCAACTTCAGCCAGCTTTGAAATTTTTACAGGAATGGACTGGGATACATGGTCCAGACGGTTAGATCAGTGGTTATTACTTAATCCTGCCATATAATCTGCAAATGTTGAACAACCGGGTATGCTTATTTGAGCTGTTTTTTGTACTTTCTTGGGGAGTGAAACCTTCAAACTTTTATGTAGTCTGTGAGGACCGGATCGGCTGGAGGATTTGTCATATCAAGAGCTAAAGGCTAAATTGAATGCACAATACAGTTTAACAACTTTCCCAAGGGCTGAACATTATAAATGTTACAGTTACCATCAGAAACCAGGTCAGTCATTACCATCTTATTTGGCTGAGATCAAACACTTAGGTCTCACATGTTAGTGGAGCATGGAGCATCGTCAATCTAATTTAGCTGATAAGTTTGTTATGGGGTTGAATAATGAACATTGTATTCAGCAATTACTTTCTGTAAGTGTCAAGAAGTCTGGTGATAAACTTGCATGCTAAGATGAATACTAAAAATTAGGTGCAAGTAGCTGCAGTAAACCCCAAATTGAAACAGCTCAAACCTAAGTCTAAACCACTGTTTTCAAAGAAAAATTCAACCACTCCACCCAAACTGCATGGCCAATACAAATGTGCATCATGTGGGTCTTCTCAGCATAGCAGGGACCAGTGTAAATTCAAAGAAGTTCAGAGTCATGCATGTAAATGTCAGGGGCATATTGCTAAGGTTTGCAGAAGCAGAAGAACTGCAGTGGTCAGTTCAGAGAGCACAGACAGTGCAGTGATTCCTATTGCACCGCAAATGCAGACTAAATATGTTCCTCCTTTCTATGTGTTACTTCAATTGCCACAACTGAGGCATCAGTTGCATTTAATGGTAGACTCTGCTTCCCCAGTTACTTTTATTAACCATCAAACATGGTCTGTTTTGGATAAGCCACCATTGTCTCCTTGTAATAAGTTGCTGCATGCATTTGAAGGGCAACCAATTCAGCCACTGGGCTCATTTACCACTTTGGTAGGCAGAACTGATTCTCCTGGTACACCTTTAACTTTTCTGGTTTCAAAAAAGGGTGTTAACATTTTGGGCAGAGATGCTCAGGTTCTTCTAAACATTCATTTTGATCTAGCAGATTCGGGCCTACTTGCTGCTCTCCAGGTACCACAAAGCAGTAATCCGCCCAAGCCTGGGGAGATTTCGACATGTATCCAGAGTTGTGGAAAGGCCTGTGAGGTTGCACAACAGCTAAAACCAAGCTAGTTACAAAGCCTAATGCAGTCCTTATGTTATATGAACCACAGAAACTTCCTTTTGCCTTAAACTGATGGTTGGGGCAGAACTGGACAGACTGGAAAAAGCAGGTGTGCTGGAAAAGGTTTTAAGTTCAGATTGGCTACTCCAATTGTGGTGGTATCTAAACAAGGTGGTAAGATTCGAATATGTGGAGATTTTAAGGTGACACTTAATCCAGTATTTAGCATAGATGTATTTCCTTTTCCCTTACCAGAGGACCTTTTTCATAGACTGAATGGTGGTGTGGGGTTCTCTAAACTGGACCACGCTGATACATACCTTCAAGTGGAACTGGATACAGACTCTCAGAAATTGGTAGTGATTAATTCACACCAAGGACTGTACAAATACAAACGGTTATGTTTTGGCCTTAGTTCTGCACCTGCTATTTTTCAAAAAGTGATTGAGCAAACTGTGGTTGATATACTCATTGTTGCTTGTTATTTGGATGACATCAATGTCATGGGTAAGACAGAAGCAGAACATTTACTTAACTTACAAAAGACTTTAGAGAGATTGCAACAAAGTGGATTCAGACACATGAAAGAAAAATGCCAATTTTGTCAACCAAGTGTCACATACTTAGGTCATATTATTGACAAAGATGGAATTCATCCGAATGATGAAAATGTGGAAGTCATTGTGCACATACCTGAACCACAGAAAGTTTCATAGTTGCGCTCATTCTTGGGTATGGTTTGCTACTATGACCGTTTCATACCTGGCTTAGCCACTAAATGTGCTATCCTTAATGAACTGTTACATAAGGGTACTCTGTGGAAGGGGACCAAGGGCCACAGTAAGGCAGTTCAAGCCATCAAGCTTTCTCTAACTGATGTGAATAATTTAACTCATTATGACCCTAACTTACCTATCACATTACCTGTGAGGCTAGTCCTGTGGGTATAGCAGCTGTCCTTTTCCATACAGATCCAGAAGGAGTGGAGACGCTGATAGCCCATGCTTCAAGCAAACTCACTGCAGCAGAAAGGAATTATGCCCAGATTCAGAGAGAGACACTAGCAATTGTGTTTGGAGTCCAGAAATTTCGCCAATACTTGCTAGGTCGCAAGTTTCACCTGAAGACGGATCACAAGCCACTAGTGACAACTTTCAGTCCAGAAAAAGGAATTCCAGAAACAGCAGCTAGCCAACCTCAGCGATGGGCATTCATTTTATCTGCCTATAATTTTGAGGTCACATACCAACCAACTGACTAGCATGGAAATGTGGATGCCAGAGAAATGGAGTTTGACATGGGACTTAAAAAGGAGCTATTACTATGCCAGGTGGGGCCAGATAGTTTTCCAGTGCAATTCAAAGATATGGGAGATTCCACTGCTGTGTGTACAATAGAGTTACAACAGCTACCAGTACTAGCCAAGGACACTGCAAAAGCGACTAGTCAAGATGTAATTTTGAAACAAGAATATATCAGTATACGCTTGAGGGCTGGCCGCAAGGCACTACTTACTCGACTGCACTACAATCCTATTATACAAAGAAACAGCTATTGTCCATTGTGGAGGGGTGTCTTCTATGGGGATTGCGTGTCACAGTACCCCAATGTTATAACTTAAATGTGCTTTACTCTCATGCATGCAGGCCATCCAGGCATTGCTATAATGAAACCTCTGGCCAGACTTCATGTATGGTGGCCTTCCATTGACGGAGACATGTACCAGGTTGTACAAAGATGCGAAGGTTGAGCCATATCAATGGGAAATCCAGCAAGAGCTCCAGTTCACCATTGAGAACAATCTGAAAAACCCTGGCAAAGTTTGCATATTGATTTTGCGGGACCCTATTTAAATTCTATGTGGGTACTCTTAACTGATGCTTATGGTAAATGGCAAGAAATTCATCAACTGTCTTCGACAACTACTGAAAGTACCATTAAAATGTTGAAATCTATATTTGCTACCCATGGTTTTCCGCAAGTGATTGGGATAATGGACTACAGTTCATGTCTGCTAAATTCCAAGCATTTTGCCAGCAATGTGATATCTGCCATATTTTCTCACCTCCCTATCATCCAAGTTCAAATGGTGAAGCGGAACGCCTGGTTCCGAATTTTAAAAAGAGTGTGGACAAAGCTAATCCTACTACACAGAAGGCAATACAAATAGCCCTTTTGGACTTTCTTGTGATGTATCGAACAACACCACATTGTGTCAAGGGAATATCCCCTGCAGAATTGTTGTTTGGACGTCAGATTCAAACTCAGTTGCACCTTCTTTGCCCTCTAGGCTATAAGTCAGTAACTGAAATGCTTCCTAAGACCAGATCCTTGAAACCCAATGATCTTGTGTGGGTCAGGACATATGCAGGCCTGAAGAGATGGATAGAAGGTGTGGTGAAAAAAAATTTGGAAATGTTGTCTATAATGTTCAACTGACTAAGCAGAGGAGAGTGAAAAAACATGTGGACCAATTACGAACTAGAAGTGAGGCAGAATGAAAAAAGGATACCCAGAGTCAGTGTAGTTATCCAACATTATTTGTTCCAGAACAAGAACAGGAATAGATAGTGGAACCACAGCATTTGAGGCAAGATGTGGCTGATGCTAATCAGATTCCAGAGCAACAGCCTGCAGTCCTACTACGTCAGTCAGGACGTATAAGATGTCCACCAAAGAGAATGGACTTGTAGAGATATAATCTAATGACATAGACTAACTAAAAGGGACATTGCAGTAATAACTGTAATAGTTTCTTATCATTTCCTGAATTATTGGCTTACATACTTTCTAGCTAAGTCAGGAGAGAGATGTGTAGTACAGCCTTAAGAACTGTTAGAGACAGTACAGCTTTAAGAAATGTGTACTTCCTGTAAGTCTTCCTATGTGTGTTGAGATACATTTTCCCCTTGTGTCTGAGCTGAATGGAAGAAAACAGAGAAGGTCAAGATTTCTGTGTGGCATGTTTTTCTTGTTACCAAGACCCTGATGTGTTTAAGGTACGTATTTTCGGCCACCAAATACAACACCCTGGATGGATGATGGTATGGGCCTTCCTCAACCTGGTTTAAGAATTTGCTGACCCTGCGAGAGGGGATCACACTGTGAGGAATACATCACAGGATTGCCTGGAGATTGGCAAAGCAGTGGGGCAGATGTGGGCCTGATGGTCTCTGAAGAGTTGGTGGAATATGAATAAAAAACATATTGGCCATCTTCCCCACCGACAGAGGAGTTTTCTTAAATAACTGAAAAATAGATAAAGTCATCCCATTTCATACATCTTTGAATCATTATCACTACAGGCCCATATCTGTATTTGTATCTGTAGTCCGCAGTCAGATCTGTGACTTCTCAGAGAAGAATAAACAACTACTGTACATGATTGGCAGTCTTGCCCTAGACCAATAATTTCTACTAAAAGGGCACAGTTGGAATTCACAGACACATTCCTCTCTGCTTGTGATGAAAAAATAATGTGTGGAACCATTTCTCTTGACCTTTAGAATGCTTTTGGCACAGTTAATAATAGGACACTAATTAACAAACTTCAACACCTAGGCTTTTCTGAAATAACTTTAACATGCTTTCATAGCAACCTCCTCCCAGAGAGAGAAAACAGAAAATAGTTACTTGAGATGTCAAGTCTGACCCTGTGTTCCATCATCGGGGGAGCTGTAAAGAGATTAATTACAGACCCTTTGCTGATTCTGCTGTACATACTGTAAATAACCTCCTGAGTGCTTGCTGTAATTTTGATGTTGATATGTAAGCAGATGACACTGATCTGCTCCGTGTAAATTAATCTCCTGACAAGATACCAATGGCCCTTGACTTAGATGTACTGTATATAAAGTATGTAATGGCTTAATGCTACCCAGCTCTTATTACCCACACAAAACTCATTCACACTGTTCTCATCAATGCAAAATTCTAAACTAGCTAACTATCTTAAATGTAGAACAGCTGTGCATGTCAGACAACTTATTTTGTCTTTGGTAACTTTGTAAAAATATCACGATAAATCACCTTTTCCTAAGAGAACTATGGCAAGTGATTACATAATAATAGCAAAAGGTTAATCGCATCACAATAAACTATAAATTATTCAACAGTATTAACCACTGCTATGCATCTGAAAGCATTTGAAGTTCGAGAAGCTAATGCATACAAACTGGTGGTTTATTTCTGTACCTGATAAGGAAGCCTCTGTGGCTTTGAAGGCTTGTGAACTAAGTCTCTGGCAACCTGAAGGTATGCCACCTATTTTGTTTGCATCAGTTCTACTCTTTGACTAACACAACAACACAATCCTTCGGTTCTAGAAAGAGAGCAACATCTGGGAATCTCAAGTTAGTCTTTTAGCCTGAATGCTCAGCTGGTTAGGGTACTAGGATAGCATTATGAGATTCAGTTCAATTCCCAGTTAGGTTTGATATGCCAATTGCCAGTCTCGCTACATTCCTAGAGCTAATTACAGGTTTACATAGACCTAAGAGTAAGGTGGGAGTAGCAGCCAGCATATCAGAGCTGTAAATAGTTCCTGGACACATTAGGAATAATTGAGTCTCCGACGTTGGTCCCCATTTCTGATGTCAACTGCAGGGGACTTTGAAATGCAACAGAGCAGATTCTGGTACCATGTTAGGATGGGGGGTGGCAGGGCTAACCAGAACAAGTTCAATTTGAAAGTTTTTCTTTCAGTATCCTGGAAAACTTTCAAAATACAATATTTAGATCAGTGCTGGAATTACACATTATGAGCTTTGGGAGGTGGGGTGCCCATAAGAGTGCTACCTTTAAACCCCTCTTCTCATTATAAGTCAGTGGCAGTGATGCGTGAGCTACTAGGGCTCACTTCAGAACTAATGAGGCTGAACCCTGCCCACAAAAGTATGGCAGCTTAGATTCAATGCAAAGAAGTGCAAAGTAATGCACCTCGGAAACAAAAACCCAAGAGAAGAGTACACAATGGGGGGCGTCTTAACAACAACAAAATGGAAAGGGACCTGGGGTAGTCATATCAGATGACCTAAAGGTAGGCAGGCAATGTGAGAAGGCAGTAAGGAGGACTGGTGGGATACTGGGATGCATAGGAGAGGCATCACCAGTAGAAAACAGGAAGTTGTTATCCCTCTATACTGACAGCTGGTGAGACCCCATCTGGAGTACTGCATGCAGTTCTGGAGACCCCATCTCCAAAATTACATAGACAGGATAGAGGTAGTCCAGAGGAGGACAACTAAAATGGTGCAGGGTTTACACCAGAAGCCATATGAAGAGAGACTAAAATAGCTTAATATATATACCCTCAAGGAAAGGAGGGAAGGGGGACATGATAGAAACTTTCAAGTACCTCAAGGGAATTAAAGTCCAAGAGGGTAGCATCTTTCAGAAAAACAGATGTGCAAGAACAAGGGGGCACAACTTGAAGATAGAGGGGACAGCTCAGGGGCAACAAGAGGAAGTATTTTTTCATGGAGAGGGTGGTGGATGCATGGAATGGCCTTCCTGAGGAGGTTGTGGGGTCAAAAACAGTGGGGGGAATTTAAAGGGATTTACCAACATTTGCCATAACAAATGGGAATAGCAACCTGTAGGTGTTGTGAATCAGTCTCTTTCCATTCAAACTGCCAAATAGTTCTGGTTTCCATGAAAATAATCCTTTTATTTTGGTGCTCTGCTTCATTTGCATAACCTGACCTTTTTTTTCTCATTGCTGCAACACCCAACTGTGACATTATACTAGGAAAACAGTTATTAAAGGGACTTTGTCACTTTTTAGTTTTAGATAGACAAATCAGCTATGTACTGTACCCACAATGCTTCCTAATATAAAGTAGTATATAGGCTATTATATTTATGTGCTCACTGTAGAAATAGGAGACTATATCTTTCAGTATAGGCGTCTTGCAGCTAGATACAGTATGTACAATGCATTGTTGTGAAAATAAACATACAAAAGCTTTTATTGTTGATACCACTACAGAAATATGAGACAGCATCTCACAGTAAGGAAACTGGAAAACAGGTTTTTATTTTACCCACAATGGATTGCTATGTATATTTACATATACGTGCTCACCACTATCAACATATGGGACTGCACATCTGAGTAAGGCACATTTAAGTCACTGTTATGAATTATCCAGAATTCCTTGTTGCTATATATAAAACATTGACAGCATTCCTGGGATGTGATCATATACAGAAAACTGGAGGACAAGATGCTGATAAAACAAACAAAAAAAAAAACTATGACAGATTTTTTTTTACAAAACAAATTGCAGCTGCAACATCTGAAGCATGGCTGGCAATGTCATACTATGTGAAAAAGGCATTTGGGGAACCTTACTATGGCTCTTTAAAAATGCATGGGACAGACATAAGGCAGTTCTAGTGGAAAGAAGGAGGAAGTAGGCCGTTGGTAAAACTAGAATCTGCAGCTTATCCAGTAGGTAGGGAAATTGGCAGACTGGGTGGGCCAATCGGTCCTTATCTGCCAACAAAGTCTACGTTTCTATGTTTCTTGCTCAATTCATGAGTGAGGTCAAAACTAAAATGGATCTAGGTTTGCTTACTGGGGCAGTCTTCACTGACCTAACGAAAGAGTTTGATGTGGTCAGTCATCCCCTACTCCTTAACAATCTGGACTCCCTAGGGATGTCTCAATCTACCCTATCCTGGTTCTCAAGCTACCTCCTTAAACCATTCTAATTTGGTCTCTTTTAATTAGGTCCTCTCCTCCCCTGCCTCCACACCTCTCGGAGTTCCCCAAGGCTCCATACTTGAACCCCTACTGTTCTCTATCTATATAAATAATTTACCTACTTCTCCTTCACACTGCCGGACCCTACTATTTGCCGATGACCTCATACTCTACACTGCCTCCAAATCCATTGACACTATAAACTCACAACTCACCTATGACGTACACGGTGTCCAAACCTGGCTTACTTCAACTCGCCTCCTACTTAACGTCGGAAAACTTTAACTATACTTTTTGGGTCTCTCAAAAAATCTCACACCTCATCCCAACCATTAGACATCAAGTGCCTTGATGGCTCTCTGGTCTCTGTCACCTGTTCCTTCATATATCTTGGAGTCATGCTAGACCCTGCCATGGACTTCTCCCTCCATGTAAACAATATATGCAAATCTGTTAACTCCAAAATTGGGATGGCCTATCGTATTTACCACGCCCTTACTCCTGCTGCTAGGGTCAAAATCCCACAAGGAGTATTACTTCGTGGACTTTGCTGTGCTCTTCCAGTCCTTTCCCAGGCCAGTTCTAGCTTTTTTTTATAAATGGGACATACAGTAACATATAATAACATCTGCAGGTTTGCCCTGTCAGCACCTTGCCTCATCCACCACTGTGAACTGTACTCATAAATTCATAGATTCATAGATATGTGTTGGCAGAAAAGGACCTTCATAGCCCGAGTCTGCCCATTCGTCCCCTCTTTACTTGCCCCCCGCCCATAGATTCCATAGCTTCCCCCTCCTTTCCTTAGTCAACCCCTTGTGTTTGTCCCATGCCCTCTTGAATCCCTCCACAGTTCTGGCCTCCACCACATCCTCTGACAGACTGTTCCAGGGTGCCACCACCCACTCAGTGAAGTAATGCCCCCTTACGTTTCCCATAAACCTACCTCCCTCAACCCTCAGTCCATGCCCTCTAGTTCTAGCACCTACCTTCCCTGTGACTAACCTCCCACCCACTTTATTAATCCCCTTCACATACTTGAATGTCTATCTTTTTTTTGAAATTTAAGAAACTTTATTGAATTTTCAAATACAGTCATACTCAATTACAGCAAGCAGGAAGAATTGAGACCAACTCATCGCCCTCCCCCACCCCAACCCACTCCCCCTTTATTCGCACCCCACCCACCGCCCTCCAGAGTGTACCCATAAATAATGAGTGCCGAAAAGACCTGGAGACCCAAGTTTAGGTATAGGGTTAAAGAGGAGCTGGAGAAGCTACCAAGGTAGTTAATTCAGGTATAGGGCATATCATTTGCCCCATTTGTGGCTAAAAAGCTGCAGATTATTGCAAGAGCTGGCAATAAGGCATTCATTCCTAAGGCAAAAGGAGAGCTTGTGTAACCATTCCTTGTGGGATATGAGAGACTGATCCATCCAGTTTTTGAGAACCAATTTTTTAACTGCCATAGAAATGAGAGAGATGTGATACCTTCGTTCCTTGTCCCCTATTTGAGCATAGTTTCCAATGTTGCAAACATCAGGGGTGAAAAGCCCTGCTAAGCCTAAAAGCATGTCAATGCAAGATTGGATTGTGTCCCATAGAGGTGAGATTTTTTTCCACAGGCCCAGAACACATTGAAAACTGTCCCCTCCTTTTTGCCACATCTTGTACAAACTGAGGATGAGAGATGTCCTATTTTGACCAGTTTGACCGGGGTATAGTACATATTGTTTAATATTTAATATTGAGTGAACCTCAGCCAATCTTGGGTATTATTATAAATGTGTAGATCTTTCCAGATGCTTGCTCAGTTGAACTTGATATCAGGAAAAAGGAGTTCCCAGACCTTGGAACCCTCTAAGTGGGTAGGATAATGTGTGGAAAGCAGAAGACTGTACAGTAGAGCTGCTCCATGAGGCCGACTTGCTAAGTCCTGTATCTGTCTGAGTAAGCCCTCTAACTCCGATGGTTCTGGAGCACAGCCAAAAAGTTGCAGGAGAAGGTGTTTCAGCTGAAACACCTTGAAAATGTGAAGAGAAGGTATATGGAACTTCACTAGAATCTCGGGACAGGTAGGTAGGGAGTCTGAGGAGTAAAGATCCGAGACTCTGATCCCCTGTAATTGAGGAAACCATTCATCTGTGAGATTGAATGTCTCTATCATGTCCCCCCTCTACCTCCTGATCTCCAGGGTGTACAGATCCAACACCCTCAACCTCTCTTTGTATGGCTTCCCACTTAGCCCATGCACCATCTTAGTGGCCCTTCTCTGTACTCTCTCCCTGCCATCTATATCCTTGTATAGCTGAGATCTCCAGAACTGAACCCCATACTTCAGGTGGGGCCTCACCATGGATTTGTAGAGCGGCATCAGCACCTCCTGCCTTCTACTAGTTATCCCTCTCCCTATGCACGCCAGCATTCTATTCGCTTTGCCCACCACCTTGCTGCATTGGGTCCCTACCTTAAGGTTATTTGTGATTATGATTCCTAAATCCTTCTCCTTCTCAGTTGCTTTTATTCCCCCCGGATATAATTTGCTTGTGGATTATTCTGCCCCATATGCATCACTGTACATTTTTTGGCATTGAATTTTAGCTGCCATGTTTCCAACTACCCCTCCAGCAACCTTATATCTTCCCTCATAGTCTCCACCCCCTCTGGGATGTCCACCCTGTTGCAGATCTTTGTGTCATCTGCAGAAAGGCAGTCCCTCCCCTGCAGCCCCTCCGCTGTGTTGCTGATGTAGATGTTAAACAGAATAGGCCCTGGCACTGACCCCTTGGGGACCCCACTCGCCACCCCTACCTCCCCGGAATGCACCCCATTTACCACCGCCCTCTAGTTTCTATCCATCAGCCAGTTCTCCACCCATCTTTTCATTTTCAGTCCCACACCCAAACTCTCCAGTTTATTTACCAGTCTTCTGTGGGGCACAATGTTGAAGGCCTTCCTGAAGTCCAGATAGGCCATGTCCACTGCTCCCCTAATCGACCTCCCTTGTCGCCCAATCAAAGAACTCTGTCAGGTTCATCTAGTATGACCTCCCGCTTGTGAAGCCATGTTGATGCATGTCCTGCAGCACACTATCCTCCAAGTAGCTAACCACCGTTTCTTTCAGTATCGCCTCCATCACCTTATCCACGATCGATGTGAGGCTGACAGGGCAATAATTGCCAGTCTCCTTCCTGCTGCCACTTTTGTGGAGTGGCACCATGTCCACCCTCTTCCAGTCCTCTAGCACCCACCCTGTGTCTAAGGACAGGTTAAATAACCTCACTAGTGGCGCTGCCAGCTCCTTCCTTAGCTCCCGGAGCACCTTAAGATGTAGGGCATCCGGCCCCGTAGCCTTGTCTACACTCAATGTACCTAACTCCTCCCTGAGCCTGTCATCACTGATTGGTCTAGGATCCACCCCTCTGTCCTCCCTTCCCTTTCCCTCTATCGTGAAGACCGAGCCAAAGTATCTATTCAGCACCTCTGCCTTCTCAAAGTCCCCTTCCACCTGTACTCCCCCCTCTCCCTTCACCCTTACTATCCCCTGCCTTGCTTTCCTCTTCTCCCCTACATACTGAAAAATGTCTTATCACCCCTTTTGACCTGATTAGAAATTTTCTCCTCCATTTCTGCTTTTGCTTTCCTGATCTTCCGCCCCACCACCCTCACCTTCTCCCTGTAAGTTTCCCTGTCCTCCTTCCCCTGCATCCTCTTATATTCTCTGAAAGCCCTTTGTCTCTCCCCTATTGCCTCCCTCACTTCGCTGTTAAACCAAAGTGGCTTCCTCCTTTTTCTGCTCTTCCTCACCTTCCTTATACAGCTCTCTGTGGCTTTTAGTTGCCCCCCCGATCTCATTCCATAGTTCCTTAACCTTCCCTATGTCCTCCTTCCCCTCCATTTCATTCCAGAATATCTCCCTCATCCTGCGAAAATCTGCCCGCCTGACGTTCAGAACCTTCGTGACAATTTGATTTGCTTCATACCCCACTCTAACCCAAAAGCCCACTGTGTTATGGTCGTTTGCTCCTAGGCTGACCCCCACCTCCACTTCTCCATACTATCCCCATTTGTGAGGACCATGTCTAGTATGTTACCCCCCAGTGGGCTTCCTGACCAGCTGCTGCAGGAAGGCTCCTTGGAGGGACTCGAGGAACCCCTCCGGCTTCTGGACAACCTAGCTGCTGGTATATCCCAGTCTATATTTGGGAGGTTAAGGTCACCCATAAGCAGAAGTTCCCCTTTAATGCCATCCATTGAACTGCCCACAGCATCTGCATGTCCATCTCCCCACTCTGTATTAGAGGTTTGGTCACCACCCCCTGCCTGATTGATGCCCCAGCCCTTTTCTCCAGTGTGACCCACAAGATTTCTGCTTCCTTTGCTCTTCCTGCCCTTCTGTAGCCTTAATACCCTCCCTGATGTATAGTGCAACCCCGCCCATCCCATCCTTCCTGAACAACCTATACCCTGGGACTCCTACTTCCCAGGCCTGGTGCTCGGATCACCAGGTCTCTGTTATGGCTACAATATCTAGGCCCTCCCTTTCCATTATTGCTTGTAGGTCCACCATTTTATTCCCCAGGCTTCTTGCGTTTACGTAAAGTCCTTTCTGCCATATACCACCCCTCCCCCCATCCTTCCCTACCATGTCTGGTCTGTACCCTTCTCCCTTTTGTGGGGGAGTGCTTGCTAGTCTGTTCTCTCCTCCTGCCGAGTCCTCACCCATCCTTGCCTTGTACTCCCCCTTACCAGTTTAAACCCCCCAAGACCTTATCAATGTATCCTTGTAGAACCTCTCTTAGTACTCTTGCTCCCCTGTCACTCAGATGTAGTCTATCCTTCCAATACAAGTTCTCATTCTCCCATGTGTCCCCCTACTATCCTATGCATATGAACCACTCCTCTTCGCACATACCCGGAACCAGTCATTGAACTCCCCAGTTCTTCTCAGCCTAGCAGTGCTGGCACATGGGACTGGCAAGACCTCTGAAAATGCCAAGGATTTCACCCTTCCAGGCATCCCCACACCAGTGCCTTGAACCTCCTCTGTACCTCCTCCACTTCATTACTTGCCAGATCATTTGTTCCCAAATGAATTATAAGGTGTGGTTTCCCCATCAACTGAACTCACTCACTGATTTTTCACATCGCCCTCCTCACAAAGACCAACCTCTTCCTGTATGTAGGACCCATCCTGATCCAATGTAGCCTCATAATGATGAAGTCCCCAAATACCATGGCATTCTCCACCTCCACTACTAATGGATCTGGTCTTATTCCTGGTAGGGCCCTTTTCCTTCTAACTGCATCCTGCTGCCCTGAACTGCTCATTTGACCCCACTGTTTTCCCCTTGGTTCCCCACTTGTTCTCTCCTTGGCAAAAGTCCCACCACCTCTCCCCTTTCCTCCCCTTCCCCCGTCCACCTTCCTATCCTTGCTTCTGTTCCCCCCCTTTCCTTCTACCCACCTCCATTTCCTGGTCCATTCCTGTTGTTCCCCCTGATCCTTTCAGAACTCGCTCCCCATTCTCTCTGCCAAAGGTATGTACCTGCTGGACTCTGCAATACCCCCGCCCAGTGTGTGTTTCATTTCCCTCTACTGGTGGGGTACGTGCTCTTCCTTGAGCCCTTGGAGTCCCCCTACCCTTACTCCGCACTTCTTGCCAGCTACTATTTCCCCCACCTCCTGGTCTGGGTCCCTTTCCTCCCTGACCCCTCCTGTCCTGCCCTGTTGCTCCATGTCCCCAGCTGGTCTCTCCTCGCCTTCCTTTCATCTCAGCAGTCCCTCACATCCTCCTGCTGCTATTATAGTTGTAGTTTCCCTCCTCCCCATGTCCTTCCTCTTCCTTACCATTTTCCCCCTTAGACTGCTTACCTCCACTTCTAATTTCCTCAGTCTGGTACATATCAGACAACACCCCACTCTAAACAGAGTTTCCATGAACATCCCTGCCCCTCACCCATTGCATCCTACTGTTCTGCCTCCTCTCCTGCCTTCCCCTTGAACCCCCCTCCCCAACCAAAAAGACCCATTCCCCTACCCTCTCCACCATCCTGAGTAACTCATTATGGCCCTAGTTTCAGAGTCTCTTCCCCATTCACTGATTAATATAAATGATATACTTTTATATAGTCCTAAGTATAGTAAAAGAGTACTCACCAGTAACTCCTGGTCCTGTGTGTATGTTCCTTACAGTTCACCTAAAACAATACTCCCTGTATGCCTTATACTGCTGGCTAAACTCCAGGGATTCCACTTAACACATACCACGCTATAATAGATAATAACTTAGATGCAGTTACTTTCCAATGGCTCAACATTTGTAGTACTATTCAGAAAGCAATTTCTCTTAATACCCCAATCTCAATACAATTTCCTCTGAATGCCCACCAAAATACAGTACCTACTAATAGATAACTTAGATGCCATTACTTTCCACTGGGCCAACTTTCGCAGTACTTTACAAAAAGCAATTTTTCTCTGACCCCCCCCCATCTCAATGCAATTTCCCCTGAATGCCCAACCAAAATACAGTACCTACAATTACAGACTCCCAGATGCAATTCCTCATTAAATGTTCCAACTAACCATTACTTGAGTCCTCTTTCCCACTGGTACCTTTTGTCAATTCTTTTTTGCTGTTTCCTCCCGGCGATGATGGAAATTGGCTGCGTTATGCACTTTAAGTTGTGCTGTGATCAGATCACCATTTCCACAATACTTTGCTGCCCTTTTAATTTTTGTTCACCTAGTTTGTTGCCCCCATTCTCCTCCTTCTCAGCCTTTTGCCCAATCCCTTCAGGGTTATGAGTATTTAATAAAGGTCGGTGGCAGGTGGTGGAGGGGCCTTTTTCTGCAGCCCTCCTCTGCAGCTATGGCCACCAAAAGCACACCAGGCTGTTAGTTTGTGACTGGGCTCTGGGCTTTTAAAGCCCAGCCATGCAGTTCAAGTTTCACGCCTCCCCGCTGGCATCCTGATTGGCTCTGGGGCTGGAGCCCTCCTCTGCGGCTCTGGTTGCCAAAGTCCTTGTTGTGGTGCAGGCCACCGAAACTTCTTCTGCCACAGATGCAGCCCTCCTCTGTGGTACCGGCACTGCAGCACCTACTCCACCCTTCAATGGCTATCTCCCTCCTCCCACCATCTCTACGTCTGTGGTTGCCTAATTAACAATATTATTAGGTTCTCACAACTTGCCTCACTGTCCTCTATGCTAGCTCCAGTTACACACTCTCATCTTCTGTGGTCTCCTATCCAGGCCCTCCTTGTTGCTCCTTGTAGTGCAATAAAAATGGGGTCATAAGCGTTTGCCCAATTTGCCCCAAAACTGGGGACTTCTTACCTCCTCACCTCAAAGCCTCTAAAGCACACAGAGTTTTCAAAAGAGACTCATCCTTGTATTTAAATGTTTTAGACACCTGCTCCTGCTTCTGATTGTTACCCTATTCCATCCCATTCCTGCCCTGCCCCCTGCTGCAGCTACCTACTGCTGCTCTACATAGATACATAGATACTGTCAGCAGATAAGGGCTTATGGCTCTACATTCTATTTCTTTTTTTCTTCTGATATGAACCCTAAGTTCTGACTTCTGTGGCACTGCTACCCTTCCCTGCCCACTAAGCTTATCTCATCTCTTTTGATTTCCTTTTCTCTCTCATCACCAGACATCCTAATATTCCCCCCTTACTCTCATTCTTCAACCTACTGCATCTTTCTTCACGATCCAGCCCTGTGATGTAGTTAAAACCTAATGCACTTATACCTTCTACCTGTATCCCCTAGGTGGCGCTATCCTAAGGGCTACTACCCCTGCCGGCATGCCTAAGCACATGTTGAGGGGCCTAAGCTCATTGAACGGGTGCCTCCACCCAGAGGAATGGTTCTAGGGTAGCATAACTGCTGTTGGTATAGCCCTCTGGGATGCTATAACCCCCCAACACCCCTCTAGTGGCCTAAACAGTATAGCAGCAAAACATTCACATGTACCATATGGCAGTAATGACTTGCTCACGCCCCTTGCACTTACCACCAGGGCTGGATCCTCTGCAGCTGCCCTGGAGACCCCCTGTAAAGTAAGACCTATAATGCAACAGTTCAATTACAGTACAACACCTCCACCAAAAAGGTACACACTAGCTAGGTTAAATGCAAAAATAACAAAATAACAAAATCTGATTTATTCAGGGGATGTGAACAAGGGTGGGGCATGAATCTGGCTGATGACTGACAGATCTGATTAATTCAGGTTAAACATGCATGCATAGTGAGTCCCTTGTATACAGTTACACAATCCTGGGTACTCAGTTGTTAAGCAGACTTTGAAGCGATGCCTGGGGTAGGCCGGCGTTGCAGCTGTTGTTGGGGCCCTTAGGAAAGAAAACAGTTAGCATGCACATCAACCCAGAATTTGTAATCCGGAGTTGGATGGCTCAGTTTGTTGTAATAAACCCAAACAAATAAATCAGGTGACACACAATGACTGCAGCTTTGTTGCAGGGAGCTACCCTGTTTGGTACTCATGCTACCCAGACCAGGATGCAGAACTGATGAGATGAAGACCTCTGGATGGTGTTCTGGTTTGCTGGGGAAGCAGGGCCCACATAACTCAGCGAGGTGGTCGCTGCCTATTTGAGGGTGTTGAGCAGGGAGCCGAATCCCTGAGTGGGTCTTTTGTCGGAAAATGTCTCTGTGATGGGAGTGGCAGTCTAGGCTGAGATGGCAGGGCCCAGACCAGAGCAGGCAGTTCAGATATAGTCCGTACAAGTGTTGAAGTAGCTACCAGCTACCATAACACACTTGAAGGTGGGGAACCAAATCGTGACCCACACAACACAATCAGCACACTTATAAGCAATACAACTCTTAGTCACAGTTCGGGTAAAGTCTGGTTTCAATTTAGCTGAAGTTCTGCGCACACCTCTCAATCCGTGACTCACTTTGGTACCTGGCAGGCCAATCACTTCTGGAGCAAATCTTCAGTCCCAAATTCAGGCAGTGATCATTCTCTTTCTCCTCAGGCTTCAGATCTCAAACAAAAGAATTAGATTGAAGTCCAACATTCACATTCACAAGAATTCTCACTGGAAGATGTGACAGGCAGGCCAGCGAAGCCTTCCTGCCGATTCTCCTGTGCTTCTACGCAGAAGCAGCTACTCGAAGGGGGCCGAGATGTTCACTCTCCAAACTCCAGCTCACAACTCCCTCTGCTGCAGGCAGCTCTGGGGATTTCCTCTGAGATCCAAAAGGTTTGGTTGGCCGAGGGAACTTTCTGTCACATCAAGGGCTCCCCCTCCAGGTTCATTTAGGCACCAAACCATAAAAACTACAATTCCTACAGCAGTTCAGTCCCACAAGACCTCTGGGCACAGTCTCCATTTTAGGTCCCCCAAGGTTCTGAATGGTCCATCTCTGGCAGTCCAGAACCAAAATGGTGGCTCTGTGCAAAAATCCATGCTGCAATGGAAGGCAGGTTAGACAAACTACTATATTATTATTAATAAGGCATATAAACAGTAAATGAACACAGTTCCAAACAGAGCTCCCTCTGCGCGCATATAGCAACTGCAGAATGAAGCAGAAATACCACTCGCCTGGCCAGTCATGAACCCTAAACTACTTGGACCCAGCTCAGACTAATTTCTAACACAGCTTAGAAAATGGGCTAGAGCCTAGGACATCACTCATTGGCTGAGAGGCACTACAGGGGGGTACATTAACTTACGATAGATGCCCGTTCCAAATCAAGTGCCAATTCGGGGTGCCCCATTACTTGGCATATACTTGGGCACCCCGAATTTTCAAGCCCACAAGCCGCCATTTTTTGCCCACCGCTTATCGGACAAGTTGTCAGACGCTCCCTCCCCCAGTCTCAAATTCATTTATTTAATAAAAAAAAAATCAGTACCTACTCTTACAAGTATACCACCTTCACTTAACATTTTCATTCTGTCTTGAAAACTGCAACTCCATTTCGGGTCTGACACATCCCAATGCTGACTTGCCTCGCAAAAGATGGAACCGCTCAAAAAGCTTCTGGCAAATACCCTGTCTCTCCCATCACAAATTAACATCTAAAACATAATTAACGTTAAAAGTGCTGCTCCTTATGGATAGAAAAACATACATTTTAAACTGCCGACGTCCCGCATAGCGCTTCTCTTCCGGGTTTAAGGGTGCACGGTCCTGCAAGGTCATGCACCAGACTGCCGTGTCTGTGGACTGACCAAAAGGAAAAAAAATCTAGAACTGTTTAAAATAAATAAAAAAACGATGCCATGAAACTCCCTGACACGGAACCGCTCAAAAAGCTTCTGGCAAATACCCTGTCTCTCTCCCATCACAAATTAACATCTAAAACATAGTTAACATTAAAAGCGCTGTTCCTTATGGATAGAAAAACATACATTTTAAACTGCTGCCGTCCCACATAGTGCTTCTCTTCTGGGTGTAAGGGCGCACGGTCCTGCAAGGTCACGCACCAAACTGCTGTGTCTGTGGACTGACCAAAAGAAAAAAAAATCCACAACTGTTTAAAATAAATAAAAAATGATGCCATGAAACTCTCTGACATGCAATTTCAATATCGAGTTCATCTGTACTTCTGCAAGGTGTGCTGTGGGGGAGGATCACTTCAAGGGAATGGCTCTCAGGAAGAGGGGAGCAACACAAGAAACAACAGCATTAAAAAAATCAGTGTTTCTATTAATTTTAAACTAATTTCCTCTGCTATTTTACTTTTTAATTAAACTTGACGCACATGCCCATTTTCTAAGCGCAATAATACCCTCCAGGGTGGGCGGTATGGGCAATACCAGACTGTCCAGGGGCTATAAGGCCCTCCGCCTGCGGCGTCGGGCCTCAGTACACCCCTGGGTGGTCCGGTATTGCCCAATACCGCCCACCCTGTTGGGTATTATTATTGCTTGCATAATGACTCTCTGAAAGCATCAGGCACAGAGGCTTTCTATAGCACCCTCATGCAGATGCATACAGCTACTGCAGACACAGGACACCATCCCGACAGTGGGCAATAGGCAGCCCAGGAAGACATCTTAGTAAACCCCATTTTGTAAGGGAGTTACACATTTCCCTGCCTGGAAAAACTGGGTATCTGAGTTGAGTCTATTCTTACTATAAGATTCCATACAAACACATTATACGAAAAGATTCATATAGTACATGTTCCATCTGTTATATCTCAGTAGTTTAGAATTCACACTTTCACATTAAACAGAATCACAATTTCAGTAATGTTACCATATTTTATCACAGCATTTCACCTTATTCCCATCTCTTTAACTTTATACCCCTTGTTACACTGAATGGGCACCATAGCTTGGATGGAGGCTTTGGTTTCGGTACAGGCAGTGAACGCAAGTTCGGGCAAAGAATTGGGCGTGTCATAGACTCCTTTGTGCACAACATTCATGGGCACGTTAACAGGCTGTCCTGGAGTGTCATACATGAGCTTTAAGACTGGTTTTACAGATCTTTCTGAGTGATGTGGCAACACTGGCACTGACACTTCATGTTGTTGAAGCTCTCTGTCACTTGTCAGAGGTATTTCCACAAAGTCAGAATCATCCAAAACACATCTTTCTGGCTCTTGAATGATACTTTCATTAGAATGAAACAGTTCACCTAGCTCACTTAGTTCATTAGCACTTGCATGGTCACTTGTAGATTCACTACTTGCCTCATTGTGTTCGGGTTCACGGATTGCCGTCAATTCCGCCATGCAGAGAGACTCAGCCGCTTCACAATCCACATTGTGAGCATCACTTTCTGGAGGTTCAGGTGCCATGGATGAATTGGGATCTGTTAAATCAGGATAGAATTCACTTTTTTCATCACTTTCAGCATTTTTAATGTCTGCAGTGTCTGCAGGATTGGATACGTTACTGGGAGCAACAGGCTGGGGAGCAGGAGTTTGCTGATTTGGTTGCTTGGCCCGATCAGCAGACCTAGTTACAGGGCACGAGGAGCTTCAGACTCCTGAACAGTATTGATTACTATTTGGCCGATAGGTAACAGATGGTTCCTGTAAATGGTTTTAATAGCACAAGGGTCCCCATCGGGACGTACTTTATGCAATGGCAGATCATGCAACTTACTGTTTACTATATATGGAACGTGACTCCAGCGGTCAGCTATTTTGTGTTTACCTGGAAGTCCAAAGTTTTTCATTAGTACTCTATCACCTAGTTGAAGCTCTTGGGCCTTAACATGTTTGTCATGGCAAGTTTTGTTAGTCATGCTTGTCTTTGTTGCCATGGTATTTGCAAGCTGATAGGCATGGTCTAGTGGGGCTTTTAGATTTTTGACATACTGCAGGCAATTGACTGATTGAACACCATCAGGAGACACTCCAAAACATATATCAACTGGAAGGTGAGCTTCTCTGCCATGCATAAGGTGGTACAGTGAAAAAACCAGTAGCATCATTCTTTGTGCAATTATAAGCATGGATAAGGGCACTGATTTGTTGGCTCCACTTTGGCTTGTCTTTGGGTTGCAGAGTGCCCAGCATATCATGTAGGGTTCTGTTAAATCTTTCTAGCTGTAGATCCCCCTGTGGGTGATAAGGGGTTGTTCTGGATTTTCTTACACCCCATAGAGACAACAGTTCTTTAATAAGTCTGCTCTCAAAGTTCCAGTCTTGATCCGAATGAATACGCTGGGGGCACCGTAATGCACAAAAAACTTTTCAACAAGGACTTTGGCTACAGTTGAGGCCTTTTGGTCTTTGGTTGGGTAGGCCTATGCATATCTTGTGAAGTGATCTGTAGCTACCAATACATTTGCATTGCCTTTGGAATCTGGCTCAAGACTAAGAAAATTGACACAGACACGTTCCGTGGGTGCACTTGTGACAATATTGACCAGAGGGGGCTGCTCTTTGCAGTGGAGCCTTGCACTGAAGACACCTACTGCAGGTTTTAATGTGTTGTTCTATGTCTAGGCTCATTTTAGGGCAGTAGAAATGTGAACGGGCCAGATCAAGGGTTCTCTCAGCACACAGATGTTCCATTTGGTCGTGCAAAGCTTTTAGGACAATATTTTTGAATTTGGCTGGCAGTACTAGCTGTTTTCTCACAATTTCACCTTGATTGTCAGTAAGCTCTCGGTACAATAACTGTTCTCAAATCTTGAGCTTGCTCCCCTCTCAAAGAAGTTAGGCAGTCTTGGGGTCACTGGACTGTATTTTTGAGATATCTTCCCTTTTCTGTAAAGCATTAACCACTGGCCTGATCATCGGATCATAGTATCGTTCCTTGCGGATATCAGCTGGAGTTAGCTGTGGTAAAAAAAACCCAAGTCTAAAGCTGCAAAGTTACAGTAGGCAACTGGTATGCATGTTTTTGGAGGTCCCAGACAATCTGCCAGACAGTTCATAGTTTCAGAGGACAAGGTTTCTTCCGGATCAGACTTGTGGCATAGTGCTTTTACAGATCGCTCAGGGATATGAACCCACTGTTGATCATAAGGAGGTCTTCATGAAAGAGCATCGGCATCTATGTGGTTTAGGCCTGGTCAGTACTCTACCGCATAATCATGGGTTGTTAGAGTGGAAAGTCATCTGTGTCCAGTAGCACCTAGTTTAGTGGTGGTTTGGACATATGTTAATGGGTTATTATCGGTTTTGACCAAGATTTTAGCAGTATACTGTCACCGCATCGAAACCCCAACAGTGAAGATGACCACAGCGACAGGATTCAGCCAAAATCCGCCTGTCGCTGTGATGGTCTCCGCATGGCAAGGGGATTGCCTCGCAGGGTGTTTCACCCCCCCCCCCCGGCCAACTCCGACTCGGAGTTGGAATCCTAGAGACCAGAGGGTGTGGGTGCCAGAGCCCCCCACATGGGGGGTTCGGGGAGCACAGCCCTCCAATGAAAACAGGAGGCATCCCTGACACTGCATTGCCGACACTTGGCAATGCAGCTGTCGCTGACGGGGATGTCTCCATAGTCACTGTCACTGCAGCATGATAAAACCAATTTTAGCACCACACAAGTACCCATGAAG
Organism: Neoceratodus forsteri; assembly: GCA_016271365.2. Lineage (NCBI taxonomy): Eukaryota > Metazoa > Chordata > Ceratodontiformes > Ceratodontidae > Neoceratodus > Neoceratodus forsteri. The sequence goes on along the minus strand of CM057450.1, from coordinate 1,774,839,556 downwards.
TTGGTTAATTATGGCCTACTTGAGAGCAAGAAATACTAATTTATGCACTGGATAGTTTTTCGCTAAAGATGTCAGACTTCTGCTAGCAAAGGCGACAGGACGCAGGCTTTCCAGAGTACTGCTATGAGACCACTCAAACTGGCATCTGTATGTAACACATACAGCGTGGATGGATCAGCATAAGCAAGTATGGGAGCATGAGTAAGTATGAAAATTATTTCTTCAAAAGCAATGTCACAATCGGGTGTCCATCTCTGCCCATACGGCTCATTTGGTCTGAAATAGGTCTTCTCAGCATCTTTGTCAGTGCCCTTCTTAAACTTTTTGTGTAGGCGGGTGGATCACATTGGTATAGTCTTTGACAAATCGGTGATAATAGCCGCAGAATCCAAGAAACTTTTGGAGTTCTTTCAAGTTGTTGGGCTTTGGCCAGCTGGTTAAGGCTTCCACCTTACTGGAGTTGGTTTGGATCCCTTCTGACAACACAATGGGACTCACGTATTTGACAGAACTCTGGAAAAACTGGCATTTGTCAATGGATAACTTTAGACCAAACTCTTCGAGTCTGTCCAATACTTTAAATAAGCAAGCCTCATGCTCCACGGGAGTTTTCCCAAAAACTATGACATCATCAAGGTAGATGAGACATTCCAAGAGATTCTTATCCCTCACTGCACGCTCCATTAGTCACTGGAATGCAAGCCCAAGGGGGAGATGAATGCAGTTTTTCCCTGCCCTCAGGAGCCATTGGGATCTGATAGTATCTGCTTCAGAGGTCGAGAATGGAAAACCATTTACTCTCATTTAGACAGTCCAGGGCATCCTGTATACGTGGCATTGTATATTGATCAGGCATAGTTCTTTTGTCGAGGGTCCTGTAATCAACACACATGCGAACAGAGCCATTCTTTTTCTGCACCACAACAATTGGTGAAGCGTATGGGCTGCATGACTCTTGTATGATGCCAGCCGCTAACATCTCTTGTAGGTGACGTTGGACATCATCTATGTTGGCAGGAGCTAAGCATCTCAAACTCTCTGAAGGGTCTTTTGTCATGCAAGCGAATGTGGTGTTCAGCACCTGTGACACAACCAACATCCCATTCCTTGAGGGAGAATACTTTAGTTTTCTAGGCCAGCTTGTTACTGATTCTGGTTCTCCAGCTGCGTGGAAGAGGTGAATCCCCAAAATCAAACATATCCGGCGATATCTCACATCCTTTTTCAGCTCTGCACTGGGATGGGAGCACAACAGTGTTAGCACAATAGAGTTTAGCCGGGGTGCATCCTCTGTGTACCATGATGTCTTGGTCTGTAACATTTCATATTCATACCACCACTCGGGTGTAAGCATGAGCCCAAGCCGGAAGCACACTGAGTTCAATCAGCAGTCCTTCAGGTAATTTTCCCTCATCTGGGCATCCAGCATCAAAATCTTGTTAGTGACATCTCTCTGCAGATGTACTTCACCATTGATACTGCATTCTGCATTGGGAGGTAATGTAACAGTAGCAGGATCCTTCATCCAAAACATCCTCACAGGCTCATCTTGGTCACCTTGTTTGGGGTGCATGCGACTCTCATAAGCCTTTTGGATCAGGGCGTGAACTTGCAGGGCTCTTCTTGTTTTTCTTCTCTGCCTTTCTTCACTAAGCTGGGCCAGGCACCCAAACATGTGTGTGTTGGTGCCAGTTCGTACAGGGATACCATCATAAAGTCAGGTGGAAGGGCAGACCAGGGCTAGTGTCTCCACAGAGTTTCCTATGCCAGCTGCAGAGGAAGGGAAAGAAAGCCATACTTTCAAATAGCCAAGATAAGGATACGACGACATTTCACTTAAACCCCCACACATGCAGTCCATCAAGAGGTTGTAATGAGTGGTCAGATAAATGCTGCTCATACCAGTCTTGGAAGATTATTGTGTCTTGGGACCCGCTGTCTAACACTGCTCAAGCTGGAATTCTGTCTATGTGCACTGTAGTATCCATGGAAGGGTCCACCAATTTATACCAGTCCAGAGCAGGGTTCGACAAATCAGATAGCCCGACATCCCGGACTATCAGATCTCAAGCAGGGGCAAGCATTTTTTATGTCCCCTGTAGTCCGCAGACAAGTACAATCAAATTTGCCTGTGGTGCTGCATTTACTGTTTTTGGCCAGCAGGGTGAGTAGCGGGGGAGCTGGAGCCACTAAAACAAGACCCATGTCTGTCTGTGCTTGTGGTCAGGTGATCGAGGGAACAGTGAGCAGGTGATGAAGGGCAGTACTGGAGGGCTGGGCAAGCTGGCGCATCGTCGATGTGTGTGAGGAGCTGAGAGCGAGTATAGAGAGAGGCGGTGGCAGTGCACCAATCGGAGCAAGAGCTGATACAGGGAGGAGCAGAGGAGACTGACTGGCAGGTCATACTGCCAATCTATTGGCCAAAGTTGGAGATCGTTGTACTCTCGTCTCACCTGAAGGCAGTTCACTTTGCTTCTGTATCTCAAGGAGAACGGACGTGTGTGATCTGAGAGAAACTGAAGGAGAAAAAATACAATAAATACTGTATTTGACTGCAAAGTGAAAATATATTTTGAGTAAGTGACAAAAAATAAATAAAAGTCAGACGGACGTTTGTCAGTGAGTGCAGCGGTAGGCGCGTGTTGGTGAGCTGGGGGAGAGGAAGTGCAGGAGCCACGAGGAGACGTTTGGGCAGAGTCTAAATTAAAAAAATTAAGTTAGCCTAGCCACTTAGCCCAAAAGGTGTTATTAACAGGCGGTAGGCATCCCAGGCATAAAAACAGACCTGAAATAAATAAATAAATAAAAGCAGGCAGAATTGAGGCCACAGATTAGAAGGGAATCACTGTGAGACTGAATGCACTTGCAGTACTGAACTGAGTGAGCAGTAAGCAAGCAAAACAAATAGAAAAAGAAACCTACTGTGTGTAACTAACCTACTCTGTCTGTGTGCTTTAGTGCCATAAGGGAAAATAAAGAGGGGAAAAAAAGCTACCAGACCAGTGAGTCCCAGTCCCTCCTTCCTTACCATGGAGAGTGAAGAGGGAGGCTGAAAGACAAAAAAAGGAAACAGATTTTCAAAGAACAAAAAAGAAGAGAAGCTTTGTGTGTGTGCTGTGGGGGTCTTAGTCCGGAGAAAGCAAAGGGGGTGACATTGTCCTAGTGTGTGCCTTGTAGAAAAAAAAAAAAAGTATTATAAAAAGATAAAATAAGAGAAGCCAAGCATGTTAGTGGTAAGCCTGACTGTGAATGTGTGGGGATTGGAGAAGAGTGAAGCAAGGGGTGACCAGCAGCAGCCCACTGCCCCGTCTACGACCTGTGACTCAGCCTCACAGACTTACACAGGCTTGGGAAACAAAGACCCCACCAGAAAAAGAAGAAAAGAGCAAGTAAAAAAAGGGTGGTGAGAAAAGGAGTGAGTGGGTGACCCTTGAGTTGACCTGCCCAGTGTCCTACTGGTGACTTGCGAAGAAAATAAATACATAAGAGAGGATAGGAGACTTCAGCCTAACTGTGGGTTCAGCTGTTGGGAGATAGGACAGAGATTGTGTGGAAATTAATTAAGGAGTGAAGGGGGTGACACGGCGGACACCCACGGCAGTGTGTGTTCTAAGAGGAAGGCTGGCTGACTTGTGAAAGTCAAAGACAAAAAAAATAAAAGAAAGCTTGTAAAAAAGTTTGCAAAGAAAAATTAAATAAAAAAAGTGGTGTTGTGTGGGGCCGGTGCCTGGGCTGGGATAGTATTGGGAGATCGGAGATAGTGTGGAAAGGAGTGAAGCCAAGGGGTGACTGAGTCACTGACCCACCTGCGGCAGGCTTGCTTGACAGGACTTGTGGTGTTTAAACAAAATAAAAAGTATGAACGGTAAGCACTAAGCACCAAAAAATACATTCATCTATTCCACACTACACTATACTATCTGTTGGTGTCGGTGTCTGTCTGTCTTCTGTCAGTGACTGACTGACTCACTCACTGTTGATATGTTTCTTCCTACTCCCAGTCAGCTCATTCCACCCAATCCCATTCCACTACCTGTTGCCTTCCTGCTCTTCCCTTCGTGTGCTTTGCTGAATTTAAGCAGTGTATAGAAAGTAGTAAGTAGTAAGCACTGCAGAACTATTAAGCAACAGCCTAATAGGTAGTATCTGTCTGTCCCATCCCATGACTGCAGTGAGCCACCAGTGAAGAAAAGGCACACACCGTGTTTCTAATACAAAATAAGTTTATTAGTTCCTTCCATTATCAGACTTAAGGTAAAACAGTGACCAGTTCATATAGACAATATGCAGAAGAGCAAAGCCAAGCAACAAAGTCTCTTATCTCTCTGGTCAGTAGCAGCAACAACATCCTCTTCTATTATGAGACAAACACAGTCTACTGCCATTACTACTAGTAGTACTCCTCCCACAGATAAAAGTCATGAAACTGAGTCTGCATCTGAGGTACCGGATATGACTGCCGACCAGGCACTTGATATAAACAGAGAAGTTGTAGCCTTATCTGAAAAAGCCCATGTGCCACTTGCTAAGAAATGTAGTTTATTGCTTGATGATGAGGTGGAAGTCGGGAGAAGTAAAGACAAAAAAATATGAACCAAGAAAAAAAGGCCAGACTATTTCAGTGTCATTGGTTGTCCATTTATAAATGGTTGAGACACGATGATAAAAGGGGACTTATATTCTGCACAGTATGTGAAAAGTATCCCACTATTGCAACTCCAGCCTTTTCAAAAAAAACAAATATCTTTGCTACAGGCTCTAACAACTTTCGCACTGAGTCGCTACATGCACATAAAAAGTCCAATCCACATGTGCTATACCAGAACCAACATATTCTGGAAAGTGGCCAACGAGTAGCACACAGTGAGATAAGTGAGTCACCACTTTACCAGGCCTTTGCACAGTTGGAAGAGGCCACAAAGGTGAAAATGAGATGTCTGTTTAACACAGCATACTTCCATTGCCAAAAATCTGTGCCCTTTCTCAGACATGGAGTGGCTCTGTGAATTATAAGACAAAAATGGCATTAAGCTAGGTTCTAATTATACTAATGATAAGCAAGTCAGGGACTTTTGCAGTGCTATATCTGCAGTTATATCCAGAACTCAGATGCAGACTCTTAGTAATGTTAAGTATGCGATAGTTCTTGGTGACGGCAGTACTGATTCCAGTATAACTGAGTGGGAAAATGTTTTCCTACAGTTTGTTGAGCCGAATTCAAAACAGGTTTGTATACTGCTTATCCAAGCTGTGCCACTGGAACATGCAAATGCGGAAGGTGTATTTCACGTAATATTGACTGCATTAGAGTCAGTAAATCTTCCCCTCAGTAACCTACAAAATGTTAACATTCCAGGGCCGCTACGTATTTCAGCAAATTTTGACGGGGCCAGTGTCATGGTGGGCGAAAGAGGAGGAACCATAGCAAAGTTACGGGAACACTGTCCTCAAATAATTGCAATGCACTGTGTTGCCCTTAAGCTGGAGTTGGCAGTTTTCGATGTGTTAAAAAAATTCCTTTGTATCAAAGCTTGAAAGTACTCTCAAGGGAATATTTAAATTTTATCACTATAGTCCCAAAAAAATGAGAGAGCTCCAAGAAATTGCTAACATCATGGATACAGATCTGGCGCACTTTAGTGCAATTAAACAAGTAAGATGGCTTGCCAGTAGGTCATGTTCAGTACATGCAGTTCAGGTTAATCTACCTACTGTTGTACAACACCTAGAACATGCATCTTCGGCTGCTGGTGATGAAGGTTCAAAAACAAACGGCCTCTTAAAAGAAGTACAGAGTGTGCAGTTTGTAAAAGCTATTCACATACTGCAAGATTTCCTGCCAATACTAAAAAACTGTCGCTGCAGTTTCAACGAGATGACATAACAATACTGGAAGTTCCACGACTTGTTGAGACCTGCCTACTCCAGCTTATAGAACTGAAAACAACACCAGGCAAATACATGTCAGTGTTCCTCAGCCATTACAAACCTGAAGAGAAATGTATGGAGTATGTTGTGTCAAAGAAGGGAAGGGAGGACAAGACTGTTTATTTCCCATTAAGAGGCAACTGCCCACAAATCAGTTTTCTGACAGATGGACAACTGCAGACTTTAATAGATGCAGCAATAACGTACATTGATGACAGATTTAAAAATTTCTCAGAGGTGCCTCTCAAATGGTTCAGCCGTTCAGATTTTAAGCAGTTTGATCTGCCAAGAGACCAACTAGCGGTGTTTGGTACCTCTGAACTGGAAAACCTGGCTGAATACTTTCCTTTTTCACAGAGGAGCAGCAGGGCCATATAAAGTCTGAATATGCTGCATTTAAAACACTACTGCAGTCTGCAGTTGAAAAACCCTATTTGCAGGAATATACAAGATTACTAAAAGAAAAAAAACACCCCAGATTACGCACATTCTTGACCTAGTTGAAATACTTATGACAATGAGTGTATCAACTGCAAAATGTGAAAGAGTTTTTTCTGTTCAGAACCTAATCAAAACAAAAATCAGGACACATCTGGCTGATGATTCACTACAGTCTCTCATGCAGATAGCAGTCGAAGGTCCTGAACTGCATGACTGTCCCTGATTCAGTAATTATCCACTGGCTGCTGTCTGGTCCAGGCACTCGGCATGTTCATGGGCATGCTTGCTGCTGCTACATCTGCTGGTTCCGCCGCTTCTGCTTCTTTTGCTGATGATCCTAATGTAACCCCAATATTAAACAATGATAGTAGGGCCTTTTGGAGTATGGTTGCAAGAAGGGTTAAATTATATCAATCTACACTACCATCTTATATCCCCAAAGAAGCATGGGTTACCTATTATACAGCTTTATTAAACAAAAACATTTTACAAAGAGATCAAATAAATTCCGTATAATGGATATCTCTGCTTCCTTATCGCTTATATTTTTCACTTCGATGATGTTCAAATGGCAATCTTAAAATTAAAAACAATAAAGCTCCAGGCCCAGATAATATCCCAGCCGAGATTTATAAAGAAAATCTCAATTTTGGATTCCTTTTACTCAACTTATTCAATATTTGTTTAAAAGAATGTACAATACCATCGTCATGGCAAAAAAACATAATAATACCTATTCACAAAAGGTTCAAGTTATACAAACCAAGTAATTACCGCCCTAAGTTTACTAGACATTGCAGGAAAATATTCTCTCGTATATTGTTAAACAAACTACAAATTTAGATAGATACTAATAGCCCTCTTTCAAAATTTCAAGCTGGATTTAATCATGGATTTTTCACAACAGATAATGTTTTCGTATTATTCCATCTCCTAGAAATACATATTATTTAGGAAAATGAGACTTTATGTTTTATTTGTTGATTTCTCCGCTATGCTTCGATTCATTAATAAGACAGACTTTATGGAAATTTTAGGATTCGAGGCCTCCCTTCATCTTTACTCCTCCCTATGGTTTTACTTTATACTAATACTTACACAGCAGTGAGATTTGATCAAAGAGGAAATATCACAGAATATTTCCCAACCTCTAAAGGTATCAAACAGGGATGTTTACTAGCTCCCTATTATTCAAACATCTATATAGATACCTTATTAGATTATGACTTAAATGATCAGTGGACTCTCCAAAAATAAAAGATCAATACGTACACAACCTAGCATATGCAGATGATCTAATTCTACTATCACTGACCCCTAAAGGACTAGAATTAAAATTTAAATCTCTTGTGAATAAATGTAAAGAATTGAATTGAGAATAAACCTAGACAAAACAAAAATAATGATCTTTGGAAATCGGTCATCAAAACCAAGGATTTTCTACAATGATGCCCCTATTGAAATAGTGACATCTTATAAATACCTTGGTATAACATTACACTCTAGAAACTTCTGGGCACATCACATTAAGGAACAGATTAATAAGGCATAGTATGCAGCAAAAGCACTGCAAAGATTTAACCTTAAATAGGGAGGTTTTACGGTAATACCTGCTATTAAAGCAGGGGAGGCAAAAATTACCCCACTACTATTATGTGGAGCGGAAATCTGGGGATATAATCATTATCCACAACTGGAAACCCCTCTTTTATATTATCATAAATATATTTTACAAGTTCCCACTTCAATGGTTGGATCAATAGTTAGAACAGAATTAGATAGATTACCTTTGATTTCCCTTATTAACCTAAGGATAGTCACATATTGGTTGAGATCAATAAATAATATAAATAATGTTATACCATTGAACTGTATAATGGAAAAGGAATCCTGGCATAAAGATGGTTTTACCTCTCTATGGTTAAAATCCCTTTTTCAAATATTACACAGTATAGAGTCAACTCACCTATGGAATGATTGGCAAGCGGAAATAAAAATACACGAGAGCTATAAGGTTAATTAAAAAAAAAAACTTTTTACAAAAGTCACACAAATTCAGATGAATCAAGTAAGGAGCCAAAGACAAGCCCTGTGGTTTGCTCAAAACAAAATTGATTCCAACATGGAAGAATATTTGAGACTTCCTTTATCACCATACATACGTAAAGCAATAACCTGGTAGAGATTTGAACTTATTACATCAAAATACATTTACTTTAATAAATTAAAATTAAATGAATCAACTCAGGATAAATGTCCTTGCAATAGAGGATTCACTGAATTGTTAAAGCATGTATTAATTGAATGCCCTTTATTTAATTATATTCGTTTTAAATATTTGGGGAAAATTCTTAGTAAATATGCAAATTTAACATATGATGTGGTATTCATATTGATGCACCCAATAACTGCTCAAGATGCAATACTGGTAGGGAATTTTATAATGTCTGTAATAAGTGTTAAGAAAAAAGCATACCGAAAGTGGTTCAGAGATAAATGAATTGTTTTTTATACAATCTGAAGAATTTTAACCAGCATACTTTCTTATGAGAGTTATTCTAATGAGATAACGAGTCTGTTTAATCATATTTTTAATTTATTTCACATTTTGTATTTTTAAATTTAAAAATTGTAATGTCCAGAAATTTTTCTAATTTATTGGAAGAACAATAAACTTGACTTGACTTGCTGATGATCCTGATGCTAGTACTCTTGCTACCTGTGCTCCAACGCCATCATCTTCTTCTTGGCCTATTCCTTAATAACAATTTTTCATTCAACCGATGGCCAGTCCTTCTAACTCAGTCTGTAACATTTCTCCAGTCTCTTTTGTTCTAATATGGACTTCAGCCTGTAGTACTACCCTGTATTAAACATAGGAAAAGATTGTTTTTCCTGATTTATGAGGTTCTTCTACAGCTACATCCATCCATCTTATTAAATAATAGTACAATACAAGCCCTGCTGCACCATAATTTATTGTTATTAGTTTGGTTGAAAATGTCCATTGAAATGCACTGGACTACCACTCAGAACTCTGGGACTACCATTTTGGTCAAGGCCAGTTGTCCTGGACTAGCATGCGATTCTGAAATTTGTCGATCCCTGGTCCAGAGGGATTTTAGCAGGAGCCTGGGTGGATGATTTAGCCACAAAGAAATTGGGATTGGGATTTCCTGAACCACCACAGCAATCATTTTTTGTACCCCTCAGCCATTGGTTTGCTTTTTGGAGCTCCCCTTGGAGTCTGTTTATCATCTTCTCTAAGTCCCTTTGAGATTGGCATTCTTTCTTCATATGCCCATCCTTTCCACAGTTGTGACAGATTATAGACTCTTGGGTCAGTCTTGGCTGAAACATTACATTAGGAGCTGGTCTCCATTCACAATTTGAGGTTGAGCAGAGTACACATTTGGTGTTGAAGCTGAAGCACTAACAACAGGAAATCGTGGTTTGACCTCTGCTTGCGATGTTGAAGGCAATGCAGTATGCCTCAATAGTTCTTTTATGGTGACAGTCAATTCACTGATTTCCATCTTGGAGCTGCCCTCAGTAGTGGATGCCTGAGAGTGCACCCCCAACCCCATAGCAGACACGCTGTGAGAGGGACCAGGGTCATTGTCCGTGGGAGGAGCCTTCGCAGAGGCACCCGCTTTCATTTCTCTGACTTCTTTCAGCTGCTCATCTCTCAACAACTTGGCCCATGGAGGAATGTCCTTAGCAGTCTCTGAGTGCTCTTTGGGTGCTAGATTCCATCTTTGAACCTCAGTCACCTGATCACCCTCTGTCACTTGGATATCAGTAGCAGATATGTGAGAACTCCCCCCATGTGGCCACCTTTGCTCAACCCCCCCCCCCGAATTTCTCTCATTAATTTGTCATGGGAGGGAGGTGAATACAGCCTGGTTGCAAGTCGTAATTGAAGAAGTAATAGTTCAGAGAACAGGGCAGACTTAAGGATCCGGTCCAACCTAGTCCAATCTAACTTGTCTGAGGCCATGCTACCCTTCCTGAGGCATTCCAGTAGCACCTTTTCAAGTCATGGTACATACACTGATAAGGGCTCCCCTTGGTATTGCTGAGTGTTCCTTACCCTCCACCATAGGTCCTCATCTGAATCTGGACTCCTATACACATTTTCCAATGCATCTAAATAGTCCTGTGCAGTTGCTTCGGGGTTAGTAGTTGATTTGGCATGGATAGTAGCCAGAGCAGGACCTCGGAGGCTTTCACTCAACCTCTTTCTCTTCTCTGCTTCAGAACATTGCCATTTGGGTACCAAGGGGGCAACATAGTCTCATTGTGCTCCCAGGTCGCTCCTGTAAAAAAGCTTTCAGCTTAGTGTGCTATACCTGGTTAAACAACTAAATTAAAAAAAAAAAAACATAGTCTGTTCAGGTCTCCCAATCATCCTCCCCCTTGGGGGTGGGAAGAGTGCCTGAGAATATCCTCAACCTGCGGTCAAAGTCGTGACTAACTGTGGACACAGGAGTGCATGCCAGTACTGGTGTGGGCATGGGAGCTGGTGAAGGGACAGGTGCTGGGGCTGGCGTGGACAGGGGGAAGGAACAACCCCAGGTGGCATGAATAACTTTTTAAAGTCCTCTATTTTTTTACACTCCTCCAATAACAACTTGGTAAATTTTCATCAAAGGTCTCAGATAATGGTGGGGGCTCATTCTCTAAGGGGTTCTTACTGTCTTTAGTCACCACCCTCCAGATGGCTGGGGACTCCTCAGCAACAATAGTCTGGCGCACCTTAGTTCTGTCCACAGGGTTGCTACACTCCACTAAGGCCATTAAGGTCTAGGCAGTCAAGTCAGCATGTCAGCTTACCACCACGGCTTTCCTCAAGCATTCAGTTTTAGAAAGTGCCCCTACCACACTGTCTTTACTAGTGCCTAGGTGTATATCTAGTATTAACAAGGCATTGTGGGGGTCAGTCTCATGCCCTGCACATCAGTCCACCAACTGATGCACAGCCATTTCTACAGTGGTACCCATTAAACTGTTCGCAGTAATTCCTGATCTTGACCACTAGGGGGTGCTAATCCCAAGAGGTGCCTCCAAGATGTAACCCTAGGTGGTGCTATCCTAAGGGCTACTACCCCTGCCTGCATGCCTAGGCACAGGTTGAGGGGCCTAAGCTCGTTGAATGGGTGCTTCCAAAGAGAGGAATGGTTCTGGGGTAGCATAACTGCTGTTGGTATAACCCTCCAGGATGCTATAACCCCCCACCAACCCCTCTAGTGGCCTAAACAGTATAGCAGCAAAACACTCATATGTACCATATGGCACTAATGACTTGCTCACACCCCTTGCACCTACCACCAGGGCTGGATCCTCTGCAGCTGCCCTGGAGACCCCTGTAAAGTAAGACCGATGATGCATCATTAAAATAACAGTACTGTATCCCCACCAAGAAGGTACACAATAGCCAGGTTAAATGCAAAAAGAACAAAATCTGATTTATTCAGGGGGAAGTGAACGGGGTGGGGGCGTGAATCTAGCTGATGATTGACAAATCTGATTAATTCAGGCTGAACATGCATGCACAGTGAGTCCCTTGTGTATAGTTACACAATCCTGGGTACCCAGTTGTTAAGCAGGCTAGCCTGAAGTGATGCCCGGGGTAGGCCAGCATTGCAACTGTTGTTGGGGCCCTTAAGAAAGAAAACATTACAATGCACATCAACCCAGAATTTGTAATCCTGAGCCAGATAGCTCAGTTCGTTGTAATAAACCCAAACAAATAAATCAGGTGACACACAATGATTGCAGCTTTGTTACAGGGAGCTACCCTGTCTGGTACTCATACTACCCAGACCAGGAGGCAGGACTGACGAGATGAAAAACCTCTGGATGGTGTTCTGGTTTGCCAGGGAAGCAGGGCCTACATGATTCACCGGGGTGATCGCTGCCTGTTCGAGGGTGCTGAGCGGGGAGCAAAATCCCCAAGTGGGTCTTTCGTTGGAAAACGTCTCTGATGGGAGCAGCAGTCTAGGCCAAGATGGCAGGGCCCTGACCAGAGCAGGCAGTTCAGATTAGTCCATGCGAGTGTTGAAGCAGCTTCCAGTTAGCATAACACACTTGAAGGTGGGGAACCAAATCACGACCCACACAGCACATTCAGCACACTTATAAGCAACACAACTCTTAGTTACAGTTTGGGTAAAAGTCCGGTTGCAATTTAGCTAAAGTTCTGTGCAAACCTCTCAATCCGTGACTCACTTTGGTACCTGGCAGGCCGATCGCTTCTGGAGCAAGTCTTGGGTCCCAAATTCAGGAAATGATCACTCTCTTTCTCTTCAGGCTTCAGATCTCAAACAAAGGAATTAGATTTAAGTCCAGATTTCACATCCACAGGATTTCTCACTGGAAGATGTGACAGGCAGGCCAGTGCAGCTTTCCTGCCGAATCTCCTGTGCTCCTACGCAGGAGCAGCTGCTCAATGGCTCAAGCTGTTCACTCTCCAGACTCCAGCTCACAACTCCCTCTGCTGCAGGCAGTTCTGGGGATATCCTCTGAGATCCAAGAGGTTTGGCTGGCTGAGGGAACTTTCTGTCACAGCAAGAGCTCCCCCTCCAGGTTCATTTAGGCACCAAACCTTAAAAACTACAATTCCTACAGAAATTCAGTCCCACAAGACCTCTGGGGACAGTCTCCATTTTAGGTCCCCCGAGGTTCTGAATGGTCCAAGTCTGGTAGTCCACAACCAAAATGGTGGCTCTATACAAAATGTCCATGCTGCAATGGAAGGCAGGTTAGACAAACTACTATATCATAATTAATAAGGCATATAAACAGTAAATGAACATAGTCTTAACAGAGCTCCTTCTGTGCATATAGCAGCTGCAGAATGGAGCAGAAATACCACTCGCCTAGCCAGTCACGAGCCCTAAACTTCTTGAATCCAGCCCGGACTAGTTTTTAACACAGCATAATGACTCTCTTAAAGAGACAAGCACGGAGGCTTTGTATAGCACTCTCAAGCAGACACATACAGCTACTGCAGACACAGGACACCATCCTGACAGTGGGCATTAGGCAGCCCAGGAAAACATCTTAGTAAACCTCAATTTGTAGGGGGGTTACATACCCTTTGTTGCCTCCACTGCTCTAATAAAATTGTGATTATCTGCTTAGCTCTGAAATCTTATGGTTTGCCATCCCAAACTATCTGCTGAATTGATTGTACCACCATCTTATCCTCAGCTTCTGCTGTCAATGTTATGTTCTTACCTTACCAAAATTGTATTGTACTGGTGTATATTTTTTACCCGCTGTTTTTCACGTAGTTACCTCTGTAACCCCTAATATTTGTAACCCAATCCTGTTTATGGTGATTGTTTTTACTGCAACTGTCTTTTGGGCTCAAAATAGGCAGTTTTTTGTCTAGAGCACTTAACCAATTAACAAAAGCAAATAAATAAATAAAGTCCTCCTGTGATTCCAACACTGAATACGGTTCAACTTCTATTTCAATAATTATCTGTATTTATCACCCCCTTACTCTTCATTACAGAGACCATCTGCATGCAGACAGGATCAGTGTGCCTCATACTTCATCCCTTCCTCATTCTACCCTTCCACTGAAGTCATGATGCTCTGTTTGTGGCATCACAATACTTTCCACACCAACAATAAGTGCATTATGACTTTGGGGATGGGGGTACATACGAACATATGAAGAAGCCAGCAGAAGAAGGCCACTGGTCTATCAAGTCTTACTGCCAGGTCCACAGCTTGAGCTAATGTCCCTGCCCTCCCCCCACTCCTCCCATTCTCCCTACCCATGATCCTTACCTTCCCCCCATGCCTATCCCAGCCTCTCTTAGAGCTGCCCACAGTCTTCAATGAGATGACCTCTTCCGGCAGTGCATTCCAAGTGTACATCACCCTCTCTGTGAAGAAGTGATTCCTGACCTCCCTCCTAAACCTCCCACCTCCAGCTTAAGACTGTGCCCCTTCGTGTTATGGTTGCCACTTTATCCTTTTCAAGTACTTGAAGGTTCCAATCATGTCCCTCTCTCTCTCTCTCTCCTGTCTTCCAGGGAGTACATGTTCAGTGCCCTCAACCTCTCCTCGTATGCCTTACCCTGCTGACTGGCTATCGTCTTTGTAGCCCTCCTCTGGACCTTCTCCAGCAGGTTAACGTCCTTTTAGAGGTGTGGGCACCAGTACTGAACTCCATACTCTAAATGCGGCCTTACCAGTGACCTGTACAAGGGCAGTATGACCTTTTCTCTCCTACTACTGATTCCCCTAGACATGCATCCCAGCATCTTGTTTGCCTTTGCTGCTGCTTTCTTGCACTGTGTGGAGTGCTTCAAGTCACTAGTGAGCATCACTCCCGGGTCCTTCTCCTCCTCTGATATAGATACTCGGACTCCACCCAGATAGGGTAAGGGTGGTAACTGCAGAATGAGATGAAGTTTGTGTGGACAAGTAGAATGTTTTCATGCAGCCTCAGTAGTGAAGAATGAAGGACATAAATACAGAAAACAGATGGCCTACACTGTTATTCACTGGTGACTTTTATGACAGTGACTAACTGCAGTCTGTTTAGATACAAATGACAAAGAAAATGAAAGCTAGCTGGCCCAGTGGCACTGAGGGTTGAAGTGCTGGATGCCACACCTCTCTCCACGCTGGCGACCCGGGTTCGGGAGTGAGCTCATGCTGCGGGGTTGTCCAGGGAGAAAGGCTGGAGTGTCCGATGACGTCTCGCCTTCTCCAGGGAGAGGGAGGGCTTTCCAGTCTGGCAAGCGGTGACCTCTGATGGAGGCTGGGGGCATGACAGCAAGCTGGAGTCACTGGATTGTGATTGGTCACAGGTAGAGGCCTGGGACCACTCAGCCCTAGGGGCAGCTCCTTCATGGAAGGAGGGGGAAGGATGTTGCGGACATTGGCGTATGCATCATGACATTCGGGCAAGCAACGTCCCCCAGAATATGGAAAAAATCGCCCCAGAGCTGGGAAGATGGAGTGCCGAGCTGGGTCCCGATATGCCAGTACCTGCCTGCAGACCTGGATCCTGACAAGACTACAAAAAAGGTTTGGAGTTCGTCTCTACCCCGACCCCACCCGGGGGCATTCTGAGGCAGGATGGAGGAACATGGGGATGTCAGGTAAGGCACTAGGCAGGGACAGGCTTAAATTGGCATCTCCTGATGGAGCAGCTCTGTGGGGACGTGGGAGGAGGAAAAAATAAAAAAAAAAGAACTCAATAGCTATAGTAGTAATACTAGATATTTAGCTTGCGCTTCTGTTATACTTAAAGTCCATATGTTTACCACTTTAATGTATTGCTGCTACTGTATGTTGCTGATATAAATTAGGAACATAATTGGTTGAGGGGCATGGAATACCACATATCCACACTTGGAATTCTGCCAGAGCAGCCAGTATTCTACCTCTCTAAAAGTGCTATAGATTAAACTGCATTACAAAACAATGATGGGAAATTGGGCATTCTGATTGGCTGACTGCATTCTGAAAGGGTTATGGCTGGAAACCATCATGTATTATAAAATAATCAGAATTTTAATTATTCAACCAGTCAGTTTAAAAATATAAAACTTTTTTTTAGCTTAATATTTACATTAAGGCACTCCAGGGCCGGGTTACCTTTGTTAATCTAAACATAAAAGCATAAGCTACTCGGTTGTGTCTCATGTCTCATGACCCTTCCCCCCTCCATGATTCGATTAATGGACAGTAACAGTTATGTCTGATGTCGCATGACAACTCCCCCTCCATGATTCCATTAATAGACAGTAACTGTTTTGTCTCATGTCTCATGGCCCTTTCCCCTTCCAAGATTCGATTAATGGATAGCAATGGTTATGTCTCATGTCTGATGATCCCTCCCCCCTCCGTGGTTTGATTAAAATAAGTAAGATTTTATTTGTTGAGCACTCATTCCCTAGGGCTCAGGGCACTGTACAGAGGTTTATTTATTTATGGCATTTTGGTAACTGGGTGAGCCCACTGAGACCAAAGGTCCCTTTTTCAGGGGCGACCCAGAATTAGTTACATACAGTACTTACAGATACAGTATAACAAGACAGTACATAGATGATTGCACGAGGTACAAACAGGTACATAGGAGCAATTTATTTAGACTCTCACGCCGCTGCTACCTCTTCCTCTGCTCTGTCTGGGCCCAATCAGGCACTTATCCCTTGCCTTATACCTTTCCTTTGCCCAGCTGATCTTACATGGCATCTTCCCCCTCATCCCGTCTACCCTTTTCCCCCCGGAGATGCTACTGCCCCATCATGTAGCAGTGTGCGTTTTCTGTTGTGTCATTACTAGTGTATCGTGTTAAGAGGTACAGTTTATTCTCCAGTATTCCTTTGTACAATGATGTGTTACTGTACTGCATTCTGTATACCATGTTGTTTGTATCATTGCTGTATTTAAAACTGTGTTTTTTGAGGTGAATCTCTGTGTCTTAAAAGTATGTTGTTTAATGGATCTGCTTGCAAATGAGTGTGCTCAATGGAATCTATCCCATCACAATAAACTGAACTGAACTGAACAATTAGTTACCATCAACATCAGCAACAGGTTACACAGTAAATAATTGCACATGAGTAATGTTTCAAAGAGTTGAAATCAGCAATTAGACAATACCTAGGTGTCACAAGTAGTCTAGCATGTACAGGTGCATAGGGGCACTTAGTCACTAACAACTGGTTGCAGAACACTGTCACGGATATAACAGTTAAAGTCAGAGATCAGATGATTCACAGGTTCGTAGATTCAGGACAATACAAACATAAACCATTTCAAACATGACATCTTCTAGACAGCTATATAATAAATAATAACTAAGACAAATAGACAAGAAAATTAACCAAAATAATGGACAGTAACGGTTATGTCTGATATCTCATGACCCCTTCTCCCTCCATGATTTGACTAATGGATAGTAATGAGTATGTGTCATGTTTCATGAACCCTCGCCCCTCCATGATTTAATTAATAGATAGTAACGGTTATGTCTGATGTCTCATGACCCCTCCTCCCCATGATTTGATTAATGGATAGTAAAAGTTATGTCTGATGTCTCATGACCCCTCCCCCCTCCATGATTTGATTAATGGATAGTAGCGGTTGTGTCTGATGTCTCATTACCCCTACCCCTCCATGATTTGATTAATGGATAGTAACGGTTGTGTCTGATGTCTCATGATCCCTCCCCCCTCCATGATTTGATTAATGGATAATTTATTTATTTATTCAATTTTGGTAACCGATTGGGCCCACTGAGCCCCAAAGGTCCCTTTTTCAGGGGCGACCTGGAATTAGTTACAGAAGGAAACAAGTACAAATGATGGAGCAAGGACACAGTACATCACAGGGATACAAGTACAATGGTGTAGCGAGGACACAGTACATCATAACAATAGGGAGAGTTCAAAAACAGTGCTAACATAGTGCCAAAGTTAGTTACAGCTGATGCCAGTTGCACTAAAGTCAGGGGTAGCAGTGCTACACTCTGGAGAGAATGAATTGCCTAAGAGTCATTGGTAGCAGTGCAAGTAAGACAGTAATACAGCAGTGAGTAGCTCAGATAAGATAGGTCAAGTATTTGAGATTGGTTATGCCAAATCATTGACAGGAGCAGAGGCTAACTTCTAGTGGGTGAGCACGGAGTCCCTTGCAGAAAGTTCCAATGGAGTGGGGCTTCTTAAAGAGGGGGGGGAAGCTTATTCCAAAGGGCAGGGGCAGAAATGGCAAAGGACTTGCTGCCAGCTGTGGTTCGAACCTTGGTTTGTCTAGGAGGTTACGCCCAGAGGTTCTTAGGGTAAGCACTGAGCACTTGGGAACCAGGATTCTGGACAGGCTATCAGGAAATTTGCAGTGTAGGAGTTTGTAGGCATGGCAAAGCAAGGGGTACTGAAGGCGGCTGTCAAGGGAGGGCCATTGGAGGGAAGCAAGGGTGTCACAGTGGTGCTGTCTTTTATGAGACAGGGACACAAACTGAGCCACTTTGTTGTAGAGAACTTTCAGCCTGTTCATCTCTTGTTTAGCCAGTCCCTGAAGTACAGGAGCAGCAAAGGTAAGTGTAGGAAGGAGGAGACTGTTGGCTATGGTGATTCTAGAGTTGGGGATGAGCTGGTCATTCAGGCGGTATAGGAGACCCAGTTTGCAGTGCACCGTTTTGGTTACTTGGTCAATATGGGACTTGAGGGTGAACCCCTGATCCAGGGTTAAACCCAAGTATTTGAGGGAATTCACTAGCTAAGTGCGGCAGCCTGATGTAGAGGTCAGTGGGAGTAAGGCACTGCTATCTGGGCCAAGGATTCTGTGTCCCAGCAACATTGCCTTGGTTTTAGTGGTGTTTAAGACCAGCTTATTTTCTGTAAGCCAGGACTCTAAATTGGCGAAGTCAGCTTGCAGAAGGGGTCCTAGATCAGATGGATTACTCGAGGGCCAGTAGATTACTGCATCATCTGCGTATTGAACGATTGAGCTGCCACCACAGTGAGAATTAAGGTCATTAACAAATAGAGAGAACAGGAGAGGGCCAAGGATGGAACCCTGAGGCACACTCTCATTTAGGGGGAGTGGATCTGAGGTTGCTCTCCTCCACCTGACTTGCTGGGAGTGACCAGACAGGTAGCAGGTAAACCAAGAAATGGAATGCTGATCCAGGCCAAAGGAAGCTAGTTTGGATAGCAGGAGTTTATGGTCAACTAGATTGAAGGCCTTTGTGAGATCAATAAAGACTGCACCTGTAGGAAGTCCTTTGTCCATGGCCCCTAGTACATCAACTGTGAATTTTATGAGAGCTGTATCAGTACCATGGTTTTGACTGAAGCCATGTTGGGTGGGGGCTAGTAATTGGTTGGCCTCAAGGTAGTCACGGAGTTGACAGTAGACTAGCCTTTCCTGAATTTTGGCCAGGGCACAGAGAAGCAAGATCAGCCTGTGGTTACCAATGGATTCCCTAGAGCCCCTTTTAGGAATAGGAGTAACAACAGCCCATTTCCAGGTATTGGGTACCGTGCCATCAAGCAAGGATCTATTGATTAGCCATGTAATAGGTACAGCAATGGCTGGTGCAGCCGCCTTTAGTAATTTTTGGCAGATGCCATCAGGTCCTCCAGTGCCTTTGACTTTGTTGGACTTTAAAAGTGTGAAGACCTCTCTGACTTTAACTATTCACAGGTGGAAGAGAGGCTGTGTGGGGCAAGGTGCCTCAGAACAGGAGGGCAAAGATGAAGAAGACGTAAGGTTGGTCTTGTATCCATCCAGTTTGGTGAAGTGACTGTTAAAGGCGGCAGCAATTTCATGGCAGTCATACAACATAAGGCCATTGATCTCAATAGGACCCGGGGTGGGGTGCTTGGTCCCTTTTAGGAGATCATTGATGTGGGACCAGAATGACTGAGGGTTTGCAAGAGTGGTTTGCTGGAGAAGCATGACAAACTCTCTCTTTGCCATCTTAGAGGTACGCTTACACTCATTCCTTAGTTTTTTAAAGGCAATGAGGTCAGCAGGCAGGGCAGAGATTTTGTACTGCTTCCATGCCTTGTCCCAGTGCACCATCAGAGATTTGAGCTCTGTGGTGATCCATTTGTAGCAGCTGCCTTTTGCATGGAACTTTCTAAGTGGTGTAAATAGGTTAGCTGCGGAGATGAAGGAGTACTGGAAGAATTCCGGATAATAACGCTTATGTCTGATGTATCATGACCCCTCCCCCCTCCATGATTTGATTAATGGATAGTAACGGTTATGTCTGATGTCTCATGGCCCCTACACCCCTCCATGATTTGATTACTGGACAGTAACCCAGCCCCCTGGATGTGCCTTTAATGCTTAAAGAGCAACTGCTAAGTCAGCCCATCAGCACAGCCATATTGCTATTACTCACAATGCTGGCAACCTAGCTTCAGGAACAAGCCTAGGTCACTGGAGATGACCAGGGGGAGAAGGATTGAGTTTTCCAACACTGCCACCTGTGGATGCAGGGGTGGTAGTGCAAGGTCAGTGGTGTAAGGAGGGGGAGGACACTGGTAGGCACGTGGCTGAGATGTGTATCAGCACTTCGCCAGCCTAGATATGAGCCCTTCATGCTTGCAACTTTGGGGGAGGGAGGGAGCAAAGGGAAACTAAGGTGCAAAAATCCCCCAATGCTAAAAATGCTATGGAAGCCGCCAACTAAAAGAGAGGGAGACCAGACAGGCTGGTATATCCACCACCAGAATCAGTGAAGGGAGCAAAAAATATATCTAAAAATGTTATATGTGTACTATATATATTTTATATAGAGGTTGTAATGACACTGTGATGTATATACTGCAGCTTTAAGTAGCACATGATATTGGTACTGTGTGGCTTTAGAAACGAGCAAAAATAATGATGTCATTTTGCTGAGACAGAGCCTTTAACAGAGCATTATTTCAATGCAAAATGCATCAGACAATATTCCTTCTTCACTGGGGTCCTGATTTCTGTATTTGCAACTGCCACTTTAATAAGGCAAAGGCAAGGCAAACTTTACTTTTTAAGATGCCCATTCCCGGAGGCTCTGGGAGCCGTACAATACAATCAGAACAATTTTTAAAATAATACATATAGAACAAGTTTACAAGCAGTCTTAAAACAATATAAAACCAATTTAAGATATAACAGCCATTCTAAAATACATCCATTGATGCCAGGTGATTCATATAGTCTCATCAAGGAAGGCCAGATGGAACAGGTGAGCCTTAAGCCCCCGCTTAAACTGTTTGACCATCGGGGCCTCCCGGACAGCAGATGGTAATGCATTCATTAGGGTCGGCATGGTGACACTGAATGCCTGGTCACCTGAGGTCTTGAGCCAAGCCCTAGGAATGTCCAGGAGGCCCTGGTTGAAGAGCAGATGGAGCGGACTGAACAGGCCGGTGTCAGGAGCTCCATCAGATAGCCAGGGCCCAGACTGTATAGGGCCTAAGAGGTGAGCAAGCCCACCTTGAAGAGGACTCTCCACCAGATAGGCAGCCAGTGTAGAGCTCGCAGGACCGAGGTTACATGACTGGACATGGGCAGACCTATCAGCAACCGGGCCGCTGCATTCTGCACCAGCTGTAACTGGCAGAAGTTCCCTCCAGTGACCCCAAAGTAAAGAGAGTTACAGTAGTCAAGCTTCGAGGTAACAAAAGCATGCACTAGTGTCATCAGGTCATTGGGTGGAATGGTTCCATGTGATAACGGCAAAAGCCTAAAGACAATTGCAGTTATCTCGAAGTCAGAGTGCTGAAAATAAATTTCAGCACTCTGACTCCCTGGCACACAGCAAAATGGCACCAGGGGCTTGATTTGTTAATGTTTTATGCAGCAGGCTGTGCCCCCTGCATCCCCCTACTTAAGGATTCTCAACTGCGGGGGGTGCATGTCGGGGAGTGAAAAAACATTAAAAAAAAAGTTGGGGCTGGACACAACAAAAACACACCAGCGCTGGACCCAAACCCAGTACTCTGCCCACAGATGATGTCAACCCACCCACCACACCACGGGGACAGCTCAGCAACCCACCGGCACCACCCCCTCACAATCCCTAGCTGTGTGCTCGCCCCCATGCATAGGTATAGGACATCCTGTCTCTATATTCACCAACCCCAATCTGGTCACCCAACCCTATACCTAGCCCTGATGACATGCGCCGGGGATTGGGTTGCTGTTATTGTAGGCACCCAATCACCGACGCCCATGTTACGGGCTACCGGTGAAATGAGGGGCTTAATCCTGGCAATGTTCTTCAAGTGATAAAAACCTTGACAACAGACGAAACCTGAACCTCAGATGTCAGTATGTTGTCTAGGATCATGCCAAGATTTTGCATCCTCAGAGAGGCTACCAATGGAGCAGCCCCCAGAACAAGTCCTGTGTCTGGACCAGGAGAACTTCCATCACATCCATGACCTGCCTCAATCACCAGCACCTCCTTTCTTATCTGGGTTCAACCGCAACCAGCTGGAGGACATCCAATCATTGATTTCGGCCAGGCAGATGTTAAGCATGTCCACAGCATTTGGTGTTCCAGGGGCAAAGGACAAATACATTTAGGTATCATATGCATAGCAGTGAAACTCCACACTGTATTGCTGAATGATCTCACCTAGGGGCAGCATATATACTGCAAACAACACTGATGACAAGATTGATCCCTACGTGCACTTCACATGACAGAGGCTTTGGGGAGGAGAAATTCCCATCACTACCCTGCACCCTGTCAGTGAGGTAGGACTCAAACCAGTTGATGACAATACTGGCAGTCCACAGTACTCATGGAGGATTGAGAAGCACGAAGTGATCAACAGTGTTGAATGCTGAAGAGAGATCGAGGAGAACCAGGACTGACCATTCTCCTCTATCTCTAACCCTAAATAGGTCATTGTGCACCCTGACTAGTGCCATTTTGGTGCTTTGTCTCGGCCCTGAAACCTGACTGGAATGGCTCACAGATGTCAAAGGACACAGGTGATCATGGAGCTGTTGCACCACAAGCTTCTCCACAACCTTGCTCAAAAAGGGTAGATTGGAGACAGGACAGTAATTTGCCAGGATGTCTGGGTCAAGAGATGGTTTCTTCAAGAGGGGTCTCACCAAGGCCTGTTTCAAAGCCATTGGAAAAACACCCTCTGACATCAAGCACCGGGCAGTCCTGGCGAATACTGGGCCGACAGCCTTGACACATCTCATCCAGAAATGCATAAGGGCTGGGTCCAGTTCACAGTATGTGTGCTTTAGCTCTGAGATCACCCTAATGACTTCAGCCACCTCCACAGGTCTGAACTCATCCCAAACTGCTGGAGTGCCTCTACTCGTCTCAGCTCAGCTACTGTGAGGCAAAACTTGCCTCACTGATGGAACACCCTCATGGATAGAGTCCATCCTGTCAGAAAAGAATAGAGAAAACTCATCACATAAAGTGGATGAAAAAGCTTTTTTCGGCTGTAGACAGACAGGGTGAAGTAGCCTGTCTATAGTCTGAAATAGTTGAGCTGGTCTGTTCTTCCTAGCG
This sequence comes from Neoceratodus forsteri, assembly GCA_016271365.2. NCBI lineage: Eukaryota > Metazoa > Chordata > Ceratodontiformes > Ceratodontidae > Neoceratodus > Neoceratodus forsteri. The sequence continues at coordinate 1,774,816,161 of CM057450.1, read as the reverse complement.
GCAATTTCCCTGGACAGGAATTCTTGCCGTCTTATGGTTACTTTCCCTCTGGTACTCACCGTAATGAGTACACAAGGCTAGTTTGTCCTCATCTGATCAGGTCTTCTGCCAGCAGCGCTCTAACTTCCAACCCTTGATCTTCATCACCTTGAGATCTCTATCAAACTAAGGAGATCTCAAGTGAGAAGACCTGGGTCATATACGGACTGGAGCGATGGTGTTAAGTACTTCAGATACCACCCTGTTATAGGTGGCGACTGCCTTGCCAATGCCATTCACACATGCAGTGTCCACTATAGATAGATCAGTCATCGTCAGCAGTCCCTCTGGGGACAGCCCACTTTAAGGGTGATGAATGACCATCTCAACAGGGAGGGACTTCCAGGGGGACCCCAAAGTTGAATTTCATCATGCAGTGATCAGACCAACTGACCTAATCAATCTTGAGGCAATCAACCTCAAGAACCAGCTAGAACACCAGGTTGAGCATGTGATCGCGGAGGTGGGTCGCAGAAGTAATTACCTGTGCTAGGCCCAGTGATGATATCAGCTGGAGGAGGTCATAACCGAATTGCAAGGATTCGTCATCGACCCAGGCACTTATGTCCCCCAGATTAAACATCTGGGGGGACTTCAGCACCTCATTGATGACGAGGTCCGCAACCTCCTGCAGGAAATCCCCTCAGGGCCCCAAAGGACAATAAATGATGAGAATCCTGCAACCTGCACCTGAACCCACTCGCATGGCCACACTCTTGAAGGATCTGGTAGTTCCCACTGGGTGCAAGGTGAAACCCAAATTAGATCTAAAAAAGATGGCCACTCCTCCACCCCTGCATCCCACCCTTGGGCAGTGCACTACGGAGTACCCAGCAGTGACAGATGCCTCCAAAACTGGTCCAGCATCATCACCTAGCCCAAGTGTCCGTAATGCAAGACAGGTCGAGAGAAGAAATCAAGTCCGCTGTAACTGCACTCTTATTTCCTATTGACCTGGCATTACATAGCACCACCCGAAATGGGTTGGTAGACACAGTCAGCCCATTGACTACCTGTTCACTTGGTCTGGTAGGAACCCTGGGGACGGAGACCAAACACATCTGACCTCTCTCCAGGTTCTATGTATACCTAGGGCATCTCCTAGACCTGACCACCCCAATACCACTCTCCTCTGCACCACCCGCTGCTCCCTGCTGCTACTGACCTATACCAGCCCTTGTAATCCTGACCTCCCTACAATGCCTTGCTGCAGTGGCAGACACCGGAGGTCAGAAAAAGGGTGACGGTCTCGTAGCAGGGAGGCAGCGTATGTCAGTCGCGGGGGGCCATGGCTCCAACACATCCCTACCTGGGCACACACCTGTACATCTGACCAAATTCAAGGCAACTCAATCACCTTGCTAATAGCAAGGGAGGAACTGATCTCCTAATCAAACCAATCACACCCTATTAATCACTCAGACCTTTAATTATCCTAGAATACTAACATTCACACCCACTAGAAAACCACCTTCCCACACAAAGTCTCTTCCCCAACCACAAAGAACCCAAAACAACACTAAAGAAAATAAAATACAGGAGACTCTCAATTGTGCAATGTGCGGCGAAATATAGAGAATACTGGCTGGGCAACTGTGTGCAAGCAGGCTGTGCTGCAACCCAGGGGTTCTGATTCTGTGGTTCTGATTCTGTTAAACCTCGAGAGTGAAGCTCAAGAGGTCACACAGAATCAGAACCCTGAGGTGGTAGCTCAGGCTGGTTGGACGCAGTTTGTCCAGCCAGTATTTTTTATAGTGTATAGCAACCCTGCAAGTTACACATCAAAAACAATAAAAATAACTTGAAATGATTTTTAATTTTATGCACTCCTCTTCCACTTTCGGAAACAAACGCCACTGCCATCCTGTCAGAAAATGTGCTGTTTGAATTCTGAGATGTGCATGTGGTGGTTTTTCCTTTAGTTAAACTGCTGGCTCGAGCGCTCTCAAAAACAGCCAAGATGTTGTTGTACCACGGTATGGTATTGCCACATTCCATGAACCCTGAACTGTGGCACAATATTTTGACTGCGATGAATTTCTATGTGCAACAAGGGTATACACTATAAAATTATATCACCAACAGGAAAAACAGATAGAATATATAAGATGCAAACAAAAGCTGTAATAACTAGCACAAAGTCCAAGTCCAGGGAAATGAGCCAGAAAACACCAGCCCAAAGTTTCAAGGTAGCAAAGAGCAAGGCACTCTGATAGCTAGATTTCCAGCAATGGTCTTTACCAATACTGGGCCTAATTCACAAAGCCTCCGTCCTGGTGCAAGGTACTTGCACCATGAAGAATGGTGCAAGGTGCACCTTGCGCTGACAGATAATGCCAGAAGCAATTCTCAAAAGGCAGCCTGCCCCAAATGGGGCTTGCGTCACCCCTGTGCCCAGACATGGGCTGTATCATGGTGCTTGTGGGTTGCGTCAGAGGCAGGCTGCCACTGTGCCACATGTGGGATTCACAAAGCACGCTCAGAGGGCAGATTACAAAGTACCCTTAGACCAGCCAGGGCTGGTCTAAGGGTACTTTGACAATGCCCTCTGGGTGTGCTGCACACTCTGTACATGTGCAGTGGATGAGCCCCTGCTCCCAATACTCCTGCTGTGCCCCAGTGCCCACTGCCCCCCCTTATTGCCCATTACTGGTGGTCTAGTGGTCCCCCTTCCCAACCCTCGATATCACATGATATTGTTCCTGTTGTCCCCAACCTGGTGGTCTAGTGGCCCCACCCCACCCACCCTAGCAGGTAGTATCTACCACCCCACCTCCCCAAACCCATACCCCGAGCTGGTGCCAGTACACCCCCCTCTTGCCATTGCAGCCAGTGTCAACTGACCTGTGTGCACCAGGGCTTCTGCTGAACCTCTCCCATGCACCAGGTGTTTGTCACATGGGTGAGTTTGATGCAAGTGTGGACACTTAGGTGCCGGGACCCATCCTGTACCAGAATCTGGTGCAGGGTCCCTGGCGTAGGGGGCATCGGCGCAAATTGTTGTTTGCTGCAGCTTGAGCTAGATGCAACCCCCATTGAGAATCGGGCCCCCTGAGTCCAAGTTGTAATTTCTTCACAAGGCGTAAGTTCAGTCCCAAGGTATATTACTCCTTTCACGAATAGGGGCCAAATAAAATTGGGAAAAAACTCTTACCGGACAGAACAGTCATGTAAGGAAGTTAATTAGCATACGCGATTTGCATATGCTTTACTAATGCACATGCGTTAACATGTATATATAAACCTTTGCTTGGCGGGCAGAAGCCTGCATTTTCTGCAGTTGTTACAAGTATGTGTTTCATGCAGTGAACTTACCAGCTCACTTCACGTTGGTGTCTATGTGATTATTACATGGTGTCAGAATGGACCACCTGCAGCCTCCCACTGCTCTCAATTTACATGGAAATGCATCTGAAAACGAGAAGATTTAAGCAGCAATTTGACATTTTCTCAGTTGCCAGTGGACTCGCTGAAAAATCACAGAAAATCCAGACTATGACCCTTTTGCATGTGGCAGGCCCTGATGCATTAGAGGTATTCAATACTTTCATTTGGGAAAACGAGGAAGAGAAGGGGCAGATGAATAAAATTATGGGACAATTTGAGAGGTATTGTAACCCAAGAAAGAATGTGACTTATGAAAGACATTTGTTCCATACAAGGAACCAGAATCTGGCCGAGTCCATTGATTCATAATAACTGAACTGAGGCTAAAGGCCAAATCTTGTGAATTTGGGAATTTAACTGAATCGTTGATCAGAAATAGAATTGTATGCGGCATACAGAGTGAGGATGTGAGACGTAAACTGTTGAGAAAAATAGACTTAACATTAGATGATGCCATAGATATTTGCAGGGCCACTGAACTGAGTGAAATGCAGATAAAATGCTTAAAGAGATTCACCAACATAAACAGAAATACTCCTACACCTGAAATATATGTGCCTTACCCCCACAGGACTTGAGAATTGTGAATATTTCCTATTCTAATAATTTATGGAAAAAACTGCATCACTCATAAAAGTTTGGAAACAGGGTCCCACAGACTTCCCTGTTACAAGTGCCGCCCTTGCTCCAGCTCCACACTCAGTAACACTATGACGAGATGCCAGTGACAGCACTGGGGTGTACTCCATTATAATCAATGGGCAACAGCTTTTCCAGCAACTTTATGTATTATCATGGCCAGCTGGTAATGAAACGGGGGCACCGGTTGACTAGCAAGCCCCTTGTTAGTCGACCTGTCCCATCATTTCATTACCAACTGGCCACGATAATATAAATTACTGGAAAGCTGCCCACTGATTATAATGGAGTGTGGCCCTGCACTCTCACTGGCATCTTGTTATAGCAGTACTGAGCGCAAGGGCGGAGCAAGTGCGGCACTTGTAACAGGGAAGTCTGTGGGACCCTGTATCCAGACTTTTACGAGTTATGCAGTTCTTTACATTAATGATTAGAATTGGAAATATTCATAATTCTCGTGTCCTGTAGGGGTAAGGCACCTATATTTCAGGTACAATAGTCCTGATTGGCGAATCTCTTTAAGTGGTAATGCCCAGGATGAAAGCACAGTGCAAGTAGCAGTTGTCCAGGAAGAAAGAGTTAAAGCAATTGCCAATGTGAGCGAGGGGAGTTAAGCACCTCGAGCAAATAAAGTCATATGTGAAAAGTGTGGTCGTGAGCATGAGATAAATAAACGCTCAGCATATGGACAGTATTGTAGATTGTGCCACAGGAAAATCACGTTGCTAGGGTAAGTCGTGTGGGCAAATGCAGTGAGATCCATGTTGTTAGAGAAGATGCTCGGGAGAATGAAAGTACTTTCAGCATTGAAACTGTGACTACCTATAAGCCAGAGACTGACTGGAAAGTAAATCTGAGTATAAATAGGAAAATGGTGAGGTTCCAATTAGACACAGGAGCACAGTGTAATGTGATGCCTTTTCAGATGTATAAGACACTGTCTGGAGAAGCTGTTCAAAGGACCTCAGCTAGATTGGTTTCCTATTTCAGACATATAAACTGGATGTAAAAGGCAAAGTGATGTTGCTAACATGTTTTAAGCAAAAGTATTACCTGCTGCCATTTCAAGTGGTTAATGCAAACGTGACCCCAGTGCTGGGTCTGTCTACTTGCTTGGAAATGAAGCTTATAAAGAAGTTATTTTCAGTAGATGCTTCAAATTGATTTTTTTTTATTTAGTTTTTTGTTGACTGGGTAAGTGCACTAGACAAATCATGCCTATTTTCAGGCACGACCCGGGGGAGGGGGATACAGATGAATGCCAACTGACCTTGAACCAGATTAAGCTGTTGGTGGTATTTTTAGTGAATGAGGGAAATTTGGCCAGGACACCTGGGAGATTCCCCTACTCTGCTGGAGACAGCAGAGGGTGTTTTGTCATTCTGAGATGATGGCAGAGAGTGGTGGGAGTGAGAAGGAGCAGGACGTGCAGACCGCAGCTCTGCAGGATGCCTGGAATGAGTCTGAAAGTCGGGCCTTTGCCTGATACAACGTTGTCGACATTGGAGACCTCTGGAGATCTGCAGGTGACTGAGTGTGCAGTTGGGAGGAATTTTTCATCTACGGAGCATATGCATATGGCACCAGAAGTGGAAAAGGTTGGAGGTTTGGAAGTTTCAGCGAGTATTATTCCTAAGGCTGCAAGCTGCACAGAAGCAGCCGGGAGGGTGAATGACGAGGTGGCTGACGTGCATACAGTCATCACTACAGCTGACACAGGGAATGCAGAAGTGTCAGCGTTCTCGGAGGTGGCGAGGAGCTCTAGAGCTGCGTGGTCGGCTGAAGAAATGACCACTGTGTGGTCTAAGGAGTCTGTCTTGTCTCAGGCAGGCTGGATAAAGCAGCCAGATGGTCGGTGGTTTCTGGACCAGAATTGGCTGACGTTTTCACTGGATGGATCAGGGCCATCACAGATGGTTTCCCAGGATTACTGCAAAACTGCTTCTGCAGGCCAGACTTTGTCTTTTGGGGACAATATTGATACAGTAGAACCGAAGATTGACTCAGAGGCTACCCCCTTATCTGGCGGTCAGAAATTGCATTCTCCCCTACAGTCACCTAAGGGTCCGAATTCAAGAAAGGGCCCACGCTTCTCGGACTTATTTAAAAATAATAAATTAGAACAAGCCCTGAGAAGAAATGTGGTCCAGCTTGGGTATAGACGAGGGTTACCTGAACACCCTGACAGGGTGTACGTTGGAAGAAAATTATTGAAGGACTCCATGCATTTTTTGTCGACAGACGTTTATGCCTTGATCAATATTCGGGGGGAAGATACGTTCGATATCAGTTTTAAACAATTTTCGGGATTAGATACATTTTGGCAAAAATATGAGTGTTGTAAATCCTTGCCCTTGTGGTTACCTTTCTGGGCTATACCAATTACTAAACCTTTATTCAAAACTATCAACGTCATGTTTAGAAATGAGGGGGTAAATGTAGGGGATATTCAATACTGGTTGGAAAATAAATGTACAGTTTTGGGCCCCCCTGAACCCATACTGGATACAGAGGGGATCTGGACGGGGGCCTGGCACTTTAAAGTTAAATTACATATTACAAATAATGAAGTTATGCATGTACCAAATAGTTTCTTTTTGGATAAAGACAGGGGGGTTTGTTTCTACTCTGGTCAATCTAAGGCCTGCTATCATTGTGGTAGTCACTGTCATTTAAGTAGTGCGTGTGATAAAGTCAAATGCGCACTTTGTGGGGAACTTGATCATGATAGTAAAGTTTGCCGGAATGTTTTTAAATGTAATCTACGTGATGAAGCAGGTCATGTATATCGCCAATGCCCATGGGCAGGCCGGAATAGGCAGGGTGGCCCGAATAAGGAGGAGTTAATAAACCAGGCCCAAGGTAGATACAAACCTCAGTCAGCCACTCCCGCACACAGGGACACAGACTTTACAAACCAGCCTGGAAGGGACAGGGCTCAGGATCAGTTCCCTGATAAACAGCAACCTGCAGTTGAAGCAGCTGGGCAACCAGAACCCTCTGTTCAAAACCAGGCAATGGTTCCATCTGAGGATCCTCCTCTTAGTAGGGGATCTATCTTGCCAGTCTTGCAACCCCCCCCCCGAGAGCCTATTAGTGGTAGCTTCTCAGGACTCTGACTTTCAAACTCCTAGAAGGGTTACTCGGGCAAGTAGTCGCCATATAGGAGTGGTGGGGGCTTGCTCTACTCAAAATTCCTTTCATCTCTTGGCAGACATGGAGGGGGATTTAGGCCCAGATATAGCAAGATCCGAGGGAAAGTCAGAGATGGAGGTGGACGATGAGGGTGGAAAGCACCTTTTAGGCATCAAAAAAGAGGGAAAAAACGAAAACAAGATTAACCTTGAAGTTCAGCATCTTATTCTTTATGGCCTGCTTAAAGATGACATCTATTAACTGCTGTAGTATAAAAAACTACAAGAGACGTTTACTTTGTTTTCAGCAGTGCAGGGATTTACAGGTAGATATCATCTTTGTGCAGGAAACTCACTTATCTTCCTTAGCTGAGGTGGCTCAAGTTAAAAGTCCTGGTTGGGGGGCTCTCTTTGGTCCTTTGGTTCAGATGCAGCAGATGGGATAGAATTCTTTTTCTCATCCCTCAGTGCAAGTTCTGAGGCTGGTGGATATTTTGCCAGGTAGAGCTTTACTTCTGGACTGTTTTTTTCATGGGTTTTGTCTTAGACTAATGAATACCTATGCACCCCAAATAAAAACTACGAGGATTGATTTGTTTCAGCAGACCAAACCTTATCTTTTCATTTCCAAGCCTGTGGTTTGGGGAGGTGATGTGAATTGTAGTCTGGATGTCCGTATAAAGAATAATATACAGCAGAAAACATATTGTGACTCACATGCACTTTCTCAAACAGTGGCCGTGGCTAATATGAGAGATGCCTATAGGGGGCTTCATGCATCAGATGGTTTTACCTATAGAAGGGCTTTCTTTCAAACTAGGATTGATTACCTTTTTCTTTCTCAGTATTTAATAACCCAAGATTGTTCTGTACAACATTGTGATTTTTCGGACCACAATTTTCTATATTGTATTGTAGGATTTCATCAGATTCCTACTAATTTCCCTGCTATCAATAGATGATGGAAGTTAAATTCACGGCTATTGTATGATGTCCTTTTTCTAGACCAGCTCTGTTTTTTTCTGAATCTTAAAAAATCTGTTGCTGACTTTTTTGATGATTGGGTATCCTGGTGGGCGGATACCAAGCTAGCTATTAAGGATTTCTTTATCTCTTATGGTAGGAAAAAAGGTTCATCTGATTATTTACAATATTTAGATTATAGGAATTAATATTATAAATTACTGTCTAATCCTCGGGTGGCAGATTTAGAAGTCCAAACACCATTAGGGGCTATACAGAAAAAAATGAAACACTATCAATATGGGAGGGCAGTATCTATCCATGCAGAATTAACATTTGGTACTCAACAACAACATTTTAAAGATCCATATATTGCACGTAAACAAAAACTGGATAAAAAACTTATGACTGGTCTCCGTAATTCTACAGGCCAGATGAAGACGTCAATAGCAGAAATGCTAAACATTGTGGAACAACATGTATCCTCGGTTTTTAGTACTAGGTTTACTCCAACGGCCTTGTGGGAGGATGTTTTTCATTTCCCAGTTCCCCAAATCTCCCAGGTGGAAGCAGATACATTGCAAGAACCTATTTCCCCTTCAGAAGTTCTAGCAGTTATTAACACTCTTCGAACAGGGGTTTCACCAGGGACAGATGGACTTACAAACGAATTTTATAAAACCTTTAAAGAGGACATGAGTGTAATTTTAGCTGCAGTTTATAATGATATTTTACAATTTGGCTTTATGGATACAAAGTTTAATCTAGCACTTCTAACTTTTATACATAAAAAAGGGGATATTACAGATTTGGGAAATTGGAGACCGATCAATCTGTTGTACACAGACTACAAGATTCTTTCTACTTTACTGTGTAAGAGGCTTCAAATCTTTGCACGAGGGGTGCTCCACCCAGCACAGACTTGCGTTATTCCCCATTGTTCTATTCAGCAAAATCTAAAATTTCTTAGAGATGTTTGTGAATTTGGTGCTCAAAATAAATTATCGGGTTTTATTTTAGCGCTTGATCAGTCAAAAGCATTTGATAAAGTTTCTCATTTTTTTCTATTTCAAGTTTTAGAAAAATATGGGATTCCTCGACCCTTTATTAATTATATTGGTATATTATACACTCAAGCGCATTCCTGTCCTTTGATTAATAATCTTTTAGGAAAAGAGATTGAGTTAACACGGGGTGTTAGACAAGGATGTCCTATTAGCCCACTGTTATACTCTTTTGTGTTAGATCCCCTTTTCAGAGAAATTGAACATAATAGAATTATTCAGGGTTTGACTCCATCTTATACCATACTGGCCCAAAAAATCTTGGCATATGCAGATGATTTATGTTTATTGGTAGCAGATGTCCAATCAGGGGTTGAGGCGATAAGGGTTATTGAACATTTCTCAGATTTAAATGGAACTATGTTGAATTATGACAAATGTGGGTACATGGCTGTAGGCAGGACCCCAACAGTTAGTGATATTGGAGGCATTTTAGTTACTAATTCCCTTAAAATTTTAGGACTTCATTTTGGGGGTGGGGACCTGGCTCTTTTGAAATATACCTAGTTGTCGGAAAAAATAAGGTACAGCAATGGAAAGCCTGGGGTTTTTCAAAAATAAAGGGTGATAGTGATAAAGAAATTTCTATTACCAGTCTTTTTACATGTTTGTTCTGTTTTACTGGTCCCAATTTCTTTGGAAACAAGACTGTATAGCTGTTTTTTTCAAATGCTATGGGGCAGCCGGTTTAAATCCCATCAAACGGGCTGTCACATATTTAAAAGTCTGTCAAGGAGGTTTGGGGATGATAAATCCTTTAGTTTTTTTTAATTCCTTTTTTATGATAGCCTCATTTCAAGCTAAAATCCTGCCTCAGGACCACCCATGGTCTGCATGGACCCAGCTTTTATGTTATCTATTTTTGACCCAATGGGAAGGTGGGGGTATACCAAAACAAAACTCGAAATGTGCTGCACCTTCGTATGCAGACTCAGCAGTGCGGAAACTCAGGGAATGGAAACTGGGTAAAACACAATTACATGAGGTTTCCCGGAAAGAATTTTATGCTGAACTGATAGGTAATGTTTTCTATGTTCAAATAGATTTTCCTTTTTGTGTTACTACTAAGCTCTCTCGGGCTTTACGCCTTTTAATGGATCATAGGGTGCCGCCCCAAATGTGGGATATCCAATGGCTCAGCTGCCATGGTAAATTGGGTGTCCGGGGTAACTTGAAGCATAAATCCATTACTGATAGACTTTGCATTAGACCTGAATGTATTGATCAAGTAGAAACTCAGGAACATTTTTTTTCTGTTATGTCCTCATACTGTTACATTCTGGTCAGATTTGGCCTCACAGTGGCAATGGGGTATTATACACCACATTTCATATCAGAGTCTTATTTTAAGGGATTATTCTGTTTTTTTAGGGAGGTACCATCCAAGTACACTTACTTTGATTTTTGCCTGTATTAAATATTACTTATGGCAAGCCAGATGTCAGTTTTCTTTGCAGCATACTATTCTTCCAAATATTGTTGTGCTAAAACGTATTGAACTAGCTTTAGTTAAACAAAAGATTTTGGAGCAAAAATCATTAGATAGCCACGTATTTCTAAATTTTTGGAAACATATTAACTGGCTTACTTGAATTTCTTTGATATTATATTTTTTCTTTTATTAACTACAATTTCTGATAGAGTTTTTGGTTTTGTGTTTTTTTTTCACAACAAAATGAAAATTGAAGCTGACTGTTTTACTTGATTGAACTGTGTTTTCCTTATCCTTTTTATTTCTGGATAGTTACATGTATTTTTTGTCTGATGTATGGTCTGTCTTCAAATAAAAAATTCCCCTACTCTTTTCGATAAGTGCCATGGGATCTTTAACATCCACCTGAACTACCACAAATCCAGCCAGATGGGACCTCGGTTTAACATCTCATCTGAAAGATGGCACCTGAGAAGTACAGCACCCTTCTCATGCTGCACTACAGTGTCAGTACTGGGATATTAACCCAAGTGTCAGATGTGGGAACTGAACCCACAAATGGAAGTGCAGGGGAAACCACATAAGGAATACTGGCTGAATTTGCTGATGTAGTTTAGGAATTGGGATGCTTAGAAGCTAAATACCACATTAAAATAGATAAAACAGTCAGCCCTGTGATCCACCCCCCCCTAGAAAAATACCTTTCGTATTACAAGATAACGTGAAAACTGAGCTAAAGAACATGGAAAGATTGGGGGTTATTGAGAAAGTGGAGAAACCCACGAGCTGGGTCAACTCGATGGTGGTTGTAGAAAAATCAAAGTATGAATTTGCATAGATCCTAGAGATCTTAATAGAGCAATTAAAAGGGAACATTATCTGATGGAAACAGTTGAAGCAGTTGCAGCCAAGCTAACAGGGGCCAACATTTTATTTACTTATTTGAATATTTGGGTAAAGCTTTGAGTGTGAACTCTTTTACAAAGGTTCCACATCAGGATGAAAAACAGGGTAGACGTTACAAAACATAACAAATACATTACAGTTCATTTGGTTACAGGCAAAAAAATAATTACGTGAATCATAGGCAATTGCCTTCTAAAACAGGAGTAAATAACCACTGTGAGACATATCAGCATAGCTACCCCAGGAGGGCTTGTCAAAGTAGAAATTGGAAGAGAGAGGTTATTGAGTGAGGCAAGTGGGAGGAGGGGAGAGGCACGATGGTGATTGGGTGGGGAGGGTGGAGCTGGGGGGTGCAGGGAAGAACATAGGGTGCTGGTGAGGGGAGAAGGAAAATGTGGGTGGGGTCACCAGGTGCGAACTGGAGGTAAGAGTGGCTAGTGGGAGGATGGGTGGCTAGCGGGCTGCTGTTGGGGGGATCAGGGTGGGGGGATGGGTTTGGGTTAAGATTCCAGGCGGGTAAATTGGTCTGTCTTCACAGTGTTAAGATGACAGGCATGCCTTCTAGCAGATTAAACTGGATGGGCCTAGCTTTGATCTTGTGACTTTTAATACACCTTTTGGGAGGTACAAGTTCAAACGTCTCTCCTTTGGGATTGGCTCAGCACCAGAAGTCTTCCAAAAGAAAATTTCACACATTTTTGAAGGGCTCGAGACACAGAGGTCATTATGGATGACATCCTAATATGGGGAGCTCATGTACAAGAGCACAATGAGGGGTTTACGGAGGTTATGGCATGTTCTACAAAGAGCCAGAGATTAGCATTTGTCTCTAAATCTAAAGAAATCCAAAATCAAAATGTCAGAGGTCTAATATATCGGACACAAGTTAAGTAACAACAGGTTGTCGGCAGACTCCGAGAAGCTTAAAGCAATTACCCAGATGCATGTTTCCCAAAATAAGACTGACTTACAGAGATTTATGGGCATGATAAACTACCTGGCAAAGTTTATGCCAAACCTTTCAACTGTAAATAAGCCATTGAGAGAGTTACTAGAGAAAGAAACAGCATGGCACTGGGAGGAGTGCCACCAACAGGCCTTTCATGAGCTGAAAACAGTTGTTACTAACCCCCCTCCCTGGTGCTGGCCTACTATGATCTAAGGAAACCTGTTGAATTATCTGTTGATGCATCCTCTGAAGGGCTGGGTGCCTGTCTGCTGTGGGCAGGCAGGCCTGTTGCTTTTGCTTCTAGATCACTTAATAAAGCTGAGAGAAATTTAGCACAAGTTGAGAAGGAAATGTTTGCTATTTTGTTTGGTTGTTCAAAGTCCCACCAATATATTTATGGCAGACCCTGGGTCCATATTGAATAGGGCCACAAGCCCCTAGAAAGCCTTTTCAAAAAACAACTGGCCACAGCCCCACCGAGAATTTAACACGTGATGCTTAGACTGCAAATGTATGATTTGCAAGTATAGTACAAAACAGGTAAAGAACTTCATATAGCAGATGCCCTGAGTAGGGCTGTGCGAGAACATTCTGTGCCAATGTCATTGAGGCATAGGTCAAGAAGCACAGGAAAAACCAGGAGCAGTTGTGGAATTTGCAAAAAGTGTTTATTAGTACTAGCAATAACATAAAAAAAATAAACTTGTTCAGTATAACTATTGACAAAGGCAGAATAAACAGAGAAGATCCATCTGAGTTTTCCTTCAATCTCTATGTGTTCCAAAACTTTGAAGCTCTCTCTTATAAGTCTTTGCAATCCCCTTCTTAACAAACATCCTGTTTTTTTTCTAAAATGTTCTTGTCAATTCATTCAGGTGCAGCAATAACACAATGTCCCAGAATGGAGGCCCCTTTTCCACAGCATCTGAAAAAGGGCTTAAAAACTGCTCTCAGGTTAACAACTTGAGTTCCCAATAGCTTTTTGCAATCATTTCAACCTATCATTATACACATTTCAACAGTAACACTATATAAGTTCTACACAAAGGGATCCTAATATTAATTACATTTCCACATAATAATTTGCATATATTTTTATACCAGCAGATATGCAAGGGAGGAAAAGACAGAAACAGCAAGGAAAGACTGAGAAACAGTGAGAGGCAAAGAACTGTGAGACTGTCAGATGATCAAGTCCTAGGTCTCACGAGAAAATCAGGTTGCGCAACCAGACAGAAGAGAGACGGGAAAGGAAAGAACACAACAGATCCCTGCAAACAGACTATCCATACCAACTGGGACAGGGTCCTATTCAACCCTGTTACATACACCCCCTTCCTTACAACTGTTTTATCAAACAGGTTTCCAAAACTTTCTATTAATTCTCTACTAACATTAGCTTCTAACTTTCAGAAATTAAGCGCATGTGCAGTATCCTTTTTCCTATAACAGTACAGCAATCAGTAAAGTTTAAACTCCTACATTTGTTTTTCAGCCCTCAGACCCCTCAATTCCTGATCCATATCTTGACAGAAAATCAGCATTGCTATTCTCTTTACCAGATTTGTGTGTCACCTTGAATTTAAATAGCTGTAGTGCCAGGTACCATCTGGAATGTTTATCTTTCATTTGGTTAAGCCAACAGAGAGGACTGTGATCCATTATAAGTACAAAGTCAGTTCCTAGCGAAAAAAAACTTAAGGGACTCCATGGCACACTTTGCTGCTAAACATTCCTTTTCAATGGTGGAGTAACTTTTCTCTCTGTCATGCAACTTCTTACTTATGTACAGAACAGGATGTTCTTTTCCATCTATATTCTGACTCAGGACTGCTCCTAGGCTTGCCTCCGATGCATCTGTTTGTAACAAAAATGGTTTCTCAAAGTCTGAGCTTCTTAAAACAGGGGCTGAACATAATGCAGCCTTAATGGCCCAAAAAGCTTCATCACACTCTGGGGTCCATTTCACATTATTTGGGTACTATTTTTTTGTGAGTTCTGTGAGGGGAGTAGCTAACTCTGCAAAATTAGGAACAAATCTCCGATAATGACCAGACAGCCCTAAAAATGACCTGACATGTTTCTTTGTTTTAGGGACAGGGCTGTTAGCTACAGCTTCTATTTTAGAAATTTCTGGCATAACTTCTCCATTTCCCAACACATAGCCCAAATATCTGATTTCCTGCATGCCCAATGCACATTTGGTAGGATTAACAGTCAGACCTGCATTTTTGATAGCTTGAATAACTGCTCGTAGGTGTTTCAGGTGGCTTTTTCAGTCTAGACTGCACACCATGACATCATCCAAGTACACTGCACAATAACCAGTGTGAGGTGATAAAATTACATCCAAGTACTGCTGGAAGTAGCTGGCATACCATGTAAACCAAATGGCATGGTGGTGAACTGATAGAATCCAACAGGAGTGGCAAATGCAGTTTTGTCTCTGGATTCTTTAGCTAAAGGGATTTTCCAGGAACCCTTGGTGAGACCGAGGGTACTGATATACTTTGTACTCCCCAGTCTGTCTACCAAATCATCTATTCTGGGCACAGGATAACTGTCAAATTCTGAGACTTGATTAAGTTTCCTAAAATCAAGGCAGATTTTAACACCCTCTTCTTTTTTGTTTACAGTTACCACTGGAGATGACCATGCACTCGTCGACTCTTATATGATACCCAATTCTTTAATTTTTTGTATCTCCTTAACCACGTCGGCTCTTAACCATTTTGGTAACCTGTATGTCTTTTGCCTAATGGGGCGAGCATTCTTTGTCATTATTACGTGCTCGATCTCTTTTGCTTGGCCTGGTACTGTGGTAAAAGTATAGTTAAATGTCTTTAGCACATTACACATTCCTCAATTTGTTCTGAGGTTAAGGAAACATTCACCTTTACCGCATCAGCAGTTACAGTTTGTTCCAGCCTATCATAAGCTGCATTAATATCTTCTTTATCAGTTTCTGGTAAAACTAGCAAAACAGTTTTTGGTGTTTTTTCAACCAATTTCTTGAGGAGGTTAGTATGGTATATATTAGTAGGATTTTTCCTATCAGGAGTTTCAATCTTGTAGTTAACGGTGCTGGTATGTCTAAACACTCTGCAAGGCCCTTGCCACTTCATTAACAGTTTATTTTCTGTTGTGGGTAACAGTAGCAAAACCTTTTCACGTGGCTCAAAAACTTTTTTCTTTTACCCCATGGTCATAGTATACCTTCTGCTGGTTTTGGGCCTCTTCCTGATTACTATAGGCAATTTTAACATAGACCACTTCTTTCTTAGGGCACACATATAAGACGTTATAGATTGTTTCTGAGTGCGGTTATCTTCCGACGTTTCTTTTATCACATCCAGTGGCCCTTTTGGCTGCCTACCATACAGTATTTCAAATGGTGAAAACCCTGTTGATGCCTGTGGCACTTCTCTGTAAGCAAAACGTAGGTAAGGCAAGTGTTGGTCCCAGTCTTTCCATTCCCCTCTTTTACAAATCTTTTCAACATGTGAGTTAGGGTTTGGTTAAAATGTTCAACCAGACTGTCTGTCTGAGGGTGATGGGGTAGGTTCTTATGGCAGTGATACCTAGTAGTCTGTAGTAATGCAGTACCAAAATTACTACCCTGATCAGTAATAATTTATTTAGGTATGCCCACTCTGCTGAAAATGTTTGCAAGTTCTGCTGCCACTTTTGAAGCTGTGACAGTATGCATTGGAACTGCTTCTGGGTATCGAGTAGCATAGTTGCATACTATCAGGATAAATCTATTACCCTTTTTACTTTTGTCTAAAGGACCAACCACATCCATTGCAGTTCTCTCAAAAGGCACATCTATCAAGGGTAGGGGCACCAGGGGCACCCTGTCTATTCTAGTGCCTGGGGCTACTTTCTGACACTCACTACATGAATTACAATAGGTAGCAACATCTTCATGAATTCCAGGCCAGTAAAATCTATACAACAATCTGGCAAGAGTGCAATCCCTCCCCGAGTGACCAGCCATAGGACTATCATGTGCTATCTGTAACAACTCTGTTCTATACTTCTGTGGTATAACCAATTATTCTGTCTGTTCCCATGTCTGAGGTTAACCCAAACTCTGTACAATAACCCATTACATTTTTTAAACATTTGTTCACCCTGTTTTGATTTCACCCCCAGCTGCTTAAAATAACCCTGGAGAGAAACACTGTTCGCTTGCTCTGAAACAAAATCACAATCAGTTATCAGTTTAGCTTCAGCATTTTCATATTTTAAGCCTTTATGTCCATCAGTCTTTTGTTGCCACTGTTTTTTCAGTCGTCTTCTTTATTTTTTGGACTTCTGGATCTTGGAGCTGTTCTCAGACAAGTCTGACTCAAAGTCACTGAAAGGAAAAGTGTCCCTACCATTTGAAATTTTCTTTGCCTAAGCTCTTGTTACCAATGCTGCTGAAACTGCAGAGTTCAGTTGCTCTGAGATTAACTCAGTAAATCCTGAACAGTCATTCCAATAATCACGGGTACAGGTAACTTAGGTACTACCCCCACTTTCATTTGGTGCACCCTTAATAGTCAGAGTCACTTGGGTGGCGGGATAGTATCGAGTGTCCCTGTGGATACAGATGACACCAGTACCTGGTTCTTTTGCACAGTGTTTTCCCAGCACTTCAACATGCACTAGGGTCTGCTTCCTGAATCAGTGAGTCCCTTTACAGTCTTATCCACCACCTTCACATCTGTTAAGTGCTTGCCCCAATTTAGCAAGGACAATTCTGCTCCAGTGCCACTCTCCTTACCACAGCAGTTTCTTGCAGTATGGCCTGGCTTGTTACATTTATAACAAATAAAGTCTTTGGGGGCAGATTTGTTACCTCTACCAGAGTTCTTATACTTGAGTTTAAATGGGAAAAAGAATATCTTACCGATGCTTGGCTGTTATCTCTCTGCTGAGGTGTCTGTCTGGTCATCTGATAGTCCTCAGCCAAAGAAACAGCCTTTTCCCCACTTTCTGGGTGATGTTCTTTCACCCAAAGCTGCACATCTGTACACAGGATGTTGATGAATTGCTCCATTGCAAATGTATCAATGATCTGTGTGACTGTTTTGCCCGCTGGTTGAAGCCATTTAATAAGGAGCTTTCTGAGCCAGGTGGAGGATTGTCGAATGTGTTGCACTTCAGGGACTGGAATCTTTGCCTGTAGGTCTCTCCTGAGCTGTCATATCTTTTCAGGATTTCTTTTTTTACAAGGTCATAGTTTTCTGACTGTGCAGTGTCCATACTGCTGTAGGCAAGTTGGGCTTTACCTGCCATGTAGGGTACCAGTCTGATTGTCCATTGCTGCTTTGGTCATTGGTAGGCTGTGGCAACTCTTTCAAAAGTTGTCAAGTATATCTCAATATCATCTGAGGGACACAACTTGGTAAGTTCAATGTCTTTTAAGTTACTTGTGCCTTGTTGCTCTGCTGGACCAGTGCCAGATCCTTCTGCTTTGATAGCTTGCAAGACATCCAGCCAGCGCTGCTCCTGTCGCTGCATCTCTTCTTTTCTTTGTTGCTCCTGTTGCTGCATCTCTTCAGTTCTCTGTTGCTCCTGTCACTGCATCTCTTCTCTTCTCTGTTTCTCTGTCTCTCTTTGTTGAATAGCCCACCATTTGAAAAAGTCCATCAGGTGTTCAGGTTCTGTCACTGCCTATTCTTTTTCCATAACTTGTGCTGGCTGTACAATCTCAGCTTGGACTTCTGTCTCTGCTAGTTTGGCTGCCATTCTCCTGGTAACCACTCATGGACTTACTGCTATAGAATCCATACCTTTCTCTATGCTTCCCTGGTACTAGGTCCAGTACCCATGCACAAAACTCCTGGCTTAGAGTATACACAGCGTAAATCCAACTTCTAAAACCACCTGTCATTGAGGCACAGGTCAGGAAGTATACGAAAAACCAGAAGCAGTTATAGAATTCGTATAAAGTGTTTATTATTACTAGCAATAACATAAAAAAATTAACTTGTTCAGTATAACCATTTACAAAGGCAGAATAAACAGAGAAGATCCATCTGAGTTTTCCTTCAATCTCTGTCCCAAAACATTGAAACTCTCTCTTATAAGCCTTTGAAACCCCACTTCTTAACAAGCATCCTGTTTTTTTTCTAACATGTTCTTGTCAATTTCATGCAGGTGCAGCAAGAACACAATGTTCCAGAACTGAGGTCCCTTCTTCATAGCTTCTGAAAAAGGTCTTAAAAACTGCTCTCAGGTTAACCCCTTGAGTTCCCAACAGCTTTTGCAATCATCTCAAACTATCATTATATGCATTTCAACAGTAACACTATATAATTTCTAAACAAAGGGATCCCAATATCAGTTACATCCCCACATAATGATTTGCATATATTTTATACTAGCAGATATGCAAGGGAAGAAAATACAGAAACAGCAAGGGAAGACTGAGAGACAGTGAGAGGCAAAGAATTGCAAAACTGTCGGGGTGATCAAGTCCTAGGTCTCGTGAGAAAATTTTGTTGCACAGCCAGACAGACAAGAGACAAGAAGGGAAAGAACAGAACAGATCCCTGCATTCAAACTCTCCATAATAACTGGGACAGGGTCCTATTCAATCCTGTCACAGCCAGAAACTGAATTAGACAAATACAAGGTTCTCATGATGGACTATATGTCACTCAGTGATGAAAAACTGAAATTGTTTCAGCGAGAGATGGATAATGATTCAGCACTGGTCAAGTTGAGAGACACTGTTTTGAATGGGTGGCCTCAGGAGAAAACATCAGTGCACCACGAGATAAGGCAGTTCTGGCAGTTCAGAGATGAAATTGTGACAGAATATGGACTTTTGCTGAAGGGGGAGAGACTGATAGTCCTCATGTCACTGAGATCAGGCATGTTAACCAGATTACACAGCAGCCACTTGGGCATTGAAAAATGCAAGCGCAGGGCCAGAGATCTTTTATTCTGGCATGGGATGAACAGTCAGATTAGTGACATGGTGGCCAAGTGTGATATTTGCCATCAATTTAGGGGAAAGCACAATCTAGAGAACCAAACCAGCCACATGAGATACCAGACAGACCTTGGCAAAAGGTTGGGGCTAACTTATTTGAATTTGAAAGGGAA
Source organism: Neoceratodus forsteri (assembly GCA_016271365.2). NCBI lineage: Eukaryota > Metazoa > Chordata > Ceratodontiformes > Ceratodontidae > Neoceratodus > Neoceratodus forsteri. Next base: position 1,774,796,541 of record CM057450.1, on the reverse strand, counting down.
AATTATCTGGCAATGGTTGATTACTACTCCAAATACATTGAGATATCCAAGTTGCAAAATACAACACGTGAAATGGTGATTAACCATATTAAATCACAATGTGCAAGACATGGTAGTCCAGAAATACTTGTAACAGATAATGTCCCACAATTTGCCTGCACTGAATTCAGCGACTTTCAACAAAGGTATGAGTTTAAACATTTAACATCTTCACCAAGATACCCTTAGAGTAATGGCATGATAGAATGAGCCATTCAAACATTAAAGAGACTGTTAAAGAAAGCACAAGTGGACCATCAAGACCCTTATTTAGTGCTTTTGGAATTGAGAAATACCCCACTGGAGGGGCTAGGATCTCCAGCACAGCTGCTTATGGGCTGCAGAACCAGAACTTTAATGCCTACCAGATCTGAGCTACTTAAACCAAAAGTACTAGAAGTTGAGGTGCGAGCTACATTGTGAAGGGCTCAAGAAAAACAAAATTCTTATTACAATTTGCATGCCTGACCACTCGCAGCCTTACAGCTGGGACAGCCTGTTTACCTGCAAACTACTGAGAATACTTGGACCCCCACAGTTGTGAAACACCATACTGAAGAGCCACATTCCTATGTAGTCCAAGCAAATGGGAAATTGCGTTGCAGAAACAGGTAAGACCTTCGGTTAACCCCTGAGCTGCGCCACTCCTGTGGCCCACAAAACTCACACATCCAAGGAGAGGAAGAGGGAAGTGAGCAGGACGACAGTATGGAGGACGATGGGATCCCCGAGGTGCCTGCATGGAGGTCCCTCCACATGTGGCGCTGGGGCAGTCACAAAGTAAACCTGTGGTGGCAGCCCTGCCCCTGAATAGTTGGGACCAACTGACTGGAACCAGCTTCAGACCAAGAATCAGCTATGTCAGTGGACAGGAGGTCCGAAGGCTCGCCTGGCATTGTGACTATATAGACTCACAAAAACTTTGAGCTACATAGAACTTTAAATATTTTACTTTGGGGGAAGTTCAATTGAGAAGGGAGAGGTAAGGAAGTTAATTAGCATGCGCAATTTGAGTATGCTTTACTAATGCTCATGCACTAACATGTATATATAAACCCTTGCTTGGTGGGCAGAAGCCCACGTTTTCTGTAGTTATTACAAGTGTATGTTTCATACAGTAAACTTACCAACTCACTCCATGTTGGTGTCTGCATGATTATTACAAGTCACAAATAGCCAATGCTCTCACCGGGCTTAAAGGTGTATGAATGGATTGTTAGGTCAAAGTGGGCGCGGAGTCAACACACCAGTCTAGGCAAGGAGGTAGAGTCTTTTTCCAGCTGGAACAGTTCTAAATCAACAGGGAAGAACTTTGAACAGTTGCAGGAAAGTCCAAGTAGCAGGAGGGCCACTCCTCACAACCCACAGTTAACACAGATGACTCTGGAACTATACAGGACAGTGGTCGACAGACACGGTCCTCCCAAGGGGCAGCGAAGCTCTTACCCTCGCACTGCATCGGTTACCCCCACTGCCTGCCACTGCCCCTCCAGCCAACTCACACAGGGTCAGTCCTCCACAGAAAATATTGGGCCAAATGAAGTCTCTTGCCTTTTTCAGAGACACCATAGGCAACCTCCACAAGCCAACCAGCTGAACTCCATCTCAGAAGCACCCTCTGAATCCATGTGGTTCTCTTCAGCAGCACCAGGATCGCCAGCTGGTAAGAGAGTGCTTACATGTTATGAAACCAAGAGACTCACAGCACAAAGTACTTTGAAAACCTCTCTGAAAACTAAAACCTAAAACTTCTATCCTGACTCACTGTTTTGGACCTGTCTACAATGCATCCCTAAACTTAACTAACTAAAATGCCAAAGTTTAATATTAACATTAACTAACATGGAAATGTTTAAAATTAACAATCACAATTAACAGTTAAAATGCTTCTGTTCTCCCTATTCTCCCAAGATGATTTGGTACAATATCAAATTAACAAGTGTTTTGAGGCAAAGCAGGAGCTCTGTTAGAGCTACTGCAGACTGCATATAGACCACCTTATATCATATCTGAGAAATCGTCATCACTGCGGTGATCAGTTTTTACTTTTCAAAACTATTTATAAAATGGGCAAGAACAATTAAGTGATCTGATTGGTCAATAGCGGTCCAGATCTATGTGGTCATTGACCAGTAACCGCATGGGTCTAGAAAGTGCCTTGCAAATCTTGGAACTTGCTTTCTAGGGTGGTCTAACCGCACAGAAATCTCATTACACTGCTTTGCAGTTCTCATTAATTGTTGGGAAAAACAAAAAGCTCATCTCAATGTTACTGGTCTGCTTAAATTATTCTGTGCAATAGGGACAACTTTCTCTGTATTGCATGTTAGATTATGGGAGATGGAAAAATACAATTTTAATTTTGATTTTGCTGTTCCTTGTGATATCGTTTGGGGGGCATTTTATAACTGCAATGACCCACTTTAGGGAATATGGTTATGTAAACAATAACACACGACAAGACATGCGATTATTGGGTAATTACTGCATGCCCCCCTTCCCACACACACACACCATGGGTTGGAGGCACGAGGTGTCAGCCAAGTACTCTTCAACCACAGAGTGGAAGGGTGGGGGATGTGGCAGTTACCCAATAACTGCAAGCCCTGAAGTGTGTTATTGCATTTATAAAATGGCATCAAAAATAAAAAAATAAAAAACCCACAAGACTAAATAAATCATTAAATAAATCTTCATCACCTGTACGTCGGTTCTCATACCAAACAACTGGTCTTGCCCCATAAAAGAGGTCAAATTGGCTGGCAGACAAGTCACATATATTGTTAATTGATCCCCCCCCAACTATTGCAGTTACTGAGGCAGCCTAGAAAACAAGTTCCCAGACTTGCAAGGCACAATCCAGACTTGTATGGTTATTGGTCAGTTACCGCACAGGTCTAGACAGCTTTCGACCAATCAGATCACTGGATCTAACTTGCCCATTTTATAATGGGTAATTACCACATGCCCCTATCCCTTTTGAAGGGCACTCAGCTGGTGCCTCGTGCTTCCAATCAGGGGGGTAGTAATTACCCAATGACTATATGCCCTATCATGTGTTATTGCCTACTTTCTTGCCTCTCTTTCATGATGGTTTCTCAAAAAATCCCTCAGACTTTGTCATACTGGCTGGTAGACTCTTGGGTGAATGCTGATGCCATTTAAGCAAGAATGATACAATTTTCCTCAAGGTCCTCTTAGCTCAGTGCACATACAGTACACCAGTTTGATCAAATGGCAAAGATCAGTGTTTGCTTCCAATATTTGGACTTTTGTCCATGTAATAGTATCAATACAATACCACAGATAAAAATGGTCAGAGAAGGGGAGATAAGGGAGTTAAACATCTAGCTCAAGGGCTGGTGCCAGGAAAAAGGACACAAATTTGTAGGGAACTGGCAACAGTTTTGGGAGCGAACGTTCTTTAAATTTGATGTACTGCATCTGACTAAGGAGGGAGTCAGTGCATTAGGGCAGAAGTTTGACGTCTTTACAGAATATTTAAACTAGCAAATGGGGAGAAGGGTGCAGCACCCCGTACGTCAAATGGGAAGAACACCCCTCCCCCCTCAGCTAGTGGTCAAACAGAAGTTCAGCATGTTTATAGTTCATTTGCAACACCAGGTAAAGAAAAAGGTCTGACTCCCCATACGAAGCACAGGGGAAACACCGGACCTCGCCCAACAACTAACACACCAAAATCTGGCCAATGGAAAATCATGTACAGAAATGCTCGCAGTCTGGGAAACAAGATCCCAGACCTGCAGGCAATAATGATAGAGGCTAAACTGGACATAGTAGCCATTAGTGAGACATGGTTTACCAGTAACCACACTTGGGAGACTTCAGTACCTGGCTATGTACTGTTCAGAAGAGACCAAGGTGCAAAAAGGGGGGATGGAGTGGCCCTTTATGTCAATGAAAATATCAAAGCTACAGAAATTCAGAATACACATAAGGAGCCAGAAGAACTGTGGGTCACCCTGGAAACAGGAATGGGACAACCATACGAACTGGGGTTGGGTACAGGCCTTCAGACCAGGGGGAGGACATAGACACATTACTGTTAGAAGATATACAAAACATGACAGCTAAAGGTGAGGTTCTGATAATGGGAGACTTCAACATGCCAGATACAGATTGGTCAGTACCAGCAGGGACATCTGCCAGAACTAGATACATGGTGGATTCTTTGCAGGGGGAGGACCTCAAACAACTGGTACAACAACCCAAAAGAGACAGGGCTATCCTAGATATAGTACTGACTAATAGGGAAAGGATCACAGATCTCCAGGTAGAAGGTCACCTGGGGGCCAGTGACCATCACATGGTATGGTACAATTTGGCCACTAGAACAAAATCATCCCATTCCAAGGCAAAAATATGGGACTTCAGAGGAGCTGACTTTGATAAGATGACCAACAGAATTAAGCTATCCCTGGTGAAAAGAAATACAGGTGATTGGGTACAGGAAAAGTGGGCAAGCATTAAAGATGCAATACTTGAAGCAACATCCCATTGTGTTAGTGAGAAAAGGAAGTGCAAAAAGAAGAAGGAAACCACTTTGGTTCTCAAACACAGTAGCAGAAAAGGTCATAGCCAAAAGGCTGGCCTTCAGGAAATGTAAGGGAACGCAGCAGGATGAAGATAGGGAGGCATACCAGACTTCCCTAAGGGAAGCAGGGAAGGCAGTAAGGCAGGCAAAGGCCCAAACTGAGGAAACACTAGCACGCACAGTAAAAGAAGGTGACAAGACTTTCTATAGATACATTAGTGAAAGGAGAAAGTCAAGAGGGGGTATTGCTAAGATCAAAGTGGATAAGGGTGCGTGTGAGGAGGAGGGCCATGTAAAAGCATCTATCCTAAATAGATACTTCTGCTCAGTATTTACTGAAGAGAAGGTAGGGCAGGGCCCATAGCTCAGCATCACGGACACAGGAGGGAGGGAGGTGTGCACTAGTCCCTTCACAAAAGAAAGGGTCATACAAGTCCTTAATAAGCTCAGGGTGGACAAGGCAATGGGACCTGATGGCATACATCCCAGGGTACTAAAGGAGCTAAGGGTGGAACTAGCAGAGCCATTATCAGAACTGTTTAGTGAGTCTCTGAGCACAGGAGAGTCCCAGAAGACTGGAGAAGGGCTCATGTGATCCCACTCCACAAGAGTGGTAGCAGGGAGGAGGCAGGGGGCTACAGACCAGCCAGTCTTACCTCAGTAGTGGGCAAGATTATGGAGACATTCCTTAAGGAAAGGATAGTGCAACACCTGGAATCCATAGGAGCACATGATCCAAGACAGCCTAGGTTTACAAAAGGAAGGTCCTGTCAAACTAATCTCATAGATTTCTTTGACTGGGTAACCAGAGTGGTGGACCAAGGGGAAGCAGTTGATGTTGCCTACCTTGACTTCAGCAAAGCTTTTAATACTGTTCCACATAGAAGATTGATTAATAAGCTGGGTACACTCGGGATGGGTCAGATGTTGGTCAACTGGGTGGCAAACTGGTTGACAGGCAGAAAACAGAGAGTGGTGGTAAATGGTATACAGTCAGAAGAGATGCAAGTCACAAGTGGGGTACTTCAGGGATCAGTCCTGGGGCCAATTCTCTTCAATATCTTCATCAGTGACATTGCAGATGGACTGGAGGGTAAAGTTTGTCTGTTTGCAGATGACACCAAGATCTGCAACAAAGTAGATGATCCAGATGGGGTGGGCAGAATGAGAAGAGATCTGGATAAACTAGCAAAATGGTCGGAAGAGTGGCAACTGGGGTTTAATGCAAAGAAGTGCAAGATCATGCACACAGGGAAGAGAAACCTTGAAGCCACCTATAGACTGGGAGGGGAGTTGCTGGCAGTCACAAGGGAAGAAAGAGATTTGGGCGTCATCATCACCGATGACCTGAAGTCATCCAAGCAAACCACTAAAGCAGTAGGTAAGGCTAGAGGGATGTTGGGGTGTATTAGTAGGGGTATCACAAGTCAGAAGAGGGAGACAATAATCCCTCTTTACAAGACACTGGTTAGGCCTCATCTGGAGTACTGCGTGCAGTACTGGAGGCCACACCTTCACAAGGACATTTACCAAATTGAGGCAGTTCAGAGAAGGCAACCAAAATGGTGCTGGGACTGTATCAGAAAACATATGAGGACAGATTAACTGAGCTCAATATGTATACCTTAGAGCAAAGGAGGGAGAGAGGTGATGTGATTGAAACATTCAAACACCTTGAGGGCATTAACAAGGTGAAAGAATCTAACATGTTTCAATATAATAAAAATAGCAGGACAAGAGGACACAGCATGAGATTAGAGGGAGGCCAATTAAGGGGTAATGTGAAAAAGTTATTCTTAACAGAAAGGGTGGTGGATGTATGGAACGGCCTACCTCAGGAAGTGGTGGATATGAATACAGTGCAGTGCTTCAAACAGGCATGAGATAGGCATAAGGGAGCAATTCAGATGAATATGAATAGACAGACAGAGCAAAGGCCAATGGCACATTCATAAGGTAGAAAAATAAATGGGCAGACCGGATGGACCTTGCGATCCTTATCTGCCATCAACTTCAATGTCAACTTCTACTGTATATTTAGTAGGTTTCACAGGCTAATCAGCAATGCTGGAAATTTTACTATTGCTGCAGGGCAAAGGTAAAAAATTTGGGAAGGTGTCTATATTATGGTATGAATTTTGGGAGGGATATGGGAGAAGGGGTGCAGATCTTTCAGAATATGTAGGTGGGGTAAAACTTTAGTTTACAGGTTCAGGGATGCAAATTGTGAGAGGGGAGCAGGGTAGAAGGTACAGAGTTTGTTATTGATGGGGTAAAAATTTGTGGAAGGCTGCAGATTTGAGGAAGCGTACAGGGGAGGTACATGTGTTGGGAGGCATAGGGGGAGGAGTACAAATGTCTGGAGATATGTGGTATAGGAATAACGTTGGGAGGTGTGTGGATGGGCATCTTGGGAGAGTGAGGCTGGGATATAAATGTTGTAGGGGCAGGAAAGAAGTTCAGATGTTGGGAGTGGCATAAGGGATACGTGTACAATTATGGGTGAGGGGTGTAGGGCAGGAATGCACATGTTGAAAGGGCTTCAATGGTGATGGCACAGATTTAGAGAGGTATGCCAATATTTTTTGAGGGATGCAAAGGTAGAAATTTTAGAAGGACTTTAGTGGTAAGTATAAATTTAAGGAGGTGTGTTACAGAATGGGTACAAATGATAAAGAGTGGTACAAGGTAGAGTTAGAAACTTGTATGAGGTTATGGGCATGTTTTTATAGTTTCAAGGGATGGGCAGGGTAGACGTGAATATTTTGGGGGGATTATACATATAGGGAGCGGCATCGGTTCTAGTACACATTCAGTGAATGTTGTGGAACTACAGCAAAAATGGGTGAATTTGAATATAGTATCCAAGAGGAACACACAGGGACCGGATTTAGGGCTGGAAGGGAACAAAGGAAATAAAAATATATATATTTTTAAATTCTTTGGTAACTGGATAAGGCTCACTCGGCAAAATACTTGTTTTCAGGGTGACCCAGAAGCACTGGGGAGGTTAAATAACAAGCTCAGGGTCACACAATATGCAAGTGGAGGTTGTAGGAATCAAACCCAGGACTGCTGGACATACCAAGCTCATTCACAGCTCATTACACTATTTAATAGGCTATACTGTCAGCCATCAGACTTTTACCAGCCTGACTTTTTCTGTTGGGGGGCTTGATATTGTGCCCAAAGTGTTGTTTTAATAGTATAATTCCATTAGTAAAGGCCCTCATGAGAAAATTGGAAGCAAATACTGAGTTTTTGACATTTTAAAATCTGTTGCACAGTCTGTGTACTATGCAGATAGGACCTTGAGTAAATTATGCCATTCTTGCTTAAATTACATCATCACTCACCCAGGATTCTGCTATCTCATCAGAAAAAGTGTGATGTACGTTCTGTGAAACCATGAAACAGGAGAGGCAATAAAATAACATTTATACCTGAGGAACGGCAATTGCTGCACTTTATTTGTAATAAATAAGGTGTGGTCATCCTTAAGGTGGGAAAACAACATTTTAAAACCAGACCCTTACCTGTCCCAATTTCACTGGTGCCAGAGTCTTAATTATTTATATATGCCCCGAGTTTAGAAAGGAAGGGATCATATTTTGGCTCCATGGAGTTGAACTGCTGATTCCTTCTACTTCCTGATACTGACAGCTGTGCCTGCGCTGGAATATTTTATGATTTAATTATTTGGAGAGTGCAGGGGTATGCTCCCCAGACATTAATGGGGCTATTTTTATGTTAGTTGTGGGTGCATGCGAGAATAGCAAAAGGAAGGAGCTGCTGTTAGAACTTTCCTACTCTACTGGACTGAAGAACTAGAACTCTACTACTGGAAACTTCAATTTAGGGTAAAAACTAACAAAAATCAAACAAAAAAGTGTGTTTGTTTGAGTTGAGAGAAGGCATTGTTATATGTGCAGTTAGCTAGGTGAAAAAGAAACTGTGAGTTAGGGGGAGTGGCTTAGAGAGAAGGAAGCCAGGTGTTTGCATTTAAAAACTGACCTAGATAGCTCATGGCAGAGAACAGCAAGAGGAAGGAGCTGCTGCTAGAACTTTACTACTGTACTGGATTAAAGAACTAGAACTCTACTACTGGGAACTTCAATTTAGGGTAAAAACAAACGAAAAAAGAGTGTGTTTGTCTGAGTTGGGTGAATGAATTGTTATCTGTGAAGTTAGCTAGGTGGAAAAGAAACTGTGAATTAGGGGGAGTGGCTTAGAGAGAAGGAAGCCAGGTGTTTACCTTTAAAAATTGACCTAGATAGCTTTGTGTCAGAGAACAGGAAGAGGAAGAAGCGGCTGTTAAAATGTTACTACTGTACTGGACTAAAGAACTAGAACTCTACTACTGGGAACGTCAGTTTAGGGTAAAAACAAACAAAAAAAGAGTGTGATTTGGGTAAAGGAATTGTTATCTGTGCAGTTGGCCAGATGAAACAGAAACTGTGAATTAGAGGGAGTGGCTTAGAGAGAAGGAAGCCAGGGCGCTGCATTTAAAAACTGACCTAGATAGCTTATGGCAGGCAACAGCAAGAGGAAGGAGCTGCTGTTAGAACTTTACTACTCTACTGGACTAAAGAACTACAACTCTACTACTGCGAACTTCAGTTTAGGATAAAAACAAACAAAAAACCAACAAAAAAAGTGTGTTTGAGTTGGGTGAAGGAATTGTTATCTGTGCAGTTAGGTGAAAAAGAAGCTGTGAATTGGGGGAGTGGCTTAGAGAGAAGGAAGCCAGGTGTTTGCATTTAAAAACTGACCTAGATAGTTTGTTTCAGAGAACAGCAAGAGGAAGGAGCTGCTGTTAGAACTTTACTGGGACTATATTACCCTCCATCCTCCTCCTCCCCTCCCCCTCACCCTTAGCCGGTTCTACTTTTATTGGCACAGGAGTTGACTGACAACAGGAACTTCCTGTTTGGAAGCAGGAAGGGAGTGATCACAGAGGCACAAAAGACTCACCAGCCTAGAAGGAAAAGAGTAGCTCTCTGCCCCCCCCCCAGCTGCTGGAGGTCTGACTGAGCAAGCAAGAAGGAGACTACTGAGGAATATAGGAACTTGCTGTCCTAGAACAGGAAGATCAGGAGCTTTAAGGGCACATAGGCAGTAGGAAAGTAGGGAGAAAAAAAATTATATAAACAAAATAAATAAATAAAGAGAGAGAGAGAGAGAGGAAAGATTAAGCATTCCAAACAACAGTTGAGGTGCCACAAATAAGACATGATGGGAGTGGTGCAGTGCAGTGGCTGTGGAGCAGCAGTCATCCAGGAAACGTTCTGGAGGATGCAGTGTTGTCCCATCTGCAGGCACCTCTCTGAGCTGAGGGAGGAGGTTGCTGATCTCCAGGCTGAGTTTGCCAGGATTCAGGGGACCTCCTTTCCCATCCAGGGATCACCAGGGCCACTGCAGCTGCCTCAGAAGTTGCCAAGAAAGAGGAACGGTTGGACCACAGTGGGCTCAGGGAGGGTGAGGGTGGTGGAAGAGAGGTGCATCCCTCCAGTTGCACCTCTCCACAATTCATATGCCGTTCTAGCAAAGTATGGTTCCTCTATGGAGGCACCCGCAGTGAAGACCAAGGAGGATGCTGGGAACCTCCACTAAGGAGACCCACAGGAGGGTGGTTTGGGACCCCACAGGGAAGGAAACAACTTCTGGTGGAGGACGCCATTGTTAGGAGGGTAGAACTGGGGGAGGGAGGGGAGAGGGACATAAGGTGCCTGCCTGGTGCCCTGACTTGGATGGACAGGGAGCAAATCATCAGGATCGCAGGAGCAGCTGCACGGGGAAGGGAGCTGGATATCATTGTCCACCTAGGGACAAATGACCTGGCTGGGAAAGGGATCAGAGCAGTGCAGGAGGAGTTTTTGGAGTTGAGGAGGGGCCTTAGACAAGTAGCACGCAAAAAAGCCTTCTCGGAGGTGATGCCTGTATATGGTATGGGTGAGGCTAGGGTGCTCTGCACCATGGGATTCAATCAGTGGTTGAAAAACTGGTGTAGAGCTTTGGGTTTTGGCATCATTGGGGACTGGGGGTCCACCTGGAGGCATGCAGGCCTATACTGGTGTGATGGTCTGCTTCTGTCCAGGAGAGGAACCAGGATCCTAGGTGATAGGTTTAAATGCTTCATTGGCAAGCATTTAAACTAGCCAAGGGGGGAGGCATTGAAAAGGAGAAGGGAAATCCTAGCCCCCCCAAAAAAAATCATGGTAGTTAGTGAGGTAAACACCAAGATAGAGAAGTCGATAGGGAGAAGGGTAGGCATAAACTGAGAGAAAGGCAACGACGGTAAGGACAGGGATGGGGCAAAAAGGGGTAAGGCCTTCAAAAAATGGAGGGTAATGAGTACGAATTACCATGGTCTAGGTAACAAGCTCCCTGAACTGGTGGCCTTGATGGAAGAGGGATGCCTGGATATTGTGGCAGTCACAGAAACATGGTACACAGAGAACCATGATTGGGATGTCAACATACCAGGGTACACAATCTACAGGAGGGACAGGGAGGGTAGAATAGGAGGAGGAGTAGCTCTCTACGTAAGGGAAGGGATCAAAGCAACAGACCTAAAGGGTAAACAGGGAGGAGAGGAGGCTCACTGGGTCACCCTGGAGACTGGAAATGGCACCAGAATCCGCACATGGGTTGTATACAGACCCCTATCTCAGGGAGAGGAAATGGACAAGGAAATGATAGAAGGCATCCATAGTATGGCAGAGAAAGGGGAGCTATTGCTGACGAGGGGCCCGAATGTGCCAGATATTAACTGGAGCACCTTTGCTGCAGCCATATCCAAGAACAGGGCCATTATCGATGCCCTACAGGGGGCATGCCTCAGACAGCTAGTGTTGGAACCCACTCAGGAGGGAGCAGTCTTAGACCTGGTACTCTCAAATGGGGATCAAGAGAGGATCTCAGATCTAGAAATGGGTAGCCATCTGGGAACAAGTGACCACCAAACAATGTGGTTCACAATAAACTCAGCTGTAGAGTCTAGCCATACAAAAGTGAAGGTACTGAACTTCAGGAGGGCTGCTTTTGTCAAAATGGCAGAGTGCCTCAGAAAAGCACTAGCAAACAGGCAAGAAGGAGGGGTGGAGCAACAATGGGGAAACATCAAAACTGCCATCACAGAGGCAACACTCCTTTGTGTGAAGCAAATAAATCAAAATGAAAGAAAAAAACACTATGGTTCTCAAAAGAGGTGGTGGGGAAGGTTAGGGAGAAAAAGACAGCATTCAGGAAGTATAAGGAAACATAGAAGGAGCAGGACAGAGAACTGTACCAGTTAGAGCAGAAGGAAGCAGAGAAGGCGGTCAGAATAGCAAAGGCCCAAATCAAGGAAAAGATAGCCAACTCAGTTGAGAAGGGGGATAAAACCTTTTATAGGTACATTAGGGAGCGACGAAAGACAAAGGGAGGAATACTAAGGCTGAATAAAGAGGAGGGTGGGTGGGCAGAGAGGGACAGTGAAAAAGCGGGGATACTGAATGAATACTTCTGCTCAGTATTCACAAAGGAAGAGAAGAGGGAGGTACCTAATCTAGTCAATAGAAGCACTCTGGATACGGGGCTCAGTATCAGTGCTTTCACAGAAGAAAGGGTTCTGAAAGAACTCCTAAAACTGAAGACTAACAAAGCAATAGGGCCTGATGGGATTCACTCCAGAATTCTAAAAGAACTAAGGTTAGAATTAGTAACACCATTGGCTACCCTTTTTAGCAAATCATGGGAGGATGGTGTGGTACCTGAGGACTGGAGGAGGGCGGATGTGATTCCTCTTCACAAAAGTGGGAGCAAGACAGAGGCAGGAAACTACAGGCCTGACAGTTTGACCTCTGTGGTAGGGAAAATGATAGAATCACTTCTGAAGGAAAGAACTGTTGAGTACCTAGAGGCCAGTGGGGCATAGGACCCAAGGCAGCATGGATTCACAGCAGGAAGGTCATGTCAGATGAATGTAATCGATTTCTTTGACTGGGTGACCAAAGCAGTAGACCATGGAGGGACTGTGGATATGGCCTACCTATACTTTATCAAGGCATTTGACACAGTCCTGCACAAAAGATTAATAAACAAATTAGCCAGCCTGGGAGTGGGTCCCAGGGTGGTAGCCTGAGTAAAACATTGGCTGGACAACAGGACTCAGAGGGTAATAGTAAACGGAGTCTACAGTGGACTTTAGGAGAGCTGACTTTGGCAAGATGGGAGAGTGCCTCAGAAAACCACTAGCAAACAGGCTAAAAGGAGGTGTGGAGCAACAATGGGGAATCATCAAAACTGCCATCACAGAGGCAACAAGCCTTTGTGTGAAGCAAATAAACAAATCAAACGAAAGAAAAGCCACTATGGTTCTCAAAAGAGGTGGCTGTGAAAGTCAGAAGAAAAGATAGCATTCTGGAAGTATAAGGAAACACAGAAGGAGCAGGACAGAGAGCTGTACCAGTTAAGGCAGAAGGAAGCAGGGAGGAAGTCAGAATAGCAAAGGCCCAAACTGAGGAAAAGATAGCCAACTCAGTTAAGAAGGGGGATAAAACCTTTTATAGGTACATCAGCGAGCGTAGAAAGACAAAGGGAGGGATAGTGAGGCTGAATAGAATGAATGGTGGGTGGGCAGAGGGGGACAGTGAAAAAGCAGGGATACTGAACGAATATTTCTGCTCAATATTTTATTTATTTATTTATTTTATTTAGCTTTTGTTGACCGGGTAAGTGCACTAGACAAATCCTGCCTATTTTCAGGCACGACCCGGGTGAAGGGGATACAGATGAATGCCAACTGACCTTGAACCAGATTAAGCTGTTGGTGGTATTTTTAGTGAATGATGGAAATTTGGCCAGGACACCGGGAATTTCCCTACTCTTTTGATAAGTGCCATGGGATCTTTGACATCCACCTGAACTACCACCAATCCAGGCAGATGGGACCTCGGTTTAACGTCTCATCCGAAAGACGGCACCTCAGAAGTGCAGCACCCCTCTCATGCTGCACTACAGTGTCAGTACTGGGATATTAACCCAAGTGCCAGATGTGGGAACTGAACCCACAGCCCGCTGATCTCCCGGCCTCAGAGGCGAGTGTGCTACCTACTGAGCCACTGACACTTAAAATATTCACAAAAGAGGAGGGAGAAGTGCCTAATCCAATTAACAGAAGCACTCTTGATAGGGGGGTTGATCCCAGTCCTTTCACAGAAGAAAGGGTTCTGCAAGAACTCCTAAAACTGAAGGTGGACAAAGCAATGGGTCCTGATGGAATTCAACCCAGAATTCTAAAAGAATTAAGGGAGGAACTAGTGAAACCACTGGCTACTCTTTTTAATAAATCATGGGAGGATGGTGTGGTACCCGAGGACTGGAGGAAGGCGGATGTGATTCCTTCACAAAAGTGGGACCAACACAGACGAGGAAATACAGACCTGTCAGTCTGACCTCTGTGGTAGGGAAAGGATGGAGTCACTTGAAGGAAAGAATAGTTGAGTACCTAGGAGGCCAGAGCACAGGACCCAAGGCAGCATGGATTCACAGCGGAAGGTCATGTCAGACGAATCTAATAGATTTCTTTGACTGGGTGACCAAAGTAGTAGACCAGGGAGGGCTGTGGACATGGCCTCACTAGACTTTAGCAAGGCATTTGACACAGTCCCACACAAAAGATTAATAGTCAAATTACAGCCTGGGAGGGTCCCAGGGTAGCCTGTAAAACATTGGCTGCACAACAGGACACAGAAGGTAATTGTAAATGGAGTCCACTCTGAAGAAAGAGAGGTTACTAGTGAGGTACCACAGGGTTCAGTATTGGGTCCAGTATTTTTAATGTCTTCATCAGTGACATTGCAGAGGGACTGGAAGGAAAAGTATGCCTTTTTGCAGATGACACAAAGATCTGCAACAAGGTTGATACACAAGGAGGCATGGAAAGGATGAAAAGGGACTTGGCAAGGTTGGAGGAATGGTCAGAAGTATGGCAGCTAGGATTCAATGCAAAGAAGTGCAAAATAATGCACCTGGGAAACAAGAACCCAGGGGAAGAATACACAATGGGTGGGAGGTAGTAACAACAACAAAAAAGGAAAGGGACCTGGGGTAATCATATCAGATGACCTTAAGGTTAGCAAGCAATGTGAGAAGGCAGTAGGGAGGGCTGGGGGTATACTGAGATGTATAGGAGAGGCATCAGCAGCAGAAAACAGGAAGTTGTTATCCTCTGTGCAGACAGTTGATGAGACCCCATCTGAGTACTGTGTCCAGTTCTGAGACCCCATCTCCGCAAGGACATAGACAGGATAGAGGTAGTCCAGAGGAGGGCAACTAAATGGTGCAGGGTCTGCAAGAGAAGCCGTATGAGGAGAGACTAAAGGAGCTTAATATGTATACCCTTGAGGAAAGAAGGAGAGGGGATGATAGAAACTTTTAAGTACCTCAGTGGAAATCAACAAAGTCCAAGAGGGTAGCATCTTTCAGAAAAAGAGACTTGCAAGAACAAGGGACACAATTTAAAGATAGAAGGAGGGCGGTTCAGGGCAATGTGGAAAGTATTATTTCACAGAGAGGGTAGTGGATGCATGGAACAGCCTTCCTGAGGAGGTTGTGGTCTAAAACTGTGGAGAATTCAAGAATGCATGGACAGACATAAGGCATTCTTGTGGGAGGTAGGAAGAAATAGGCTGTTGGTTAACTAGGCTCTACGGCCTATCCTGTAGGTAGGGAAATGGGCAGACTAGATGGGCCTAGTGGTCCTTATCTGCCGTCAAAGTCTATGTTTCTATGTTCTATGTTTCAGTGAAGAAAGGGGGGTTACTAGAGGGATACCACAGGGTTCAGTACTGGATCCAGTCCTTTTTAATGTCTCATACGTGACATTGCAGAAGGACTGGAAGGAAAAGTATGTCTCTCTGCAGATGACACAAAGATCTGCAACAAGGTTGATACACAAGGTGGGGTGGAAAGGATGAGAAGGGACTTGGCAAGGTTGGAGAAATGGTGAAATGTATGGCAACTTAGATTCAATGCAAAGAAGTGCAAAAGTAATGCACCTGGGAATCAATACCCAGGGGAAGAGTACACAATGGGGGGTGAGATACTGACAACAACAAAAATGGAAAGGGACCTGGTGGTAGTTATGTCAGATGACCTAAAGGTGGACAAGCAATATGAGAAGGCAGTAAGGAGGGCTGGGGGAATACTGGGATGCATAGGGAGAGGCATCACCAGTAGAAAGAAGGAAGTTGTTATCCCTCTGTACAGACAGTTGGTGATACCCCATCTGGAGTACTTTGGGCAGTTCTGGAGACCCCATCTCCACAAAGACATAGATAGAGTAGAGGCTGCCCAGAGGAGGGCAACCAAAATGGTACAGGTTCTGCACCAGAAGACATACAAAGAGAGACTAAATTAGCCTAATATGTATACCCTTGAGGAAAGGGGGGGGGGCATGATAGAAACTTTCAAGTACCTCAAGGGAATCAACAAAGTCCAAGAGGGTAGCATCTTTCAGAAAAAGAGATGTGCAAGAACAAGGGGGGCACAATTTAAAGATAGAAAGAGGATGGCTCAAAGGTAATGTGAAGAAGTATTTTTCATTGAGAGGATTGTGGATGCATGGAACAGCCTTCCTGTGGAGGTATTGGAGTCAAAAACAGTGGAGGAATTCAAGAATGCATGGGACAGACATAAAGCAATTCTAGGTGGGGGGGGTAGGAGGAAGTAGGCTGTTGGTTAACTAGGATCTGCAGCTTATCCATTAGGTAGGGAAATGGGCAGACTAGGTGGGCCAAGTGGTCCTTATCTACCATCAAATTCTTCATTTCTATGTTTCTATGAACATGTTGGTATGAAAGTTACTAGAGAGGGGTGTGAGGAGGGCGAGTCCAATGGAGAGTGGTGCTCTAGGGGCTGGTCTGTGGCAGGTGAATCAGCAGACAGTGTCCTGATGACACTGATTTTCTGAGGGGGCCGGTCTGGTCATGCACTTCCAAGGACAGAGCCGATGCCATAGCAGCACAGCTCTATCCTTTGAAGTGCAAGTCAGGATGACAAGCATTGTTATTCCTCCCCACCCAACCCTCCAAGCACCCACCACTCTACAACCCCCCCAACATGTCATAGTGACACTGGAGGTGCCCAGTCCCCCAGTGTCCTCAAAATGTTCTACAAAATCTCCCTGAAAGAAAGGAAACTGTCCCTCATCATTTTTTTTCATCCTGAAAAAAAGAAAACTGGCTATTGTTGTCTGCTGTGTAAACCCCCGCAAACAGTATACAGACACTTAGGGTGCCCAATTCCCCAATGTCCTCATCTGTTCAAGCAGACTGTCCCTGAAAAAAAGAAAACTGTCCCTCATCATTTCTTTTTTGCTGTAAAAAAGAAAATCATCCATTGTCCATTGTGCTGTTATCCAACCCCCCACCATCCCACTCAGGACCCCCCGCCCCATACTTACCCACCAGAGGTCCGTCGCCGTAATCTTCCTCGGTCTGCAGGCATGTCTTCACTCTTCAAAGCCCAACCATGATCTGAAGTAAGAGCTTCAATGTATTTCAATAGGGTTTTCAACTTAGTGGCATAACTTGGCCATTTTTAAATATTTTTGCCCCAAATTTTCAACATACGTTTTTTGGGACCCCACCTCATGAACAATGCAAGTGATGTTAGGTAAATCTGTCCTGAAAGGTGATTTAGCGGTCACTGCACAAAATCACCTTTTGGGCAGGAACTGAAATTGTACTCTACCTTTGTTCAAGAGGTGGGGTAATGAGAAGGCTATGTTGACATTTTAGTGTAAAAATATTAAAAAACAAGAAAGTTATGAACCCGTGTTGAAATTTGAGAATGCAGGCTTGTAACTGGCAATTTCCAAGATTTTGATCCTAAATCTTCAATGTAGGCATTTCTTTATAGCACCTCATGAACATGACAGCTGTCATTTTTCAGATCCTGGCAAAAATTAGTTTTTGCATCCCGAAAGTTGATTTTGCAGTTGCTGCGTAAATCACCTTTTGGACAGGAGTTGAAAATTTTCTCCATATTTGTTCATGAGGTAGGGTCATAAGAATGTTACATTGAAAAACTGGTGTAAAAATATTAAAAACAAGGAAGTTATGAGCCCGCGCTGAAATTTGCAAATGCAGGCTCATAACTTTGATAATTTTCAATATTTTGACCCCAACTTTTCAATATAGCCATTTCTTCACAGCACCTCATGAATGTAACAGCTGCCATTTTTCAGATCCTGGCCAAAATGTTTTTTTGCATCCCGAAAGGTGATTTTGCAGTTGCTGCACAAAATCACCTTTCAGGCAGGAGTTAAAAGTTTTCTCTGCCTTTGATCATGAGGTGGGGTCATAAGAAGTCTATGTTGAAACTTTGTTGCAAAAACATTAAAAAACAGCAAAGGTATGAGCCTGCATTGAAATTTGCGAACACAGGCTCGTAATTTTGCTAATTTTTAATATTTTCACCCCAAATTTTCAACATTGCCATTTCTTCACAGCACCTCATGAATGTGACAGCTGTCAGTTTTCAGATCCTGCCCAAAATGTGTTTTTCTATCCCAAAAGGTGATTCTGTAGTCGCTGCATGAAATCATCTTTTGGCCATGAGCTGAACATTTTCTCTGCACTTCTTCATGAGGTTGGGTCATAAGAAGGGTATGTTGAAAATCTGAAGCACTAATATTACCAAACTAGACACTTACACTGCCCAACATCGTCACTTCTTCTTTGCATTCTTGAATGTTAATACACTGCTTCTTTCACTGAATCAATTTTCAACCCCCCCCCCCATGACACCAGTGCACACAACGAACATTCGGCATTGACAAATGCTTGCTTTAACCTTTTTTTTGTAATTTAGAAGGTCATTTGGAACAAATCAAGGCCACTGCTCAATTAACAAGGACCTTGTTAATTAGGTGGTGGCCTCGATTTGTTAAGAAAAGCCATCCAAAATACAAAAAAACAGAGTTACAAAAATGGCCCTACTAATGTCTATGGAGCACGCCCCTGTGCTCTTCATATAATGACATCACAAAACATGCCAGCATGGGGGGCTCTTAGTATCAGGAAGTTGAAGAGATCGGTGGCTCGGACCCATGGAGCCAAAATACGATCCCTTCCCTTCTAAAATCGAGGCATGTATAAATTATAACTCTGGCACCAATGGAATTGGGGGCAGGTAATCCTTCCAAGTTTATGGGGGGGGGGGTGATTGCAAAAAGAGCTGGAAAGGTGCTCTTTAAATAATAAGCTTCATTGCCAGATATGCACATCTATTATGTTCAAGGAGTTACTCTTTATTGTTTTTTGTAATAGCTTTCCCTCTTTTCTTGACCCAAATATTCCATTTTCCCCAACCCTGATGTCTGCCAGCCATATCACAGCATTCAGCCTGGGCCATGAGCGGCGTGAGTAGTTGTGGTCCCCTCTGAGCCCCAACTAATCCTCACTAGTAACTCAGCAACAGTAGTTGCTAGATTGAGACAATCTGCTCCAGCCACCTCTGTAGTGTTTTGAGAACCTACTAATCCCTGCTAGTAACTACAGTGCAAGAGGTGCTAGATTGATGTGCTATAGTCCTGCCACCTCTCTCTGATGTTCAGAGAGTTGACTAATCCCAACTAGAAACTCAGCCACAGTGGGTGCTAGAGAGTGATGCAGTGTAGCTCTGCCATCCCTATGATATTTCTGCCTTTTATTTAGTACGTGAATTCTGAGATTGTTCCCAAAGTCAAATCTCCCATATAAGCCACTGAGCCACCTCCCTTTAATGTTGAAGTACCCAGTCCATGGTTTACTACAGTTAGAGCATTTCACGCTTACTAGTAATTCCACTCCTGATCTTGCATTGAGAATATGTGGTCCACATTGTTGCATGCTTGAGCCTCGATGGCAGAGTGAAAGCAACTTGGCCTGAACAGTATCTCTAAACCAAAGATGTGAGCTGTAAGAGTTTGTTAATAGAACTGTTCTTTTGAAATCTGACAGTGGCTGCGTCTTTTATGAACAGTTCCTGAAGGTATGGTATGTTACCTTTGGTGACAGGAAAAATTCACAGTGTGCATAACAAAGGCCTGTAAGCAGTACAATTTTCTTCAGTCTGTAAGAGGAAAAGAAATACAAATGGCTGCACAGGGACTTCCTCCTTACCCTCAGTTTGATATCCATGCAGAACCCAGCTCTGTAGGTACTCGCTGGAATAGATAGATTCAGTGGTATCAGAATTTCTTACTTGCATTAAACATTAAAGACAACGCACAGAAATGTGCCACGCTGCAGCATTTATGCTGGGCCTGTAGTCTATGATATTTTTGATAGAGTACCTGAAACCTGCACGGCAAATGATTGACACAGCAGTAACAAAACTAGGAGATTATTTCTCTCCGAAAACAGATACAGAGTATGAAGCTTACAGTTTTTCAGCAGACCAGAAAGAAGCCAGGAGAAACTTGGATGCATACCATACAAGACTCAGGCAGCTTGCAGGCATATGTGATTTTGCTAATGTATATAAGGAAGTGAAATCAGATCATTCTCAGGTGCACATTCCACGACACGTGTCAAAGAGCACTGAATGATTTTGGCATGGCCGTAAAAGACTTACTGGATGCATGAAGAGCCCAGGAAACTTCTGAGTTTCAGGCAGCAGGAATTGAACAGTGACAACAACCACAGGTAGACACACCAGTAAATGCTACCTATCACAGCTAGGCAAGCAAAGACAGAAATGCCCACACCAGCAAGACATTTGGCAGCAAATGCAACCACACTGGGGGCAATTATCCACATGGGGGAGGACAAGCTTCTTACCCACCTAAACGCAAAGCATGCTGGGCATGTGGCAAAATTAATCATTTTGAAAAGTGGCAGACCTTCCAAGTCAGTAACCAAAAGCAGATCTACTGGTTTTCGCAACTGAAATCAGGAGATTTTTACGTAGTCATTTTGTATGCATAAAACTGAGTAGAAAATAAAATCAGTGCCATAAAACCAAAGAAAAAGAGACTGCATTTTATTCTGTGTTGAAAGACAAAGGTTATAGACACTGGGACTGATTTTCAAAGGGCTGCTTGATCAGTGCAAGCTGCACCAGTCCCCGCCTGTGACAAACTCCGGGTGCAACAGGGACCCTGCGCTGGATTTTAGTACAGCGGGGACCTCTGCACCAAAGTCCCCAGAGTTGCTGCAGGTGGAATTTTGTGCCAAAGAGGTGGCACACTGGAGCGGTTTGACAGAGGGTGCCATCAGACACCCCTGCCCGGCACAATAGTGGCCCTAAACCACAATGTTGATGGGGGTAAGTCAGCTACACGCCACCCGGGATATTGACAACGACCCTGTGAGAGTACTGGATTGGGTGGTGTGGGACAGGGCATGGTGTGGCAAGGGAAGTGGTGGCATGGGGCAGCACTGCCCAGTACAGTCTCCTGGACCCGTGGACAGGGTATGCTGTAGTGTGCAGGCATCGACCCTGTCCAAGACCCCCTGCGGCTATCAGCAGTGTCAGCTGTGTCCTAGTTTGCAGAGACCCCAATAAGCAGAGACAGTTCATGGCTGCACAAGATGTGGTCCAGTTGTGGGTCAGGGACGTACCCTGTGGCACAGCAACATACCCCTGATGCTCTTCCCACTGTGTGCTGGCATACTGTAGCTACGGGTCCCATATTAGCAAAGGTTGGTTGTTTGTGCACCCCTATAGGCAGGTGCCATAGTTAGGTCTGGCAGACAACTGTCACAGAAACTGCTACAATATGTACTGGAGTGGTGAAACTCCATCCCGCGACTGTATTATACTCTGTTGGAACCCCGTCAGTGCCATGTTGGGTGGGTGCATACTGTACAACACCCACGGATCACAAGGTGACAGTCCCTTACTGTCCATTAGGGTGTCTGCAGGGATCTGCCTGTGCCCAACAGTGTAGTTGTCCTCTGACAGGCAGAGCCATGCAGATGCCCTACTGGTCAGTTGGGGACTGTTGCCATGAGATCCATGGTGTAGCGTAACATTTTTACATTTCATTTCTACATTTCACAACATTTAACACCAAAATGTCCTATGATAACCTTATTTCCTATAATAAACTGATTAGGAAGGAGTGCACCTGTTTAGAATGGTGTGCACTTGTTAAGGAAGGTGTGCAACAGAGAGAATTGTGTAATGTTGTGCAAGAAATGTAGTAAACACCTATGATGTGCAGGAAATGAAGTAATACCTATGTTTGAGAAAAGGTACACCACACTCTAAGATTGATATGTTATTTTGTTTTATGATTGGCTTATAAAGGGGTGTTCGCATATTTCAAGATAACAATTCTTTATACAAACACTGTACGTAAATAAGCAGCACCAAAATTGATGAAAAGAATGAACATGCATGTGAAGCTGAATAACTGCAATAAAGTCTTAGAAGAAATCTGAAGGCTCAAGCGAAATTCTTTTGCAAATACAACGCAAACCTTATACATGGGTATTGTACAGCATGCACCCACCCACCTGACATGGCATTGACAGGGTTCCAACAGGGTATGGTACAGTGGCATGGTGGAGTTTTGCCACTCTGGCATATATTGCAGCAGTTCCCGTGACAGTCCGTCTGCTAGACCTAAGTATGGCACCTGCTTATAGGGGTTCCCGAACAACTAGCCATTGCTAATATGGCACTTGTAGGTGCAGTATGCCAGCATGCAGATGCATGAGCAGCAGAGGCACGTCACACTGCCACAGGGTACATCCTGACCCACAGCTGGACCGCATATTGTGCAGTTATGGACTGTCTCCATTTATTGGGGTCTTTTGCAAACTGTGGGACAACTGGCAGGGTTGATAGCCCCAGGGGGTCTTGGGCAGGTTTGTGCCTGCAACTATAAGCTCTTCGCCAGCATGCACACACCCGCTCAAAAGTGCTGCCTACCTGACCATATAAGGAGGAAGGATGTCCATACCATATGTGCCAGGCTGATGTATTACCACATTGTTGGTTACTCATGCACAGTGGACTTCTGCAGAGGGAACCATGGCACCACAACTGTCCACTCACAGGCTGACAGTGTATACATGCTCACAGGGAAGATGGCAGCAGACACTCTCCCCTACTCACCTAGTTTTATTATTCACTATTAGTTCTTTAAGAAGTAGCTGGGGCAGCCTATGGACTGTCCGTCCAGACACAAGGCACAGCTGCCCGATGCCACCAGTGTACCCTGCCACACCCTTCTGTGTCTCACACCACTAACTACAGTGCCCCCACAGATGTGCTGGCACTATGCCAGGTGGCTTTCAGACCCCCCCAACCCGGAACAGCCCCAACCTGCAGCACAGAGCTGTGAGACCAGCTCATGGCTGGTCTAACCACAGCCCTGACTTGCAGCCATGGCAAGGCTTTCAAATTCCCAAATTAGAGGATGCTGCAACCCCGCCATGGTGCAAGCCCCCTTCCACCTTGGTGCACCACCACGTTGGGCGCAAGACTGGTGCAGGGCTGGTTTGCCACACGGCCTTCTGCTTTCGACAAAGCCTGCGTTCAAAAATCAGAAGTGCCACAACTTTTAATGTAAGGTGCCACTTGCATCAATTCTGTTTGATGCAGGCACCTTGTGCCACATGCAGGGCTTTGAAATTGCTCCCATATTGATAAAATAGATACTTTGATGTAAACTGTAAATTTACATCATGGCTCAGTGAAATATAATGGGCTAGGAAATAATCTTATTGAAACAAATCCCCAAATGCACCTTTGAATGCACTCCTGCCCTCCACTGATTGGTGTTACTTTCACTCCTCCGGTGCATCAGCTCTAAAATCACGTCTTGATCCTCAGTATCTCCTCCTGACTTGTAGCTACCTGTTCAGTCCTTCTGCATCTCTCCTCACTTCTCCAACTCGATCACCTCAGCACCCAGTCATGGACAAGACTAGAATCAGCCACATAAAGGTATGTACCGTGGATTCACCGTGCTGGGTCACAGGCCAATCACAGGATGCTGCTCAGGCACAGATCAGGCTTGCTATACTTCTGGCAGAGTCCTCAGCAGCTCACACAGCAAATTGCAACTTAGCCAGGTTCTAGCAGCAATTGGCACCTTGTTTATGTGTGGAACAGAGACGTTTTGGAGGCTATTAGCACTGTGACCACCTGGATGTGCTTACTGCCTGTGACGTGGGGGTTGACCTTAACCTTTTTTCCACTAAGCAGCAGGACAAGTTCTTTCAAAACTGCACTACCTCGCACATAGTTGCACTAGTCCACTCTGGTGAATGTTGTGCACTTTTACCGTAAAAAATGCAAACCAAGAAATTTTGCAGTATTGCACATTTATCCTGTTCCTACATTGCTTCCCGCCCTAGCAAACAAACAAGTTGCCATATAATCCCACACAGTCTGCTCTCCGCCCCATTATTTTGTTCCATGGCCCCCTCTCTTCCACTTTCTCCTCCCCTCCCCTTCCCCTAAATCAGATGATCCACAGCATACTGTGTCTGCAATCAGTGTTTTCCACTTGACTACGTTACATGCACAGTTACTGTGTCTTTTACGGTGTACTGTGCCTTTTTGAGGTGACAGACCCGTCGAGTGACTCTGAACAATTATGGCACACAAAGAACTTGAGAATACATTGTTTTAACTGTGAAACTCACAGAGAATGGTCATATGAACATACGGCAGAACCAGCCAGCATGCAGTGCAGTACCTTGCAGTAAATAACATTATACAAAATACTGCACGGCAAAATTAATTGTCTTAATTGCCATTGAGTTGCACTGTTCTTACAGCATACTGCAGCACTCTGCAGAGTTATTGCAAGGCACTGCATTACATCCTGGTTGACATGCCACTGGATTATAAATCTAATATGAGATGTCAGTTATACAAACATCATCTTCAATTCAAAATGTTTTTCTTTACAAATTAGAGAAAAGCTCTGTGTGAGAAATTGATTATCACAACAGAACCTGGAAATGCTTGCATGAGATACCCTCTTACATTTAAAAGGGTACCTGGAATGTTTACATACAGTAGAGTATAAACAGTTCTGTTTGGCTATAAATGATACATTGCTTTTTTTGAATGCTATAAATGCTAACAATTGTGATACTGATACAACTTAACAGCTGTGCAAACGGTAACAAATGGCAAATGCGCTCTCAGCTTGTAAATGCTTCCTGAGCAAACGCTGCACACAGTTCCCTTTGCAAAGTTGCCACAATTTAACTTTTAAGTTAATTATTTTCTTTGTCCTCTGCTTATGCTTAGTTGTGGCCTCTTTTTAAGCCTTGAGAAGTGCTGGTGGTATTGTCACATGGTAGCAGTGACAGTCTGTATTAATCATTGTTGCAGTTTATGTAAGCATTAATCACCGATGAAGGTGGCATCTAATGGGGAGTTAATGCCTGGTTGGGACCATTGTGGCACGAGGCTGGAGGCCGAGGGCATACAACGGTCCAACCATGCATTAACTCCCCATTAGATGCCACCTTCATCGGTGATTAATGCACTTATAACATGGCTTGTGCTATGCTACTGTTCTCTGGCTATTGTTTTCCTTGTTCCACCACAATCATCACTGTTACTAATCATTTCACTTACTCATTTATGCTTTATAACTCATTCTTTGTAACTCTGTCTGTAAGCGCTACAATGCGCGTGCACGCTGCACTGATGACATTCACTTCCATAGTGTATACCAACTTCTGCCACAGTATGCCTTTCATTAACTTTGCAAGGCAGATATTAAATTTTTTTGTCAATTAGAAACCTCGCAGTTCTGATCGGCTGTTCTCCTCCTATACTTTGTTTTCCACTCATATTGCTGCCCTGGTGCATTCTGGGAACTATTTGTTGGCTGCATACTTTGCTGTCCCAAAACACTAACAATGCTTTTGTGCCCTGAGTGTTTACAGCTCCGCTGCTCTTACCGACCAACAGGTGGCACTAGTCCAACACCAGACCACTTCTCCTCTTTTTCTCAGCTCCTTACTTAACGATCCTGCATTTCCACTATGTGATTCTGCTGCAAGTATCGCTGTTTACATTGGGTCCCGTCCTCCGCTCCACACTGCACACTTTCGGGTCCCACATCCATTTTCTATGCTACCTATCTCTCTGCGACCTACACGTAAGTTGGGAGTCTCCTCCACACACATACTCCATTTTCCACCAATAGGTGGCAACCTTGTTCGCACTCCTGTGGCATTACTCGCTCTCTCCTCTGCTGATCGCGCCACCTCTTGGTGCGCCTAGAGATTTACCGACTCCTGGCCACATTTCTCAACCCATTTCTGCACGTGTTCAGGAGCTCAACACGGCATTATCATCTCATAATGCCGTGTTGCTCTTGTGACACTTGACGCTCTTAGCCCTATCAGCTTTCTTCCCTACACTCCTATTATTTTTGCAATGTTACAATGTTGTTTATAAAATGGGTAGGCTAAACCAGCCAATGAGAGACCTGGCTCACTATGCATGAATTCTGTTCCATGCATGGTTAAAAAAAAAGACAGCAGTAAACAGGCTGAAATTATTAAGCGTAGAATGTTGGCATTTAAAAATGCCACCATTGTTGTTTTCTTGCTAACATCACTCTCAGAGCTGAGAGATTGCAATAGAATTTCATCCAGGTTGTGAGCTGGAGAATTGCTCGCTATGTATATTTAACACCCCCGTGAAACTGACCAAAATATTGCCTCTCTTGTGTTTTGCTGTGCCTCGCATGGGTGAACAGTGGGGAACATTATGTGTATCTAGTATGGTTTCCCCTTCGTTCTGTAAACTATCATTTTCTCTCCATCTCCCACTGCCCATAACTCAATCACTTACTCACGCTATACACAGAAACTGCTGAAAGTCAGTGAAATAAAAATAAAGAACAGCAACTAGTACACAAATATTACAATATCCCCATCTTCTAAATTACATTCTGCTTTATGTCCTGCTTGTACGTGCCTCTTTTCCAAGCTCCCATCCCGTCTGCTCCTGCTGTCTGACATACAACTGTTAGCGCTGCCAGCCTGCACTGTAAAGTATTTATTTATTTAGTTATTTAACCAGGTATAGCACACTAAGCTGAAAGCTTTTTTACAGGAGCGACCTGGGAGCACAGGGAAGTTAAGTGACTTGTTCAGGGTCACACAGTATGCAAGTGCAAGCTGTGGGATTCAAATCCAGGTCTGGTCTGCTAGATGTCACCAGATTTGCAGCTCAGAGCCTTAAACCACTGCACTATACTGCCTCTCCACCACTGTGCTATACTGTTTCCCTGTAAAGCCACCGTTAGGGTGGGGGTGGGGGGACTGACTCCATTAATTTACTAAGCAGCAGAGGAGGGGTGTTGGTGCTATATCAGTTGCTCCACTATGTCCACATGGACAGGAATGGGGCTGCTGAACTTATCTTACTACAACTACGGATCCCAATGGAAGACAAATGTCCTAAAGTAATTACTGACCACAATGGCAGAAGGACTATTTTACTATAAATACACTACGTTATTTCAGTGTATTCATATCTAAATGTCTTTTTAACATAAAAAAATGTTTTTAAATAAAGTAGCCCATTTTTATAAGCGCAATAAGACACTTCAGGTGTGAGTATGGAACGTATTTTACTGCACATTAGGGACTAAAGGCACTTGGCCAAGGCCTCGTGCCTTATTATGCCCCTAGCCGTGTGGTAAAGTATGTTCCATGCACACCCTGTCATGTCTTATTGCTTACTTATAAAGTCAGGATCAAGCAGCATTCTTCTGCATAACTGTAGCTTGAAGTAGTTTTATATTTATGACTGTCAGTAACTGTATTGATGTGTGGTTGTATGTATTCATGTTATTTAAAGCAGAGGTATTTGTTAGTTGGCAAAACATTTCATCATATAGTTTTACTAGCAAAAATATATTGCTGACATCCTTAGATTCTTGCTCAGTGTATTTTTAGTTTTCTTAGATATTGTTAAAACAGCTTTTACAGCTAATTAAGCAACAAGACATGAAGGGCTGTGGACTGAACAGATATTATGACACGCTAAGGGGTGTAGCAGCCAAGTGCTTTCAGACCCTGGAAGTGCGGTAATATCTGTTCAGTACACACCCTAGAGTATCTTACTGCACTTATAAAATGGGTTATATTTTTCATCAATCATTTTAACATGTTAAAAAATGTTTAGCTATGAATAATACTTAAATAATTTGCCATTTTTATTGTAAAATAGTCCTTCTGCCTTGATGTGTGGATGTGGGTGTGTTTGGGACATTTGTCATTTGTTGGGATCTGTAAATAATGTAGAATGATCCAGGAAGTAGGTCAAACTCCCCCCACCGAGTCAGATTTGTCATTTATGTGTTTTCTTTTCCTTAGTGTTTTCAGTGTTCCTGCACCAGGCACACACACACCCCAAGCAACCATTCTGGAGGTATCCTCTGCACTTGGATAGGCAGGTCTACTTAACACACACACACAGAAAAAACCCTGAGACAATGGCTTTCTCTTTGGAACGTGGGATCAGCACTCGGCAGCGAGATGGCCACAGCAGGAGCGGACAGGAACGCCACTGACACAGGAAGAAATCGGGCTGTAAGAACATACAGTTTATATTGAGTTAAAAAGAACAGCATTGTAGCTGTTTGAATGTGTAAGAGCCAGAGCAGGCGGAGTCTGAGAGAAGGCAAAGTGCCGCAGCACGACATGATAAATCATTCGCTCTTTAACAGCTGAGAGCGGACAGGGAGTTAGAGAAGTGGCAGCGCAATGAAATCAAGAACAGTTTCTGTTCATGAGCAGTTTAAGTTAATAATTTATTTACGTGGCTTACATTCTGTTTACTTAAGTTGTTTGTTTTTTTATGTAAAAACAGTTAACAAATATGCTTAGTGAGGGGTTCTGTGCTGCTAAGTTTCCCTTGCTAAGATAGAAACAAAATGGCAGAATTTGAAAATCCAGCGTTCTAATGGCACATTGATTTGTTTTTGACAATGCCGGCCTGCTTTTAAGGACTTGTTTTTATCTGTGCATCGAATAGATTTGATGCACAGGTAACAACCAATCAAAAGACAGGATCTTCTCTCCCCATTTTATAATGACTCACATCATTAAAGATGGATGCATTCACACGTTTTAAAAATCTCTTCTGTTGAGGTGACTTGTTGAATGTAAATGTTAGATTTATACTGTTGATGTGTTAGGATGGTGCAGCCACATGTTTCTGATTTTACACAGCACAACACTATACCGAGATATTCTTTTTACCATATTGCTTTTTATCCTCCACAGCGGATTGCTGCCCACGTCGGTTATCCTTACCGGTGTCCAGGGTCTTTCAGGATCTTATAGATGCCTTGCATGTCCCGGCGGATCCCCCCGGAGCCAGCCCAGAGGCAGTGTCAGTGGCTCAGTAGGTAGCACACTCGCTTCTGGGGCCGGGAGATCAGAGGGCTGTTGGTTCAGTTCCCACATCTGGCACTTGGGTTAATATCCCAGTACTGACACTGTAGTGCAGCATGAGAGGGATGCTGCACTTCTGAGGTGCCGTCCTTTTGATGAGACATTAAACCGAGGTCCCATCTGTCTGGATTGGTGGTAGTTCAGGTGGATGTTAAAGATCCCATGGCACTTATCGAAAAGAGTAGGGGAATTTCCCCAGTGTCCTGGCCAAATTTCCCTCATTCACTAACACTACCACCAACAGCTTAATCTGGTTCAAGGTCAGTTGGCATTCATCTGTATCCCCCTCCCCCGGGTCGTGCCTGAAAATAGGCAGGATTTGTCTAGTGCACTTACCCGGTCAACAAAAACTAAATAAATAAATAAAATAAATCATCCTGCTACAACCACTTTATTTCCCCATTTACTCCCCTTAACCCTGAGGCCCCAGAACATGGATGCGCATGTGCGTGGAGGCGCACATACGCACTGCTGCTCTGGTGATGGCCCCCTCTGCCCTCTCCTCAGCCTAGCAGCAGGGTTCCTCAACATGATGCTGCCCCCCAGCCTCCACCAGGAAGTGACCAAGTACCAAGGAGACTCTCAAGCCCTCCCCGAGGAGCAGAGCTGCCTGCCGACAGCTTAATCAGCTTGTCACCCTCCCCCCAGCTGTCCCCTGGTGCCCTGATCCTGTGAACGAACCCAGGTTGCCGATATGGCACAAGGTGTGGTGTCCAGTGCCTCAACCCTCAGTGCCACCGGGCTGGCTAAGATTTTTTTTTCATGGTCGGTGTGGCACAGGAGTAGGAACTTTTAAAAACTTCTAAATCCTGTATCTTGGTCCAGGAAGGAAAGAATATGAAAAGAAAAATGGGCATCTTGATATTTTTGTCAGATGAACGTTATTGTTAAAAAAAAAGTTTAATGCCAGCCCGTTGGCACAGAGGGTTGAGGTGCTGGCACCTTACCTCACACCACACCGGCAGCCCAGGTTTTGGAACAGACTCAGGTCATCGGGGGTCGGCAGGGGAAGGAGAGGATTGAGCATCCACAGGACTGCTCTCTCCTCTCCCTAGGAGTGGAATTCGAGTTGCTCGCTCTGCAGCAGCCCGGTGAAGACCGGGAGCATTGCACAAAAGCGCGACAATGTAAAGTACCAGAATACAAAAACACTCTGGATTGGCCGGATTATGGCATCCGGTCTACCAGCACACCTGGAAGACTTCCTGTGGGCCGGCCGTCTCAGCAGCACCCAAGGCCAAGAAAAAATATAACGTACTGGGCTGCCCCAACTGGTGCCGTCCCCCTTGGAGGAGAGGGACACACTTGGCGAAGGATAACACCGAGCTACCTTGAGGTAGGCTGCAATGTGAGGTGAAGGGCTCAGGGGGGTTAGAAGGGGTGCTGATGACCTTGGATGCCCGAAGGAGAGGCAAATTCAGGGCATGGAGGGGAGAAAAATAGATCACTCAAAAAAAAAAAAGTTTAACCTTGTAACAATGTTTAACATTTACTGTAGCATTTATTCAAAATTGTCTATGGGATGCCATTGGAAATGAGCTTTGGCCCAGTGGCTACTTTCCCTAAGAAACATAAATATAATCTTGCAGTGCAGCAAGGAAAACAATGACTGGTTGGCCACTGATGGAGTTAATTTTGTGTCAGTTTTATTAACCATGCTGAACAGTCTCTCAATGGGAGCCTGGTCATAAGCAAGGATGAACATGACCTTCATTAATGCACCCAAGTTTCCAAATCTCAATATTCTCCTGCAGTTGGACATGATCTTCATGACGTTACCCCAACAACTGTCTAGCTTCTCATCCTGACTGAAGACTGGAAGATTCACAGCTACCTGGAAATCCTGCCATTCATCAATGACAGGAGCACTAAGTGAATGGCATGTGCCAAGGCCACTGCCACTGTGCATGGCTCAGTGCTTGGTAAATAGGTTCTTTAGGAGTCTGCACTGTGTAGTTGCTTCTGTTTGTATTCCCTTCCCCTGTCTATCTGACTACAAGGGCTACTGTTTGTGTTCAAATTGTATTCTATTGGTCCTCACTTCCCCTGAAGGTTGAATCACCAGAATGTCCTCCCTGGGTTGTTGCTCGGTTGATGCCAGCCCAAAGACAGCAGTGTAGACCTACTCAATCTATTCGGCTGCCTGGCAGCTGTCATTGCTACTCCTAGCAGCCACCCTTTCCCTCCCCTCAGCCCCCACTGAACCTAAATTCTACCCTTTGTAGGATGACTATACCTTCTCTAACCTGTTAGTTGCTAGAAAGCTGTGTTTCCGTTGTATTTGGGGCCTAAAACCCTTGCCCCTCCCTTTTAGGACTCACATGGGCAAGCTCTCCATCCTTGAGCCTAAGCCCTGCAAGAAGTGATGTGTACTGCCTTACCTTGCTTTTTTCTGCTATTACTTATCCTCCTGGCTGGGGAAATTGAACCTAACCCCAGACCTCCTGCCACCCTGACCAACCCCCTGCCTGCCACTCCCCCATGGCCTATGGCTAAGGGCTTAAAAATTTCCCATCTTAACATCTGTAGCCTTCTGCCCAACCATTCTAAGCTTTCTGCTTGGGTTGGCAACTACTGCCCAGACCTACTAGGGGTCACGGAAACGTGGCTAAAACCTACCACCCCAGATTCTGTCTGTGCTCTCCCAGGATATAACATAATCAGGCAGGATTGGGCTAGGAAAAATGAGGCGGTGGCCTGCTACTCTACTACCAGACTCACCTCAATGTGTCAGTCATATTTCATCTGCCCTCTCCATCCCCAACCTGTGAATTTCTCCATATCCAACTATTACTGAGCAACACAAAAAAACTGCACCTTGTTTGTGCCTATAACCCTCCCAAATGTGGTGTACAAGGACTCTCCTCCCTCCTTGGCAGCCTTAGTTCTAAGGTGCACTCCAATGAGATACTAGTGATTGTTGATTTCAAGCTGAACTAGATGGGCTGCAAAACCAAGCAGTATGAACCCCTGCTGGCTGGACTTGCCCTCTCTCGCTCATTACTAAACCAACTAGGCTTTCCACTCTTGGGACAAAAGGCTCCCTCCTTGACTGGATACTGTCCAATAGGCCTGAACCAATTTTGTCAGCTGGTACCCTCCCGGACACCATCTCCAATCACTCCCCCACCTACTGCACCTGGAGAGTCTCCACACCTAAAACCCCATGCAAAGTGATCTAAATAAAGGGCTTCTTCAAATTCAATATTGAGGCCTTCCATACTGACCTGAAATGCACAGACTGGTCCCTGGTCCTAGCTGCAAATGACCCCCCAATTGCCCTTGATAACTTCCTTGCATTATTCTCCTCCCTGCAGGATAAACACGCCCCTCTGACTAAAAGGAGAGTGAGGGGCACTATTACCAAATGGCAACAAGGTGGCTAATTTTCCCTTATGAAACTAAGGGACAGATAGATGCTGGGCAAAATTTAAGGCCACCCATGATATGTCTATCTTCCAGAAATATAGGCAGCTCAGAAACACTAGTAAAAAAGCCATCCACTCTGCCAAGAGTGAATTCTGCAAATCCACCCTGTTATCTTCAGCCAGGGACCCAAGATGTTTCTGGCGTAACATCAAGAATATTGTTAGTGGCTCCTCCAGAGCCCACGTCACTGACATGCTTATTGGTGGGGTCAGCTGTAACAATGCCCTAACTATTGCTAATGCATTTTAACTCCCAGTTCTCAGACCTATCTGCCTTCACCTCCCAGTTCTCTGCTCCTAGAGAACTCAATCCCTCACACAGTCCCCAAACTGGGATGACCCCCTGACCCCCTTTTTACTTCAGGGCTGTTTCCGTTAGTGAAACCTGGAGACTCCTTACTGACCTCTCCCCCCACACAGGTGCTAGTCATGACAACATAGAGCCCAAACCTATTGGTTTTGGGGCCACCTTCCTTACCCTGCCTATCTCCAATATCTTCAACACATCTCTCATTACTGGGATCATCCCTGACATATGGAAAGTGGCTAAGGTTGTCCCTGTATACAAGCAACGCGACCCAAGAAACCTTGATAACTACCGCCCTATAGTTATCTTTTCAACTATTAGCAAACTGCTTGAAAAAGTGGTTGCCACCCAGCTCACAGCCTACATTCAAAGGTAAGACCTACTTACCCCAGCCCAACATGCCTTCTGTAAGGGGCACAGCACCTCCACTGCCCTGGCCAAGGTCTCCTCCGAGATCAGGACTGCTATTGATCTAGGCAACTTGACAGGGGCTATCTTCACTGACCTCTCAAAAGCCTTCGATCTAGTTGACCACACACTCCTATGTTCTTCATTTTAGACCCTTGGCCTCTCCCCCCAGCCCTAAACTGGTTCACCAGTTACCTGCATGGAAGGCAGCAACTCACTAAATTTAACAAGGTCTTCTTGGAGCCTTTGCCTGTTATCTCTGGGGTACCTCAAGGTTCTGTTCTTGGGCCCATTCTGTTTTCCCTTTTTGTCAATGACCTGCCCCTAGTTCCAACTCATAGTTGTTCCACCCTCTATGCCGATGACCTTGTGATCCTAACCAGCTCACAGGATATCAATGCCATCAACACCCAGCTCAGTGCTGACTTCAACCTCATACAAGCCTGGCTAAAAGACCACAAAATAACCATCAACCTCAAAAAACCTAGGCTATGCTCTTTGGGCCCCTGGCCAAAACAAAAGCCTGCCGGTTCCCTTAAGTGTCACTGGAGCTGATGGAGCCCTAATGCGGGTTGTGGACTCCCTTAAATACTTGGGGGTCACCCTTGATCCACAGCTAGACTGCTCCCTGCATATAAGCAACGCTTGCAAGGCTGCAAATAGCAAGCTGGGTCTGGCCTACAGTGAGCAAAAAGCTGCCTCACCCCTGCAGCACGTCATGCCCTGGCTAAGGGGGCCCTTCTACCTATGCTCTGTCATGGACTTGTCTCCTTCACACAAGCCCCAAAAACCTGTCTAGCCAAATGGGATGTTGCCTACAATAATATATGTCACTTTGCTCTATCTGCCCCCCGCCTCACTCACCACTGTGTGCTATACAGCAAGCTTGGGTGGCTCTCCCCGACCTCCACCGAACCTTTGTTATGGGCAATTTCATTGACAACATCATCAGAACTGTCACACCCTCTGTACTAACTGACCTGTTCCAGCCCCTGAACCTCTCCTGCACCTTAAGATCCAGTGGCATGCAAGTATTCCTGGTTCCCAAAACCTGCACCTTGATGGGTGATCGGGCTTTTGCTGCCTGTGCACCCAGATTATGGAACTCCCTTCCAGCCCTTGTTCGTACCTCCCCCTCCCATACCTGCTTCAGAAAGTCCCTCTGGGACTTCTTGAAACTCTCCGTAACCTGCCATTGTTCCTAAGATAGCAACCCCTCCTGCACTGTCCTGTACTTTATTGTCCTATCTGGGCCTCGCTCTGAGGTCAGTGTGTTTTATGTATTATTTGTTGCTGCTATCATATATTATCTTGCCATGTCATGTACAACACCTGTCTGTCAACTGCTACCTTGTTATGTTTGTTCTCCATATGCCTACCTGTCGAGTCAAGCTGCATCTGATTATTTACCCTTCTCTGAATTGCTGTTATACCTGCTGTTCTCTGTATCATGTAATCTCCCGGGTCACACCTGAAAATAGGCACTTGTCTGTCTAGTGTGCTTACCTGGTTAACAAAAGCTAAATCAAATAAAATAATAAATGGAAATTGTCCAGCTCCTCCCACATCCACTAGATTCTTGCTGAACTTTTCAGCAAGAGAAAGAACTGCTTACTTAAAAAAACTATACTCTTGTCTGGATGGAGGACGGGTACTGGCTGCAGGACTGGGTTGCTGAAAGGAATTTTTTTTCAGTAATTTGTCCACCATAGCCACACATGCTGATCTAATGATTGCATAAAATCTGAAAAAAATTGCTGGATCAGAGTTAACTTTCAGTTCTTCAATGTACTGAATAGCCTTGACACAAATACTGATGTATCCACCATCCTTTTGGTTTCTTCTGCTTTTGTAATTCTCTTTGGTTATATCTGTTACTGACAGATATTACCTCAGCCTGCAAGAAATGGTTCAGGTATCCTCTTAATAGATTTGTTGTGTCTTCAGTCAGCTGCAGAATATGGCACCCCTTGGCCTGAAACATGACACTGAATTTGTTTATCCATGCAAAGGAGAAGTGTAGGAAAAAGAACAACAGCTTCGTTTCAAGGCTGTCATGATAACCTGCACAGCGATTTACTTTTCCTGGTCTATCTTGGTGCTCCTGGCTGTTGAAGTAGTTTCTTAAAGCAGGTCACTGATTCCGGGTCCATTTCACACATTTTTCTAGACATAGCCACTGGGTGCTGATATGCTTCAAGACTTCATCCATGACAAGCTACAGAAGGTTTGGTACTCCTGGAACTCCTGTCTGTAATCCCTGCCTGCGTGACTATGCGCAGGTTGAGGGGCCTGAGCTCGTTGAACCGGTGCCTCCACCTGGAGGAATGGTTCTGAGGTAGCATAACTGCTGTTGGTATAGCCCTCAGGGATGCTATAACCCCTCACCAACCCCTCTAGTGGCCTAACCAGTATAGCACCAAAACATTCACATGTACCATATGGCAATAATGACTTGCTCACACCCCTTGCACTTACCACCAGGGCTGGATCCTCTGCAGCTGCCCTGGAAACCCCCTGTAAAGTAAGACCTGTAATGCAATAGTTCAATGGCAGTACAATACCCCTACCAAAAAGGTACACACTAACAAGGTTAAATGCAAAAACAACACAATCGGATTTATTCAGGAGAATGTGAACGGGGTGGGGTATGAATCTAGCAGATGACTTATAGATCTGATTATTTCAGGCAGAAAATGCATGCACAAAGAGTCCGTGGTATACAGTCACACAACCCTGGGTACTCAGTTGTTAAGCAGGCTAGCCTGAAGCAATGCCCCGGGTAGACCAGTGTTGCAGCTGTTGTTGGGGCCCTTAGGAAAGAAAATAATTAGCATGCACATCAACCCAGAATTTGTATTCCGGAGCCAGATGGCTCAGTTCGTTGTAATAAACCCAAACAAATAAATCGGATGACAAACAATGATTGCAGCTTTGTTACAGGGAGCTACCCTGTTTAGTACTCATGCTACCCAAACCAGGAGGCAGGACTGATGAGATGAAGATTTCTGGATGGTGTTCTGGTTTGCCAGGGGAAGCAGAGCCCACATGACTCACCGAGGTGGTCACTACCTGTTGAACAGTGTTGAGCAGGGTGCCAAATCCCCGAGCGGATCTTTCATCGGAAAATGTCTCTGCGATGGGAGCAGCAGTCTAGGCCAAGATGGCAAGGCCCAGACCAAAGCAGGCAGTTTGGATTTAGTCCATGCAAGTGCTGGAGCAGCTTCCAGCTAGCATAACACACTTGAAGGCGGGAAACCAAATCGCGACCCACACAGCACATTCAGACCACTTATAAGCAACACAACTCTTAGTCACAATTCGGGTAAAGTCCAGTTGCAATTTAGCAGACATTCTGCGCAAACCTCTCAATCCGTTACTCACTTTGGTACCTGGCAGGCCTAGGGTTGCCACCTGTCAGGTTTTTTACCTGGTGATCAGGTTTTCAGGGTCCCTATCAGGTAATCCGGTTTTGCTCTGTGCTGGTCAGGTTTTTGAGCCATTTTGAGTGCTCACATACTTTTGAAACAGATTTTGTCATATTACTCATTGTTTCAGTTACATGTCCAGGTTACAAACAAGTTCTGTTGTCAGTGTCGCCTTTTGTTTGTGAATGCAGTCACCATGGGAGGTGTAAAGTTATGACCATTAACACCATTAGCACTTACTTAAGCTAATCTTTCCACTGCATCTTAGTGGCATAGCAGCACAGCTGCCCCCACCTTTGTAACAATAACAGAGCCAGTTGTCCTCCACTTTCATTTCCTGGTAAACATTTTCATCTCTAATAGAATTTAGGCATTTTTAAATGTTTTAAATTATTTTTTCCAACAAGAAAAAAGTATGATTACTTCTTTGGCTTTGAAATAGTACTGTGGACAAGAACAGGAACTGGAGGCAGAAAAAGATATAATGTATGTATACTGTTGTATGCTATTTACAGTATTTCCCTTGTCTCCCCCCAGATCATATCTGTAAATGAGATTTCTTTTATCTCTGTATGTTTATCTGGTTAACCAATATCAATCAATCAATCAATAAATAAATAAATAGGAAGAACATACTAACATACTAAAATGCCAGCAGAATAGGCCTAACGGTCTTTGGTGTCTGCTCATTTGGTCAGCCCCCACCCTGGGTGCTGACCTTGCTGTCCCCCTCGCCTTCTCTGGCTTCTCCCTTCCCAGTTCTGGATATTCTTGCTGCATTGGATTTTGCTTCCAGAACCCTTCCCCTGTACCTGTCCCCTCTTGAACCCCTCCACTGTCTCTGCCTCCACCAGCCCCCTAGGCAGTGCATTCCATGGCTCCACCACCCTCTCAGTGAAGTAGCACCTCCTTTCTCCCTGAATCTTCCCCTCCAGCTTCCACCCATGCCCTCTAGTGGCCCTTCCTCCTTCCTTCAAACACCCTGACTGTTCCTCCCTATTTACCCTCTTCATGTACCTGAAGACCTCTATCATGTCCCCCGTCCCTTCTCTCTTCCAATGTGTACATATTTAGCTCTTCGAGCCTCTCCTCATAGGTCCTGTCCCCAAGCCCCAAATCATTTTGTTGCCCTCCTCTGACCCTCTCCAGGAGGTTAATGTCCTCTTTAAGTGTGGCTCCAAACTGCACGCAGTACTCAAGAGTGGCTCACTCATGCAGTTATACAGAGGGAGTATCACTTCCTCCTTCTGAGGTGATCCCCTAGCGATGCATCCCAGCATCCTGTTGGCCTTGGCTGCTGCCCTCCTACAAGTCTCAGAGTTGTTCATCTTGACATCCACCACCACCCCCAGGTCCCTCTCAGCCATCGAGACTGTGAGCATTTCCCAGGGTGTACACTTGGCCTGGGTTTCTGCCCCAGGTGGAGTACCTTGCATTTCCCTGCATTGAACCTCAGCTTCCACTTTCTAGACCATCTTTCCAGAGCCTCCAGGTCCCCTGTAGGGCCACCTCCCTCCTCCCATCCACCACCGCCCCAGTTTCGA
Source organism: Neoceratodus forsteri (assembly GCA_016271365.2). Taxonomy (NCBI): domain Eukaryota; kingdom Metazoa; phylum Chordata; order Ceratodontiformes; family Ceratodontidae; genus Neoceratodus; species Neoceratodus forsteri. The sequence goes on along the minus strand of CM057450.1, from coordinate 1,774,758,401 downwards.
TCATCTGCAAAGAGACTCATCTCACTCCTGATTCCTGTCCTTATGTCAGATACATAGGTGTTGAACAGAAGGGCCCAGGACTGATCCCTGTGGGACCCCACTAATGACCCTCCTTGGGGATGAGACTATCCCACCAACTACGACCCTCTGGGTCCGGTCCTGGAGCCAATTGCCTATCCATCTGATCATCTGGTTCCCCACCCCCATTTCTCCCAGCTTATCCAACAGGCCTACGTGAGGAACAGAGTCAAATGCCTTGCTGAAGTCTAGAAAGAGGACATCCACTGGTCTACCCAGGTCCAAGGCACTTGGAAAGTAACTTTAACAGGCACAGTACAGTATCTTAACATTTTTATTTTACTGCTGCTTTAAGTGTCGCCTTTTATTGGAGGAACAGTACATGATGAGTCATGAAAAGGAGTGGGGCTAGAGACGGAGCTTAGGATCCGGTTTTTGCCTCATCCAAAGGTGGCAACCCTAGGCAGGCCGATCGCTTCTGGAGCAAGTCTTCAGTCCCAAATTCAGGCAATGATCACTCTCTTTCTCTTAAGGCTTCAGATTTCAGACAAAGGAATTAGATTTAAGTCCAACTTTCACATTCACCGGATTTCTCACTGGAAGATGTGACAGGCAGGCCAGTGCAGTCTTCCCACCGATTCTCCAGTGTTCCTATGCAGGAGCAGCTGCTCAATGGTTCGAGCTGTTCACTCTCCAAACTCCAGCTCACAACTGAACTTGCTGCAGGCTGTTCTGGGGATTTCCTCTGAGATCCAAAAGGTTTGGTTGGCTGAGGGAAATGTCTGTCAGAGCAAGGGCTCCCACTCCTGGTCAGTTTAGGCACCAAAGCTTAAAAACTACAATTCCTACAGAAATTCAGTCCCACAAGACCTCTGGGGAAAGTCTCCATTTTAGGTCCCCTGAGGTTTGATTGGTCCAACTCTGGCAGTCCAGATCCAAAACGGTGGCTCTTATGCAAAAAGTTCAAACTGCAAGAAAAGGCAGGTTAAAAAAACTTCTATATTATTATTAATAAGGCAGATACATAGATACATAGACAGTGTCGGCAGATAAGGGCCTATGGCCCACCCAGTCTGCCCATTTGAGCTTGTAAGTTCAGTTTGTTTTCCTAGAAGTCTGTTGCCCCTTACCCCTGACCTCTATAATTCCTTTATGTCTATCCCATTCGTTCTTAAATCCTGTGATTGTTTCAGCCCCCACCACTTCCTCTGGCAGGGTGTTCCACTTGTCCACCACCTGTCTCTGTGAAGAAATTCTTTCTCATGTTTCCTCTGAATCGTCCCTCCTCCAACTTCATCCCCATGCCCTCTAGTCCTGGAACATCTTTTCGCTAAAAGTGTTTTCCTGCACCCTGTTCCTCCCTGTAAGATACTTGTATGTCTCTATCATATCCCCCTCTCCTCCTCTCCTCCAGGGAGTACATGTTCAGTTCCTTCAACCTGTCTTCATAGGACTTGTGATGCAATCCATGCACCATCTTTGTTGCCCTCCTCTGAACCTCTTCTACCCTGTCTATGTCCTCACGTAGGTATGGTCTCCAGAACTGTACACACTGTACCAGGTGGGGCCTCACTAGTGTCTTGTATAGCGGAATTATGACCTCCTTTTCCTGCTGGTGATGCCCCCTGCCTATACATCCCAGCATCCTATTTCTTTACCTGCTGCCTTGTCACACTGTTTCCTATCTTGAGGTCATCAGAGATGACAACCCTAAGATCCCTTTCCTGCTTGGTATGCTATATCCTCACCCCAACTGATATATTGTGCCAGGGTTTTGTGCCCCATATGCATTATCTTGCACTTTGCATTGAATTTCAACTGCCAAACCCTTGACCATTCTTCAAGTTTCTGCAGGTCGCTTCTCATTCTGTCTACACCTCTGGTGTGTCTACTCTGTTACAGAGCTTTGTGTCATCAACAAACAGTGAAATTCTGCCTTCTAGATCCTGCTAATGTCACTGATGAAAATGTTGAATAGGACCGGTCCCAGCACTGATCCTGTGGTACCCCACTGGTCACTCTTCCCTCTGTGGAGTGACAGCCATTTACCACCACCCTCTGTGTCCTGCCACCCAGCCAGTTACCTACCCACCACACTACTGTCCTGCCCACACCCATATTCCCCAGTTTGTGATAGTCTTCTATGTGGCACAGTGTCAAAGGCCTTGCTGAAATCCAGATAGGCCATGTCCACTGCCCTCCCTGATCCACCTCCCTAGTCACCCAGTCAAAAATTCAATGAGGTTGGTCTGACATGACCTCCCCTGGTGAAACCATGCTGCCTTGGGTCTTGTAGTCCATTGACAACCAGATGTTCCACCAATCTCTCCTTCAGTAGTGCTTCCATGATCTTCCCACTACCGAGGTGAGGCTGACTGGTCTGTAGTTCCCTGCTTCCTCTTTGTTCCCACTTTTGTAGTAAGGGACTACATCTGCTGTCCTCCAGTCTTTGGGCACCTCCCTGTTTCCAGTGATCGGCTAAACAGGATAGCCAGAGGTTCAGCCACCACCTCTCTTAGTTCTTTAAGACCCTGGGCACCCCATCTGGCCCCATTGCTTTATCAACTCTTATTGCTTCCAGTTCGCTCAGGACCCTTTCTTGTGTAAAGGGACTTGTGTCCATTTCTCTGCACCATTCTCACCCCTTGTACTCCCTTCAGACCCATTATCCTCTTCTTCTTCAGTAAAGACTGAGCAGAAATACCTGTTCAATATGTCAGCTTTACTGTTGTCATCCTCCACGCTGCTCCCATCCTCCCCTTCAGTCTCACTATCCTCCCTTTGTCTTTCTTTTTCACTTATGTACCTGTGAAAGGTTTTGTCCCTCTACCCACTGATTTTGCAATGTGTTCTTCTGTCTGAGCTTTGGCTTCCTCACTGACCTCCCTGCCTCCCTTTGCTTCTCCTGGTACTTCCTTCTCCCTTCTGCCTGTGTCTTTTGTATTGCCTGAATGCAATCTTTTGGCTTTCACTTTCTTTGCTACCTCTTTGGAAACCATAATGGTCTCCTCTTCCTTTCCTCTTGCTAACCTGCCTAATGCATAATTCTGTTGTTCTTGTAATCCCATTTTAAATACTGCCCACTGTTCCTCAACCCTGATTCCTGTCCCATTCCCTTAATGCCTCGCTTAAGTATCTCCCCATTTTCCCAAAGTCTGCCCCTAAAATCCAGGATACGTGTTTTTGTGTGGTTTGGTTCTGCTCTTTCTGTGATTTCAAACCACAATGACTGGTGGTCACTGTTACCCAGGTGCTCCCCACTGTTACCCCCATCACACTGTCCCTGTTTGTGAGCACAAGGTCCAGTATTGCCTTCTGCCGAGTTGGTTCCATGACCAGTTGCTTGAGGAAGGCACCCTGAAGGAGTCCAGGATAAATCTGTCTCTAGTTGATGCTGCTGCTGGATGCTCCAGTCCACGCCCAGAATATTGAAGTCTCCAACCAGTACTACTCACCTTTGTCTGCCATCCTTTGGATGGCTAGCATCAGCTCCCTATCTGTTTCTTCCTCCTGGGCTGGTGGTCTATAGACCACACCTGTGGATAGCTGTCCCCATTTTCCTTTCCAGCTTAACCCACAGTATCTCTCCCCATTTTGTTCCTCCTGGATCTCTGTGGCCCTTATGTCATTTTTCACATACAGTGCCATCCTCCTCCCTTCCTGCCTGCTCTGTCTCTTCTGAATATGTTGTAGCCAGGTATGGCCATCTCCCAGTCATGATTATCATTACACCAGGTTTCAGTGATGGCACAATGTCCAGGTCTGACTGTACCATGACAGCCTCAAATCTTCCATCTTGTTGCTAAGGCTCTTGGCATTTGCACATGGCTTTCCATGATTTGACCTCCCTAGACTGCTTCATTGTTCTACTCCAGCCCCTTCCTTGGTTGTCATTTATCCCTGGTTCTCCTTGCTGTCTGCCCTTCTGCTGAATTTTGCCCCTTTTCGCTTATCCACCTCTTGGGCACTAATCTCCATCTTTGCACACTGCTTTGCAGAGATAGCCACTCCTCTGGTTCACTGGTTCCACTGCTAGCTGTGGGGGTGAGCAAGTAGGTACCTCCTGCTGGCCTGCCACCCCTCTTGCTAGTTTAAATGCTTGTCAATGTAGCATTTACACTTATCATTGCGTGCTTGGATTCCTCCAGGATGGATGCGACGGCCAGGCTTTGAACAAACTTCCATCCTCCAGGTGGGTCCCCAGTCACCAATGAATCCAAACCCCTTCCTCACAGCACCAGTTCTTCAACCATGAGTTAAAGTTCCTGGTGCATGCACTCTATGCTCTCCCTGCCTCTCACAGGTAGTACTTCTGAGAAAGTGACAGAAGTAGCTACTTGCTTGAGACTCCTCCCAGTCTCCTAAACTCTTCCTGAACTTCCTTTGGCTCCCCATTTGCCAGGTCATTAGTACCTAGGTGGATAATGACATCCAGCTCATGCTCCCGCCTTGCCTTCCCAGTGATCCCCAGGATCTTCCTTCCATCCCTCCATGCCGAGAGCACCTGGTAGGCACCTCACCTCCCTGTCCTCCCCCTCCTGTGTTCCTAGCTGGATCCCTCTTACGATGGAGTCCCCCACCAGGATTCGCTTCCTCCTCCTCTGGGGTCCACTGCTTTCCCCGCTGAGGTCACCTCCTTGGCTAACCTCCACATCCTTTCCTTCCACTTCTCTGGGTACCTCTATTTGGTTGTCCTCGTTTGCCAGTGTGGCATATGAGTTCTTGAGTGGAATAGGATCTGGGATGTGCCTCTGTCTGACAGCTCTAACCCTCCCTGAGCCCACTGTCATCCAAGTGCTCCTCTTTCTCGGCATCCTTTGAGGCAGCTGCATTGGACTGGGTGGTCCCTGGATAGAGGTGATGGTACTCCTGACCCAGTTTACTTCCACTCTGAGTCTAGCTACCTCATCCCGCAGTCCAGACAGATGCATGCAGATAGGGCAGCACCTCAGTGTCCAGAAGGCCTGCCTGAATATGGCTGCCCCACAGCCACTGCATTGCACCACTCCCCACATTATACTGCAATTCCACTACTTGTCTGCTACTGAAGCTTTCCTAGTTCTCTTTTATTAATTTACTGTACTAAAAATCCTGTCACTAATCCTCAGATATTTTTTTAAAGGAAAAGAAACCAATAAATAAATAAATGAGTCAAAACACTTGTTGTGCTGAGGGTGGCTTTTCCCCTTATGCCCTCCTACTACACCCTTACTATTCCCTGTGTTTGGCTCCTGTCAATCAGATTTATCAGGGCATATAATTAAGAGTTGGGGGAAAGGGAGGGAGTGAGGGAAAATTTGCAGCAATTAAAGACAGCACAGAATTACACCACCACTATGTTTTAAATTTTCAACAGCCCAAAAACAATTATAAGTAAAGACAACAAAGAAAGTATAGTGTCACTAAACGCCCACAATCTAAGTTTAAAAGAAAAATAGCAATTACCAGTTACTCTAAAGCACTGAATTGAATATGTTTCCTTCCTTCCCCTTCTGGCTTCTTCTAAGAAAATAAACCTCTGCTTGCTACTTTAACTCTGACTAAGCCCCACCTCCAGTTATCACGTAGCTGAGGTCAGAGGCCAGACAATTAACACCCTTCACCCAACTACAGGGCAGTCAGACAAGCCAAGATAAAATTTGCAGCAATTAAAGACAGCACAGAATTACACCACCACTATGTTTTAAATTTTCAACAGCCCAAAAACAATTATAAGTAAAGACAACAAAGAAGGTATAGTGTCACTAAACTCCCACAATCTAAGTTTAAAAGAAAAATAGCAATTATCAGTTACTCTAAAGCACTGAATTGAATATGTTTCCTTCCTTCCCCTTCTGGCTTCTTCTGAGAAAATAAACCTCTTGCTACTTTAACTCTGACTAAGCCCCACCTCCAGTTATCACGTAGCTGAGGTCAGAGGCCAGACAATTAACACCCTTCACCCAACTACAGGGCAGTCAGACAAGCCAAGATAAAATTTGCAGCAATTAAAGACAGCACAGAATTACACCACCACTATGTTTTAAATTTTCAACAGCCCAAAAACAATTATAAGTAAAGACAACAAAGAAAGTATAGTGTCACTAAACGCCCACAATCTAAGTTTAAAAGAAAAATAGCAATTACCAGTTACTCTAAAGCACTGAATTGAATATGTTTCCTTCCTTCCCCTTCTGGCTTCTTCTAAACAGTAAAGGAACACAGCTCCTAACAGGGCTCCCTCTGCCCATACAGCAATTGCAGAATGGAGCAGAAATACCACTCGCCTAGCCAGTCACGAGCCCTAAACTACTCGAATCCAGCCCAGACTAATTTCTAACACACCATAATGACTCTTTTAAAGAGACAGACATGGAGGCTTTCTATAGCACTCTCATGCAGACACATATAGCTACTGCAGACACAGGACACAATCTTGACAGTGGGCATTAGGCAGCCCAGGAAGACATGTTAGTAAACCCCAGTTTGTAGGGGGGTTACATGTCTCTGATTGGAACGCCCATGCAAGTAGTACTATGTGTCCACAATTAAATCCCCCACTGAAAGATGAAGCTGTTTCACCATTCTGTGGACACAGAGGCTAGCTAGATGTGACAGACACCCTAGATCAAAAACATGATTGTCCGGGGCAGATCTCACGCTCCACAGCACAGAATTATTTTGCCCACCCATAATTGCTGCAGTATCTGAGGAATACCTTAAATGTTGTCCCACAGAATTTCTCTGACATTCAGTGATTATTCTTTGACTGCAAAGAGATTCTCTATATTCAGCACACTCCATGGGGGCATAGCGATGGACCTGTTCTTCATCTCTTTGCTGGATTCATCAAACATCCTGAGCCATATGGCTTTTATCATCTGATCTTTTATCACTTTCTCTTTTTTTCTTGCATTGTTTCTACCCTGGTCCCCGTCAGCTACCATCCTCATCCAATCTGCCCAGCCTCCTGGCATTCCTGAATCAGGCCACTACCCTCATACCCCCATGGATTACCCCCCCAGTGGCGGGGCAGTGAGGAGCTCCCTGGCTTGGCTCAACTCACCTTCTCACAGGATCCAGTGTGGAGAGTGCCATTCGAGGTCGGGGCCTGTGGCAGGTGGACGGCTCATCAATGCTTGACCAGGACCAGATTTTTCCCCTCCATTTTTCACCCTTGCGTGAGGGACATGCAATGGCACCCATAGAAGGAGCATGCACGCAACCACACACGCTCCTTCCTTATGTCTGCCACATCACGCCCCCTTCTGTAGAGCAGCAGTGCTATATCTCCCAGCCTCCGCTAGTGGACACCCTTGCACCGACTACTGGAATACCTCCCCCCGGAGAGGGAGAGCAGTCCGTCGGACGCTCAGTCCCTCTCCTCCCCTGCCAACCCCCGGTGACCCATGCGTGTTCCTGAAAACAGGTCGCCGGTGTGGCGCGAGGTAAGGCGACCAGCACCTCAGCCCTCAGTGCCACCGGGCTGGTGATCTTTTATTACTTTCATCCACCATTACTACTTTCATCCACCATTATTACTTTCATCCACCATTATTACTTTCATCCACCATTTAGCGTCACCAGTGTACTCTTGGCCAGACCCAAAACAGTCTGACTGTACAAGGGAACCAAAGCATGATTAATTATTGCTGACACCTTTATGCATACTAACATACTAAAATGCCAGCAGAATAGGCCTAATGGTCTCTCGAGTCTGCTCGATGTTCAGCACCTGCGCTGAGGGCTGATTTTGGTGTCCCCCCCCTTCCCCTTGGGTTATACTGTCCCCAGTCCCAGAAGTTCCACCTGTATTGGGTCTGGTCAGATTTACCCTTCCCCTGTACCTGTCCCATCCCCTTTTAAACCCGTCTACAGTCTCCACCTCTACCAGCTCCCTGGACAGTGCATTCCATGGCTCCACCACCCTTTCAGTGAAATAACATCTCCTCCTCCTCTCCCCTCTGAGCCTGCCCCCTTCCAGCTTGCACCTGTGATCTCTTGTTGCCCCACCCTCCTTCCTTTGGAACACCCTGACTGGGCCTCCTTTATTGATCCCTTTCATGTACTTAAAGACCTCTATCATGTCCCCCTTGTCCCGCCTCTCCTCCAGGGTGTACATGTCGAGCTCCTTGAGCCTCTCCTCATAGGTTCTTTTCCCCAGGCCCCAGATCATTTTGGTTGCCCTCCTTTGGACCCTCTCTAGGAGTGTAATGTCCCTCTTTAAATGTGGTCTCCAAAACTGTACACAATACTCGAGGTGTGTCCTAACCAAGCAGTTGTACAGTGGAAGGATCACTTCTGCCTTTCTGGAGGTAATCCCCTTTGGTGATGCATCCCAGTATCCTATTTGCCCTTGCCGCTGCCCTCCTTCAGGTCTCTGAGTTGTTCTCTTTGACATCTACCACTACCCCCAGGTCCCTCTCACCCTCTATGACTTGAATCATGTCTCCTTCCAGGGTATACCCCTGGCCTGGATTTCTGACTCTCAGGTGCAGAACCTTGCACTTCCCGACATTGAATTTTAGTTTCCATTTTCCCAACCACCTTTCCAGAGCCTCCAGGTCCTCCTGCAAGGCCACCCTCCCCTCCCCTCCTCCCCATCTACCACTGCACGCAGCTTTGAGTCATCTACAAAGAGACTCATCTCACTCCTGATCCCCCCTCCTGATGTCTGAGATATAGGCGTTGAACAGGAGAAGTCTTTTCTGCTAATCGGCTACAGTATGTGGAAACATGGCCTTGATGAGTGGAATGAAATGGTGAGCAATTGCAAAGGGCAGGCTGTGTTGAGCAACAAACTGCCAAAAGAGAATTTTATGCTTGGTCACTTTTTCTTCAAAGCTGTCCTGGTGTACATTTCAGAGATCCATAGGCCTTTGCTGTACGTCTTGTGTTGCGCTCTGGTTCACACTGCTGATGTGTGTCAAGCTTTTTGCATGTCACACCACATCGTGTGTCTCCCCATGGGCTACCGAGATGTCATCAATGGCAGTGACAACAGAAAGCATAACTTGGCCCTTTGCTACTCTTTCGAATGCCATGAAATTCTGCGCCTCATTCATCTTTATATTTTGCATAGTAATTCTCACAGGGTTTCTTAGCAGCATTGGAAAGTGTGGCAGGTGTGTGTTTTCTCTTGCTTGCCATTTTCAAAGATCTGTTAAAAACATAAATGTGAAAGTAAATATAAAATGTAAATGTGAACGTACCTTAATTTGCAGAGTACATCAATATGAAGATTGCGTACTGTTCTATGCTAATTAATCTTTTGTGTGAAAACCTGTACCTTTGTATGAATGTAACCCATCATGAGCTGAACCCTTGGTTCACGCTGTGAATAAATGGGTAAAAAACTACTGAATTAGATTTTATTCTTTCTCAAATACTGTACCTCATCATCTGTGAGGTTTGAGGGTATAATGTTTGAGTCCCTTCTGACCTCAGATTACTACAGCACAATGTCTACCACTAAAACCCACCAAATGCTCATGCCAGCAGCCCTTGCACCCCACATTTTCAAACCCAGTGCCACTCCCAACTGCAAACGCAGCCAGCAGCCATCTTAGTATAGGTCAGTGAGTTGGTGGCTTTGCAATGATGAGTCCAAGGGCTGCTGGCTGCTTGTGTAATTTTTATTCTGTGTGTTATGTTAGTGGGACTAAAATAGTGGGCCAGAGTGCAAACGCAGCCAGCAGCCCTTGGGCCCATTGTTTCAAACCCACCTACAAATAAAAAAATTGCAAACGCATTCAGCAGCCCTCAGACCTTCATGCAAACCCATCAACCAAAACAAAGAACGCAAAAGCAGCCAGTTGCCCTCAGACCTCTAATTTTGAACCCAATGACCCCCCCCACAATGCAAAAACAGACAGAAGCTGTCTTGAACTTTACGCTGCCAACATAATTAGAATGTATAGGAATTCTGAACTGAAATATCAGTTTGCAGCCCTGCAAGGATTAATATTTGTCGGTGGGTTCAAAATTGCATTCCAGAGGGCTGCTGGCTGCTTTTTGCTATTTTTATTTTCTGTGTTGGTGGGACTAAAATGTTGGGCCTGAGTGCAGGAGCAGCCTGCAGTCCTCTGATCCAAGATTCAAACAAGCCAGCCATAAAAAAAATTTGCAAAAGCAGCCAGCAGCCCTCATATCCACCATGTAAACCCACCAGCCAGTATCAAAACATTGAAAAGCAACCAGCAGCCCTCAGCACTGTCATTTTGAACCCGCTGCCCCCCCTCACAATATAAAAGCAGCCAGCACCCATCTCAGTATGGGTTGGTAAGTTCAAAATTGTAGTCCTGAGGGCTGCTTTTGCAATTTCGTATATGCTGGTGGGTTTGAAAGGGTGGGTCCAAGTGCAAAAGCAGCCAGTAGCCTTCCGGCCTATCATTTTAAACCCATCAACCAATAAAACCTTTTTTTTATTTACAGGTAATTGGGTAAGGGAGAGGGTGCCACTAGATGTTAGGGACTAGAGGAGCGCTGTATTTCCTGGATGGGGTGACAGAGGGGACAAGCCACAAGATGTCAGGGAAGTTTTTTCAGCCCAGGACATGGTGAGACATATTGTGCAAGAACTCAGATCTGTCAGATTTTAAACAATCCAGTTAGAATCCCTAACCCACAAAACATAAAAAGCAGTAATCATGCTCGGCCCGCAATTTCAGAATTATAATACAAATCTCAAAAGCAGCATCCACAGTTTCAGACCCAAGGATGCAGTGATGCCTAATAACATTATAAAATGCACCAGCATTTAGATTCACATTATATGTGGCCCAGCAGCCACTAGTTATCTTTCAGACCTCCCACAATTTCAGACTTAGTGACCCACAGTAACATTAAAAAAGTGGTACATCTTCTGATGCACAATATAGCTGCCAGCGACTGGGGAAAAAAGCAGTAGCTCTCAGATCTTCAAATTCAGGCCGTCTCCCAATGCAGTTAAAAAAGTGGTAACCTCAAACCCACAATTTTAGGCCAAGCATCCTCCAATAAAATTAAAAAAGCAGTATTCTTCGAACTCACACTTTCAGACCCAGTGACTGTGTAAAACAAATTCTGGTCAGATCCGATATGGTTGCTCAGAGCTTTTTGGAGCTGGCAGAACACCAGCAGAGCTGAGCGCTGGGGGAGCCGTGGCAGAGCTGTGTGGAGTGGCAGAAGAAAGACCAGCGATGGAGTATGCAATCCACAAGATGGTGGCGATGACAGACCTGTGCCTGCGTGATACTCGCATGTGCGCAGATTGAGTCGGGCCAGCATCTTGTGTTTGATGGCCATCATCCCTTCCGTAATTGTTGAACAAAGACAAAGAATTTTGCTGGGGTGTGGGGAGGCGTGCTCTGGCAAGAGGAGCTCCATCCGCGGAGGAGAGACCACCAGTGACCACAGCTGTGTGGACAGAAGACCGCATCACTGTAGGAGAAGACAGGGATAGTTTCCACTCATGGTCCCTTCTTTCTCCTACAGTGATGTGATCCCAAAATGCCTGCAGGGCCCCACCCATGCAGCCATAAAAAGAAAAGTAGTTTCTATCAGACCCTCAAATGCCAGCTGACCCCCAGTACAATTAAAAAAGCAGGATCCCTCGAACCACTCCAAAAAATAGTAATTTAAAAAGTATACCTCAGACACACAGCTAACAAACTCTGGCCAAGTAAGGTTGCATCCCACCCATGAAGCTACAGTTTGCACTCTGTAGAGCACAAAAGTTATACAAAAAAAAAAAAAAAAAAAAAAGATCCCACACAGGGCCAGTGGTGCTCAATGACAAGAAAGTCACTTACAACACAGCAAGAGTTGGGCACTCACCACCTCCAAAGAAGTGACTTTCCATAACCCTCACAAAAAGGCTATAATAACTGACTGTTGGAGCTCAGCTAAAGAGAGCTGAATGCTCAAAGAAGAGACTACTAAAAATGCCCTGTCTGCAGAGCAGCTGCAATTTGGAGGACCAGAAATGTAAAGGTACAGAGTCCAATGTTGTTTAAATAGTCTTGATGGGTTAGAAAACCCAAGAAGTTGCTGTGTATTATTTTTTTTTTTTGGGGATCCTGAAAATTGGACTTACAGTCTGTTTTTTTCTGTTATAACACAGGAAGAGTCAGGCACTCACCACCTCCAAAAATAGAAACACCAGTATTTGATGAAGCTACGTTGTTATTTATTACACAAGACAGTCATACAGCACAGTACAGATTAACCACCTGACACATTTTGGATCATAAGATCCTATATCAAACAACACTGGACTCTGTACCTTTAAATCGTTGGTCCTCCAAACTGCAGCTGCTCTGTAGACAGGACATTTTCAGTAGTCTCTTCTTCAAGCGTTCAGCTCTCTTTAACTCAACTCCAACAACAGTCCGTGATTATAGCCTTTTTGTGAGGGTTGTGGAAAGTCAGGCCGAGCACTGCTACCTCTCCACGGTTGGAGTTGTGTCCTGTTCAGCATGAGTCTCTTGCTATGTCTCACTTGGTCCTGGTCCGGCAGTTAACTGCAGAAAAAGTCACAAGTGAAGAAATGTGCAGAATACTGTCTGGGCTGCATTGTTTATGATGCTGCACTGGACCTAAGGAAGAGTCACATAATTGGCTGCTGGGTCTGTATAAGTGATGTCAGACATACTTGTGTGTGTACGTGACATCAGACAGACTCGCTGGATCCCCTCCGCCCAAGTGTGCAAAATTTGGAAAAAACAAAGGGAAGCATAAGCTCTCCCTAAAATGAGCACCATGCTAACTTGGCAAGTTGTGATTGGGGCAACTGAGGTAGCATTTTCAGGAGGAAAACCAGAGAAGCAGGAGATTCAGGGGGCAGGAAAATGGCAGAAATTCATGAGAGATCTGACAAAACGGGAGACTTGGAAGTTATGAAGTACTGTCATTTCAAACCACAAGAAGGCAACAAAGGTCATGCCTCGGATGAAGAACATAAAGCAAAAAGTAAATACAGTTCAACCAGGTGTTGTAGAAAATGTCCACAGCCCCGACATTATTTTATCCAGTTCAGATGATGATTACGCCTGCATGGTGTGTATTGCACACTATACCATGCAACCACACATGGAATTCCAATTAAATGCTATTGTGGATTCTGTAACAAGCATCAGCCTGGCAGATGAAACTGCCTATAACAAGCTGGAGCACAAGACACAGATCCAATGTACCAAACAAAATATTTGCCCCTATAGACCACAAACAGCTCTTCCACTTTTAGGACAATTTTGCATGACAGAGAAGTCCAAAGCAACCTTCTACATTGTTCAAGGAAAGTCTGGCACTCTACTCAGTTTTTAGATGGCAACAGACTTTGGCCTGTTGCACACTCTTAATTCGGTATTTCCAGTCAACCAAGTGTCTAAACTCCCACTCACAGATTCTCTTATTGAAGTGTATGTTACCTAGTCACTGGAATTGCTAAACTTAAAGGTTTTCAAGTTAAGCTACACATGAGCTGGTGCTGAGCAGAAACTGCAGATCCCAAATTATTGGAATTTTCATGAAATTTCATACATTTTGTGAAATTTTCCTTAATTCTGACTTTGGTGAAATCCAAATTCTCTGAATGTGTTTGGCAAATTGTTACCCAATTCCATGACATTTTCTGACTGAATCAAGAAATTACAGTATATACATGAATTGCGAAATGACAGTTCTGCGGAATGACAGTTTAATACATTATCCCGCAATGAATGCAGTCATTCTGCAGTTCAATGATCAGTTCTATGGAATGGAATTCCACACTTTAATACATTAATCAGCAATTCATACACTCATTCCACCGTTCTAAGTGAGAATTTTGAGAAGTTTCCAAAGCGTATTTTGAAATTTCGTAAAAGCAAAATTGGGAGTTTCATAGTAATTCCTCTAGTGAAATTTTACTTTCACACAGCATTAACATCAGCCTGCATATACAACCAGTTGTCCAGCCCCACAGGAGACTCCCCTTCCCTTTGTGGAAAAATGTTGACGATGAATTGGCAATCCTGGAGGAGTAAGGAATCACTGAAAAAGTAAATGGGCCCACACTGTGGGCATCTCCAATCATGGTAACTTCCAAGCCAAAGAACCACAGCCAAGGAACTCAGTTGTGTAGATATGCACCTACCAAATATGGCTGTCCTCTGAGAGTGACATATCGTACTCACAGTGGATGATCTCATCCATGATCTAAATGGAGCTGTAGCATTTTCAAAACTGAATTTAAATGCTGAATGCCATCAGCTTGAACTGACTCCTGACTCATGACACATCACTACTTTCACCACACATGTAGGACTCTGGTGCTACAAGTCTTAACTTTGGTATCCCGTCTGCAGCAGAAGTGTTCCAAAATACCATCCCTGGGTCGCACCTGGAAATGAGCCTCAGCTTAGAGTGCCACTCCTGGTTACCAATTTTAAATAAATTAAAATACAATAAAGTGTGCAAGGAATTCCCAATGTCGGAACTTAAGTGATGACATTCTTGTGTATGGCAAAACACAGGCAGACCATGACAAGAACCTCAAAGCAGTATTCCAAAACCTAAGGGAGAAGAATATGACCCTCAACAAGGGCAAATGTGAGTACAACAGACTCAGGCTGGAAATCTGTTAGTACATTTTTTTCAAAAGTGGCCATCTCAGTAGACCAGCCCTAATAAGAAGACATTACAACTCCCTGTAACCCAGCAGAACTCATAAGCATTACCTGGTTACCAAAGAATAAAAAAATAAAACAGAAGTGCGTAAGCTACTGTGAATGGGAACCTGTTGTGCACAGTTTATTCCAAATTTTGCCACAGCCTTCCAGTTGCTCCATGAGTTCACCAAGATGGGTATATCATGGAAATGGGACTCAGAATATCAGATTGCATTGGACAGGATCAAAGATCAGCTGACCAGTCATACAGCTGTCACTTTTTTTGACCCAGTCAAGGCTACAGTAGTAATACTGGTTGTTAGTTCAGTTGTCATATGTGCCATATTCAGTCAGGAAGACTTTTCCAATAGCACTATCCACACAGCTACCTATGGCAATACAGCATTCATTCCTGTCAAACAGAGATATTCTCAGACATCATTAGAAGCAATGGTCATCATCTGAGCTTGTGAACACTTTCACCTTTATATCTATGGTGCTGATTTTGCCAATATCATCACTGATCATAAGCCTTCAGAGATCATTTTTAACAATCCAAAATCAGTGTGCTTCTCCATTTAGATTGGGCAGGATTGAGGGATTCTAGCTGGTAAGTTTGTGACTGTGTGTTTGTAATTGAATTTGAAGTCTTTTCTTAATTGCCATTTCAGTGTACTTCTCCACTTAGTTGGGCAAGATTGAGGGATTCTAGCTGGTAAGTTTGTGCCTGTGTTTTTGTAATTTGCTGTGTCTGAACTCTAAGTGCAGGCATTATATTACAGGGATTAGTGTAGTTTGGGTGTGAGGTATTTTCTTAACTGCCATTTCAGTTTGCTTCTCCATTTAGTTTGGGTAGGATTGAGGGATTCTAGCTGGTAAGTGTGTGACTGTGTGTTTGTGATTGAATTTCAGGTGTTTTCTTAACTACCATATCAGTGTGCTTCTTTGTTTAGTTTGGGCAGGAGTGAGGGATTCTAGCTGATAAGTTTGTGACTTTGTGTTTGTAATTGGCTGTGTCTGAACTTTAAGTGCAACCATCATATTACAGGGATTAGTGTAGTTTAAATGTGAGGTATTTTCTTAACTGTCATTTCAGTATGCTTCTTCATTTAGTTTGGGCAGGATTGAGGGATTCTAGCTGGCAAGTTTGTGACTGTGTTTTTGTAATTGACTGTGTCTGGACCATGATGAGTGGAGTAAGGAGACACTGCCAAAGCACTCCTTTGCTGATTGTTTTTGGACACAACCTGTGGTTCAGTCCCACCCTTTCACCCCACAACCCACCCACACCAGGGCTCAGTCTACATTTATAGGGTGGGTCCCATAGGGCCTTGCAACATCCTGCATCCATACAGGGAGTAGCCAAGAGAGGAAACATAACAAAAAACAAAATGAAAACAAAAATATTTGGGAGATAACAAATAGCTGTCTTAAGCAGGCAGTAGATTGAGAAGGGAAACATACATGATGGGAAGGGTGCAGTGCAGTGGTTGCGGAGCAGCTGTCTTCAGGGAGACATTCTGGAGGCTGTGATGCTGCCCTGTCTGCAGGCCCCTGTCAGGGCTGAGTGAGGAGGTTGCCTGTCTCCGAGCACAGTTGGCCAAGCTGAAGGTGGCATCCACCTCCACTCAGAGACTACTGGGTCCACAACCTCTACTTCAAAAGATGCCCAGGAAGAGGAGTGATTGGACTATGGTGGGCTCAGGGAGGGTGCAGGAGGGGGTCAAAAGTACATCCCCCAACCGGTCCTGCTTAGTAACTCCTACACTGTTTTGGAGGAACAGGAAAGCCCCACTCAGGAACTGGGCTGGGATCAGGGAGGATGGGAGGGTCCCCCAGGATGGAGCCCCAGGCAAGGGAGGCGGGGGACCCTGGAGGAGGGGAAAGATTCTTCTTGTGGGGGACTCTATTGTCCAAGAAGTGGAGTTAGGGACACCTAGCTGAGGAGAGAGGGAGGTCAAGTGTCTCCCAGGAAGCTCTGCATGGAAGAATGGGAAGTAGATCCATATGACTGCCAGGGCAATAGGTAGAAGGGAGCAGCTGGATGCCATTGTCCACCTGGGGATGAAAGACCTGGCCAGGAGAAGGGTGGAGTTAGCCAGAGTCTAGGAGGATTTCAGGAAGCTGGGTAGAAACCTGAAATAGATAGTACATGTCATCTCATTCTTGGAGGTGCTACCTGTCCTGTCTGTACCTTCAACTCCTGGTTGAAGAATTGGTGTGGAAGGGAGGGTTTTCACTTCATAGGGGACTGGGTCCTGACCTGGGCAGATGAAAGCTTATACAAGGAGCATGGCCTGCATCTGTCCAAGAAGGGGACCTTGGTCCTTAGTGAGAAGTTTAAATGCTTCAGCTGCAAGCATTTAAACTGGCCGGGGGGGGGAGCCAGGAGGGTCAGGAGGTTTAGGAACACCTTCGTGGGAACATGCAGGAACATAAGTTGACTACAGAAACAGCTAAAGCAGGCAGGAAGGGTCAGGCAAGCAAAGAATGTAGAACAAGTGATATGGGGAGAGCACATAGGAAGGGAAACCAGGGTTGGGGTAAGATGCAGGAGAGGGAGAACAAGAGCAGAGGGAAGGCAGACTGTAAAACATGCAAGGTCATGCTAACGAATACCTGTAGTCCTAGGAAATAAGGTTCCAGACTTGGAGGCCTTGTTGGCAGATGCAGACCTTGATATAGCAGCAATAACAGAAATGTGGTACTCTACTAATCATGACTAGAAAGTCAGTGTACCAGGCTATACACTGTTCAGGAGGGACAGGGAGGGTAAAAAGGGTGGAGGAGTGGCCCTGTACATCAGGGATGGTATAAAGGCTACAGAAGTTCAGCGAAGATGGTGAGACCAAGGTAATGTGGGTCACCCTGGAGCCAGGGAATGGAACAGTATTATGCACAGGGGTGATTTAAAGACCTCCGACCCAGAGGGAGGAAGTAGACAGGGAACTAGTGGAGAACATACATGACATGGCAGCTAAAGGCAAAATCCTGCTACTGGGGGATTTTAGTATTCTGGATGTGGATTGGGCCACCCAGGTGGCTACGTCAGCCAGAAGCACAGCCATCCTAGAATCCCTGCAGAGGCTGGGACTCAGGTAGCTGGTGCATGCGCCAAAGAGGGACAAGTCTATTCTAGACCTGGTATGGGCCAGTGGGAACAGAGTCAAAGAAATACTGGTGGAAGGGCAGCTGGGGTCCAGTGATAACCACATGGTGTGGTTCAGCATGGAGACATGGACGCAGTTAAGCCACACAAGGGCAAGAGTATTAGATTTCAGGAGAGCTAATTTCACTGAAATGGGAGGATGTATGCAAGCAGTCCTGGGGAAGGGAGGGATAATAGAGGGGGTGGAGGAACAATGGGAGAAACTGAAAGGAGTCATAGTGAAGATAGCAAACCAATGCATTAGGATAGTGGCCAAAGAGAAAAGAAGAAGGAAACCACTATGGTTCTCCAAATAGGTGGTGGAAAAAGTCATAGTTAAAAGACTGAGTTTCAGGAGATATAAGGAGAGCCAAAGGGAAGAAGACAGGGAAGTCTACCTTGAATGTCTAAGGGAAGAAGGGAAGGCTGTTAGGAGGGCGAAGATGCAGACAGAAGAGGGTTTAGCATGGTCTGTAAACAAAGGGGATATGGCATTTTATAGGTACAATAGTGAAAGAAGAAAAAGCAGGGGGGCAGTTGCGAGGCTCAGAAGGGAGAGTGTTAGGGGGATCTGGACAAGGCAGAAATACTGAACAAATACTTCTGCTCAGTATTCACTAAGAAGGGGGAGGGTCAAGGACCACAATGGTGCTGCAGAGGCAATGGTTTGGGGAGGAGAAGTAGACACCTGTCCATTCACAGTGGAGAGAGTTCTGGAAGAATTCACAAAGCTGAAGGTGGATAAGGCCATGGGGCCAGACGGCATCCACCCGAGGATATTAAGGAAGCTGAGAAGGGAACTAGCAGCACCTCTGGCAGCCCTGTTCACAGAGTCCCTCAACACAGGTGTGGTTCCAGAGGACTGGAGGAGGGCACATGTAGTCCCACTGCACAAAAGCAGCAGTAGGGAGGAGGCGGGGAACTATAGGCCAGTCAGCCTCACTTCAGTGGTGGGAAAGATCATGGAGACACTGCTGAAAGAAAGAATAGTGGCACATCTGGAATTCAGCAGTGCTCAGGATCTGAGGCAACATGGATTCACAGCAGGAAGGTCATGTCAAACGTATCTAATAGATTTTTTTGATTGGGTGACTAGGGAAGTAAATCAGGGAGGGGCGGTAGACATCGCCTACCTAGATTTCGGCAAAGTCTTCAACACCATTCCACATAGAAGGCTAATTAACAATATGGGTAGTTTGGGCATGGGAGACAAGGTGGTGAACTGGGCTAGTAACTGGTTAACAGACAGGAGACAGAGGGTGGTGGTAAATGGGGTGCAATCTGGGGAGAAGGGGGTGACTAGTGGCGTACCACAGGGATCAGTACTAGGACCAGTCCTGTTCAATGTCTTCATTAGTGACATTGCAGAGGGGCCAGAAGGAAAGGTCTGCCTGTCTGCAGATTACACCAAGATCTGCAACAGGGTGGATACCGCAGAAGGGGTGCAGAAAATGAAGAGGGACCTGGAGAAGCTTGAAAGATGGTCGGAGATGTGGCAACTGAGGTTCAATGCAATGAAGTGCAAAATAATGCACCTGGGTAGAGGGAACCCTGGGGAGTGCTACATGTTATGGGGGGGGAGGGGCTGACTGTCACTAAAGAGGAAAGGGACCTAGAGGTTATCATCTCTGATGACCTTAAGGGATCAAAGCAGTGCAGAAAGGTGGCAGGGAGGACCAGTGGCATGCTGGGGCACATAGGCAGGGGTATCACTAGCCAGGGCCGGCGTCAGCACCCAGGCCACCCAGGCAAATGCCCGGGGCCTCAACACCGGGGAGGGGGAGCCTTGCTATGTTGCTCGGGCTCTGCTCCGCCACTATCACCAGCCTGGTACAATGTCAATCAGTACTGACTGAGCACGCTGATGCAGCGCCGAGAGTGGAAAACACAAACAACCCAAAAGATTCCCTTGTGGGCCCCGAAAAAAATGAAGGTTGTCATCCCTGCTTGAGTGGCAGGGCCCTGATCCAACAGGTAACATTTCCTGGTTGTGGGGTGTGGATGTGATGGCGGTGGCCAATTACTGGCTGGAGATTATGGTGGAGGGGTGGGCCTGATCCCCCCGGTTGGTTAGCTGCTACATCTTGCAGACGCTGTTTCAAATGTAAAGGCAGGAGTCTGGGTGGGCAGGGGCATGGTGCAGTGGAGTGCAACCAGTCATCTGGTCTGGGGCGGGGGGGGGGTGCAGGGCCAGGTAATATAGTGGGTGGGTGAGCGAGTCGTCCTGAGAGCCAAAGCCGAGAAAGTCACTCTGAATCCACTTGGGTGGCAGGGGCCGGCGGGGCTCCGATATGGTGATGGGACGGTCGGGGCGCAGGTCGGCATTGAGGGCAGGGCAGAGGAATACAGCAAAATCAACAGAGGCAGCAGCAGTCCTTCAGTGAGGATGGTCGGTGGACTGGAACCTGGAGGAGCATCTTCTGGAACTGTGGCAACAACAGGTCAGACTGTATAATACCAACTTCCTTTTTGTTAAATATAATAACGTTCAGTTTAATGAATAAAGGCAAGCAATGGGTCATGGTCATTAGTTCAAGCCAGGAAAGAAAATATGAGTAAAAAATGCATGCAGAAGTACAACTCGAAATTCGGAACCAAAGAAAATATTGTTGCAGCTCAATCTCCCATTTGGAGCAAAAAGAGCAGTTAGGGTGCATCTAATGGCAGGGGAAAATTAATTTCTGGGTGGCAGGTGCATATTGCTTAACTATAAAGCATTCCATCTGCACTCCCATATGCTGCTATTCTTATTTAGTGAAATAATTTTACACCTTTTGCACAGCGTGAGACAACAGCACCAGCGGCTCGGGATGAGGGGGGGCTGCTACGCTGCATCTCTCTGCCAAGCACTGAGGCTGGTTTGATTAAGCAATAAGACACAACAGGGTGTGTGTTATCATGTAATAACATCACTCCAGGGGTGGGTTGAAGCACGAGGCAAAGCCAAGTGCTTCCACCACCCCAGGAGTGACGTTATTACACGATAACGCACATCCCTGGAGTGCCTTATTGCTATTATACAATGGCTCGTTGTTATACAAAATAAAAAAAAAATAAAAAAAAAAAAATGATTTTAAGGAATCCAAATGGTCATCAATGGCATCCCAATGCTCATCATCAATGGCACCCAACAGCAATACAGTGATGTTATTGTGTAATAACATCACTGTCTCAGGCACACATTGACCAATCAGAGTCCAGGAAATTGTCTTGCCATTGTATAATTGTAGTTTACTTTGCCTTTTTTTTTCTTTTTACATGAACAGATGAGTGAGGGGAGGCCGGGGGGCCCACTGGAGGTGCATTGCCGGGGGCCCACAAAAACCTGGAGCCGGCCCTGTTACTAGGAAGGTGGGAGGTGGTGATGCCTTTGTATAAAACATTGGTAAAGCCTCACTTGGAGTACTGTGTGCAGTTCTGGAGGCCACACCTGAACAAGGACATAGATAAGGAGGGGACTATCCAGAGAAAGGCAACAAAGATGATGCAGGGCTTGCACCACAAAACATATGAGGAGAGACTAAGGTACCTCAATATGTACTCACTGGAGAAGAGGAGAGAGCGGGGGGACATGATTGAGACTTTCAAGTACCTCAAGGGCATAAGCAAGGTGCAGGTGGGGGACGTTTTCCAATGTAGAAAAAGTCCTAGAACAAGGGGTCACAATATGAAATTGGAAGGGGGTATATTAGGAGGTAATGTGAGGAAGTTTTTCTACACAGAAAGAGTAGTCGATGCTTGGAATAGTCTGCCGCAGAAAGTAGTGGGGGCAAGCACAGTGGAAGGGTTTAAGCATGCTTGGGACAGGCACAAGGGAAGCTTGAGAGAGGAGGGAGTGATGAAAAGCCATTGATCACATGTGGTCAGTGCTCACATACAATGTATAGGGCCTACGGGCAGACTGGATGGGCCTAGTGGTCCGTATCTGCCAACAATTTCTATGTTTCTATGTAACACCACCTACAAGAATTGAAAGTTGGAGACTTTGGTTGCAACCCTACTGTTTCAAAGTGATTTACAAAGTGGACAAGGATATTCCAGCTTATTTTATTTTCAGACACCTTATTCATACATGGGGACATGTATGTTTAAGGGGGGGTAGGATTGTAGTACCCCGGAGTTAGGGGATATTTTTTTCTTTTTCTCTCATCCCCCTCCCTTCCAACCCTTGCCTGCAGTCTCTCTGATCCCTCCCATTCCCCTTTATTTCTTTTCGTGCCATTCGGTGCTAGAAAGGGGGGTTGTGGGCAGGAGCCCCTACCTGCGAGGCTTGCGATGCCCAGTCTCCTGGCCAAATGCCAGAATCCCCCCTGCCCTACAAGAGGGCCGGGGAGTGGCTTGAGTGAGAGTCTGTGGCTGAGTACAGAGGGTGGAGGATGCGAGGAGCACAGACAAGCAAAGGCTTACCTGAATTAAGTCCGTAGCTCCTCCGGTGTCGCTCACCTCCGGTTGGCATCTGGCGTGCGTGATAGCGACAGTAGGGTCGGTCGGGTGGAGTGCGACTCCCTGGCAGCCTATCCCTGGCAGAGCCCCAATCAGTAAAGGGGGAAGAGTAAAGGGCGACGGACTAAGTAGTGCAGCCCAAAACAGGTCCCGGTGGGAAATGCGTCCAGGACCTTTAGTTCCACCGCTCAGCAGCCACAGCAGAGAAGGAAAGCCAGGTGGGAGAGCAGCCCCCTGGCTGTTTCCTGGACCCTCCTCAGCATTATAGCAGACCCATGCCATGGTGATGAATGGGTCGTGGGCTCGATTTTGATTACACTTACACCATAGGCACTATGGGAAGTGGGGAAGGGAAGGGGAATTGAAGGGGCAGAGTGCCCAAAAAGGAAAGATACCTAAAGAACCAGGGTCTGGTAAACTATGGGGGGACAGTGGGTTTCTGGGGTGAACTGCCGGCCTCCAAGGAGGGAGAACTAAGGAGCAGTGGGTGGAGAGCCCAGCAAGGCCAAGAAAAGGCTCCAGGTGTGACCAGAGCCCCAAAGTATTTTGCTTTTATTTTTATAATTTTGGTTGAAGGTATCCAGGGGTGGCCAGTCTAAGCTAAATAGCAGCTTGTCCCCAAGCTAAGAAAGAGGAATGCCATGACTAAAAGCCCTGAGGGGAGCAGGAGGGGAAGAAAGGGGGGTGGGCTTAAAGACCCCTTGGTCCCATTTGGTTGGGAAATCTCACAGACCCCAGTATATGGGTAGTTTTATTGCTAGCAAAGGGGGTTGGCTCTGCAGGAACAGTCACAGCAGTGAGGATCCATAAAGGTACAGCACAGGCTCTGGTGGAAGGGGGGAATGGCCCTATGGCCTAAATGGCCCAAAAAGTTACCTGGAGGTGTTCAGGGGCCCCACCCAAACTGAACTGTACTGCTGCCTGCCCAGCACCCCTAGAGACTGCACCCTTTGCAAAAACCAAACTCTCTGCTTAAAAATCTGAACTGTGTGCTTGTTTCTGACTGTGTTATTAAATGGCACTCATGCAGACCTGAGGCCCAGCATTGCCTTCGTTGCATAGACCAGCTTTGCCAGTGCCTGACACTGACCCAGGGAGGTCTCTGGCCCATCTGCCATCTGCAGCAGAACCACCTCCAGTGATGTCAGTCTGTGCCGAAGTCCCACCACAAGTGTTCCAGCATCAGCCCTGCAGTGGTAAGTGGTAGAGAGCCACTAGTGAGGTATCCAGTAGTGAGTCAGCTTAGGAGCTGCCCCAGCTCAAGCTTAAGGGATCACAGTGAACATCGTGCATGCCCTTTTCTTATTTTTACAGCTGGCCGTTAGTGTGCGAGTCCCCATGTCACTCCGCTGAGGCCACCAGAGGGTCACAGCAACAGCAGTCTTCTTCTTGGGAGGTGTCCTGGGTGCCAGGAATCTGCCGGTGGTCATTGCTGCTACCGTCTAGAGAACCACATGCTGGCCAGAAGTGTTCAGCTTCTTGCCCAGAGCCGCAGAGGATCACCAAGTTCTTCACCCATCTAGTGGTGTTCCCTTTTGTGTTTTGTTTATCAGGGAGACGCCCCATTATGGCCTGTTTGTAACAAGTGCTTTGAGGGGTCAGTGCCCACCTGCTGATCAGCCGACGCAGAAGAAAGTCCAAGCTTGATTCATCAGGTTTCATCATTTTGATCAAGTGCACATAGGACTTAGACTCAAAGGGGTTAACCCCTGTTCTTGGTTCGACCAATTGTTGGTCCTGATCGTATCGTTTGTTGTTTACTTTTATTACCCTGTAGCATTGTAGAAAACTGTTTTCTTGTTTTATTGTCCCTGGTAAATAAACTTCTTGCATCTTGGTCACTGAGTAAGCTTCCTGCCTCTCCTTCCGGATTCTTCTGGTCTGTCCTGGAAAATTGTTAGGAAACTTTTTAGCCCCCTACATATCATCAGGCTTATCACCATACCAAGGTCACAAAAGTGGCAAAAGAGTGTCAACTTTATTGCAGACCACACAGTCCCCAATACAATGATGCTGGCAAAGGTCCAACATGAAGCTAAGCAAGATCCTTCCCTACAAGGGCTTGTGCATATTATTCAGACTGGTAGGTGGCATGGAGTCAATAAGATCCAACAGGGTACCACAGAACTTGACATACCTACACTAATGGCCTTCTACCCCATCTGCCATAAACTTAGCATAACTAAAATTGTGGATGTTATCCTGTGAAGATCGTGACTTGCCGTTTCCACTTCTCTTCCGCCCAGGGGACTGGCTTTGGCTGATTCAAGGTCACGTGGGTATACTGAAGACAAAGCAACTGATCTGAGTTCCCTTGCATTGACAAAATGGTCACTGGCCTGATTCAGGGCTGGCAGTATGGCCTAGCATTTAGAGTAATGAGCTGTGAATGAGCTTGGTACATCCAGCAGACCAGACCTGGGTTTGATTCTCACAACCTCCACTTGCATACTGTGTGACTCTGAGCAAGTCACTTAACTGCCCAGTGCTCCCAGGTCACCCCTGAAAACAGGCACTTGTGCCTAGTGGGCCTTACCCAGTTACCAAAGACTAATCTATTCTGTCTGGCAAGTAATATTAAAACATGTGAGTGACTTCTCCAGACGTTTCTAGGGCACACAGGAAGTCTGTAGGTGACTTCTGTAGGCGTTCTGGGACACACTGCAGTTAGATTTGCTGACACCTACAGGCATTTCTAGGAGGCAATGAGTTAAGCTGTGCTGACAAATGGGGACAGATTCATGGATGTTGAGGTGGGCAGTCTCCTTGGTACCAGTGACCACAGAACTGTGTAGCTTACAGTCAAAACGTTGGCAGAAAAAAAACATTCAAAGATTAAGACCCTAGATTTCTGGAAGGCCAACTTCATGGAGATGAGGGAACAGCTTAAAATTGGCCTGTCAGCAGAAGATATGGGGGTGGGGTAGAAGAGCAGTGGCTTAGGATCAAGAGATCCATAGCAGAAGTGACAAGTCAGTGTGTCAGATAGCTTAGCAAAAGCAAAAGAAAGAGGAGGAGGCCACTGTGATTCTCTAAATCAGTAGCCAAGAAAGTGCGAGAAAAAAGTAAGGCATTTAGGAAATACAAAGAGACACAGAAAGAAGAAGACAGACTGAAATATCTGGAGAAGCAGAGAGAAGCTGGGAAAGCTGTCAGATGGGCTAAGGCAAGAACAGAGGAAGGAATAGCACAGGCTATTAAGAAGGGGGCCAAGACCTTCTTCCGTTATATTAGCGAGAGAAAGAAGACCAGAAATGGTATTGTTAGGGCTAAAGAAGGAGAGGAGGTGGGTGGGTGGAGGATGACCTTGAAAAATCTGAGGTACTGAACAAATATTTTTGCTTAGTATTTACCAAGGAAGAGGCAGGGGAGGGGCCAAGACTCACAAGGAAAGATGTACAGGGGGAGAGGTTGACACCAGCCCATTTACGGTGGATAGAGTCTTGAAGGAACTAGGAAAAGTAAAGACAGACAAGGCAATGGGACCAGATGGGATTCACCCTAGAGTGTTGAAGGAACTCAGTGAGGTCCTAGCAGGTCCGCTGATGACCCTATTCAACCAATCACTGGAGACGGGGGAGGTACCTGGGAACTGGAGGAGGGCAGAGGTGATCCCCTTGCACAAGATTGGAAGTAGGGAGGAGGCAGGCAATTACAGACCAGTAAGCCTGACCTCAGTGGTGGGGAAGCTGATGGAGTCCCTGCTTAAGGAGAGAGCAGTGAAGTTCCCGGAGTCAGGCGGTGCAAAAGACCCAAGGCAGCACAGATTCACCAAGGGTAGGTCCTGTCAGCCTAATCTTATCGATTTTTTGACTGGGTGACCAGGGTGGTGGAACAGGGAGGGGTGGTGGATGTGGCCTACCTGGATTTCAGTAAGGCCTTTGACACCGTTCCTCATAGAAGGTTGCTTAACAAATGGGGCAATCTGGGTGTGGGCTGTAAAGTGGTAAGATGGGTTGATAGCTGGCTAAAAGGCAGGACTCAGAGGGTGGTAGTAAATGGCATAAAATCAGAAGAGGGGAAGGTGACCAGCGGGGTTCCACAGGAATCAGTGCTGGATCCAGTTCTATTAAATGTCTTCATAAGTGACATTACAGAGGGACTGGAGGGGAAAGTATGCTTGTTCGCAGATAACACCAAGCTCTGTAACAGAATCAACACACAGGAGGGGATAGATAAAATGAGAAACAACCTAAGACTACTTGACGAATGGTCAAAGGTTTGGCAGTTGGGTTTCAACACTAAGAAGTGCAAGATAATGCACCTGGGACACAGTAACCCAAGAGAGGAATACAGGCTGGAGGGGCAGGTTCTAGCCACCACAACTGAGGAGAGAGTCCTGGGGGTTATCATATCCGATGATCTGAAGTCAGCCAAACAATGTGAAAAAGCAGTGTGGAAGGCAAACAGAATGCTGGGGTGCATAGGAAGGGGCATACCCAGTAGGAGGAGTGAAGTGGTGATGCCACTGTATAGATCACTGGTGAGGTCTCATCTGGAATACTGTGTCCAGTTCTGGAGATTGCATCTCAGGAAGGACATAAACAGAATGGAAGCAATCCAGAGAAGAGCAACAAAAATGATACATGAACTGCACCACAAACCTTATGAGGAAAGACTCAAGGAACTAAACAGCTATTCACTGGAAAAGAGAACGGAGAGAGATGATATGACAGAGACTTTCAAATACCCTAGGGGAATAAACAGGGTACAGGAGGGGAGCATATTTCAGAGACGAAAGTGCACAAGGACAAGAGGACATAACATGAGGCTGGAGGGAGGGAGGGAGGCTTAGGAGGAATGCTAGAAAGTATTTTTCACAGAGTGGTGGATCTGTGGAATAGCCTACCAGCGGGGGTGGTGGAAGCAAAAACAGTACAGAGATTCAAAAGTGCATGGGATTAGCATAAGGGCACCCTCCTGTACAGCAGAGCGGAGAAAGGCAGTCCAGATAAGAATAGGGATTGCCAACCCGAGTAGGGAAATGGGCAGACTAGGTGGGCTTTATAGTTCTTATCTGCCAACAGATTCTATGTTTCTATGTTTCTAACCCATGCCAAGCCTCTGTGCCCCAGAACAGGCAAGAACCTCTACAAATGTGAGAGCTTCCCAAGGGACCTTGGTTGCAAGTTGCAATAGACTTTACTGGACCCTTTCCCTCTGGAGGTTGCCTGCTGGTAATGCGTAATGAGGACTGGAGATTCCTGGAGGTAGAGGTAATCTGTTCAACCTCAGCAAATACAGTCATCCCAAAGCTTGATAAAATCTTCTTATCCTTTGATATCCCACAGATTGACAAAACTAATAATGGACCCCCTTTCAATGAACATGTCTTTAAAGATTTTGCTCATTACTTAGGCTTTAACTATAGGAAACAAGCATTTGTCAATGCTGAATGTTGCTTGCTTCTATGTGCTGTTTAGGAATTTGGAAGTCATTGGAGTGCAAATATTGAAAATTCACGAACTTACAAGCGTACGTAGGAACTGCGCAATGCACGCCATAAAAACAGTCATTTTTAGGAATTGTTTCACCAAATTTTCAACATAGCCATTTTAAGACCTCTGCTCATGAACAGTGTCACTGTGATTGTCTTAATGTGTCCCATACATTGATTTCGCACACCGATTGCGCCATTGTGCGCTACATGGGCGGAAACACATTTTCGGTGAGATGTGAAAAATGACAGCTGTACTGCTCATAAGGAGGTGTGGTAAAATGGCAATGTTGAAAATCTGGGTAAAAATATTGAAATTTTGCAAACTTACGGCGTCGCGTAGAACTGCACAACGCCACTTCGTAAAACAGTCATTTTAGGAATTTTTCACAAATTTTCAACATAGCCATTTTAAGACCTCTGCTCATGAACAGTGTCACTGTGATTTTCTTAATGTGTCCTCAGACATTGATTTCAAGACACCGACCGCGCCCATTGTGCGCTACATGGGCGGAAACACATTTTGGGTGAGATATGAAAAATGACAGCTATACTGCTCATAAGAAGGTGTGGTAAAATTGCAATGTTGAAAATCTGGAGTGAAAATATTGAAAATTCGTGAACTTACGAGCGTGCGTAGGAACTACGCAAGCTCGTAAAACAGTCATTTTTAGGAATTTTTCCACCAAATTTTCAAAATAGGCTTTTTGAGAGCTCACCTTATGAACAGTGGCAGTGTCATTCGTTAATCGTTCCGGAAAGGTGATTTCACGCAGTGGCTGCGAAATCACCCTTCGGGCCCGAGTAACGCCATGACAGTGCAAGAATTCATGAGGAGGGGTCCCAAAAACCCCATGTTGAAAATTTGGTGCAAAAATTCCAAAAAATGCTTGAGATATGCAACAAAGTTGAAAAAACCCTATCTATCCCATTATACAGCTTACCGGCATTTCCTCAGTTCACGGTCGGCTTTGAAGAGTGCAGACGTGTTCCCGGTCCACCGAAGATCGTCGCGCCGGACTGGAGGTAAGTAAGGGGTGAGGGGGGTGTGGGGAGGCAGGATGCGCAGTGGTGGATGCGGGTTATGGGGGGGCTTAGGAGACCGCGTGGGACCGCTTTTTCTTTTTACATGTTTTTTTTTTAAATGACGACGCTGGACATTTGCCACCTGGGGTGAGCTCCAGCGTGGCAGAAGGATGGCTGGGGCATGGAGCCGACGGGGATTGGGCACCCGCCGGTGACAGCATGGGGGAGAGCAGTGGAGCCGACAGGGTTGGGCACCCCGTCGGCCATAACATGATTTTGCCATGCTGGGGTGGGATCCCAGCGTGGCACCTGGATGCTTTGGGGGCGTGAGCCGACGGGGGATTGGGCACCCCACGGGCCATGAATAGCTTTGCCACGCTGGGTGGGCTCCCCAGCGTGGCACCTGGATGCTTTAGTATGGAGCCGACGGGGATTGGGCACCCCTGGCCGGCCGACAGTGAGGGGAAGGCGCATGAGCATGCAGTGCGCAAGGCAAGCGCTGCTGGGCAGGTTGGGGAGAGCTCTGCTCTCAAGCGGGAGCTCTCCCTTTCAACTGTATGCCACTGCATTTTCAGCTTGTCATAGACAGCTGCAGCAGTGATTGGGGAACTGGGGCCGCGCCTGCAAACACACTGACTGCATTGGAAGACGGGCTGACACACCTCCGAAAACTCGGATGACGGCACTATGTTTTTTGCACATGCGTGCAAGCAACATAAAAATCACACTATACTGCCTTAAAGCAAATCCAGAGGCTGAGCATTTTATGAAAACCCTTAGGAAGACTATCTCTGCTACTCATGTAGAAGGGGAAACCGTGGAAACAATACCTATTTACGTTTCTTGTAAACTACTGTGCTACTCCTCACACTAGTATGAGCATATCCCCCACTGTACTGATATTTGGTCACCCTGTGATCTTGAGCAAGTCATTTGACTTCCCATTCACTGCACTTCTGTTCACCCAGGGCCACAGCTGAGAGGGAATTAACATTTTTATTACAATCTTCTCCAATTAAATGAATCAAAAATGTATGGGCAGGGCCTCCTGTACTATCCCCTCTAGGGCTCTGACAATTTAAAAAAAAATGTAGATAGATTCAATATATTGTTGCTGTGTGAAGCAGCTGAGAATGAATGACGGTAAGAGTTGCCTGTCCAATGCTCCAGGATTCTATAGACTTTCAGATGCAATGTGAGTAATTCTCTTGGCACCTTTTGTGACTTAGTTAATAATTTATGAGGGCAGTAATAAGAACTGCATTTCAGAGCATCAGGTGAAGCTTTCACTTGTCAACTAGTCAGATATTAGAAAAATGTTTGACAGGTAGACTGTTAATATCCTATTGGAGACTACCTGAGGTCAGATTGAAAGTTGTAGCAAGTACAATAGTTTTCTTTCTGCTCTTTACTGTTTCTAACTTAATCTTTGTCACTTTGTTCATTTAAATACCTTCTTCTCCAAAACCCCATGGAGACGTAGCTCAAGCTAGGTGTATTTTAAAATCTCATACAGTATTTGGAGCTTTAAAAGTGCAAGCTCCCCCCCCACCCTGGTGTCTAGGGTATTCAGATGGTAAATGGCAGGAGGGGGCACCTTACAATCATGAAAACATAGTCCAAGAAATTAAACGGGAAAACAGTACCTTGATTCCCATGGGTGGTAAAGGTAATGGATTAACTCCATCAGAAGTGCCCTCAGACCTTCTGGGCATCGAGCTGGAACACTGGAGAGATGAAGATCACTGACTCTTCACCTGCCTGATCTTGCCCACTTCACTCGAAGGCCTTTGTAGACAGTCTTCACCAGGTAGGCCTCTCGATGATTTCCTCTCGGTGGTGTGTCGGTTCTTTGGGATTACCCTGGAATACACTGGAAACAAGATGTGGAGGCAAACTTCTTTTAGCAGCAAACAGTCTCATCCAGAAAACAGGAGACAAACAGCAAAACTTCAGAAAACCGGAGATCCCATTTAATGAACAGTTGAGAAACAGGAAAAGTTACTCCATGGAGCAGTAAAACATTCAGGCAGCTACCCATAGCCTAGGTAGCTAAAGTCCAAATGCAGGCAGCAAAACCTGTGGCAGAATCAGGCCCTTGAACTGCTGGCAGCAACAAAACTTTCCTTTCTCCTATTCCTTTCCTGACTCCTAACGAGGAGAACAGATCTCCAGGGGACCCCACAAAACCACATTCTTCGTCCACTCCTCTATCTTAAGTCCAGACAGAGTCCATATCTTCAGAGGGATGTCTGCTTTGGGGCACAGAGCCCTG
The DNA here is from genome assembly GCA_016271365.2 of Neoceratodus forsteri. Lineage (NCBI taxonomy): Eukaryota > Metazoa > Chordata > Ceratodontiformes > Ceratodontidae > Neoceratodus > Neoceratodus forsteri. Next base: position 1,774,727,445 of record CM057450.1, on the reverse strand, counting down.
GAGTGAAAAGTCCAACCAGAGGGGCAAACTAGGACCGGGGGTGTCCAGGACCCTTGGCCCCCTACTATAGCCCCCTCACCTCATGTCTTTGTCTCCTCTAGACACTTGCTCCCTTTCTGGCAGCCCAGACATGCTCCCTTTCTGGCAGCAAACTTTCTCCTTTTGTCACTCACAAGGGACCGAACTTGCAGGTTAGCCCTAAACAGGGCTCATAAAGCAATGGCCACCGCCATGTCCTTTTGTACGACTAAACTGAGTGGCCCAATTAAAAAACATCCAACCAGCCACATGGCTGAATGGGCAATTAGTCTCTCTCATATGAATCCCTAAAGGTGCCCAAACAGTCCCTTATATTGGCTCCCTCACAAGGAACCAAAAATCCCTCAGATCCAGTCAGGGACCTCACACCTAGGCGCCACACAATGGAGCTCCCAAATGCCCTGTGGGACATGTAGTCCCCATAATAACTATTTACAAATGCCCCAAACCCGGTACCAGCCAGCACTGAAATTACACTTCCTAAATGGAGCTTCTGCTGCTTTAAATTTCTCCCCTCAGGGGGCTGTGCATGCCCAGTAACCCCCACCCCCCCAATCTAGAGGCCAGAAACCAACACAGGGTGGATGGATCTGCAAAGAGCCACCCACGGACCAAACTGGTCCAAATCCCCCTGGAGCCATTGACTGACCCTGAAACAGAGGGGAGCCACAGAGCAAGAGCTCCCATAAAGTAAGCCCATTTGGGGGGGCTTACAAAAGGATGACTTGAGTTATTCATTTAGCATTTAAAGAAAAATCAGCATTAAAGCAGCAATATTTGTTAGCCGGCAAAAATTCCATTATATCGTTTTTTTTTAAGCAATAATGTAAAACGTCTTCATTAGGATTTCAGCAGTGTTCATTGTTGGTTCTGTTCCGACTGTCTATTCCTCAATGCCAAGAAAATGGTCTCCATGACCTTTGACTCCTGACAGAGGCTCGCCAAACTCCCCCCCCTTCACACCCTTGATGGTACTGCATCTGAGGATGTCCTCTCCTTTAAGTACCTAGAGGTCTAGCTGGACCATCACCTTGACTTCTCAGTGCACATGGATGCCATTCCCCCCAAACTCTACCCCAAACTGGGTGCGCTGTACAGAAACAAAGTCTGCACGCCTCTCCCTGCCTGCAGGAAGCTAGTTATGAAACTGATGCTCCCTGCCTTCATTTATGGTGACATTGTCTACAGTGCTGCTGTCAAGTCCTTCCTAGCTAGACTGGATCCCTTTCTCCATTCATTCTACTATTTTGTATTGGACTGCCCTCCTTGGACTCTCCACTGCTTTCTGTATTCCTCCCTCTCCATCTTTCCTGCAGATAGTTTGTCCACTGTGCCTCCTTCACTTCCCAATTCTGGTTTGGCTCCCTCCCTACCTTTCTACCACCCTATCAGGCTGAAGGAGCCCCCTTGGGCTTGCACTACAAATGCGGTCACAATTTAAGAGCCGCCTGTCTGCATCCCCAAGACTGGGAAGGAGCTGCCTGCCACCCTCACTCCTCAATTCATTCACAGGCTGAAGGAGTCCCCTTGGGCTTGCACCACGAATGCGGTCACAATTTAAGAGTCGTCTGTCCGCATCCCCAGGACCGGGAAGGAGCTGCCTGCCACCCGCACTCCTCAGTTCACTTGCAGGTATGGCCCAGGACCCTGCTCTGAGTAGAGTGAAGGAAAGTGAAATCTTGAACTCCAGCGCCTTTCACTTGTTGCAACCTCATTGATCGGTGACAGCATTCGAGCTCAGCTATTGGCTGCCTTAAGCCCGGTGCCAGAGACTGCACTGGAACTCCGATTTCCGAGGCAGCTAACCTCAATGAATCAGGCTCTTTTTTTGTCTCGCCCACCTCCAGCATTCTTTAAATGCACCATAACCTCTCCCTTTCTAATTAACCCCTTCCCATTGGCTACAACTGATACTTCAATAAACTTAAAGGTACAGCTCCTCTATTTCAACAATTAAGTGTATTCACTCATTGCTTGTATAATCAGAAACACAGTGTTCCTGCTTGATTCATTTTCTAAATTATGGACAGTAGTGTGCCTCAAGTTCTGTACCTGCCAATTTTACTCCTCCCAGCGCCTTCTCTAATTACTACCCCCTGTTCTAACCCAGTATCTTCCATAATTTCTGTGAACCTATTCTCCGTCTTCTGCCAGAACTAATTCCCTGCCTATGGTATATCTACCCCTTTCACCCCTTCTCCTCCTACTCTTCCTTCCCATTCTCTCCCTTCCCACCTATCCAAACACTAACCACTTTGTCTCCATGACATTTTATTTTTCTGCATCTAATACCTACTCCTACTACCATGCTATCACCTCTGCTCTCTTCCTCCACCATTGGTGTCACTTTCTCCATCCCCCATAGCCTTACTTTTATCTGCTCCCACCTCGATTGCCTTTATTAAGCTATTATTAAATGTCTCTACACCCCCCTACTCCTCTCCCCCAATCCTAAAATCTTATTAGCACAGACAATTAAATTCTATAAAATTCCAAACTTACATAATCTAATTATTGCTTTCCTGCTCCTCACTTCAGGAAACATCCACCCCAATCAAGAACCATATGCAAACAACATTTCTGGGCCCTCCCATAATAATTCGGCCCTTGACCCCACAAATACAGTTACCCTCCCTAGTGGTCTTAGGCTGCTTCACTTAAATATCCGTAGTGTACTGCCCAGATTCGACCTCCTTCAAGCCATGGTTGACTCACTGACTCCAGATATTCTAATCCTCACCGAAACTTGGTTTAGCAACAAGATTCCTGATCATGCCATCTCTATCCCTGGGTATTCCTTAGCCAGGCAAGACCAATTCCATAAAGGTGGAGGTGTGGCAATGTACATCGCCTCCTCCCTACAATACGCCACCATGATTTCCACATCTCTACCTGCCTATTATGAGTCCCTGGTCATACAGGTCTCCTTACCATTCTCTGTTCCTATCTTCATTGTCGGCATTTATTGTCGGCCTAACCTCCCCTCCTCTGTGACTATTGAACTCATTACTACTATTATTTCCCGCTCGCATCCAGGAGAACTGTTCCTCATGGGTGACCATAACTTAAATTGGTTGTCTCCCACTCTAAATAACACATGCAATTCCCTAGCTGTCCAAAATTTAACTCAGCTGATCAAAGAACCTACCCGCCTGAACATTAAACACATTAAAACCCCAAATCACACCTTGCTAGACTGGGCCTTTATCTCTCACCCACATTGTGTCATCCAATCAGGCATTCTACCGGATGCTATAAGTGACCATCATTTGATCTACCTGGTTAGGAAGGTCCATAGGCCTAAACCTTCTCATAAAATACCACTGACACACTGTTATAAATCCCTAGACTTAGACCTTCTCCTATGTGACCTAGCAAACACAGACTGGACTCCGATAACCTCTGCCCCCAAGGTGGACAATGCCCATGCCTATTTCAAAGCTAAATTCCTTGCCATCTGGAACCATTATGCCCCATTCAAGTGCACCAGAGTTTGTGGAAACCACGTTCCTTTGGTCACCCCAGAACTGCTAGCCTGTTTCAGAGTGCATGCTCAGGCATGGAGGAAACACAAAGCAACCAAATTACCAAGTGATTTTGTTGCCTACCGTAAACTGCACAATGTGTGCACTAAAGCAACTGAGTTAACTAAGGTCAAGTATTTCAACTCTGCTTTCCACACTAATTTAAATTCCCCCTCCAAGTTCTGGAAAGTTGTTCACTCCCTCCCCCCCATCCTCAAAATAAACAACTGCCTCATAGCAGATCATGCGTCAGTGACTGAGGAATTCAATTATTACTTCACATCGTGTGATTCGACTCTACTGTCCTCACTCTTCTCTTTCCCCAATCCAGCATCCCCTTCCGAAAGAGACAAAAGCTGCCCCTGCAAAAATCCTATCTTCCTTCTTCCTTTTCTTTACTCTCACCAGCTGACACCCGCACCGCTCTACTATCAATTAATCCATCTTAAGGCAGCAATCCCGATGAACTTGACCCCCAACTCCTCTATCTCTCTGCCTCAGCTATCAGCTATCCTCTTTCAGAAATTGTAAGCCTGTCCTTCACAACTGCTACGGTCCCCATGTCCTGGAAGCATGCTGTCATTCTTCCACTACAAAAAAGGTGTTGACTCCACTTCCCCAGGGAGCTACCACCCAATTTCCCTGCTCCCAACTCTTGCTAAACTCCAAGAACATCAGGTTCTCTCCCAAGTCTCCTCCTTCCTATCTGACTCTAATTTCTTTACCTCATTCCATTCTGGATTCCGGAAACACCATTCTACCACTACCTCCCTTCTCAGGCTTACTAATTCAGTCCTCACCAGAATGGACCATGGCTTGATCACCTCATCCATTTTTGTTGACCTTGCCAAAGCATTCAACACTGTTTTCCCACTCATTGCTTTTTCAAGCCCCCTCTTCTGCTGGTCTCTCACTGTCTGTTACAAACAGGTTTAGGTCCTATCTCATAGGTCAGTCTCAATAAATTAGAATTGCTGAGTCCAGCTCCCCTCCATACCAAATCCACACTGGGAGTACCTCAGGGATATACCAAATCCATAGTAACCATAGCCCTCAAGGATAACTGGAACTGCAGAATTCCACAGCAGTACTGGCATGGTCAGTTCTACCTTCTCCTTACAGTCTTCTCCCCAAAGTGCTGACTCAGTTTGACCATGTTTTTCCACTTTCATTCCCTGAATAGCCATTGAATGTCCCTAAGACCCTTCTCCAGCTACTATCCCAGAAACTGTATTGTTGGATCTCTGATTCATAGCTGCTTTGCTAAATTTACTCTATCCAAGCCACTGCCCCTGGCTCCTGGATAGCACCATACTTCACGAAGTTATCTACATCTCTTCATCATGTTACTCTAATCATACCAGCTACCTATCCAGTGGTCCTTTCTAACGCATCAGTTGTGATTTACCCCTATATTCCCTCCTGCTAATACCTTCACCAGGAACAGGCCTCCATTTGATTCAGCATTCTGTGCATCCACAACCAACCTGGTTGTCTCCCTATCACAGTTATGGTCTCCAACAGTTTTACATCTGACTAAGCATACAACGCACTCGTTGCATTCTACGCTTGCTATCAACTTCCCTTTGCCATATCAGTCAGTTGACTCATTCCAAGACCTATTCTTGAGCTCTCCACAATATACAGACATTGGTTCCACCAGCAAGGCAAAGCTGCAATAGTTGGTCACTTAAAGGTAACGTGCAAAGGTTTTTAAAACTAAAAGAAACAGCACCATTCAATAAACACTTCCATAAAACCTATTTGTGTTCCAGGTTTTTAACAAACATCAACAAATTAAGGCATAAATGAATAAAGCCACCCCTCTGCCTATTTTCTCTGTTCTATTTTGGTAATGGGTGATATATCCCAGGATATTTCTGTTCCAATCAGAGTTATCATTCCACCAGGTTTCAGTTACTGCAGCTATATCTATTTTATCATTGTTAAGTATTATTTGAAGTTCATCCATTTTTGTTCCGTGTAAGCTCCTTGCATTGGTTAGGAGGAATGATTATCCTGATTTGTTATTGTGTCCTGTTTTATAAATTTTTGCTTTTTTTGTTTTTGGCTGTAAGTTATTGACTTTATTATTAATACTTAAAAGTTCCCCTTGCCCCATTTTCTTTAGTCTTTTGTTTGGGTAAGTGCACTATAGATAGTACAACCAAGTAACCTTGAGCCTTGTCTGCTCAAGTGTAACCCATCATTTCCGTACAGTGGATAGTTGTTTTCACATTTCTCCCACGTTCTTAAACAATGTATATTATTTTTGAGACTCCATCTTCGCAGTCGATTATTAAAACATTTTATATTTTTAGTCCTTTTATAACTTGTCCTAGATACTGGGAGAACTTCTGATATTATAGGGGTTGCTTTTAATTCTTGTATAGTTTTAATTGCTGCTTCCATATTTCATATAATTTCTTCTACATCTTGTTTACCAAAATTGTTTGTACCAGCGTGTAACACCACAGTTTTAGATCCTGCCGCATTTTGTAGTATACCTGGAAGTAATTGGGTAATGTCTCTTATTGCCACCCCACTTTAACTACAACTAGTTACATTCTCTTTATTTCCCCTAGTTGTATATATGTCTGTGAACCTTGTGATTGAATCTCCCAATATAAATATTTGATCTGGTATATCATTTGTATTTGATGTAGAGTTTGTGAAATTGTTAAAGTGGTCATCCTGGTTTGTGTTTTCTTTGTTTTGGGTTGGTAATTCACCTTCGATTTCTTGCACTTGGTGTATTTGGTCAGATTCAGTCATCAGTAGTGATGGGGGGGGCAAAATGGCTATGTTGTCATTCATGTGTTTAAAGTTTGTTTCTGTTTCAGTATTAAGGTTTATTTTATGCACTAGAGGTGATCTGGGGACAGTTGTGCTTTCTTCTTATAATATTGTAACAAGAGGGTCAAAGCTATTATAAAGTGGTAAATTAAAGGCTTCTGCTCCCCCCCCTTTTTTTTGTTTGCTGGTCTTTTAGATTGTATGTCAGACCAGTCAACATCTAAATTTTCCTGTATTTCGTTGTCCCTACCTCTTTTTCTAGTTGATGTAGTATTAGGGCCTAAGCTGGTATTAGGTTCAACATCCTGGTTTATCTGGGCCAAGACAGGTGTGTTTTGAAATGCATTTAGAGTTTGCCCCTTTGAATTAGAGAGAACACCCTCATAATATGAACCAGGCCTGCTTCCTCATTTTCCATTCTCTGTATTAAGCCTTGCTGGCTGATTTCCAGAGCTTTTAGTCTCGTATTAAACAGATAAATTTCTGTTTGCATCTCCTTGTTTTGTTCACATTTCAAGCAAATAAATGGCTTTTCAACTACTGGAACATCAGAGAATAAATACATGTCACACCCAACACAGAGTATCCCTATTTTATCTTTGAGTAACTGGTTTAATTTCATTTTACTTCCAGCTAACTGATTTTGGCATGCAGTAATTTAGTATGTATATAACTTAATAGATTTCTCCAGTCAATATTTAAATACAGTCTCCGATTTATGTTTTCCCTCTTCCCATGCACAACATGCATAACACGTGCAGACACCCATGTCTCTGCACGTGTCTCTGCATGCGCCCTGCACGCGCTCGCCCTGCTTGCAGCAGGGCAGCTTAAGAATACTTATGATGACCCCGGAAGCAGTGTAGGGGTCAAGGCTCCCTCGCATTGCAAACTACTCGTTTTTAAGTTTTAAAATCCCCCAAAACAGTGCCACAATGCTATAAACAGCATATACAAATGCCCATTAGGCTAAAAGTAAATAATATGCCCATGGTTTGAGTGTGTAGTTTGCTCTGATTAACCAATTAACCAACAAACCAGTCTGGGTCCTATGCAGCAGGAAGTTGGACCTTGAAAAGTACTTGATGGTTCCCGCTGATCTCAGTAGCTTACTCTATCTGACTGATCCAGACTGTGAGAGCTACAGTAGAGGCAGTTAATTTGTGTCATAACAACCAATTTGAGATTATGATCTCCATCTTACCCCATCCTTCATGAAGGTTGCCACAGAGGATCAGGTCACCGTCCATCGCACACGAAAAAAACACCCTATCCAGTATTGGAGCTGGTTCAGGTTTGTTTTTTGGGGTTTATCCAATGGGCTATGTCAGAGTGGAATTAAAGAGTCCACCCTTGTTTTTTCTGGCTTGTGTCCTCCTGGCACCTCAGAGCAAAAAAGTTCCTTGATTTCTTGTTCCGCCATGTCTTCTTTCAAATCTGGCAGTGATATCCTCATTCCTTCCAGGATGGGCGCAGCAGCCAACAGATTATCAAACTGTTTGATACCCTCCTTATCTTCCATCCAGAGCCTCGCAGGGTATCTTAGCTGGGCTTTCATCCCTTTCGCTCTTAATTTTTTTACCACATACAGTACCTTTTTCCTTCTAGCCAGCATGAACGGGGGATAGTCCTGGGCTACGTATATTTTGGCTCCATCCAGGTTTAGATCTCTTTTTCTCCAGGTCATTATTAAAATTTGGTCTTTAATTGGATATTTCAAGAATTTAATTAGGATAGATCTTAGGGGAGCACCTTGTTTGGGTTTTAGTGCTACCGCCCTGTGTGCTCGTTCACTATCTAATGCAAAATCTTCACCCAGATCCAGCTCCTTTCTTAACCAGCAGTCCATGAACTAGGCCATGTCATCCTGCTCAGCTTCCCCCAGCACTCCGAATACCCTGATATTATTTCTACGTGCTCTGGCTTCATCATCTTCTGCTTGGAGAGTTAGTGCCCTTTCTCATTTGTGAAGATATGCCAGAAATCTTCCATAGGCCATATGCTCACTTTGTACTGTCTCCATGTGGGTCTCAATGATAGAGATACAGGCTTCCAGTTTTTTAAAATCTTTTTGAATACCTGACACCTTTCCGTCTATCCTTTGTAGGAGCCTTAGGATATTTTGGCTCTCCGCTCTGGATATTTTAGACCCAATATCTGAAACTGAGTCATGCCCATCATCTGCCAAACCTGTGAGTAGGGACAATCTGGATGCAGTAGGGCTCAGACCAGTATGCCACTGTGATGTGCCTAAAGATCAGAGTTGTGAACCTGACGATGCTGATTTCTTTGTGCATCCCATTAGCGGAGGTTCCAAGCTGCTGGTTTAACTTCAGATGAATGGCTTTTACATCAAATTCGGTGACCGATGACTATGGATTGTGCACCGGGAGACCGCGCTCAGAACTAGGCTGCCATTTGGTTCACTGATGTCACCGGACGTTCAAAAGCAATTTTTATAACCAGCTGTTCTAAAATGCATCAGGGAATAGTAAGAAAGTATGGGATAGTATAAAGTAACTACAAGGTAAGATCTATTCAGCTACCCTGCCTAAGATACTTAGTTACAAGGATGTGCAAATTTGCAAGCCCTTTGAACAAGTTAAAGCTTTCAATGACTATTTTTTGGAAGCTAGGAGTACACTTGACAGAATCCATCCGAACCAACCTGTTGATGCCCTGGACAATGATTTTGGTCACAGTTTTAACAGACCCTTATTTATCTTTATGGAATTAATGAACAGGTTGTTCTGGTTGAATTATATAAACTGGATGTAAAGAAAGGTTTTGGTATTGATAACGTAGACCCTATTTTTTATAAGACTGGAACACCTGTCCTGGCCAAATACTTAGCATATTTGTTTAACTTCTCATTAAATGCATCTGAAATACCTATTGACTGGAAATCTGTTTGTATTACACCAATTTTTAAGGGGGTAATAAATCAGATCCTGGTTGCTATTGACCTATCTCTATCTTGACCCCTATTACTAAGTAATTTGAGAAACTATTGCATATCCAGTTAATACGGTATTTGAACAGATACAAAATATTTACAGATTTTCAAGCCAGCTTTCGCAAGGGCCATAATATTACATCAGCCACCCTTAAGGTAACTGATGACATATATACTGCTTTTGATCATGGAAACTCAGTTCCTGCTCTTTTCTTGGAGTTATTGAAAGCATTCAACTCCATTGAACATAACATACTGTTGAATAGGTTAAAGGCTTTGGGTTGGGCTTGAATGCTGTGCTCTAAGACTCTTCTCTTATTTATCATCCAGGCTCCAATGTATAAAAGTGGGTGAATGAATACTGCTATGATTCTGTGGTTGTTAACAAGGGAGTACCCCAGGGATCAGTGCTGGGACTTCTCTTTCTTATTTATGTGAATGATCTTCCCAGATCTATTTCAGCTAATTCAAATATTTTGCTGTACGTTGATGATACTATCATTTATACACAAAATAAAGATCCATTAGTATCATTAAATGTTTTGCAGAATGATTTTGACAGCATTCAACATTTATTACTTAAATTATGTTTATTGTTAAAGGGACACTGTCAACCTTTCTTGCATCATATTATTTTTAGGTAAAATCCCACATTTTATGATTGTTTACTTCCTCTAAAATTCATTGATGTTGCTGGTTGTTTTATCTGCCTCTTTGCTTATTGGATCTGAAATGCATAATAATATATAGCTGTGCCCAGCTTTGTTTTGCTTCATATCATTGCATGACTCTTAGTGCACACTTCCTAAACATTAGAAACATCCTCAAACAGTGCAGCCATTCATGATACAATAGTCTCCTCTACCCCCACTGTATAATCATTAGCTAGATTGTGTTGGAGTGTTCCCGAGTTCAGAAAAGATGCAATTGGAGCTGGTCAAGAAATGTCAACAAACATGTTTTGGTGTGGTAACACCAGTATGGTGGACAGTCAGTTTTTTCACTTTTTAAAAGAAAAAAAGTGGCCTGAATCAAACTACCATCTGCATCAACAGTCTCCATAGAATGTGAACAATCATAAAATGTGTTTTTTAAACTAGAAATGCTTTGAGGCCTAAGGGGGTTGACAGAGTCCCTTTAAATGAGGGTAAAACCCAGTGGGTTCTTAATATAAGGGCTTTGGACAGAACTAATTTAAAAAGGGTATCTTTGTACAAGTACCTTGGTATTATGCTTGATGAGGCCTTGAGGTTTGACACATATTTAAATGCTGTCACCTAAACTGAAGAAACTTCTAATCTTCTACAGAAATAGGTCATGCTCAAGACTTGCCATACGTAAACAGCATGTTAATTCTCTGTTTTTGTCTTTAATTGATTACAGGGATTGTGTATATATGTGGACTGCAGATATTATATTGAAACCAACTGACTTGTTATACCATAGTGCTCTGAGATTTGCCACAGGTTTATCATGGAATACTCACCATTGTACTCTTTATTCTCATATGGGATGGCATTTATTGACTACTAGGAGGCAGATACACTGGTTAACATTTGTTTATAAATTTGTGCTACAAAAACTCCCCTTATACTTGTTACATTTAGCTTGTAAAAAGGAGCAAAGCAAATATTCCTTATGATCTACAGGTTTACCTCAATTCGCACTTCCTAAATTTAGATGTAGATATGGTAGTTATAGACTTACTGTTGCCGTACCCTTGACTTGGGTATCTCTACAAAAAACTTAAATTGGCTTTACTACTTTCCATATCTCATTTTAAACAGAACCTGCTCAAAATTATGACACATGAATCTACTTGCTTGTTTTGATTGTACTATATCTTTATATACTGTACATGACTGTACTTTTTATTGTCTTGTTATACCTGCCTTATGTCATTTATACATATGCTGTCTTCATTGTTTTTATTATCTTGTGAAAGACGCAACTGTAAAAGAGAGCTTGCTCTCAATTTGTTTTCCAATAAATTGATTGATTGATTGAATCTCAGCTGCCAAATACCTGACTATTGCTTTACTTTAGCCAGATCTTTCCTAATGTCCTGTCTCCCTTCTTCTGTGTCCACTCTCTCACATTTCTACCACACATTAAGTCTACATGTAAATGTAGTGATAGTAATACTGTTAGTAGCACAGCAGGTTGCACAATTGCATCTGAGGCCTGAAGACTGGCAGGTTGTGGGTTCAAGCCCCACACCAGGTACTTGGGGTAAAATCTCAATATTGACACTGTAGTGTATCATGAAATGAGATTCTAGAACTCTGAGCTGAGTGGCTGTGTTTGAGAAGAGCTCCCAAAGCTAAGTGCTTTTTGCTATAATTTTCAGTTTAAAAATTGTTTTGTTTTATGTAAATTTAGGTGATTGTGAAAGATAACCCTGTAGGCTTCAGGAAGATATAAAATTTGTGTGGCAGATATTCGTTGGAAGTCAGAAGGATCAACACATTTATTTAGTGTGACCTTTCTACTCTGATGTGGTTAATTTTAATACTATAGTTACCCTTTCTGTGTGTGCCTTTGGTGGATGATATTGAGAACCTAAGTGTCATTTGTGGGTTTTCTGTCTGTTTTGGTAGGTACTTTATTTTCTCTGTCAAACAACTGAGTATACTATTGCCTACTACTTTATAGTACATTGTACCTTTTTGTGCAGTCTCTGATTTTTTCTTCTTTCTCCAATGTTTTAGAACTGTTTAGTTATTGTGGCAGAGGTGTGGTACTGTGTTCTTTCTTGTAGTTCAAGGTGCTTTTGGGACTGCTGATTTCTACTGGTTTAAAATATTACATTTGTTTTTCTATTTTAAAAAAGCTACATCAACTTGGTATGTTGTCACCTGTTTGTTGTTGCTAAGCAGCAGATGTTTTTGCATTGTGCTCTGGTTCTGTGATAGAATCTGTATTAGCAGAAGGTAGATTATTGTGATTGTAATTATGTTTTGATGGTAAGGGTAAAGAGCTGAGATAGAAATGTATGTATTTTTGAATGTTATAGAAGCTAGAAGGGGAAGGAAACATATTTAATTCAATGCTTTACAGTAACTGGTAATTGCTGTTTTTCCTTTAGACTTGGATTGTGGGCTTTGGTGACACTGTACTTTTTTTGTTGTTTTTACTTAGAATTGTTTTTGGGCTGTTGAGGATTTAAAACGTAGTGGTGGTGTATTCTTTGCTGTCTTTGGTTGCTGCAATTTCCGCCCTCCCCCAACTCTTGATTATATGCCCTGTTAAATCTGATTGACAGGAGCTAAACACTGGGTATAGTAAGGGGTGTGGAGTAGGAGGGGCATACCAGGAAAGGAACAGCAGCAAGTGAAGAGGTGACTGCTCTCTCAGTGGAAGGGAAGTAAATGCAAATCTAGGAGCTTTCATTATTACTTCTTCGCATTGATATTGCATTGGGGAAAGGAGGAGTAGGAGTTTGAGAAGGTTGTGCAATGGCTACTTAAAGTCTGTTTTTGAGTGTGGATAGGAAGGATAGGAATATAAAAAGCAGTTGCTCAATATATCTAAAGGAGTGCAACAAAGGAGGTAAGGGAAATAAAGAAAATGTTTTGCACTGATAGAGGAGGGAGAGGGGAGACTTGGGGGAGTGTTTGGTATCCTGCATCTGGAAGGGTGGGGGGTCACTGGTGGGCAATGACAGCAATGGGTAGGGTGGTAGGCTGCAACAACTGTGGTGCATCAATCTTTCTAAAAATTGCCTGGAGTGTGGGAGGATGTTTAGTGTGCAACCACATAGAAAAACTTAGAAAGGAGATTGAGGGTCTGCAGAAGGAACTAAGACAGGCAAGGCAGATTGGGGGTTGGTTTAGCCCAATACTGGAGGGAGGAAGAAGGGGAGATGAGGGAGGGTGATTTAAGCCAACAGTGCTGAGGAGAGGGTCAGAAGAAGGAAGCAGAGACAAAGGCCCAGGCCAGGAAGAACAATTGCCGGAGAAACCAGGTCAGGAGACAAAAGACAAATGGAAGGAGGAGACAGGGACTTGTGAGGGGAGGTGAAGAAGTGGCAAAAGTCATGGAGTGGAAAGGAGAGAACAGGTTTCTATGAAGAGAGAGGGAGCGGGCATTTGTGAAGGGCCTTCAGAAAATAGTTGTGCACTGCTAGAGAGGAAGAAGGTGGAGGAGGGTAATGATGAAATTAGAGGAGTAATTGATAAATGCCTGGACCAAACTGGAGCGGGGGAAGTTCTGCAGGGAGAATTGCAACAGGGGTAAAAGGGGGAAATAATGTGCAGGAGGAAGAAGAAGAGGAGCTGGAAATGAGAAAGGGAGATGAATGGAAGCAAGCAGGGAGTAAGAGGGGTGGAATCTTAGTGCTGGGGGACACAATACTAAGAGGAGTTAGGTGGGGTAGCAAGGGGGAGAGGCATAGTCGCATTTGGGTGGAGGCCATGCCAGGAATGACAGCGGAAAGGGTGGGACAGTCTGTTCTGAAATATGCTAGAAGGGGTAGGGACAAGCCTCATTTAATTATACATCTTGGGACAAACGACCTGCTGACAAGACAGTAGATACAGTCCAGAGGAGGTTTGAGGAACTAGCACAATTATGTGAGGGGGCAGGAAGATCAGTAACTTTTTCAGAGATACTTCCGGTGCCAAAGGCAAGCACAACAAGGAAACTGAGAATAGAGGAATTTAATGGATGGCTAAGAACCTGGTGTTGTGCTAAAGGGTATGGGCTGTTGGGGAGGGACCTGGGAGGACAGTAGTCTCTATGCCAAGGACAGACTACACTTGAGTGAGGAGGGAAAGAAAGTGTTGAAACAGAGGATGGAGCAGTACATAGAGGAAGTTGGGAATTTAAACTAGGAGTGGGGGGTGGCAGTTGGGGAAGAGATATGCAGAGACCACAGGTTGGGAAACCATATGAGCTTACCCCCCATAACAGTGACAAAGGACAAATGGCAAGTACTGTTGGTGATGCTAGGAAAGGAGGGCAGGATGGGGGGAAGGGTGGAAGGTGGTTACCCTTAATGCTAGGAGCCTTGGGAGGAAAACTGCAGAGTTACAGGTTCTCATGGCAGAGGGAGAGGTGGACATTGCAGCCATCACAGAAACATGGGCCACCCAATACAATGACTGGGACCTGTCTGTACCAGGGTACAGGTTATTTTTAGGGACAGGGTGATTGGGAAAGCGGGGTGGCACTATATGTGAAGGAAGGACTGAAGTGTGTAAGGGAGGAAGGGGAAGAGGGTAGTACGGAGTCACTTTGGATGCAAATCCAGGATTCCAAGAATAGGATTCTTAGAATGGGAGTGGTGTACAGGCCACCATCTCAGACGGAGGAGTTAGACAGGGAACTAGCGGGACAGATCAGGAGGACCTGCAAGAAGGGTAGTGTGGTGACTGTGGGGGACTTCAACATGCCAGGAGTGGACTGGAGCACCCCAACAACCAGGAACAGAAGGGAGCAGGTACTGCTGGATGCCTTCCAGGACAGTTTCCTGCTGCAAATGGTCAGTGAACCAACCAGGTTAGGGAATACCCTTGACCTTGTGCTGGCAAATGGGGACTTTGTAGAGAACTTACAGTGGAGGAACCACTGTCAGGGGTGACCACCACTGTATGGCTCACATTGGATATGGGCAAAGAAGGATGGAATCTGGCACAATAGTGCTGGACTTCAGGAGGGCCGACTTTGGGAGGATGGGGAAGAGTAAAGGGTACCTGGCCAGAATTCAATCTAGTATGGACACTAACCAGAGGTGGGAGCTCATAAAGCTGGGGATAGTGGAGGCAACCAAACCTGCTGCAAAGCCCAGAGCAAGAAGGCTAGGGCTAGAAACCCATCTGGTTGAGCAAGGAGGTCATGGAAAGGATAAGGAGGAAAAGAGCTGCCTTTAGGAAGTACAAGAAAACAGGAGGGGAGGACAGGGAGGAGTACTTGACAGAATCGAAGGAGGTGACAAGGGGAGTAAGGGGCCAAAACATCTACGGAACTCAGGCTGGCACAAGGCATTAAGAAGGGAGAAGGACTCTTTAAGTACATCAGGAGAAAAGGAGCTGTAAGGACCACATAGTAAGGATTAGGAAGGAGGGGGGTTGAGTGGAAGCAGGGTGCGATAAGGCGGAAGCACTAAATGAGTACTTCTGCTCAGTATTTACTAAAGAGAAGAGGGGGTGACACCCAAGGTGGTAGAAATGGCAGAAGCAGGGTGGGAAGTGGTGACAGATGGGGAAATCATGGAGAGCAGAGTTCGAGAGGGTTTGAAGGCACTGAGGGTGGACAAGGCGCCAGGCCCAGATGGCATCCACCCCAGGGTACTGAAGGAGCTGGCAGAGGTCCTTGCAGGACCTTTGGCAGACCTATTTAATGCCTCACTACATTCTGGGTGTATACCTCAGGACTGGAGGATGGCTCATGTGGTGCCCCTCCACAAGAGTGGCCCCAAGGATGAACCGGGAAACTACAGACCAGTGAGCCTCACATCCATCGTGGGTAAGCTAATGGAGACTATCCTGAAGGAGAGGCTGGTGGCCCTTCTAGAGGCCAAAGGACTACAGGACAGCAGACAGCATGGCTTAGTACGTGGCAGATCCTGCCAAACCAACCTGGTAGAGTTCTATGACTGGGTAACTAGGCAACTGAACAGGGGCCATGCTGTGGATGTCCTGTATCTGGACTTCAGTAAGGCATTCGACTCAGTGCCACATGGAAGGCTGGGAAGGAAGTTAGTAGGCACAGGGGCGGGTGCAAAGCTGGTGAGATGGGTAGGAAACTGGCTGCAGGAAGGCAACAGAGGGTGGTGGTGGGTGGGAGCTCTCACACCAAGGGCAGTGACAGGTGTTCCACAGGGCTCGGTGTTGGGACCAGTGTTGTTTGGGATATTCATTGCAGACATATCATGGGACATCAAGAGCAAGATCAGTCTGTTTGCTGATGATACCAAGGTAGGCGCAGTGGTGGGTGACCTAGGGGGATGGCAGGGGTTGCAGGATGATCTGGCAAAGCTTGAAACCTGGTCAGACACGGCAACTGGGCTTTAATGCCAAAAAGTGCAAGGTGCTGCATTTTGGAATGAAGAACCGAAGGAGGAGTTACCAGCTAGGGGGAGTGCAGCTAGCCCAGACAGAGGAGGAGAAGGATCTGGGTGTGCTCATTACAGGGTCAATGAACAACTCGGCACAATGTAGGAAGGCAGCTGAAAAGGCCAACAAAATGCTGGGTTGTATTGCAAGGGTTATATCCTCGAGGAGGGAGGAGGTGATTCTGCCACTGTATAGGTCATTAGTTAGACCACACCTGGAGTACTGCGTGCAGTATTGGCGTCCGTATCTGAAGAGGGACACTAAGTTACTGGAGGGGGTGCAGTGCAGAGCAACAAAGATGATCAAGGGGCTGGGGGACTTATCATACGAGAGGAGGTTGAAGAGTTGAACATGTACTCACTGGAGGAGAGGAGAGACAGGGGTGACATGATTGAAACCTTTAAATACATGAAAGGAATAAACAAGACAGGTACAGAGGGGCTGTTCAAAGTAAGGGAGGGAGGAGGGACACCAGGGGCCATGATATGAGACTGGAGGCGAGGAAGGTTCAGGAGGGAGATGAGGAGACACTTTTACAGAGAGGGTGGTGGCTGGGTGGAATCGTTACCTGCTGAAGTGGTATGCAGTAGAACAGTGGACTGCTTCAAATGAGGATGGGACAGGACAAGGGAGGGTTAATGAAGGGGAAGGGTGGAAGGGAGGGGCAGCTGCAGAATAAGGGGTGCTAGCTGCACATTCGAGCAGACTTGATAGACCTCTAGGCCTTTATCTGCTGGCAAATTTCATATGTTCGTATGTTCATATGAAGGGGATGCTGCACTCCTGAGGTGCTGTCTTTTGGATGAGACATTAAACTGAGGTCCCATCCGCTTGTTCTGATTGTAGTTCAGGTGGATGTTAAAGATCCCATGGCATTTCTTGAAAAGAGTAGGGAAATTTCCCCAGTATCCTAGCCAAATTTCCCCCATTCACTAAAAATACCACCAACAGCTTAATGTGGTTCAATTTTAGTTGCTTTCCATCTCGGACAAGGCTGAAAATAAGCAGAATTGTCTAGCCCTCCTTTCCAGGTCAACAAAAACTAAATAAATAAATAAAGGTTGCATTTACTGCAGTGTGCATATAAGTAAGCAGCAAATCCCAACAGGGCATGCATTTCTAAAGAATTAATGCACATCCTGGCTGAATTGGAAGGCACATGACCAACGGCCAAGTGACTTTTAATACACCCAGAAAGTGCATTAATTTTCAAGAAACCTATGCCTTGGAGTGAGTTATGGTGCTTATAAAATGGAAAATATATATTTTTTTAATGCAACATGATTTTATTTTCCTTTAGTTATATTGTTGATGGGTAGAATAGGTTTAATAAGTTTGGTAACAAAGGCCATGTACCTTTGAATGAACCTGTGAACTGAATTTATTTTGAAAACCTACAGTATACCCTGTTGTGAGTTTTGTGTTTAAAAAGTGGAAACAATTTTATTTTAATGGAAAAAGGTTGTACTTTCATTTAGTTAGGCTGTTTCTCGATAGATTAGGGTAGGTTAGCTATGAACTGTGCAGTTTTTAGATAAACTATCAATGGCCAGGTGCTGTGTTTTAAGCAACGAAGTTGTTTGGGTCAGTTTTTTATATCCCATTTTATAAGGATAAATAATACATGGTTACCACATTTTGCCAGTGGTTTAAAAAGTCATTCTTAACACCTAACTGTTAAGAAAGCCTTTTTGAACCCAAATCTGTCAATCATTTCAATAAAATCATTGATAACATTTCCCCTGTTAACAGGCCCCTTGAGAGGAATTCTGGGCCCTGGTAAAAAGTCAGACTCTGGGGCCCCTATGCAGCTGTGTACAGTAGCATGCCAGGTGGCCTGGGTCCCTCTTTGGGCCCAGGGAATTATCTCCCGCTCTCCCACCCTCTCAAGGGCCCTGTCTGTTAAGCAAAACCTAACTTAAAAAATCAACTGATTTTTTATTTTAACTGCGGTAGTTTTTTGTTGTGGTTTTCTCCAGTCCTACTACCCTATTCAGATTGCAAAACAAAGTAACCCATGTATTATACAAAATAAATAAAGCCACATTTCAAGAATGAGCTGACCCTCAAAGCAGGATGGTGCTGAACTTGTGTGTAATTTTCACCTGTATTAGCTGATTTCAATTCTGTTACTGTTAAATCTCTACAGGCTTTATAGTTATCCAAGGGATGAGGGGGAGGTTCAGTTACAGTTAGTAAACACCATTTTAGAACTATATAATGTAGTTCATGGCTTTGCTCAGCTCTTCAGTTGTTGGAACAATGCATCCATGTTCTGCTATTGAACTCTGTGGTTGAGAACAGGGCTGGAATTATACTTCCAGAGCTAGAGGGGCCCTGAAAATTTCTGATCAGGGACCATCTGTACACATGCTGCAACACACCTTTGTGGTGTGAGGCAGTACTGACAGGGAGGACTCTAACAGATGCTCACTTGACTGAAATCCTAGCTGCGGAGCTATAACCAGCACTAGACCCCGACTGCTGATGGATGGTGTGTGGGGATTGTAGTTTCTAGTTACAGCACAAAACTACAACACATCCGGTCAGCAGGGGAGTGTGTGTGAGTGCCGATAGCTGAGGTATTTATTTGCTTCAGGGAAACTTATTTGGATGCAGCACTTTTAAGTGCTCCTGTAATGCTAGGGGCTAATAATTTTACGAGCTTGTTAGCTCTAGGGCTTAGTTGTAATTAAACTCAGGTGTGCTTTGGGGGGCAGTGATTTCCAGCTCCAGTCTTGAAAAGAGCACTCTGTGCGAGCAGAGTGAGCACTGGCGGAGTGCACATGCTACGCACACAAAGACGCGCGCCAAGACACGCATGTGTGTCGAGCGTGTCAACTGGGGAAAGTGGGCTACGAGCAATATAATGTTTTAATAACAATAGACAAGGGTACCGAGTGGGATACTCAGCAAAACTGACAGAGATGGAGTATACATTAGTGGAATTAAAATCAGGACTGTTAGGTTCAAAATGCAACAAATGCGTGATGTTTTCTATGAATGAAGACAGGGTTTGACACATTTATTTGTTACATCTGCCAGAAAGAACAAGATTATAAGAACAAGATTGTAGAGCAGGAAACTGAGATTATGATACTTAAACAACAACTGGAGCAATCTAGAATTAGGGAGAATGATCACAATACTAGATGTACACCAGCTGTTAAAAGACAGAGACCCATAGAAATACTAAATGATAAGGATAATGAAGATGAGTGGACTATGGTTAGGGAGGATAAAAGACATAGAAAATTAAGAAGAAGACCTTTATCACCAGCCATAAGTACCCAAAACCATTACCAGGTGCTACAATCTGATAATGAAATATGCGATCACACATCAACCACAGGGGAAGTAACTGATATACCAACTGATGACTTAATTAACATGAATGAGTTAATTACTGTAGCACCTATAGAAGTATCCCCACTCCCACCATCCATGGTAGAAGGTCCATCCAGAGAAACATCTAATTGTGTCCAATTTGGAGAACCAAATATTTTAAATGCAATTGAACCAATATGTGAGATGCCAGAACAGGTTTTTATTTTAGGGGATTCTATGATAAAGTACACAGATCGATATTCAACAAAGGGAAACAAGTTAAATACAACAACCTGCTCTTATGGTGAAGCAAAAATAAGGGATATCACACAAATGTTACCAGGAATACTAAAAGATGTTAGTGTACTCATAAAACGTCTTGTGCATGTTGGAATGAATGATTTGAGCCATATAAGTGTTACTGATGTAACATAAGATACGATTACGATGCATGAAGTTGCCAAACAACACTAAGCAAAAATTATTATATCAGAAGTATTACCAGTGCAAAAAGCAAGTAAATATACAGCTACCAAAATTAAACAATATAACAATTGGCTCAGAAAATGATGCTGTGAAAATAATGTTAATTGTTTAACAAGCTATGAAGAGTACAATGATAGGTTTGATCTATATAGCCAAGATGGCTTACATCTAAATAAAAAAGGGATAAGAAAGTTAGGGATCAGATTCCACGAAGCAGTCTCAAAAAACATGTAAACAGGGGGTGTTGGGATAAGTATATGCCCCAAAATAAAAGGATATCATTGGCACCCAAGAAACATAAGAGAAATAAGTTAGGGATGACTTGTTTACTTTTGAATGCTAGAAGTTTGAACACAATTAAAATGGCTGATTTGGAACGCATTTTGAAAGATAATGAGATTGATTTCGCTGCTATAACAGAAACCTGGTGGTCTGTTAAAGACATTAATAATACACATGTTGATGGATATAAAATTTTTAGACAAGACAGGATAGGCAGAAAGGGGGGAAGGGTAGCATTATTTGTTAAAGACAGTATCGACTGTAAGCAAATTGATATAATTCACACACCCAAAGTTTATGATGAACTATGGGTAGACATATACCTATTGGGAGGGAAAACAACTTAGGTTGAGAATAATATATAGACCCCCAGATATTGATACGTCAAGTAACATAGAGTTGATGCTGTCCATAGAAAAACAAATACTTAATAAGAACGTTTTATCAATGG
Organism: Neoceratodus forsteri; assembly: GCA_016271365.2. NCBI lineage: Eukaryota > Metazoa > Chordata > Ceratodontiformes > Ceratodontidae > Neoceratodus > Neoceratodus forsteri. Next base: position 1,774,706,526 of record CM057450.1, on the reverse strand, counting down.
GTGATTTTAATGCCCCCGGGATAGAATGGAATCATGGTACATCAAAAAATAGACAGAAACAGGAACTAATAAACCTATGTTATGAGAATGGGCTGATGCAGTTAGTGGATGGCCCCACTAGGCTAACAAATGTATTAGACCTGGATCTGACAAATAATGAGAATAGTGTAACTACCGTAGAAATTGGGGAACCACTAATCTTCTCTGATGATAACATCATCTACTTTAAATATTGTGACCATCCATCCATACTAAAAGGCGGGACTGAAGCAAGGGATTATTATAAAGCCCTGATTGTCTGGTGTTCCTTGTCAGAGGGGGTCTTTCCTGATGCCTTGAAGGAGACATTGGTGAGACCTCTTCTGAAAAAAACATCATTGGACCCTGATGTCAAGGCAAATTACCATCCAATCTTCCATTTTTAGGTAAGATTGTCAAGAAGGTGGTGGCGCTTCAGCTTGAGGGGCATCTCATGGCCCATAATCTCTATGAGCCGTTCCAGTCTGGGTTCCGTGCGAGGCATAGCATAGAAACTGCACTAGTTCAGGCGCATAATGACCTCCTTGGGGCTAGAGATCGAGGGGAAGGGACAATATTTGTTCTCCTCGATCTCTCTTCAGCATTTGACACGGTGGACCGGTTGACCCCCTAAGGGAATTCTGCGGATTTGCTGGCTCTGTCATCTGCTGGTTTGAGTCTTTTTTATCTAACAGGAGGCAGAGGGTAGCGATGGGGAATTTCACCTCCTCTCCTGACCAGCTGTTGTGCAGAGTTCCCCAGGGTTCGGTCTTGTCACCGACGTTGTTTGCCGTTTACATGCTACCCCTGGAAGAGCTCATTAGGAAGTACAGCTTGGGTTTTCACTGCTATGCTGATGATACCCAGCTGTACTTTTTCTTTGCCCCTGGAACATCTTGTGCAGTAGAAGTGCTTAACAGCTGCCTTGCTGAAATCAGTGACTGGATGGCCTCCAGCTGGTTGCGACTGAACCCCAGTAAGACAGAGGTACTGGTGGTGGAGTCGAACAGAGGGCATGATAGGTTGGCCTGTGGTGCAGAGACAGGACTTTGCCTTGGCTCTATACCATTGAAGACCTCCTCTAGGGTGTGTGATCTGGGTGTTATTCTTGACAGCGGTTTGACACTTGAGTTTCAGGTGGCTTCCATTGTCCGTACTAGCATTTATCATCTGAGGAATATCACCAGGATCAAGCCCTTAGTTCCACCACTGGACCTCCCCACTTTGGTGCATGCCTTCATGACATCCAGGCTTGACTACTGTAATGCATTCTATCTCAGGGTCTCTGGGGGTACCCTGCATTGACTGCAGCTGGTGCAGAATGCGGCGGTGAGGTTGTTGACAGCACAGTCTAAATACTGTCATATTGCTCTGGTGCTGCGTCAACTGCACTGGCTGCTGGTTAGGTGGAAGGTCCTCTTTAACGTGGGCTTGCTCACCTTGAAGGCCCTACACGGCCTGGGCCCTGGTTACCTGAGTGACCTTCTTATACCTGCTGTCTCGGTCCGTTCCCTCCGCTCCTCCTCTAGGGGCCTCCTCGCAATCCCCAGGAAGAGGTTAAGAGCATTTAGCGTTGCTGTCCCCGTCCTATGGAATTCGCTCCCCTTAGTTGTTAGGGAGACCCCATCTGTTGAGGTATTTAAGGCTCACCTCAAGGCATTCTTGTACGTTCAGGCATTCCTGGACTATGTTTTATAGTTCATATTTGTATTTAAAAAAATGTTGATGTTTACTTTAGTTTTAGAGACTCTAAGTGTAGCTGTAGCTGAGGGTAGCAAATTGTGCATCAAATTTTGTTTCAACTTGTTTGGAGCAGTGTGTTTAATTGATTATTATTGTGCTGTGCTGTATTTATTTGATTGCTGTACGGCACCCAGAGCCTCCGGGATGGCAGTCTTTTTAAATAAAATTTGCCTTGCCTTGCCTAATTTTGAAAAAATAAGACATGACTTAAAACTTTGGAATTGGAATATTAAGGATGATTCAGTTGAAGCATTATGGATGAAAATAAAGAAACGCATTTTAAAACTTGAAAATGATTTTGTACCCTTAAAATATTATAATAAATCAGGGAAAGTTCCTATTTGGTACAATAGTAAAGTTCATAAACAATGTAATAAAAAAAAGACAGGCATACCGAGCAATGAAAAGGGATAATAATCCATTTACTACCCATGTCTATAAAAAACAGTTAAGACACACTAAAAATATAATTAAGAAACAAAAACTAGCCCTTTAATTTAAATTTGCCCATACCAAGGACAGTGGCAATGCCTTCTTTGCCTATATTAACAATAGAACTAATATCAGAGAGGTAGGCCCTATAAAAATACAAGATCAAGAGTTAATGGACCCACAACAGATGGCAAGTGCCTTTAATGAATACTTTTGTAATGTATATCAAAGAAATAAACTTGTTAGCTTCAACCAGGACTACACAGGAGATGCCACTAGTTCCTCCATGAAAATATCAAAACATGAGATAATGGAAAGGTTGAACAAAATTGATGTATCAAAATCTGCAGGACCAGACAATTTACACCCAAAAATAGTGAAAGAAATAAAAGATTGGCTGGTCGAACCACTGTATAAACTATATAATATGTCTTTGACAACCGGGGATGTCCCCAGAGACTGGGGAAGGGCTGAGGTAGTCCCAATATATAAAAAGGGAAGTAGGTCCGATATGGGAAACTATAGGCCTATAAGCCTGACCTCTATACTGGGTAAAGTCTTCGAATCATTATTAAAAGATCAGCTAGAAAGAGACTTAGAAAGTAAATACATAAATGATAATGCCCAACATGTTTTCAAAAGAAACAGATCCTGTCTATCAAATGTGCTTGTCTTTTATAACAGGGTTAGTAAAATGTTGGAAAATAATCTTCCAGTTGATATTATATATTTAGATTATCAGAAGGCGTTCGACAAGGCCCAACATTCACTTTTGATAGCCAAGATGGTAAATATGGGTATAGACAAATATATCATTATTTGGGTAAGAAATTGGTTGGATAATAGAACACAGAGAGTAAGATTGAGGGGTTATGTATCTGAACAGAGATTGGTTGCTAGTGGAGTGCCTCAGGGGTCTGTCCTGGGACCAGTTCTGTTCAACTTCTGTATATATATGACATGAACGAGACATTAAAAAATTACTGTGTTAAATCTGCCAATGATTCTAAATTGTGTGCCAATGTGGGGAATCTACAAAAGGTTGATGAATTACAACAAGACCTGTCCGAATGACAAAGATGGGCAGATCGAAATGGAATGCTGTTTTAACGTTGACAAGTGTGTCGTATTACATCTGGGGGTTAGTAATCCTAATGAGGACTATTATCTCAATAATTACAGGTTGAAACCAGTAATTCAAGAAAGGAATCTTGGAATCTTAATTAATAAAGATCTTACTTTTTCTGGCCATTGTAGGAAGACAGTAACCAAGACCAATAGAATTATTGATGCAGTATAGTGCAGTGGTTTAAGGCTTTGAGCTGCAAATCTGGAGAACTGAGTTTGAATCCCACAGCCCCCACTTGCATACTGTGTGACCCTGAGCAAGCCACTTAACCTCCCTGTGCTCCCAGGTTGCACCTGTAAACAAGCTTTCTGCTTAGTGTGTCTCACCTGGTTAAACAATTAAAAAAAAATTGGTATGATAAGGTGCTCATTTACATCAAGACATAGGGAGTGTATCCTGCCATTATACAGAGCACTGGTCCAACCACATCTTGATTATTGTAGTCCCCTATGGAATCCATATTTGAGGAAAGATATAAATGCTTTGCTGCTTGCTGTGCCTTCTGATTATATATGCCTTGTTGCACTTTTTAAAGAATTGTGAATGATATACTGCTTCTAACAGAAATACTCGCATGAACGTGAGACACTGAGCCCTAGCTTGCACTTGCTAGGTAGAGGAGTGGCAGCCTGTGAGGGTTTTCTCCAGGGCTACTAACTCGAGAGGGCTGTGTACCTGATTTTTTGTGTGAGCCAGACAGGCTTTGTAAGCTGGTAAATCCAGCTAAATCCTCACCAGAAACTCACCTGTGCTTAAACAGGCTGCGATAGAAAATCGCTAAATGAAACATTTTTTACAACTTATTTGAGGCTAGACTGGGTGACCCTGGTTACTACTTCCGGGTCTAACAGGGCTATTTAAACCAGCCCTGCAGCAAGCAATTTCATTAGTAGCTTTGCTGCTTGCTGTACCTTCTGATTATATATACCTTGTTGCACTTTTTAAAGAATTGTGAATGATATACTGCTTTTAACAGAAATACTCGCATGAACGCGAGACATTGAGCCCTAGCTTGCACTTGCTAGGTAGAGGAGTGGCAGCCTGTGAGGGTTTTCTCCAGGGCTACTAACTCGAGAGGGCTGTGTACCTGATTTTTTGTGTGAGCCAGACAGACTTTGTAAGCTGGTAAATCCAGCTAGATCCTCACCAGAAACTCACCTGTGCTTAAACAGGCTCCGATAGAAAATCGCTAAATGAAACATTTTTTACAACTTATTTGGGGCTAGACTGGGTGACCCTGGTTACTACTTCCGGGTCTAACAGGGCTATTTAAACTAGCCCTACGGTGAGCAGGCGAAAGCCCGAGAATGAAAGGCGGCCAAGCGACGTCGGCGCCTTATAAAGACACGCTTCAAGCGCGTGTTTGGACTGTTCGGTGTCTTTGGCAATCAATTAGAAACTCTGAAGGAATGACTTAGTCCACATTGTGGTAAAGTAATCTTGTTCTTTACGCCTAAAATAATTCAAAGTCATGGAGTCTTTATTAAAAATAGCAGATGGACGCATGGCAATTTTATGCACTAAATGTAATATGTACCTGTTAGATGAGAACATAAAATTTGCTAGCGATTTTATATGTCCTAAGTGTATTAAAAACAAAGAACTTGAAGAAGAGATTAATTTATTTGACAACAGATTAAAGGCCCTGGAACTTAGCCAGACTGAAACCAGAAAAAGACTTCAGATACCTGATACACCAAACACTGATTGTCAGGGAACAGATGGGACTACTATAACTAAAGATGTATCGGGTACTTCCTTATGTAAAAGACGTAGGCAGGAAATAGATGTAGTAGAAAACGAAGAAGAATGGTACACTGCACAATACGTCAAACCAGCTAAAAAAGGCAGAATATCTCAATGTTTTACTCTACCCACTTCCAACAGCTTTGATCCTCTCATAAACTTAATTGAAGATACTAGCAACAGTTTAGCCAACAATAGACTTGTAGTAGCCCCCATTGAGAATAATTGTGGATCCTCTGCTAAGAACCTATGTACTGACAATCTTCTGGGAACTACTTATGGGCCAATTAATGCTATTAACAATCTGATGGAAGTACATATTTTACCGTCTCCAAATGAAGTCACAGAGTGTGTTGAGATGGAAATACCAAATTTGAATGAGAACCTTGCCTCAGTTAACCCTAAAGAAATCTTTATGCTGGGAGATTCTATGATTTCTAAACTGGATAGGCAAATTTGTGATGTAAATAAAGCTACACGTACCGTGTCTTGTTTCTGTGGGGGCTACACTACAGGACATTACTAAAATGACCAAACAAATTCTTCAAAATAGCACAGATCCTATGGTAATAATTCATGCAGGAATTAACAATATACATAAATAAAGTCTACAACAGATCAAAGAAGCCTTTGTAGGACTTACTAATATCTTAATTGAAAAAGGGGCACACATAGTATTTTCTGAACTACTTCCAGCACCTAGGGCTGATAGTTATATGGAAGCAAAGATCAAAAAAGTTAACAACTGGTTAAGGGCATGGTGTTTAAAACAAAACTTAAAGTGCTTAACACACTGGGAACGGTTCAATAATAATTGGCAATTCTATTTAAGAGATGGCCTGCATTTGAACAAAAAAGGATCTGCACTACTAGAAAACTCGATTAATGATGAGATCACATCCTTTTTAAACTTATAAAGGGGGAGGGAAGGTTTGTCCTATTGATTTTGAAAAGCCATCTCTAACTGGTACAGGAAAAACGAACAGAACATTCTCTTATAAAAAAAGTAAAAATATAAATCAAAATCATAATATGCAACATTCTAAACTTAACATCCTATTATTAAATGCAAGAAGCCTAAACAATAAGATTGATGAACTCAGTCTAATATTAATAACTAGGAAAATTGACATATGTGGAGTAACTGAGACTTGGTTTACTCAAGAATTTTGGGGGCAAAATATCCCAGGTTACACTTTATTTGCTAAACATCGTGGACATACTGGGGGGGGGCTGGAGTTGCAGTCTATATTAGAGAAGGAATAAATTGTTATGAAACATACAACGATATCCCGAACCCTGATTGTATAGAATGTGTGTGGGTTAAATTATTATTAGAACAAGAACCTATAACCTTTGGAATTTGCTATCGCCCGCCCTCTTTAGATCAGGAATGTAATAATTTATTTCTGGACTATATTCAGAAAATCAATCCTCTTGATAATATTACATTAATGAGTGACTTTAATTATCCAGGAATTAACTGGGACACACTATTGGGCTCTTGTCATCAGGAAGCTAAATTTCTTGAATTAGTTATATCCATGGGCCTGGAACAACTTGTACTTAATCCAACTAGAAAAGCTAACATTTTGGACCTAATACTTACTAACATTTATGAACAGACAGGATCCCCAACAATTGTTGCCCCTCTAGGAGATAGCGATCATTGCATGGTATTGTGGGCAATTAATTATTATGTGATGAATGTTAAAGGTATAACCAAAATGAGAAACTACTCGAAAGCTAATTACAAGGAAATAAAAACATATCTCATGGAATGGAATTGGGAACAGGAATTGAAAGAGTTACAAGCAAAACAAATATGGCACAGAATTAAGGAAAAACTGAGTTACTGTGTCAACAAATGTGTACCTGTACGCAGAAAATATTTCAATCATAAAAGACTTCCTATATGGTTTTCATCTAAAATTAGAAAACTCATACGATCCAAAAAAAGTGCCTTTAACAAATACAAAAAGCACAAAACTGTAATTAACTGGAACAGGTTCCAAACAAAAGCAAACAAAACTAAACAAGCAATTAGAAAAGCTAAAAAAGAAATGGAGCTCAGATTAGCTACTACTAATAAAGACAATAAAAAGCAGTTCTTTAATTATATTGGCTCTTTGAGAAAGAACTCTTCGAAAGTGGGTCCACTATTGATAAATAATAAATTAATATCTGATGAACTGAGCATGGCTAACGAATTCAATAGATACTTTACTAGTATTTATAAAGCTAACGAAACTATTGATTCTAAAATCCCCAAAATTAAAGAAAGTCTGGATGTAATTACAGTTCCTGAAGTATATTCTGCTATAAACTCCTTTAAGTCTTCTTTATCTGCAAGTACTGATGGTTTTCCTTTCCTGTTTTTAAAAGAAATTTCTTATGAAGTAGCTGGTGCCCTAACACTACTGTTCAACAAATTAGTCTACACTGGTGTAGTAACAGATGACTGGAAAGAAGCCTGGGTCATACCTATTCACAAGGGAGGAACAAAACAGAGGGTGGAACAATATAGACTGATTAGTTTAACGTCCTGCATAGGAAACATTTTGGAAAAATTTATAATGTATAGAATTAACACGCACATCAAAAGGAATGGGCTAGAGGACATTACACAGTATGGTTTTGTTGCTGGTAGATCTTGTCAGAGCAACCTGATTAATTTCTTTGAACCTATTAGTGCCGCCCTGGATGCAGGGTTCCCTGTGAATGTTGTTTTTCTCGATTATGAAAAGGCGTTTGACTCAGTTTCTCATAAGATCTTAATAGAAAGCTTGGTCAATATTGGTTTACATAAAAACATTGTCAGTTGGATCTCTGCGTGGTTAACTGATAGAAGACAACAGGTAAATATTAGGGGTTATACTTCGACCTGGAGTAAAGTGACTAGTGGTGTGCCTCAGGGGTCGGTCCATGGCCCTACTTTGTTCAATATTCTCATCTCAGGTATGAAAACCAAGTACGGGGTTTGGGTTAATAAATTCGCTGACGACACTAAGTTGGGGTGTATTGTTAACGATTGTACATCTATTTCTAAGTTACAAGAAAACCTAAATGATTTATTTAATTGGGCTATGGAACATAAACTTAATTTTAATATTGCCAAATGTAAAGTTACGCATTTTGGATTTAACAACAGATCTGCTAACTATTATCTGAACAACCTTTTACCGAACAAAGTAACTACTGAAAAAGACCTGGGCATTTTTATCACTAATAACTTAAAATTTTCCGAACATATTCAAAAAACTTCCCAAAAATGTCATAGATTAATAACATGCCTATTTAAAAATATTAAATCTAGAGAACCAGAAGTCTTACTTCCTATTTATTGCAGTGTAGTAAGAGCAAATTTAAACTATTGTGCCTCTTTTTCCGCTCCAACCTTGGTAAAGGACAAGGTACTAGTTGAAAAAATACAGGGAAGAGTTACCAGACAAGTGAATAATTGTATAACTTTATCATATAGTAGTAGATTACAAAAATTGGAACTATATTCCTTGGAATATCGTTCTTTAAGAGGGGACTTATGCCTAATCTATAAGGCTTCCAGGGATGATTCTCTGGCTGAAACAATATGCTTAGAATGGTATAAGAAAAGAAATAACACCAGATCCCATAAACTACAATTAAAATCAGTCACAAATAGGTCTACTAGTCGATATCATTATTTTACCCAGAGAATAGTGCAGACTTGGAATCCGCTGCCACTTGAAGTAGTATACAGTAGTACCTTCCAGTTATTCAAAAAAAATCTTGACCTTTTTATGGGTAATAAAAAATATGAATTCCATCCAGGTTAGGGATGGCGAGTTCAGTATGGGCTAGTCACTCAAACTCGTATATACCTATGAACCTATGAACCTATGCTGTTGAGGGAGTACAGCGAAGGATGACTAGAGTGATCAGGGGATGACGAGAGTTCCTTATGAGGATAGACTGCAGACCTAGAACTTATATAGCCTAGAGAATAGACGTTTGAGAGGGGATTTGCTCTATATGTATCACATTCCCAAAGATGTACAGATGTTGGGCATATGCTACGCCACTCAAAATTTCCATCTCAGGAGTCAAAGTAAACAAATTAAGTTAACTTATCCACAATAGAAGTAGACATTTTTTTAATAATCGAATTGTGAGCATTTGGAACAAACTACCCTCAGAAATCATTGATTTTAATAGCATGGGTGTTTAAAAAAAAAAACTAAATGATTATTTACTGAAACAAAGAATATAATCCCCCTTGTTTAGGGGAGTCAAACATTATGGACAAACAAAGTCTTCTGTTTGACTCAAACTCCAAGTATAGTTCCAAGTATCTGTGGCTGTTTTAAATCAGTGTGTAACGTACACCAATGGGTCAGATGGAAGGCACACTGCACTAAACAGTGCTCATTGGTTTCTGTGCCCCATTGTTTCTTAATAAAAATAAGCATAAAATGCAGAGCCTTGTGTTACATGACTTTTAAAGAGACTCACCACGGTGCCTTACCTGAGGGAAATGCTGCCTGTGAGTAGTTGCCCCAAAGATTTCATTTGTTGTGAAAGAAAAAAACGCTCTTAAATTTATGTCCACCAGGTCTCCTGTACTTCCTGGTGTTTAGATCTGCCCCCACGCTGCCCCGCACTCAGCCAACTTTATGACGAGATGACAGGGAGAGCGCAGGGATGCGCTACATTATAGACTATGGGGGTAACATTATGAACAATTTTATATATTACATTGATCATGTGGTGATGAAACAAGGGCACCTGGTGACTTTCCCTTAGCTTCCGTCAGGGGCCAGGCAGGCACTGGGCTCTTGCCAAGCCCCCCCCCCAGAGGAGGAGAGTAGTCCTCCTCATGGCTGATCATCCGGCACCTCAGGCTCGCTTCCACTACTACTGCTCCAGCAAGCTGGCTTATATTATATTTTGACCCAAAGCCAACTACTTCCACAACAGAGTGGACCCATGGCCAAATGGCCTATCAATAAAGTTGATAAAGTTTTCTAACCCATTACTACTTAATGGCTACATCATACATTAATAACCCTGGCTATGTTCCTGCCTGGATAGTCACACAAAGGACACATATTTCAACCAACTGGTCTTGTGCTTATGATTGATGACACTCCCCACAAGAACTATTAACCTTATCAAGTGAAAACAGTCATCAGAATATTATTAATACTGAATCCTAGGCGCAAAGGTACTCTTTCCCAAAATAATTTCACTTAAGTAAAACAGATAGCATTTAAACAGAGTATAAGCTACATTTCAATCATTATAGGGATCATAGGATAATAGAGTTGTTTCAAGCCGAGACTGGCATGTGCCCATTATACAGCTTGCCCTTTTCTCAAACGGTATAACCTTTAATCAAATTTGCAGAACAATAATTATCCAAACTGGTTTTGAATTTAGTCTTACTATTGCTTCCCACTACCTCTAGTGGAAGATGATTCCACATGCTTACCACTCTCTGACGAAAATATGTTGCCCTTTTTTAGTTCTACAGATTTGACCTCTTAATTGCATATCATGAGATCTGGTTACTAGGTTATTTCCATTTAAGCTTAACCCTGAGATTTCCCAAAGATCATTGTTGAGGAAGGCACTGGAGACAAAACACACGTCGCCCCTCAGCCTCTTGTACTCCAGAGAGTACATATTGAGTTCTTCGAGTCTATCCTCATAGCTCAGATCTCTTAAAGTTTTTATCATTTTTGTCTCTCTAGTTTGTATTCCCTCCAATTTTTTCACATCTGTCTGAGTAACAGGCGCAGTGAACTGTGGACAGTATTCCAAGATTGGGCTCATCAGTGACCCATACAATGAAACAATGACCTCCTGTTTTCTCCTGGTAATATGCCTGGATATACAATTTAGAATACTTTTTGCTCTTTTTGAGTTTGTCAAGCAGTTTGTACTATTTTTTTAAGTATTTTGTAATAATGACTCCTAAATCTTTCTCTTCATTTGTTTCTCTAAGAATTCCGCCCCAAGTGTATATGTGGCCAAGATGTTAGACTTCCCAAAATGCATGACCGCACACTTTTCCAAATTAAAGGATAACTTGTGGTCCCTGGCCCAGGTGTCTATCTTATCTAATTCCCCTTAAAGTCTCTCTGCATCATTGGAGTTGTTGACAGTTACACCTAAGTTACTATTGTCTGCAAACATTGTTAGCCAAACATTATTTCCTGTATTCATTGAGGCCATAAAGATGTTAAAAAGTATGGGTCCCAAAACGGAACCCTGGGGGACCCTGCTGTTCACATGAACATGAATTAAAAAAGAAAAGTAAATGTGCAGTAGATAATAGATGACTAATAATTAAAAAGGCACCAATCTCCCTTTTATAAGCCTGAAAACTTCCTGGCTGTTCTGCTTCTCACACTACTGACCTATCCAGGTCATTGACACACATAAAGGGAGCAAGTTACTTTTTTTATAATTCTTTGGTAACCTGGTAAGGCCTTTTATGCACAAGTGCCTGTTTTCAGGGGAGACCTGGGAGCACTGGGGTGATTAAATGATTTTCTCAGAGTCACACAGTATGTAAGTGGAGGTTGTGGGAATCAAACCTAGGTCTGCTGGATGTACCAAGTTCATTCACAGCTCGTTACTCTAACCTCCAGGCTATACTGACAGCCCAACTATATATGTTCAACTGCTCCTCTGCTCTCTTATCCATGTCTTGACCATGTCATTCATATGGATCTTGTCTTTCTAGCTCTCTAATAATTAAAAAAAACTTACTTTTGTTCCCTCCAGCCAGTGATTAATCTAGTAATGGAGGCCAGCCAGGTGAATACAGCGTGAGCAGTAGGGAAGCTCGGTGACTCAAGAGGATGGACTGGATGTGTTGGAGTGGAGGCCAAGGTGTTGTCAGCAGGGGATATATGGCTCAGTCAGTAGCATTCAGAACAGACAAGGGACACAAAACAGCAGGCTCCTCTTCTTTGTGGCAGCAGTAAACTGTGATACACACTGGTTCAGCACTCTACGGACTCATCTCAAGGTTTGCTATAAATCTCTGGCTCTTTCAGTTGGAGATCAGCCCCGACTGCCACAGAACCTACTCCTTGCTGGGCTGTCACAGAACCTACTCCTTGCTGGGCTGTCACAGAACCTACTCCTTGCTGGGCTGTCACAGAACCTACTCCTTGCTGATTGCAGCATATGGTTGCAATGTTAATTGTGCAAGCAAGCAGTGCTTTCTTTGTTCAGTTTAACCCCTTTACACCCAAATTAAATAGAAGTCAGTGCAAAGTGAGCTTCAAAAGTGGCTCTTTCATAGGTGTGCGGGGATAACTTATGAGCTCCCCTTAAAGGAACAGCTACCCGGGCCATGGCCCTATTGCACAGATTTATTTTTCATAGCTGCCAGGACTCCCTGGATAGCTGCTGTAGCTCAGTCCCGGAAAGCCCTGGTATAGCTCCAAGAGTGGTTGAGAGGGACATAAACTACATCACACAGTTCTTGAAATTAAGCAATAAGGCATGACAGGGAATGTGCTATGGTGGAATAATGCCCCACCTTGGCAGGATTGAAGCATGAGGTGAAGCCGAGTGCTTCCACCACCTGAAAAGGACTGTTACCTCAGGTCCATAATGCATTCCCTGGAGAACCTTATTGCAATTATGAAATGGGTCTTTTTTAATAAATTGGATGTATTTTTTAAACATATTTTTGTTGAGCTACTTTCAGCTGGGCTGTTGTGCTGGGATAACAGCCCAGCTGAAAGTACCTCTTGTCCAATCAGGAGCCAGCATTCCTTCTACCCATTTCATAATGATACTTACAACCCACGTGTAAGTCAATAACACCCACCAAGGTAACTAATAGAGTTGTGTAGATGAACAATAATAGAATAGGAACCAGGATTTAAAAAAATTGCTTTCACTTGCAAATGAGCTTCAGGTACAGCACAATTCTTCTTTATTCACTGTGTGCGTTTTGTGACATCAGGTGCTTTCAAGCTTCACTCTTCAGCCTACATGATGTCACAGAACATGCTCTGGTAAGAATCAGCCTGTTCTTAACACTTGGAGGTTATACATAGATACATAGATACATAGACAGCGTCGGCAGATAAGGGCCTATGGCCCACCCAGTCTGCCCATTTGAGCTTGTAAGTTCAGTTTATGTTTTCCTAGAAGTCTGTTGTCCCTTACCCCTGACCTCCAGAATTCCTTTATGTCTATCCCATGCATTCTTAAATCTTGTGATTGTTTCAGCCCCCACCACTTCCTCTGGCAGGGTGTTCCACTTATCCACCACCCGTTCTGTGAAGAAATTCTTCCTCACGTTTCCTCTGGATCGTCCTCCTCAACTTCATCCCATGCCCTCTAGTCCTGGAACATCTTTTTCGCTTAAAATGGTGTATTCCTGCACCCTGTTCCTCCTGTAAGATACTTGTATGTCTCTATCATATCCCTCTCTCCTCCTCTCCTCCAGGAGTACATGTTCAGTTCCTTCAACCTGTCTTCATAGGTCTTGTGATGCAATCCATGCACCATCTTTGTTGCCCTCCTCTGAGCCTTCTCTACCCTGTCTATGTCCTTACGTATGTATGGTCTCCAGAACTGTACACTGTACTCCAGGTGGGGCCTCACTAGTGTCTTGTATAGTGGAATTATGACCTCCCTTTTTCTGCTGGTGATGCCCCTGCCTATGCATCCCAGCATCCTATTTGCTTTACCTGCTGCCTTGTCACACTGTTTCCCTACTTTGGGGTCATCAGGATGATAACTCCAAGATCCCTTTCCTGCTTGGTGCATGCTATATCCTCACCCCCAACTGATATATTGTGCCAGGGTTTTGTGCCCCATATGCATTATCTTGCACTTCTTTGCATTGAATTTCAACTGCAAACCCCTGACCATTCTTCAAGTTTCTGCAGGTCCTTCTCATTCTGTCTACACCCTCTGGTGTGTCTACTCTGTTACATAGCTTTGTGTCATCAGCGAACAGTGAAATTCTGTCTTCTAGGTCCTGCGCAATGTCACTGATGAAGATGTTGAATAGGACCGGTCCCAGCACTGATCCCTGTGGTACCCCACTGGTCACTCTTCCCTCTGTGGAGTGACAGCCAGTTAAGTATTCAATTTCTTCAATATGAACTAAACAATTTATTATGTAACTTTCCATGGCCTCGGCCTCAGTGTAACAGAAAAATAATAACATCTCTTACTGTGAATTCCCTGAAGGAATGGTGACTGTTGAGTGTATTTGCACAGCACTGAACTGAATAAAGTTCCTGTTAAGGCAACCCTAATAGACTGTGTATATTCTGTGTTGTGCAAATGAGTTCCATAAAAAGAATTAGAATCACATCAGCAGCACCTCTACTGATATCCCATGGAGCAAGTACATCAAGGATCTGTTCTGCAGCAGTTCATCCACCACTTCGCCTTGCCACTGGCATCCTTCCTTTAAAAAATAATTACTCACTGAGTTTTCTTTAATTAAAAAAGACAAGCTTACGTAGTGTTCCTTCTCAACCATTCTCAAAACCAGGCAGCACTACCGCCTCACCCCAGTAGCTCATCTGCCAGCATCATAGATGCCAAAATTTATATGCGACAAGGATTACTCCCTACTGCCTGCCTGAGCCTCCTGATTTCCAAGTCAGCAGTTATTCTGGACATTATTGTCTGTTACAAAATGTCCTCCCTAACAAGTCTGGTGTTATGTGTGGCATTCAGCTTCACAATGTCTTTCCCCTTCCCCTTCCTCTGGCATGTTACAAAACACCGTTTGTCCCACGTTTTATAGTATGGATGTTAGACTGAGTGTATTCACCTGCCCACTAGCATGTGTTTTTTTAATGAGATTTCTGTCTTTTTAATAAAAAACTATTAGTTTCTTACCGAAAACAACAACTACACAGTGTTCTGACCATTCTTCATCTCTAATCCCCACCATTCTTCATCTCTAGTCCTACAAGGGACCGCCCTTAAAGTAGCAGTACTAGATAAAAAAATGTGGATCTTTTGCAACAGTTTGTTCCCTGTGCTCTGTTGAGCGCTTACCTGGTAATCTTTCTTGGTTTCACTATATTATCACCCTGTAATTTGCTCCATTTTGCTTTGTTTTTGTTTACATTTCTCCCACCCGCTATGTTGAATTGGAACCCTCAGCTGCCAACCGCACATGACTCCCAGTACTACACAGGGACAGCAGGAACGCAAACATAGGGTCCCATGGAAATAAGCAAACGACATGATGCAACATGAGGGGGAAGCTCAGCTGCAAATTAGGCACTAGCCATTTGTCTTTTTTTCTGTATTCAATTTTTGTTGATTTTTAACCCCGTTTTTTCCCTGACCGGGGAACCCGGCAATCACAGCAGAGGTGTACATGCACTCCAAGCACCAGCTCAATCCCTTCTACCCCACCCATGGCAGTTGTCACCACCCCCTCCCACCTATGCTACCCATTGGACCTACACCTGTCGGGAGCGGAACTGTGGGGGGTGGCGGAACTACGGGGGGCAGACAACCTCCCCAGGAGAGGAGAGCTGCCTTTCGGCTGCTCAGTCTGGCTTCCTCCCTCCCCCCCATGCCGGCTCTCTGACAACCCGGGGTTGTTCCTAAACCCAGGTCACCAGTGTGATGCGAAGTAACACGTCAAGCACCTCAGCCCTCTGCGCCACCGGGTCAGCAGCACCAGCCATATTTTCTGTGGATACACAACAATGGAAATAAATTTTAAATAGCTAAAAAACTAAACATCACTAGAAAAATATATTTACAGATATGGAAACTGGAACTATGTACTCACGCTTCCAGCCAGCTAGAGTTTTGATACTCAGCTTCCTAATGATCCAGTACTGCTGCTTTAATAGTACTGGGAATGATTTAGTATAACACTAGATGTAAATATGTATAGGTCACTAGAATTATTAATGTAATAGACTGCCAGGTCATCCAGCTGCCATGTAGCCCAGGATCAGGAGTGAACTCGGGAGCTTTGCGCCATGTGGCAGGCTAGGACAGAGGCTGGGTGAACACATCCCAGTCGGGAAGAAGCAGCACTGTGCTCTACCACCAGCAAAGAAACCACTAGTGGAGGGTCATGGAGCTGGCTCCACCTTTGTGGCATACTGTGCATGCAATACTGTAGGCCACAGTGGAGCTTGTGTGGCACCAAGGGAGGTGGAAAGGGCATTTGGGGTTTAGGGGACAAAAGGCCAAAATGGCATAGATCTATATGATGACTGCTTCCACACCAGATTGTTTATCAATGAGGAGGGGAACCTCCCTGAAGACCATGCTGTGGGGGAATGCCACGAGGGACTTTGAAGCAGGCGAGAGAGGGGGATTTTTGAGGGTAGGAAAACTGGCCTGGAGGCCTGAGGTAGGGCAATTGGCTGGAGGATGAACCCTATATAGAAAAAAATAATGGAATTCTAATTAGATCTTTTTTTTTTAGTTATTTTCTTTAGTACCTCCTCAGCTGGAGATGGTCCTTTGGTTCCCCCTATCCAGCTGTGGCCCTCATGGCCTCCACACTGACTGCAGTCAGATCTCTACCTCCTCACCCTACCTTCCCCAGGCCACTTCGACAGTGGGTACTTACCCCGCACACTGCGGAAGACCTGGAGGCTGGGCTTGGAGGGAGTTAACTTGAATGTGTCCACTGCAGTGCCGCCGAGACTGACCTTCAAGTGCATTCTTTTTTTGACCCTGTGATGCCCCTCCCCCAATGGCATGGGTGTGCAGTGACATCAGGGATGCTGCCTCGCACACTTCTGCATGTTGCACATCCGATGTCTGACCGCACCGACCCACATTCTATGACCCCAGAGCCTGCACCAGTCCCTAGCCACTACCAGGAGTCAGTACCTCGGCAGTCATCGCCTCCCACCCTCCCCGGAGAAGGAGAGCAGTTCATGGGATGCTCAATCCTCCTCCCCCTGGTTGACCCGCCGACACTCAAGGTCGCTCCCGATCCCGGGTCGTTGGTGTAGTAAGAGGTAAGGTGCCAGTACCTCAGCCCTCTACACCACCGAGCCGGCTTACTAATTAGATCTAATTAGGAAGTTAGTGTGGTTTAGTGTTTGGAGAGCTGTTAACCAGGATTGTATTCCCACAGTAGCTATTGACTCAGTGTGTGGTTTTAAAGAGCAACTCTTCACTTCTGTGTGTACTCTCATAAACATGATGTCCCAGATATTCAAAGGCTAATGCCCCACACCAACATGGTTAGCAGAGGTGCTAACCCAGGTCTGCATGAGCACTCCTCACGGGGCCATATTCAGAGGCCCTGAGAATGCCCCCCAAACCTGGCAGCACCAAGGCACTAAAATACTGTTGTGCCTATGCAAATGAGGACTCGCCTCATGCATACCAGTGCAGCAAGATAGTCAAAGATTTGTAACAGTGGTAAATGGCCCCCCAAGCAGCACTGTTTACTGCTGCTGAAAACTGCCTCTTAACTTAGCACTAAGCCCATTTCCCCACCCCTTGAAGGCAGAGTGGCTGTAGTGCAGTCGGACCCCCCAATCTCCTGTTCTCTTTCATGTTACAATTTACATTATGCCGTAGTGTCCAGTGACTCCATCACCTCCCCCGATAGCCCATTCACACTATTGAAATGATTCCCTGGTGGTCCAGTGGGTCCCCCATTCCCCAATTACCCATTTTCACCCTTTACAGTACTCCCTGGTGGTCTAGTGATGCCCCCAAACAGCTCCCCACCCAACCTGACTGCTCACTTCCCACCTCCCTACACCTTCCCACCTCATCTGTGTTCCTGGTGCCCCAACAGCTACATAAGGCAACCAGCATGGCCCTCCTCTCACTTCCATGCTGTTTCTACAGTATGCACACTCACTGACAGCTCATACGCCACCCAGCTGCAGAGGTGAGAGAAGGTCTGTGCCAGTCACGATAGGTAGCTATCAGGGCACTGGGCACACAAGTAAGGTGGTGGGGGAGATGGGATGTCAGTGGGCAGGTCAGGTGGAGGGCTTTTCGGGGGGGCACTGCTGGCCACCAGGGAATACTGTAAAGGGTGAGACCGGGCAATCAGAGGATGAAGGACCCACTGGACCACCAGGGTATCATTTCAACAGTGTGAATGGGCAATTGGCTGGTGGGGGAGAACCACTGGACCACCAGGGAATCATTTCAACACTGTGAACGAATGATCAAGGGGTGGGGGAACCATTGGACCACTAGGGCTCTCATTCTCTTTATCAGTGACATTAAGAGGCTACTGCGCCCTATGCAAATGAGCCCATAATGGGCATGCAAATGGCCCTTAGAACCTTGCATGCACAGTGGGCTCATCTGCATGCTAAGCTGAATATCGCCCGCAGAGGACTTGGCGCTGTCCCCTTTCAGGCAGCAGTATTCCCTGTGGGTCATATGCAGCCCTGGCCCATGTTGAGGCAGTGCAAATTCACTGACAGGGACCAATATTCAGTCTGATAGTGCTGCTGGCTATCTGTCTGAATATCGCAGCAGCTGGGGGGGCAACGCAAGAGCAAGTGCTGTGCAAACATTTGCACTGTGCTTGCCTTTCTGAATATGGAGCCCGATATCTCAGCTACAACAATTTACTAGAGAATTAATTTTTATAATTTTCAGATTTCCTTTCCAGAGTTCACAACACATTTTGGCACTCTATCCAAAAAAACTGTATAAAAGGCATTGGCCTATATCCTATCAAACTCATAGTGCTTTATAATTATAGCATTATAATGTTCAGACTCTGAGGCAACAACAATTTTGAGGTCAGTAAGAAATAGCCACATGCCTTCTCAAAGTCATTATCTGAAATATTTAGTAGACCAAGAACAAAAAACAAGCAGACTAGAAAACACTGAAGTTAAACATAATTGTTGGAAAGCTAATCATTTTAAGCATTTTATTTTAGTAGAGAGCTGATCAAATCTAATTTGTTGTCATTTTAATTTTTATTCTTTTGGCAACTGGGTAAGGTCCACTGGGCATCATACCCATTTACTGGGGTGACCCGAGAGCACAGGAAGGTTAAATGACTTACAAACATATGAATATATGAAAGTTGCCAGCAGCAAAAGGCCATCCTGGTTTATTTAGGCTGCTCGAGATTGCAGCTAGCTCCCTATTCAGCAGCTGCTCCAATCCCTCCCCTTCCTTCCCTTTACCCTCCCCATTGCCCTCTCCCACCCCTTCTTGAAGCATTCCACTGCGTCACATGCCACCACCTCAGCCAGTAGTGCGTTCCACTTTGCCACCGCCCTCTCCGTAAAGAAAGGCCTCCTCACCTTCCTCCTGAATCTACCCCCCCGATCTCATGTCATGGCCCCTAGTGTCTCTTCCCACCCTCCTCCTGAATAGACCCTCTGTGTCTGTTTTGATTATCCCCTTCATGTCTTTGAAGATCTCAATCATATCCCCCCAGTCCCTTCTCTCCTCCAGTGTGCACATGTTTAACTTTCTTAGTCTGACCTCACATGGCATTTCCCCCAGGTCCTGAATCATCTTCATTGCCCTATGCTACACCCCCTCCAGCAGTCTAATGTCCTTTTGTAGGTACGGGCACTAGTACTGCATGCAGTATTCCAGGCAGGGTCTAACCAACAATCTGTGTAACGGTAGACTAGCCTCCCTTCTTCTCGAGGTAATGTCCCTTGCAATGCACCCCAGCATTTTGTTGCCCATTGCTGCTGCCTTTCTGAATTACACAGAATTGTTCATTGCTCCCATGATGAGCAGCCCCAGATCCTTCTCCTCCTCTTCTGTTACCTCCAGCCGCACCCCCCCCCCCAGATGGTAGCTTCTCCTCACATAGGTGTAGCCAGGAATTTTAAACATGTACTCAAAACTGATGCACTGTTGCCCCCCCACCACGTTATGTAAACATAAACCAAAATATGTGCTGCCATGCCACACCAATAATAGCCCCCCTTCCCCATTTGCCATGTCTGTGTTCAAGTAATCAGTTTCTCCCTGTAATCCTCCTTCCTTTGTTTTTCTGCCTGCCTGGTAAGTTGCTCTTGTTTGTGTATTTGGCTGGTGGCATCAGTGCCCCATAGCGAACAACAAAGGCAAAAGGGTTCAGCAGGACACAGACACAATGTGACTCACAGTGTCCTTGCTTTCCTCTTTTTGTTGCCCCTGCCTGATTTTTTACTGTTCTCTGCTGAGTACAGTGCGTATGCCAGCTGACACCCCTGCTCCTCAGATGTTGTGTTCTGAAGTGCAGTACCTTGCATTTTTTTGCATTGAACCCCAGTTGGCATCTGTCAGACCATGCTTCTAGCCTTCCCAGATCCTCCTGTAGCCCCTGCCACCCAACCTAGTCATCTACCACCGCTCCCATCTAGGTGTCATCTGCAAATAGGCTGATTTTGCTGCTGATACCCTCCGAGATATCTGCAATAGATATGCCAAACAGCACTGGGCTGAACACTGACCCCTGTGGAACACCACTTTTCACAGGCTTAGGGGATGAGTATTCCACAACTACCAACGCCACCCTCTGCTGCCTATCTTTAGCCAGTTCTTCACCCACCCCATAAGTGCCAGAATGGGAGGGCAACTAGGGCCATGGCCCTACCACTTTCATAAGTGGTCCTATCAGTTTTGCATTATTACTTGGGGAGAATTTACCCCTTACATCCTTGGACCTACCACTTTTCAGACCATTCCAGCACCAATGACCCACTCCACCAGTTTTGCTTCTGCCCATGTGCCCCGTAGCTTGCTTCCAAGTCTCCCATGTGGTACTGAATCAAAGGCCTTACTGAAGTCTAGGTAGAGGACATCTACCAAATGGCCCCCGTCAATTTGCCTAGTCATCCAGTCATAGTATTCCACCAGGCTGGTCTGGCATGACCTGCCCTTGAAGAAGTCATGCTGTCTCCCACCCTGCATCCCGTTCACCTCCAGTAGTGCCACTAGCCGTCTCCATTAGCTTCCCTACTATGGATGTTAGACTAACTGGCCTAGTTCCCTGGTTCATCCATGGGTCCACTCTTGTGAAGGGGAACCACGTGAGCCAGTCTCCAGTCATGCGGTATGCATTCTGTGTCTAGAGATGAATTAAATAATTCTGCCAAGGGTCCTACCAGGACCTCTGCCAGCTCCTTCAGCACTCTTGGATGTACTCCATCCAGTGCTGGTGCCTTGTCCACCCTCAATGCCCTTAACCCCTCCAGCACTCTCTCCACTCTGATTTCTCCATCCGTCATCCCCCCCATCTGTTTCTATCCTCCCTCCTACTATGGGTAGCCCCCCTCTCTTTCTTTCACAAAGACTGAACAGAAGTAGTCATTGAGCACTTCTGCCTTTTCACCATATCCACCCCTTCTTAAGTCTTACAATTTGGTCCTTACAGCTTCCCTTTCTCATGATGTACTAAAGAAGTATTTTCCCCTTTTTTATGCCCTCGCCAGCCTGCACTCTCTTGCCACCTTGGCTGCCATTACCCCCAGTCACTTCCTTTGCTTCTGGCAGATATTCCTCCTCCCTCCCTTCCTGATATTCTGTATCTCCTGTGAGCTGCCGTTTTCCCCCTCACCCTGTCTAACACCCCTTTGCTTATCCAGCTGGGTTTCTTTCCCCTAGCCTTCTTAGTCTGGGCCCAACAGCAAGTTTATGTTGCCTCCACTATCCCCTGTCTTATCAGTTCCCACCTTTGTTGTGAGACCATACCCAGTTGAATTTTGTACAGGAACACCTGTACCACTTCCCTCATCATCTTAAAGTTGGTGTTCCTGAAATCCAGCACCTTTGTGCCAGATGCCCCCCTCTCTTTAGCCATCTGTAATTGGAACCATACTGTCTGATGGTCACTCTCCCCCAGTGGTTCCTCCACCCTCACATCCTTCACCCACTCCCTGTTTGTAAGTATGAGGTCAAGAGTGTTCCTTCCCCTAGTTGGTTCCTTGACCAACTGTACTAGAAAGCTTTCCTCGAAGGTGTCCAGCATTACCTGCTCCCTTCCGTTCTTTGTGTTAGGTGTGTCCCACTCCACCCCCGGCAGGTTGAAGTCCCCTACTATCACCATCCCCCTCTTCCCACAGTTCCTCCTGCTCTGTTCTGCCAGCATCCTGTCTATCCCTTCAGACTTCAGAGGGTGGCATGTACCCCCCGTCTTAGTGTTTGGGATCCTGTAGTTGCAACTACAATGCTTCTATATCTCCTTCATCTCCCTCCTCCCTTACACATTTTAATCCCTCCTTTATGTACAGTGCCACCCCCCTACCTTGCTCAGGATTACACAATATGCAAGTGAAGGTTGTGGAAATCGCCAAACTTGTTCACAACTTGTTACTCTAACCTGTAGGCTATACTGCCAGCCTATCAACTGAACTCCAAGTTTCATTGGTTCCTGTTGTAAAACTGGATAGAAGCAGGTTGCCACTGAAAATGGGATATTATGGGGCTTTCCTGGGTGAATAAATTGCAAAAGAAATTATAATAATTTAAGGGTAAAGTAATGTGTAGTTCATAGCAATTCTTCTCTTCTGAGCAGTTGATATGGTAACTGGGTGGCAGCTTATATTTATTACTATTTGGATGTAATTACTTTTACAATCCCCCCCCCCCGTGTATATTACATTTTTTATATAACTATTCCTGCTGGATTATGTTAACTGTTGCGTGCTTCTATCCACCGTGGGATCCCCTGAAAACCAGATGCTGTATCACATGTGGTTATCCTGGTTGGAGTAATTTCAGATCAGTCAATCAATCAATCAATCGATCAATCAAGAAATGACAGAAACTGTATGAACATATGCTTGAGAGTGTGACTAGGTGCAGGGTGACCTGGACAGGAGGTGCAGCAGCAACGCACAGCATAACCACCCAAGAGACACAAGTTCATGTGTTAAAATCAGGTTTCCTAGTGGCCTGACAGGGCAATATTGTGGCTGCTCTTTAGCTTGGATCCCTCATGGCACACTCTTAAAACCAGAAAAATCACAATATTAGTGCTTGGAACCTGTGCCTTTTTACACAAAATGAAGATACCTACTGTATAGTTTCACAGCATCAACAAAAGAAGCAAGCCAAGTTCCAGTTTGAGCTGGCAGGACTGTTGAAAGAATCTCCCGCTCTTCCCGAAGTCAGAACTAGGGCCCAGAGTATGGCGACAAGTGGAACGAATGGCCAGGCAAAGACAGAAAGGACTCTGACATCAATATCAGCAATGCTGACAAATCTCAAAAATTAGATGAAAGCCAGCTTCCTAAATGTAAGAGCCCAGATCCTGCATCCACAGAATATAGTCCCTGGTCTGACAGAGATGTCCGAGAAACACATGGGCTGCCTATATGAAGCGGAGTGCCGAATCAGTGATTTGAAAGACTCCCTGACCAATATCGTCCAGGAATGGGACTCTTTAAAAAAGATGGCAGAGGTTTTGATAGAACGGGCAGATGATCAAGAGAATCATGCCTGGCACTCAAACCTCTAACTCTTTGGTTTGCCAGAGGGTCTGGAGGGGAAAATATTTGAGAAAGCAGTCCAGAAATGGCTGGTGTAGTAGCTCAAATTGGACCAGAGGCAGCATCTTTTGAAACTGAGCAGGCTCACCACACGAGGCCAAAGCCTAAGCCGAGGGAAAAGCCTTGCCACTTTTTAATCAAATACTTGCGCTACTCAAGAAGGAACTCATGCTATGTGCCACCAACGCAAATGGCCTTATACCTGTTGATAGAAACGTCTTCATTTTTCCAGACTACAGCCAGGGTTTGCAGACCCAGCACCAGGAGTTTGCAGCAGTGAAAAGTGAGTTACATAAAAGGGGCTGGAGGTTTTCCCAGTTTTATCCCTTCCAATTCCAGATATCGCGGCCTGGCAGACCCCTACATTTCTTCACCTTGGCTCAAGTTGCAGAGGACTATGTGAATCAGGAGGATGCAGCTGCTGAAGGGTGTGTGAATGTCCATACCACAGCTCCAGTGATATGAATTTATATTTGTAAGTATCTTGTGTTTTACACCTAGGCTGTAGCCCTTACCTTTGGTTTGTACTGATTTCCAGCCCTAGCTTTTACCCTGGCTTCCATAGCCGTTCTGTGACCCCTCCCGCAGTTCTGTACTTATATCTTGTTGTGCAACCCTGAATATGTATTTTTACTTGTTGGGAGGGTAGCTAAGGATACCAAACAATTGACCTCCCCCACTCACTCTAATACAAGGTTGTGGAGGCTCACTGGCCTAGTAACCTGAGTGGGCCTTGACTCGAAGGGAGGGGGGCCTGGGATGCACCAACACATGCTGTGGCCTAGCCTGACTGTGATAGCATGAATACATGGTGCACTGATGCTGAGGCCTACCTTACACATGCCAGCAGCTCTGTGTCTTGACTTATGGGGATCTGGGAGCCAGACCGGGACCAGGAACTAAGGCGGGAATGAAGGGCGAGGGATATTCAGCGGCTCCAGAAACACTCTCTGCCTGCTGCTTTTAAAGTCAGACCATGGGCTGGCAGCACGCCTGAACTAGCTCGGGAGCTACATCTCATGTACACAAGTTTGCATCATCGGCTTATGCCACACCTGTTCAACAGCATGGCTTATCGACTGCATTGGATTATCAATTTGTGGATTGTGGGTCTCAGCAAGGTAAACCACGAAACACCAGGCTTTCCTTTTTTGTGAACTGTGCTGAGTATTTGGAGAAGCAGGAACGTGTGACCGCTGGCACACTTGTTTTTACCCTAGGAGCTTCGCACATTCAATAGGATTGACCTAGGAAAGCACCATGACAGGATCTAACATTGCCTATTTGGGTGTAGGGACCTAATCCCTGTTATTTCTCTGTCTTTTTTTCTTCCTCCACGTTACTGTTAAGACAGACTATAGATGGCTGTAAGTAATTTCTTCTTTATATGTTAAATATTTGTAGCGGCCCTTGATGGCCATGTTAACTTTACTGTTATGGCTGCTCTCACGGTGCCAAGCAAGTTAGTACATGGACCTTCAGTAGGAGGTTGTTGGTTTGGGTTATACCAGCAAACTGGTTTCTAGACATATGTGTATGTAACCTGGTACAACGGTGCCAGTACCACAATACACTGAACTCCACCACCATTAGTTTAATGGGGAGACTGTTTCGAGCTGCCCTCAGCTCAACAAAGGGGGGAAGGGAAGGGAAATGGAGAGGTTGTTGTGTTTTGAATTTGAGTGGGGGAGGGGGAGGGTGGTTGAGCAGATGATGGAAAAATAGGGAAAACTGTTCTCGTACTGTGTTACTATTATACTGATAGACAGC
The DNA here is from genome assembly GCA_016271365.2 of Neoceratodus forsteri. Lineage (NCBI taxonomy): Eukaryota > Metazoa > Chordata > Ceratodontiformes > Ceratodontidae > Neoceratodus > Neoceratodus forsteri. The sequence goes on along the minus strand of CM057450.1, from coordinate 1,774,681,236 downwards.
AAATATTAGTAAAACAAGCCAGCCCAGTGGTGCAGAGGGCTGAGGCACTGGATGCCTTGCCTCTCACCACGTCGGCAACCCATGTTTGGAAATGAGCACAGGTTGCCGGGGGTTGGCCGGGCGGGGGTGGGCTGGGAGTGGATGGAGCAACATCCAGGCAGCTCTTCTCTCCTGGATTGGGGATGTAGGCCTCCCTGGCTCTTGGCTGCCACCAAGTGGAGTCTCGATGGTAGCGTCAGGCATTGGTGGAGGGGCTGGCGCTAGGCTGGGTGGGTGGATTGGAGGCATGCTCGGTGCTGATGCGCATGTGAGCCTCCATGCATGTGCAGCCATGTTGACCGAGGTTCCTGGGGCAGTAAGGGAGAAAATAGGCAGAAAATACCCCCAAAAAGGCAGAAATACGACCTCCCACATGCTCTGCACCAGTGGCTGGGCACATGCCACAAGTCCTATGGCAGAGGACACCAGGCATCAGGTAAGTCCCAGAGGAGCTGGGTGATGGGCTTGGGGGGCAATTGGAAAGGGGCCACCAGGGGAGAAAGGATAAAGTATGTATTAAAAAAAATATTAGTTAAACAGCAACCTTTTGCTCTATACATAGGAGATTGAGGTTTCTCTAAGTGGGATGCAAATATAGGAAGTGATCATGGTTGACAGGCCTCGCTTTACATCCTGGAATATCAATGGACTGAAAAATGTAGTGAAACTTAAAAGAGCACAGGAGAAGGTTAAATGGTTGTGCACAGACATCCACCTTTTACAGGAAACTCATATGTCTGAGCAGGAACTGACTGATCAACATCAGATCCACCTGGAAGAGTACATGTTTCAACTCAAAGGTGAGGGGGGGTTGCTATATGGTTACAGCCAAACTTCCCGAGGACTGCTATAACCATGAACAAAGATATGAGTGGGCACTACATCCAAATTCCAGATCAGAAAGAATGATGGTACATTGCTAGCTGTAGGATCAGTCCATGGCCCGGTCAAGCCTGAAAATAGGCAGTTCTGTCTAGTGCACTTACCTGGTTACCAAAAGCAAATAAATAGACATTGAGGACCCCAGTATCTATCACAAACTGTCTTTAGACATGGTGGCCTTCAGTGGACCATGGGTTCTGGAGGGATTTCAACTGTGTAACAAACTCCATACTTGAGAGATCAACTACTACCCCAGTGCCCATCATGAGGAATGCTAAAGCCCTCCAGGAATTAGCTACCACACAATGTCTGAGATACCTGGAGGCACGTAAACCCCTGAGGCAGGAAATCCAGTTTCTATTCTCACAGTCATGCCTTTTATGCTTAAATTGACAGAATTCTGGCCTCCATCACCCTATTGGCACCCAAACAGGTGCTATCTTGGCTCTGAACCATGCCCCAGTAGCCCTGACTCTAGCTACAGGTGACTCTCACCACCCCCCGGAAGACATGTACCTGTACCCAACTCTGTTGCAGAACAAGACTTCAGATCCCATACATCTGCAGCTATTGCAGACCTCCTAGCAAACAAAGGAGTGTGGGACACATTGCACACTACTTGGAGGGAGGCTCTTAAGGTTTTTTAAGTGGTCAAACTATAGCCTTTGCTAGCCACCAGAAAAAAGTGCCTCAGCGAGAATAGCTGATTTAGAAACTAAAAACACCCTGATGGGAAAAAGTGCATATGTCCTGGTGTACCCCAGCACTATGCCAGTGCCTGCAAAAGATCAAGTGGGAGTATAATTCCCTTAGTAATGTGGCACCTGAAAGGGTGATTCTCCTTACAAAAGCCAGATCTTACTTCAAAGGAGATAAAGGGGGCAAAAGGGGGCAATTTTCTGGCTTGGCAACTGAAGTTGAGGGAGGTAGTACAAACCATAGCTCGGATAAAGACTCAGAGTGGGGGGAGACTATCATCACATGCCCAGGATATAGAGAGGAAAAACTTGTACATGTCCGATGTATCACCATCTGCTGATCAATTCAATTTTTTCTTCCAAAAAGCCCCTATCCAGCCCGTGACCAACCAATATAGAACACTCCTGGATGCCTCCCTCACAAGAACTGAGGTGGTGTCAGCTGTCAGAGCCCTATGAAGAGGTAAGGCTCCTGGTCCAGACTGGCTTCCATTTGATTTTTTTTTAATTTAATAATAAATGAAAGGAGCCTCTTTACAATATGATTCATGAGAGCCTGGAAGATGGATGCATGTCCCCCTCTATGCGGTCTGCCACCACAACAGTGTTGCCAAAGCTGGGTAGGACCAAACAATATATGTATCTTTTCACCCCATCTCTCTACTGATGACCAACTATAAGACTGTGGCTAAAATCTTGGTGTCCTGGCTGGAAGAAGTCCTCTCTAAAATCATACACCAAGACCAGTTGGGATTTGTTAAAGGATGGCAGGGTAAGGCAAATATTAGTTGAACAATAACTATCATCCTAACGTGATCCAAGTCAACGGTGAGAAATGGGGCAGTCATTCTATCCCTAGATGCAGAAAAGGTATTGACTGCATGGAGTGGAGATACATGCTTGAGGCACTTCTGAGGTTTGGAATGGGTGAGCAGATGGTACTTTGGATAGGGGCTTGGTACCAAGCCCCTACTGCTCAAATACTCATTAACATGGGTCTGACAGGCCTACTGGAAATACAGTGGCTCTTGCAGGACTATGGGGCACTCTCAGGCACAGGGTCAACTGGGTCAAGAGTGAGCTGCTCCCACTAAGCAGGCTTTACAGAGACGTTTTGCACTCCAACCCCTTGGGCCTGCAAGTTGTAGAGACAAAAAATATTTGGGATTCCAGATCCTCTCCAGCTGTCTTAGCTCTATGAATGCAATTACATGCCTCTGCTATCAATTCTTAGGGCTGAATGCAAGAGATGATGGGCTCTGCCTCTCTCCCTATTGGGGAGAATTAATTCTGTGCTAAATGTGTACATTGCCAAACTGCTTGTATTTATTTCAGTCCTTGCCAATTAGATTACCAGCTGTCTTGTTCATGGGCTTAAACACCATTATTTATCATTTTTTTTGTGGAGAGCCAAACTAGTAGGAATCTGGAAAGCAATTCTTCTTCTACTCATCTCCATAGGAGGTGGGGCACTACCAAAATTCAAACATTACTACTGGGCATCACAGTTATCAAATGCTTTTTGCAGTAGTGGTACCCACAAACCAGCATGGATGGAGTTGGAGGAAGAGGGGTTAGGAACAGAACTGCATATAACCCTCTCTGTGCACCCTTTAAGTGGCTGATACAGGGAACCTATTCACATCCAGACAGCCTAACATCTAGGTTATGGTCTATAAATACATACAGCACAGTCCTGGAGTGTCTCTCGAAGCACTGCTGCCTTAAAGGCTCGACAGGATGTAACGTGTCTGTACACCAAGGCATGCTCAGATGGCATAAACGTGGCCTAATCAGGGTGGCTGACCTATATGATGGGGGAGTGATGCAGTCATTCAGTGACCTATAAACACAGAAGCATATCCCTGTTGCAGACTTCCTTGCATTCTTAAGAGTGTGTCATTTTGCCTTCTCAAGGCCAGTCAATTCCCCTGGAACTAAATGACTCAAGCTCACTGGAGGCAATCTTCTGTAAACCCCAGTCATGCACTAAGCCTCTCATTGCATTTTATCAGCTAATAATGGGAAGCATCCGATCCCCCTAGCAAGGAATTATTACTGACAAATGAGTGCATGATCTGGAGGTGGCCATCACACCTCAGATTTGGACAGCAGCGGCAGCACACTTCGGACACTGCTCTTAAAATAACTGGCTAAGATAAATCCAGCAGGATTTCTCATACAGAATCTTTCTTACACCAGCTCACATGCATACCACAGATCTCGCTAAATCACCCACCTGCCACAAATGTGGCACTGACACTGGAGACTTTGTGCATATGACCATGACGAGTTTGACTGTCCTACCCTTCTGGGATGAGATACAAAGAATTATGTCTGATGTTCACCTTTAGAATTCATGCTGGGAGCCGAGGGGAGGCACACCCTATCACAAGAGCATAGACAGCTTTGGGACCTGGCATTGGTGAATGCTAAAAAAATCATAGCACAGCAATGGCTGTCAATGGAACCACCTTTCACAGCACTATGGAGCAACAGCCTACTCTAGTTTCTCAGGCTGGAGAGGACCCAGATCTCTGCTAACTCAAAAGAGGAACAATTTGAATCCATTTGGCAACTAATGATAAATGCAGTAGAGGGGGACCTTTCCAGCTTGACCAGACACTCCCTGATGCTGTAACTAGTAGCTCTACGTTATCTCTATTTTGTATTTTTTAACTCTCCAAAAACTAATACTGATGCTGGAGTTAGCGGTGTCTCAGATTTGCTTGTATACAGAGTATGAATGTATGTGTGTATGTATACATATATTGAAGGGGCAGACTGGCATTATGATCTACTGATGAGACTCGCACCCTTTCATGCCATTGACTCACATATGCCAAGCTATTTCATAACTGACTGTATATGAAACCTTTGCATGTCATATTGATTTATTTGCTATATGCATTGTGTACTGTTTGATTCCTTTCAACAAAAAAAAAAAAACAGGTTTCCTACCCTGAGACCAGTGCCAACTGTAAGTCTCTTGAAGGTGAAGCACTTGACTCCTGTTTGAGGATGATGTTGGTCGCCCAATATTTGTGCACCCTCTCCCAGTCAATCATGCAGAGGCATTTGCGTATGTTGTGGAGCCATGCCATCACCCACAGCCCTAGCTGGAGGAACAAGTGGAGCTACAGTGGCCTCAATTATCAGGGAAGGGAACAGGGGACTAAAAGGGGGACTAGAGGGTGCCTGGCCCATATAAACAAAAAAAGGCAGTTTGGTGAATGTTTGTGTGAATTTATAACCGGAGTAGGTATGGGGGTGAGTCAATGAGGTGGGTGAGCAGTCATGTGTGGGGTAGTAACTCAGTGGTTGGGTAAGTAGGTGAGTGTGTAAGGCAATGATCTGGTAAACTGACCTGATGGTTATGTGAATAAGGGAATGAATGATAGGATTAATAAAACACTAGGAGGAGCAAGGCAATAAAGAGCTGATTTCAGGCCCAATTTTCAAAGCACACATTGGTGCTGGGTGACAGGCACAAATGTTATAAAATAATAATAAAACTTTATTTATTAAGCACCTTTCAAGCACCAAGGTGCTGTACAAATGAATGTTAAAAACCAAAATACACATATAAAATCAATATTCTCAGCAACATCAATTCATAAAAGCCTTACTCCACAAAAATGTCTTAAAATCCAGCTTAAAGGATTCCATGGTCGTGCATTCCCTATGCCGACGAGGCAGAGAATTCCAGAGGGTTGGGGCCACAAACACAAAAGCCCTGGCCCCAGAAGACTGCAGTGTAACCCTCGGAACCTCTAGCAACCCCTCGTCAGCTGAACAGAGCTGTCGTACAGGGTGGTAAGGAATCAGAAGCTCTTTCAAGTAGTCAGGACCCAGACCATGTAGGGCTTTGAAGGTCAAAAGACCTACTTTAAAGGTGATTCGCCGCTGTATAGGCAGCCAGTGCAGATCGCGCAGCACAGGGGTAATATGTGTCCTTCTAGATGCCCCTATCAACAACCTTGCAGCAGCGTTCTGCACTAGCTGCAAGCAGCGGATATCAACCCCAGGAAGCCCCAAGTACAAGGAGTTGCAGTAGTCAAGGCGTGAGGTCACAAAGGCATGAACCAACACGGGTAAATCGCTGGATGGAACAAGGTGCTTCACCCTGGCAATGTTCCTAAAATGGTAAAATGCAGACTTAATGACTGCTGACACCTGATGACGAAGAGTCAGCCTGTCGTCAAGTACCACTCCCAGGTTACGCACCCATTCAGAGGTAGGGATCTGATCCCCCCCAGCAATAAGCCAGAGGGTTGGCCAGACCCCAACCCCCTGCCCCACGACCCGGGTCAACCATAACCTCGATCTTACAGGCGTTCAACTTTAACCAGCTCGCATTCATCCAGTCATGGATTTCAGCGAGGCAGCTATTAAATACCAAGAGAGCACTAACCTGGTCGGGGGCAAAAGACAGGTAGAGCTGGGTATCATCAGCATAACAGTGAAACCTCAGCCCATATCATCTTACAATGTCTCCGAGGGGCAGCATGTACACTGCAAACAACATGGGGGAAAGCACCAAGCCCTGAGGGACACCACACTGCAGAGGGAAAGGGTCAGAGGAAAAAATCCCAGACACAACTCTCTGTGTTCTCCCAGACAGAAAAGATGAAAACCATTTGAGCACTGTACTAGACAGTCCACAGATGGACTCCAGATGCTTGAGCAAAACCCCATGGTCTACAGTGTCAAAGGCTGCAGAGAGATCAAGGAGAACCAAGATAGAACGGTTTCTCCAGTCTCTCGCCATCAAGAGATCATTGAGCACCCGAACCAGAGCAGACTCGGTACTATGCCTCTTACGAAAACCAGACTGGAGAGGTTCGTAGGTACTATGGATGGTCAAATGGTCCTCCAGCTGGTTTGCTACTACCTTCTCAATAACTTTCCCAATAAAGGGAAGGTTAGAGATAGGTCTGTAGTTGGCAAAAATATCTGGGTCCAGAGAAGCCTTCTTCAAAAGGGGAGTCACCACAGCTTCCTTTAGGGAGCTGGGAAACTCACCTAATTCTAAGGAGCACCAGATTATTGGAGCTAGAAACGGGCCCACAATCTCAACACAACCCAAAATCAGGGAGGTAGGACCCGGAACTAAACTACAGCTTGTAGGGCGCATCCCCTGGATGATCCGCATAATATCCTTGAACATCGGCGGGTCAAAGGAACACCAGGAAGCTGAGGATTCCATGGCCAAACGCCCACCAACAGCTTCCCCCTTAGAGTGTGTCAGGTGGATCTCTGATCTGATGTCGGCAACCTTATTCGCAAAGAATTGAGCGATCTCATCACACTCCTTTTGTGAAAAAGCTCGACGGAGCTGGAGACAGGCTGGGTTGCACAGCCTGTCCACAGTTCTGAAGAGCTGAGCCGGTGGATTCTGAGCGACAGAGATCTCCCTGGACAGGAATTCTGCCTTCTTACGGGAGATCTCTGATTGGTAGAGCCGATAATGCTCCTCCAAACTAAGGCGGTTGACCTCTAGAGCAGATTTCCACCAACAACGCTCTAACCATCGTCCCACACATCGCAACTCTCTCAAGGACCCATCAAATCATGGGGCCCAAGGGCTGAGAGAGAGAGGGGACGAACATGGACAGGAGCTATTGAGTCCAGGGCCAAGGAAATGGCCTGATTATAAGCCAAGACCATAGATTCTGGACCCAAGCTGGCAACCGGAAACTCTGAGAGGTTCAATACCGCCATCAGGTCTTCAGGGCTCACATCCCGTAAAGGGTGGTATCGAATCATCTCCACAGGGGCAGACCTACGAAGGGGAGCACAAAAATTGAAGCCCACGGTGTAGTGATCAGACCAACTGACAGGTTCCACCACCAAATCAGAGGCCTCAATCAACAGGAGAAAAACTAAATCCAAAGAGTGACCGTGATTATGAGTGGCTGAAGAAACAATCTGTGTAAGGCCCAGTGATGTCATCAACTGGAGGAAGTGCTGACCAAAGGCTGAGAGTTCGTCATTGACCCAGGCATTGAAGTCGCCGGAACCATCAATCTGGGTGACTCCAATGCCATATCAGCGACGAAGTCTGCCATTTCCTGCAGGAATCGCCTCTCATCTCCTGGTGGACGGTAGACGAGGGCTATCCTGCAACCCACACCAGCCACTACGGTACACTCAAAGGATTCAGCTTCCTCAACTGGTACACCCGTGAGCCCCAACCTGGTCTTAAAACAGACCGCTACCCCCCCGTGATCCAGTCTCGGGCGGTGAATCACCGAGTACCCAGCTGGAACGGTCGCCTCCAGAATGGGGCCAGCATTTCCATCCAGCCAGGTTTCGGTGATGCAAGCCAGATCTGCTGTCCCAACAAAGTCAGAAATAACAGCAGACTTGTTTTTAATAGATCTGGCATTGCACAACACCGCCTAAGTTGGACAAGGCTCCAGAGCCGTCCGACTACTTGCCCATCCAAATAGGTGGTGCCCTTGGGTATGGAGACTAGACATGGATCACCACGTTCCAGGCTCCATTTCGCCCAGGAGCGTCTTACAAACAACCAACCCTATATGAAAGGTCAGTTCATTACCGTAGCCCTACCGTGTCCACGTCCCACCCACCACCCCGAACAACACCCCGAGCGCCTGACAGCGCTGGTAGGTGGAGAAATGGGAGGAGGAGGGCAAAAAGGGCAAAGGGCGTAGATCGGAGGACAAATAATGCACGACTGGGGTGACTAAACAACACATACCGAAAGCGAGAAACAAACTGGCTGCTAGACAGCTAAGTAACAAATCCTAATAACCTCTTAAATAAAATGCCCACAATTACAATTAAACTAAAAACCACCCAATAACATAATCCAAAAAAAAACGAATGAACAAAACAAAACTAATAAAAACTACCCGACCCAATAAACCTTCTCACAACTCTAGGGAGGGGGGAAAAACAAGATTAAAGACTACACAAATATAAATAATCTGTATACAATTATTAAAATTAAAGAATCCAAATATATAGGGACAGAGAGGCCCTCTCACTGCACACACTGTCCTTCATGTGATGGAAAACAGGATCCAATAAAAACTGAAAAAAGGAAAAATGTTAACTTGTGTTTCCCTGTACCAAAGCCACCAAGAGGTCTTTCCCCTAGCAGACAAAGTCTGTACAACAAAAATTATCTTATATGGTGTCTTTCATACAAATGGAATCCCAAAGCGCTTTACAGGGCGTGCATAGGGCAAACAAAAATAAAAACAACTCTGCAACGTGTCTGTTAACGATGAAATGCAAGATATCTAATTTCAGAAAATAGAACACATTCTGCCAGTAGTGTAAAATCATAGGGCCTGGACAGATAAGAGGTAAAGAAGATCTCAGATTATTAGAGGTCATAGGTGATGGAGTAAAGATATGTTTTTAAATGGGATCTGATGAGGGAGGGAGACTAGGTGAGGCACAGGATGGCAGGAGGAGAGCTCCAAACTGTAGGTGTAGTGATTGAGAGGGCTCTGTACCAGCTGTAAAAAAATATAACCAGCAAAGAAGCAGTACACACTATAAAGAGACACTATACACTTTCAGGTCATTGTACTCCCATTAATTTATTACTTTGAAGTAGGTGTCAGCACATACAGCCACTGTTGCAGGGTGCCCCTTCGCTTCGCTCATTAGAGCTTCATAAGCAGGCCTGTTTGTTTGACTGGTAAAAAAATAGCATATCATATGGCTGCCCTTTTTTCCCCTCTCCAGTATTCCCTCTTGGTCCCCCCCCCCCGTCCCGCCATCCTACCAGCAGAGCTACTACAACTGCACCAGTCCTCCAGATGCTGGTGCCAATGCTGCTCTGTCACTGGCACAGCAGGGCATGTAGAAAAAATATCGGCAGCCCCTGCCCTCCCTCCCCTAGGTGCTGATTGTCTCGCCTGTTCATTTGCCTAGCCAACAGCCAGCCTCAGCGTGGGGTCTTGGGCTGGCACATGAACTCCGCACCTTTTCACTGTGTCACTGGACCATCATACAGTGGCCTTTTTAAAGCAGTATTTGTTACTGGGGAAAGAGCAAATTATACAGTTTTTCAGCAATACTGTATTTCTAGGGAAAACGTCAGTGCATTCATTTTTCTTGTCACTGTAAGTCACTCTTGAACTGAGATATGAGCTTCTGAAGTTTTTAAAAGTAACTGCTCTCTGGTCATGTCAACTATGGATAAATTAAAATATTTTGGTGTGGTGCTATGCTATTTACCATTGGAAATGTGTGGTAGCATAGAAGCACCCTCCTAATACATCCACATGATGACTCCAATATAAAAAGTCAAAAAGAAATCTCAAGGAAAGTGATTCTGAAAAGTGCCATTGGTGGCCATCTTTAATGACTTGAGTCAATAAATATAACATTAGTAATGAAAGCTGTTTTTAATACCTCTATGAAAAATACAAATATACAAAATGTTTGTGTGTGGCCAGCTGGGTATTGTTACCTCTTGGGGCTGCTACTGCTGCAGGAACAATACAGATATATATATATATATATATATATATATGTTTATATTTATACCATGGGGGTGAGAGCTTTCTCAATAGGATATCATGTGTTATTTCCACTGCAGTGAGGATAAATCCTGATGACATCAGCAGAGTGGGGATATCAACATTTATCCACACTCTGCTGATGTCACCAGAGTGAGAATATCTGCACTGCAGCTTGCAATCTAAAGGAAACTGCTTCAGAAAAGTTTCTTTTTCTCACTGAAGCTGCAACTTACTCAATAAGCTTTGCAAACCACTCTCACCTGTGTCCCATTGTGTTTCTAACACTCCTAGCCCATTACTGTGCTGATCTCAGTTTCAAAACAACCTCAATTGTAAATTTAACTCTTTTACAAAGCAGTTTCTCTCTCTCTCTCTCTCTCAGTGCTACCTGCAGCAGTTTGTCTTTCTCACTGAGCCTCTGACTCACTCAATTAGCTTTGCAAAACACACTCACCTGTGTTTCTGACTCCCAGTCCATTCAGAACACACACACACACACACACACACACACACACACACACGACAGCACACACAGAATGAGCAGGAAACCCTGAAACAGAACAAAAAGGCTCCTAAAGCTCTCACCCCATGGTATAAATCACACACATGATGTGCAGATCGTGGGATATGGAAAATATTCTCAATCCTTCAGAGTGAGCTGTGCATTCTCACTCTGCAGGAGTGAGAGTATTTTCCATATCCCACCCCTGCCCATCATGTGTCCCATATATAGCCACTGAATATGGGTATGAAGGTGTTGGCTGGTATCACTGTTTACAGAATATGCAGCTAATGCCCTCTCTCTCCAATGAGTCAGGGCTTGGAAACCTGAGACTGTTCCTAAACCCAGGCTTCCCAGGTGGCAATGTAGTTTGCTACAAGTATGTTTTTTTTTCTTCAATCGGTAATTTGTCTCCTGTTCACCCGGCGGTCCCTATCTGGTCCCCCCCTCCCAAGCCCCATCTTCCAGTTTCTCTGAGTCTTACCTGAACTCCAGTGATCCTCTGCACCAGGATCTAGTTGGAGGTGCCCAGTTGCCAGAGTGGGGCCTGTGGGGTCACCTATCACTCTCCACTCCTTCCAGGATGTATATATTGAGATCCTGTCTCACCTCATAAGGCTTCTTGTGCAACCTGAGCAACATTTTAGTTGCTCTCCTCTGTACTGCCTCCACCCTACGGAAGTACAGCCTCCAAAACTGGACATAGTACTCCATTTGAGGTCTCACTAGTGAGCGATACAGTGGCAACACCACCTCCCTCCTCCTGCTGGAAATATCCCTCCCTATGCATCCCAGCATCACACTAGCCCTACCAACTGTTTTGTCACACTGCCCTGCCACTTTGAGGTTGTCAGATATGATAACCCCAAGGTTCCTTACCTGTTTACTGACTGTCACTACCTCCCCCACCCTCCTATACTCAGTGACTGGGTTCCTATGCCCTAGCTGCATGATTTTGCACTTTTTGTCATGAAACCCTAACTGCCATGCTCCTGACCACTCCATGAGGTTCCCAAGATCCCTGCACATTCTTTCCATCCCCTCCTGCAAGTCCACCCTATTACAGATTTTGGTATCATCTGCAAAAAGGCATACCTTCCCTTCCAGTTTCTCAGCAATGTCACTTATGAAGACACTGAAGAGGACTGGTCCCAGTACTGTGCCCTGTAACACCCAGCTAGTCACTCTTCCATCACAGAAACATAAAAACTGTTGACAGATAAGGACCGCTAGGCCATCCAGTCTGCCCATAAGCCCTACACTTGTTTGCGGCCTCTGATCCTAACTGGTCAGTGGCTTTCCACCACCCCTTCCCAACTCTAAGGTTCCCTTGTGCCTGTCCTAGGCATGTTTAATTCCCTCCACTGTGCGCGCTCCCACCACCTCCTGTGGCAGACTATTCCATGTGTCCACCAAACTCTTTGTGAAGAAAAACTTCCTCACCTTCTCCTTAACCTGCCACCTTCCAATTTCATGTCATGTACCTTTGTTCTTTCACTCTTCCTATATTGGAAGATGTCTCCCCCCTGCACCTTGTTTATACCCTTAAGGTACGTGAACGTTTCTATCATATCCCCTGCTCCCTCTTCTCCTCCAGCGAGTACATACTGAGGTCCTTTAAAGTGATTTATTCAAGTTTCCCAAATGCCTCTTTCACATAGTATCCAATTGACACCCATGCTTCATATGTTGAAGTTGCAATTAATTTTGCATAATCATTTTTTTATATTTTATCAGTAATTTATTTCAGCTCACCCTCCAGTTTTCTGTGTATGGCCACACCCCCAGAATGATGTCATGCAAGGGAGCTGTCAGTGTTTTACATACAGCAGGAAGGGGTTCTGGGAAAATATAAAGTCCTTAAAGATCATATGCGATGAAATTCACTGAAATTAAACTGTCAGTATCATTCATTAGATATTGTTATAACAACTGTCTGTCTAGTGTTTTATATGAAAATCTACCATTTCATACCATTTATAGCTATTTATTGTGTGGTGTGTTTCAACAACACTGCTAGATGCTGAGTCTTTCTGTTCCCTGTGGTAATCGGCATTCTCCACCCTGGTGATGTAATTTGGGGTGCTATTGTCTTTCTTCAATACATAAGCTAGGGAGACTATCACATTGCCGAGGTCTGTGAAGACTTCTTATTCCTTGCACTGTGCCTGTTGCAAGATCCTGAAATCTGTTTGAATGTGGTTGTGTCATGCTCAATGCCAGTAATGCACAATAACAGTTTAAATTCAAATTGTTTAGCATGTGCTGAAGTCAGGGAGAGTAGCACATTGATGTTAAAGTAAAGGTGCAAGTTTGCCATAGCAAATGGGAGTAGTAACCTGTAGGAGTTGTGAATCAGTCTCCTACCATTCAAACTGCCAAATAATGCTGTTTTCCTTGGAAAAAAAGCCCTTTTATTTCGGTACTCTGCTTCATTTGCATAACCTTCCCCTTTTTTCTAAGTGCTGCTGCTACCCCCAACTGTGACATCACACCAGGGAAACAAAGTTATTAAAGAAACAGTGTCACTTATCAGTTTTAGATAGACAAATCAGCTATGTACTGTACCCACAATGCCTCACAATGTAAATTAGTATACTGGGTATTATATTTCTGCACTCACTGCAGAAATAGGAGACTACATCTCTCAGTATAGAAATCTTGTAGTTATATATGGTATGTATAATGCATTGTTGTGAAAAATAAACATACAGAAGTATATATTGTTGACACCACCACACTAATATGGGACAGCACCTCAGAGTAAAGAAATTGTAAAACAGGTTTGTATTTTAGCCACAGTGCCTTGCTACAGTTATTTACATATTACTGCTCACCACCAGCAACCTAAAGAACTATATGTTTGAGTAACGCACATATAAGGCAACATTATAAATTGCCCAGAATTCCTTGTTGCTGTATGTAAATCATTGACAACTCCCTGGCATGACATCATTTTGGGTGTGTGGCCACACACAAAAAACTGGAGAACAAAACGTTGATGAAACATTAAAAAAATAACTATGACAGATTTTTTTTACAAAACAAATTTCAGCTACAACATTTGAAGCATGTGTGGCAAGGGCATACTGCGTGTAAAAGGCATTTGGGGAATCTTGCAACTTTCCTTTAAAGTGATTTTGTGAGCTTTCTCAGATGCCTTTTTCACATAGTATGCCAGTGCCACCCATGCTTCAGATATTGAAACTGCAGTTTGTTTTGTAAAAAAAAATCTGGCATAGTCATTTTTATTTATGTTTTATCAGCACTGTGTCCTCCAGTTTTCTGTGTGTGGCCACCCCCCCAGAATGATGTAAAGCAAGGGAACTATCAATGTTTTGCATACAGCACCAAGGAATTCTGGGTAAATTATCATGTTGCTGTAAATGTTAGTTACTCAGAAGTGCAGTCCCTTATTTTGGTGGTGGTGACTGCACCTAATATGTAGATGTACATAGCAAGGCATTGTGGGTAAATAAGAAACTGATTTCCAAGTTCCTTACTGTGAGGTGCAGTCTCATAGTTCTATAGTGGCATCAACAATATAAGCTCTTGTATGTTTATTTTCAAAACAAGGCATTGTGCATATTGTATCTAGTTATAAGACTTCTTTACTGAGAGATGTAGTCTCCTATTTCTGTAGTGAGCACAAAAAAAATAATAGCCTGTATACTAATTTACATAGTGAGGCATTGTGGGTACAGTAGAGTACACTCCTGCTGGTTATTTCTCTCATTTTCTATGGCAAACCTCAATAAATCACTTTAAAATGATATTTTTACTAGGGCTAGCACATTCATCCCTAATAGGAATTAGTGCAGATAAGGTCCCTATTAAATCAAAATATTTGTAAAGCTGACACTGACCAACAGCAGTGAAGTTACCAGCATTGTATTACTAGCAGCAATACAACTTCCTAGCAGGCACAGCACCCCAAATGACATCAGCAGCCAGCAACCAGCAAGTGTTGTGTTGTGTTGTGTTGTGTTGTGTTGTGTTGTGTTGTGTTGTGTTGTGTTGTGTTGTGTTGTGTTGTGTTGTGTTGTGTTGTGTTGTGTTGTGTTGGTGTTTGTGTTGTGTTGTGTTGTGTGGGGAAATGGACTACAAGAAAAAGACACTAAAAATGCATTAATTTGTTGACTTTTGTTACAAAATCTGAAACACACATAGGTTTTATAGCAATGTTTATTGAATGGCACTACCTCTTTTAGTTTTCAAAACCTTTGCATATGACCTTTAAAGATCATATGTGATGCAATTTACAGAAATTAAACCGTCGGCATCATTCATTGAATATTGTTATAACAACAGTGTCTGCCTAGTGTTTTATATGAAAATCTACCATTTATAGCTATTTATTGTGTGGTCTGTTTCAACAACACTGCTAGATGCTGAGACTTTCTGTTCCCTGTGGTAATCGGCATGTCTCTGCCCTGGTGATGTCATTTGGGGTGCTATTCTCTTTCTTCAATACATAAGCTATGGAGGCAGTCACATTGCTGAGGTCTGTAAAGACTACTCATCCCTTGCACTGTGCCTGTTGCAAGAAGCTGAAAGTTGTTTGATTGTGGTTGTGTCATGCTCAATGCCAGCAATGCACAATAACAGTTTAAATTTAATTTTATAGCCTGTGCAGAAGTCAGGGAGAGTAGCACATTGATGTTAAAATAAATATTGAAGGTTCCCCAAATGCCTGTTGCACATGGCATGCCATTGCCAGGCATGCTTCAAATGTTGAAGCTACAATTTGTTTAGCAACAATATCTGCCATTCTCATTTTTTACTGTTTTATCAGGGTTTTGTCCTCCAGTTTCTTGTGTGTGGCCACACTTCCAAAATGATGTTATATCAGTGAGCTGTCATTGTTTTACATACAGCAACAAGGAATTCTGGGTAATTTATAATGTTGGCTTAAATGTGCTTTACTCATGCGTGCAGTCATATGTAAATAACTGTAGCAAGGTATTGTGGGTAAACTACAAACCTGTTTTACATTTCCCATACTCTGAGATGCTCTCCCATATTTGTGTGGTGGTGTCAACAATATAAGCTTTTGTTTGTTTATTTTCACAACAATGCATTGTATATACCGTATCTAGCTACAAGACTTCTATACTGAGAGATGTTGGCTCCTATTTCTTCAGTGAGCACAGAAATATAAAAGCGTGTATACTAATTTACATTGTGAGTACAGTAGAGTACACGCCTACATGTCACGTCTCCCATTTTCTATGGCAAACCTAAAAGAAAATCACTTTAAAATGATCTTTTTACAAGGGCTAGCACAGCCATCCCTAGTAGGAATTAATGCAGATAAGGTCCCTATAAAATCTAAATTATTGTATTGCAGACACTGACCAATAGCAATGAAATTACCAGCACTGTATTACTAGCAGCAATACAATTTCCTAACAGGCAAGCACCCCAAATGACATCAGCAGGCAGGAGGCATGCTGACTCAGTATCCAGCAACGCTGGTGAAATGGACCACAAGAAAAAGACACTAAAATGCATTAATTTGTTGACGTTTGTTACAATACCTGGAACACAAATAGGTTTTCTTGCAGTGTTTATTGAATGGTGCTGTTTCTTTTAGTTTTAAAAACCTTTGCGTATGACCTTTATAGGGACCTACCAACATGTACCATAACAAATGGCAATAGTAATCTGTACGAGTTGTGATTTAATCTCCTAACATTCAAACTGCCCAAAAGTGCTGTTCCTCATGAAAAAAAATGCTTTTATTTTTGTGCTCTGTTTCATTTGCATAACCCGCCCCTTTTTTTTCCTCAGTGCCGCAGCCCCCAACTGTGACATCATGCCAGGTAAACAAAGCTTCTAAAGAGCTAATGCTTAGTAAGGGAGAATGAAGGTTTGGTGCTTTTAGATGCTTCTGCAGTCATTCAGTTTTCTTTTATTTGTTTCTTTACTTACTTTTCCAATATCTTATTTGTATGTCACCAATTGTTAGTGAGAAAAGAATCCAATTAAGTAGCTGGCAGTTTCTGACATGACAATACCAGAAGTCTGCTGAATTCTTTTTTACTAGCAGTGTGAGAAACAAAGGTGAAAATCCACTTGTATCACTGCACTAACAGATAATTTATCATTAAAGTAAAAAGTAATTACTAACACATCAAAATACAATAAATACAATTGTATTCTCTTTATTAGAAGTATACACCTGCTGGTTTGGAACAGAGACCTCTGTTAATCAGTCTTGGTATTTTAGCAAAATAGGAGTAGGGGGACAGAAAAATCAGCTATGTACTGTACCCACAATGCCTTGCTACATGTGTACATACTGTGTGCCCCTTTCCCCTCTCCCCCAGTACGCATCTGGAAACTAGCTTGTCTGCTCAGTATGTCTTTCCAGGTGAAACGTTTAAATAAATACGTCTACATATTAGGTGCTGTACTGCAGAGGCCACTACCAAAATAAGGGACTGCACCTCTGAGTGACGACACTTAAGTCATCTTTAGAATTTATCCAGAATTCTTTGTTGCTGTATGTAAAACATTCTTTGCTTTATATTATTTTGGGGATGTGGCCACACTCAAAATATTGGGGGGCAGACAGAAACAAAGTGCTGATAAAACATAAAAAAAAATGACTATGACAGTTTTTTTTTTACGGAACGACAAACAGTTTCAACTTCTGAAGCATGGCTGGCAATAACATGCTATGTAAAAAAAGCATTTAGGGAATCCTGTTAGGGCCCTTTAAACCACACTGTACATTGATCACTGGTACTCAGGGGACTGCCCACTGTGATTGCTTCAATGCTGTCCCTGTTTTTTAGCACGCGGTTCAGCATTGCCTCCTTCAAAGTGGGTTCTTTGACTAGCTGTCTAAGAAAAGCCCCTTGTAGGGAGTCAAGGATGGCATTGCTCCTTGCCGAAGCAGCAGCTGGAAGGTTCCACTCCATTTCTGGCAGACTGAAGTCACCAAATAGCAGCACCCTCCTTACTTGCCATTCTGATGATGGCTTCCCCAAGTGCCTTATCCAACTCCTCTCCCTGTGCTGGAGGTCTGTATACAACCTCAGTATGGATAGCGGCGGCTCTGGAGCATGTCTCCAGGGTGACCCACAGCACTTCCAGCCTTTCCTTTTCCTCATGGTGTCCCTGTACCTCTCTGGCCTTGATTACCTCCCTTACATATAAAACTACTCCCTGCCCTGTCTTTCCTAAACATAGAGTAGCTTGGTATGGCCATGTCCCAGTCCTCGTACTTAGTGCATCCGTTATGGCCACTAAGTCCAGGTCAGCCCCCTCCATGATGACTTCTAGGTCTGGAATTTGGTTTCCAAGACTCCTTGCACTGCTGCACATGGCCATTATAAGCATACACTGTTCAGCAGTTTTGACTGACTAGAAATTACTTTATGTATTTGTCACAAACCCACTCAGCAGGTCAGCCCCCCTACTCCCAAAGTGCCAACCTCTGAGCATAGCATTGTGAACAGTTAACAGAACAAGGTAACCCTCTTGTCTGTTTTGTGGGTTCGAGTCACCTTTGTCCCAAGTTCTGGAGGGATTCAAACCGATAACCTCTTGTTAGCGTACTCAATTATCAGGCTCAGATAATTCTGTCTTGGGGTGGCCAGATATCTTTGCCTATGGGCACCTAACCAGGTATTACAAAATAAACCCTTAGAACTCTATGCAAGACCTAGAGAACTCTTATCTGTTTCCCAGTTTGGTACCACAATAAGCTCATACACAGTGTCAACTGTAACCATCTCAGCTTCACTTATAAAAAAAGAAGTTTCAAGGCACACCAGGCAGTTTCTGTTTTTAAAATATATATCTTTACTTTAAAATAGATAAAAATAGGAAAACAATAAATACAGAACAAGATATCCCAACACATACAGTCTTAAAAACAAAACAGGTTTAAAAGTGCAAATTCCTACAATCCATACACTCAGACTGGTCTTAGCTAATGTATCCTTACTTTCTTAATCTTTCAGTGCTTTGATGCTCCTCTTTCTCAGTCAGAAAATGAATGTCTCTCTCTAAGGTCTGCTCAGTATACTTAAAAGCAGTCTTGAGACGGCCTTCTCTCTGAGGTCACCTAACTCCGCCTTGATGTATTAAAATTTATATTTTATAACACAGGATGTCCTAATAAGATATTAAACAAAAATAGGTGACATCTGAATCTCCTCTCTTCATGTGACTTCCCCCAACCCAGTCTGTGATTTGCTTCACACAGACATCAGAGTCTCTTTGATGTAATTAGCTGGCTTCCTTGGAAGATACCCCAACACATGCATATGCCCCTTTCCTCATGACACCTAGTGCAAATCAAAGGATTTCCCTGAGGGCATTATAAAATGGATATATTGGTCCTTGGCTTCAAAACAAATTGACAAGGTAATTGCATCTCAGATATCTGTAGTTTAACCTATGTCCTGTACTTTGAACTTATACCTGGGGGGTTTTGATGTGTCAGTTTCAGCAAGACAGTAGTTTCTCCTGACAGACACTCCCCTACATATTTTATTTTGCAGAAAGAAATATCATATTTTAATCAGAACCATCTGTCCATGTGCCACAGTATTCAGTTGGATAGTAAGTTAGTCGACACTCAGTTATCAAGTGATTAAATGTCCGTTCTTAATTCCCTACAGGCATTGCTCAGAGATGCACGTCCGTCAAGTACCACTTTTCACAGCCTATTCGCCTAAGAAATATCCCTTTCAATCTGACAAAAACTATCCAGCAGGATGAGTGGCATCTGTTGCGTAAGTACCCTTTATGTCTGGAGAAACTCTTGCAGTTTAACAAAATGGTGGTAAGTGGATGCATCATCTCTTGTCAAGAGGGGCCTGAGTATTAAATGGATTTGTGCCAGTGTTGTAGTGTACAGTAGTTCAGTGGTTAGAATATGGGACTATGAACCAGGAGATACCATGTCCCACCACAGCTCCTTGAGAGCAACTCACTTGATCTCCATGTAACGCAATTCTCCCAGCTACCAAATTTGTAGAAGCAGGACCTCGCCCCCACCCCACTACCCCCCCACACACATTGATAATTAGGTGTTGCAAGTTAGTATGGTTACCCTTCGAAAATAAATTATGTTGATTAAAAATGGCTTTGTGTGCCCTTGGCTTGAACTGTTATGGAGAGCCATCTTTATCACAGTTGCATTTCACAATGCAGTTTGCTGTGCTTGGCAATCAGCCTCAGACTGAATGAGCACTCCTCCCATCCAGTGACAGCTTAATGTTTTTGGTGCCCTCCAGAAAAGTTAGTCCATGGAGCCACTAGTCAACCCATACCACTGCCTCTGATTGTTCAGCTTAAGGTGCACCTTGGTGGATAAACTTGTGCTATTTTATGCAATTTTGAAAGATGCCCTTTGTGTGCTGTTTCAACAGGGCATAAGGAGCAGAATCACTCAAGATGCATTTAGATATGGAAGGCTAGTACACATCTAGCTGGCATCCCCTATGAATGGGGAGCCCTCAGTTTCAGTGGGATTGACAATGACCAGTGCGGGCTCTATTCCCTCTCAAGAGATGCTAGATCCTCTAGGTCAGGGGTTTTTAGCCGAGGGTCCATGGCCCCCAGAGGGGCCCCGATCAACTCCTGGGGGGGTCTGCGGAGTAAGGGAACAAAAACTCAGCCTTGGTAAAAAAGTGTTCAACTGCCTGAGAAAGAATACTTCCTATGTTAGCAGTTGAGCGTGTGAGCATCAGAAGCATATGTCGACTTGTCTCTGCTGTGACAGAGCTCCAGTTTGTAATTCCTCTGTTTCAGTTTTTTAGTACCATAACTCTCTGCTGCACTGTGATTCCTGTTTTGCTGTATTGTATTGCTGTGCGTATACATAGACTGCTATAATAAGCTGTTACTTGCAACTCCGGTTTGGATTTCACATTTTCAGTTTGCTGCTCCGTTTGTTATTCCAGCCCTGCTTCAATTGCTGCATATATTTCTTCACAGTAACTCAATTGGGACTCAGAGATCCCTTTTTCATTACTGTAGCCTCTGCTGCTCCATTTGTTAATCCAGCTCAGCCGCAGCATATATTCCCCCCCCACCGTAACTCTGCTGTCACTCATAGCTCTTTTTTTTTTTGGATTCCTGTTTTATTTATCGTAACCTCTGTGGTCCGTTTGACGTGCTTTCAATCTCTGTTTCACCAGGAACCTCTGCTGTATCTCAGTTACAAGGACTCTCAAGTAAGTTGGGTCAATGGCTGTTTTGAACACTTGAACAGTGGCATGGTATTGATTCAGGGTGCAGGTCAGCGTTGTTGTTTCCAGGCAGGCAGGTCAGCTGTGCCCCCCTTCCCATCACAGCTTAATGTAACTGCTGGGTGTTAGTCAGGTCAGTTCAATGTCTGTTTTAAATAATTTATTGAACAGGGATGCAGTGTTAATTCCAGGCAGGTCAGCTGTGCCCCCAGTATCTCATTAGTGTCACCGTCCGTGTTTGGAATGGCATTCACGCATTTGTTTTGATTATTTTAAATAGAGTTTTATGAAAAACAATACAAAGCATTGTTTATAGTGGTCTATACTGGTATGTTGTTTATTTTGTTTTATATAGGTACATAACTTAGCCCTCCACCCCTCAACCTCCGCACCACCATTGAGTCTGCGTGCCACTGCAAGTAGGGGGTCCCCAACTCTACTGACCTTAGGTCCACATGCCAGAGTGGTCCACATGCCTAGAGTCTAGGTTATGATCAAGGTGCGCTGGTGGCATGTGGAAAACACAATGATACCTGCTGTATCCTTGGTTCAAGGATAAATGGGAGTCTTTAGTCTCTAGAGTGAGTCAATGCCGAACCCCTTCACAACTACAGTGTGTGGGTGTGTGTGTGTGTATGTTTAAGTGGAGTGGGAGTGGGGGCAACACTGAAAGCGGACATGGTGGTGTGGCTGCCGAACTCTGCTGAGTGCTTCTAAAAACCTTAAATACAAGCATCCATTGGAGTATGCGTCACGTTGGAGGAAGAACACATATGCTCAATGAGGGCAGAAGAGAAACAAATGCAGTGTCAGAAGCAGGCAGAAAATGATTGATAAAGGCCAGGATTGCACGTGGTCGCTGGTGCAGGATCTGGGTGCTGCTGAGGGGATAAGCAATCCCCAGGACAATGACAACAGTTCAGGAAATAAAAGCACTCCTCATCCGGTAAAGGCACAGACACCAACAGGAATCCCATCCAAAACTGATGTTTGTCTGTAAAAGTTGTTATTGAACCATTTACCCGGCTGGATACAGACAATGGTGACTATGCAGTGCAAACCGACCCAGACACTGGTGACCTGGTGCTTTGCTCAGGCGGAGCTTTGCCAGGGGGTGGGCACCTGTGTAAAATGACACCCTGTTATACTTGATCACTGACACAATCTGCCAATCACATTGATGGGGCTTTTCAGATTGGAAAAGTGACCCCTTGGTGACTAGTAGTCCATGGTGTGCTGTGAACCACAGTGTAAAATGTGATACGAACTTGAAAAGTTTGTGAAAGGTATATAGTGTTCAAAAGTGTTACCAAAACACATATCAAAAAGATCTATTGTGATCTCAAATAGACTGCAAAACCAATTGACAAAATGGAAAATTAATGTACCAAACATGTGTAATCAAATGTCAGTAAAGCAGCCTTTGTAGTGCCAAGTCAGTTTATCAGAAACACAGTCTACTTGAGCTGTAATTTATAGTTCTCAGTCTCACTATAACTGGAAAATACCTTTGAGCAAAATAAAGAGGAGCAAAAGGTAGAAATAATGTGGTGAATCCAGGGCTGGGAGCTGCAGCTCAAGTCTGGGAAGGTATGTGACACTGATACTTGCTGCCATGTGGCTGGGCTCACCCGAGCTCAAGAACAACTCCTCACAAGGGTTAAGAGATAGAGAGAACGATATAAGACCTGTGGACCATACGTAAAATAAAACTGCATGTTAGTGTACAGTAAAATATGCTTACATAACACGACATATAACTGAATGCTAAATACAGGTAAAGCACAGAGTAACACATTACTAGATAGTAAATAACACCAATAAAAGTAGTATAATGCAGATATTATTGGAGGATAAAGACAGGGATGGGGAAAATGGGAGGTAATGAAAGAGGGGGGGTTAATGGAAGGCAGAGACGGTACGAGAGAGAATAAAAGGAAGGAAGGAAATCTAAAATATAAAGATCAAAGTACTGAGGGACTGGGAAAAGTGGAGAGGTTATGCAGGGAAATAGGATTTATTTATTTTATTTCAAAAGTTTCACCAGGAAAGACATACTGAGCTGATAACAGCTCGTTTCCAGATACGTCCTGGGGGAAGGGGTAGAGAAGGGCAACGCATAACAATCAGAACAATAATTGCTTAACAGAAGGAATGAAAACTAAGCATCATATACTAAGCTACAGTCAACAGGCAATTTATGCAAAGAAAGGCAGAGAAAGTGCGTGTCAAGGAGATACTTTTAAAGTGCAACGTGCTATTTATGAAAGGAACGAGGCAGAGAAGCTATGCAGTCAGTTTCAAAGGAAATTACAATTCAAAAGTGCAGACGTAGAGGGTAGAGGAACAGGGGCAGGTATTAGGTGCAATTGCAGGAGTAAGAAGTGAAATCGTGAAGAAGAGCAGAGAGTGAGCATTGGGAAGAGGCAGAGCAGATGGTTAGGGGAGAAAATTCCAGAGTTTGGGGACAAGGAAATAGAATATGGAAATAGCATATGATGCTATGCTGCTGGTCAATCAGTATTACACAGAACATAATGAACAGTTTAAACAGCAAGACAACATCACCAGTGCCTGAGCAATTAAAGTAGTAACATGTGTAACCCCCTTATTACCCGGGGTTACTAGAATCCCAGTAAGACCCAGTGGTAGGCAGGGAAGGCAGCTTGTGAAACTCCAGTTAAATGGATTTCACACTGTCTCACTCTGTTCTAAGTCTCAGCAGAGACTGAGGGATGACATCACCATAGAACTGTCGCAGCTGCATGAGCCACAGTGGAATCTGCAGCAGGGAGTTGGAGTAGAATGTTGGGAGGTTTGAACAGTAGTCTGTAGGCAGTTGGAGTTTGGAGCTTGTTGTGAGAGGAGCACAGCAGCTCTGTGTTAGGCTCTTGTGAGTCTTAGCCCTGACATAGGGCTACGTTCAGGGAAAAGGTGTGTGTTTCCACCTAAAGAGAGACACAGTGAGCTATTTTTAAAGTGGTGGGGACTGCTGAATCGGGTCTCAGTGCCCCATCCCTGAGGGAATGGGGCAGGAAGGTTTACCTGCATTTCCAGTGGCAACCCCCCCTGGTTTCTGCTAGTGAAGAAGCTGCCTTATTTTGTCCAAGAGTATGGGAAACAAGAAGATTTCGTGATTCGCCTGTGGGGCACCTGCAACTGGAGGGTGAGTTCTGCTCTTTTTAAAGGGCCCATGTTTCACCCTGGACTTGTGTTATAGTGGGGATTGGACTACTGAAGTAGTGGGAGGCCTACAGTAATAGGCTTAGCCAAAAGTAAAAGTATGTTCAAGTCCAGCACATAGGGAAAGTCAAGACATGTAGAGGAGATGTGATATACGTCTACCCAGTAATCTACATTGCCAAGCTTTCAAAAGAATTGTTTAGTTTTCCAGAGAAATGGCCGGGTATGGATTGTGGGAGCTGGAGGTGGGAGACCCCCATCTTTAGTAACCAGGTCCACCTCTATGGATTTGCTCTGTGGATTTCTACTTTGCCTCATGCACTTGGCCAGTGATGAGGGAAGTACCCAGACATGGGATTGGAAGGAAAATTCCCTCTAGGAGTCGAAGGCTCTAAGGTGGTTTGGGGAGCCACCAATTGGAAGACTGGTTCATTCCCATAATGGACCGTGGATCAAGTGGCCAGCGGCGGAGCCGGGCCAGTGGGGAAAACCCAAGTAGTGTACAAGTCGGGCTGTGTACCCAAAGCTGCGTGCAAGTCCGGGCTGTGTGCCTGGTGGGTTCAGAGCCTGAGGGCTGGAAATATGAAAAAGTGTTCTGTTGTCTCTAATCTGCATTACCAGGAATGTAGCCCTTAGGGGTCCATCACGCTTTGTTTGTTCAGTTTGGATGTGAATAAAAGTCACACTGTAGAATCCCATTCCAGGTTTGGACATTACAGTTATTGCTTCCTGTGTTGGATTTACTTGGGTGCCCCTGTGCAGAGTAGCCAAACCTAGGCCCCCTGTGCCGAGTAACCTAGTCTTCCCCGAACCCAGTCCCCAACAGGTACTGCTGTCAGCTTCAACAGCATGCCACCTGTCGTTTTGCAAAAAGGCAGGGGTCCGGGGGTTACACATGTTAAGATGCATACAAGTTAGTAATGCATTAAAAAAAACATTGACCAAGAAAGCAGCATAAATAAAATAAACAGTGACCAGGCACAAAGTTATCACGGTGCTGGTACCTGGAGGGCTGCAGAGAAGTCTCTCCTACCATCTCCATCTTCCATTTACCCCCTCCCTTTTTTTATTACCTGTGGCACCCCACTTATGACCCCCCATCTTCTGATTTCACCCCGTTTACCACCACCCTCTCCTGTCTCTCCTTGAACCAGTTTCCTACCCAACTAACAATGTTCCTAGCCATGCGCAGGTCCTTCATCTTCTTCAGCAATCTTGTGTGGCAAAAAGTTGAAAGCCTTGCAAAAACAGAAGTAGAGTAAATCCACAGTGTGGCCCTTATCTACTAACTTGGCTACCCAGTCAAACAAAACTATCAGGTTGGTCTGACACGACCAACCTACTGCAAGCCCATGCAGTTTACTATCCTGCAGACCATTGCTCTCTAGGGAGTCCACAAGGGCCTCTTTGACTTGTGGCTCCATCAGTACTCAGCACGGAGGTAAGGCTGACAGGTGTATAATTCCCTGGTTGCTCCCCCCTCCTTGTGAAGCAAGATTATATCTGCTACCCACCAGCCTTTTGGAACTACCCCTGTCTGAACTGAGCTACTGAATAGCCCTACTAGGGGTTCTGCTAGTTCTGCAGCCAATTCCTTAAGCACTTGAAGCCCCTTCTGGACCCTTTCGCTGGTAAATACTGGCTGCCTCATTTCAGAAATGCTCTGGACAGTCTCCTTGATGCCACTTTCAGGCAGGGACCCACTGTCTCCCCTTTTGAAGACAAAGCAGAGGGAATAATTAAGGATGGCTGCTTTATTCGGTAGCCCTCCATACCCCCCCTTTCCCTGGAAAGAAACACACTGACACGTGTCTTGGAGGAAATGGCTGCAGCCATATGTTTATTGAATAATATTCCTGAGTAATAGCAGCATATGCATCCGGGAAGATCCACTACCCCGTGGTCATACTGGCCAAGGCTGTATAGTCATCCCCCATCAGGCGCCATTCTCCTTGCAGTATAGATATACCTGCTGCAGGTGGACTGTGACCCCTCTCCCAGGTCCGGTGCTCATGTCAGCCTCCACGCTAACCAGAGGGAGTCATGAGCCCTTCAGAAGAACTTGGCTCATCACCACCTCTTACCACTATTCCATCTCGCAGTTATCCTCCAGAGACGCTGCCCTGGCTGCGACATATTGGCATACCATCCTTGACTATTTATTCTCAACCTATTTAGTTTCTCCTGCTTCTCCCTTGGTTTAGCACCCTTTTGGAGGAGGTAAAAGTCTGTGAAAAACCCTGCTACAGGGAAAACTGGGAAAAAGCCACCCTGACCCCTAACGCAGTCACCCATTCTGGGTCAAAAGAGGGGCCCTGACTGCCTGGCCCCCACAACTCTGCTTTCACAAGGGCAGGTGGGTGGGTGATCCTGAAAGGGAGAGAGGAAAAAGAGGAAGGAAAGCTGGCTATGTCCCAATAAATTCCTCTCTCTTCTCTCCCCACAGGATGTGACTCCCTCCCAAGTGGGAGGCCCCTGGTGTCCCATGTCCAATCCCTGGACCCAGCCCTAGTCCCCAGGGATTACCACTATCTTCCCCCCTTCCCTCCTCCTTCCCAGGTCCAGGGGAGGATGGTCTCAGATAAAATACGGCTGCCGCCATCTGTTGCAGCCTTTGCATTATCCAGTAGCCCTCCATACCCCCCTTTCCCTGGAAAGAAGCACACTAACTCATATCTTGGAGGAAATGGCTGCAGCCATGCATTTATTGAATAATATTCTAGAGTAATAGCAGTGTGCGCATTCGGGAGGATCCACTATCCCGTGGTCGTACTGGCCAAGGCTGTACGGCCGCCCCCCGTCAAGTGCCATTCTCCTTGCAGTATAGATATACCTGCTGCAGGCAGACCATGACCCCTCTCCCAGGTCCGGTGCTCATTCTCCACCTTCACGCCAACCAGAGGGAGTCACGAGCCCTTTGAAAGAACTCGGCTCATCACCATCCCTTTACCATTATTCCATCTCGCAATGATCCTCCCAAGATGCCACAGGACGGACAACGTCCAACCCCCCAAGCCACCTGCTCCCCCAATTCCTCCAAGACCTTCTCCAGCACTCCTAACCACCTCCGTACTCACCCCCTTGGTCAAGTGTCCCATCTGTCTCGGCTACCCTAACTTGACCAGAGGCCTGAATCTGACTATATTCAACCGTGGTCCCCTTGATACTGGCACCCCCACCCCCTTTTGCCACCCCCATCTCCCAACCAACCCAAAAGCCAAGCCTACTAGAAGATGGAACCCCCTCCGTCTTTAGCCCACTAGCCACTGTATTGGCCGGGACCAGATGAGGATGGTGTGAGGCCCTATACCCCAAGGTTCAAAAAGTCCTTCTCCTTGGCCAGCAGCTCCTGTTTCCATCTTCCGATGTCCCCAGGTCTCCTCCTCCTTAGCGACCACTTTCCCATTTGGCTTGCCATCAGATTGTAACCCTTGGAAGACCCCCTGACCTGGGGCAGCATCCCTGCCAGGTTGCCACTCAAGCTGCTGCCTTCACCTGAAGGCCTGGCCACCAACCACCTCGAACCATACTCCGGGGGATCCTGGAAGAAACAAAGAACAGTTATTGCAAGTGTGGGTGCACATACCTCAAAAAGACCTGGGACCTCCAGCATCCCAGTACTTGGATTTGTCTGTCTGCATACCCAATGCTCCTGGCATTCGTGGCTGCCCTGATCCTGAAAGAGTGTGTTCCAAGCTCCTTGGAGTTCAGCCCCACCACCTGCACCACCCTAGTCAGGACCGCCCTGAACTGGTAGGCCGTGACCGACCTGCCATCAGTGTATTGGAAGAATGCCCCACCTTTCCTGGGACTAGAAGTTGAGTATGCTTTCACTCTGTCCTGAATGTCCCAGGAGACCCCTGGAGGCACCGGTACCAGGCACCAACGTCCCTTCCGACCTTGGTCAGTTTTACTCTTGTGAAGTCTTACCCATACACTCCCGGTGGTTGTTATAATGTCGTGTAACCCCAACCCAATGGTCTTCGTGAACTGGTCCGGCTGAGTTAGCTCCCACACCCTGAAAGCACCGCAAAAGGCCAACAGGAACATGATGTCAAACAACTGCGCCTTGAACGGAGTCCAGCAGACCTTGGGGAGCACCCTCCAAATGCTCTCCAATATCGCCAAAATGATGGGGCACCTAGTGTCCTGGTGAGAAGCCAAACAGTTCTCCCACCCTTCCAGCACCTTATACACCCTGAAGACCTTAATGGTGTCAGTGACCCCCAGGGCCCTAGAGAACCAGGACAAGCCAGCCAGGCACCTGGCCACCAGCACTGACATGTCCCCATTTTGCTTAGATAGTATAATATAGTTACTGAGCTGTTCCACCGGAATGGCCAATCCTCCAGCCACTTCTGCTGAGCTTGAACCCTCAGGTAATGCTCCACCCCTTTTCGATAGACCTCCCTTGTCTCCAGAGCAATGGAATTACCTATGCATTTCCAAGTCGAGATGTCACAAACCCCCATAAGAAGGGGGGCACCGCCCATGCCTGCAGCTCCACTGCTGGAGCCAGCTCTCAAAACCGCTGCCACTGTGAACGAGACAAAGCATCTGCAGTTCCATTGTCAACACCAGATATGTGCATGGTCTTAAATGTAATGTTCAGCAGCAAGCATTTTAACACAAAGATGTGCAACAAGTCCCCCAGTGGGCCCCTCGAACCTAGCTGACTATTGATGATGTGCACCACCCCCATGTTGTCTGACCTGAATAAGACCTTCTGATTCCTCAGCTGAGGGCCCCAAATACACAGTGCCACCACTATGGGGAAGAATTCCAGCTGTGTAATGTTAGTGTGCAGCCCTGCCTTTGACCATTTGGGGAGCCTGCTTGATGAGCACCATTGTCCCTGGAAATATACCTGGAACCCTAGGCCCCCCGTGGCATCTGTGAACAGCTGGACAGGTTGCCCCCATGAAAAGCCTGCCACAGAACAACCCCATTGAAATGACTAAGGAAGATCCTCCACACCTGCAGGTCCTCCTGAAATTGCTCCATGACCCGCAGCATATGGTGAGGCCTTGTGCACCCCCTGCCCAATTTTGCAAAGCAGTGTAAGAAGGTCTGACCCATAGGGATGACCCGACATGCTGGTGGCCCACCAGCTGTTGTAGCTGCCACAGGGTCACCCTTCCGGGCCACCACCATGGTGCTCACCAAATGCCTCAGAATTGACACTTTGTCTTGTGGCAACTGACACAGCCTGCTGCAAGTGTCAATTTCTATTCCGAGAAAGGTCAAAACCCTCATCGGGGCTTCCACCTTTGCCAGTGCCAGGGCGTGCCAAACTCCTGACAAATGGCCACAAATGTTTCTAGCGTGTGCTTGCACTCCACCATCCCCTCCTGGCTGATGAAGCGGAAGTCATAAAGATAATGAACGACTGCCGGATTCCCCGACTGACGCTGGGTGACCCAGTGCAGGAAACTGCTGAATTTCTCAAACACGGCGCAGGCCACCGCACACTCCATGAACATGCAGTTGTCTATGTAATACCGCCCTTCAGATTGCATGCCCAGCAACTCCCTGTCCTCAGGATGTATGGATAACAAACTGAATGCCGACTCTGTGTCCGCCTTGGCCATGAGTGCTCGGGGGCCTGCCCCCCGTACTACTTCAATTACCCTGTCAAATGACTCGTAATGGACCGATATGAACTGTGGGTCTATATGATCATTCACAGAATTCCCCTCTAGGTAAGATAAATGGTTTATCATTCTGAATTCCTCCAGTGTCTTTTTTGGGACCAGACCAATGGGCGATACCATGAGGGATGAACTGGGTGGTGTACTGAATGGCCCGGTAACTCTCCCCAACCACCTTTCTTTTTCCAGCTTCTCCCAGACAATGTGAGGGTGATTCCTGGCAGACCTCAGGTTCCTGGCTTCCCGGCCCCCCTTGGGCTGGTGTATTGGATCCTGAAACCCACCGTGAAACCCTCCTTTGGCAGTTTGGCGGCATCTTTGTCCGGATACTGGCTCAGCCACAGGCTAATCCTGTCCACCCTTACCAGGGTGGGTAGGTTTGCTACCTTGTGGCCTACCAGATTTTTGTTACTCCCCTGGAATACTCCTCTTGAGGAGTGCGGGGATGCACACTGGATGAAGTGTTAAGACCCGCAGGCCAAGCAGATGTGGCGAAAACAGCATGACAGCCGCATACACTTTGATTGGTTGTAGCATAGCATGCCTGGGACGGGGTCATCCTCCCCCTCTACCTTCTGTTGCGAGGCCAGCTGCAGAGGCAAGCCACTGTTGGTGTGGACAACCCTCCCCGCCATGCATGATGTCCACAAGGAAGGTTATGTCAACTGCAACCTAACCCAGCATGCTGTCCTCCTGTCTCTGCCTCCTGAACTCCTCATCATACTCTAGCCACATCATGCCTCCCTTCCTCTGGTGCATGAATGTGATCCTATTCTGATACATGAACAGACCCAGCCCTTGCTCCTTTTCCACCTGCAAGGTGGTACCCACAAAAATGGGAAAGGCTGCCATCCAGTTGTCGAAGGTGCAAGGCACCTTCGGGAGTTTCTTATCAGCTTCCTCCCCCTTTTCTTTCTTTTTATTATCCCACTCCACTGGCCTGTTCAACAAGGAGAACATGTCCACATACTTCCTATTCCAAATGTGCTACCTCACTTTATCCATAAGGTGAGATCCCAGCTGTTTATCCAGCCCTGCATAGGAGCTAGGCTGAGGAAGTGGAGTGTTGGTGGAAGGGGAGGCAACCACAACCACTGGCCACCACTGCCACCATCAGATCCAGTAGCTTGTCCAGTTTCACCTCTAAACCTGAATGCTCTAGTCCCGCTTCTGGGGTGTCCCCCAGAGTGGCTTCGCACCCAGTGGAAACCTGCCGCCTGATCGGCAACACCTCTGCTGGAGCGACCACCACCTCCCTGTCCCCATCCTGAGGCTCCTCTAATTCCTATTCCCTGCTCCCTGGGGCTGCCTCAAGTACCTGACATGCATCACCGTCGGTGACCTGCCTTACCTGTTCCCTGTGCTTACCTGCCCCAGGTGCTCTCAGTATCTTCACCAGGGGCGCCGCTCAACCCCTAGCCAGCCTCTTCTTCAATGTCGATGGACCCTCCATCCCTTCAAGGCAGGCATCAAGCCATGCTCTGCCTTTTGTCCTGTACATCTCTCTGAGCTGAGCTTCTAGGCCCTCTGTGGCCTTCACCAACAGCTTCCTTTGGTGGGCTGCCATGTTACTGGAAAACACTTAAAGCCCCCCTGACCCCAGAGACCAGTTAGCAAAACCAAACATTTTCACCAAACAGGTGAGTGCAGGGAGCTGCCGTCCATCCAGTCCCTTGCATCACCACCCCAGTCTGAGTTAGTGCGGATACCCTGCTCCCCCTAGGATGCCTCCTACCTACTTTTTTTTTTGTGCCTGCCATGACAGCTGACTCTGTCTACTCTGGCTTCCACCCCCGGGTGGGCTGAAAGAACTGGCTGGCGATCATACCTCTCCCCTGCTGCCCCCCAGCTGAACACATCCTCCCCAATCGAGGTATCTGTGGGCAACAAGTGTCTGGAAATCTGTAAGCTGCACCCGGAACCGGTGACTCCTGGAACATGCTTACTGTCTATTCTCGGAGAAACATTTTATTGTCCGTCTTAATAATTTTTTTTTTTTTTTGAAAACCCAACCCCAGAGCAGAGGAAGACCCCCATGCAAGGAGATCCAGGGCTGTGGCTTGACCAGGAGGAACTTGCCCTGGAAACATGGTGCTGTGCCATGGGTTTTTGTAAACCCTCCCCAGGAACTGGCACTGCTGCGGCAGTCTCCCCCGGCTGCATGTGGGGAAGAGATCCGCATTCCGCCCTCTGGGAAGGCCGACAAAAGTTCCACAATGTCCCGGCCATTACTGTGGCTTTTGCCATCCCCAAGATAGCTGCCGAGGACATTGCAAAAACAAATACGCCAATCAGCAGCCAGACCCATCTCGCAGGAATCCCCCTGAGGCTCACACCATAATATGGGCCTGCAGAAGACTGCACTCGCATCCTGCATGGTGGGGATCTAAACACTGTTCCCCTGCCTGCCTATTGGTCACCCCAAATGTCCAAAGCTGCCAGGGATAATGAGAAGCCGAGACTGCCTGTGAGACACAGCCACCCATCCACCCCTTCCCGCGCTCCGGAACCTCAGAGCACCCAGTCCACGAACAGACCAGCCGTGAGCCACCACCGAACAGGTGAAGAGCCATGCTGTCATCAACGGCCCCCACCACGGCACAACTGCGGTCCAGCCAGTGCTCAGAAAACTCCATACCCTGCCCTGCCCCTGCGAGCAGAGGATTGGAGAGGAGAGGACCGCTAGGCATGCAATCCGACCAGATGAGCCTCCGGACTGCACCCTACTGCCCAGGTAAGGACACAAAACAAGCTCTACCAGCCTGATTCCCCAAAAGTACGCAGGGTGCTAGAGGGACCAGGCACTGTGGGTGAAGGGATATTTTCTGACTGCTCCCCTGTAGCGGGAGCCGTGGGATTCACTACAGAACTCTGGGTGCTTGTTATAGAGCCCCAGTCATGCCTAACGTGGCTCCTGTGACTTGGGCTGGAGGGACTAAACTGACGCAGGGCAAACATAGTTTCTAAGCTAATGCCTGTAAGTGGGAGGCCCCTGGTGTCCCATGTCCAATCCCTGGACCCAGCCCCAGTCCCCTGGGATCACCACTATCTTTCCCCCTTTCCCTCCTCCCTCCTCGGTCCAGGGGAGGATGGTACTAGATGAAATATGGCTGCTGCCATCTGTTGCAGCCTCTGTATTTTGTTCATCTTCCTCTAGTACCTTCCCCCCTACTTGTAGCCTAACAATACCCACTCCGTGCTTCCTTTTCTCCTTAATACCAGTATATCTGAAGATTTGTTGTTCCACACCCTTGACCCCCTCTGCAATATGCAACTCTGTCTGCCTTTTCCTTCCTGACTGTCTCTTTGCTTTCCTTGTTTTTATTTGGTTCTCTCCCAATGTCTCCTTCCCTGCTTTTCCTTGCACCAGGTGAAAGCCTTTTTCTTGGCCCTCATTGCTTTTCTGATCCTTTCCAAGAACTGTAGTGGCCTCTGTACCTGTTTCATTTTGTAACAATTTTGTGCATGACTTTGTTGCCTTGTGAATGGTCCCCTTAATTGCCCCCCCTCTTTCCTCTACACCTTTGATGCTGTCCACCCTGGTCAAGCAGTCTGGGACCAGCTCCCTCATCCAGTTGAAGTTTGCTCTTCTGAAGTCTAGAAAACTGCATGAGAAGTCCTGAGCTGCATCCAGGGCTGGGAGCTGCAGCTCAAGTCTGGGAAGGTATGCGACTCTGATACTTGCTGCCATGTAGCTGTGCTCACCCAAGCTCAAGAACATTCCCTCACAAGAGTGAAGGGATGGAGAGAACAATATAAGGCCTGCAGATCATATGTAAAATAAAACTACATGCTAGTGTACAGTAAAATATACTTACATAACAAGACATATAACTGAATGCTAAATACAGTTAAAGTACAGAATAGCACGTTATCAAATATTAAATAACACCAATAAAACTAGGATGATGCAGATATGAATGGAGGCTAAAGACAGGGATGGGGAAGGGGAAGTAAAAATATGAGAGGCAATAAAAAGGGGGGTAAATGGCAGGAGGGACGGTTGAATAATAATAGGAGGAGGACTTATATAACTCACTTATGGCTCTGGCAATAATTCCTGGTACTGCAAAAGACCAATGCCCCCTCCCATATTTAAGGGTGGCACCAGCAGCCCATACCCAGTGTTGCTGAACATTCCAACCCTTGAACATTGACTGGGGAACTGGAAGCCCATTCCCGGTATGGCCAAGCCTACTGAGCCCCCTGCATGTTGAATGCAGAACCTTAAGTCCATTAGCAGTTTTGCAGAAGACCAATGATCTCCCCAGTTTACAGTTCACACTGGGAGCCCATACCTGGTGCTGCTGAACACCTCACACTCCCTAAACAAAATGCAACACTGGGAGCCTATCCTTGGTACCGCAAAACACCATCGACCCCCGCCGCACACTGACTGACACTGGGAAGCAATTACATGTGCTGCTGAAGACCAATGACCACCAAGTTTAACTGTGACTCTGGTATCCTGTACCCTGTGTTGCTAAACCCCTTAAAACAGTCAATGAGGCACTAGAAGTGCCCATCCCTAGTACTGCCAAAGCCCTCCCTGCAAACTGAATGCAGCACAAGGAGATCATCTATGGTTTCACTAGAGACCAGTAACCCTCCCCTCAAGATAAAGTCTGGCACTTAGAGACCATACCCAGTGCTACAGAATCCCCCTAACCCAAACACAACACAGAACTAGGGGCCCTTCCCTCATGCCATCAAATACCTCTGAGTCTCCTGAATGCAGCACCAGGAGTTGATCCCTGGTGCCACAAACGACCCTAACCTCCCCACGTTTAAGTAAAGTACTGGGAGCCTATCCTTGCTGTCACTGAACCTCCTTCCAACTCCCCTCCTCTATCCAACAGCAAGTAGCACAGCACAAAGTGCAAATAATGGAAATCAGATATCAGCAAATTAGGATCATAAGGGGTTGGGGGCTGTGGCAGTCACTGTCAGGGGGTTACGGTGGAGGGGTACAGGACACCTTGGACAGCTTAACTTGGAATAGGGGGAAGGTGGGGATACAACTGGGCACCAGGGACATGTCTTTGGATGGGAAAAAGGCAGATGTGTTACTGGACACCAGTGAGTCCTTAGCAGAGGATGGGGTGAGGAACTGGGTGCCAGGGGGTACTTGGCAGAGGGTCAATGGACAAAAAGGACTGCTTGACATGCGACGGGGAAGGAGGGGTTGCCATTGGACAACCGTAGAGTGCTTGGCATGGAACAAGGAGAATGAGGGTGCAATTGGACATAAGGGAGTGCTTATCATGTGATCAGGAGTGAGAAGAGTGCTACATGAAATAATGGAGTGCTTGGCATGGGAGAGGGAGGGGTCGCCATAAGGCGAAAGGGATTGCTTGATTTAGGCTAGTGAAAGGGAGGGGTATCAGTGGACACCAGGAAGTGTTTGTCATGTGATGGGGTAAGAGAGGGAAGAAGGTGGCACTGGACACTAGGGAATGTCTGACATGGGGAGAAGTGCCACTGGACACCTGGTATTTTCACGCAGAGGCTGAAAGCCCACCTTTTCAGCTTGGCTTTTACAGAATGATCTTGCGTCCAGTCCTACTGTTTTAATTATTATTGTTGATTGTAAAAAATGGAATTTGATTTTTATTTATCTTTGTCATTTCTTGATTTTATTGTTGTTTTATTTCTTATGTTTTTGTTAGGCACCCAGAGCTTCAGGGATTGGGCGCCCTAAAAATAAAATTTGCCTTGCTTGGTATTGGATTGGGAGAGGGAGGCATACTACTGAGTACCAATGAATGCCTGGAATACTATACACTCATCTGTAATTACTCTGTAGAACAAGCTATTGGCAGTGCCAGACACTTCTTGGTTTTTCTTTGTCTATGTCAACACAGATAGAGGGCAAGGGTATGTTGCTTTGAACTATTGTGCCTTGTGCTGTTTTGTGTGTTTCTAGTTTGCTATACTGTACATGTAATAAGAGCTCTTTAAATTGTTATTATTATTCTAAAGGAATCTGAAAAGCAAACAAAAACATGATTTAAATAAGATACTGAAATCTGGTACATGATTGCATACTTAGTATGACCACCCCCAGCCATGAGGTGTGCTGGTTAAGTATGGAGATAGCAAAGGACAAAGTCTGTTATGCTTTCAGGTGAATGGCGCTTGGGTTTGTGGTTAGAAATGGGCTTGGAAAGTGTTGTGGTGCCTCCACCTATGGGGATCCTTATGACAGAGCGCTGCCAGGAAATAAATACTACCCCATCCTTTGTGACAGGGAACACAATCTTCTCCCCACTTATCATTCTAAGCACACAAATAAACAGCAAGGTAACAGCGGCAACATACATCAGCAATTTCAAATAAATAACCAGTGGGTTTATTTTGGGTTACAGAACAATGTAGGGAAACAGGGAAGCAAAGGTAAAAATAAACAAAGACAGCAGTTTGAATTCACCACCACCATAAGACATGTCTCAGCACCTCATCCCCCACTGGTGCATCAGTTAACCCCACAATCCTTCTAAGAGCTCCCAATTACAGTTTGAGTGTGCACACAGATGCAGAGTTGCAGGTCTGTGATGCTTGGACCTCGGTGCTGGACCATGTAAAATTGGTTGTTGTCTGCAGCTGCTGACTGGCACATTACACAACTGGATGGACAGTAAAACAGTGGCTCCTGGCTGTACGCTATAGCTGTGAGCTTGATTCTAAAGTCACACAGGAATGCCCAGAAAATATCTAGGTGGCTAGCTAAACAATGGGGTTGATAAGTTCTGTGGATAAAACCCAGTACTCATGACCATTAGATGACAGACTGGTGCTGTTTCCATGGGGACATCTCCCCTACTTAGGCAGATGATGGCTGGGTGGTCTTTCTTTAGACTGGATACAGGTGCAGTGGACCCAATGTGCTCCTGATGGCAAAGGGTGTGTGTCGTGGGGTTTAATTCAGGAAGACAGCAGGAATCATAAAATATCGTGTGAAACACCCCAAGGTGCTGTTTTATTGCCAGGTTTGTACAGATGGCATTTTCAGATGTAAACTTTTGTCAGGTTACTACAAGAAAAACAATAAAGAGTATGGGCTGGGAGTTTAGCTAGGAGACCTCTCACTAGAACACTGCAGTTGGACCTTACAATGCCTCTAGAGACCAGGAACTGAACCCATCGCATGGTATGGTCACTCCTGCCAATACCCCTGGGTTTCTGCAAGTTCCTCTGCAGTCTGAGTATCTGCCCACTCAGGCCTCTGCAGCTTCTCACCAGTCTGAGTCCTCTCCCTTTGGTAAATTCCAAGTGAGCAGCTTCTAGCATCCAGGTAGCCCAAACCTGACCTTTGAGGTCCAGGGCCAATCCCAGGCCACAGTGATTCCTCCTTGCTTTTAGGCTTTACAGGACTTTGACCTGAACTCCACCTTAGCTTGCCTCACCTTCACCTTTGGGTAACCAGGATCTCAGTACTTCAACACTGCATGTCTCTCTCAGGTTTGGCTGCTTCTCTGGCTCCACACTGCTTCTCCCTGAGGTTCCTCTCTGCTCCTCAGCCCAAAGTAAATCTAAACTGTAGGTTACCTGAGCATCCCTTATATAGAGCTCAGGTGTCACATGATTTATCAGTCATGTTCTATTAAACAATTAAAGGAATACTAGATTTATAATTCACAAAACTGCATTATTTTCAAAGAAATATACAGGATACAGATATAGGGGCAATTGTTACACAATGCTAAGCCCCTCACAAAAACATAAACATAACATACAAACAAATATCCTTTTCAGAAATTTCATCCCTCTAAACTAATCACTTCCTGGCAGGACAAGAACCAAGCCTTCCCTATATACTAATGCAATTAAGGGCCAGCCCTTTCCTAAGGGAACATCTTTCTTAAATGGCTGCAGCTGCTGAAATAGCAGCAGCAACAGAAACACAGACCCAGAAGCTTCTGAACTCCCAGCTTCCAGGTACAAACTATCTTTAAAAAGCATAGATTCTTCTAGAGATGAACTCAACCTTTAACTGTTATCCTGCATATACTTTTATAATTTATACACATCTCTTTTTTAAAGCTATCAAATGCTTCCTTATATCATGTTTTATTTCACAGAAATATAGTCTCAACTGTTTCCTAAAATCAGCAGCAGCCTGCAAACAGCAAACTATTTAGCACAGGTATATATACCTGGATTTACTGCTCAGCACTTTGTTACACTTGTACTTGGTGAGGGGTGCATCCTCCCATTACATAGCCAAACTGCCATGCTCAGAGTTTCTACATCAAGGAGAACTTTATTCATTTGTTAGCTGGCAGATTACACCCCTTGAGCAGTTTATTTTACTCTTATTTAAAAGCAAACCCTCATGTAATACTTCTTATGGTGATCTTTATGTACCAGCATGCCACATTCTTTGGGAGAGAATTGCATAACATGAACTAGATTGAAGACTACCCTGATAGTGGCCAGCTAGCAAGGCTCAAAGACAAATAAAATATGAAGTACAACAAACTTACATAGAGGAAGGAAAAGGTAACTGCAACTGCTATATATATATATATATATATCCCTAATTTGGCATCATGGGGTAAACTTTGTTGAAGCTGAGATGCTTTGTCCATCACTACAGTTTTCCAACTGGGGTAGGGTCACCCACCCTATCACAGTGTGAGCTGTGATGAGTTTGGATGATGGGAGCTCCATTCAGTAAACTGGTTACAGACGCAGCAGACCCAATGCACATCCAGTGGTTAGGGGTGAGGGCCGTGATGACTTTTGATGATAACAGCGCCATTCAGTAAATTGGTTACAGATGCAGCAGACCCAATGCACATCCGGTTTTTAGGGGTGAGGGCCGTGATGACTTTTGATGGTGGCAGCGCCATTCAGTAAATTGGTTACAGACGCAGCAGATCCAGTGCACATCCGGTGGTGAGGGTCGTGATGACTTTGGATGATGATGATGATTCTCTTCACCCCACACAAAGACTTGTTTTTACTGACCCTGACAGGTGGGCAGTCACTTGGGACCTCAGCTGGTTCGATCCCCTGTCAGGATAAAATCCTAACAGCAGTAGAAGGTAGTGGCTCATCACCTTCCCAGATGCAGAGCAGCTTTCAAGGCACCCCCACTATAATTTGGTGCTAGATCCCAGACTTGGCACTCTAGCTGCACCAGTCCCCTTTTCCAGGGGTCTCAAGTCTGTTTTGGACAAACTTTTTAGTCAGACAAGAATAGCAAGTGAGAGCTATCAGAGATTATGTTGCGGACAGATCTGCTCTATTTGCATGTCTCCCTCTTGTGCAGAAAGCCAGGGATTAAATATCAGTGGCTAGCATCTCATACATTGTTCATTACGATAAACCTCTGGCTCTCAGTGGCTGTCAGTTTCAGGGGGAAAGCATGCATACAAGTCCTGAGCCAGCTAGCAATTCAGAGCTGTTTTGCAGAGCTGAGTCAGTCTGCTAAATTGATGTCAATTTCACAGGGATAAGATGCATTAATTTAGTTGGTTTGCACAGCTGAACTAGTCTCCAAAGTTTGTGCTCCCAGGGGAGAAGCGGTTTGGCACTTTGTGCAGCTTTAAGAGCTGCTTGAAACTGAGCAATCTCTTTGCTGTGGGCTCCTTGACCCTGAATGCAGTCTAGGGGACAGTTGAGCAAAGAGAGATGGCAGTGCACTGACAACAGTTAGATGGGCACTGAATAAGCCCGCAGAACAAACAACAGTGTCCAGTCTAGCCCTGGGTCCTGCAGCTGCAGTATGGACTGGGACCGGGGTGGAGGAGCAGTGCAGGGGGATACAGTAGCAGTGCTCCAGAGACAGCCAAAGATAAACCTCCTTTTAGGAGGGGGTTACACAAGATTGAAGAGAAACGCTGATCTATTGTTTGAAAATGACAGCATTTAATGTGACAGAGGAATCTGGCCTCTTTACATGTGGCGCTTTTAAATAGCTGATGTTATTATTCCATACACTGGTTTTCCTATCAAAATTCACTTGAAAGTACCACAGATTAAAACTGGGATTAATGAATAACAAGTGAATTCAAATCTAATTAGAAATTCATTATTTTCTTATTAAAGCACTCGTGCATGCTAAGTGTTATTTATTTTAAATAAATAAACCATTAAACTGCCTGTGGGGGACACTGAGGCTAGGGAATCGTGGTAAAAGGAGTGAGGGAAGGGAACCTAGCTAATGTTTCCCTATGCTGTGGACTGGTAGCACTAAGGTGGGTGAAAAGGCTGTGGATCAAAAAGGAATTGTAGAAGAGGCAAAAGGGAGAAGGCTCTCAGGGTCTGCAAGCAATAGGAAAAATAAGAAACTAAGGAGAATGGCAAGGAATTCAGTTGTAGGATCACAAAATAGGAAAAGAGGACCTAGAGCTAGCAGGAAGGGGGTCTCCCTCAATGCCAGGGGCCGGGTAATAAAATCAGTAAACTCCAGACATTGGTGGCAGACACTGAGACAGACCTTGTAGCTATCACAGAAACTTCAGCCACACAGAATAATGACTGGGACGTACCAGTCACAGATTATGCAATGTTTAAACCAGATAGAGGGAAAAACAAAGGGGGGGGGCTGTATATGTCAAGGAGTGAACAGAGGCTGTGGAGGATGGACACATCAGGGAAAGCAAAGAGGAACCAGAGTCACTGTGGGTTCATCTCACAGTGGCCTCAGGCAAGAAAATATGGGTGGGGGTGATTTATACACCACCATGACAAAGGGAAGAGAGAGAGAGAGATAGGGAGCTCAGGGAAGAGCTGGCAAGGGGAATGAAGAAGGGTGAAGTGGTGGCGGTGGGTGATCTGAACCTGCTGGTTATTGACTGGGACATTCCAGCAGCTAGGTGTCCCAAAAGTCAGGCCCTGTTGATACATTACAGGACTGTCTGCTGGGGAAGCTGGTTAAGAAACCCACTAGGCAAGTGTCCATTCTCAATCTGGTGCTCACCAACTTGGAGATGGTGAGTGGAGTGAGGGTGAGGGAGTCACTGAAAGCTAGTGACCATAACTCCATTTGGTTCAGGCTGGCCCTCGTGACCATAATGCCCCTATCAAAAACTGAAGTCCTAGACTTCAGAAGAGAAGATTTCAACCAGATGAAGGAGCTGGTTTGAGACAAATCAACTGGGATGGACAACATTGGAGGTGTACAGGAAAAATGGAGGTCAGTTAAGGGGATCATTCTCAAGGCAACAAAGTCATGCATGAGAATTGTTACAAAACAGGTACAAGAGACCAATATGGCTGTCAGAAAGGGTCAGAGAAGCAATGAGGGCCAAGGAAATGACTTTCACCAGGTACAAGAAAAAGCAAGGGAGGAGGAATGGGGAGCTTATCAAATAAAAGCTAGAGAAGCAAAGAGGAGAGTCAGGCAGGCAAAGGTAGACAAGGAGCTGCGGATTGCAGAGGGGATCAAGGGTGGGGAAAACAATTCTTTAGATATACTGAAGAATAAAGGAAGCAGGGAGGTTGTTAAGCTACAAGAGGGGGAAGGTGCAGAGGAAGATGAACAGAATGCAGCCATCCTTAATGATTACTTCTGCTCTGTCTTCGCAAAGGGATGACAGCGGGCTCCTGTTTCAAAGTGGCATCATGATAGCTGTCAGGAGCATTCCTGAAATGAGGCAGCCAGCATTTTCCACAGAAAGGGCCTGAACCACTAGTAGGGCTATTCAGTAGCTCAGTTCAGACAGGGGTAGTTCCAAAAGACTGGAGGGTAGCAGATGTACTCCTGCTATACAAAGGGAGGGAAAAGGAACAACCAGGGAATTACAGACCTGTCAGCCTTACCTCTGTAGTGGGTAAACTGATGGAGTCACTGGTTAAAGAGGACCTTGTGGACTACCTAGACAGCAACAGTCTACAGGACAGTAAACAGCATGGATTTGTGGCGGGGGAGTTCTTGCCAGACCAACCAGATAGTTTTCTTTGACTGGGTAACAAAGGTAGCAGATAAGGGTCATGCTGTTGTTTTACTCTACTTCAGTTTCAGCAAGGCTTTCAACTTGGTGCCACACACATGATTGCTGAAGAAGCTAGAGGATCTGGGCACAGCTAGGGGCCCAGTTAGATGGGCAGGAAACTGACTGAAGGAGAGACAGTACAGGGTGATGGTAAGTGGGGTCAAATCAGAAGAAAGGAGGTCACAAGTAGGGTGCCACAGGGATCTGTCCTGGGTCCCGCCCTCTTCAATATGTTCATCAACGGCATTGAAGAGGGCATCCAGGGCAAGCTGTGTCTCTTCATGGATGACACAAAGCTGGTGACGGGGGCAG
Source organism: Neoceratodus forsteri (assembly GCA_016271365.2). Lineage (NCBI taxonomy): Eukaryota > Metazoa > Chordata > Ceratodontiformes > Ceratodontidae > Neoceratodus > Neoceratodus forsteri. The sequence goes on along the minus strand of CM057450.1, from coordinate 1,774,639,300 downwards.
ACAGCAACAGAGTGATAAGAGGGATGCAGAGGGATCTACAAAAGCTAGAGAAGTGGTTTAAGACTTGGTAGTTGAAATTCAGTGCCACAAAATGCAAGGTTGTATACCTAGAGAAAAAAAAAACTAGGACAGAGTACTGGACAGAAGGGGTTAAACTATCACTATAGCAGAGGAAATGGACCTGAGAGTCGTCATTAGTGACTCCCTCAATCAATCAAGCCAGTGTAACAAGGCCTATAGAAAGGCTAATAAGATGTTGGAGTGTATCAGAAGTGGTATTGACTGCAGGAAAAAGGAGGTACTACTACCTCTATTTACATCACTTCTGAGGCCGCATCTGGAATATTGTGTTCAGTTCTGGAGTCCTCACCTAATGAAGGACAAGGACAGGCTGGAGACAGTGCAGTGTGGGGTGACCAAAATGATTCAGGGCCAACAGGGCAGACCTTACGAAGATAGTACCAGAGAAAGGAAGTGTGTCTAGGAAACTTCAGGTCCAATTATCTGAGCCTATTGCTCAGTGGTTAGATCACCGGGACAGTATTCTGGGAGCCTGGGTTCAATTCTCAGTAGGCCACATTATTTCTTTCTCACTAGAATTTGAAGATCATCTTAAGGCACTGAACACGTACTGACTGGAGACCAGGTGGGAGAGGGGTAATATGCTTGAGACTTTCAAGTTCCTGGAGGGAATAGATGAGGTGAACTTCGGGGCACTATTTAGCAGGAGCAGAGCCAAGAACCTGAGGTCACAAGTGGAAACTGGCGGGGGGGGGGGAGGTTTAAAAGCAATGAGAAGAAGTTTTATTTTACGGAAAGGGTGGTGGATCCATGGAGCAGTCTGCCAGTGTATCAATCAATCAAAATCTTTATTTTACCAGGCAAAACACCTTTGAGAATACTCATTTTCAAGGTGGACCTGGATAAGTACACGAGAACAATACACAAAATAATGATACATACTTCAAGTAAATATAGAATGAATGGGTGCAAAATGAAGTTCTGTTACAATATGCAAACAATAAAATGGCATAAATCTATTTGCAATATACACAAGGTGATGGCAGGGAATCCTGAAGGAGTAACCTTAAACCAAGCATGTAAGTAAATAAACAGGTTAGACATGGAAAACCCAGGAGAGAAAGAGGGAAGAAAGAAGAGGATATGAAGTGTTGGAATAAGCCGGGGGACACCTGCGTTCTGGGCCTCTTGATGGCTACAAGATATATGGCAACAATCAGGAGAAACAATTACAGGATTCCTTAACAGAACGTGCATATAGCATTTTGAACGTGGACAATGTAATAGGTGGTTCACCCTCAAAGCTTTTTGAAATTTATTCCAGAGTTGGGGTAGTAAATGACTTATTGAGGAACTACCAAAATGCGACTTGACCTTAGGTACAGTATAATTAGGGAAATGTACAAGGAGCATCTTAGGGCATATTTACCTATCATACTTTGAGGTAGACAATCAGAAATGTGCTGAGGCAGCTTTTTACAGATTGCTCTGTAAGTCCACAGGGCAGTGTTTCTTTGTCTTCTAAAATTTAAGGATGACCAGCCTACTGTGGAATAAAGGGAGCAGTAATGAGTTAAGTACACTGCCCCAGCGATAAATCTTAAGGCTCTGTGGTACAGTGTATCGAGTTTGGCTAGCACAGAAGCAGGCCTTGGCTGTAAATGAAGTCAGCGTAATCCAGAATTGATAAAAAAATGGTTTGGACCAGCCTCTTTTTTGCATCCTGGGTAAGAAGGTGTTTGATTCTGTAAAATAATCCAAGTTTCTGCTTTAGCTTTTCTATTAGTTCTTCGATGTGATCAAGAAAGGAAAGTTTGTGATCAATCCAGACCCCCAGGTATCTGAATTTGGTTACAAAGTCTAAGTGTTCACCTAGGAATGTGGTTATCTGCGGTACGGATCCTAGGGCAGCAGGATTCGTAGCATTGATGAAGGGCGAGAAAAGCATTGCCTTTCTTTTTTTAGCATTCAAAAGAAGCTTCTGATTTAGTAGGTTTAATTGCAGCTGATTAAATTCCAGTTGTAGGTCTGTGCAGGCTGCTTCAGGGGTAGGTCTATTTATGTAAAAGACTGTATTATCAGCAAAAAAATGAATGTTGGCTGATTTAATTACTGAGTCAATGCTATTAGTATAAAGTGCGAAAAGCAGTGGTCCGAGTATAGAACTCTACGGCACACCCCTAAGCAAAGGTTTCAGTGGTGAAAATTCCCCTTCAGCTGTTACCTGCTGGAAATTATTTGTGAGGTAGTTTGAGAACCAACACAGGGAAATGGAGTCTAGGCCAATCTTGCGGAGGGTAACTAGAAGCAAGTCATGGTCGACTGTGTCAAACGCCTTGCTTAGGTCCAGGAATATGACACACATACATTTCTTGGCATCTAGAGCACCCTGCCAGTCATCAGTCACCTTCGCAAGGGCTGAAATCATACTAAGGCATGACCTAAATCCTGATTTTAATGGATTTAGTGGATTTGAGGATTCCAAGTAGTTCCTAAGCCGTGAGCTCTCTATTGTCTTCAACATTTTTGAAAGGATAGGGAGTAAGGGAATTGGTCTATAGTTATTTAGATCACTTGGCTCGCCAGATTTGAAAAGGGGGATCACATGGGTGGTTTTTCATCCGGATGTGATATCACCCTGACTGAGAGATAGGTTGAAGAGATGTGTAATTGGCACATCCAAGACATGATGGCTACATTTGAAAAAATATGGGTCTATGAGGTCTGCTCTCACACTCTTCCTAACATCCAACTGTAGAAGCAATTCTTCAATTTCTTTCAAAGATACAGGCTAAAAGGAAAATGCAACAGCATGCACAGGAACATTGGTAACCAGAGTTGCTGGATCCTGAATACCCAGTTATGCGCGAAGGTTATTGGCAGACAATGTGTCGAATGCAAGCCCTGCTGTAGCGAAATGATTATTGAGATGGTTAATAATTGTTAGTTTATCAGTAATTGTGGTATCTCCCAAAGTGATTTTGGTAGGAAAGGAGTCTGAAGATGCATGACCTTCAATATCCTTAAGCGTTTTCCAAAATTTGGAAGAAAACTTGGAGGAAGAGTCAAGTTCTGCACGGAAATAGTTCGCCTTTGCTTCTCTGATCATGTTAGTACATTAATTCCTAGCCTTCCTAAACGCTGTCCAGTCTGCTGGAAGTTTGGTTCTCTGGGCTTTTTTCCATAATGAGTCTCTATTTAGCAGAGCAGCCTTCAACTCTGTGGTAAACTGTGGGCATGATTTTTTTGTTTGTATGAATTTTCACCAGGGGAGCGTGCTTGTCAATAGCCCCGAGGACAATCTCCTGGAAAATATCATAGGCTGAGTTCACTGTTTTGGCTAGATAGAAATGCTGCTAATTCAATGAGTTCTGCAAGTTGGAGAGGAAAGTGCAAGGGTCAAGATTATGTCAACTTCTCTTGAAGGTGCATTTGGAAGTAGAGGCTGGTTTAGTCACGGATCACACACAGGCAATGTAACAATGATCACTAGTGTCCATGAAGAACACACTAGCATGAGTGAACAGATGTAGTTTACTTACTAAAATAAGATCCAGTAGAGAGCTATTATTAGGGTTAGTCTTATTTGGACGCATAGTTTCAGAAATAAGTTGGGATAATCCGAAGGAGTCACAAAAGTCTTTAAGAGGTTTGGAGATACTTGAAAACCAATCAAGATTAAGGTCTCCCATAATAATAACTTCCAAGGACAATGATCCCAGAGAGCTACTTAAGAGGTTTAATATTTTTAACCCTGCCGAAGGGGATGTATAACAACCCATGGCACAAAATGAGACTGAGGCAGAGGGCGCAACCTTAAGAGTCAGGCTGTCAAATTCCTTGGGAATATAGGTGGAGTCAGTGACAGAAGTAGAGAATTTGTCTTTTTTTTTTTGCTATTATTTTCTCTCCTGTAGTGTTTTCCCCCATTTGGAGGGCGCCCCTAGCCCTGCCCCCAGCATCCACCCACCAGCACTGGCACTTACCCCCCAGGGCTTGCCCCCTCAACTCCTGCCAGAGACTGGATCCAGTGTGGCCAGTTCCATGGTTAGCTGGGAGCGGGGCCTGCGAGGTGTCCTCCTTCATCCGCCGCACTGCTCCTTTTTCCTATTTTCCTGCCCCCTTGATGGCATGCAGCATGCAATGATGCCTACAACAGGGTCATGCATGCTCCTATGCAGGCCCATGTCAAGCATCTGACACGCTCCTGTCCCACATTGTTGCAGCAATGTGTTGCCAAGCCCCAGCCTCTGCTAGGGGTCAGGCATGCACCGGCCACTGATCCCTCCTCCCCAGAGATGGACAGCAGTCCATCAGATGCTTGATCCATCTCCTCCCCTGCTGACCCATGGTGGCCCATGCCAGTTCCCAAACACGGCTCACCAGCGCAGTGTAAGGTGTGGCATCCAGTGGCTCAACCAGCAGCACCACTGGGCCGGCAGAGAATTTATCTTGAACTTAGATGGCTACCCCTCCTCCTCTAGGCTGTCTATTAGATCTGAATATGGTATAGGCTAGGAGAGAGCATCATGATGTAACATGCTGAATCTCACTTAGGCAGCATGGAGTAAGCTGCAGCTCCTCGCTCCTCCGCTTCTCGAGAGGAATATTGAATTGTCATCCAAAAGTAAATTGGGCTGTTTCATCTTTCTATTCATGGAGGTGGGTGATGAACGATTTAGGCTGGCAGTAGTAGTCAGGATATTCAAAAGGAAAAAATTAAAATGACACAGCAGCAAACGGGAAAACATCTTTTTTGAGAATTTGAGACTGAATTGGCACTTTCAAAAGGCGCTAAAATGGTGATCTGTTGAATTATGTCAGTCGACGGTGTGCCATAGCGGGCAGCAGAAATGTAGGAGGCAAAAGTAATGGAAACGTAGAAACTCCCAAAAAATTCATTTCAGTTGGAAGGGCGTAACATTTTTGGGTTGACAGTCCAAGGCTTTATTGCTCAGAATTGGTTCCACAAATACAACTTTAGCACAAAAATACAGGAATGAGTTTATTGCACCACCCAAAGCGTGGTCCAAGAGAGATTTGATGGACTATGGATTGTTGATTTATTCAGGTACAAATGAAAAAATGATGCATAAACTCAGGACAACTTACAATTATATTTTACGGTTTATGACTGGCTCGCCATATAATACCCACCATTGTATGTTAACTAAGGAAGCTAATTGCCCTAATGTTAAATAGGGAATATTTTTGTCCAAGGGTGTCTTAGGCGTACTGCCTCCCTCCATCTTTGCACTTTTTCTGATTCCAATTGTTCTAAGGAACACTAGGTCCCAGAATAGGGAATTATTTGGTATTCCTTTATAGAGGAAAGTTATAGGTCAAAAATCAGTCATTTATAGGGCCATAGTGTTTTTTAATAGTATTCTCTCTTCTGTAACAAATTCTAGTATAGTGAGGGCATTTAAGTATAGGTTGGTTCAATGGCTTGATATTAAATCAGAGTGCAATTGTTTTCACTAATTATGTGTTTGGTCCGAATGTTATATGTGATTGTAAATATTTGTTATGTGTATGTATTTTGTAGTGTTTTGTACTTAAATAATGTGTGTTTCTTATGTTAAACTTGTCACTTGTGAAAATGGGCAATTTGCTCAGCTTGCTTACAAGTATAAAAAATAAAAATGAAATGAAATGGTTGGGGGAAAAACCTGAAATTGACCTGACCTGTCCAGAGAAGAAAGTCGGGAAATGTTTGGGAGTAGAAGAGTTTAAAAGCTTATTTTCTGCTAATGATACACCACTGACATGCTGCATGGAAAGAATAAACCCAAAGTGAACTCTAATAACATAAAAGCAATGGATGCAAGATAACCAGGCCTTCAGCTAAGTATCACATGTAATCTTTAAAGTGATTTTGTGATCTTTTAGAGATGCCTTTTTCACATAGTATCTCATTGCCACCCATGCTTCAGGTGCTGAAGCTGCAATTTGTTTTATAAAAAAAAAAAATGTTATAGACATTTTTATTTATGATTTATCAGCACTGTGTTCTCCAGTTTTCTGTGTGCAGTCACACCCCCAAAATGATGTCATGCAAGGGAACTGTCAATGTTTTACATACAGCACCAAGGAATTCTGGGTAAATTATCATGTTGCTATAAATGTTAGTTACTCTGAGGCGTAGTCACTTATTTTGGCGGTGGTGACTACACCTAATATGTAGATGTCCATAGCAAGGAATTGTGGGTACAATCAGACATTGTTTTCCATTTCCCTTACTGTAAGATGCAGTCTCAAATCTCTGTAGTGGCTTCAACAGTAAAAGCTTGCATATGTTTATTTTCCAAACAAGGCATCATGCATACAGTATCTAGCTGACAGGATTTCTATACTGAGAGATGTAGTATCCTATATCGGTAGTGTAAATGTCTGCAATACCAAGACTGACCAACAGAGGTCTCTGTTTCAAAACAGTGCTTATAAACTTTGTTTCCCTTGCATGATGTCACGCATGGGGGTTGCAGCACTGAGAAAAAAGGGTGCGGGCTATGCGAATGAAGTAGAGCACAAAAATAAAATAATTTATTTAATGGAAAACAGCACTTTTTGGCAGTTTGAATGGTAGTAGATTGAATCACAACTCCTATAGGTTATTAATCCCATTTTCTATGGCAAAGTTCACAAAATCACTTTAATGAATTAAGTGGTGGGCATGAAAAGCAAAGTCTGAAGAATCTGAAGTTAGATAAACATAATCTTTGTAAACTTTCATGTTGGGGACTCAAGAATATTATATAACAAGGAACAAAAGACTGTCTAAACTGTTTAAGACATCAAGCACAAAGATATCACGAAAAGGTTTGCTTTCCTTTTCTTCAGATGAAGCAGAAAAACCAACAGGAGTAAAAAACTGACACAGTTGCATTTACCCTTTAAAAACTGTTGTACCAAAATGCCTCCTAAAGCCAATTTAGACCCTGATAAGAAAGAAGACAAAAGAGTAAAAGGGGCAGCTTCAGCCCATAAAGCAACAGCTAACACATGGGAGTGAGGGGGACGCTGAGAAAAAAGAATGGGACATAAGCATAGCTTCTCAGAACACCCCTACTCTGTTTCCAGAAGAAGTACAAGACATAGGGGAAGCATCAAGTACAAATGCCATGATAGATCTGGAACAAGAGCAAGGCCCAGGCCCAAGCCACAAAAACCCACATCAAGAAGATCCCCCAAAGTGGGCCCAAACCTTAATAGAAAATATGCATAGTTTACAAAGTGCTATGAATAAGTTACATTTACCAGATTCATTTAAAGCTCTATCGGAAAATATCCAGAAACTGGACACAAATCTTAATAAAGGCCTGAGTCGTATATCGGAATTAGAGAAAAGACAGTCGGACACAAAAGATAAGTTGCCTCCTCTATCAGTACAGATGAAAGTTTTGAGCTCCGAACAAGAGACAGTAAAAGAGAAATTAGGTGACCAAGAAAACAGAGATAGACAAAATAATATTCATATTTTTGGTCTTCTATGTGACTGGGAAGGTGAACAAACTCTGGAACGAATATTGTTCAGTCTTTCTTCTGTCATTTTAGGTGCAGATAAAGAATTACCCAGTATTGACAGAGTTCATTGGTTGGGGGGTAGAAAATAGTATGTAAGACAGAAATCAAGGCTGGTGAAAGTTAAATTATTAATGACTGTGGATAAAGAGGCCTTGATGAAAGCCTACTACACTAAAGGCAAACTGGTTTATAGGGAACAGATTATTTACTTTAAAAATGATTTTTCTAAGGCTTTATGGGACCAGAGCAAAACATTTGGGGGAGTACAACAAAGATTATGGAAGGAGGAGGTAAAATTATATGTGATTTTTCCATCAAAGCGTAAGGTGTTATTAAACAATGAAAAGCCAAAAAATGTGCACAAGGCATGGGGTGCTGTAAGGTACTCAATAAATATCAAAACCAGAAAAAGACCCAGCATTCACCACCTCAAAATTGCAGCAGACACCACTATAGTCACATAAAAGCAACATTATTAAAGAGATACTTGTGTGCTCACCTGACGTATTTTGGTCTGGTCCTTTATCAAAGGTGGGCACACAAGTGTCTCTTTAATAAAGCTGCTTTTATGTGACTATAGTGGTGTCTGCTACAATTTTTGAGGTGGTAAGTGTTGGGTCTTTTTCTGGGTTTGTTATTGAACAATCGAACATTGTATTATGCCAATGTATCAGAAGCTATTCAAGATTTAAAAATAAGACTTCCCACGATATTTGCTAACTATGAAGATGGTTAAGAGGCAGATACATGAAAAGTGGAATGGAACATTATATTGGGCTCAGGAAGGGGCCAGACTAACTGATTTTCAGCTAATTATCTCAAGCAGATGAGGGATGTCAAACAGGTGGTTCTTGGCATCACAAGTAAGGGGAGGGGGGTTAGAGAAATATATTCAGAATAAGGAAAGGAAGTGGGTTTATAAAGCTCAATCAGGGGAAGAGGAGAAAATGATTCAGAAAAATGGCTGTGATTAAGGGATGCACATGGAACGTAAATGGATTAAATTCATAGGTGAAAATGGCAACGGTTTTAGCCACAGTACGAGGGCTTAAATCAGATATTACGATGCTACAAGAGATTCCTGGAGGGGAATCCAAGCACTCAATGATAAGTTTAAATGCTACATTGACAAGCATTTAAACTAGCAAAGGGGGGTGGCAGGCCAGCAAGGATGATACCTACTTGCTCACCCCCCACAGCTAGTAATGGAACCAGTGAACCAGAGGAGTGGCTATCTCTGCAAAGCAGTGTGCAAAAGATGGAGATTAGTGTCCAAAAGGTGGATAAGCAGAAAAGGGCAAAAATTCAGCAGAAGGGCAGACAGCAAGGAGAACCAGGGATAAATGACAACCAAGGAAGGGCTGGAGTAGAACAGTGAAGCAGTCTAGGGAGGTCAAATCATGGAAAGCCATGTGTGCAAATGCCAGGAGCCTTAGCAACAAGATGGAAGATCTGGAGGCTGTCATGGTACAGTCAGACCTGGACATTGTGGCCATCACTGAAACCTGGTGTAATGATAACCATGACTGGGAGATGGCCATACCTGGCTACAACATATTCAGAAGAGACAGAGCAGGCAGGAAGGGAGGAGGATGGCACTGTATGTGAAATGACATAAGGGACACACAGATCCAGGAGGAACAAATGGGGAGAGATACTGTGGGTTAAGCTGGAAAGGAAAATGGGGCCAGCCATCCGCACAGGTGTGGTCTATAGACCACCAGCCCAGGAGGAAGAAACAGATAGAGTTGATGCTAGCCATCCAAAGGATGGCAGACAAGGGTGAGGTAGTACTGGTTGGAGACTTCAATATACCAGACGTGTACTGGAGCATCCCAGCAGCAGCATCAACTAGAAGCAGATTTATCCTGGACTCCTTCAGGGTGCCTTCCTCAAGCAACTGGTCATGGAACCAACTCGGCAGAAGGCAATACTTGGACCTTGTGCTCCAAACAGGGACAGTGTGATGGGGTAACAGTGGGGGAGCACCTGGTAACAGTGACCACCAGTCATTGTGGTTTGAAATCACAGAAAGAGCAGAACCAAACCACACAAAAACACGATCCTGGATTTTAGGGGGCAGACTTTGGGAAAATGGGGAGATGCTTGAAAGAGGCATTAAGGGAATGGGACAGGAATCAGGGATTGAGGAACAGTGGGCAGTATTTAAAATGGGGATTATAAGAACAACAGAATTATGCATTAAGCAGGTTAGCAAGAGGAAAGAAAGAGGAGACCATTATGGTTTCCAAAGAGGTAGCAAAAAGTGAAAGCCAAAAAGATTGCATTCAGGCAATACAAAAGACACAGGCAGAAGGGGATAGGGAGAAGTACCAGGGAGAAACAAAGGGAGGCAGGGAAGTCAGTAAGGAAGCCAAAGCTCAGACAGAAGAACACATTGCAAAATCAGTGGTTAAAGGGGACAAACCTTTTACAGGTACATAAGTGAAAAAAGAAGGACAAAGGAGGGATAGTGAGACTGAAGGGGAGGATGGGAGCCACGTGGAGGATGACAACAGTAAAGCTGACATATTGAACAGGTATTTCTGCTCAGTCTTTACTAGGAAGAGGGGATGGGTCTGAAGGAGTACAAGGGTGAGAATGGTGCAGAAATGGACACAAGTCCCTTTTACACAGAAAGGGTCCTGAAGGAACTGGAAGTAATAAGAGCTGATAAAGCAATGGGGCCAGATGGGGTGCACCCAGGGTCCTTAAAGAACTAAGAGAGGTGGTGGCTGAACCTCTGGCTATCCTGTTCAGCCAATCACTGGAAACAGGGAGGTACCCAAAGACTGAGGACAGCAGATGTAGTCCCCTTATACAAAAGTGGGAACAAAGAGGAAGCGGGGAACTACAGACCAGTCAGCCTCACCTCGGTAGTGGGAAAGATCATGGAAGCACTACTGAAGGAGAGATTGGTGGAACATCTGGTTGTCAATGGACTACAGGACCCAAGGCAGCATGGTTTCACCAGGGGGAGGTCATGTCAGACCAACCTCATTGAATTTCTTGACTGGGTGACTAGGGAGGTGGATCAGGGGAGGGCAGTGGACATGGCATATCTGGACTTCAGCAAGGCCTTTGACACTGTGCCACATAGAAGACTATTACACAAACTGGGGAATATGGGTGTGGGCAGGACAGTAGTGTGGTGGGTAGGTAACTGGCTGGGTGGCAGGACACAGAGGGTGGTGGTAAATGGCTGTCACTCCACAGAGGGAAGAGTGACCAGTGGGTACCACATGGATCAGTGCTGGGACCGGTCCTATTCAACATCTTCATCAGTGACATTGCACAGGATATAGAAGGCAGAATTTCACTGTTCGCTGATGACACAAAGCTCTGTAACAGAGTAGACACACCAGAGGGTGTAGACAGAATGAGAAGGACCTGCAGAAACTTGAAGAATGGTCAAGGGTTTGGCAGTTGAAATTCAATGCAAAGAAGTGCAAGATAATGCATATGGGGCACAAAAACCCTGGCACAATATATCAGTTGGGGGGTGAGGATATAGCATGCACCAAGCAGGAAAGGGATCTTGGGGTTGTCATCTCTGATGACCTCAAGGTAAGGAAACAGTGTGACAAGGCATCAGGTAAAGCAAATAGGATGCTGGGATGTATAGGCAGGGGCATCACCAGCAGGAAAAGGAAGGTCATAATTCCGCTATACAAGACACTAGTGAGGCCCCACCTGAGTACAGTGTACAGTTCTGGAGACCATACCTACGTAGGGACATAGACAGGGTAGAGAAGGTTCAGAGGAGGCAACAAAGATGGTGCATGGGTTGCATCACAAGTCCCATGAAGACAGGTTGAAGGAACTGAACATGTACTCCCTGGAGGAGAGGAGGGAGAGAGGGGATATGATAGAGACATACAAGTATCTTACAGGGAGGAACAGGGCAGGAAAACACTATTTTTAAGCGAAAAAGATGTTTCAGGACTAGAGGGCATGGGATGAAGTTGGAGGGAGGACGATTCAGAGGAAACATGAGAAAGAATTTCTTCACAGAACGGGTGGTGGACAAGTGGAACACCCTGCCAGAGGAAGTGGTGGGGGCTGAAACAATCACGGGATTTAAGAATGCATGGGATAGACATAAAGGAATTCTAGAGGTCAGGGGTAAGGGGAAATAGACTTCTAGGAAAACAAACTGAACTTACAAGCTCAAATGGGCAGACTAGGTGGGCCATAGGCCCTTATCTGCCGACACTGTCTATGTATCTATGTATCTATGAGATTTTTTTAATAAAATAGAAATGGGTAAATTAAGTGCAAGATGGTCCGGGAAACTGCTTTGTTCATTAGGAAAGACTAAAAAAAGTGCAGGAGTGGCAATCCTGTTTGATAAACACTTTAAAGGAAACATTACAGGAACAGCTAAAGATAAAGATAAAAGTGACCAAATAAGCTTGGCAAATGCAGAAATAGACAGAAGGAATATAACATTTGGCTTGGTGTATACACCTTTTCAAGACTGTTTTTTTGTGGTGGAGTTAAATAAGTTGATGATGACTTGGGGGGAGACATTATATCTTGGCCGGAGACTTTAATTGTGTCTTGGACAGTTCACTCGGTAAGTTCTCTAAAGGTAGCAATTGGGACAAATATAAGGCCACATTATTAAAAAAAAAATTTTAAACCAATAATTTGATAGATTGGTGGTGGGAGGTTAAGGGTACATCAAAAGACTATACTTATTACTCACCAAGGCACAACATGTTTTCAAGGTTGGACTATGTTTTTGTTTCAGAGGTCTTGTTGGTGGTCTGTCTAGGACACAATGCTGAAATGGAATAAGCCGATTTCAAATCACAGTCCTGTATCTTTTCAAGCTTTTTTGAATTGTGGAAATCTAAAAAGAGGAGGGTTATGACGTTTTAATAATAATCTATTAAATAACAAATTGTTTTGTGAAAAGATAAGGACCGCTATGGAAAATTGTATGTTACAGAATAAGGTGTCTGGTTTAAATAGCATTGACTGCTGGGACGCTTTGAAGGCCACATTAAGGGGGGCTATTAATTCAGAGGCATCCTCGATAAATAAACAAAGGTTGAAACAGAAAAAAGAGGGGGGAAAAGGCTCTGAAGTTTGGAAACTGAGGTCAAAAAAGGGAACATATCTAAGCAAACAAGAACTTATGAACCTGAGAAAATTTATAGAAGCCACAGACTATTTAAATATAAAAAAAGGTTGGGTTAGGAAAACACAAAATTGGAAAACAAATAGTGAAATAGTAAGAAATGTTTTGGCAAAAATATTACAAGAGCTGGAACAAGGAAAAAAATAAATGATTTCCATACTGGATTCTCAGGGCCAGGTAATTAGTAACCAAAAGTTAATATTAGCAGAATTTGCCAAATTTTATAGTGATCTCTATACTTTGGCATGTTCTCTGTCCCAAGAGGACTGGGAATATTTTGGGTCTATGATAACCCATAAAATATCCCCAGCTGAGGAAGAGAATTTTAGTAAACCAGTTTCCATTCAAGGAATTAAAGATGTCATGAGACAAATGGCAAAGGCAAAAGTCCCCAGCCAAGATGGATTTACCTTGGAATTTTATTTGGGTTTTGAATCTCATATGGTCCCCTATCTTTCTGTTATTTAATCAAATATTAAAATCTTACCATATTACAGATACTTTTTTACAGGCCATCATTTTGGTCTTACCTAAACAAGGGAAAGACCAGAGGAAACTTGAAAACTATAGGCCAGTGGCCATTCTAAATACGGGCTATACAATTTTAATCAAAATTTTGAATAACAGAATCCTACCTACCTTGGGGAAGATGACTCATTATAATCAATCTGGCTTTGTGCCAGGAAGGGTAATTAAATTGGAGTTGCTTAAGATCCACTTAATAATAGAATGTTTAGAGGCTAGGCAGGAGTTAGCAACCTTGGTGGCCTTGGATGCCACCAAGGCTTTTGACATGCTAAAGTGGCACTATTTATTTTTTTATTCTGAAAGCTTACAGTTACCCTGGGGAATTTATCCAGGTTATAAAGACACTTTACAAGAAACTCATGGCATAGATTAAAATAAATGCAGAGTTTTCAGATACTATAATTTTACACAGAGGCATTCAACAAGGATGTCCTCTGTGCACCCTCAGTATTTATACTGGGTTTGGAACCCCTTCTTAATGAAATCTGACAAAATAACAATGTTAAAGGGTTAAAAGTTGGTGAGGAGGAGGTAAAATTGAACACCTTTGCGGATTATGTTTTTTTGATTGTTAAAGACCCAGTAAAGAGTATCCAGGAAATATTAAAAATTATAGCCAGATTTTCGAAGGTAGCAGGTTACAAAATTAACAAAAATAAAACAGAGATAGTACCATTCCATATATCAGATTACTCACAAATACATAACATCTTTAAGGCTAATATTAATGAAAAGGGGGCAAGATATTTGGGTATTTCTATACATAACAAAATAGATAATTTTTTTCAATTCTAACTTTCAACTCTATCAGATGCCCTTCAAGACAGATTGCAATTATGGGCTAAGATCCCGATGTCTTTTTTGGGGAAAATTCAAGTAATTAAAATGATGGTGGCCCCCTTTCTTTCCTATAGATTACAAACTGTGATGGTCCCAATTTCAGACAAATGGTTTCAGAAAATATACAAATTAAAACATTTATATGGAACAATAAAGCACCAAGGATTTCATAGGCCAAATTGTGTTTAGCTGTAGAAAATGGGAGGATGGCCTGCCTGGACTTAAGAAACTATTACCTGGCATTTATAATGAAAACGGTTATTAAGTGGGCTTATGAGAATGAGACAGATCCAAATATAAACTTCATAAATAATTTTACTTACGGAAATGTTGTCACATTCGATTGATCTAACCACACTTCTGTTTACAGCAAGGAAACATCAGAAGATTAATTGTAAAATAATACAAAACTTGGCCCGAAGCATAATTAAATACACCAACAAAAGAAAATGTGAGGTACATCTTTTCCCCTGGGAACAGAATCTGGAGGAATCCTAATTTTATATTAGAGGGTAAACAAAGAATAAATTATGGGTAAAGAAAGGGGCAACCAGGCTGTGAGACCTTTATGAACATGGATCTAAGATATCTTAGCTAGCTTTTAAACAAAAATTTCAGATGGAGGAACATCAATTTTTCTTCTTTAACCAACTTTCTAGCCTCTATGTTAAGGACTACAGAAGGTGGGGGAGAGAGATCCAAATAACAGAAAGCTGGAGAAAATTTGTTATAGGTCCCTGGAAAATAAGACACCTAAGCTGTTCTCGTGGCTGGTATCCAATTTAATTGGAATAGTTATTAAAATTTATAAAAAAAAAATAGATAAATCGGTGGGAGGAGGAATTACAAGGAAAAATTACAGAAAACCAATGGACAACTGCCAATGGAGTAGTGGCAAATTATAAACTAACTAGGGACTGAGTGATACAACATAAAAAGTATTATTCACCGAAAAGACTTTCAAAAATGTATACTATCATACAAAGTAAATGTTGGCATTGTCAGTCTCCTGAGGCAGAAGTATTACTTATGTTCTGGAATTGCAAACTAAGCCAGAACTGGTGGTCAGACACTTTTGGAATATTAAATAAAATAGGGTTTAGTTTGACAGGTTGGGATGACCCCTGAAATATAATAGTAGAAATGTATAGTGCTAGAGAAGAAAGGTCAGGGGAGAAGCTCATATGTAAGGTCAATTTGATGTCAGTGAAAAGACTAATTTTAAAGTATTGGAAAAGTGACTTAGCCCCTTCAGCATTCCGTAAAAATGAGTGGAAACACTCCTTTTTGGCAGCTCTATATAATTACAATTATTTTGGAAACTTAGTCGGTATGGAAATTGCAAAAATTTGAAGCAGATCTGTGGACACTAAATGATTTGTATTAAGGAATAGGGCTAGTCATTCTGGAAACAAGGGACTGGGTTTTTTTATCGGGAAAATATGAATGTTAAGGAAGTATAGGATGTGCACCCAAGCATATAATTACGGATTATGAATGATATTTATTGTTACTTTGTAACCTCTGATTATTAAAGAGAACTGTAATTCACTAAACCAACGTTCATTTCTGTATATGTATTGACTTATGGAAGTACTGAATTGAAAATTAATAAAATATTATTAAAAAAAAAAATCTGAATATGGTATAGGATGGGATGTTTACCTCATAGTCGGAGGTATCAGGTCTGAGCCAGGACTCTGAGATCACTAGAACATCTGGCATAGTGTAAAAAACACAGGCCTGAATGGAGGTTAACACCTTTAGGAGGCTACAGGCATTTATATGCTTAAACCTCACACCTTTGATGCAGGCTAAATCGGCCGAGGAAAAGATAAGCGAGTGCTCAGTTCTGGAGTCTTCACCTAAGGAAGGACAGGGACAGGCTAGAGACAGTGCAGTGTATGGTGACCAAAATGATTCAGGGCCAACAGGGCAGATCTTATAAAGGGTACCGGGTCAATATGTCGTATGCTTAAGAGCATACAATAAACCGAAGTAGCGCTGTAAATGTCAGCCAGAGGGTTCAATACCGTGAATGCTGCTGTGCACAATATTGCACCCTCTCACTGTCCCAGGCAGAGGAAAAGTCTTCTGCTGTGACTGGGACAGGGTTCCCCTGAGCAGTTGTTGTGGCTCGATGGAGTGAGCCACTGGCAGCAAGGAACCCAGGCGCTGCGTTTGGGACCAGGTTCGATTCCCGATCCCAGATGCAAGTAAATTTTTTTTTTTTTGTACTTCATGTGATTTCAGTGTTAACCCCCCCAACCAGAGTTGAGCATCATTATTGCAGAGGTTCAGGGCTGCAGCCCCTGTAACGGGAGGACTTATGCCGCATGCAAGAAATCACGCTGCATTGGCAGTGCAATTTTTGCATGCAGCATAATGTCTTGCAACATTATGACCCCGTGCCCTTACGAAGATAATGCCAAAGAAAGGAAGTATGTCTGGGAAACTTCAGGTCCAACCATGTGAGCCTATAGCTTAGTGGTTAGAGCACTGGGACAGTATTCTGGGAGCCTGGGTTCAATTCCCAGTAAGTCACATTATTTCTTTCTCACTAGAATTTGAAGATCTTATTAAGGCACTGAACACATACTCAATGGAAACCAGGTGGAAGAGGGGTGATATGCTTGAGACCTTCAAGTTCCTGGAGGGAATGAATAAGGTGAACTGTGGGGCACTATTTAGCAGGAGCAGAGCCAAGAATCTGAGGTCGCAAGTGGAAACTGGCAGGGAGAAGGTTTAAAAGCAATGTGAGGAAGTTTTATTTTACGGAAAGGGTGGTGGAGCCGTGGAGCAGTCTGCCAGTGTGGGTGGTGGGTAGCAAGACTGTAAATGGTTTCAAGCATGGCTGGGACAGAGGGTTTGGTGCTTGTGCAGATCGGTAGCAGTAGGGAAGGGAGTGGGGGGGTGGACCAGGAGGGATAAAATCCCATATGGGGAATTGGTCCCGGGGCAGATAGAGAACTCCAGGCAGGCTAGATTGACGTGTGATCTTTTTCTGCTGTCATTGTCTATGTTTCTATTTTATTTTTAAATGTTCTACAGGAAAGCCTTGCTGGAATGCAATATCTCACAGAGTAGAACACCCAGGAAGGAAACTAGTCGCAATCAAATTCTCTGACATTCACACTAATAAAAAAAGCCCTGCTAATTAGTACTTAAATAACCTTCTATAACAAGGAAATATGCAATATAATCTTCCAAAAATATTCAGAGAAGCACAGCAGCTTTAGTCACATACCATAAATGACAGTGTGTTATAGGGCAGTGAAGAGAGTTACATGGCTTCACTGCCATTTTTATTTATTTATTGATTTGACAATGGATGACCAGGAGAGACACACTGACCCAAGGCTTGTTTCCAGGTGTGACCTTGGGGAGGGGAATAGGAGGAACTGCAGTACAAGACACTAAGCAAGTCAATAAAGCAACATTAGATAAATAAGCTGATACAAAATGAATAGGTACAAAACTAAAATTGTTACAGAAAAAGAAAATGTGGTCATAGCTCAGTATTAGATGACAGTTCAAGTGCAAAGCAATACAGCAATACACAGCAAGCAGTTGCTAACTGACACAGGCAAGAGACCTGCAGACGAGCTTATTCCTATCCAGTGGTAGAGGAAATAGCAGTGGTGGTGGTGAGAAAGTGCAACCAGTAGGTAGGTAGTAGAGACTCAGCCGGTAGCCCAAAAAAGAATGTTTGTGGCAAGGCCAGGGAGGTGTCAGGAGGAGGGGGTAACAGGAGCAGGTGCGGAGGGATTGGAGTTTCAACTGGTGCCTGAAGGAGCCTAGGGAGGAGGAGAGACAGAAGGAAGAGAGTTTGTTTCAGATTGAGGGAAGTCAAGAGGAGTAGGCAGACTGCACAGCAGAGGAGCAGGGGTGAGGAGTGGAGAAAATGCAGTGATCCCTGGAACAAAGGGAACAGGAGGCAGGGGGAGTTGAGAGAGGAGAGAGGAGAAGTAGGAGGGAAGGGAACCAAACCAGTATTTGGATATGAAGGAAGTACAGAGAACCTGGTGACGTGAGGGCAGAGAGAGGATGGAAAGGGAGGATTAGATGGAGCAGTAGTAAGAGAGGGAGAGTTTGTAGCAAAGCAACAAAATGAGTTACAGAGGGTGTCCAGTCAGGCAAAGGAAGTGGAGGGGGCAGTGCCATACACTACATCCACATAGTCAAAGATAGGGAGCACCATTTTGGTATCAAGCTCCCTGTAAACCTGCAGAGACATGCAGTTTTTATTGAGACAGAGTGTAGCATGGATGGCATCAGTGTGGGCTGAGAAGTCAAGCTCACTGTCAAGCCACATACTGAGGTATGAGAAGAACTGCATAGTTTCAAGGGGGGGGTACCATCCAGTGTGGTGAAAACAAGGGGGCTATAAGTCTGACAGTTTCTGACTGGTTCAAGGGTCATAGACACCATTTTAGTAGTTACAACCAGAGCCACATTAGGCAGGACGGGTGCTCCATGACAATCGACATCAGTAAAGGAAATATGAGAGTTTTCAGTTATCATTAAAATATCAGTTTCATTAGTATTATTACTTTCAGTTTATCAGTCGGACAGTGACATTGATTTTCCTGTCAGGATATCCATCAAGCGGAATGCTTTCACCTACAAAATAGATTTATCAAAGGCTTGATAAAGCTCATTTTCAGGGTGAAACATTAGAGCTGATGGTTTAATCTCCCTGACCCAGGAGGGTCAGTTTTCACTGTCCATTTTGATGACTTGCAAATGAAATTAAAGTAATAATCCAGTAAGTACTACTGTGGAAATTAATTTTTTGTGTGCTAGGGAATGCCATGACTTTCCTTTTACTTTTACACCATTTTTATGTTGTCCCAGACTTGGTTTGATTGGAAGCAGTGCAGAATATTGTTGAAGTCCTGCTGGAGTAGATCTTCAGCAGCTGCGGTAGAGGGACTGGAGGTGAAGATGACTATGTCATTAGAATACATGTGAATATGTGAGTTGGCACGGGCAGATGGGAGGTCAGTCAGGAAGATGTAGAAGAGGATTAGATCCAGGATAGAGCCCTGTGGAACCCAAGCCTGGATGGATAGTGGATCTGACAGTATTCCTCCTACCTGTACTGACTGTTGATGGCCCATGAGGTAGGAATGGAGTCAATCGACACCAGAAGCTCAGAAGCCAGCAGAGCTCAGTTTGTCCAGGAGTTGTGGATGGGACACCGAATTGTAGGCTTTGGCAAGATCAATAAAAATGGCAGCCGTAATGTGCCCCTAATCTATCCCATAGAAGGTAGAAACAGTGACACGTAGCAGGGAGGAGAACGTGCAATAGTGCTTTTCAGAAGCCAGACTGGAAGGGGGAGAGGAAGGTGGAGGATGAGAGGTAGTTGAGGAGTCCGAAATTGACAAGTTTCTCTTGCAATTTTGAGATGGTGGGGAGGAGGGAGATGGGAGGGTAGAAAGTGTCACTCCTTTTATAAAATGTAGTACATTTTGCCAACTTCCAAGACAGAGGAACAGCACAGAGGGAGAAGGAAAAGTGGAGCCAGTGAGTAATG
This sequence comes from Neoceratodus forsteri, assembly GCA_016271365.2. Taxonomy (NCBI): domain Eukaryota; kingdom Metazoa; phylum Chordata; order Ceratodontiformes; family Ceratodontidae; genus Neoceratodus; species Neoceratodus forsteri. The sequence goes on along the minus strand of CM057450.1, from coordinate 1,774,619,693 downwards.
GGAGCTGCAATGGCAGGAGCTGAAAAGTGGAGAACCTTGGGGTCCAGCCCATCGGGGTTTGGACGGGTTGAGGGGGGAGAAGAAGGCGAGCAGGTTTCCTAGGTGGTGACAGTGGGGAACTGGAGACCCTGGCAGGGACGGCTAGAGGAGGAATGGGGAACAGGAGGGGAAGGAGAGAAGCCAGGAGGGGGAGAAGAAGGAGGGCACAGGTTGTGAAGAACTTGCTGGTGAGCAGCAACAGAGAGGGTTAGACACAGGTGAACTATTGACCACAAAGAGTAGGGGAGCAGACTGTGTAGGGGGGTCGAAAAGAGAATGGATAACCTTCCAGACTTTAGCTGGGGTGTTAAGGTTTTTCTGGAGGGTGACCTTGAAACAGTGCAATTTTGTGGCCCAGATTGCCTTTGTGCAGTTGTTCCCAGAGCCCTGTAAGAGATGAGGTCAGGTAGGAAGTGGAATCATTTATAGCGGGCCCAAGCGAGATCACAGGACTTGCACAGGTCAATAATTTTGGAGATAATCCAGGGGTGATGGGAAGTTCTGATTATAGATTTCCGGATGGGGCATGCTTGTCCCAGATGGAGGAGAATTTGGAGGGAAATAGAGTGAGGGCCATGTCAATATTCGAGGCAGAGAGGATGGCTGACCAGTCAACTGCAGCTAGATCACTCAGTAAATCATTGATAAAGCATTGATGTTTAGTGACCAGAGAGACCTCGACTAGATGTATTTTGGGGAGGAGGGGGGATGCTGGATTTTCCTGATGCAGAATGTCATGCAGTGGTCGCTAAATGAATCCTCAATATACCTGTTGCAACAATATGGTGAGGATAAGATGTCAGAACCTAGTCCAAAAGGGTATGGTTAGTGGAGCTGAGATTGAGCCAAGTGGGTTCTGAAATGATCTGGGAAAGATTAAGGGACTCAGTTCTATGAATGGTGGATCTGGAAGATGGGAGGGTCAACTTATGTTGAAATCCCCAAGGACGATGACGAGTTCTCCTGTGAAGGAATGAGAATAGATGGTGGAGAGGGAGTCAACTAGGGAGGAGTGTGAGATTCTCAGGGCCCTATCCACACAGAAAAGGGCAGGATACATGTGAAACATGCATACCCAGTGCATAGAACACATCTCAATATTCAGCAGCACACTGCCAAATCCACAGTCCCTAGCCACCCCAACTAGTGTGTGAAGGAGCATGAAGGGGCTGAGGGCATTCTGGATGGTGAATTGGGTCCAGTGCTAAAGTGGAGCAGTAAACACAGAAACAATTTGCTCTAAGCTGCACACAGTTGGTGCATGTCAAATAATCAAAGTCCAGAGATAACAAAAGGGCCCGTACTCCATCACAGTAAATAACAAACAAATCCCAAAGTAGTTTGAACTCATGGTTTATTGAAGATTGTGAGATTCGCAGCACCGAGTGCCCCCGTGGTTTGAGCCCTAAACGTGACCCTTTGTCAGGGGGCTTAGGTGGATCCCCTGCTTCATGCAGAGCAGGTGTTCGGGGATGGGGGTGGAATATGGCAGTCCATACACATACATAGGTACCACTTTTTAAATAAAAATAACTTTTTCTATCTTTGGTTCCCCAGCCCTCTATTTCATGTGGGAGGGCTGTGGGCCACAGCTGAGGAGCAATCAGGCCCCAGAACAGGTGTGGGGGGGGGCTAGCTAAGAGAGCACAAGAGTGTGGTGGCAGGATACACTTTAGTGCAGTATTGAACCCCTCAGCACCCCTTGACAGTGTGCATATTCCTTTTGGAGTCAGGTGGATCACAGCCCTGCCACTCCCCCCCCCCCGTGCCAGTCTCCAACCCAACCACCCATGTAGCACCATGGATTGGGTCAGAGACAGCCTCTTTTAGCAGTGCAAGTAGCAGTGGTGATGTGTGTAAGTATCTGCATTTGCAGAGAGGGTGTGTCTGCGCATTTTTGAGCCCTATGTGGGTGTGTTGTGCTTCAATGTATTTTTGTGGATAGTTCTTAAAGGATGGGACTTTGAGAAGCGCTATATGTAAGCAATAAGACCCAACAAGGTGTTGATTGTTATGTGATAACTGCATGCCTAGGTGTGTGGTAAGGCACAAGGCCGAAGGCCGAGTATCCTTCTGCACTTAGGTGTGCAGTTATCACATAACAACCAACACCCTGGAGAGTCTTGTTGTGCTTATAAAATGGGTCCCTATGTAAGAAAAAGAGAATGAATAAAATATAAAGAAATAGGAAACACATTATATTAAAAAAACACATAATTTAGCCGGCCCGTTGGTGCAGCGGTTGGATTTCCGCTTGCGACGCCGGCGACCCGGGCTCGAGGAGCGGACTCGGGTGATCGGAGGCTTGACGGTATGGGGATCGGCGTCCGTAGACAGCTCTCCTTCTCCGAGGGGAGGGCACGGGTAGCGTGCGGTGCATGGGGACCCCTGGTGGAGACCAGGGGTTCCTACGCAGACCGCGGCTTGACAAGCTCACCGGAGGCGGGGCGGATGACGTCATCATTGCACGACCCTGCCTCCCAGGAAAAACAGAAAAAGGATGAGCCTGCCTGCCACCAGAATGAAGCCCGCTGCCAAGGCCTCGATATGTTCCCCAGGCCGGGCCCCCGACCTAATCCCAGTGCCTGCGGTGCGCCAAGAGTGCGCCGCGCAGGCCACGTGGGGAAAGCCACGGGTATCGGGGACAGCGGCCGATCTGGAGAACAGAGGCTGGCAGCCCGTGACCGGCTGAGGATACGGTGGCAGGAGGGCTCAGGGGGTTAAAAGCATAAATAAAAAAAAAAAAAAACACATAATTTTACAATAAATATGAAAAAAAGGTCCCTGCAGTTTTCTGCCACTATGTGGCACTGTTTTGACTGTGAGCTATTCTAGGAATAGGACAAGCAGAACTCTTACCTTAGAAATGTCAATATCATTTTTTATTATAAAAGTTATTTTGGCATAGGTATTTACTTTTTTCTTTCAGCTCTGAAGAGCAGAGCTGAGAGGATTTCCTGTTCCCTTGCCTTAGCCACCACCTGTGCGCTGATTGTGTTCTCTCTGGGTGAATTGGGGAGAAAGTGAAAGTAATCAGTATACCTCTTACTAAGCAGTTTCCTTTTGGTGCCATTTATTTGAGGGTCACTGCCGAACCTCATTATTGATTTTAAATACTCCGTGGCTTCAGTTTCAGCCACCAGAAACAACCACATTGTCTGTTGCGGTAGTGCCAGTTATAGCAGCTGAGAGACAGAGAGAAGAAAACCAGTGTGAGGTGGAGGAAGCCTCCTTCCTGCTGCCATGGAGACCATGAGAGATATGGAGCAAACGTCTGAGTGCCGGGGAGCTGGGGGTGTTGCAGCGAACCTGCCACTTCAGGCCTGTTGGTTCTTTCTTAGTTGCACAACTTGCAGTATATATGAGCTGCCAAGCTGCCGCCAAACACATCCTGAAACTGAAACAAGCTGCGCTAATATTTGAGCTGACCAGCTTCAACACCTTCATGACTGTGTGGCAATCAATGCACGATTGTAAAGGTATTGACACAGTCCAGCTCGCACATTCTTGCAGTTTGTTTCAGCTTCAGGTCGCACATCCAAGAAGGATATGTTCTCCAGTAGTGGGGGATGCTTAGAATTTTCAAAAGCATTGACATTGCCAGAGTCAGTTTTTACATCAGTCTGATTCTGCAGTCACTCAGGAGGCTGGTTATTTATTTAAACATACTGTGATCTCGGTACCATTTGCAGGTAGGCAGGGGGTTGGTAAATTGATGTGGGAGAGAAGCTTATTGAGGAACATAACCTGCTACTATACTGGCGACCGGCAGCCTACAATTTTAAAAGAGGAAGAACAACATAGAAACATGGAATCTGATGGCAGATAAGAACCGCTTGGCCCACCTAGTCCAGAACAAGCTGAAAAAGTTGTGTAATGAGCAGTAAATGGGCTTTAACATGACAACTTGACACTATCTGTCTACTATTGTTTTATTAATGATGTAAACATATATTTTCTGTGATTTTATGGTTTATGGTCAGTTTTAGCTTATGGCGGTTTCGGGTGTTAGCCAGTTTTTACTATACAGAAATGTATGCATGACATTCTTTCCTGGAACACAAAAAGCATTGATACCTGGCTGTGTGCACTGCGTACTGGTTGCCAAAAGGATTCCTAATCCATTGGTTGTTGCTCCTTATGGCACTGGATTCCGAACTCTCTCAGCCAATCAGAATACAGGAAATTCTCTACCCATTTTATAAGACAGAACTATTAAACTATTTTAATAAAACTTCAACTGTCCAATTCCTTTTTAATTATATTTTGAGTATTTTTTTGTATGTATAAGGATTGTACAAAACTCCAAATACCTACAGTGGCATGGTAGCACCAATCTAGTTAGGGGTTGAGTAGGCACTTTAATGTTAAACTCCAGTTTTTGCACTTTATTAACTTTGCAATTGTTCAACGGATTTGCATAAAAGTTTGCATACATGGGTTTGTGGGGTAGATCTCTTGATGTGCCAAGTTGTGTTATGGTCATATGTGCAGATTATGAGATGCAGATAGCAAAAACACACAGAAAATCGCCATTTTGTGCTGTTTTTTTGCCATCACGTAGCACCCAGATGGTTTGGAAGTTTGGCCTGAAATTTTTAGCATAGAAAGGGTTTGGCCCACAGAAGTGCCTTTCACTGGTTTGGTCAAAAAATATTAATCTGTTCCAAAGTTATTAAATTAAACAAATTAGGGTTCCGAGCATGCTCGGTCAGCACTTCAGAATAGTTGTATGAAGTTTTCATATGGGAACCCTTTTTCATGAGGGTTTTCCCTAAAAATTCAAATTTGGAAAACCACAAAAATGACATTCTGGAGAGCGACCAACACTTGTAGCTTGCTTAGCAGGCCCCCTTACCTGGATTCTGCACTTAACTGCTGGAAAAATGCCCTTGAAATGTTTTTTTTTTTTAAGATTATAAATATTTTTTCGTCACTTATGATATGAAAAAAAATTATTTCTTCTTATCACAAGTGACGAAAAAAGATAATTTTTCGTCAGGGGAAAAATCCTTTTTAGGTTGCAAACATCTGCCTGTCCACATACCAAAACTTTGAATGAAATAATGAGGAGGATCTGTATGTGTTGCAGTCAGTCAAGTAGTCAGCTGTCAGCAACACATATTTAGAGCCAGCACGGTGGCACTGAGGGTTGAGGGTTGAGGCATCCACCTTAACTTGGGCCACCCCGGCGACCCAGGTTCGGGAGTGTACTCGGGGCGCCAGTGGTCGGCAGGGGATGGAGAGGATTGAGCATCTGGAGGACTGCTCTCCTTTCCTGGGGAGGGTGGGCTGGGAACCTTGCCACATAGTGGCTCCCAGTGGAGACTGGGGCAGTGCATTCACTGAGATGTGTGTTGGATGGAGGTGACAGTGGAAGTCTGTGGGTGGGAGCATGACTGCTGCGCGCTGATGTCACTACACATCTGCACCTTGGGAAAGAAAAAGCCCTGGCCGCTGGAAGGATAACGATGGACCCACGAGTCAGTCCCCCGTGCCCACCACCGGATCCTGCCTACCAGTGCTCCCAAACCCTGCTCCCCTTGACTGCCAACTAGAATTAGAGAAAGGGCACCGAAGGGAGCGACGGTCCCATCTTGTGGGGTGTGCATGCCAGGGGGTCAGCAGGTCAGAGTGGTGAGGAGCTCCGGAGGGGGGCCAATGTGGGAGGATCTCAGGCTGGTCGGAGAAAAAGACCAACTCCTCAGGGCCATATCTGTGGGAGATCCCAGTGTGGCCAGTGACTGGAGGTAAATGGAATTGAAAAAACAAAACAGAAAAATAACACATATTTACCCTATATGAATTGCTGGCAAGTGGCAAATAAAAGAATATTGTTAATTTGTGTTGATACTGTTTAATTTTTGTTTTTTAATAACGGAGGGTGCAATCATGGTCTCCCATGACCACATCCTTTCTGCCTGTCCCTGTAATAACAGAACTTTTCCCTGGTGTCTAATGGTGCCCGCCACCTTCCTATTGACCTCCAAATATTTTTTTTTCATATTATATATTGTTAGATTTCTCTCTGGTTCCTAGTGGCCCACCCTCCCCACCACCACCACTGTCTGATCACCGCCCCCATATTTTTTCATTGTTTCTCTGGTGTCTGGTGGCACCCCCAACCCTCTAATCAGCACCCCCTTTTTTATTGTATCCCTGGGGCCTGATATTCAAAAGTGCACCTGGCACTGGCACAAGTGGTTGCTCCGCGCAACTGAGTTGCGCTGGAGCAACAAAGGGATATATTCAGATGAGATGTGCCATGGCGCATCGTCTGAGTATACCTCAAAATGCCCGCGGCGCAAATACAATGCTCCGGTGCACCCCCCAGACAGGTCTAAATACCAGGAATGGGAAATGTGCCAGCACAACAGAGATACACCATGCGCAAATTCCTGATATTCAGACACAAATAAGCAAATGGGGCCATAATGCATGCAAGGTGCAAATGGGGATATTTGCATGTCATTATGGCCCCATTTGCATGAGTTGTGCAGGGCTGGCCAGCGAAATGCACATGGCACCCTGCACAGCATGTGGTCCCAATACCAGGTACTGCAACAGTACCCACACCCCATCTTGTACTACCGATCACCATTATAATGTAGTTATAAAATCCCTGGTGGTCCAGTGGTATCCCCCTTCCCGCCCATAACCCCGATCACCGTAGTGTAGATTAATTTCCATCCCTGGTAGTCTAGTGGTTCCTCCCTCCCCGCCCATAACCCAGATCAACATTAAAATGGCCTTTTTAAATCCCTAGTGGTCCAGTGGTAACTAACCCCCCACACAGACCCCCAACCCACCCAGCTCCCCGGTCATCGGCAGGCAGCATACCACCCACATACCTTCCGCAGCTGCCGGCTGAATGACAGCTACTAGTAGCTTGCTAGCTCATTTGTCCACACTGTGGACCAATGGGCTGAAGTGATACTGTAATAGTCATTCACAACTTTGTAAGACTTCATTCACAAAGTTGTGAATGACTATTACATTATGCACTGCAAGTCCATTAGTCCACAGTGTGGACCAATGAGCTTGCAGCACATACTGTAAGCTGTCATTCAGTGGGCAGCTGCAGAGATATGCGGGTTGGTATGCTGCTCGCTGATGACCGGGGCTGGTGGCTGGGATCCTGTGTGGTGGGGGGTACCACTGAACCACCAGGGATTTAAAAAGGCCATCTTAACGGTGATTGGGGTTATGGGCAGGGAGGGGGGAACCACTAGACTAACAGGGGGGTTTAAATATTACAGTACCGCAGCGATCATGGTTACACGCGGGAAGGGGTATCACTAGACTACCAGGAACAGAAATTAATCAAAACTATGGTAATCAGGGTTACGGGTGGGGAGGTGGCTACCACTGGACAACCAGGGATTATTGTTGGTGCTTGTGTACGGTGTTCTGGGGGGGGGGGAGCCGCCCACTGCTGGCGGCTGCTGTGATGCACCTTGCATTATGGCAGCTCACCTGTGGGTGGCTTCCACTTGAGCATGATTTCTCCATGCTCAACTTTGTGCCTAGGTATGCGGCACATCTCCGGGATGTGCCGGCATATGTGCCGCATATCTTGGCTGAATATCAAGATGTGCCACATATGCATGGGCACGCCCCCTAGAGATGCACCACATACATTATCTTTGCGCTCCGGCGCATCGGGAATTGCGCTGCACAATTCCCCCTTTTGAATATTGCCCCAGGGCACATTTCTGATGTTGTGCTGGTCCAAGGCAGTTGCGCCAGGTGCAACTCCTTTAAATATCTAGCCCCTGGTGTCTAATGGCACCCCCTACAATTTCCGTCTTGCATGTGATAAAAAAAAAATGGTCCCTCAATGTTTTTTTTAAACCATTAAAAAAGAAAACAGTCTCTTGCCAATCCGACCCCCCCACCCCAACCTCCCACTCAGCACACACCACCCTGCCCACCGCCACCCCAACACACACACACACACACACACACCCTTACACACCCTCACAGATCCCAGGGTGAAGATCCACTCTCCGATCAAAGACACATAAAAACATAGAAACATAGAATTTGATGGCAGATAAGGACCCCTTGGCCCACCTAGTCTGCCTATTTCCCTACCTATTAGATAAGCTGTAGATCCTAGTTAACCAACAGCCTACTTCCTCCTACCCCCAATAGATTTCTTTTATGTCTGTCCCATGCATTTTTGAATTCCCCCACTGTTTCTGACCCCACAACCTCCACAGGAAGGCCGTTCCATGAAGCCACCACCCTCTCCATGAAAAAATACTTCCTCACATTGCCCCGAGCCATCCCCCCATTATCTTCAAATTGTGCCCCCTTGTTCTTGCACATATCTTTTTCTGGAAGATGCTACCCTCTTGGACTTTGTTGATTCCCTTGAAGTACTTGAATGTTTCTATCATGTCCCCCCTCTCCCTCCTTTCCTCGAGGGTATACATATTAAGCTCCTCTAGCCTCTCTTCGTATGGCTTCTGGTGCAGACCCTGTACCATTGGTGCACATCTTGCTGTTGGAGCTGGCAACTACAATATGAGAAACTAAGATAACTGTGGTTCAATATATGGCAATGGTGTTTTCAACTTTAATTCATAACTTGCCCATTTTTGCATATTTTAACACCAGATTTTCAATCTGACCTTTTTGGGACCCCACCTCATGAACAGTGTCAGTGGAATTCTAAAAATCTGGCCAGAAAGTGATTTCACAGTCACTTGTCAAAATCACCTTTCGGGCAGGATTTGAAAAGTTGCACTGCCCTTGTTCATGCCAAGGGGTCATAAGAAGGCTGTGTTGAAAATCTGGGGTCAAAATATTTAATAATGATAAGTTGTGCACGTGTTGAAGTTTTGCTAACTCTGGTAATTTTAAATATTTTTTACCCCAAATTTTCAACATAGACATATTTTTACACCACCTCATGAGTATGACACCTGTCAGTTTTCAAATCCTGACCAAACTGTCTTTTTGCACTTTTGGCATGGAATGATGTTGCTATGGTGCGGAATCATATTTTGGCAGGTATTTGGAAATTTTCAGTACTGGATTCATGAGGTGGGGTAATAAGAAAGCTACGATGACAATTTAGTTGTGGTTTTGCAAAAATTAGAAGTGCAGGACCCTGCTGGCCCAATGCTTCCACAGCAATATACATGTCTGCATTTGTGGAGGGATGGGAGAGCAGGGCCCTCTGAGTTCCGTGCTCACATAGGCAAATAAGGATATGATTACACTATCTCAAAAAGTGTGGATGGACGTGAGCACAGGGCCCTCTGGGCCCTGAGGGTCCTGCGCTCCCACAAACAAATGAGGATGCAATTATACTATCTCAAAAAGTAAGGAAATTCATTGCAAAAAATGTGTTTCATGCACTGGTTAGGGTTAAAGTGACAAAAGTAGGGAAATATGGCATTTGGATTTCCAGTCCTAACACCCCACCCCTACCCTACAGGCTGCAACAAGTGTGGAGTGTGCCTTGTGGTTGTCAACCCTAATGCTCTCCCCATTCTCATATACTGTACCCATCTCAGCTTATTTACTCATGGAATAGGGTGAGTGTTAGGGCTGACAACCCCAAGACACACCCCATGTTTTTTTCATGATTCCTTTTTCGTTTAAACGAAAAAGCGGGATCCCATCTCACGTAAAAAGAACTCAGACTTTTTTTTTTTTTATTTTTATTCTTTTTTCGTTTCAAGGGATCCTTTTTCATCTGATTTTTTTCATTCAAATGAAAAAGGATCCCTTGACACAGAAAAGGATTTCGGACTTAGTTTAGGAATCCTTTTTTGCTTCCTTTTATCATTTGATTCGGAATAGGATTCCTTCAAATGGAAAAAGGACTTTGTGTTACTTCCCCATAATTCTGTGCCTTTTCCATGACATCTAGTGGCACCCCCACCATTCCCATCACCATACCCCTAATGTTTAAATGTTTCCCCCCGGCGTTTAGTGGAACCCAATACCCTCTGATTTTCAACCCTGTTATTTTTTTTGTTTTTTTTTAACCTGGTGTGTAGTGACACCCCCGCCCTCTGATTGCCATCCCCATAGGTTTCATATTTTACCCTGGTGTCCAGTAGCACCCCCCACCTTCTGATTTCCTTCCCAGTATTTCTTGATGTTTTTCCTGATGTCTAGTGGCACCCCTCCCCACCCTCTGATGCTGTCCATCTAATATTTTTTTTTTCCCTGTTGTCCAGTGGCTCCCCCCACCCTCCGATTGCCATCTCCATATTTTTTCCCCATTTTCCCTGGTGTCTTGTGGCACCCCCCACCCTCCAATGCTGTCCCTGTATTGTACTGCCTGTAATAAAGAAAACCTTTCCTGAATGTTTTCTTTTCCCTGGAAAAAAGGTCCCTTGCCAATCTCACCCCCCATCCCGACTTCCCACTGTGCACCCACCATCCCACACCCCCCCACCCACACCCACACCCTCACTCACCTAAACAGGTCCCAGAGTGATGAACTACTATCCGATTGAAGACATGTCTTGCTGCTGCAACCGCTGACTGCAATATGAAAAACTAAGGTAAGTGCAGGTCGATGTATTTCAATGAGGTTTTCAACTTTGGTGCATAACTTTGTCATCTGTGCATATTTTGACACCAAATTTTCAACATGGCCTTTTGGAGACCCCGCCTCATGAACACTGTTGGTGGAATTATACAAATCTGGCCAGAAAGGTGATTTTACGGTTGCTTGGCAAAATCGTCTTTCAAACAGGATTTGAAAATGTTCACCACTCTTGTTCATGAGGCAGGGTCATAAGAAGGCTATGTTGAAAATTTGGGGTCAAGAAATATAAAAAGGGCAAAGTTATGTGCATCCATTGAAATTTCACTATGCTCCCTCATAAATTTGATGATTTTATATATTTTGATCCCAAATTTTCAAACTAGGCATCGTTTTGTGCTCACAGGACCATGCATGCAAAGTATTATGCAAATCTGTTGAATGGTTGCAAGGATATTAAAGTTCAGAATTTGAGGTTTAACATAGAAAGCCCTGCTCAACCCTAAATATATTGAATAGCCCTGTCAGGGGTTCGGCTAGATCCAGGATAAAGACAGAGTTTTGCAGGTGGCACAATGAAGTCAATTAATGGTGGATGGCTCTAGAGTTCTCTGGAGGGCGTTCAACAGCATTAAGGGGGAGCTGAGACAAGGGTAAACTCCCTTTGCACTCCTACCACTGGTCAAGTTACACATTGTCGTGTATACTAATTTCCAGAGGTTACATGTAGAAGGGTTGTTACCGAGCTGGAGGGGGAGATAGAAACATAGAAACACAGAAGTTGACGGCAGATAAGGACCGCAAGACCCATCCTGTCTGTCCATTTCTTTTTCTGCCTTATAAATGTGCCATCGGCCTTTGCTCTGTCACTGGCCTATCTATTCATACTCATCTGTATTGCTCTCCTATGCCTATCCCATGCCTGTTTGAAGCCCTGCACTGTATTCATATCCACCACTTCCTGAGGTAGGCCATTCCAGGCATCCACCACCCTTTCTGTGAAAAAGAACTTCCTCACATTACCCCACATTACAATGGTGCACATTATTGTGGGTGGTCCAGGGAACAGCCTCCATTTCATTTTCCATTTTTGACCTAGTTAGTTTGGGTATAGTGAACAGCAGCAGCAGAAGTTTAAAGGCTTTTATGTGGTGGAAAATGGTGCCAAGCCTTTTCTTTTCTTTCTGCAATGGTGGGAACATGGTGCCTAAAGAACAGAAACTGAGACTAAGAAGTATGTTGCACTCCACAGCTGGGACAGTTATTGAACTTATTTCTCAGTTGGTGCTGTGAGGTCATATTAGCTCCCTATAGCATTGCCTGCCTATGTACTAGCTCTCCTCTATACTGGTGTTTATAGGTGCCTCACCACAGTATTAATTAATGTTGGTTGCTAATAATCTTATTGATACTAGCCCAGATATTCAAAAGGGTTGCGCATGGCGCAACAGTGTTGCACCATGTGCAACCCACTGATGCGCCCCGGCGCGATATTCAAAAGGGAAAAGTGCACAGCACAAATCCTGATGTGCTGGAGTGCATCAGTAATGTATGCAGGCACAGGTAGGGGTGGTGTGCCCATGCATAACCTGCACAGCCCGATATTCAGCCCAGGATGTGCAGAGCCATGCATGCGCAACCCCTACCTGCACCAGCACAAAGTTAAGCCAAAATAAGAAAAGGAATAACTGATGGCCACCCACAGATGAGCTGCCACATTGCAGGGTGCAACACGGCAGCTTCCACCTGTGGGTGGCCACCCGAGTTCCGGCTGCATCTGGTGGCACCCCCCCCATGCCCGATCGTGGGCATTTGTAAAAAAATAAGAATTCGTCCAGTATCCCTGGTGGTCCAGTGGACCGCTATGTGCCTGAACGCGGGCATTTTAAAATAAAACAATTCCACTATCCTTGGTGGTCTAGTGACAACCCCCACCCACCCACTGAACACCACCACCCCGCCCCTCCTGGCCAGCCAGCGGGTGGCAGCACCCCAAGCACCTGCTGCCCGCCACCCGCTGCTGACACCTGGTAGGGCTGCGCCCATTGGTTCAGGCATGAGCCAATGGCGCTGCTACGCCTACACATTCAGATATGTGAATGATTTAGGGGCTTGCAGCCCTACCAAGGTGTCAGTCGGCAGGCAGGCGTGCAGGCGGGTGGTGCTGCCGCACGCTGGCTTACCGGGGGCGGGCAGTGGTGCTCAGGTGGCGGGTGGGGGGTACCACTAGACCACCAGGGATATTGGAATTGTTTTTGTTTTTACAAATGCCCGCGATCGGGCACATAGTGGTCCACTGGACCACCAGGGATATTGGGCAACTGTCTATTTTTAGACAGATGCCCGCGATCAGGCACATAGCGGTCCACTGGACCACCAGGGATATTGGACAAATATGTCTATTTTTAGACAGATGCCCGCGATCGGGCTGCAGGGGGCGTCGGTCCCCGACGGCTGCTGCCTGGCAGGGCTCCAGGCACAAGTCGTCGGGGATCGGAGCACCTGCATGCAAACGGGCATAAATGACATGCAAATGGCCCCATGTGCGCCTTGCATAAATTATGGCCCCATTTGCATGTCAACTTTTGAATATCGCGGGTGCTGTGCATGGCACAATGGAACTTGCGCTAGCGCATCTCCATGCTCCACTCTGGCCACTTGCGCTGGTGCAGTGCCACTGCGCCATGCACACTGGGGGTGGCCAGGGTGCGATATTCAAAGCTGCTGAGCCATGGCGCAGCTCTGTTGAATATTGCCTAGGCCACACCCCTGCACAGCCAAGTTGAGCTGCGCCCAAGCTTGCACCACAGCCTGGTGCAGTTTGAATAGCCGGCCCACTGTATATTTCACTGCAGTTGTATTGTTGCTCTTTTAGACAGGGGCTTTGGAGTTTATTTTTGCTATGTTATTAGTATGTAAGCCCCCCAATTTGGGCTTACCTGTTAGTGCTACAGCTCTCCGACCCTCTGCCTGGCGTCCCCATGTTGGCCGTGGTGGGGCTTGAGCCTGGATGCTCCTCTGTGTTCCATGGCTGCGGCCGTGCCAAATTCAGAACCTCAACCAAGTTCTGGATGGGGCCGAGGTTCAGTTGGTGTTCCTGCACCTCCGGATGCTACAGGGAGGTTGGAGCGGTCCTGGTGATTTGGGGGAGCTAGGCCATTCTTTCTGTAAATAAAAAATATGGTGGCCGTGCGCCCAGTGTGCATGCACAGCTGCCAGGTGGGGAGTTAAAGGAACCATGGCTCTATTTTGATTCCAGCCATGCGGCTGATGAAAAACATATATGTACCCAGCTCCAGAGGTAACAGAGGAGCCGGAGAGATTAGTACTATCAACCGGAAAGTTTCAGATTGCAGGGGAGAAGCACTTCTAACAGCCCTTTGACTTACCTTGGCTGCTCCGGGGCCTTCAGGGTACTTCAGCAAATGTCTCCGAGGGAGCCGGCCTGGGTTCCACAGATGAAGCTAATGTGGCATGGTCCCTCCACCTGGAGTAATGGCAAGGGACTCCTGGGGATAAAAAACAGGTTACCACCCCCCCTGGAAATAGTACACTGCCCCACTAATACTTTTCCCCACACAAATAACAGTTTACACACAATAGCCCCAAACCCCCAGCAGCACTCTTTCAATAATACAGTGGCAGTGAATAAAATGTAAACAGTAACTTTATTTATTGGGGGGGGGATACAAAGAGGAGAATGTCAACCACAATTCACTCTAGTCAGTCAATAACTTTCCCCATAGAAACCCCTCTCACCACCCCCTGGGAGCACCCAATTTGTCCCTGTATGGTAGGTACCTCACCACTCGGTGATGCAGGCCTGGGATCTTTCTTCTGGGCCCTGTTAAACATAAAACACACTTTGGACTTGTAATCCTAGACTTGCAAACTTATATGTCCCCAAGTCACTGTGCAGGGATTTGCCCCAGAATCCTAACTGACTAGTTAACTAAAAGACTCCCCAGAGCCGCAGCTCAGGAAACTCACAGTTTGCAGTCCACGCTGGGGGTTCACAGCCAGATGCACTGCACGATACCATGGAGGTTCTGCATTGGTGGTGCACCACCGGTGGGGAAACCAGAACGGGACTACTTGAAGGGGGATGATCTTTCCCTGCCTAGCCTTGCAAACTTCACCTACGGGCCTTTACATACAGACTTCACACAGTCAGCCCTGTTCCATCCTTCAACCCAGTGCATCATTATCTTCAGTCCAAGGAACCAAGATTACTTATGTTCCCCAAAATCGAGAGGGGCTGCAGGGTGGTTGTGAGAGGAGAGGAGAGACTGTCCTCATTTATCAAGTCTACCTGGCTATGTAAACCCTGGCTACATCCAACTAATAACTGGTAAACAGGAGATCCTGGGTTCAAATCCCAGCAGTGCCTTCATTTGTAACAGCCCTTTGACTCACCTTGGCTGTGCTGGGGCCCTCAGGGTAGTTCAGCACACACCTCCATGAAGGCTGGCCTGGGTTCCACAGTGGTAGCTAATGTGGCACGGTGCCTCCACCTGGGGTAATGGCAAAGGATTCCTGTGGATAAAGAACAGGTTACCACCCCCCTGGAAATAGTACACTGCCCCACTAATACTTTTCCCCACACAAATAACAGTTTCCACACAATAGCCCCAAACCCAGCAGCACTCTTTCAATAATACAGTGACAGTAAATAAAATGTAAACAGTAACCTCATTTATTGGGGGGGGGACAAACAGGAGAATGTCAACCACAATTCACTCTAGTCAGTCAATAACTTTCCCCATAGCAACCCCTCTCCCCACCCCCTGGGTGCACCCAGTTTGTCCCTGTATGGTGGGTACCTCACCGCTCAGTGACGCAGGCCTGGGGTCTTTCTTTGGGGCCCTGTTAAACATAAAACAAACTTTGGACTTGTAATCCTAGACTTGAAAACTTGTATGTCTCTAAGTCACTGTGCAGGGATTTGCCCCAGAATCCTAACTGATTAGCTAACTAAAAGACTCCCCAGAGTCACAGCTCGGGGTACTCACAGTTTGCAGACCACACTGGGGGGTTCACAGCCAGATGCATTACACGGTACCATGGAGGTTCTGAGTTAGTAGTGCACCACCGGTGGGGAAACCAGAACGGGACAACTCGAGGGATGATGATCTTCGACTGCCTGGCCTTGCCAACTTCGCCTACGGGCCTTTATATACAGACTTCACACAAGCAGGCCTGTTCCATCCTTCAACCCGGTGCATCATTGTCTGCAGTCAGGGGAACCAAGATTGCTTATGTTCCCCAAACCCTTATGCTGCATGCCTAGCTACTGTCAGGACCAGCGCAGGGCAGCCAGGCTTCCACAATCTCTCACCTCATAGACCCTCTCTCTGAGGATGCCTCCACCAGCAATGCTGGGTCCTGTCCCAGCGGCTTGCCTCAACACTTACAGACTTTCCCCTGGCTGAATGTCCACTTCTGCAGCCAATTTCTGTGCCGTGGGGAACAGGGGTTCATTCAAAGTCCGCAGCCCATCTCTTTTTCCCATTTCAAATGGCTGTCCAACTATTTGGGCTGCAATAGAACACTTTTTTCTAGTTATTCTGTTTTAGTCTCACAAAACAGCTACTGTTCCTCCTGTACTCGGCTTGTTAGATGGATGTAGCCAGGGTTTACACAGCCAGGTAGACTTGATAAATGGGGACAGTCTCTCGTCTCATAACCACCCTGCAGCCCCTCTCGACTACAACCTCCCCTTTGGTGCCAACAATCAAGTTTTATAGCCCTTCAGCAGCCTCCCTCTCATTGGCTACAGTTCCCCATGTAACCACAGGGCTTGCTCTCTCTTTTTACCCAGCAGCCCCATTTTGTAGTTTTTTTGTGGGGCTGCCATCTTGTGGCTAGTAGGGCTCTTAACAGTGCAGCCCCTAACTGTCATCCTTTCAGCCCTTAACAAGACTGCTAACACTTCCCCCCGTGACCGGAAACCTTCCGGTCAATAGCATTAACATTCTCTGGCTCCTCTGTTGCCTCTGGATCAGGGGACATACATTTTTTTCATCAGCCGGATGGCCGGAATCAAAACGGAGCCATGGTTCCTTTAACTCCCCACCTGGCAGCTGCACATGCACACTGGGCACACGGCCACCATATTTTTTATTTACAAAAAGAATGGCCTGGTTCCCCCAAATCACTGGCATCACTCCAGCCTCCCCGTATCATCCAGAGCACGGGAACACCAATTGGACCTCAGCCCCATCCAGAACTTGGGTTGAGGTCCCGAATCCAGTACGGCCGCAGCCTCGGAACACAGAGGAGCATCCAGGCTTGAGCCCCACCACGGCCAACATGGGGACGCCGGGCAGAGGGTCGGAGAACTGTAGCCCTAACAGGTAAGCCCAAATGATGGGAATTACAAGTAATATATGGTTCCACTAGGCTTCTGGAGAAGCTGGTTACAAACTCTTCAGATACAGAATTGAATATTTGGAACCTAGCTCTGATGGCATTCTGCTCATCCAGTTCATTTTAATGTAGTGTCTGTTACTAGATGAACCCCAACTGTCTTGTATCCAATGCCAAGGATGTGTACCCACACCCATTTTAATATCAACTAATTTCTTAATGTGTATATTTCAGTAAGATTTATTTTGTATTAATTTGTGTTATAAGTAATAAACAAATATTAAGAAAATATGTTTGTTATTCAGTGTAGACTGTTGATGTCCTTGCTCATGTGCACTTGTGGCTTCACTTCGCTCAGCCACACACTGCAAGGAAACAATGAGAGCAATATTCTACACTGAATAACAATCATATTTTAAACCACCTCATAGACTATGCCCTATTTATTTTTATATTATTTCATTCCTGAACTGAGATGTGTGGATTTTAAGTTTTCCAGCTTTCCTGCTTTTGTGCCACACACATCATAGGAAAAAATTGAATTTCTTGTTGTGGTGCTGTGCTGTTTACCGTCAGAAACATGTGCTTGCACCATCCTGATACATCTGCGGTAGGAATCTGGTATTAACAGTCAAAAGGTAACCACACCAGAAGAGACTATTTAAAATGGTTAGGGGCTGCCATCTTTATTGAGTTGAGTTATTAAATACAAACATGACCCACGGGTCACCTTGTCCGGGTTCACACCTCTGCCTGGTAACTGTACAGGGCCTACCTTGTTGAGGACTTTGTTTTTTCCTTTCTTCTGGTGTGGGGGGGTTCAGAAAAGATAAGAAACAGGCCAGTGTCTCCACCCAGAGAGAATAAGTGGTCCAGCTGTTGTGTGCAGTACCACCCCTGGGATGCAACCTAGCCACCTCCTTACGCTGGATGGAACCACCCCATGGGGACGAATAGGACTGTCGTTACCTTCACCAATAAACAATGTAAACAGGTTACACAAAAAGGGTGCACAAATAAAAGAAAAGTTCAGAAAATTAACAATGCCTTAATTGTGCAACACAGGTCTGGAAACTGGAATGAAAGGTGGTTAGGCAATTGCAAGTCACATTAAGTACTTACCAATACTCCCTGTTAGCCACGGTACTATGGGTCACGACCCCACTCTTGGATTCCACACAATCACTGTAAGCACCCGCCCAATCAAGGGGGGTGATCAGATAACTTAAACTACACAGGCTACAGCATGCTTTTTAGCTGGTACCAGTATTAGAACAATACTTACAAGTATGAAATGGCAGAAAATGACTCTGGATACCCAGGAGTTACACTAAGTCCCAGTGCAGGCCTGGTAGCTCTGTTGCTTGTGTTCATTCAGTGTTGCACTTGTTGACAGTTAGCAAGCTTGTATTTTATCCCCCTCCACAGGCCACGGTGTGCTAGCATAAACAAAGGAATCTGAGATCCCAAGGGGGAGAACAATACTTGAAAACCAACTTTGTAATCCAAATGGAGGTTACTGTAATCCAAACTGGGAAAACAAAAGACCCCAGCCAGAAGTTCTGGCACTCACTTGGCCCAAGGATGCAACAGCTCAGTTGAGGCAGGAACCAGCACACAGCAGCATGTTAGGCAGCATTTAGGAAAGACCCCAGTGGTCTGGAGATGATGCTGTTCGGACTCGCTCTCAGACAGTTCACAGAAACACAACCCTTGTAGCTCAGCATTTCCAGCACAGCCCTTATTGCTCAGCTGTCACAGTACAGGTGCATTGTGTTGATGCTTCATGGTTCCCAAGGAGCCCAGGCCTAGGGAGTAACTCGCACAATCTAGTTCCTCTCTGGATCCAGAGCACTTGAGTACTTGGGGCACATGCCGTGTAACTCCCAGTTCCCTGATTCACCCCACTTGATAGGGGCTAGCAGGCCCCCAGTGCAGGACTCTGTCTCTGATTTCACATCTCAGCAGATTTTTATAAGTGGATCTCCCACCTAGAGTTAACACACTACAGCTTCGATCTGCAGAAATACACCACAGGCACAGACCCTTTGTTTTCTTCACTCAGCAGGTGCATTTCTGGCACAGTTTCACACAATTTAAGATTGAAAGGAATGAGCCCGAGGGGTGCTCACAAGATTAGACTTTCTCTCAGCAGCAGTAGGTCTGCTCAGTCCAGTGGCTCTCTTGGACTGTCAACTACCATGAGCTCCGAGAGAAACTAGGAACTTCTCCCTTTGCTCCAGCATTTGGTTGGCTGCGCAGGGCTGACCATCTGTTGTGTGTACTTGTCCTGCATTCTGATAGGCTCCATGAGCCCACAAGGACATTGGGGAGGTCCATGATTTTATCATTGCCCTACAAGTCTCTGTGGTGCTGTTCTGGGCTTTCTAGCCTTCTCATTGGTTGATGGCAGGAGTCAAGGGTTGCAAAACATGGCTATGCCATGTACTGAAGGAGCCTTGTGCTCTAGAATCTTTGTTTTTTATATATTTCTGTGTCCTAGTATGTGTGCTGGCCCTCAGGGCTGTCATCCATTTAATTGGTAGCAGCTGGGTGAGCATCGGGTTCTGAGTCGGGTGGCTAACATGATCAAGAGCAGGGAGTGCTGGAAAGGAGCCCCCTCCTGCGTGCACTCCCACTCAATAAAATGGCAGGGGTCTCATGTGACACAGGAAGCACTGAAAAGAGTAGTGTCCTGACGTATTCTTGGTCCCCTCTGCCAGGACTGAAGAATGCAGCCACAGCTGCAAAGGACAGAGTGCAGGAGGCGCTGAAGTTTTCAGCAGCATTGGAGCTTCTCTGTATGCCACCCATGCAGGTGAGCATGAGAGAGAGCAGCTGCGGCAGGTACAAGAGTTCAGCAATGTATCAGGAGGGTGGCAGCGCAGGTCCAGGTATAACCCCTAGGTGGCATTATCCCAAGGGCTACTACCCCTGCCTGCTTGGCTAGTAGCAGGTTAAGGGGCCTGAGTCCTGAAACGAGTGCCTCCACCTGGAGGTCAGGGTTGGTAGTGGTCAAGCTAACCTGGGCACAGCCCTCTGGGACACTGTAACCCCCCTCTTTCCCCTCTAGTGGCCTGAACACTGTACAATAATCACTTTCACAATACCCCTGATACACCACACAAGTACCCACACTGTTTGCACTTACCACCAGGGCTTTCCTCTGGCTCGGCCCTGAGGACCCCTTGTAAAACAAGGTTATATACAGCAAATGACAGCAGTACAGTACTCTTGCACAAACTGGAACTACAGTCAGGGTAAATGCAAAAAAGAGTTAGATCTGATTTATTTAAGTGACTGGAACAAGGGAGGGGCGTAATCAGGTTAATTTGCTTAAAGGCTCTATCAATAAAACAGTTATGCATGCACTTCAGGGTCCATAAACAGTCACACACTCTGGGTACCCAGATGGAGAACGGTGGGCTAGCCAGGAATGTTGCAGCTGATTGGAGCCCTTTGATGGAAGAAAACAACATGCACAACACACACTATTTGTAATCCGGAGCCGGAGGGCTCAGTTCATGAAAAGAAAACAACAAGATAATCAGATGTCACACTTTTAGATTAGGCTGTTGTTGCAGGGAGCTACCCTGATACTTACTCATGATACCCAAGACTGGACACAGGCGGGACGAAAATCGAGATGGCAGGTGGTTGATCTAGAGTGCCAGGAGAAGCAGATGTAACCCCCCTGCAAATGGGGGATCCCAAAAGACTTCCAGGAGCTTGCTTGAATGCTCCAAGCCTGAATGGTGTTTGGCGTTTAAGCCATTTATCAGTGAGTGTTTTTAGAAACTTCTGGTACTGTCTCTTTAAGAGCTGTCTGCTTGCAGACATAATTAGTTTGTATGGGGGACTGTGTGTTTCTTTGATTGAGTACCACTTGAGCTGCTGCCAATTCACTCCATTTTGCAGTCACTAGGAGTGCAAAGGGAACCTATCTGAAAGATGTAACTGTTTGCCAGAAATCATTTAGAGTAATAATGAAATTACAGTTTGTCTAACCTGCTTTCTTTGCAGTCAGAACTGTGTCTGCCTAGTTCCCATTCTGGTTTTGAACTGCTGAACTGGACCAATCAGTGTGGGGTAAGCTAGCTCTAAAATGGTGTCTTGGACGAATCAGAACTTGGACTCATAATCTGAGCCAGCCACAAGAGGATTGTATGGGCAGTGACTCTGGGAGATGTAGTTTAGACTTCGGCCTCTTTGGACCAACAGCAGCAGTCTATTGTGAGTGACAGCCAATCCAGTCAAGAACTGGGAGGAACTCAAAGGAAGTGCCCGTTTTGTCTGTTGGAGTTTCGTTGAGCTCTGGCAGTGAAGAGGGAAGGAGCCCTGTGCTTTTTCAGTGTGCAGTTTTAGTCCGAAACGTGTGTAAGGCCCAGAGTTCGGTCTGCAGCTTGTGTAACTGCTTGTTAGGACTGAACTGGCCTCTCCAGAAGAGAATCAAAGGATATCTGAAGAGTTGAAACCAGGCTCACCCTGTAGAAGACTGGAGAAATTGCTGAATTGCACTTGGTCTGTCAGGAACTGAATCTGCTGTGTGTTCTCCCGGGTATTGTGCAGTAATTGGGATCGGGATAGAGAAGCAGCCTGCCTGGTATAGTACTTTCTGTTTTACCATATAAATGTGTGAAGAGGCTTGTGTACCTCAAGTGAATCCTGCTGCCATTAAAGGACTTTTGCCTGTTACTGTTTGCCATATAAATGTGTGAGGAGTCTCTTGGAGCTCAAGAGTAGCCCTGCTGACATTGAAGGACCCTATCTTGTTTGGAGGTCGTGAGTACTAATTCAGGGTCGCTCCCTGTTGAATTGCCACATTAAATCCAAATGGAATTACTGTACTGCTGACTGTTTAATTTTTCTTTTCTCTGTGTGAAAGGGCCCCTCACCAGCTGCCACGGTTTGGACTAGCCACTAGGGCTTGGGTACCCAGGGACAGTAACTGATAGGGATAGGCCTTGCACAGAGCCATAGGTAGATGAGTAGAGTGATAAGCTAATTAACCTGATTTCCCTGTCCTTGTTATATCCCCTAAATAAATCAGAGCTGCTTGTTTCAGCAAAGTTATACTGCCTGAGGTATTTGTCTATGTTAAAGTACTGTACTGTGATTGTTGCACTGTATCTTATTTCACAGGAGGTCCCAGTGCCGGAACCAGTCCTGGGGGTAAGTGTATACTGTGAAGGTAATTTGATATATTGTGTGGGCCACTAGTGGAAGAAAGGGGTTGCAGTGTCCCAGAGGGCTGTGACCAAGTTAGTTTAACTATTGCAAACCCTGACCTCTGGGTGAGGCACCCACCATTGGATCCAGGCCCCTCAACCCGTTAGTGGCAAATCAGGCAGGGGTAGTAGCCCTGGGATAGCGCCATCTAGGGGTTACATCTTGGAGGCACCACTGGGATTGTGTGTCCTCTAGTGGCCATTCTACGAACCACTGTTAAAAAAAAAAAGTGTACCCGACAGAAGTGGCTGTGCACCGCTGGTGGAGTGGTGTGACTGGGGAGGAGATTGACCCCAAATGCTATGCTTATCCTGGACATCCCCTGGGTATCAATATGACACTGTACAGGCAGTACTTTCCAAGGTGGAAGGTTTACAAAACCCTGTGGTGGTGGGGTCGGCATGCTAATCTGCTCACCCACACTTTCCTGGCCCTAGTAGAGTTTAAGGATCCCATAGATGGCTCCAAAGTGCCACAGACCATTACCCCAGAGGGAGCCCTCACTGCCTGGAGAGTGATAACTAGTACAGTAAAGACCCGGGGAATGAGCCCCACCACTGTCTGAAACTTTGAGGAGAAATTTGCTAAATGGTTGCTGGGGAAGGGAAAACTGTGGAGGACTTGAAGAAACTATTCTTGCCACCTGGGGGTGTTCCTCCCCAACACCCTCTCCCGCCCCAGTACCCGTAATGGTGGCTGAACCAATGCAGACTCCTATTTCTGCACCTGCCATTAGTCACGACTCTTACCAGTTTGAGGATCTTCTCTGGCACCTCCCACCCCCAAGGGGAGGATGACTGGGAGACCTGGATAGACTATGTTGCCCCCCAAGTGCTAGAATGGCAATGCTCGGAAGCCGAAAAGCGAAAGAGGGTTAGTGAGAGCCTCCGAGGTCCTGCCCTGGCTACCATCCGTGCTAAACGGGCCAGTAATCCTGAAGTGACTGCACAGGCCTATCTTGAGGCCTTGGAGAATGTGTATGGGAGCCCAGATTCTGATGAGGATCTATGGTGGAGAGTAAGAAATGCACAACAGTACCAAGGGGAGTTGTTGTCTGTGTATGTATCTCGGCTGGAAAAATTGTTGCAAGAATGCCTCAGAAAGGGTAGTTTGCTAGCGATTGAACTGGACCGAACCAGGCTGGACAGGATCCTTAAGTCTGCCCCTTCTCAGAACTGCTGTTGCTTCAGTTACGCCTGGCAAATCGACTGGAATCCCACCCTCCTATGATGAGTTAATGAGAGAAATTCGAGAAGTTGGAGAAAAGGCGACCTCGGAGGGACCTGCACCAATAGCTGCAAGCACCCGAGTGACTGAGGGGTGGCCCATCAAGTGAAGTCTAGGGGCAGAGGTTGGCAGTCAATGAGCGCCTGACAAGGAAAAGATATGCCACAATGGGGGCGAACTGTTGAGAGAGATCCGGGAATTCAAAAACAGTCCCTTTATGAAGGCCACGCCTGCAAGTACGGCCCCAACCTATATCCGACTGCATCTGCTATGGGATGGGGTACCCACCCATGTATCTCCTGCTGATAACAGCTCCAAACTCAATTCCTTGACCATGGAAGTGGAGAAACTGACGAGATGTCTCCAAATGCTTATCACGCCGCAGACAGAGATGGCACCAAGGTTTCCAGTTAGTAATACCCCCGCTCTGGCTCCCAGTGTGGCGCCTAGGCCAGCTCAAACTCCAGAAAATATGTTTTGCTATAATTGTGGGAAGGATGGGCACATGAAAAGAGAATGCCGGTCCCCAAAAGACACTGACAAAGTTGCAAATAGGCTACAAGGAGAGCTTCGGAGAACAAATCAGTGGTTAAGAGGTGCACGAAATGATCCCAGTGAGGGCACCAAAAATGCTAATTCACGCCCTTTGTGGCAAGGTCAGTTGCCCAGGCCCCCACTCACCGCTCTCTCCAGACTGGTCCAGAATAGTGGGTCCCTCCATGGAGACCACTGTAAAGGTGAATGGAGTGTCTACAAGAGCTGTATTAGACAGTGGCTCCCAAGTGACAATTATGTTCCAGGATTGGTATCAGAAGCATTTGTCAGGCGTCCCTTACAACCATTAGAAGGACTGCATGTATGGGGTTAAGTGAAGGCCTACCCTATTCTGGGTATATCCGAATTTGGCTGTCTTTCCCCACCTCCGTGGCTGGAGTGGCCGAACAAGTAGAGACCCTAGCCTTAGTGTGTCCCCCACTGGACTGTGTGATGGTGTCCCTTTGTTGATTGGAACAAATGCTCATATGTTCGGAAGGCTGGACAGTTGTGTTATGAAAAACAGGGGTCAAAGACTAGTAGAGCTTTAAGAGTTCTGGCTTTAATTAAGAAGGCCTATGAGGCACAGAGAGATGCTGAAAAAATAGAACCAGAGGAACCAGTTGGAATTGTATGGAAGAAGGATCCTGAGTCTCTGATCCTGGCGCCAAATACCCAGTGTACCTTACAGGAGAGGTCCGTATCAGAAAGGATGTTAAGAATAAAATATTAATGTTGGATGCACCAGGCGATGGAAAATTGCCAGAGGGACTGCTGGTCAAGCCCAGTATTTTGCCCGCTAGAGCCCATGCTTATGCCAGAAGGGTAATGGTCCAAGTTCATAATGTGTCTGAAGAGACATTCGAGTAAATAGAGGTTGCATCCTGGCTAATGTGCATTGTGCAGATACTGCAGTGCTACCCAGCAGCAAGAGTTCGAGGAAGAATGACAGAGTAACACCTGACTTGTTTGATTTCGCGACTCCGCTGCCAGCTGAATGGAAAGTGAGGATCAGTGAGAAGCTTGCCCAGAGAGACCAGGTGTTTTCTTTAAAGGAATGGGATGTGGGATGCGTGCAGGAGCTGAGCACAATATCGGCTGCATGACGAAAGACCATTTCTAGTGAGAGGTCTCGACGCCTGGCACCTGCTGATATAGATGATGTGAGACGGCATCTGCAAGAGATGTTAGCTGCTGGTGTAATACAAGAATCCAGAAGCCCTTATGCTTCCCCCATTGTGGTAGTGAGGAAAAAGAATGGGACAGTAAGGATGTGCGTGGATTATCGCACCTTAAACCGGCGGACTATCCCTGATCAGTACACAATGCCCCGCATTCAGGATGCTTGGGACTGCCTAAACGGGAGCAAGTGGTTCTCTGTGCTGGATCTCCGCAGTGGGTACTACCAGATCCCGATGGCCCCAGAGGACCGTGAGAAGACAGCCTTTTATCTGTCCGCTTGACTTCTATGAATTCATGAGGATGCCTCAAGGGATTTCAGGTGCCCCAGCCACTTTTCAACGATTGATGGAGCGTGCAGTGGGGACATGAACTTACTAGAGTGCCTGGTATACCTAGATGATGTTATTGTGTTTGGCAGCTCACTGGAGGAACATGAGAGCAGATTATTTAAGATATTGGTCCGACTGAGGACTTTGGCCTTAAACTGTCCATTGATAAGTGTCAATTCTTTCAAACATCAGTAAAGTATGTGGGACACATAGTATCCACCGAGGAATAGAGACCGACCCAAGTAAGTTGAGGCCTTGACCACCTGGCCACAGCCCAAAAATCTAAAAGAACTGCAAAGATTCCTGGGATTCTGTGGTTATTATCGGCGTTTCATCAAGGACTATTCAAGAGTGATCCGCCCTTTACTTAACCTTACTCAAGGGTATCCCCCAACCCACAAAAAATACCAAAAGTCAGCGTCCCTCAAGACTGAAAGAGTGTATTTTCGTCCGAGTGAAGTATTTGGGGCCCGCTGGACTCCTGATTGTGAGACTGCTTTTCATGAGATCATATATCAACTTACCCATGCTCCAGTGCTGGCCTATGCCGATCCAAGAAAACCTTACGTCCTGCACACTGATGCTAGCTTGCAAGGGTTGGGGGCTGTGTTGTACCAAGAGCACGAGAATGGCCTGAGACTAGTGGCCTTTGCCAGTAGAAGCCTGACCCCATCCGAAAAGAACTATCCTGTACATAAGTTAGAGTTCCTAGCTTTGAAGTGGGCTATTGTTGACCAATTCCATGAGTACTTGTATGTGGCTAAAATACTAGTAAAACTGACAATAATCCTTTGACCTGTGCAGACCTCAGCTAAGTTGGATACCACTGGCCATAGGTGGCTTTCTGCATTATCTACATATGACTATGCTCTAATACCGAGCAGGTCTGAACCACATAGATGCTGATGCTCTCTCCGGAGGCCTGTTTCCCAGAATGATTGGGTCCGATTGACAGAACCTGACATTCGGCACTCTGGTGGAAGTTTGACAGGGAGGAACAAATGTCCACGGACGCAGTGGACTGCATGGTGGATTGCTTGGGACCCTCTGAGAATTGCATACCTGCTGCTTATTGCCACTTTTCTGCAATAGACATTGGTGCACTGCCTCAGCTGGACAATGACAGTATTCGCGGCTCAACTCACGATCCCATGATCAAAGCAGCTTTAGAAGCCTCTATGCAGGAAAAGATGTGTCCAAATTACGCCCACTGATCTGAGAACTGCACTGTTATACAAAGAAGGTCCTAAGTTGAAACTGATCAATAAACTGTTATACAGAGAAATAGTAGACAGAGGGGGACAAGTAGACAAACAACAACTAGTGCTGCCCACTGCCTTTCGAGACTCAGTACTGATGTCCTTGCACAACCACATGGGGCACCTCGGTATAGACAGAACACTTGACTTGGTGAGATCCAGATTCTATTGGCCTAAGATGGGGGCTGATGTGGAGCAACACATTTGAACTTGTAGTCGCTGCTTACAGAGGAAAGCTTTGCCCCAGAGGGCTGCCCCCCTTGTTAACATCACCACCAGTGCACCCATGGAGCTGGTCTGTATTGATTTTCTGAGTTTGGAGTCAGATCAAAGAAATATCAGTAATGTGCTGGTGGTCACTGACCATTTCATGAGATATGCCCAAGCTTTCCCCACCAAAGACCAGAAAGCATCCACTGTGGCCAGTACTTGTAGAAAACTTTTTGTTCACTATGGGCTCCACAAAGAATCCATTCTGATCAAGGAAGAGACTTTGAGAGTCGTCTGATCAAAGAGATGCTTTCTCTGTGGGGAGTGCGAAAGTCCAGAACCACTCCTTACCACCCCAGGGGACCCACAGCCTGAACGTTTCAACCGCGACTTTGCTAGATATGCTAGGCACCCTGCACCCAAAGGACAAGCCTAGATGGAGCAACAAATTAGCACCCTGGTACATGCTTATAACTGCACCAAAAGTGATGCCACTGGGTTCTCCCCACCACCTGATGTTTGGAAGAGAAGCTCGACTACCGTAGATGTGTGTTTTGGGGTCTCTCCTGATGGGGTTCAAGCTGACAACTATTTACAGTATGTGCAAAGTTAAAGGCCCAGCTAACTCATGCGTACTCAACTGGCTCAAACCATGGCTGCTAAAAGAAATCTGCCAACAAAGAAAGGTATGATAAAAGGTGAAAGCACAGGAACTCCAGGAGGGAGATCAGGTATTGCTAAGAAATCTGGGACTGCATGGCAAACACAAGATTGCTGACAGATGGCACCATCTCCCTCACATTGTAGTGGGCAAACTAGATGATCTGCCAGTGTACAAAGTAAGGCCTGAGAATAATTCAAAGATGTAAAACAATGCATAGAAATCATTTACTACCCATTGGACAAATCTTGATTGAGTCTGAGCCCCCAGAAGATGCCCCTCTGGACCAGTGACTAGAGCTGCTGCTAAGAAAGATCAAGAAAGTCTGTACCTACAGAAGCAGAGTTAAAGTCTTCCCTCCACAAGTCCCAGTTGAGCATGACTGTCAGTCCATATCAGAAGAAAGTGAGAGTGACTTTGAATACTATCCTTCTTACGAACTGAGTCAGTTGTTTCGTGCAATCCCTAGTCAATACTGGAGACCAAGCTGGGCCTTCTGGACTGTCTAAGCCCCAGCTTCGTCCCTGAGCCAATGCTCCCAGAAAGTGAAGTGCAAAGCATCACATCAGAGGAATGGAATCTTTGCATGGTTGAACTGTTTGAGCTTTCAGGGAGGAAAATGATGGATTGGGTCAGACTGGTGATACACCAGAACAAGAAGAGTATTTTGAGTGCCCTGACAGTCCACTGCCAGTGTCCGAAAGCTCTCCATGCGAGCCAAATGTTGTGGACTCAAGAAACTGTAACTCCTGGAGCTGAAAGTGCCCCAAGTTCTAGCCTCTCTACCCCATGGAGACTCCTGACAAGTGAGGACAATGCTGAAAATGAGGCTCAGAGTGCAGATACTGTAACAGTTCTCCTAGAAAGACTGGTCGAGCTGTAAAGCCTGTGGTGCACCTCAGTTATGATTCCCTTGGGAGGCCTGTGGATTTGCCTCTCAATGTTGTCCATAAAGGAGGTATAGTCCCCGAGCTCATTGCCCAAACTGAGCGTCAGTGCTAACTCAAGTTACTTGTGTTGCCCTCTATATGGTGCCCTTGCCCGTCCAGCCCCAAGGTAACTGATAGGAAGGGCCCTCTCTTCAGGTTTCATGTACAAGAGGTACTAACTTGAGTTATGGTACAATGTGTGTGTAATACTGTGTAAAGAGTGATGTACTGCAATGTTTCAGAAATGTGTTCTTGGTGAAATGATATATTGACTGATGATTACATGTGTGAGCCTAATGCAAATGTATATGGTTGCAGTTAAAACTTATGGTACTTGCTTGACGCGACGCAAGCTTTCCCAGGCCAGGAAGGTGTAACCCCTGCAAATGGGGGTTCCCAAAGACTTCCAGGAGCTTGCTTGAATGCTCCAAGCCTGAATGTTTGGTATTAAGCCATTTATCAGTGAGTGTTTTAGAACCTCTGGTACTGTCTTTAAGAGCTGTCTGCTTGCAGACATAATTAGTTTGTATGGGGGACTGTGTGTTTCTTTGATTGAGTACCACTTGAGCTGCTGCCAATTCCTCCATTTTTGCAGTCACTAGGAGTGCAAAGGGAACCTATCTGAAAGATGTAACTGTTTGCCAGAAATCATTTAGAGTAATAATGAAATTACAGTTTGTCTAACCTGCTTTCTTTGCAGTCAGAACTGTGTCTGCCTAGTTCCCATTCTGGTTTTGAACTGCTGAACTGGACCAATCAGTGTGGGGTAGCTAGCTCTAAAATGGTGCCTTGGACCTAATCAGAACTTGACTCATAATCTGAGCCAGCCACAAGAGGATTGTATGGGCAGTGACTCTGGGAGATGTAGTTTAGACTTCGGCGCCTTTTTGGACCAACAGCAGCAGTCTATTGTGAGTGACAGCCAATCCAGTCAAGAACTGGGAGGAACTCAAAGGAAGTGCCCGGTTTTGTCTGTTGGAGTTTCGTTGAGCTCTGGCAGTGAAGAGGAAGGAGCCCTGTGCTTTTTCAGTGTGCAGTTTTAGTCCGGAAACGTGTGTAAGGCCCAGAGTTCGGTCTGCAGCTTGGTAACTGCTTGTTAGGACTGAATCTGGCCCTGTGAAGAGAATCAAAGGATATCTGAAGAGTTGAAACCAGGCTCACCCTGTAGAAGACTGGAGAAATTGCTGAATTGCACTCGGTCTGTCAGGAACTGAATCTGCTGTGTGTTCTCCCGGGTATTGTGCAGTAATTGGGATCGGGATAGAGAAGCAGCCTGCCTGGTGTAGTACTTTCTGTTTTACCATATAAATGTGTGAAGAGGCTTGTGTACCTCAAGTGAATCCTGCTGCCATTAAAGGACTTTTGCCTGTTACTGTTTGCCATATAAATGTGTGAGGAGTCTCTTGGAGCTCAAGAGTAGCCCTGCTGACATTGAAGGACCCTATCTTGTTTGGAGGTCGTGAGTACTAATTCAGGGTCGCTCCCTGTTGAATTGCCACATTAAATCCAAATGGAATTACTGTACTGCTGACTGTTTAATTTTCTTTCTCTGTGTGAAAGGCCCCTACCAGCTGCCACGGTTTGGACTAGCCACTAGGGCTTGGGTACCCAGGACAGTAACTGATAGGGATAGGCCTATGCACAGAGCCATAGGTAGATGAGTAGAGGATAAGCTAATTAACCTGATTTCCCCTGTCCTTGTTATATCCCCAATAAATCAGAGCTGCTTGTTTCAGCAAAGTTATACTCGCCTGAGGTGTATTTGTTCATGTTAAAGTACTGTACTGTGATTGTTGCACTGTATCTTATTTCACAGGAGGTCCCAGTGCGAACCAGTCCTGGGGTAAGTATATACTGTGAAGGTAATTCTGATATATTGTGTGGCCACTAGTGGGAAGAAAGGGGGTTGCAGTGTCCCAGAGGGCTGTGACCAAGTTAGTTTAACTATTGCAAACCCTGACCTCTGGGTGAAGGCACCACCATTGGATCCAGGCCCTCAACCTGTTAGTGGCAAATCAGGCAGGAGTAGTAGCCCTGGGATGGCATATCTAGGGGTTACACAGAGCCCACATGATTTGCCGAGGCGTCGTTCCTGTTCAAGCATGGAGCAGGGGGCTGATCCCCAGGCAGGTCTCTCTCGGTGGCTTCCTCTGTGCAGTGGGGTAGTTTGGCAGGGCCAGCGTGGCATGGCCCAGGCCAAATGGAGATAATGTGGATTCAGTCCGATTAGGCTGGATAAAGCTTCCAGCAAGCAGAACACAGTTCACACAGTGGGGAACCAAATCATGACCCACTTTCAATACACAGCACATTTACATGTAAAGGATTCTACAGTACCAGCAAGCAGAACACAGTTCACACAGTGGGGAACCAAATCATGACCCACTTTCAATACACAACACATTTACATGTGAAGGATTCTACGGTACCAGCAAGCAGAACACAGTTCACACAGTGGGGAACCAAATCAAGATCCACTTTCAATACACAGCACATTTACATGTAAGGAAATTCCACTGTACCAGGCAAACTGCTCTCCGGTCACGATCGCAAAGTCTCTGCACAAACCGGGGATTCAAAAGCAGCTGGAAATCTTGACAAGCCGATCGCATTCAGCAAAATCTTCGGTCTTCTTCATGTATGAGCCTGGTTAAAAAATCAGTGGCTTACTTCAGTCTCACAAACTTGGGATTTAGTCTGAAATAATTCTCTTCTCTCCCTCTTAGGGGCAGCAGGCAGACATGCAGGCCACAACTCAGGCCTTTCCACAGTTCTCCCGTGCGAAACTACTCAGACGGCTGCTTGACTGTCTCAAGCTGTTGCCTCTTCAGCTCCTAACTTGGAGCTAACTCAACTGCCAGCAAGCCTGGGATTTTCCCCAGAATCCAAAAGGTTCGGTTGGCTGATCTGTCTGTCAGTCACAACAAAGGCTCCCCCTTCAGGTGCAAAAAGGAACCAAAAGCTCAAAACTACAATTCCTACAGATTTTGACTCCAGACAGCTCCTGTAGTCTGGCTCCATTTTAGGTCCCACCAGTACTGATTGGTCCAATTCACAGTCCAGGACCAAGATAGTGGAGATATACAAAACAGTCCTTGCTGCAAAGAAGGCAGGTTAAACAAACTACATTATCATTATCACTCTAAATGATTTTCAGCAAATAGTTACATCTTTCAACAGAGCTCCCTCTCAGATTACTTATGACTGCAATCCAGGCAGCTCTTAAAGAGACAGTGCACAGAGGCCATACAGGCACTCTCTGGCAATCACATTTAAACTGTCAAAACACAGGACACCAGCCTGGCAGTGAGCATTTAGGCAAGTCAAGGAAGATTTTTCGGGAACCCTCATTCATAGGGGGGTTACACCGGCAAGCCCCCTCCTGATTTGGGGGTCACACTAAATTAATAATAACAGCCATTTTATAAATAAGTGAGTGAATTAAAAATGTTATTTTATTCATTTATTTATTCGTTAACTGGGTTGGTGCACTGATCCGAAGACCTTTATCTGGCATGGCCCGTGCCAGGTACTGGCACATACAATGGTAGAAAACAACATTCAGTACAAACAGCAAAAATTAAACAGGGATCATAACAGGCAGAACAAGTTGGCTGATACTACAGTTGTGAGAGGGAAGATACAATAGACAACACCGAGTGCATCTAATAAGGTGAGCAGTGGAATGATTCTTAACATACACAGTACAGGGCACGTGTAGCATCCCAGGCAGCAACTGTGAGATAAACAATGTCTGATGGCAAACCTCAGGTGAAGCACAGAGTCCATGAGGGACTGGGCTCTGGTAGGTAATCATTCATTAGCCAGAGGAGAAAGGCAGTTTTGGGAGGTCCATACTTGGGACAGTGGGGGAGGGCTCTAATGGGAGGCGGAGGTGGGGGCCTGCATAGGAGGAACAACAGGGTAGCTGCTAGTGAACAGACACAGACTGAGGAGGACAGAAAATGAGCTCTTAGTGTATTTAGGTTTGGGGGGGTCAGGGGAACGTAGTGGTGGGGGGAGGTCATTCCAAAGTGAGGGGCCAGCCACAGAAAAAGCTCTTTGGCCCATTTTTGTGGTAATGTTAGGGCATTCAAAATACAATGCTAATCTAAAGATGTCTGAAATACATTACTGCAGAAAAACTATGGCATATTTTTGCCAGCTAACAAATACTACTGCTTTAAGTACTTGAACTGGCGAATCCACTTGATAACTCAGTCAGTTCAGAAATAACTTCAAGCCTTGCAGCATTTTATCTTTTAATAGCAATGACCCAGCTCACAGGAAGTATCAAGTACCCACTGTATTGATGGTAGCCTCAGTCTATGGTGTAGGTAGCAATTCACACCAGTAGTGCAGTCATTCTGCAGAGCTCGGTGATGATCCGGCTGATGTCAGCTAGCAAGTGGAATTCTGAGTCCATGTCGGATATCCCAGATGCTCTGCTGTATTGCATATCTTGCATACTTGAAAACGTAAGCAAGCAATCCCTAAACAGACTTTGTTCTACTGGTAAAAAAGACATCAGAGATGAAAAATATCTTAAAAACGTCCAAGCCTGACGGTACTTAAGAAAAGCTCAATTCAATGCATTATTCATTTCAGGACTGTATTCATAGCCCGTTCTTCAGTAGCATCAAGATTATTTAGCAACTTAAAGCAGCAGTATTTATTTGTTGACTGAACATTTCAACATATACAGTATATTGCCTCGTGCATGAAAGTGAGATTTAATGCAAATAAGTGTAAAGTTATGCACATAGAGGCCAAAAACCCGATAACAGAATACAGAATGGGGAGGAGGAGTGGTGGTAGCCAGCACAGTGGAGGCAAAAGATCTGAGAGTAATAATCACGGATACGTTACAGGTAACATCACAATGCAGTAAAGCAGTGGGACAGGCGAATAGGATGTAGGGATGCATAGGTAGGGGATCAATACTAGAAGAAGGGAGGCAATAATGCCCCAGTACAAGTCTCTGATCCAGCTTCACTCAGAGTACTGTGAATAGTTTTTGTACCCACACCTTAAGAAAGACAGGGATAAACCAGAACTGATGCAGAGGTGGACTACCAAGATAATTCAGGGGCTAGCAGAGAGGTCATACCAGGAACATCTAGAGTACCTGAAAATGGACACACTGGAGCACAGGAACAAATGAGAGAATATAGAATCATAGAAGCTCGACGGCAGAAAAGGACCATACTGGCCCATCTAGTCTGCCCTTTTTTTTCCCCTACACCTTCCCGTCCCTGCCAGCCCCTGCCCTCCCCCTGATACTCAGCCCCATATGCTTGTCCCATGCCCTCTTGAATTCTTCCACCAATTTAGCCCCCACCACTCCATCTGGTAGTCTGTTCCAGGGCTCCACCACCCTCTCCATGAAGAAATGCCCTCTTACATTGCCCTGTATTTTTTTCCTTGCAGTCTGAGGCTGTGCCTTCTAGTTCTGACCCCCTCCTTCCTCTTAAGTAAAACATCTTCTCCCACTTTAGTGAGCCCTTTTACATATTTAAAAGTTTCTACCATGTCTCTCCTTTCCTCCTTGTCTCCTAGTGTACAGATCCCACTCATTACACCTCTGTTCATATGTCTTTCCCTGCACACCCTGCACCAGCTTGGTTGCCCTTCTCTGAAGCCTCTCCAGTGCATCTATATCCTTGCAGAGATGTGGCCTCCAGAACTGAAACCCGTACTCCAGGTGCAGGCCTCACCATGGCTTTGTAAAAGAGCATTATTACCTCCCTCCTTCTGCTAGTAATACTCCTGCCTATGCATGCCAACATTCCACTGGCCTTTCCTGCTGCCCTGCTACATTGGATTCCTATCTTAAGGTTCGAGGAGACTATGATCCCCACATCCCTCTCCTGTTCTGTTACTTTGATTTCCTCACCACCTATGGTGTACTCTGCTCTTCTGTTCCTACTCCCCAAGTGCATCACAGCACACTTATTGGCATTAAATTTCAGCTGCCACGTCCCAGACCATTTTTCAAGTGTCTTTAAGTCCTCCTTTGTGTCCTTCACCCCCCCCCGGGGTGTCCACCCTATTGCATATTTTCATATCATCACCAAATAGGCATACCCTTCCCCTTAAACCCTCCGCAATATCACTGGTGTACATGTTGAAGAGAAGCAGACCCAAAACTGACCCCTGTGGCACTCCACTCTTTACCCTCACCATCCCGGAGTGCACCCTGTTTAACACCACCCTCTGAGTTCTTCCTGACAGCCAGGCCTTCACCCAGCTTGTTATTTTCCCACCCAACCCCAGGATTTCCATCTTGACTCATGATTGAGACGTTCCAGGTCCTCCACAGTATCAACAGAGCAGACACTAGGGACTTGTTTAAGTAGTAATATACAGCAGTGCCAGCCAGGATGTGACACAGTAATGATGCAGTATACTGCAGGGAACAGTATCATTCAGTCGCAATTAAGGCTGCTTTGCATGCGGTATTCTGTGACATGTCATTTATTGCAAGTTGCTGCACTGCATTATGACTGACTCCACTGTATTTCCACTAGAGGTAACTCCAGATTTCATGTTAGGATTTTTTCAACCCTAACACTCAGCTACCCTCCCCAGCCCCATGCCTCATGACCCAAGGCCAAGCTACACGTCCAGCACCATGCCCCATGGATCTGCTAACACTCAGCTACCCTCCCCAGCCCCATGCCTCGTGACCCAAGGCCAAGCTACAGGTCCAGCACCACGCCCCATGAATCTTCTAACACTCAGCTACCCTCCCCACCCCATGCCTCATGACCCAAGACCAAGCTACAGGTCCAGCACCATGCCCCATGGATCTGCTAACACTCAGCTACCCTCCCCAGCCCCATGTCTCATGACCCAAGGCTGCTACAGGTCCAGCACCATGCCCCACAGATCTGCTAACACTCAGCTACCCTCCCCAGTCCCATACCTCATGACCCAAAGCCAAGCTACAGGTCCAGTACCATGCCCCATGAATCTGCTAACACTCAGCTACCCTCCCCAGCCCCATGCCTCATGACCCAAGGCCAAGTTACAGGTCCAGTACCATGCCCCATGGATCTGCTACCACTCAACTGCCCACCCCAGTCCCATACCTCATGACCCAAGGCCAAGTTACAGGTCCAGCACCATGCCCCATGAATCTGCTAACACTCAGCTACCCTCCCCAGCCCCATGCCTCATGACCCAAGGCTAAGCTACAGGTCCAGCACCATGCCCCACGGATCTGCTACCACTCAACTGCCCACCCCAGTCCCATACCTCATGACCCAAGGCCAAGTTACAGGTCCAGCACCAAGCTCCATGAGTGTGCTAACACTCAGCTACCCTCCCCAGCCCCATGTCCTATGGATCTGCTGCACACTACAGGTCAGGGTTTGTGCTTCACAAATCTGCTGCTCCACACAGGACCCACAGGATCAGTCATAACTTTCTTTACCCAGGGAAAGGTCCTACACAAAGCATGATATCCGAGAAGGTAAGTGTGAAAAGGGTGGCATTCAGGAGGTACAAGGAAACACAGAGGAAATAAGACAGGGAATGGTATCGGGAAAATCAGAGGGAGGCAGGGAAAGTAGTCAGGAGCGCAAAGGTGCAAACAGAAGAAAAACTAGCCCACGCAATAAAAAAAGGGGACAAGAACTTTTTCAGATATGTTAGTGAAAGAAAAAAGATAAAAGGTGGGATTGTGAGACTAGAAAGAGAAGGAGGGAAGTGTGCAGAGGGGGACCAAAAAAAAAAGCTGAAATCCTGAACTAGTATTTTTGTTCAGTATTCACAGAAGAAGGGGAAGAGGAGGGACCAAAGTTAGGTGGCAAGCACCACTGGGAGGGAGGTGAACACCAGTCCATTTAAGGAGGAGAGAGCCTTAAAGGAACTCAGTAATCTGAAAGTGGACAATGCAATGGGGCCAGACGGGATGCATCCTGGAGTAGTAAGAGAACTCAGGGAGATGCTGGCAGCATGGTAGCACAAGATAACAGTGCTAGGGAATGGGCGCCTACAATAACGGTGCCCAATCCCCAGCGCATGTCTCCAGGGCTACCATAGGGTAGGGCAGCCAGATTGGGGGTTTGAATATAGCAACAGGATGTTGCTATGTGACTGCGGGAGGGGGGCCACCACGCACAGCGAGAGGCAGAGGGAATGAGGGATGGTGCCGTAGTGCGCGCCCAGCCCAACCATTTTTTTTTTTATGATTTTCAACCTCCCCGACATGCACACCCCTGAGTTGAGAACCTCACTAGAGAGGAGGGTGGTGAGTTCGCTGGGGAGAGGGGTATTAAACATTAAAATGTAGGCCCTGGCACTATTTTGTTGCAAGGCACAGATGTCAGAGTGCCAAAATTCTTTTTGGCACTCTTGACTTAATAATAATAATAATAAATAATAATAAAACTTTATTTATTGAGCGCCTTTCAAATGCCAAGGCGCTTTACAGTATTTGAAAACAAATTCCATAAAAATATAACTATTAAAATTAGACAATTAAAATCATGACAGTTCATAAAAAGCTTGACTCCACAAAAAAGTCTTAAGTGCCTGCTTAAAGCCCCCCATGGTTGTACATTCCCTAAGCTGACAGGGCAGAGAATTCCAGAGGGTTGAGGCCACAAACATAAAAGCACGGAACCCAGAAGATTTCGAGATAACCCTCGGAATCTCCAGCAACCCCTTGTCAGCTGAACAGAGCTGTCGCACAGGGATGTAAGGAATCAGAAGCTCTTTCAAGTAGTCGGGACCAAGTCCGTGTAGGGCTTTGTAGATCAATGAACCTACCTTAAAGGTGATCCACCACTGAATCGGCAGCCAGTGCAGATCGCGCAATACAGGGGTGATATGCGATGTTCTAGACACCCCTGTCAGCAATCGAGCAGTAGCGTTTTGCATTAGCTGCAAGTGGCGGATATCAACCCCAGGAAGCCCTAATTAAAAGGGAGTTGCAGTAGTTAAGGCGAGCAGTCACAAAGGCGTGGACCAACAGAGGCAGATCGCTAGATGGAACAAGGTGTTTGACCCTGGCGATGTTCCTAAGATGATAAAAGACTGACTTAATGACTGCCGACACCTGATAACGGAGGGTCAGCCCGTCGTCAAGCACCGCTCCAAGGTCGCGCACCCGTTCTGAGGTAAGGATTGGAACACCCCCTAGAAATAATCCAGAAGGCTGATCAGTCCTCAACCCCTCTATCCTGCGGCCCAGGTCCACAACCATAACCTCAGTCTTTCCTGCATTCAACTTTAACCAGCTCAAATTCATCCAGTCTTGGATTTCTGCAAGGCAGTTATTAAATACTGAGAGAGCACTAGCCTGGTTGGGGGCAAAAGACAGGTAGAGCTGGGTATCATCAGCATAGCAGTGAAACCTCAGCCCATACCATCTAACAAGGTCTCCGAGGGGTAGCATATACACTGCAAAATACATAGGGACAACACCGAGCCGTGAGGAACCCCACAAGACAGAGAGACAGGGTCAGAAGAAAAAATCCCAGACACTACTCTCTGTGTTCTACCAGCTAGGAAAGATGTAAACCATCTAAGCACTGTACTTGACAGGCCACAGATGGACCTCAGGCACTCGAGCAGGACCCCATGGTCTACAGTGTCAAAGGCTGAAGAGAGATCAAGGAGTACCAGAATGGAACGGTTTCTCCGATCTCTCGCCATCAGAGAGATCATTGAGCACCTGAACCAGAGCCGTCTCAGTGCTGTGCCTCTTACAAAAAACTGACTGGAGAGATTTGTAGACATTATGGATGGTCAAATGGTTCTCCAGCTGGATTGCCACTACTTTCTCAATAATCTTTCTTATAAAGGGAAGGTTCAAGATAGGTCTGTAGTTAGCAAAAATGTCTGGGTCCAATGAAGCTTTCTTCAGAAGGGGTGTTACCACCACCTCCTTCACGGAGCTTGGAAACTTACCCTATTCCAAGGAGCACCGGACAATTTGAGCCCTAAATGGACCAATGATCTCATAACAACCCAAAATCAGGAAAGTTGGGCCCAGATCTAAACTACAACACATAGGGAGCATCCCCTGGACAATCCGCATAACATCCTCGAACTCCGGCAGGTCAAAGATACTCCAGGAAGTACGAGGTATAGTGACCAAGCGCCGACCAACCACGTCCCCCATAGAGCGAGTCAAGCGGCTCTCTGACCTGATGTCGGCCACCTTATTCGCAAAGAATTGAGCAAGCTCATCACACTCTTTTTGTGAAAAAGCTCAACGGATCTGCAGACAGGCTGGGTTGCACAACCTGTCCACAGTTCAGAAGAGTTGAGCTGGTCGATTCAGAACAACAGCGATCTCCCTGGACAGGAACTCTGCCTTCTTATGGGGGATTACTGATTGGCACAATTGATAATGCTCCACCAAACTAAGGCGGTCGACCTCCAGGGCAGATTTCTGCCAGCGACGTTCTAACCTTCGTCCCACCTGCCGCAACTCCCTCAAAGACCCATCAAACCAAGGGGCCCGAGGGCGGAGCGGGAGTGGATGAACACATACAGGAGCTATCTGGTCTAGGGCTAAGAAAATGGCCTTATTATAGGCCAGAACCAATAACTCCGGACTCAAACTGACATCAGGAAACACCAAGAGGTCAATCACTGCTGCCAGGACTTCAGGGCACACATCCCGTAAAAGGCAGTAACTGACCATCTCCACAGGGGCAGACCTACAAAGAGGGGCACAAAAGTTGAACCTCACGGTATAATGATTGGACCAGCTGATAGGTTCTACCCCCAGGTCAGAGGCCTCAATCCCCAGGAGGAAAACCAAATCCAGAGAGTGACCATGATTTTGGGTAGCTGAAGAA
Source organism: Neoceratodus forsteri (assembly GCA_016271365.2). Taxonomy (NCBI): domain Eukaryota; kingdom Metazoa; phylum Chordata; order Ceratodontiformes; family Ceratodontidae; genus Neoceratodus; species Neoceratodus forsteri. The sequence goes on along the minus strand of CM057450.1, from coordinate 1,774,580,389 downwards.
ACAATCTGTGTGAAACCCAGTGATGTCATCAACTGGAGAAAGTGCTGACCAAAAGGTGAGAGTTCGTCATCGACCCAGGCATTGAAGTCACCCAGAACCATCAGTCTGGGTGACTCCAATGCCATGTCGGATCTGCCACTTCCTGCAGGAATCGCTTTTCGTCCCTGGGTGGACAATAGACGAGAGTTATCCTGCAGCCCACACCAGCTACCACAGTACACTCAAAGGATTCAGCTTCCTCTAATGGTACACCAGTGAGGCCCAACTCGGTCTTGAAAAAGACTGCTACCCCCCCGAGGTCCAGTCTCGGGCGGTGTATCACTGAGTACCCAACTGGAATTGCTGCCTCCAAAATGGGGCCAGCATTTTCATCCAGCCGGGTCTCGGTGATGCAAGCCAGATCAGCTGTTCCAACAAAATCTGCAATAATAGCAGTTTTGTTCTTAATAGATCTGGCATTGCATAACACTGCCCGAGTTGGACAGGGTTTGTAAGCCGACCCAGCTACTTGCCCATCAAAAGAGATGGTGCCCTTGGGTATGGGGACTAGACATGGATTACCACATTCCAGGCTCCATTTCACCCCAAGGTGTCTTCTGGACCTAACCAACCCAATCCGAGAGGGCAGCTCCTTCAACCTCCAATGTCTGAGCCCCCCATCATGCCCACCGCTATCCCTCCTATATGCAATACCCAGCACCTGACAGCATTGGTAGATAGAAAAAGGTGGAGTAGGACGGGCAGAGGGCACGGAGAGAGAAGGACAAATAACGTAAGACTGGGGGGGCAAACAGGCACATTCCACAAACAAATAACTACAGCTAGAGCCAAACACCACAACAAAATCCTAGTTTCCTTATAAATGACTACCCTAAAATAGTTACAGTGTACCCAATAAAACTCAAAATATTATCATTATAGAACAAAAACTCAAACATTATAAAACATTCAAAACAGAACAAATGAATGAACAATCAAGGTTCTTCAAAGATATAACTCCCCGGCCTTCTCACTGCCTTGGGGATATAACTGATTGTAGACACTCTCACTGTCTGTCTGAGAGTAATGCCAAGAAAGTTTCCAGATTCAGGCCCTCTCACGACCAAAAAAACAGATAAAATACAGGCACTCTCACTGCCTGTATAAACAGTATGAATCAAGTGAAATAAGGATAATTTCAAGTCAAACCGTGTTCTAGAAGGCAGAAAATCTCAAATCCAGAAGCCTCGGGTCTTCATCCAAACAGCTTAGCAGAAATCCATTTCAGGGGACCACCACCAGAGAATATCCTCAGCTACTTCTCGATAATGGCAATCACCTTTAGGCTTTCACTGTTATCACATGTAACCGGCAGCACCACTGACAGTCCTGTTCAACAGTTCACTGGAAACAGGTATGGTACCAAAGTATTGGAGGAGGGGGAATGTAGTCCCTCTCCACAGAAGTGGGAGCAGGGAGGGGGCTGGCAATTACAGGCCAGTCAGCCTGACCTCGGTGGAGGGGAAACTAATGAAATCACTACTAAAAGAAAGGTTTGTGATATATCTCAAATCCAGTGGAGCACAGGCTCTGAGACAGCAGGAAGATCTTGTCAAACAAATCTGATAGATTTCTTTGACTGGGTGACTAGGGAGGTGGATCAGGGATGGGCGGTAGATGTGGCCTACCTGGATTTCAGCAAGGCCTTCGACACCATCCCACATAGGAGGCTAGTAAACAAGCTGGGCAGCCTGGGAGTGGGTCCCAGCATGGTAAACTGGGTCAAACATTGGCTGAACGATAGGACACAGAGGGTGGTGGTGAATGGAGTTCATTCCGAAGAGAGGAGGGGTGACATTGCAGAGGGTCTGGAAGGGAAGGTGTGTCTCTTTGCAGACGATATGAAGATCTGCAACAGGGTTGACACTACAGGAGGGGGAGGAAAAATGAGAAGGGACCTAAGCAAGCTTGAGGAGTGGTCAAGGGTGTGGCAGCTAAGATTCAATGCAAAGAAGTGCAAGATCATGTGCTTGTGGCACAGAAATGTGGGGGAGGACTACACAGTGGGGGGGGGGGTACTGATGGGCACCAAACAGGAAAGGGACCTGGAAGTAATCATACTTGATTATCTAAAGATTACCAAACAATGTGAGAAGGCTGTGAGGACAGCCAGTGGAATGCTGGGCTGCATAGGGAGAGGTATCTCCATCAGAAGGAAGGAGGTGGTGATGCCACTGTATAGAACATTGGTGAGACCTCATCTAGAGCACTGTGTCCAGTTCTGGAGGCTGCATTGCTGGATGGACATAGACAAAGCAGAAGCGGTTCACAGAAGGGTGACAGAAATGGTGCAGGGACTGCACCAAAAGTCATATGAGGGTAGACTGAGGATCTCAATATGTATTCCCTGGAGGAGGGGGGGGGGATATGATAAAGACTTTCAAATACCTCAAGGGTGGAAATAATGTACAAGAGGGTAGCATCTTTCAAAAAAAAATTTAAGCCCCTGTAAATGAGGGGCTTATATTCCCACTTTAGGCATCCTTCCCTCCACCTCTCTGAGCTCAAAATGGGTAGTACTCTGAGGAATATTGCTCGGACACCTCAAGGTGGCAGCAGAGAGTAGGTTCAGAGTGTATATAAGGGGACTGACAGGAAGTATAGGGGCCTTTCCAGCCCGGGCATTAGGCCTGGGGCAGGAGGGGGGAGGCTGGAAGAGTAGAGTTAGGAGCAAATAAGGTGGGCAAGTGAGGGAGCTCAGTAGTCCAGGAGGGCCAGTGAGGAACTCCCCACAAAAATAGTGCAGTCAGGGTGGTTTTCCATGTACTGTGGTCAATGAGGAGTGGGGATATGGAGCTCGGTGGGGACACAGGTAGCTAGGTCCTGTGATGTTGGCGGCTAGGGAAGTAGGAGGCTTCAGCAAGTCCAGAGAGTGTAGGAGCCTTTAGGAAGCCCATATGTGTAATAACGCAGGTTGCCAGGGCTGGGAGGGCTGTGGCAGGGCACTCCCAGGAGGGAACCGGTGGCATTGGTTCCCCTCATACCTGGTGTGGCAGGGCAGTCTGGGGGGGGGGTCAAGGGAGCCGGGAAGCCTTTCACACAAAACATGAGGCTTGTTTGTAAGGGCAGGTCCTGGGGCGTTGGTACATTGAGGTGAGGGTGGGTCACAGGCCGAAAATGGCAGACCTTAGAGGGTAACCCCTGTGCTGGAGCTTAATTCAAGCCCAGGAGGTGAAGCAGGGATGTGGGCCTGGCAGGGACCCCCAAGGAAGTAAGACCAGCGGAATCCCCAGATTGAGTTTGGGCCATGGTGTGATAAGGCAGGTACTGAGGCAGAGCCGAGTGACAGTGGCAGGTGTTGCCTTAGAACCGGGAATAGTGCCAGCTGCTGGAGGAGGGTCGGGGCCTGGGTCACCGGGAAAATTCCTGGATGCCCCTGTGGCAAGGGCCAGCACCCAGGGGTCCAGGTGGGGAAGGTCGCTCGCTTTCCAGCGCCAGAGTAAAAGGGGGGACGACCAGTGCCAGTTTGAAACAAAGTGACACGAGGAAAGAAAAGAAAGGGTTGGCTTTCCCGATCCAGAAAAGCCAGGAGATTGCAGGAATCTGAGTAAGTCTCGGGTAGACCACCTGAGAAGGATAGTAGGCAGAGGAGAATCCTTGCTTGTGCCTGCCGGAATCCATCGGTTTTTGCTGCCTTATTTTTGTCCAGCCAGTATTATATAAAAGTTAATAGCCCCATGGAGCTGCTTATTTATTTTTAATGAAGTATGTGATCCCTGTATTGCTGGAATCATTTGCAGTACAGGTATAAAATAAAAGCCAGTTTGGGGTGGAAATAGTGGTTTGTGCATTATTTGACTGTAGGGGGAGGCAAATGAAATCCTACTTTTCCACCTGTATTTGCAGTTTAATTAATTTTTCCATGAGTTACATTCCAGTGGCAATATTCAATCCAGCCTGGTTGGGGCCGCAAGGGCTTCTGAGACAGCTGGAGGTGCAGAGGGAGTTCCCGGTCCAGTGGACAGCTTCGGGGAGGAGATCAAATGCAGAGAGAGAGAGAGAGAATGTAAAGTGCACAGCTGTGAAGATGCCAAGCAGCTAGAAGACCAACTGTTTCCCTACTGTTCTGAAGTGCACAGGTCTCGAATGTTAGCGCTCAGGAGTGTTCTCCCTTTGCTGCCCAGACCATCTGCGATTACAAAAGTATGCCCCTAGACAGGGCAGAAAGGGGGGGGGGTAACAAAAAGATATTCAAGAATTGGAAGGCTTTGCCTGGAGTTCAATGGACAGGCAGCCAGCCACTCCCACTTCCTGAGCTATATAAGCACTTCTTCTCAGCCTCCTTGGGAAGCACTTTTTTCTTTGCATCCGAAGGCTCTGGTGGTCTGTCCTCTCAGGTGGTTGTGCCCCCCACCTTGCTGCTCCTACTTGTCTGCTGGATTTCTGTGTTTCTTTCCTGCTTCTGGTTTGTATTTTGCCTTTGGCTGTGTGTGCTTCTTTCTGTCTTGTTCCCTTTTTTCTGTGTTTGTGTGTCTTTGTGTCTTTAGTTTTGTTTTTGTTTTTTTGGGGGGGTGCTTTTGTTTCTAAGCTCCTAGCATATTGCCCCAGAGCTCCTACTATTTGCTCTGTTACTCACAACTTTCACATTACTGCAATGCAACTGCAGTCATTATCTGTGTGTTTCAGCTCAACCACAACTGCTTCCATGTTGCATACTCAATTGTTTTCACCTGACTCAGGCTTACTCTGAACCTAGCTATGCAGCTCACTCATGCTCTCTCATTCTACTTACCTCATTGCAGCAGCTTCATTGCACTGCCTGGTTTCAACTGCTTTCAGAGCACTGTGTCTCTTTTATTTGTGTTTATTGCAGCTTTACAACTCAGTGTACTCAATACAGATGTTGCTTCTATGTTCATACACCCTGTTATACTCAGAGGTCAGCTAAAGCTACTGCTGAGGCAGTTACTTAGTTTCAATACCTGCATGGGGTCTGGGCCCTTCCATCACTTTCTTATTTTTCCTACGGCAGGGAGTTGGAGGTGTTTGGGGAGTCGTGGCCCCGTGTGGCTAATTCTTCTAAATCCTGTCTCCGCTGCCAACAAATCCTCTGAGTATGTGTCACCTCTATTGGTTTTTTGGATGCTTGGCTGGCTTGCCCCACTATTCAGTACTGATCATTGCTACTATGTTATGCAGACCTATGTGCAGGACCACCTATTACTACTCTGTTTACTGACCGACATGCAGGTCCATTCTACTTACGCAATCGTTGCTCATGCCTAACGCATCCCCTTGGCTTCAACCTCTGGGATGTCTGCTGCACTCAATCTACTTTGACCTTGCAAGGTCTCAGCACTCAATGCTCATTATATTTCAGCATACCTGTGCTCATCTCTCACCAGCTTTTCAGCTCTCTATCAGTTTGGGGCATGCCAGCCGTACCATTCTGGTGCAGGGTTCCCTGCAGCCGACGGTCTTGCTCTGCATTTAGTTCGCATCTTGAGCGTGCCTGACTTGGGGCAGGGTCTTTCTCACCTGGCCCATAGCTGGGAATGTCCTCACTCCAGGCTTGGCTTTAGCTGTTCACTATGTGACTGCAACTCCTGGTGTAGAATTTAAGACTAGCTGTGAATGGTGGAAAAAGTTACCTCCTTTGGCACTAGTGTTTCACTGTAACAGTTATGCATGGCTTTAGTGGTTTCCCAGCAAGGCACCTTCACTGCATTCTCCCTACGATTGCCTCTGGTTCACCTGGTTTGAGTTTAGGGTGAGTAGGCCAGGTGAGTGCCTCAGCAGTCATTGCTCTCCTCCTCCGCCTTGGTTGCAAGTATTGTTGCAGAGTTCTCTCGCAACCTTCCACGGTGTTTCCCACTAGAGGGATTGAGTGAGAGCCTTCCTCCAAACTGGAATATTTTCCACCTCCCTTTAATCGGGTTTTCAAAATTGCAGCTGCAGAGCCGTCACTAAATAAAATATTCCAAGCCTGGAGGGAAGGAGACCTAGGCCTTGGATCCCTGGAGGTTTCCTCCTCATAGTTTTTTTTTTTCTCTCTTCCATTGCCTCAGGTCATAACTGTTAATTAGCACAGTAGTGTCCCCTAGTTTCTTTAGGTAGGTTCCGCTGTTGGATGAGGTGGATGGTGTCCCTGCCATTCCCTCTCTTCTTACAGGATCCCCTCATTCTCAATGCAAACCATCAGTATCATGCCACGCAAACCTGGGCGTTTTATTACATTATCAAACTGAGCATCTTATTACATTATCAAACTGTCTATGCTTATCTACTACTGCGTCACAGTTACTGCTTGCTTATATGCTTTGTACTTCATTCTGTTTTGGGGATCCTTCCTAAGGTACCTTTAGCCATGGGAATCATTCCGTGGCACCTCTAGGGGTGGAACCCTCTTCAAGGGTTCCTTGCCTTTGGTACCCCTACAGGGTGGTAATTCCTCTGGAACAAAGAGTGCAAACAGCCAAAACCAAACTAACACAGTTGCACAAGCATAACACTATACTGGCTGCATAGGCCATTGAATTAGAAGGCTTTGCTTGGAGTTCGATGGACAAGCAGCCATCCACTCCCAATTCCTGAGCTATATAAGCACTTCCTCTCAGCCTCCTTGTAAAGCACTTTTTCCTTGCCCCACCATCCTCCCCCTCCTCCTCCTCCAGCGGTAGCACTTTTCTCCTTAGGGATCCTTCCTAAGGTACCTGTAGCTACAGGAATCGTCCTGTGGCACCTCTAGGGGTGGAACCCTCTTCAAGGGTTCCTTGCCTTTGGTACCCCTATGGGGTGGTAATTCCTCTGGAATAGAGAGTACGAACGGCCAAAACCAAACTAACACAGTTGCACAAGCATAACACTGTGCTGGCTGCGTAGGCCATTGAACAAGAGGCCATGATGTGAAAATAGAGGGGGGTAGACTTAGGTGTAACGTGAGAAAGTATTTTTTCATGGAAAGGGTGGTGGATCCACGGAACAGCCTGCTGGCAGAGGCTGTCAGGGCAAAAACAGTTGGAAAATTCAAAAACGCATGGCACAGGCATAAAGGAACTCTAGTGATAAAAAAAAGAGGTAAGACGCAGATCATTTAGGATCTGCAGTATACGAAACAGATAGAGAAAATGGTCAGACTAGGTGGGCCAAGTGTTACTTATCTACCATCAAATTCTATTTCTGTATCAGTCATAATGTCCTCCATGCATGAGATCAGCCATAACTTTCTTCACCCAGGGCCCCAAACCTGTAGCTTGAAGCAGCAGAACTGAGGGGTATGGCCCCGGACCTGTAGCTTGGACTTGGGTCATGAGTCTAGAGGCTTGGAAGGGGTTAAAAACACCCTAACCCAACATTTCCTTCCTTTTGTGGCTATGGAACCTTAAAGATACAGTAAGACAGCTTTTTGCAATGAATTTCCTTATTTTTGAGAAAGTAGAGTTGCAACATTTTTCATGCTGGGCCCTTCTCACTATGCCCCCCAGCCCGACTCTGATCATTGATTTCAGGAGTGGGGCTTCTGCTAGTAAGCCGTGCTAGCCTTTTTCCCCTCCTGCATCACACCCAGCATGCTCTGCTCCTATTAGGTCAGCTTTCTGGAAGGGGCAAGTGAGCACAATGAGGTACGCAATCATGAGGGAAAGTAGTAGGGAAGGCAGTAGCATCAGCGGTGATTTTTTTTTTTTATTTATTATACTTTTTCCTGCTACTGACTTCCCGGTACCTCAGCCTGGTCATGGACCCTGAGACTCCCACAATCACATTGGCCATGACTCCGTGATATCCCCTGGCTTGCCCCCCAGGTAGGGTTGTGGCACTGGCCCTAAGTGCCGCATTCAACGGGATAGGCCAGGAGCCGGGCCTGAGAGCCAACTTGAAGCTGAGGGTGGGCTTCCATCAAGGCATCTGCAGCACTTTCCAGACTGCCCCAGGGTGGGACGTAATGACATCCAGTGTCCACCCCCGCCCTCCACGTGCTGGTGCCAGTTGCCTGTGGCTCCCCCAGCCTCCACTGGAGTCCTCGAGTGCCGGACACTCTACCCTCCTCCCAGAGAAGGAGAGCAGTCCAGAGGATGCTCAATCCTTTCCCCGGGCGGCCCTCCACTCCCTGAGTCTGTTCCCGAACCCGGGTCGCCGGCGTCACCAGTGGAAATCCATCTGCTGCACCAGCGGGCCAGCAGCATCAGCAGTGATGCTAGGAGCCTGACCAATCTAACTGCCTAGTAACACTACTGATGTTACCACCCAACAGCCTGCCTCATGATTGCATACCCACTCGCATTCAGTTGCTTCATTCATTAAGATGAGGTAATTGGAGTGGAGTGGGCAGGGCATGCTGCCGGAGGGGGCAATGACTAAGTAGCCTGGTTTTACTGGCACTATCTCTTCCCCTCAAAATCAAGGATCGGGGTCAAGGGGGGACACAGAGCTTTAGAATTTATGAATTTGGGGAATGAGAGGAGTCAGGCTAAGGAGGGGGAGTAATGCAAAAGATATTGTCAGCTCCTGGTGTAGCGCCAGGAGCCGACCATTTGGAACTTTTTTTTTAATCCCTGTGATTCTGCTTTCAAAAGCAGTCCATTGAGGACAGCAGAGGGGTAGAGCCAGCTAACGCTCCCCCTCCCCCCTTTCACTTTGCATCTAAAGGGGAGGAACCTGTGACTTGTGAAAGCAGAGTCAGGATTTTCCCAGATCCATTTTGATTCTGCTTGTCCTAGATAAACTGACTTCCTCCTAGTGTGTTCCATCATGCTTGCGTCCCATCACGCGAGTGTGATCATGCAGGAATGGAACAGGATTGGCATCTTAGGCATCGGCAGGTGTCCCCAGGCAACAGCAGGCATGCAGGAAACTCTGCCAGTCCTGTAAGATAGGGTACAGCACCTGATTACTTGCTGCTGCCTTAGAAGAAGTACAGGAGGAGGGTAAGGGGGTATCAACAGGGTGATAACAGTCCTTATGTAACCCCCTTTTTGGGGCTTACCTTGTTTTCCTGGGGCTTCTACTGGTAATCCTACCCCAATATGGGCTGCGGAGGTCCAACTCATGGGATCGGCCACCTCGGGTTTGGTTTACATGGAGATCGCCAGTCCACGCATGCGTAGTAGCATTGCAGCTTCCTCCGTCTGGTCGGCCGATGTAAATGGAGGTCGGACACCAGAAGGAGGGGGGTGAAAGTGGCCACAGAATTTGGGAGACGCACTAGAAAGTGCTAAGGGGACTAGGGGAAATTGAAATATTCATGAGGCTCATGAATATTAATGAGCCATGTCGCAGCTCCTAGGAATTCTATAGAACAGAGCTAGCGACAGGTTCATGGGGGAGAGACGTAAATGTTTGAATGGTCTCTTAACAGGGGACAGGGGTCCCCACCATACCTATGGAAAATTGTGGGATAGATGTAAATACTTTGGCTGCTAAACAATTAAAGTAAGACTGCTATAGAACTCTATGGGACTGAATGGGAGCAGCCATGCTTTTAATACTCTGACCCCTGTTAGGCAGCCAATCAGGTGTCTAGGCACCCAGAACTGTGACCAAGGAATCCTGGGAGAAGGTGTTAACCTTTTTAGGCACTAAGAGTGACAGCCAATCAGAGGGCTCACAGGGCCATTAACTGTGATTGATAACCGACAGCAAATCAGAGGGCAGAACTCTGGGGAGAAATCCCAGGGACCTGGGAAGTTGGGGTCAGTCTTGGCCTGGCTCCTGTCGAGTCAGGAGGGATCTGTGCTGAGAGAGTTAAACTGTCTAAGGCCTTCCACAGGACTTAAGCTGAGGAACTGATGCTGAGAAAGAAGAGTGAAACCTGTCTGAGAGAGAGAGAGACTGAGCTGGTTTAAGAACGCTCCAGGTATTTGGGATTGTGCTGTTCCTTTTGGGAGAAATTATCTGCTGCAGAAATCCTGCACTGTTTGTGGAACTTTTTTAGAAGCTGCTTGGAGAGTCTGAATGTTCCTGGGACTGGGTGCAAGGCAGGTTGCATGGAAACTGCTTTGAGGACAGTACAAACTGCTGAGAGCTGTGTCCCAGCTGAAGCTGCTTTGGAAGCTGGTCTGATATTCAGAGACTGTGTGAGCAAAAGGTGAGCAGGTGTTCTCATGTTCCAGAATCCCAGCTACTGCTGTGCATCTCAGTGGGAAGTGGAACTGTTGCTTAAAGCTTCGATGTCATTGGCCCAATGGCACTGCGGACCGAAATTTAAAAGTTGTCTGGCTGCCTCAGGAATTGTGTATTGGTGCAGAAAAAGAGTGGTTTCTTCCAGCTACAGAGATTCTTCTCCAGAGCCAGGGAGGGAACTAGCTAACCCCTCTCAAGTGTGGCCTGCTAGCCTCAGGGGGTCACCAGCGCTTGCTGGGGTGCTAGGGCACCTACAACTTGTTGGGGTAGCCGGGCTATGGCACCACTTCCAGGTCTGGGCCTTCTGAGGCTGGGTTGGACCTGCGACTGTGCTCTGCAATGGGTCAGAAGAGGTTGAAGGTGATAAGCGGCCAGATTTTCAATCAAGGGTGACAAGATGCTAGACCTTCAATCAAGATCAAGGTTTCAATACATCTTTCTGCTGCCCAGTATCTGGCCCTCTGAAATCAGAGCCCAACACTCCTGAACTTGTGGAGCCCTGCTGAATCTGAGACTTCTGAGAATCTTCAAAGCATGAGTACCCAGGGCTGGCCCTGGATTCCATGGGGAGTGTTCAACTTAAATATACTTTTCAAGCTTCTAGAGCCCCAACAGCCGGCCAACCTGCGGCATCGTCCAGCCCTGTACCTTTTGGGTACCCAGAGAGAGACTATTTATAGCACTGGTACCAGTGGGGGTGGGCCTCTAGGGTGATGTGGCCTATGGGCCCTCTTGTTACTGCCTTGCTTATTTCTACTAACATGTTTTCCTTCCACAGCTATCCCTGGTCTATTTACCCCTTTCCTAACCCTTTCCCTCAATAAAGCTGTGATTTGTTGTTTGGAATTGCTGTGTGAGGGGTATTTTGTGACTGTCTGTAACCCCTAGGTGGCACTATCCCAAGGGCTACTACCCCTGCCTGTTTGGCTAGTAGCAGGTTAAGGGGCCTGAGTTCTGAAATGGGTGCTTCCACCCACAGGTCATGGTTGGTAGTGGTCAAGCTAACCTGGGCACAGCCCTCCGGGACACTGTAACCCCCCTCTTTCCTTACTAGTGGCCATAACAATATGCAATAATCACTTTCACAATACCCGATACACCACACAAGTGCCCACACTGTTTGCACTTACCACCAGGGCTTTCCTCTGGTTCAGTCCTGGGGAACCCTGTAAAACAAGGTTATACACAGCAAATAACAGCAGTACAGTACTCTTGCACAAACTGGAACCACAGTCAGGGTAAATGCAAAAAGAGTTAGATCTGATTTATTTAAGGGACTTAAACAAGGGAGGGGTGTTCTCAGGTTAATTTGCTTAAAGGCTGTATCAAGTCAAACAGTTAGGCATGCACTTCAGGATCTATAAACAGTCACACACTCTGCATACCCAGATGGAGAATGGTGGGCTAGCCAGGAACGTTGCATCTGGTTGGGGCCCTGTGATGGAAGAAAACAACATGCACCACACATACTAATTGTAATACAGAGCCGGAGGGCTCAGTTCGTGAAAAGAAAACAACAAGACAATCAGATGACACACTTTTAGATTAGGCTGTTGTTGCAGGGAGCTACCCTCATGATTACTCACGATACCCAAGACTGGACACAGGCTGGATGAAAATTGAGACTGCAGGTGGTTGATCTGCAGTGCCAGGAGATGCAGGGCCCACATGATTCGCCGAGGCGTCGTTCCTGTTCAAGCGTGGAGCAGGGGGCTAATCCCCAGGCAGGTCTCTCATCAATGGCTTTCTCTGTGCAGCGGGTAGTCTAGCTGGGCCATTGTGGCAAGGCCCAGGCCGAATGGAGACAAATTCAGATATAGTCCGTTTTGGGCTGGATACAGCTTCCAGCAAGCAGAATACAGTTCACGCAGTGGGGAACCAAATCACGACCCACTAACAACTCACAGCACATTTACATGTAAGGAAATTCTTCTGTACCAGGCAAACTGCTCTCCGGTCACAATTGCAAAATCTCTGCACAAACCAGGGATCCAAAAGCAGCTGGAAATCCTGACAGGCCGATCGCATTCAGCAAAATCGTCGGTCTTTTTCAGGTTGATCCTGGTCACAACTCAGTGGCTTACTTCGTTCTCATAAACTCGGATTCACTCTAAACTGATTCTCTTCTCCCTTTCAGGGGTAGCAGGCAGGCATGCAGGCTAAAACTCAGGCCTTTTCACAGAGACTGTCTCGAGCTGTTGCTTCTTCAGCTCCCAACTTAGATCTGACTCAACTGCCAGCAAGCCTCGGAATTTCCCCAAGATCCAAAAGGTTCCGTTGGCTGATTCATCTGTCACTCACAACAGGAGCTCCCCCTTCAGGTGCAAAAAGGTGCCAAAAGCCCAAAACTACAGTTCCTACAGATTCTGACTCCAGACAGCTCCTGTAGTCCGGCTCCATTTTAGGTCCCACCAGTACTGATTGGTCCAATTCGGCAGTACCGGGCCAAAGTGGTGGGGATAAACAAAACAGTCCTTGCTGCTAAGAAGACAGGTTAGACAAACTACATTATCATTATCACTCTAAATGATTTTCAGCAGATAGTTACATCTTTCAACAGAGCTCCCTCTCAGATTACTTATGACTGCAATCCAGGCAGCTCTTAAAGAGACAGTACACAGAGGCTATGCAGGCACTCTCTGGCAATCACATTTAAACTGCTAAAACGCAGGACACCAGCCTGGCAGTGAGCATTTAGGCAAGCTCAAGGAAGACTTTTCGGGAACCCCCATTTGTAGGAGGGTTACACCCTTCCCTGCCTGGAGAAAACGGCGTCCGCGTCAAGTCTGTACCATTACAATATTGTAAATGCAAACTATATGAGACATTTATACCATTATCATGTTATGCAAGTGACATCTGATGCATCAGTCAATGTAAACTTATACCTTTACTATACATATTCTCTACACTTCACAATGCTATATCCTTTCTGACAATACATCATGCATATTTCACACAGGTAATTTACACATTACTATGTGGAATCATGTAATAACTTCTTGTACATTGAACAATGTAAGAATGGGCCCTTCCCTATCAGCTAACTTGAGGCTAGATGGGAAAGGGGCACCATACCTAGAAGGTAAAACAACCGATCTGGAATTGGCACTTGGGCTCAGTTTAGGCAGTGAGCTCTGAGAAACATAAACCTCTTTGTTGACCACACTGAGAGGCAAATCCACTGGCCTCCCAGGAGAATCATAACTGAAGTGTACTACTGGCTTGAGAGCTTGGCCAGTCTTTCTGAGGGTGACAACTACAGTCTCTGTACTCTCAGCACTGGTCTGGGGACTCTCTTCACTTGTGAGGGGTGCCTCTGCCTGGATGGGAACATCCAAACTTGGGGCACTGTTGACTCCTTGCTCTGCAAGCTCTGTTTCTACAACACTTGACTCATTTTGCGAAGGGTCAGGCACAATCATGCTTTGAGGCACTGAAGGGGGTGGTCAGCACTCTCATAGTGTTCTTCAAACTCTGGTATGTCACCAGAAAGACTCAAGCCATCAGCCCCTCCTTCAGGCAAATCATACAGTTCCACAATACACAGAGACTCAGCATCTTCAGACGTGATACTTTGCACTTCACTTTCTGGGAGCATTGGCTCCAAGGACGAAGCTGGGGGGTAAGGCAGTCCAGAAGTCCCAGCTTCATCCCCACAATTAGTCATAGGGTGACCTCAAAACAGCTGACTTAACTCATAGAAGGGGTAATAAGCATTGTCACATTCACTATCGTCCGAGGTGGACTGACAGTCACTATCATTCTGAACCTGCTGCCGGGGAAACCTTGAACTTGTAATCACTGGGGTAGGTCGACTCTATCTCTTTCTTGCAGCAGCATGAGTCACCAGCCCAGGGAAATCAATCTTGGAGGGTTCAGCCTCAATTATGACTTGGCCAATAGGTAACAAGTGGTTACGGTGCATGGTCTTGACAGCTTTGGAGTTATTCTCTGGGCGCACCTTGTACACGGGTAAATCATCCAACTTTCCAACTATTACTTGGGGGAGATGGTGCCACTGATCAGCAATTTTGTGTTTGCCATGCAGTCCAAATTGCGTAACAACACACGGTCTCCAGATCGAAGCTCTTCAGCCTTTACTTTCTTATCATGCCTCTCTTTGTTGGCTAGATTTCTCTTGGCGGCCATTGTCTGGGCCAGTTTATAGGCATGGCTCAATTGAGCTTTCAGTTTTTGTACATATTGCAGGTAGTTTTCAGCTCAGACCCCATCTGGAGAGACCCCAGAGCAGACATCAACTGGCAGCCGGGCCTCTCTTCCGAACATGAGGCGGTAGGGAGAGAATCCGGTAGCATCGTTTTTCGTGCAACTGTATGCGTGTACCAAGGTGCTAATCTGCTGGCTCCATTTATGCTTGTCTAGCAGGGTGGAGGGTGCCCAGCATGTCTAGCAGGGTGCAGTTAAGTCATTCTGGTTGGGGGTCTCCCTGCGGGTGATAGGGGGTGGTTCTTGACTTTCGCACCCCCCATAGAGAGAGCATTTCTTTGACTAATCAACTCTCAAAGTCTCTGCCCTGGTCAGAGTGGATCCGCCGGGTGGGCACCATAGTGGACGAAGAAATTTTCCACTAGCACCTTGGCCACGGTAGGTGCCTTTTGATCTTTGGTGGGAAAAGCTTGTGCATACTGTGTGAAATGATGCATAACCACTAACACATTGCCAGTGTTCCGCTGATCAGGTTCTAATCACAAGAAGTCTATGCAGGCTAGTTCCATGGTGGCGCTGGTAGTAATATTAACATGGGTGGCAGCCCTCTGAGGCAGGGTTTTTCTTTGCAAGCAGCGACTACAAGTCTTTACATGGTGCTCAACATCAGCCCCCATTTTGGGCCAGTAGAAGCAAGATCGTACCAGGTCAAGGGTTCTGTCAAAATACGAGGTGCCCCATGTGATTGTGGAGGGACCTCAGTACCAAATCTTTAAAGGCCGTGGGCTGGACCAATTGTTGCTTGTCTACTTTGCCACTACAATCTACTGTCTCTCTATACAACAGCTGATTGAGCAACTTCAATCTAGGGCCTTCTTTAAACATTAAAGTAGTTCACAAGTCAGTGGAACGTAACTTAGACACATCTTTCCCCGCACGCATGGCATCAAGTGTTGGCTGAATCATAGGATCTTGGGAATGAGCCCACTGAATGCTGTCATTGTTAAATTGAGGTAGTGAACTAATATATAGAGTAGAGAAGTGGCAATAAGCAGCTGGTATGCAGATGTCAGAAAGGCCCAAGCAATCTACTAAACAGTCCACTGTGTCCACAGACATCTGTTCATCTCTATCAAACTTTTGGCACAATGCTTGAATGTCAGGTTCAGACAGTCTGACCTAATCACTGTTGGAAGTGGGCCTTCATGATAGGGAGTCAGCATCAATATAGTTCAGGCCCAGTCTGTATTTGACAGCATAATCATAGGTTGATAATGCAGAAAGCCACCGGTGCCCAGTGGCGTCTAATTTAGCTGAAGTCTATACATAGGTCAATGGGTTATTATCAGTCTTTACCAATATCTTTGCCTCATAGAGGTATTCATGAAACTGGTCAACGATGGCCCATTTTAGCGCAAGTAACTCCAACTTATGCACAAGGTAGTTTTGTTCGGACAGGGTCAAGATCCTATTGGCGAAAGCTACTGGTATCAGGCCATCCTCATGGTCTTGATACAGCACCGCTCCTAGACCCTGCAGACTAGCATCCGTATGCAGCACATAGGGTTTGGTGGGGTCAGCATAGGCGAGGATGGGGGTGTGGGTGAGCTGGTATATGATCTCATGGAAGGCTGCTTCACAGTCAGGCGTCCAGTGGAGCCGAAGAGTTCACCTGGGCAGAAGTATACTTTTTCTGGTTCTTTAATGGCCCCTTTTTTGTATTTACAATTGGTAGGAAGGTAACCATGGGTAAGGTTCAAGAGTGGGCAAATCACCTTGGAATAGTCTTTTATGAACCTCCGGTAGTAGCCACAGAACCTCAGGGAACATTGTAGTTCTTTCAGATTATGGGGCTGGGGCCAAGTAGTCAGTGCTTCAACCTTTACTGGGATCAGTCTCTATCCCTTTTGTAGATACTATGTGCCCCACATACGTCACGGAGGTTTGGAAAAACTGGCACTTGTCAATGGACAGCTTGAGGCCGAAGTCTTCCAGTCAGTCTAGGACTTTAAACAGTTGGTTCTCATGCTCCTCTAAGGTGCTCCCAAACACAGTGACATCGTCCAAGTACACCAGGCATTCCAGCAAATTCATATCTCCCACCGCACGTTCAATCAGTCGCTGAAAGGTGGCCGGGGTGCCTGATATCCCCTGTGGCATCCTCAGAAATTCGTAGAACCCCAATGGACAGATGAAGGCTGTTTTCTCATGGTCTTCTGGGGCCATCGGGATCTGATAGTATCCACAATGAAGATCCAACACCGAGAACCATTTGCTCCCATTCAAGCAGTCCAGGGCATCTTGTATACAAGGCATAGTGTATTGGTCTGGGATGGTCCACCGGTTCAGGGTTTGATAATCAACACACATCCTCACAGACCCATTCTTCTTATGCACAACCACAATGGGACAGGCGTATGGGCTCCTGGATTCTTGTATCATGCCAGCAGCGAGCATTTCCTGCAGGTGTCTTCTCACATCATCAATGTCTGCTGGGGCTAGGTGTCGGGACCTCTCTCAAAATGGCCATTCATCATGCTGGCGTTTGTGATGCTCTGCACCCTGGACATATCCCACATCCCATTCCTTCAACGAAAACACTTGGTCTTTCTGGGCAAGTCTCTTGCTAATTTTAGCCTTCCATTCAGCTGGCAATGGGGAGTCACCAAAGTCAAACAAGTCTGGGGTCACTCTCTCCTTCTCACCAGGGTGCTTGTTGCTGGGCAATACTACAGTGTCTGCACAGTGTACCGTAGCTAGGGTGCACCCTCTGTTCACGCAGATCTCCCGATCTGACACATTGTGAATCTGGACCATCACTCGTCATGCATAGGCATGGGCACAAGCAGGCAAGATGCTGGACTTGACCAATAATCCTTCTGGCAATTTTCCATTGCCTGGCGCATCCAATATCAGTATTTTGTTCTTGACATCTTTCCAGAGGTGGACCTCCCCTTGAATGGTACACTGGGTATTAGGGGCCAGTACCATTGAATCGGGATCCTTCATCCACACGATCCCCAACGGTTCATCCTGGTCTACTTCCTTAGGTTTCTGTTGCAAATTATAGGCCCTCTTGATCAGAGTCGGAATTCTCAGAGCCCTCTCAGTCTGTCGCCCTTATTTCTCGTGACAGAGTTGCGCCAGTCTCCAAAACATATGGGCCTTTATCCTAAGTAACAGGGGGACCACATCATGCAGTCCAGTGGGGGGACACACTAGGGCCAATGTCTCTACTTGCTCCTCTACACCAGTTACAGTTGCAGGAAAAGACAACCAGAGGCGGACATACCCTAGGTAGGGATAAGACTTGTCGCTCAGGTCCCACACATGTAGGCCTTCCAGGGATTGCAAAGGCACATCAGATAAGTGTTTGTCATACCAGTCCTGGAATACAATGGTCACTTGCGACCCACTGTCAAGCACAGCCCGAGTATGAATACCATTCACAGTCACCGTAGTCTCCATTGAAGGGCCCACTATTTTGGACCAGTCTGGAGAGACAGTAGCAGAGGCCTGGACAGACGATTTAGCCACAAAGAAATTTTAGTTAGGGTTTCTCAGACCCTCACTGCAGTCATTTCAGGCACCCCTTGGCCACTGATTTGCTTTTTGGAGCTCCCCTTGGAGTCTGTTAACTACTCTTTCTAAGTCCTTCTGAGACCGGCATTCTTTTTTCACGTGGCCATCCTTTCCACAGTTGTGACAAATGATAGACTCCAGGGTCATCCTGGGAGAGAACATAGTATGAGGAGCTGAAGCAGTAGTAAGAGATTGGGGTCTAGTATCTGCTTGCAGTGGTGAGAGTGGTGCAATGTGTCTTAACAGTTCCTTTAGAGTGGCAGTCAATCCAGTGATCACAGACTTGGAGCCACCCTCAGTAGCGGATGCCTGAGGGTGCACCCCCAGCCCCATGGCAGTCATGTCCTGAAAGGGACCAGAATCTTGTTCCATCGGGGAACCCTTGCAGAGGCACTCATCTTCAACTCTCGAACTTCCTTTAGCTCGTCTTTCCAATGCTGGACCAGGGCGGAAAGTCCTTCGCATTCTCAGAGTGCTCGTTAAGTGCCGACTTTTGCCCTTGAGCCTCACTTGGCAGATCACTCTTGGTCACTTGTGCAGCAACAGATATGGGTGCAATTCCCCCATGGGGTCACATTTGCTCAACCCCCCGAATTTCTTTCATTAGCTCATCATAGGAGGGGGGCGATTCCAGTTGGGTGGCAAGGCGCAACTGAAGCAGTAACAATTCTGAAAACAGAGCAGACTTAAGGATCCGGTCCAGCCTAGTTCAAGCTAATTAATTTGATGGCAAACTACCCTTTCTGAGGCACTCTTGTAGCAGCTTTTAAAGCTGAGGTACATACACAGACAATGGCTCCCCGGGTACTGCTGCGTGTTTCTTACTCTCCACCACAGATCCTCATCTGAATCCGGGCTCCCATGCACATTTTCCAATGCATCAAGATAGTCCTGTGCAGTTGCTTTGGGGTTATTGGCCCGCTTGGCAGGGATGGTAGCCAGGGCAGGACCTCGGAGGCTCTCACTCAACCTCTTTCATTTCTCTGCTTCTGAGCATTGCCATTCAAGTACTAGAGGGGCAACATAGTCTATCCAGGTCTCCCAGTCATCATCCCCCTTGGGGGTGGGGAGGGTGCCCGAGAAGATTCTCAGCCTTCGGTAGGAGTTGTGACTAACAGCAGGTACAGATATAGGGGCCAGCATTGGCACAGGAACAGAAGGCAGGGCAGTAACAGTTGCTGGAGTGGGAGGGGGTGTTGGAGAAGGAACACCCCGGGGTGGCAGGAATAGTTTCTTAATGTCCTCTACGGTTTTCCGTTCCTCCAGCAACAACTTAGCAAATTTCTCCTCAAAAATCTCAGATAATGATGAGAGCTCATCCTTCCCAGGGTCTTTACTGTCTTTTGTTATCACTCTCCAGGCAGCTAGGACCCCTTCTGAGGCAATAGTCTGTGGCACTTTAGAGCTGTCCACATGGTCACTACACTCTACTAAGGCTATGAAAGTTTGGGCGACCAAATCAGCCTGTCAACCCAACACCACAAGGTTTTTTAAACATTCAACTTTGGAGAGTACTCCCACTACAGTGTCCTTACTGGTACCCAGGGGAATATCCAGTATAAGGAGACCATTTTGGGTGTCGATCTCCTGCGCAGTACACCACCCCACCAACTGGTGTACAGCCATTTCTACTGGGGTAGCCATTAATCTTTAACAATTATTCATAATTTTTGGCCACTAGAAGGCACAAAAATCCCAGTGGTGAGCCTCCAAGATGTAACCCCTAGGTGGCGCTATCCCAAGGGCTACTACCCCTGCCTGCTTGGCTAGTAGCAGGTTAAGGGGCCTGAGTTCTGAAATGGGTGCTTCCACCTGGAGGTCAGTGTTGGTAGTGGTCAAGCTAACCTGGGCACAGCCCTCCGGGACACTGTAAACCCCCCCCCCTTTCCTCACTAGTGGCAGAACAATATGCAATAATCACTTTCACAGTACCTCTGATACACCACACAAGTACCCACACTGTTTGCACTTACCACCAGAGCTTTCCTCTGGCTCGACCCTGGGGACCCCCTGTAGAACAAGGTTATACACAGCAGATAACAGCAGTACAGTACTCTTGCACAAACTAGAACCACAGTCAGGGTAAATGCAAAAAGAGTTAGATCTGATTTTTTTTAAGGGACTTAAACAAGGGAGGGGCATAATCAGGTTAATTTGCTTAAAGGCTATATCAATGAAACAGTTAGGCTTGCACTTCAGGGTACATAAACAGTCACACACTCTGGGTACCCAGATAGAGAACGTTGGACTAGCCAGGAACGTTGCATCTGGTTGGGGCCCTGTGATGGAAGAAAACAATATGCACCACACACACTAATTGTAATCCAGAGCTGGAGGGCTCAGTTTGTGAAAAGAAAACAAGAAGACAATCAGATGACACACTTTTAGATTAGGCTGTTGTTGCAGGGAGCTACCCTCATGATTACTCACGATACCCAAGACTGGACACAGGCTGGATGAAAATTGAGATAGCAGGTGGTTGATCTGCAGTGCCAGAAGAAGCAGGGCCCACACGATCCGCCGAGGCGTTGTTCCAGTTCAAGCGTGGAGCAGGGGGCTGATCCCCAGGCAGGTCTCTCGACGGTGGCATTCTCTGTGCAGTGGGTAGTCTGGCTGGGTCAGGCAAGGCCCAGGCCAAATGGAGACAAATTCGGATACAGTCAGTTTTGGGCTGGATACAGCTTCCAACAAGCAGAATACAGTTCACACAGTGGAGAACCAAATCATGACCCACTAACAACTCACAGCACATTTACATGTAAGGAAATTCTACTGTACCAGGCAAACCGTTCTCCGGTAACGATCGCAAAGTCTCTGCATAAACCAGGGATCCAAAAGTAGCTGGAAATCCTGACAGGCCGATCGCATTCAGCAAAAATTGTTGATCTTCTTCAGGTTGATCCTGGTCACAACTCAGTGGCTTGCTTCATTCTCACAAACTTGGATTCAGTCCGAACTGATTCTCTTCTCCCTCTCAGGGGCATCAGGCAGGCAGGCATGCAGGCCAAGACTCAGGCCTTTCCACAGAGACTGTCTCCAGCTGTTGCTTTTTCAGCTCCCAACTTAGATCTGACTCAGCTGCCAGCAAGCCTGGGAATTTCCCCAAGATCCAAAAGGTTTGGTTGCTGATTCATCTGTCAGTCACAACAGGTGCTCCCCTCTTCAGGTGCAAAAAGGTGCCAAAAGCCCCAGACTACAATTCCTACAGATTCTGACTCCAGACAGCTCCTGTAGTCCGGCTTCATTTTAGGTCCCACCAGTACTGATTGGTCCAATTTGGCAGTCCCGGACCAAAGTGGTGGGGATAAACAAAACAGTCCTTGCTGCAAAGAAGGCAGGTTAGACAAGCTACATTATTATCATTATCACGTTAAATGATTTTCAGCAAATAGTTACATCTTTCAGCAGAGCTCCATCTCAGATTACTTATGACTGCAATCCAGGCAGCTCTTAAAGAGACAGTACACATAGGCTATACAGGCACTCTCTGGCAATCACGTTAAACTGCTAAAATGCAGGACACCAGCCTGGCAGTGAGCATTTAGGCAAGCTCAAGGAAGGCTTTTCAGGAATCCCCATTTATAGGGGGGTTACATGTCAATTACTAGGTGTTTGTGGTTATTGGTACTGGGAAACTGTTGGGTATTCAGTGTGTGGGGTGGCTGGTAGGGGAGATGGGTAGGTGCAGCATCCCAGGTGGCTGTGCCAACCAGTCACCTGACCCACTTATAACTCACTTTGGGTGGCAGCACTGCATTATTTACAATAACTTTGGGATAGAACCCCTGACCACCATCATAGCAGGACCCAGGACCCTTAACCTGTTTGATGGTCAACAGGCAGGGGTAGTAGCCCACAGGCACATGGCGCCTGGGCTACATCTTCAGAAGCACCGCTGGGATCTCCTGTTCACCAGCCACGCCCACCATGGAGAACCCAACTGTAAAGATCCCTGTGAGGTCCCCAGCCCCCACGTCTACCCCTCCTCAGCCGAAGTTTGGACCGAAAGAGAAGGATAAAGCGAGGTTGGTGGAATGGAGCGGGTGTATGAAGATGGACCCCCAGAGGTCCCTTCTGTTGCTAGAAGTACCCCCTAAGATGGATGAGGGTGAAATAGAAAAACACCAGTCCACCATAATGAAACTGGGTAAGGTGAAAGTGTGGGGACAAATCCTTTACTCAGGTACTGGAATGTTAACTGTGTTGACGGAATGCTTAAATGCCATCAATCAATCAATCAGTCACTTTATTTAACCAGGCATAAACACCATTGAGCAAGCTCATTTTCAAGGTGGTCCTGGGCATAAATACAATACAGTACACTTCATAAGATTACAATTACGGTGGACAACGGTGCAAAAAAAAAAAAGAAAAAACATTGTGAAGGTGCCGGTCAATATGGGCCTATACAAACCGGTCAACATAATTAACATGCAAAGGTACATAATGATAAGCTTTACTGACATGAGAAGAGACAACAATCCCATATAGTCTCCGCTGAGTAAGAGCTCATACCTAAATGATAAAAAATAAGGAGGTATTAAGGAATAGGGTAGAAATTGGGGTGAAAGAGTAGGCAGCCAAAAGGGAGGCCAGAATAGGTAAAAGGTAGAGAATAGGGAGGGTCATCTTGGATTAAGAGAACTAGGCTTGTAGGTCCTAGGTTTCTGTTGTTAGGAATGTGGGTGATGAGACACTTATGCGAGGATTGAGAGTGGCACCCGAGGCTTAGGAGTCATCGGCATCTGGAAACAGTTGCAAGATTCTTCAGATAATCCGTTAATAGAGCTTTGAATGTGAAAATGCTTGAAGTGAGGATAATTTTAATGAGTCTTGCATAGTGTTCCAAAGTGATGGAAGTGAGAAGTTGATTGCTGCTGAGCCAAGGGTAGTTTTCACTCTAGGAATCTGGAAGCAGATTAAGGAGAAGCATCTCAGGCCATAGGAACCTTTAGCTCATTTGAAGATGTTCGAGATGTATGCAGGGAGGTTATCAGATAATGCTCTAAAAAACAGAGGAGAGCATTCCTTTTTCTTCTAGTTGAGAGTGAGATCCATCCCGAAACCTGGTATAGGCGTCAGTGATGTGTACTACGGGGAGATTCACGATAAATCTTAAAGCCCGGTGGTAAAGGGTGTCCAGTTTGTTTAGCATCGTTGATGGGCAATGACTGTAAAGGAAGTCAGCGTAGTCCAGTATAGGTAGGAATGTAGTTTGTACTAGTCTCATTCTGGCTTCTAACGTGAGTAGGTGTTTAATGCGATAGAATAAACGTAATCACTGTCTTAGTTTCTTCAAGGTTTCATTTAAGTGGCACAGAAAGTTGAGCTTGTTATCCAGCCAGAACGCTAGGTATTTAAAGGTGTCAACTACTTCAAGGGGTTCATCTAAGAGTGTTCGGATCTGTGTGATATGTGGACATCCGGAAGTAGACTTTGGTGAGAGAATCATTGCTTTAGTCTTTTTGGCGTTGAGGAGGAGCTTATGAGTGAGAAGGTTGTATTGGAGGGTGACAAAGTCTTTCTGTAAGTACTCATGGGCTAGATCCAAGGATGAATTTGTGGTATAGAGTACAGTATCATCTGCAAATAAGTGCACATTTGCTGTGCCCAGCTGCAAGTCCAGATTATTGATGTATATTGCAAAGAGGATAGGGCCCAGGATGGAGCCTTTGGGACTCCGTGAATAAGGATTTTGTGGGGACAGATCTCCTATGGCTTTGACTTGTTGTAACCTATTGGTTAGGTAGCTGGTGAACCATTTAATGGCAGAACTATCAAGTCCGATGTTACTCAGTGCAGTAAGCATGATGGTATGATCCACAGTATCGAAGGCCTTACTTAGATCAAGGAAGAGGCAAATACATGCTTCTTAGAGTCCAAGGCCATTTGCCAGTCTGTAGTTACTTTGGCAAGAGCCGATATTGTACTGTGTTTGGCTCTGAAGCCGGACTGAGCCGGGTTTAGCAACTTTTGTGAATCCAAATATTCTCTAAGTTGGATGTTGACAATTTTTTCAAGTAATTTAGAGAGGACGGATAGTATAGAAATAGGCCGGTAATTGTTCAGATCACTCAGATCCCCAGTCTTGAATAATGGTAGGATGTGGGCAGTTTTCCACAAGACAGCCATAGAGGCTGCCTTGGTGCCAGAGACCGTAGAGATAGATGGTAAGACAGAGGCCTGGGCTATAGTGACATTATTTAGTGCGGTTTCCTCAGGGGGAGGAGAGCCTGACCTCTTATGAGCCCCTGTGCCAGATGCGAGGCATAGGCCCTGGCATGTACCTGCCCCCATACAATCTTATAGGAAGTTGAGGTTGTTTTCGGGGGCCAAACCTACTCCTGTGGGGAAGGAAGATTATGAGTCATGGATAAACTACGTGTTACCACTGCTCCAAGACTGGCAGTGCAGTGAATGGGAGAAATTGAAAATGTTGCTGGGGAGCTTGTGGGGTCCTGCCCTCAATGCCATTTGGTCTCTCTGGACCACTGACCCTGAGGCCAAGGTAGAAGACTATATAGCTGCCTTGAACAGTGCTTTCGGTAGCACAGAGACATGTGAAGACTCTTAATGGGGGTTCAGAGCAACCTGCCAGCAAAAAGGGAACCCTTGTCTAAATATGTGTAGAGGCTGGAGAAGGCCCTGCAGAAGGTGTATAGGAAGGGGGGGGATACAGGCCTCTGAATTGAACAAGACCAGGTTAGAGCAAGTACTGAGGGGTGCCCGGTATTTGAAATTGTTGCTATTAAAGTTGGACCTAAAAGACAAAATGAGTAATCCATCTCCATCCTGGGTGCTGCTCAGGGAAGTGAGAGAGGTGGAGGAAAGGGATGCCCAATGGGGGGCCCAAGCCCACTATAGTTGCTACTGCCCAGGTTCAGGAAGCCACTTCCCCGGCTGAGATTTCTGAGGTGAAAAAACTATTGAAAGAATGCATGGAAATGCTGGATAGGGTTAGTGTTGGTCCTACTAGGACACCTGAAGCTTCCGCTGGACAGTCTACCCGGGCAACCTTGGCCACCCTCCCAGTGATGGGCCTAGAGGTGTCACCCTCACTGTCTCCCATAGTCCCTCAGATTGAAGCCTGGTTGCAGGAACTGTGTCAGGCTGTTAACGAACTGAAGACCCAGGGGGTGGTAAGGGAAGCGGATCCCAAACCTGTAGCTATGGCCTAAGCAATAGCCTCAGTCTCTCCTTCTGCTCCCTTAGTGTATCCAGGGACCCCCAACTATCCACCGCCCTAACCACTTCCTGAGGCCTACTTCCCCAGATGACTTAAGAGGGAGGAGGTAATTTGCTACCGGTGTGGAAAGAATGGCCATTACTGGAGAGGGTGCCAGTCACCGGCGGATCTCCTTCGAGTGGCTAACAGACTGTTGGGCAAAGAAGAAAAGCTGCAGGGAAACTTTGGTGGGGCCTGGTAAAGGAGTGTACCGAGGCCTTGTGCAGGTCCAGCTCTGTAGCTAATGTAAAAACTTCTTCAGCTAAAGCTGCCTCAGCTGCACCCCTTGATATGCGCAGGCTGGTGGGGCCATCAACTGAAACCCTTGTCACGATAGAGGGAGTCACCACCTGCGCCATCCTTGATAGTAGCTCCCAGATCACTACCATCTTCAAGACCTGGTATGACATACACTTGTCCCACCTAGAATTACAGCCCTTGGAAGGACTACACGTGTGGGGGCTTAGTGAGAAGTCTTACCCCTATCTCGGATATATCAGAGTATGGATGGCCTTCCCGACTAATGTGGCTGGAGTGGGAGATGCAGTTGAGACCTTGGCGTTAATCTGTCCTGAGACTGGTGTGTATGACCGGGTACCTGTGCTGGTGGGCACAGATGCTCACATGTTCGGAAGACTTGCTCAACTTTGTCAAGCCCGAGAAGCAGACAGCAAGGGATGAAGTTACCCATTCACCCAGTAATTCAAGAGGCCTATAAGAGACAAGGGTAAACCCCCCTGAAGATGTGGATGAATCTGTTGTCATAGTTTGGAGGAGATATGCAGAGGAGATTGTGTTGCCACTCAACGAGGAATGTAATATCAACGGAGTAGTGCAGTTAAAGAAGGAGATAAAGAACAAAATTCTAATGCTGGATGCCCCCGAGGAACATGTATTGCCACCTGGATTATTAGTGCAGCCCAGTTCATAGCAGCCCGGGTGCACACCTATGTTCGAAGAGTGACAGTGCAGGTGAGGAACACAACTAGCAGAGAAGTGGTTGTTAGAAGGGCGCCGGACACTGGCCAGGGTTTACTGTGCCAACACAGCTGTACAACCTGCTGCTCCAAAAGGAGGTGATTATGGTGGCATCGACCTTGCCTTGTTTGATTTAAGTGACTCTCCCATCCCAGAGGAGTGGAAGGAGCATGTCCAGAAGAAGATGGCTGCCAGGACCAAAGTGTTTTCCTTGCATGAATGGGATGTTGGCTGCATCACGGGATAACAGTTTAGTTTATTGTTCTAGGAATTACTACCTTTGAGCCAGAGGCTGTTTTACAAAGGTTCCACATCAATTAGGTACAGTACAAAAGGTTACATAGATAACACAACAATTTGTGTTGTGTCAAGAGCAAGAAAACATATACAAATACATATCAAATCACTTGTGCAAAAGGACATGAGATATCAATAATCACATTATTATTACAAGAAAGAGGTCATGCCAGATTAGGAGAAACAAATAGGGAAAAAGTCCAGAACAGAGAGGTTAAGTGAAAGTGTGGGGAGCAGACAATAGCAGGAGAAAAGGTTTCCAAACATGTCTTTGTCAAATAACGGAACAGGGTGGGTAATGAGAAAATAGGAGGTTTAATCAGGGCAGTCACAGGAGCTGGAGGTGGCAAGGTGAGAAAGGTCTTGATTTGAAAATACCTAGAGAGGTGGAGGCAGTAATATGTGCTGAGGGCATTTAGCCAGCTGGGGCACGATATAGGCAAATGATCTTTGTCCCTGGGAAGTCCGGCATCGGGGACTTGAGAGGCTGGTGTTCTGATCTTCTGGTAAAACGGGTGCTAGCGCCAGCATAACAGGTCTTGAATACAGGGTGGAGTGAGACCCAAAGTGGATTATTTTGCCATCAGGCAGGTAAGGTACTTTATCCGGTTTGAGTTGCAACCAACCTGAGTCAGCATAGAGTTCACATGTGTGGGTACGCCGATGTGCACCAGTGAGTAGCCGACAGGCCTGATTTAGGGATGTTGTAATGCGACTAGTGCTGTAGTAGTGGCAGATCCGTATATAACTAAGCCGTAGTCAATGACTGAGATGATAGAAGATTGGATGGCAATCCTCAGTGCAGAATGGGTAAGAAGCTGTCGGTTCCGATATAGAATCCCAATCCGCTGATTAATAGTTTTTGCTGTACTATCAATGTGAGTTGCAAAGGTTAGGCCTTGATCAACAGCATTGCATAAGGCTCACAGATAAGCTGTCATTCATGGAGAGAGCCAGACATCTCACCCAAGCTGACATAGATGATGTAAGGAGCACCTTCAAGAAATGCTGGCTGTGGGCATGATCCAGGGGTCCCGAAGTCCATATGCATCTCCTATAGTGGTGGTGAGGAAAAGGAGTGGGTCCATCAGGATGTGAGTGGACTACTGCACTTTGAACAAGTGCGTTGTGTCCAATCAATGTATGATGCCGAAAATACAAGATGCTCTAGACTGCTTGAATGGCAGCCAGTGGTTTTCTGTTTTGGACTTAAGGAGTGAGTATTATCAAATTCCCATGGCTCCACAGGATTGGGAGAAGATGGCATTTATATGCCCCCTAGGATTTTCTGAGTTTCTGAGAATGTTTCAGGGCATTTCAGGTGCCCCTGCGACGTTTCAGCGTTTTATGGAAAAGGCTGTGGGGGACATGAATCTGCTGGAGTGCTTGATTTATTTGGATGACATTATTGTGTTTGGAAGGACTTAGAAGGAGCATGAGTCCTGGCTGCTTAAAGTGTTGGACCAGCTGAAGGAATTTGGCCTAAAGCTTTCCGTGGACAAGTGTCAATTCTTCCAGGCCTCTGTCAAATATGTTGGACACATCGTCTCTGCCAAGGGCATTCAGACTGATCTCAGTAAAGCTGAAGCCCTCACTACCTGGGCAAAACCCAGAAATCTGGAAGAACTGCAATGGCTACTTGGCTTTTGTGGGTTTTACCGGAGATTCCTGAGGGACTACACCAGAGTAGTCAGGCCTCTTTTGAACTTATTACAGGGGTATCCTCCAACAAATAAGAGCAAAAAGACCCCTCCTCCTGGAGCCCAAACTGAACAACCTAAATATTTTCATCCATCTGAACCTTTTGGCTCCCAGTGGACTGAAGAGTGTGATTGAGCTTTTGACGACATTATATACTGCCTGACCTACACACCGGTGCTCACCTATGCCGACCTACAGAAGCCCTATATCCAATATACGGATGCAAGTTACATACAAACATACGAACATACGAAATTGCCGGCAGAAAAAGGCTCACAGGTCTATCAAGTCTGCCCAATAGTGCAGTTCTCAGTTTAATACCACTGCAGCTGCCCCCCTCCCTCCATCCCCTCTCCCAGTCCTTTCCCCCATTATGTTCTTGTTTGTAACAACCCTGCCCCTGACTCTATCCCACCCCCACTTTAAGCTATCTACTGTCTTCAGTTCGATTAACTCCTCTGGCAGTGTGTTCCATCCCTCCACTACTCTCTCTGTAAAGTAGTGCCTCCTCATTTCCCTCCTGAACCTTCCCCCTTCCAACTTCAGACTGTGCCCCCAGTGACCCTACCCCCATTTAAGTGGAACAAACCTCCCTCTCTGACTTTGTTTATGCCTTTCAAGTACTTACTGGTCTCTATCATGTCCCCCTTTCCCTTCTGTC
Source organism: Neoceratodus forsteri (assembly GCA_016271365.2). Lineage (NCBI taxonomy): Eukaryota > Metazoa > Chordata > Ceratodontiformes > Ceratodontidae > Neoceratodus > Neoceratodus forsteri. The sequence continues at coordinate 1,774,551,677 of CM057450.1, read as the reverse complement.
CTCCAGCGAGTACATGTTGAGCTCCCTCAGTCTTTCCTTATAAGACAACTCCTCTAGTCCCATAATCATTTTTGTAGCTCTACACTTCACCTCTTCAGTAATCTCACATCCTTCTTGAGGTATGGGCACCAGAACTGCACACAGTATTCCAAGTGTGGCCTCACCAGTGATCTATACAAGGGCAGGATGACCGCCTCCTTTCTAGAGGTGTTCCCTCTGGCTATGCACCCCAGTATCCGATTTGCTCTTGCTGCCACCCTCCTACACTGTGATAATACCTTCATGTCCCCGTGACTATTACCCCCCAGGTCCTTTCTCCTCCTCCTCCAAAGCTGTCACCTGCACTCCCCCCAGCCAGTAGCTGGTCCTGGGATTTCTGGCTCGAGGTGCATGACCTTGCACTTCTTATCATTAAACCCCAATTGCCACTCCTTAGACCAATGTTCAAGTTTAGTTAGATCCTCCCTGAGTGCCTGCCTCCCTTCCTCACTGTCTACTTTTTCACAAATATTAGTGTCATCGGCAAACAGGATCATCTTACTCGTGACCCCCTTTACAATGTCTCCAAAAAAAACATTGAACAAAACAGGGCCCAGCACTGAATCCTGCGGTACCCCACTAGTTACTGGCCTTGGCTTGGATGTCTCCCCCTTACAACTACCCTCTATTGTCTGCCCTGTAGCCAGTTCTCAACCCATCTCACCAGTTTCTCCCCACCTCCATGTCCCTCAGCTTGCTCATTAACCTCCTGTGTGGCACAGAGTCGAAAGCCTTGCTGAAGTCCAGATACAGGACATCCACAGCGTGGCCTTCGTCAACCACCTTAGTGACCCAGTCAAAGAAGTTGATTAGATTAGTTTGGCACGATCTTCCTGAGACAAGCCCATGCTATCTCTTATCCTGGAGACCATTACTATTGAGAAAGGTTATCAACCTCTCCTTCAGAATGATCTCCATCAACTTCCCCACTATAGAAGTCAAGCTCACCAGTCTTTAACTGCCCGGTTTGTCCTTGGGTCCACTCTTGTGGAGGAGCACCATGTGAGCCGTCCTCCAGTCTCTGGGTACATTCTTCATCTCCAAGGAAGTGTTGAACAAGTCTGTCAGAGGGCCTGCCAACACCTCTGCTAGTTCCATCAGGACCCTTGTGTGTACACCATCCGGTCCTGGTGCCTTGTCCAGCCGCAAGGCTTTAAGGCCCTTCAGACCTCTATCCTCTTGGATGACCCCATCAGTTACATAGAAACATAGACTTTGACAGCAGATAAGGACCGCTTGGCCCACCTAGTCTGACCATTTCCCTACCTATTTGATAAGCTGCAGATCCTAGTAAACCAGCAGCCTACTTCCTCCTACCCCCACTAGAATTGCCTTATGTCGGTCCCATGTATACTTGCCTTATGTCAGTCCCATGCATTCTTGAATTACCTCACTGTTTTTGACCCCACGACCTCCTCAGGAAGGCTGTTCCATGCATCCATCACCCTCTCCATGAAAACATACTTCCACATGTTGCCTCTGAGCCGTCCCCCCTCTATGTTCAAATTGTGCTCCCTTGCTCTTGTGCATCTCTTTTTCTGAAATATGCTAACCTTTTGGACTTTGTTGATTCCCTTGAGGTACTTAAAGGTTTCTATCATGTCCCCCCTCTCCTTCCTTTCCTCAAGGGTATACACATTAAGCTCTTTTAGTGTCCCTTCATATGGCTTTTGGTGCAGACCCTGCATCATTTTGGTTGCCCTCCTCTGGACTGCCTCCACTCTGTCTATGTCCTTGCATAGATGGGGTCTCCAGAACTGTACGCAGTACTCCAGATGGGGTCTCACCAACTGTCTGTACAGAGGGATAACAACTTCCTGCTTTCTACTGTTGATGCCTCTCCCTATGCATCCCAGAATCTCCTCAGCCCTCCTTACTGCCTTCTCACATTGCTTGCCTACCATAAGGTTGTCTGATATGAGTACCCCCAGGTCTCTTTCCATTTTTGTTGTTGTTAGTACCTCACCCCCATTGTGTACTCTTCCCCTGGGCTTTTGTTTCCCAGGTGCATTACTTTGCACTTCTTTGCATTGAAACTAAGCTGCCATACCCCTGACCATTGCTCCAACCTTGCCAAGTCCCTTTTCATCTGTTCCACCCCACATTGTGTATTAACTCTGTTGCAGATCTTTGTGTTGTCTGCAAAGCGGCATACATTTCCTTCCAGCCCCTCTGCAATGTCACCTATAAAGATATTAAATTAGTACTGGTCTCAGTACTGAACCCTGTGGTACCCCACTAGTAACTCCCCTTTCTCCAGAGTGTGCTCCGTTTATTATTACCCTTTGTGTCCTGTTGTTCAGCTAATTTGTTACCCAGGCTACCACCCTGGGACCCAATCCCAGGCTGGCTAACTTGTTTATTAATCTTTTGTGTGGTACTGTGTTAAATGCCTTGCTAAAGTCTAAGTAGGCCATATCTAGAGCCCCTCCCTGGTCTACTACTTTGGTCACCCAGTCAAAGAAATCTATTAGAGTCATCTGACATGACCCTCCTGCTGTGAATCTGTGCTGCCTTGGGTTCTGTGCCCCGTTGGCCTCTAGGTACTCAACAATTCTTTCTTTCTGAAGTGGTTCCATCATTTTCCCTACCACTGAGGTCAAACTAACAGGTGTGTAGTTTCCTGCCTCTGCCTTGCTCCCACTCTTGTGAAGGGGGATCACATCCACCTTCATCCATTCCTCAGGTACCACACCATCCTCCTATGATTTGTTAAAAAGGGTAGTCAGTGGTGTCACTAGGTCTCCCCTTAGTTCTTTCAGAATTCTGGGGTGAATCTTGTAAGGTCCCATTGCTTTATCCACCTTGAGTTTTAAAAGTTCTTTCAGGACCCTTTCTTCTGTGAATGGACTGGTGTTGACCCCCTACCCAGAGTGCTTCTATTGTTTGGTTTATGTACCTCCCCTTCTTCTTCTTTTGTGAATACTTAGCAAAATTATTCATTCAATCAATCAATCAAATCTTTATTTAACCAGGCAATCACCATTGAGACAAACTCATTTTCGAGATAGACCTGGATAACATACATGATCCATACACAGAGTAAGGATTACACAACAGAATATACAACTGAACAAGATACAAATCAAGACTGAAACAATACAATATACAATGAGCAATATACGGTGTAGAGGCACAGGTACAGTGGCAGCTACTTATAATTAATATGTACAATAAATACATAGGTCAAACTGAATGTAATAACAGACCTTGGGAAAACACAGAGGGAAAGGGTTTGTAAGCAGTCAAGCTTAAGCATTAGAGTATGGAAATGGGTCATAAGGAGGACTGAATATTTAAAATGCGGGGGGTCTCTAGTATGGGAGCATCTACTGGCTGGGGACATGTGACAACAAACCAGGGGAAACAATTATAAGAGCTGAAGGGCAACGAGTGGAGAGCCTCTACTGGTTTTGCGGCAAGAGGCAATAGGTAGGGAGGGAGCAAAGTACAGGGCTTCTTTGCAAGGCCTACAGTGGGTATTAAGAGTGCAGCTAGAGAAGAGGAGGGAAGGATGTACGGCAAAAGGAGCCAGGGGACACTGTACAAGAGCCTAATATCCTGAATGCATGAGGCAACAATTAGGGGAAGCAGTTACAAGACTCCTTGAACAAACGCTCATAGAACATTTTGAATGCAGACAAGTTGATGGGGTTGACTAATTTTGTGGTTTTTGGCAATTTGTTCCAAAGTTGAGGTAATGAATAGCTTACAGATGACCTTCCAAACAATGATTTGACCTTGGGAATGGATAAGGACATAAGGGAGGAACTTCTCAATGCATACTTGCCTTCCACAGTTAGAGGAAGGCAGTCCAAAATATATTGAGGCAGCTTTTATATGATTACTCTATAAGCCCAGAGTGCAGCATTTCTTTGTCTTCTGTAGTTAAGAGATGCCCACCCTACTACAGCATAGAGGGAACAGTGATGAGTAAGATAAGAAGCACCAGCGATAAATCTTATGGCTGTATGGTATAGCTTATCGAGTTTTGCTAACACAGAGACAGGGCCTTGGCTGTAAAGGAAGTCAGAGTAATCCAGTATGGAAAGGAAGGTTGTTTGGACCAGTCTTTTCTTAGCAGCCTGGATAATGAGGTGTTTTATCCTGTAAAAGAGGCCTAGCCTCTACTTAAGTTTTTTTGTCAGTTCCTCAATATGATCCAGGAAAGGGAGTTTGTGATTGATCCAGACCCCCAAATATTTGAACTTGGCTACAAAGTCCAGAGATTCACCAAGAAGTGTGGTGATTTGGGGAAGGGATTCTTGGGTAACCAGATTAGCAGCATTTGCAAAGGGTGAAAATAGTATCGCCTTTGTCTTTTTTGCATTCAACAGAAGATTTTGCTTCAGTAGGTGAAGTTGCAGCTGATTAAATTCTTTTGTAGGTTCATGCAAGCTATTTCAGGGATTTGGCTGTCAATGCAGAGTACCATGTCATCAGCAAATAGATGAACATTGGCTGAATTAATTCCCACATCAATACCATTTATGTAAACTCTGAAGAGCAATGGAAACAGTATGAAGCCCTGGGGTATGCCCCTCAATAAAGGTTTCAGCGGTGAAAGCTCCCTTTCCACTTTTACGTGCTGCTGTCGACCATTAAGGTAGTTTGAGAACCAATGCAGGGATGGGGGGTCCAGGCCTAGCTTACGGAGGGATACTTAGACAACTAGTATTGGAACCCACTCAAGAAGGAGCAATCTTAGACCTGGTTCTCTCAAATGGAGATGGAGAGAGGATCACAGACACAGAAGTGGGTAGCCATCTGGGAACTAGCGACCATCGAACAGTATGGTTCACAATAAACACAGCAATAGAGTCAAACCATACAAAGGCAAAAGTACTGGACTTTAGGAGGGCTGACTTTGCCAAAATGGGTGAGTGCCTAAGGAATGCACTAGCAAATGGCCAGGAAGGAGGGGCAGAAGAACAATGAGGAATAATAAAAACTGCCATCACTGAGGTAACAAGCCTTTGTGTGAAGCAAATAAACAAAACAAAACGATGTAAGAAGCCATTATGGTTCTCAAAGGAAGTGGCAGTGAAGGTTCAAGAGAAAAAGAAAGCATTCAGGAAGTACAAGGAATCACAGAAGAAGCAGGACAGAGAACTGTATCAGTTAAAGCAAAAGAAAGCTGAGAAGGCAGCCAGAACAGCAAAGGCCCAAACCGAGGAAAAGATAGCCAACTCAGTTAAGAAGGGGGATAAAGCCTTTTATAGGTACATTAGGGAGTGAAGAAAGACCAAGGGAGGGATAGTGAGGCTTAATAAAGGGGAGGGGGTGTGGGCAGAGGGTGACTGTGAAAAGGCAGAGATACTAAACAAATATTTTTGCTCAGTATTTACAAATGAAGAGGGGGAGGTACCTAAAACAAACAATAAAAACACTCTGGATACAGAAGTTGATACCAGCCCATTTACAGAAGAAATGGTTCTGAAAGAACTCTAAAACTGAAGGTGGACAAAACAATGGGGCCTGATGGATTCATCCCAGAATTCTAAAAGAACTAAGGGTAGAACTAGTGACACCACTGACTACCCTCTTTAACAAATCATGGAGGATGGGGTGGTACCCAAGGACTGGAGGGGCAGATGTGATTCCTCACAAAAGTGGGAGCAAGGCAGAAGCAGGAAACTACAGACCTGTTAGTTTAACCTTCAGTGATAGGAAAATGATGGAATCACTTCTGAAGGAAAGAACTGTCGAGTATCTAGAGGCCAGGGGCACAGGACCCAAGGCAGCATGGATTCACAGTGGGAAGGTCATGCCAGATGAATCTGATAGATTTCTTTGACTGGGTGACCAAAGTAGTAGATCAGGAGGGGCTGTGGACATGGCCTACCTAGACTTTAAGCAAGGCATTTGATACAGTCCACACAAAGATTAATATACAAGTTAGCCAGCCTGGGAGTGGGTCCCAAGATGACAGCCTGGGTAAAGAATTGGCTGGAGAATAGGACACAGAGAGTAATAGTAACTGGAGTCCACTCTGGAAAAAGGGGGTTACTAGTGGGGCACCGCAGGGTTCAATATTACGATCGTCCTCTCTCAATGTCTTTATGTTTACATTGCAGAGGGACTGGCAGGAAAGTATGTCTCTTGCAGATGACACAAAGATCTGCAACAGAGTTGATGCACAAGGTAGGGTGGAAAGGATGAAAGGACTTGGCAGTTAGAGGAATGGTCAAAATGTATGGCAGCTTAGATTCAGTGCTAAGACGCAAGGTAATGCACCTGGGAAACAAAAACCCAGGGAAGAGTACACAATGGGGGTGAGATACTAACAACAACAAAATGGAAAGGGACCTGGGGTAGTCATATCAGATGACCTAAAGGTGGGCAAGCAATGAGAGGGCAGCAAGGAGGGTTGGGGGATACTGGGATGCATAGGGAGAGGCATCACCAGTAGAAAACAGGAAGTCATTATCCTCTGTACAGACAGCTGGTGAGACCCCATCTGAGTACTGCGTGCAGTTCTGGAGACCCAATCTCACAAAGACATAGACAGAATGGAAGCTGTCCAGAGGAGGGCAACTAAAATGGTACAGGGTCTGCACCGAAGACATATGAAGAGAGACTTAAGGAGCTTATGTATAGCCTCGAGGAAAGGAGGGTGGGGAAACATGATAGAAACCTTCAAGTACTCAAGGAATCAACTAAGTCCAAGAGGGTAGCATCTTCAAAAAAGAGGTGTGCAAGAACAGCAAAGGGCTAACGAAGATGGGGGGCGGCTCAGAGGTAATTTAAGGAAGTATTTTTTCACAGAGAGGGTTGTGGATGCATGGAACGGCCTTCCGGAGGAGATTGTGGAGTCAAAAACAGTGGTGGAATTCAAGCATACATGGGACAGTCATAAGGCAGTTCTAGGGGGTTGGGGTAGGAAGAAGTAGGCTGCTGGTTAACTAGGATCTGCAGCTTATCCATTAGGTAGGGAAATGGGCAGACTGGATGGGCCAAGCGGTCCTTATCTGCCGTCAAATTCTATGTTTCTGTGTTTCTATAAAAGCAAGTCATGGTTGACAGTGTTGAAGGCCTTGCTTAGGTCCAAAAACACTGTGCATATGACGTTTTTAATATCTAAGGCATGTTGCCAGTCATTGGTCATCTTTACGAGGGCCAAGATTGTACTGTGGTGTGGCTTGAAGCCTGATTGCAGTGGGTTTAGCAGGTTTGTGGATTCCAGGTAATTCCATAGTTGCATGCTCACTATTTTCTCCAATATTTTAGATAGGATTGGTAGTAAGCAGATTGGATTATAGTTATTTAAATCTGTAGGATCTCCTGGTTTGAATAATGGTATTACATGTGCAATTTTCCATATAGTTGGAAGATCACCCTGTGAGCGTGATAGGTTTAGAAGATGCGTAATTGGCACTGCCAGGACATGGTGAGTAAGTTTAAGGAAGTAACGGTCTATGAAATTGGTACCAGCACTCTTCCTAATATCCAACTGTAACAGTAGATCTTCGACTTCTTTCAGAGAAACAGGCTGAAACGAGATCATTGGTGGCCAATGTTCCCAGGTCGTGTACACTGAGTTGAGTACAGAGGTTGTTAGCAGGGGGTGTGTCAAAGGCAAGCCCAGTGGTAGCAAAATGATTATTAAGGAGGTCCAGAATTGACAGTTTATCTGTAAATGAGGTGTCACTAGAGGAGATTTTTATGGGTAGGGAGTTTGACGACAAGTCCTCACAGAGCCCGATCAAGGGCGGCCTGGATGGAGGACTGTATACATTCAGCTCTGGGGTCTTAATTTGCTTTTCATGCTCTGATAGCCTCTCTTTCTTCCTTTTATGCTGTGCTACTGTGAACACCACCACCACTGCCCCTCTCATGTGGGCCTTCCCAGGCTCTCAGAAGATCAAGTTGAAGGGTCAGTCGCTGTTTTCGTGGTGACATATATTTGCTAATTATACATGAGGTGCTCTTTGAATGAATCATTACCAATCATATTCGCTGGTAACCTCCAAGATCACTGCTGAGTTTGGGCATGGCTGGGTTGTAGTGCAAGTGTTACTCTTGCGTGTTTCGAGACCATTATTTGGCTAACATCCATGGCACTGACCCTGTGATACCACAGGTATGGTATCATGAGATAATCTATTCATGACCAAGATTGCTGTGGGTGCCAGTAAAATGTATACTCTTTTACCCCGGGTTCGCTTCCTGCCATACATCTGCAAGATTAAGTTCTGCTAGTCCCTCATCTCATCTGCTGATATCGGGGTCCAGAATTTTGACGGAGGGTGATGTATATAGTAACCTGATCCAAGAACAGAAGTTTGAAGAAAAAACGAAGTGTGACAAAACCTGATATAAGTAATTCCAGTTCAAAATCAATGGCTATAGCAGCAGCAGGGGATTTAAGGAATTTGGCCTTGTATATTAAACTAAAAAGAGAATGAAGATGATCTGAACCAGCTCTCTTCTTAATAAAGCCAGCTTGTGAACAGTGAACTAGTTTAGGAAGTAAAGGCTCTAGACGTGTAGTAAAGAGTTTAGCTACTATTTTCTCATCAGTATTGAGCAATGAGATTGGTCTATAGCTAGCAGGAAAAGAATGATCCCTATCTTTTTTGGGAATTTAAGTGATAGAAACTTCGGTAAAAGTCAGAGGAAGTTTACCTCTCTCTATAGACTCCATAAAAACATTGAAAAGTAGGGGACAGAGCATGTCCAAAAGTGACTAGTAGAAGTCTACAGGAAACCCATCTCCTCCTGGGGATTTACCTGATTTTAGGGAGGATGAAGCATTTTGAATTTCCTGTAGGGTAAATGGTTCATCCAAGGTGTTTTTTTTCCGAAGAGGAAAGATGTGATAGATGTAAGTTATTTAATAATTGCTGTAAATGCAAACTGGGTGATGAATTTATGTTTGAATATAAATCTTGGAAAAAGACTTTCATAATGCAGTTTATAGAAGGTTTATCAGTATAAATTTTACCTTTAAGGTTTGTGATGTGGCTTTCCGCCTGTTGTACTTTGAGTTGATAGGAAAGAAGTTTCCCATTTTTATTCCCTTGTTCCCAGTATTTGTGTTTAAGTCTAAACAGTGCTAGCTCAGTTTAACAGGAAATGCTTTCATTTATTTTTGTCCTTAGTTGAAAGATCTCCAAGTGAAGTTGAGAGTTGGGATTTGGTTTGTTAGCCTTAAAATACAAGTTTTCTTTGGATTTAAGTGTCTTTTCTAAATCTGCAAGTTGTTGTTCCCTTGTTTTTTTCCTATGGGCTGCAAAGCTAATTATTTTTAGACAGGGTGTAGCTTTTAAAGCGTCCCAGACGGTACACATAAATGTATCTGCAGAATTATTAAAGGAAAGAAAATCCTGAATTTGAGATCTAACCCAAGGTAAGAAATCAAGATCCCTGAGAAGAAGGGGATCAAGATGCCAGGAAGAAGACTTTGAGGGAGATGGCCCCCACAGAAGATGTAGTTTAAACGGGGAATGATCAAAAATTATTATAGGGAGGATAGAGGAATCAATGTTTTTTTTTTTGGTTATGGAGGAAGATGTGAACCAATAATCAATTCAACTATATGTTTAATGAAGAGCTGCGTAAAAGGTAAAATCTCGATCACGAGGATGGAACAGTCGCCAGATATCTGAAAGGCCGAGATCCTTCAATAATAATGATAGAGCTTTGGTGCTTCTGGATGAGCGTCTGTAGATATACTACTTCTATCCATATGAGCTACTAATGCCAAATTGAAGTCACCTCCAAGTATTATGGGAATATTACACATATTACTAGACAGTATTTGTTGGGCTAAGTTGTGGAAAAATTCAGGAGAATCAGGATCGGGGCATATACGTTAACTAGCATGATGGGACCAGAGGGGGTATTTAATATGGCAATCTGCCATCTGAATTTGACACAGATTTTGTAAAAGACCATTTGAGTTTCTTATGGATCAATATAGCCACACCTCTTTTTTTTGAAGAAAAGGAGGATTCATAGATGTGGCCTACCCAATCCTTTTTGAGTCTGCTAACATCCTCTGCTAATAATTTTGTTTCCTAAAGGAAGGCAAGATGAGCTTTGTGTTTTTTTTAGATATGATAGAATTTGTTTCCTTTTGCAAGGGTAGTTAAGTCCCTTCACATTCCAAGAATATAATAATAGGTCGCTCATGGTGTCAGTCTAAAAAAAGGGTAACAAATACTGAAATAGCGAGGGACTTATGGTTCAAGCAGAGGACATTCCAGAAACAAAGAAGGGGTATGTATACGAATGGAGGAAGGCAGGATTTGTCAAATTAGAGTAGTATGTAATATCAGTTAATAAAGGCTCCGATATCTCCCCTTGAAAAATGGCAGGACAGAAGAGAAGTAGAAAGATAATAACATTGATAGTGTTATCTAATGCAATAGCAATGAAGAGAAATAACTTCTTGTAAGTGACTTCTTGTAAATGTGGGGAGATTAGAGTCAGTAACCAGTAGAAAAGGACTCTCCCACCACACTACTGGGCATGTTTGAGTAGAAAAAAGACCTAGTAAGACCAACAAAAGTGGTCTGAGACCTACGGCTTAGAACCTTATTAAACTATTAATAACAACTGTACAATTTTTAAACTTTAGCAGTAAACAAGTAATATCAACTAGAACAGGGGAATCAGAGAGAAAAAAACAACCTCATCCGTAGTGAGAGATATCACATATAAGAAAAAAGTAAGAGTATTACCAGACCTTATTGGCTATTGCTTAAAATATAGCGTTGATTAGTTTGTCAACCTATTAACAATACAAGGTCTGTGCCATATAAACTGAGGACCAGAGTTGCCAAGAAAAAGGTACAAAGGAACCCGGTATTAAGTTAAAATTTTTAAAATGAAGAAAATACTTATGGCATTGCATTTAACAAAGTTCTACAAAGCTGCCTAAGATGGTATATTATAATAGCTTAAGATGCATTAAAAAGAATGAGTGAGACTGAGATGGTATACTGTAGTTGTAATAGGTGTCACTCCTTTAAATATAAGAAAAGAAGATGGCTTCGGTGAAAACTGGAAACAGTAGGGAATTTTATGATATAGACTTCATCCCACACTCGTAAATTGCCTAAAAGGGTTAGGTAGTGAAGTGACCAGGTCTAAAAAAATAGTCTTGGTGAGCTCCAGAACCATGAGGGGGGTCAAAGAAATAAACATTCCAAGTCAGTTATAGGCTTCGAGTGAAATAGGGTTAGTAGGTTTAAGAGCAGTAAAATATCCACTGAAACCAGAACTCCGAAAATGGCCAGCATCATGAATATAGATAAATGGTGTATGAGGCAGATTTCACAATTTAATTGGGGGGAAGGGGAGGTGAGCCAGGGAAAGCAAGACGGGTAAGAGAGTCATAGGAGGGGGGCATATGAGGGGTAGTCAATGTGGTTGAAATATGTCTCTCGGAATTGTCAGTATCACCTGCATTACTTGTTTAAAGGGTTAATGATAACATTTCACAGCTTGAATATTGAGTTGTTAAAGAAAAAGAAAAAGTGAGTTAGTGCATCTTAAGGCTCAAAATGGTATTGTAAAGAGTAGGTATGATCAGGAGCCATTGTCAAATGCTGCCATAAAAAAGAAAACAATATAAATGTACATATTAAAGAAAGAAGTAGTACAACAAAGTTCCCACAATACCAGTGAAAAAGGTTAAGTTACAATGCTTGTTTCAACAAAATAAAACAAACCGCGATGTACAGTCTCACAATGTCGTGACCTGCTGAGATGGAATTTAGTTATGATAGGAGACCTGTACATTGTGAGGCATGGCAACCACAAAGGCTGGTCCACAGAGGCACAGAATCCTGGACTTGACTCAGCGTCAGGGAAGAGACAAATGACACTGAATCAAGTCATTCTATCAAGTAACCATCAAGTTGGAGGCTTTGTTTGTGGCATCAGTGCTTTTCTGTTTGGTTTTTGCTTTTCGTTTCTTCTTGGGAAGCTCAAGAGGCTTAAGGGAGGAACTAGCAACAGCTTCCACCCAAGAAGAGTCTACCAAGCTATTCCCTTGCAGTGCTGCGTATGGAAGAGCAATCTGATCGTCGGTGATCTGTGAATGCAGATCTTCTTATGAAGAGTGGAGGTCATCAGCAAGGAGAGAAAACTTGTTGCTTGTAGGTATGTCGGGATTTATGTTGGTGTGAATTACAGCCTATGAGGGTGGTCTCAGAGCTTCTGTAGGAGGGCAGCAAGTGTGACTTAGCGTTTGAGTACCCATTAAAGATTTTTCTTTTATTCTGCTAGAGTGTCTAATTGGGGGAGCAACAGTTGTGGTGCTGGCAGGGGTCGCAAACTCCATAGTACTTACTCCAATGTCTTGTACTGCAGCACCGATGCTCTGTGTGTGCTCACCTACGCTATACAAGCTGTCCACCTCCATAGCGATAGACAAGGGAGAAACATTGGAAGAAATATTCAGGAAAGCAGCCAGAGCCTCTGGAGTGTTGAAATCCTTGAAAGAGGATCCTAAAAACAAGTGCATTGTGGAGGAGTAATGTAGGGCAAATCTGATCCCTTTTTGATGCAGCACTTGTTTGAGTGGATTGTATGCCTTCCTTTTATCAGTGAGGTCCTTTGAAAAATCTCGGTAAATGAAAATTTTAAAATCTTGCCACATCAGCACACCAATGTCTCTAGCCCATTTTAAAATCAGTTCGGTATGGGTGTAATTCAGGAACCTGGCTATAATGGGTCTGGGTCTTTGATCTTTACTCGGCCTGGGACTGAGCATATGGTGAGAGCACGTGATTGTTATTTGCTGCTCGGGAGGGAGTTTCAGCATTGCCGGTATTACATGATGTAAAAGTGCAGTAGTGTCTCCCAATTCCGATCCTTCAGGGAAGCCTAAAAATCACAGAATATTTCTGTGATTGCGATTTTCAAGATTATCGATCTTGTGTTGTAATGTTTTAGTAGTGTGATCTTGGCTTCTAATGGTGGCCTAGAGATCTGGAATAGAGTTAGTATTAGAAGTGACTTTGGTTTCAGAAGAGTTTAATCTTTTGTCAAATGTTTCTAAAGCTGTAGTGGTATGATGTGCAGACATTTTTAAGTCATATTTGTCTTCAACCAGTTTAGAGAACATAGCTTCTACCCTGGTCAGTGAGTTTAATTGTAATTGAGGATCGGCCATGTTGCAGCTTGTATTGGCACAGCTGGAAACAAGTTCAATTGTAGGATTTCTTGAGAATCAGAGGATAAAATGACTTACAGCTCACCTGCAATAGGTTATTTTGAGATGAAATCTCCAAAGTTGACACAGCAGTGCAGTCTGTACTTCAAAGGATGAGGTATGAGTCTTTAGTTCCCTTAGACAGCCAGATCTATGTTGCCATCTTCTGCCTAGGCAGGCCACCACCCTCCGCCAAAATTCTCACTAATTCCACCCTCTCCTCTTCATTTCAACTAGCAAGAGGAACAAGACAGGATGTCCTCTGTCACCTTCACTCTTCATCTTGGCCATGGAACCCCTATCTGCTAGCCTTCGCCAAGCCAGTGACATTAAAGGTATCCCGCTCGGTAATGCTAGATACTGTAGATATCCCTTTCTTATGCAGATGATCTGTTAATCCTGCTGGAAAACTTAAGTGAAGCTGGACCACCCTTAATCAGGTTACTCAACAAATTCACTGAGATTTCTAGTCTCGCTCTAAACTATGGGGAATCGGAAACTCTCCCTCTTAATGACCTATGCAATTCCCCCATGAATTTACCTCTTGGATTCCGGTTGGCCTCACAAGGCATTACGTATTTAGGCATAAAGGTCTCACACAACTTAGATAAAATGTGGGGCACAAATTTTAACCCTTTACTAGCCATTATTATGATGACCTTAGAAAGATGGAAACTTCTTAATCTTTCTTTCATGGGGAAAAATAGCCGCCATTAAGATGACTATCTTGCTCAAGATACTTTATCTGTTCGCCAACATCCCTCTAACTCTCCCCTCCATTTACCTATCCAAACTTGATAAACTAATTGGCAATTTCATTTGGGAATGCAAAACACCGAGATTCAGTCACACTTAACTTCGCATTCACTGGAAAAAGGGAGGGTTCAGCCTCCCCTGGTTCAAAGGGTATCTATGGGCCTTATGAGCCTTGCAAACCATTAAATGGTTCTGTAAACCCTCATCTTAAATTCCTCTTTGGGTTGTGATGGAATCTGCATTATACCCAGGCGGAATACCCACATCCTTCATCTATAATGCCCTCCCAAGTTAAAAACTCACCCGACTGTCTTAGCTTCTGCCCTTCATTGTAAACTGATACATAAACACTTAAAATCTAACCCCACTCCATTTTTCTATACCCCTCTTTGTGGTAACTCAATGCTATCCATGGAGAGACAATCTATTTTCTGCTGTACTTAGAAGAACAAAGGTATATTCTTTTTAGGAGATATTCTTATTCAGAACTCCTCAAATTTAGAATCATTCCTCAATCCTACAAATAAAATGGGATCTTCCAAAGCAGGACTTTTTGAAATTTCTTCAGCTTCGAGCTGCTTATAACTCTCTCTCACATCATATTCATAACTGCACTCTATATGAACAACATATCTCACACTGGTTCCACCTATCTGCAAAACTGAACAGTGCCATCTATAAAGATATCATAGATAAGCTACCTGACCAATCTCTACCTGCAAAGAATAAATGGGGCACTCTTCTCAATTATAACATAACTGACACTCAATGGAATAACTGCTGGCAGTTATCCCATCACAATTTCAAAGACGGCCGAAGTTTCTTAATACAAATTAAAATCTTACATCTATGGTACAGAACCCCTTCAGTATTACACTGCATTGGTCTATTAAACAACAACTACTGCTGGCTGTGCAATTCCCCTAACACTGATCTACTTCACATATTGTGGTCCTGTGTACCTATTAACAAATTATGGCACAGAATTCATTCATTTGCCGCTAGAGTAATTAGGCAACAAATTACTTTTGACCCTACATTTATTTTTCCTGCTTGGTATAATCTCTTCTAACAATACCACTTTATCTCATGCTTATTTCAGGTGGCTAACTATATTATTCCTCCTTGTTAAATGTTTCATCCTCATGAATTGGAAATCCCACATTGTCCCATCTTTCTCAGTTATTCTTCAAAACCTTTTTCAATATGCCTCTCTAGATCGGTTATCGCATGACGCTTCTGACTGACTCAGTGTATATGATAGGTGTTGGCAGGATTTTTTTTTCATACATGAATACTTCTGGTAACTCCAGCTTATGATACATAAACTATTTACTTCTTCTCTTCCTATTCAATGCTACCATGTATGTACTTTGTATGTTTACATATGGATTGATATCTTTCTTCTCTCTCTCTCTCTCTCTCTCTCTCTCTCATTCCTTTTCTTCTCCCTTTGCTTCTTTTATTCCTATCTTTCTTACTATTCCTTATCATTCTACCATATGGTTAAACGTCAACAACTTCCTATATTTCTTATGCTATCCGAGCCATTTTTTTTATACACGGTATTTTAATGTTAGCTATTATTTCTCCTTTACATACCTACCAATATCCTGATTGCTATATCTGTTCACCAATAATATGTATATCCATATTTACCTTATCGGTTTAGCCACTAATTCCCCAAATATGCTCAGTCACTGCCTTGAGTTCATCACTTCTAGTTTATTTAATCATGTTATACAAGGCAGAATTTATTGCTAATATGGAAGCTGTATGTTTATACAAATATACTGGTTGTACTACTCTCTTGAAATTTCAATAAAAAGATGAAGTGATATCAGGGTCCAGCCTAGTGCTTCCCCCAGAGCTGTCTATTTGAGGGTCAAGCATACTGTTAAAATCACCTCCTACGACCAGGTTTGGGAATTATTCTCTCTCTACAGAAGGGCAAACATCTGGTCATAAAAAAACACGTCATGCTCAGCAGGAACATAGATGCTACCCAATGTAATTTGCTCCCCACCAATCCTGCCCTGCACCAGTACATAACACCCATTTGTTGGGTCAGTCAGCACCCTGTCTTTCACAAAAGGCAAGTTTTTGTGTTGGAGTATAACTACCCCCCTTCCTGTGTCCATTAAAGGGTGCATCAAAGTACTGCCTGACCCATTCTCGGGTGAGCTTTGCATGCTCCTGCTCAACTAAGTGTGTTTCCTGCAGCATTGTAACCTGAGTGTCATGCAGCTTCAGCACGGTGTATATTTGTTTCCTTTTTACTGGGGAGGAAATGCCCTAGACATTCCAGGTGCACACTGATACAGTACTTCACTTGCCATGGAAATTCAGTCTTGGGGCTCTGGGGGTGGGCAACCCCAACCAGGTACAGGCTCAGAGCCTGCCCTTCTCACTGTTCCTCCTCCTCCTTCATATGCTACAACAAGTTGCAATGTTTGTGAAAATTGTAAGTCTCCTCTGTGTGTCAGCAAACAAACATTTGGAACTTTGAACAAAAAAATCATGACAAGAACATGTTGCCGCCGAGAATGTCCCGGCACAGGGTTCAACCTCCACCTCAGACATGTGAGCACTGTGCCATCCAACATAATTTCATACACACTGTATGTATGCTGTAGGCTGGCTGACATCAGCCCCTCTCCCTAGTTTCAGTTGTGAACACATGTCCCCCTCCCCCCGCAACATGCCCTCAGGTATATAACATCTCTGTTAGTTTGCAGCATCCCTCCTCCAGTACCTCTGTCCAGCACATTTCTGTGTGTTAACATCTTTTTATCTAACCTTATGGGCCTGTAAACATACAGATTCTTATTGCCCAATCTGGTGTAAAATGTAGCTGTCCTCCCCCTTGCTTCCACAACCACTGCAGCAATCTCTTCCCCCCTCCCAAGATGTGTCTCCCACAGCTCATGTCTCATTCTTGCCCCCACAAGCATGGCCTGAAGGTAATTGTGGCATGTGGTCATTGTGACTCAGGCCTCCTTGTGCACTGTTAAGCATCGGTAGGGTAGCAAACTCACCATGCTCACCAGCACACATAATGTCCCCCCACTACCACATTTACCACCAACACTTTGAGTGAAGCCCACATCTCTGCAATAGGAAAAAAAATTAAATGAGGGTTAGATTTTGTCAATTCATCAGAGTTTAAGCAAGTCCCTCATATCAGTGCATTAGATAATCCAGTGACTAGTTCGGGTACCCTTTTCTGCTAGTTGGTTGGAGTGAATAATGGCGGCGTGAATGAAGGTGGCCACAAGAGAGCAGTCCAAATAAGTAGCAGTCTCAGGTGGTAGTATTGTCTGCACACCACTTGTCTAATACAGAATCTCTGAACCACAAAAAAGAAAAACTGTAGTTCTTCACTAGCCTTCATTTGAATACCCTCCTACAGGCAGTGTTGCAGGTTCTCTGCTAGTGGCACTGGCAGCAGTCACAGTCAGCACACCCCATGGCCTGCAATGTTGCTGGTGCAGTTCAAGAGGCTCTGTCCAAGAGTGTTGCCATGCAGCACATGGCGCACAAGGCACCAGGCGCAAGACACCCCTCTCAGACATCCCCAGTAAACTCAGCAGGCAGTTTAAATCAATTTGGTGAGACATACCTCCCATATACCTCCCCTCAATCAATCAGGTGCTTGTCCTTGTGGGCTTTTTCCTGCTCCCAGAAGGAACCGGACTGCCCTTCTGTATTGATCATCAGTGGTTAAACAAATTGAAAGTCAACCCCTTTGGCTCTTAGACTTTTCATTAGTGGGGTGAAGGTTTTTCTTTTGTTCTGGAACAGTCTGGAAAAATCCTTAAAAAATGAATATTTCCACATCTCCTTCCTTAAGCATCATGGCTTTGCGAAAGAAGATGCAGAATCCTCTGTTTGTCCGCGAAGTGGTGTAATCATGGGAAAACCTGCCTTGGTCATGCATCTTTCGAGGACCTAAGACCTATAGCTCTGTGTGCTCGATCCACTTCAATGTGACCCTTGGGACAGTCTATTTTCAACACTTTAGGGAGCCATGTGGAAATAAATTCAGTCACGTCATAGCCTTTGATGCCATCCTGGAGACTTCTTATGCAAATGTTGTTTCTATGCTGGTAGCTCTCTTGTGAGTTAAACTGATCTTGTAGAATTTGTAGCTCCTTTTCCATCTTGCTCATGCAGTCTGGTAGCCCTGTCACCTCCTTCTCGAGCATCAAAATCTTGCCCTCCACCACTGCAATCCCTGCCAGCATGCTCTTCATGCTTCTCGGCCAGGGAGTCCAGCTTAGCCACTACTGCATCTAATTCTGGTGCATGACCAGCCAGGACTTTGGCCAGGATGGTCTGCCCTAACATGTCCACCACCTCCTCCAAGGCCTGCTGAGTATTATTGGCATCTGCCCCCAGTCCAGCCCCAACCCTCTTGTCATCATTTTTTTGGGAAGTCCTGCCTAGCTTAGCTATCACTGCCTTGAGAAAACTGTCTGTTACCCTGAGTGACACAACTCTTGATCTGGTTACAGCTGTTTTGCTGTCAGATGGATGCTAACTTTACCATTTGTTGTGGAACAGCGACGGCCCACAGAACCACATCTAGCCTCACTGGCCATGCATGTGCAATCCCCTGAAGAGGGCAGATTTAAAAAAAAGAAATAGGTCAGTGCCTCAAAGACGACCTAGTAGGGCAGAATCCCCAGGGTGGGGTGGAGGAACTTTGGGCCAAATTAAGCAATGGCATAGTGAAGGCAACAAACCTCTGCACAAAAGAAGTGAGTAAAAACAAAAGAAAACAAACCCTAGTTAGAGCCGACATTGCTGCAGCTGAGCTTTAGGAGCACTTGCTGAGATCACGGTGGAACAGTCTGCTGTGCCTAAGATCTGCTCATGCATTTGCACTGAGCTCTGGCGGTCATCTTGGGCATGGCGGCTTACCAGACATAAGAAATAGTGTGCCTGCTGTGCTAAACAAATTGCAGTATATGGAGCAGAGTGCTTCAACTTGTGGAGTGATTGTGATGTGACTCCACTTTTGTTGTTGGGTTGGATCCGATTACTCATTTTTTAAGGAACTGCAAGACGGCTACATGCTCCTCCCACTGCAGCTGTAAAATGAGACCACAGTGGTTCTTGAGAGAAGTGACTGAAAAGGTAAAGGCTAAAAGGGTAGCATTCAGAAGGTAAAAGGAGACACAGAGGGATGAAGTTAGAGAAGTGTACCAGGAAAGGCAGAGGGGAGCAGGGAAAATGGTTAGGGGTGCAAAGGCATAAACTGAGGAAAGGATACCCACAGGGGTAACCAAAGGGGACAAGTCCTTTTTTAGGTACATAAGTGAGAAGAAGAAGATAAGAATAGGAATTGTAAGATTTGAAAAGGCAGAGGTGGACTGTGCAGAGGCAGATCAGGAAAAAGCAAATATTTCTGTTCAGTGTTCACAGTGGAAACGGATGGACCACATAAAGCCAGCAGTAACACTCAGGGAAGGGAGGTACACACAAGTCCATTTACAGAGGAGAGAGTACTGAAAGGACTTGCACATCTGAAAGTGGACAAAGCTATGGGGCCAGAAGAGGTACACCCAAGGGTGTTGAGAGAACTCAGGGAAGTACTGGCTGCACCTCTGACAGCCTTATTCAACAACTCACTGGAAACAGGACTCATTCCAGAGGACTGGAGGAGGGCAGATGTAGTCCCGCTTCACAAAAGTGGTAGCAGGGAGGAGGCTGGAAACTATAGGCCAATCAGTCTGACCTTAGTGGTGGGTAAGCTAATGGAATCACTTTTGAAGGAAAGAATTGTAGAGTATGTTGAATCCAGTGGGTAAAAGACCCAAGGCAGCATGACTCCATGATGGGGTGGGGGTTCATGTCAGATGAACCTAATAGATTTCTTCAACTTGGTCTTGGTGAGCAGGGAAATAGATCAGAGTGGGGCAGTGGACATGGTCTACTTAGACTCTAGCAAGTCCTTCGACACTGTACTAAACAGAAGATTCATTATGAAACTAGGCAGTTCGGGGGTGGGTCCTAAGGTTGGTGGTAAATTGAGTATGAAACTGGTTGATGGATAGGTGACAGAGGGTGGTGGTACATGGAATTATCTTGAGGGAAGGGAGGGGAGAGTGACCAGCAGGGTACCTCAGGATCCATTCCTCTTTAATGTCTTTATAAGTGACATTGCAGAAGACCTGGAAGGGAAGGCTTGCCTCTTTTCAGATGACACCAAAATCTGTAATAGGTTGGACACCCCAGAAAGGGTAGAGAGAATGTGCAGAGACCTGGGAAAACTAGAGGAGTAATCAAGGGTATGGCAGCTGGGTTTCAGTGTGAAAAAGTGCAGAATCATGTACCTAGGGCACAGAAACCCAGAGGCAGAGTATACTATGGAGAGAGAGGTATTGATGGTCACAGAACATGAAAGAGACTTGGGAGTAATCATATTTGATGACCTCAAGGTGGCAAGGCAAGAGGAAAAGAAAAGCCACAAAAGTTAATGTACCTATATGTACCATGGATCTGGGCATCCACATATTTGATCATGCTTAAAATTGTACATGATGATGCTGCTGAAAGTATGTACCAAGTTGTTATGTACCCAAGTTGTTTAATAAACTTGAATTAAAAAAGAGTGCAAGTTGGTACAACAATGCAGAAGGTAGGGCCAGTGAGATGCCGGGGTGCCTAGGGAGGGGCATCTCCTGCAGAAGGAGGGAGGTGGTGTTGTCACTGTATAAATCATTGGTGAGACCCCATCTGGAGTATTGTGTCCATTTCTTGAGAACTCATCTCACGAAGGACATAGACAAAGTAGAGAGAGGCTCTCCAGAGTAGGGCAACTAAAATTGTGCAGGGGCTGCATCAGAAGACCTATGAAGAGAAACTAAGGGGTCTCAATATGTACACCATGAAAGAGAGAAGTGGTGGGATATGATAGAGATAAATACTTCACGGGGTTAAACAAGATACAGGAGGGGAGTATGTTTCAGAGGAGAAGGTGCACGAGAACAAGAGGACCTGCAAGGAAGCTGGAAGGGGGAAAATTTAGGAGGGAAGTGAGGAAGTATATCTTCACTGAAAGAGGCCATCCTACCAGTGCAGCGATAGTGCTACAACCTACAGTGCTGACGATCCATGTTTGGAAGTGAGCACGGTGCATCAGAGGGTCAGCCGGGGGAGGTTGAAGGAGCATCTCATGGACAGCTCCCCTCCAGGGGAGGAGGGTTGTGGTTTCCCAGTATGCCAGCAATGCCCAGTGGAGACTGGGTGTGCAACAGCTGGAACCACCAAGCAGTGAGCGGAGGCATTGGCAGACGTCTGTGGGTCAGGTGCAGGAGTGCACCCAACCTGCGCTGACGTCATTGCACATCTCCGCTTCCTGGGAGAAACCCAAGTAGAAAACCCCTGGGCACGGAGCACCATGAAGCCCCCGGACTGCCTCCTGAATGATGCCCCAGGCGTAAGTCTTGGCTGGGGCCTTTGGTGAATCTCAGTCTCTCCCCTCAGGGAGCCCCACCATAGGGGGCAAGCTATGGGCCACCTATTCTGGGCGGCCTGGGGGGATGCCAGGAGATCATGTCAGGCACAGATGAAGGGATACATCCCCTGCCCATTGCCTGAGCAATAAAGAAAGTTGAAAAAAAATCCTTCTTCACTGAAAGAGTGGTGGATGCCTGGAATGGTCTTCCAGCAGAGGCAGCGGGGGTGAAAACTGTGGTGGGCTTCAAGCATGCATTGGACAGGCACAAGGAATCTTAGTTGGGAAACAGGGGGAAGGGAGAGTAGCCAGAGATCAGGTAGGGTCTGCAGTTTAAGTATAGGCAGGGAAAAAAAGGAGCAGACAGGGTGGTCCAGGCAGCCCTTATCTGTTGACAAAGTCTGTGTTTCTATTCTCTGTGTAAGAAGGGGCAAGGAGAGGTGGGGGGAAAAGATTGGAATAGGTAAATAAGGTGATTAGTGAAGTATACTTACTTGATGGAATACAAAACAACAGACAGCATGGATTTCTAATCCACCATGTAAGGAATAAGACATGACAAGGAGTGGGGTTTCTGGGATTATAACAGCACATCCCAGGTGCATAATGAGGCATGAGGTGCTTGTGACGACTGCCTTTAACACTTGGGAAGTGCCCTTATCAGCCCATAAGCCACACCTCGTAGTGTCTTATTCCACTTACAATATGGGTACCCTAAGTAAATAAAAAAAAAAAAAAAAGATGTACAAAATGTGAAACAGAAGGTTTTAATAGTTAAAATAGTAAAAAAGTTACCCTGTTAATGTAGTGTACCATATTTCACAATAGCTTGATCACCAGTAGAGTGTGTCCCCCCCCCACACACACACACACATATGGAGTGCTCAGGTTAGCTCCCCACATACACAAACTGTATGCTTTTAGATTTCTGCACATTGTTTCTCACTTTCACTAGCATCCTTTTATGTCATTGAATGAGAGCAACCAATTTTAGAGGAAGCAAGCATGTCTCTGTGCAGTCGCCGTTGCACATTCCAAGCTGCCAGTGATGATAGCAGCTTGCCAGCTTGTCCATTCAGCACATTTCCCTTTCAGCGCATCTTTGAAAGGCAAACCACTACTGAAGACAGCACCTTTTTTCTGCAGTTTCGAGTTCTGTTGGCACAATGGAGGGGGTGGCGAGGACTTCAGACCAAGAGAATCGGAAGGGCTTTGCCTGGAGTTTGATGACCAAGCAGCCAGCCACTCCCACTTGCTGAGCTATATAAGCAGTTCCTCTCAGCCTCATTGTGAATCACTTTTTCTTTACAGCTGAAGGCTCTGTCCGTCTGTCCTCTGAGCTGGTTGGGACCTACCCCACCCCCAACCCCCGCTGCCTGGCTGCTCCTGCTTGTCTGTTAGATTCTGTGTTTCTTCCTGCTTCTGGTTTGTATTTTGCCTTTGGCTGTGTGTGTTTCTCCTGCCTTTGTTCCCTTTTTTCTCTGTCTGCGTGTTTTTGGTTTGTTTTTTCTGGGGGGCTTTTGTTTCAAAGCTCTTAGCATATCGCTCCTGAGCTCCTACTATTGCACTGTTGCTTACAACTCTCAACCTACTGCAATGCAAATGCAATCGCTATCTGTGTGTTTCAGCTCAACCATAGCTGCTCCATGTTGCATACTCAATTGTTTTCACTCTGCTTCCCAGTATTACTGCTTCCCCTGCTACAGAATTACTTGCTCCCCATGCTGTCAAGTCTGATTGTTTTCACCTGATTCAAGCTCAGAACCTTGCTATGCAGTTCAGTCATGCTATTCCCTGTTTGTATACTGCTGTTTCACTCTGAGGTCAGCTAAAGTTCCTGCTGAGGCTGTTAAACTAGCTTTAATATTTGCATGTGGTTCTCGGCCCTTCCATCACTTTCTTGTTTGTCCTACGGTGGAGACTAGGAAGTGTTTGGGGAGTCGTGGCTCCATATGACTAATTCTTTTATTTTACATCCTGTCTTTGCACCAAAAATCTTCAGAGTATTTGCCACCTTGATTTGACTTTTAAATGCCTGGCTGACTTGCCCCACTATTCAGTGTTGTTTCATTGCTACTATGTTATGCAGACCTACATGCAGGTCCACTTATTACTACTCTGTTTACTGACCTACATGCAGGTCCACGCTTGCTTATGCAACCGTTGCTCATTGCTTACGCAAATCATTGCTTCATGCCTACTGCCATCACCTCAGTTTCAGGCTCTGGGATTCTGCTGCAGTCAATTCTGCATTCGACCTTGCAAGGTCTCAGCATTCAATGCTCATTATGATCTCAGCACACAGTGCTCAATTAGCTCACCAGCCTTTCAGCTCTCAATCCATTCTGGGGCATACCAGTCATTCTATTCTGGCTCAGGGTTTCTGCAGCTGACGGTCTTGCTTTGCATTTAGTCTACATCTTGAGTGTGTCCAACTTGGAGAGGGATCCTTCTCACCTGACCCATAGCTGGGAATGTTCTCACTCTGGGCTTGGCTTTAGCTGCCTGCTACACGACAGCAGCTCCTGGTGTAGAATTTAAGACTAGTGGTGAAGGGTGGAAAAAGTTACCTCCTTTGGTTCTGGTGTTCCACTATAATGGTTATCCATTGGCTTTATTGGTTTCCCTAGCAAGGCACCTTCACCACATTCTCCCTAAGACTGCCTCTAGTTCACCTGTTTTGAGTTTAGGGTGGGTAGGCCCAGTGAGTGCCTCAGCAGTCATTGTTCTCCTTCTCCTACCTTGGTTGCACGTATTGTTGCAGGGTTTTCTTGCAACCTTCCACAGCGTTCCTGCTAGAGGGCTTGAGTGAGAGCCTTCCTCCAAATTGGAATATTTTCCACCTCTCTTTAATTGGGTTTTTCAAATTGCAGCTGCAGAGCCATCACTAAATAAAATGTCCCAAGCCTGGAGGGAAGGCGACCTAGGCCTTGGATCCCCAGAGATTTCCTCCTCAAAGGGTTTTTTTTCTCTCCTCCATTGTCTCAGGTTAGTTGGCATAGTAGTGTCCCTAGTTTCTTTTGGTATGTTCCGCTGTTGGATGGAGGTGGGTGGTGTCCCCTGCCATTCTCTCTCTCCTTAGAGGATCCCCCTAATTCTCAACGTAAACCATCAGTATCATGCTACACAACCTGGGCATTTCATTACATTATCAAACTAAGCATCTCATTACGTTATCAAACTGTCTATGCTTCTCTACTGCTACATCCCAGTTACTGCTACTACGTCACAGTTGCTGCTTCCTTATATGCTTCGTGTCACCTCATTCTTTTTGGATATGCTTATACTACATAACTTTTTGGGGACTCCTAAGGTACCTTTAGAGGTGAAACCCTCTCTGAGGGTTCCTTGCCTTTGGTATTCCTACAGGGTGGTAATTCCTCTGGAATAGAGAGTGCAAACGGCCAAAACCAAACTAACACAGTTGCACAAGCATAACACTGTACTGGCTGTGTAGGACATAGAAATGGAAAGGCTTTTCTTGGAGTTCAATAGCCAAGCAGCCAGCCACTCCCACTTCCTGAGCTATATAAACAGTTCCTCTCAGCCTCATTGTGAAGCACTTTTTCTTTGCCCCATCATCCTCCCCTCCTCCTCCAGCGGCAGCACTTCTCTCCTTAGGGTCATTCCTAAGGTAGCTTTAGCCACGGGAATCGTCCCGTGGCACCTCTAGGGGTGGAACCCTCTCCAAGGTTTCCCTGACTTGTGCCCCTACAGGGTGGTAATTCCTCCAGAATAGAGAGTGCGAACATCCAAAACCAAACTAACACAGTTGCACAAATATAACACTATACTGACTGTGCAGGACATTTGAATGGCCATCACTGCAGTGGGCATGTGTAACAAAGATGATCAGTGGGACAACGAGGATTAGTGGCCTGCAGCAAACTTGTGCCAAAAGAAACAGAAATTAAGGTCAGATTAACATTCTGTTTCTGCAACATGAATATTGGTTGTCTTACTTTATTGCAGTGCTTGGGAATTTTTGTCAAGTGGTACAATGTAATTTTTTTAGTATTAGGGCAATCACTGTTTTTACAGTACTAACATGGCTGCCAGAAAATTTTGTTTCAAAACTTTTGGCTGGCATGGATCTCTGGCTGCACTGCATCCTAGCTGGCATAAGAAGTATCAGTTGGCTACCACATGCTATCTAGATGACTCAGGTTCGTCCCCCAAGTCTGGAATGCCTGGTGCTGGCCGGCGAGGCAGGGTTCAGGTATCCATTGGATGTCTCCCGCCTCAGGGAGGGAAGGTACCTCCTTCCACTGCACAATGTCCCTCTGGTGATCCAGGGGGAGGGGGTTGTCATGCGGGAGGGAACAAGTGGTCCCTTTGGGGTGGCCTTACGTCAGGGCGCACCCACTCATCTGGCAGTTGATGCGGAGGCATCACATGCCCAGAGTGGGGTCAGCAGCGGAGCACCAAAGGTGGGGCAGGGCTCACCTACCATTCTGACAGCCCTGATAGGCATCTTGCCAAGGCCACCTCTCAGGACCACACCCTGGGGTGAGGGAAGGAAAAGAGAATAAAATCTCCAGCAGCTCTGGGCAGATGAAGCCATCCAGCCCCCTATGCCATGGCACAGTCTCCTTGATTTCTCCCACATCTCGCTAGTTCCACTCCACAGGCCCAAACGTCAGTGAAGTATGTTCCTTCCAGCTTGGGGGGGACCGGGGGGGGGTCCCACTCATGGGGGATAAGCCATGGGTTACAGTCGGGGTACCTGGAAGGTTGTCAAGCAAAGGCTGATGTTGGGTTGGATCATCTGGGACATCACATGGTGGGTGGAAGGCTTGAGCAGGTAGAAGGAGGTCCCAGCAGCTGGCAAGGTGAAAACTGGGACAAAAACAGAAAGTAAAAAAAAAAAAAAGAAGTATCAGTTGGCACAATATGTGCTGATGAGGACATGGGGCCCGATTGCAGAAGGGGATACGCTGGTGTAGGGCAAGATACGTCAAGCCCCATGGCGTATCTCCACACTTACACCAGTGATACGCCAGCCCCTATTACAAGAGGTGAGATGTGCCATGGCGTATGCATTCTGCGACAATCGCTGGATATGTCAACATGTACGCCGCAGCCCACAATGTCTAGCGCAACTGTGGGTTACAACAGCAATATTGCTCAATTTCAGTAGGGCAGCTGTCGTAACTTGCAGTTGCAGAGTACAAGAAGATGCGATGGCGTGCGAAAGTGCGACAGGACGGGACCTGTCTTAAGTGGCATCCGACGGCTGGCACGTCAGATGATGACATCACGCAGCACCCGGTAATGGCGCTAGGTTAACCCTAAGCCCCACTACGACTCCTGCCCCACAACCCCTGATTGCCCGGACCCCTCAAGGTCCGTTTCTGGTGCGCCACCCACCAGATACCTGTGCCATCGTCTTGCTCTTCCCATGCCCCTGG
This sequence comes from Neoceratodus forsteri, assembly GCA_016271365.2. Taxonomy (NCBI): domain Eukaryota; kingdom Metazoa; phylum Chordata; order Ceratodontiformes; family Ceratodontidae; genus Neoceratodus; species Neoceratodus forsteri. The sequence continues at coordinate 1,774,524,838 of CM057450.1, read as the reverse complement.
TGTCTGCCAAAGGTGGTCTGGGGGCTGGGGAGCTTCAAGGGTGCCACCTGTTGCCTGCCACGACTTGCAACATGCAGCTGCGATGTGCCATATATGGGCTACCGCCACCCGCATGGCGTATCTCGCATGTCGCAGTTGCCGGGACCCTACAAATTCTGGACTGCGGCATAGGGTCCCTGACGTAGGGGCGACTGGAATAACTTGCAACTGCATGCAGGTTGCACTGACCGTCCTGGAATCGGCCCGCTGGTAACTGGCACCTCTTAGCCAATCAGGACACAGAAAACTCCCTACCCATTTATGACACCTCTTTATTACTCTGCAGGAGCAGAGTTTTTGACTAGAATGCTACTCAAGGCAAAAAAACTGCTCCTGCTGTTACTCTCCAGTCTCCACTATGACTTCATCTCACTTAGCCATGCAAGGCATTCTGGTCCATGTAGTTCACAGGAAAAATAAAAGTCTGCAGTACAATACAGTTACCTAGCTTTACAATAGAGAAGATACCCTTACAAGAATACAGTATGTAACACTCCTCCCCCTTAAAGGGGGCACAAAATGTATTCTAATTGGAAGCCATTTGTAACATTCCCATTTACAGAAAGAAATTCATCCCTCCAAATGAGACATATATAACTGTACCTGAATCAACAGTAATGTGAAAACCCACACTTTCAGTTGTTTTCTTTTTAGGGACAACATTCTGCATAGTTCTCTTCATGGAACCAGGAATTTTGAGTTTTTTCTACATCATAGTTTGTTTTCAGATTATGAAACATGGACTCTTGATCTATTAGACTCACAATTAGAGTTCTGTACTAGACTTACTTGAAATCTGCTGAACACAATATCAGATTTCTTAGATTCCGATCAGATTTTTGGAGTTGGGATTTTCTAATTTGCAATCCAAAAATCCTACATCCAAAACTGAATCCGAAAACCTATTTTACATAGGCATTAAGGGTTTAGGATTGATGAGTCAGGATTTCAAATCCAGTTCCTGAACCAGATTTTTAGGTCCTTTTAGGATTTGAAATAGAATCAGATTAGGATTTGGAAGTTCTTAAAATCCTAAATCCTAAAATCGGATTGGAAATGGCCAATTCCGAGCATCCTAATTCTGTACACAGAACACAACATAGTTAAAAGTCCAGAACACTGGTTCCATGAAGAGAACTGTAACAGAATGCGGCCCATAAACAAAAAATAATGCGTAATAGAGTTTTATACATTGCTTTTTATATACGTACAGATTCATATGGACCATTTAAGTGTATGAATATCTTTTCTGTGAATAGAAACATTATAAACATCTACCAATTAGAAATCATTTCCTGTCCTCTTTAGATCTGAGAGCACTGTCCCACTATACATTTTCTTTCTTTTTAGTAATGTAACTTTAAACAACAATTTAACATTAAACTAACAATATAGAGGTAGACTGCTCTGACCTTTTATTTATTTATTTTTGCACTCTTTGTGCACTCTTGAGCTGATCTGAACCAAGTCAACCAGAGGTCCACATTTGCTTGTGGTGGTCCATGCTCCCATCTTTCCTTTTCCTCTAGGAAACAGTGTGCCTTCACCTTGTCCTACGTTTTGGTACATATTTTTTTCTCTCCCCTTGACTCCGGATGGCTTGGACATCCCGACCGGCCTCCCAGCCCAGACACCCAACATCAGGCCGACCTCCTTGCTTCCCTCATGGATTACCCCCCATGGCGGGGTGGTAAGGAGCTCCCCTCCCTAGCTCGACTCACCTGAGCAGGATCCGAATGAGGAGGCGCCATTCAGGTCGGGCTGCAGGGGGCAGAAGCTCATGCTGCCTGACTGAATCCCCGTTTTCCATTTTTCCTCCCCTGTGGAGTGCTGGCATGCAAAGACGTCCAGGCACATCGTGCTGACATCTGCCGCACTCCGCCCCCACGGCACCACTCTAATAGTGCCCCTGGTTGTCACCCGGGGCCACTACAGAGCGGTGGCTGCCTGGATCTCTCCCTGGGATAGGAGAGCACTCCTCCAGATGCTCAATCCTATCCCTCCCCTGCCAGCCCCTGGCAGCCTGGGCTCGCGTCCGAACCCAGGTCACCAGTGTGGCGCGAGGTATGGCATCCATCGCCTCAACTCTCAGTGCCACCAGGCCGGCCCACCTTGTCCTACATTTTGAGTTCTTACAGATTTTTCCAACCCTTGTCATGCTGTGCTTTTTACCTCTCTTGCGTGGTTTTAATAGTTCTCCATAGGCTGGGCTAAGCAAAGTGAATGTGTTTGTGAGCTGATGCTTCAGGAACAATTAAGCTGTATTTGAATGTGGGGTAGCTTTAGACATAAAAAAAGGAAGTTTGCCAGCAGATGTTGCGAACAACCTGCCTTGTCTTGAGTCTCACATCATTAATAGTGAGAAGACTCAGACTATCCAAAATGGACGATCTCAGATGAAAAGACTCCACTAGTACCAACTCAGTTTTATCAGGATTTAGCTTCAACCCACTGAGTGCCATCCACAAGCTAATCTTGGACAGCACCTTCTCAAACACAGCAATCAAATGGAACTGCTTTTCACAGGCTGCCTTTTTTCCTCGTATACAAAACCCACACACATTATCAAAGTGAATACCATGGCAACACTGATTATCCAGCTGAACGGCAAGGATGTTTGTCTGATTTACAACCAGTGTCAGTGCTACTCCTTGGTCAGCCAACAGGAGGTGCTCCTGCACTGTGCATATAGCACCCTCTCATCTCCAGAATTCAGTGTACCTCTCACTGCCCCAAGGTGAAAGGTGTGAGGGTTGTACCAGTCACACAGTGAAGACACTGCTGCTGTGCCATTAGACTGGCAGAAAATTGACCAGTCCTTACCAGTTCAGTGGCCCAGAAGTAGGGCATCATGTTACAGCATGGGAAACCTGACTCTTGGGGCAACATTTTCCTTCCTTCCTTCCTTCCTTCCTTCCTTCCTTCCTTCCTTCCTTCCTTCCTTCCTTCCTTCCTTCCTTCCTTCCTTCCTTCCTCGCCATCTCCTTGCAGGGTCTGTCTGGCAGCCAGTCAATACTCACCTGACTCTCCAGTGAATTAATGAGTCCTCCAGTATCCCTAGAGCCCTCTTTTGCCCTTGTACCAGGTTCTTAATCCTAAATGACGGTTGTCCTGGTATCTGACCCCATTGCCACAGTGAAAGGGGTCAGAGGTAAACAAGGTGACTGCCACTTTTGTAGTCCATGGGGCACTAGCCATAAGGTCTTATTTTACAAAAGGTTCTTACCTATAAAACATACTTCTTAGGCCCCAGTTCCGATAGTGCAGCTGCATTTTGATTATCTGGTTGGAGTGATGATCAGGAATCCATCGTTTCAGTTTTGAACACGCGTGATAATATTCTCCATTGGCACAGGCTGCCCTCTTTGTTGTGCATCAAGGAACTATGGCTCTAATGGTGCAGAAGGCACCAAGGAAAATGGCATACCTATTCAGTTTATTCCAGCTTCCCAATACAGGCCAAGTCTTACAGGGGAGGGAGAAAACATGGTTACTACAGTAGCTAGACTGGGATGGGCTCAGTGGAGCCGAATGGAAGCCCCCACATGCTGGTGGGGGGACAACAATACTGTCCAAGTCTATCTTGTAAATGAGCTTGCTCAATCATGTTCGTCTGGATAAATACAGATTTTGATTGATTGATTGATTGATTGAGACTACGAGTCAGGGTGGGCACTTGAAACATTTAGAAAATGCATTCCAGATAGCTGACACTGCTTCCAAGGAGGCCTTCCTTCCAATTTCTCGTATTTTGGGGCACGTTAATGCAGCATCAACCAGCGATCCTCGGGGTCCTCTTCTCTCAACTCTCCATGGGGGGCTGGCCTGGGTTACTGAGGGTGTACTACACTGGTAGTGTGAGTCTATGTCCACCTGGAGTAGCAATGAATGAATGCCTGGCTACTGGCACTCAGGGCCATTACTCCCCCACTCCCCCCCGTAACTACTGTGTTACCCTGACTCACACAGTCCCTTCCTTAACAAATGACACTGCATCACCATAATACCACAGACTAGGAAATATAATACAAAATGAATAACAATTTATTTAAAAGAGGAGGGGGGTAGGTAAGACATGGGGACAAAAGGAAAAAATAGGAGCAATGTGGTAGCAATAAAAAACGTATTCTCTATGTAACCCCCCTGCAAATGGGGGTTCCCAAAAGTCTTCCAGCAGCTTGCCTGAATGCTCCAAGTCTGGGTGGTGTTCGGTGTCTGAGCTGTTTAAATGTGGTTCCAAGTGAGTGCTATTTGAGCCTCCACGTACTGTCTCTTTAAGAGCTGTCTGCTTGCAGACTTAATTCGTTTGTATGGGGGGACTGTGTATTTAATGCTCGAATCCCGCCCGAGCTGCTGTCAATTCGCTCCACCTCTGCTGTCTCTACATGTGCAGAGGGAGCCTTGTTGAAAGATATAAATGTTTGCCAGAAATCATTTAGAGTGACTGAGAAAATATAGTTTGTCTAACCTGTCTTCATTCCAGCACGAACTGTTTCAGTGTAGCTCTTTCATTTTGGTTCTGGATAGCTGACTTGGACCAATCAGGATGATAGGGAGATCCTAAAATGGAGCCTGAGGACGAATCAGAACTTGGACTCTCAATTTTGAGCCAGCCACAAGGGGATTGTATGGGCAGTGACTCTGGGAAATGTAGTTTTAACCTTGGCGCCTTTTTCCACCAGCAGAGGGAGTCTTATTGTGAGTGACAGCCGACCCAGCCAACAGAATGGTGTGGAGCTAAATGAACTGTCCTGCTCTGTGACTGGAAAGATTAGATCAGTGGTGACTGTGAGGAGAGAAGGAGCTCTATGCTTCTGCGGTCTATAGTTTTGCGCAGGAAGTGCGTGTGAGGCCCTGAGTTTTCGGCCTGCAGATGTTGTGAGTGCCAGTTTGGACTGAATCCAAGTTGTGAGGAAAAAGAAGCACCAGAAGTGTGGAAACCAGGCTCACCCTGTAGAAGACTGGAGAAATTGCTGAATCGCGCTCGGTCTGTCAGGAACTGAAGCTGCTGTGTGTGCTCCCGGGTATTTTGCAGTAAGTGCGATCGGGATCGAGGAGCAGCCTGCCTGGTATAGTACTTTCCTTTTACATATGAATGTGCGTAGTACTGGTGGGGAATCGCTATTTCCAATCCCCTGTGCTGTGTGTTGAAGCTGGAAGCAAACCCCAGCTTGTCTCGGACTAAATTCGTTTGCTATAAACTGCAGTGGAGTCCAGTCACAAGGACCTTGTCTCCATGCCCTGTTGTTTCTGACAATCCAGAGAACATCCACCATCTGGTTCTCAGCTTGGGTATTGTGAGTACAAATCAGGGTATTCCCTTGCGGCCTGTTTTCAATCACAAGTGTGTCATCTAATTCTTCTTGTTTCACTGCTTCATGGACTGAGACATCCGGCTCCGGATTACAATTGGGTGTTGTGCATATATTTTCTTCTACAGGGCCCTATCCATCTGCACCTGCCGGCTAACCCCGGGCAACGGACCTGGCTAGCCCCCCCCCCAACCTGGGTACCCAGAGTGTGACTTTTCAGACCCTGTATGTGTGCACAGTTCTGTGATTTAATGCCACCAATTAACCTGATTTCCCCCTCCCGTGTTACTGTCCCCTAAATAAATCAGATTTGTTGTTGTTATACTATATACTGTCTGTGGTATTGGTACTTATGGAAACAGTATTGTATTTCGCTGTGTATGTTGTTTAACCTTATTTTACAGGGGGTCCTCAGAGACGTGCTGCCGAATCAGTCTTGAGGGTAAGTGGTGCTTTACGAGTGAACTGTGTGTATATGTTGGATATTGGGGCTGTAACGCCTGTGTACTGTGTGAGCCACTAGAGGGAACCAAAGGGGTCACGGTTTCCCAGAGGCCTGTGATCAAGCTAGTCTAACCACTACAAACCCTGACCTCTGGGTGGAGGCACCTGCCATAGAGCCTAGGCCCCTCAACCTGTCAGTAGTCAAGCAAGCATGGGTAGTAGCCCTTGGGATAGAGCCACCTGGGGGTTACATCTTGCTTACCCTTTGAGACTGATTCTGCAGCACGTCTCTGTGGACCCCCTGTAAAATAAGGTTAAACAACATACACAGCGAAATACAATACTGTTTAAATAAGTACCAACACCACAGACAGTATATAGTATAACAACAACAAATCTGATTTATTTAGGGGACAGTAACACTGGAGGGGGAAATCAGGTTAATTGGTGGCATTAAATCACAGTACTGTGCACACATACAGGGTCTGAAAAGTCACACTCTGGGTACCCAGGTGGGGGGGGGCACTAGCCAGGTCCATTGCCTGGGGTTAGCCAGCAGGTGCAGATGGCTAGGGCCCTGTAGAAGAAAATATATGCACAACACCCAATTGTAATCTGGAGCCGACGGTCTCAGTCCATGAAGCAGTGAAACAACAAAAAATTAGATGACACACTTGTGATTGAAAACAGGCTGCAGGGGAATACCCTGATTTGTACTCACAATACCCAAGCTGAGAACCGGATGGTGGATGTTCTCTGGATTGTCAGAAACAACAGGGCATGGAGACAAGGTCCTTGTGACTGGACCCCACTGCAGTTTATAGCAAACGGATTTTGTCTGAGACGAGCTGGGGTTTGCTTCCAGCTTCAACACACAGCACACAGCACAGGGAATTGGAAATAGTGATTCCCCACAAGCACTACGCACATTCATATGTAAAAGGAAAATACTATACCAGGCAGGCTGCTCCTCGATCACGATTGTACTTACTGCAAAATGCCGGGAGCACACACAGCAGCTTCAGTTTCTGACAGACGTAGTGATTCAGCAATTTCTCCAGTCTTTACAGGGTGAGTCTGGTTTCCACACTTCTGGTGCTTCTTTCTCCTCACAACTTGGATTCAGTCCAAACTGGCACTCACAACGGCTGCAGGCCGAAACTCAGGGCCTCACACGCACTTCCCGCGCAAAACTATACACCACAGAAGCACAGAGCTCCTTCTCTCTTCACAGTCACAACTGATCTAATCTTTCCAGTCACAGAGCAGGGTATTTCCTTTAGCTCCACACCATTCTGTTGGCTGGTTCAGCTGTCACTCACAATAAGACTCCCTCTGCTGGTGGAAAAAGGTGCCAAGGTTAAAACTACATTTTCCAGAGTTACTGCCCATATAATCCCCTTGTGGCTGGCTCAAAATCGAGAGTCCAAGTTCCAATTCGTCCACAGGCTCTATTTTAGGATCTCCCTATCATCCTGATTGGTCCAAGTCAGCTATTCAAAACCAAAATGAAAGAACTACACTGAAACAGTTCGTGCTGAAATGAAAACAGGTTAGACAAACTATATTTTCTCAGTCACTCTAAATGATTTCTGGCAAACAGTTATATCTTTCAACAAGGCTCCCTCTGCACAAGTAGCGACAGCAGAGACGGAGCAAATTGACAGCAGCTCGGACGGGATTCGAGCATTAAATACATAGTCCCCCCATACAAACTAATTAAGTCTGCTAGCAGACAGCTCTTAAAGAGACAGTACGTGGAGGCTCAAATAGCGCTCACTTGGAACCACATTTAAACAGCTCAGACTCCGAACACCGCCCAGACTTGGAGCATTCAGGCAAGCTGCTGGAAGACTTGTGGGAACCCCCATTTGCAGGGGGGTTACATCTACAGTCCCCACGGATGCCCATCCCCTGGTCATCCCTCAATCTCCACAGCAGGTGCACCTGGGTTTAATCCTCCTCCAAAGACCTTGGTAAGAGCTCTCTGTTTAGTTGCAATGAGTACTTCACTGGAGACGCAGTTGCTGCTAGCAGGGCAGGTGGCGCAATGGTGCACTTACCAAATCATTGCAAAAACAAACACTTTTAAAGGGCCCATATTTGTAATCCACAAGTGGGGAAGGGGAATGGCCTCCTCAAGTCCTCCGACTATGTCTTACACCAAGAACAGTCCTGCCCAGGACTTTACCCTCAGTCCTATATCACTAGACAAAGCCACCTAGTTGCAGACTGAAACTCCAGTTGTTAAAGTTCTGAAGTGTCTGGAATACCTCCGTTTTCTTCTGTTGCAGGACAGGCAAGATGCCGGTTGTGGCTCCAGGCTGAAATGGCCATCTTCTTCAGGGTTATCTGGAATTGCTCACCCGCTTTCCTCCTCTCCTTCTTTTTGGTCATTTCTTCACCACTTGAGTAATGGAATCCTCTGAAACTTTTCTTTGTAGGCACTATATTCAGTAAATTCAGCCATTCTCTGGAGCTTACTTCCCAGTGCGGTGTCTTGAGTCAGATTAGCCCCACCTCAGTCCAGCACTTTCCTCTTTCTCAGTTCTGGATAGAACTGCTTCCTCCAGCAAAACACTATGGTATGCACATACTTACGTGGCCTGCCAGGACTGCTGCTCTTGGCAGCTCCTGGATCTTTAGCTCACAGCTTTCCTGGTCATGCAGACAGATGAACAAACTGAGCCCACAGCCATAGTTTTAATCCATTTTATAGGATTCTGAACTTAATGCCTCATTGGTCAGGCAGTTCCTGGGCAAAGCATGCTTTGGAATGTTGTCCCAGCTGAGCTGGGCCTACATGCATGCTTGCTAGCAAACCTCATGTCGTTTGCCTCTGATTCCTTCCCAGCAGTCCTTGTGGGATCAGAGGACTGAGGAGATGCATTACCATGGCCACGTTTATTTTACAACTGCCCCTGGTTCTTCTGCAGCCCTTATTTGAAGCTCTGAGTGTCCTGGCCCCACTGCCTGCCTGGGGCCAGAAGGGTGCATCACATCGTAGGGGCTCTACCCATTGGGGAATCAGGGCCATGGAGAGAAAAGCCCGCAGGCATTTCAACTCTCTTTCCTCATATTCCCTAGGGTGCATGGTCACAGGAGTGCATGCCACTCCGGTGCCAACAGTTGTTTCCCGACCCTGTTGCTTGATCAGGTGTCAGGGCTTCGTTGCACATGGCACCTCTGGTCTTTCCCCTGCAGTTCAGTCCCAAGTTCAGCTGCAGCCACAAACCCAGGAGAGCTGTGACTTGACTTACAGTATGGACTCCTGACAGCTGACTTGTGCAATTCCCTACGAGTCCTCTACAACAGTGGTCCAGTTCTCAAGGGACCGGAGGGTGAAGCTAAGGGATGCAGTCTGGCGGAGGGGCAGCAGCAGGGGCCTAACAGCAAATAAGGTAGGCCCCCAGGATTGGGGGTGTTACATAAAGAATTCCCCTAACTTGTGCTTATAGCTGATACACACATACAGTTGTGCTTTAGAAAGTTTGTAAGGTAGTTTAGGTAAGCTCCAGAAGTACAGTTAAGAAGGGCTGTGGCCTGGTGCTATTCACACCTTTCATGTAACAAGACAAGGGCAACCCAACTATACATTTCACAGTGGTGTGTCCTGTGAATGAAACCTAATGCAAATGTTCATAGGCTGTTGTACTGTATGCTGGCTGATATACTTGCAGGTGTGTCTACACTTAATTGGCATGTAATTTGCCTTGCAGCTGGAGGGAAGTAAGCTGGCCCCAAAGTCCCTTCTTTCATCACAATACTATTTAAAGTGCTGTTAGCCTCTACAGTACAGTATGAATGGTTTTCCTGTGGATGGTATCTCTGTATTCTAGAGATGGTAGTTAAGCAATAAGGCATGACAGGTTGTGTGTTATTGTGTAAATAACGTCACTCCTGGGGTGGGTTGAAGCATGAGGCGAAGCTGAGTGCTTCCACTACCCCAGGAGTGATGCTATTACACAATAACACACATCCCTGGAGTGCCTTATTGCTATTATACAATGGCTCGCTATTTTTATTTTTTTTTTAAATACAAAAAAAATTGTGTTTTACCCTATTATTTGTGCATGGAGGTACATGTTTTAAAAAAAAGTTCACTATATACTTCCACCAGTAGGTGGAGCGGCTCAGTAAATGATGCTGGTTTCCCAAGCCTGTAAGCTTGCTGCAGTGATGCTTTACAGCATTCTCAGCACCCCCCTCCCCGGCGACGTTTTCACTGGCTGCTGAAGTGGCCTTTTAAGTTTTAGTCCTGTTCCCTTTTTTTTGATTGTCATTATTAGTTTTGGGGGGGGAGAGTTGTGGTTTGTAATCTGATCGGAGACTGTGCAGGACATTTTATTTGGGACACGAGGAGTTGGAAAACACTTCCCTAACAGATGGCTCCACAGTTATTGTGCCGGTAAGTACAGGAGCAGCTTGGATTAAATATGTGTTTCTTTTCGTGCCCCTTTTTTCCGTCGAAATCGGGTGGTATCACTTAGAGGCACATGAACAACAGTTACGGTTGAGTGGTTTAGTGAAGCTGCTCACTTTGGGGGAAAACTGCAGAAACTGAATTTATTACAGTATTGTTTGTGGTGTGGCTGCTTTTCCTTAGCTGTTGGTGTTTTGGGGGTGGTGAAGAAAATCGGGAAGGAGGAAATTATCTGTTGGGCAGCCGATAGAGCAGTGTGGGGTTCGTGATTCTTGTGGGGAGGGATGGGCTTGTTTCCTGTTCTGCAGTCACCTGTGTGCCTGTACTTAATCCAATGATGTTATTGTTCAATAACATCACTGTCACAGGCACACATTGACCAATAAGGAAAAGAGAAATTCTCCTGCCATTGTATAATAGTGCTCATCCTAAGACTGTTTTCCTGCCTAAAGCATTAAAACAATGCTCGTTTCAATAGGAATTTTTGGTGAAGTGACTGTACTGTCTAATTTTTGGTGAAGTGACTGTACTATCTGTTCTGTATGGGTTTCTGTGATCTGGTTTATATATATGTAGTTATCAAAAGACAGGCTCTATGATATGTATGAAACATAAAGCAACTGACATATGATCAGTGTACATTAATATGGTATTTGACGGACATGTCAATAAAGAACATTCAAGTTAAGAAAGACATAGTATTGCAGAGACTCTAAATGACTTGAATTAGGTAATACAGAGTAATGTATTTTGTGCTGCTGACTTAAAAATATATTCATTACAAAAATCTATGTTACTGCATCTGTCAGGGGTTAAGCGCAAAACATAAAAAGTAGAGAAATGAAAGGTTGGGGGAAAAGTCACCGAGGCCCTGGGGAATGTGTGGTGGGGGTTACTCAGGGTCTGAACAATTACATGAAGCAACTTTGTTCTTAAGTAGAGTAACCAGCACTGGCAACAGTACCAGCAGCGGAGATTCTCAGCTGTTGTTCATGCAATGTGATGACTCCACATTCAGTTCCAGAGCCCTATGTAACCCCTAGGTGGCGCTATCCCAAGGGCTACTACCCCTACCTGTGTGGCTAGTTGTAGGTTAAGGGGCCTGGGTACTGAAACGGGTGCCTCCACCCGGAGGACAGGGTTGTTAGTAACAAGGCTAACCTGGGTACAGCCCTCCAGGACACTGTAACCCCCTTTTTTCCCCTCTAGTGGCTTAGACAATATGCAACAAACACTTTCACAGTAGCCCCTATTCAGCATACAAATCCCCACACTGTTTGCACTTTCCACCAAGGCTGGTTCCACCAGTTTGACCCTGGAGACCCCCTGAAAAACAAGGTTAGGTACAGCAAATAACAACAGTACAGTGCTTTTGGTACAAACTGGAACCACAATTTGTAATCCAGAGCCTGAAGGCTCAGTTCATGAAAGGAAAAACAACAATGCAATCAGATGACAACACTTGAGATTTAGCTGTTGTTGCAAGGAGCTACCCTGATTGTTACTCACGCTACCCAATGCAAGACACAGAAGGGACGAAATGGAGACTGCAGGTTGACAACTGGTATGCCAGGAGAAGCAGGGCCCACACAAATCACCGAAGTGTTGTTTCTGTTCGAGATGTTGATCAAGGGGCTCATCCCCGGGCGAGTCTCTCATCGATCGTGTTCTCTGCACTTGAAGTAGCTGGCTGGGCCAGTGTGGCAGGGCCCAGGTGAGGTAAAACAGTTCAGAAATCAGTCCGGGAAGGCTGGATGCAGCTTCCAGTAAGCGTGGCACAATTAAACAGTGGGGAACCAAATAGCAACCCACTAACAGCACACAGCACATTTATAGTAAAGCAATCACCATACCACAAAGCGATAGCAGTCCGGCAGCAATATCAGTATCTCTGAGCAAAACCGGGAGTTCTATGGTGAATGGACGTCCTGACAGGCTGATCGCACACGGCAAATCTTCTGTCTTCTTCAGGTTTAAGCCTGGTCACACTTCAATGGCTTTTCTCTCACTCAATTTGTACACAGTCCGGATTATTTACAGATTCCCTCTCCAGAGACAGCAGGCAGACAAGCCAAACTCAGCCTTTCCACCAATCTTCCGTGCGAACTACGCAGGAGCTGCTGTTCGAATTACTCAAGCTGTTTACTCTTCAAATTCTAACTCCGGACTGACTGACTGCAACAAGCAGCTTGGGAATTTCCCTTCGGTCCAAAAGGTTCTGGTTGGTTGATCCATCAGTCTGTCAAAGCAAGAGCTCCCCCTCCAGGTGCATTTAGGCGCCAAAGTCTCAAAACTACAATTCCTACAGAAATTCCTCCCGCAAGACCCCTGGGGACAGACTCCATTTTAGGGTCCCCAAAGGTAGTGATTGGCCGATTCTGGCAGTCCAGGACCAAGATGGTGGTAATAAACAGAACTGCCCATGCTGCAAAGAAGGCAGGTTAGACTAACTACGATATCATTACTATGCTAATAGATAATCAGCAAATAATTACAGCTTCTAACAGAGCTCCCTCTGCGCAAATAACCATGGCAGAATGGAGCGATTATCTGGCAGACCGGGTGGGACTCGAGCATAGAAACACTCAGCCCCCTCCCAGATTAAATAAACACCACGTTGCAGGCAGCTCTTAAAGAGACAGCGCACAGAGGCATTAAGGCACTCTCATAAACACTTTTAAAACGCTAAGACACAGGATACCAGCCTGGCAGTGGTCATTTAGGCACACCCAAGGAAGACTTTTGGGAACCCCCATTTGTAGGGGGGTTACACCCTTCTCTGCCTGGAAAAACTTGGCGTCTGCGTCAAGTCTACACCATCACAATATTGAAGAAGCAATATATACAAGACATACGTGACATTAATATACTATGGGAATAATATCTGATACATCAGACAGCGTAAACTTATCACATTACTAAACATTTCACTATACCATATCTTCATTGACAATACTTATGCATGTTTCATATGTTCTATACTGATTCTATTATGATTAACATACTATAAACAGTTGCCTATGACTTCACGTTATAACTTCTTGTACAGTAAACAATGTAGAAGGGGGCCCTTCCCTATCAGCTAACTTGGGTCTAGATGGGACAGGGACACCTTGTTCTGAAGGAAGAACAATTAATCAGGAGGTGGCAGTCAAGCTCAGTTTGGGCAGTGAGCTCTTGGAAACGTAAACACCTTTATGGATCACATTGAGAGGCAAGTCCACAGGCCTCGCAGGGGAATCATAACTGAAACGTAGCACTGGCTTAACATGTCGCCCAGATTTTCTGGGGGGAACAGACACAGGCTCTGGGCGGTCAACACTGGCATTGATTTCTCCTCCTGTGGTGAGGGATGCCTCTGCACTGGTTGGAATGTCCAGATTGGGAACACTATCAGCTTCTTGCTCTGCAGACTGTTTCCACAATACTTTGCACATTATTATCTTCTGAAGAGGGCCCAGGTTGCTCATTCTGAGGAGACTCTGGCACAATTAGGCTTTGCGGCACTGAAGGGGTGCTGCCAACACTTTCGTATTGTTCTTCAAGTTCTGGTATCTCACCAGGGAGTCTCAGACCATCAGCCCCTTCTTCAGGCAAATCGAACAGTTCTACAAGACACAGAGAGTCCGCAACCTCAGACGTGATACTTTGCACCTCACTTTCAGGGGGCATTGGGTCCAGGGAAGAAACTGGGGGGTTAGGCAGTTCTGAAGGCCCAGCTTCATCCCCATGATTCTGCAGAGGATTGCCTCAAAACAACTGACTCAGTTCATGTGAGGGATAATAGGCATTATCACAGTCACTCTCATCAGAGACTGACAAACAGTCATCAGTATCACTCTGGGCCTGCTAAAGGGAAAGCCTTATTTCTAGAACAACATGCGCAGGTTGGCTCTGTTTCTTCTTTGTAGCAGCACAAGTCACTGGCCCAGGAGAAGTGTCAGGGGTTGGTTCAGCATCAGTAAAAACTTGGCCAATGGGCAGTAAGTGATTACGGTGCATGGTCTTCACAACTTTGGAATTATTTTCTGGGTGCACCTTGTACACCGGCAGATCATCCAATTTACCAGCTACTATGTGGGGAAGATGGTGCCGTCTATCAGCAATTTTGTGTTTTCCATGCAGTCCCAAATTGCGTAGTAGTACCCTATCTCCGGGCAACAACTCCTGGACTTTTACTCGTCGATCATGTTGTTCTTTGTTGGCGAGATTTTGCTTAGCAGCCATAGTTTGAGCTACTTGATAGGCATGATTCAACTGATCTTTCAATTTCTATATGTACTGCAAGTAGTTTTCAGCTTGGACCCCATCTGGAGAGACCCCAAAGCAGACATCAACTGGCAGTCGGGCCTCCCTCCCGAACATGAGACTGTAGGAGGAGAACCCAGTAACATCACTTTTGGTGTAATTGTACACATGTACCAAGGTGCTAATCTGCTGGCTCCACTTATGCTTGTCTTTTGGATGGAGGGTGCTCAGCATGTCCAGAAGGGTGCGGTTAAAGTGTTCTAGTTGAGGGTCCCCCTGCGGGTGATAGGGGGTGGTTCATGACTTCCACACCCCCCACAAAGAGAGCATTTATTTGATTAACCTACTTTCAAAGTCTCTGCCTTGGTCAGAATGGATCCACTGGGGGGCACCATAGTGGACAAAGAATTTTTCTACTAGCATCTTGGCCACGGTAGAGGCCTTTGGATCATTAGTTGTCAAGGCTTGTGCGTACCATATAAAATGACCAGTAACTACCAACACATTGCCAATGTTCTTTTGGTCGGGTTCTAAGCACAAGAAGTCTATGCAGACCAGTTCCATGGGGGCACTGGTAGTGATACTGACAAGGGTGGGGGGCAGCCTTCTGAGGCAGGGCTTTCCTTTGGAGGCAATGACTGCATAGTGCTCAACACCTGCCCCCATCTTTGGCCAGTAGAATCGGTATCGTACCAAGTTGAGAGTTCTATCAATACCGAGGTGCCCCATGTGATTGTGGAGGGACCTCAGTACCAGCTGTTTAAAGGCCGTGGGCAGGACCAACTGTTGCTTGTCTATATGACCACGATGATCCACTGTCTCTCTGTATAACAACTGATCATGCAACTTTAACCTGGGGCCTTCCTTGAACAACAGAACAGTTTGCAAATCAGAAGAACGCAACTTGGACACATCTTTCCCCGTAAGCATGGCGTCAAGTGCTGCTTGAATCATGGAATCTTGGGATTGAGCCCACTGGATACTGTCATTATCGAACTGAGGTAGTGCACTAATATCTAAAGCAGAGAAATGGCAGTAGGCAGCTGGTATGCAGGAATCAGGAGGGCCCAAGCACTCTACTAAGCAGTCCACTGTGTCCGCATACATTTGTTCATCTTTATCAAACTTTTGACATAATGCTTTAAATTCAGGTTCAGACAATCTGACCCAATTGTCCTTGGAGTCTGGACTTCGTGACAGGGCATCAGCATCAATGTGGTTTAGTCTCGGTCTGTATTCAACAGCATAATCATAAGTTGATAAGGCAGAAAGCCAGCGGTGCCCAGTGGCGTCCAGTTTAGCTGAAGCCTGCACATAGGTCAGTGGGTTATTGTCACTAATATCTTTGCCCCATAGAGGTACTCTTGAAACTGGTTAACTATGGCCCATTTTAGAGCGAGGAATTCCAACTTGTGGACCGGATAGTTCTGCTCTGACGAGGTCAAGCTCCTACTGGCGAAAGCTACAGGTCTCAAGCCATCTTCGTAGTCTTGATATAGCACAGCCCCAAGGCCCTGCAAACTTGCGTCCGTATGCAGAACATAGGGCTTAGTAGGATCAGCATAGGCAAGGACTGGGGTGTGGGTGAGCTGGTATATGACTTCAAAGAAAGCTGCTTCACATTTGGGTGTCCACCGAGTCCCAAAAGGCTCACCTGTTCGAAAATACATTTTCTCTTGGTCTTTGATAGCCCCCTTTTTGTATCTGCAGTTGGTAGGGGGGGTAGCCTTGGGTAAGGTTAAGGAGCAGTCAAATCACTTTTGAATAGTCTTTGATGAACCTGCGGTTGTAGCTGCAGAACCCCAGGAAACACTGTAGCTCTTTTAGGTTATTGGGCTGGGGCCAAGTGGTCAAAGCTCAACTTTACTGGGATCTGCCTGTATCCCTTCCACAGACACTATGTGTCCCACATATTTCACAGATGTTTGAAAAAACTGGCACTTGTCTATGGATAACTTGAGGCCGAATTCTTCCAAACGATCAAGGACTTTGAACAGTCTGGTCTCATATTCCTCCAGCGTGTGTCTGAAAACAATGACATCATCCAAGTACACTAAACATTCCAGCAAGTTCATGTCTACCACTGCACATTCCATCAATCTCTGGAAGGTGGCAGGGGCACCTGAAATCCCCTGTGGCATCCTCAGAAATTCGTAGAACCCCAAAGGACGGATGAAACTGTTTTCTCACGGTCCTCTGGGGCCATCAGAATCTGATAATATCCACTGCAAAGATCCAGTACTGAGAACCATGTTCAGGCAATGCAGGGCATCCTGTATACGTGGCATGGTGTATTGATCTGGGATAGTCTGTCGGTTTAGGGTCCGATAGTCCACACACATCCTCACGGATACGTTCTTTTTACGCACCACTATGATGGGAGATGCATATGGGCTTCTTGAGTCTTGAATAATACCAGCAGTGAGCATTTCCTGTAGGTACCTCCTAACATCGTTTGTGTCCACTGGGCCAAGGTGTCGGGACCTCTCTCAAAATGGTTGGTCATCATGTAGGCATACGTTATGCTCGGCACCATGGACACACCCCACATCCCACTCTTTTAGTGAGAACACTTGGTCTCTCTGCGCAAGTTTCCTGCTGATTCGGGTCTTCCATTCGGCAATCAAGGGAGAATCACTGAAGTCAAATAAGTCTGGGGTCACTTTCTCCCTTTTGCCAGAGTACTTGTTACTGGATAATACTGCAGTGTCTGTGCAGTGTGCTGTAGCCAGCGTACATCCCCAGTTCACACGAACTTCCCTGTCTGACATGTTTCTCACTTGCACCATCACTCGGCAGGCATAGGCATGGGCTTGTGCAGGTAGTATACTGGGCTTAACCATCAACTCCTCTGGCAGCTTCCCTTCACCAGGGGCATCTATCATCAATATTTTATTCTTTACATCTCTTCTTAGGCGGACTTCTCCATGGATCGTAACACTGGGCGTTGTGGGCCAACACCAAAGAGTCAGGATCCTTTTTCCACACTATTCCCACTGGCTCATCTCAGTCCACTTCATAGGGTTTCTGTTGCAAGTCATAAGCCCTTTTGATTAATGCTGGAAGTCTTATGGCCCATCCAGTCCATTGCCCTTGTTTCTCATGGCAGAGTTGTGCTAGTTTCCCAAACATGTGGGCATTTGTTCCAATTAACAGGGGAACTCCATCATACAGTCTAGTGGGGGGACACACTAGGGCAAGTGTCTCAACTTGTTCATCTACCCCAGCCACGGCAGTAGGGAATGATAGCCAGATCCGGATATCCCGAGAATGGATAGGACTTCTCACTCAACCCCCACATGTGCAAACCTTCCAAGGGTTGTACAGGCATGTCAGGCAGATGCTGCTGGTACCAATCTTGAAATACAATGGTTACTTGAGATCCACTCTCAAGCACTGCCCAGGCAGACACACCATTCACCATCACTGTAGTTTCCATGGAAGGGCCCACCACCTTGGACCACTCAGGTGACTTGGACTTGGACGTCAGCTTTACAGCTGCCTTGTATGAATAGCTTTTCCAGGCAGCCCCACCTTGCAGTCATATGTTGCTCTGTCAAATCAATGCCAGCAGCCTAGTAGTAACTTTTCTCAGGTTCTCAGGCGAATGGCAGGTGAATCGGGTGTGCCCATCTTCTCCACAGTGGTAACAGAAAACAGGTTCTTTAGAGTCTCTGGGGGAAGAGGAGCTGTTCCCCTGCTTGAACATAGTAGGGGAGTCTCGGGGTCTATCTCTGGTCGGGGGTTTGCTCTCTTGACTTTCTGAGTTCCCCCAAGGATCAGTGTCTTGGGTAGCTCGGAGCAGGTCTTCCACCACAGCTCTCAGTTCTCGTACCTCTTCCTGCAGGCTGTCTTCAGGCTGGATTTCAGAAGAAACAATGCGTGCCCCCAACCCTCCTGGCAGGACTTCCCTCTTTGTCTCGGGGGGGCTGGACAGGAATTAGCATCTTTGGCTGCCTCAGTAGCATGCTGACTGACTCTCAACTCAGTTAACTCCTTGATCAGTTCCCTCATCTGTTGCAGTTCAGCCTCCTTGCCTCTCTCAGGGGCCTGGCAGGCATGGACAGCCCCAGCATAGGGCTCTCATCCCTCTTCGTCATTCTCAATCAATCTCATGGATCTCTTTCATTAGGTCACAATATTGGAGGGATTTCTCCTTCTGTCCTGCAGTTTAAGCTTCAACAACATCGAGCTAGAGTACTTTGCTAACTTTAAGATGTGATCTAGCCTGACCCTGTTCAATTCACTGGCGGGCACCCCTCTTTCCGGTGGGCCCACTGCAAAGCTCACTCAATTCGAGTAATAAACAATGGCAATTTTTCATTCTTCCATTGCTTTGAGAATTTAAACTTCCACATCAGGTCATCTCCCGACTCAGTGCTACCAAATACCCCCTTCAGGGCAGAGTGGTACTCAGCGGCTGTGGCCTCTGGGCTGGTGGATCACAGGAAGCGAATAGCCTCCAGTGCAGGGCCCCTCAAGCTTTCTATGAGCCTCTTCCTCTTTTCCCCCTCAGCACACTGCCACTCCTGGACCAATAGGGTGGCATGGTCCATCCACGTTTCCAGGTCGTCCTCCCCCACGGGCACCAGGACCATGCTCGAAAAGATCCTAAGTCTGCGGTATGAGTCAAAATGTACAGTAGGTATCACTATGAGGGAAGCAACTGTAGGAGTGGTGGGAGAGGCTATGGGGGACTGCATGGGAGTGACATTCTCAGAAAGCTCTAACATTTTCACTAGCTCTGTAGCAGAGTGCCCCTCAGAGGCTAACAGTTTAAACAGCTTGTCTTTGAACCCCTCTGTGTGGGGGGACCCTCCAGGAGCAGCTGGGTTGCTATGTAAATGAATGACCCTCCACCCCTTCTGGGACCCTTCAGGCAAAATGACAGGGGGTACCTTCTCTGGTTCAATGGGCAGGCTGCAGGAGAGTAGGGCCACCATAGTTTGATCAAACAGGTTGGAATCTCTTTCCCTTACTTCAACCTTCCACAAACAATTTGTTCGACCACTTCCACAATAGTGGCATTATTGGTCCCCAAGAGGATGTCGATTAATAGCAGAGCTTGCCGGGAGTCCACCCCCTGTACCTCACTCCACCCCACCCCACCATATGGCGTACTAGCAGTTTGTGGGGAGCAAGTTTAAATTTGGGCGTAGTGAGCGCCTCCATTTGACCACAATTCTTAAGTGTGGGGTTGTAGTACCCACTTCTGACCACTAGAAGGTGCAAATCCCAGCGTTGGTGCCTCCAAGATGTAACCCCTAAGTGGCGCTATCCCAAGGGCTACTACCCCAGCCCGCCTGGCTAGTTGCAGGTTAAGAGGCCTGTGTACTGAAACCGGTGCCTCCACCCGAAGGACAGGGTTGTCAGTAACAAGGCTAACCTGGGTACAGCCCTCTGGGACACTATAACCCCCCTTTTTCCCCTCTAGTGGCCTAGACAATATGCAGCAAACACTTTCACAGTAGCCCCTATTCAGCATACAAATCCCCACATTGTTTGCACTTTCCAACAGGGCTGGTTCCACCAGTTCGACCCTGGAGACCCCCTGTAAAACAAGGTTAGGCACCGCAAATAACAACATTACAGTGCTTTTGGTACAAACTGGAACCACAGTCAGATTAAATGGAAAAAGAGTTAGATCTGATTTATTCAGGGGAATTGAACAAGGGAGGGGCGTAATCAGGTTGATTGATTCGAAAACTGATCTAGTCAGGCAATTATGCATGCACTTTTAGTCCCTACACAGTCACACGCTCTGGGTACCCAGTTGAAAGTAAGGTGGGATAGCCTGGAATGTTGCCCAGGGTAGGCTGGTGTTGCAACTGGTTGGGGCCCTGTGATGAAAGAAAAGGCATGCACAACCACACACAGTGTGTAATCCAGAGCCTGAAGGCTCAGTTCCTGAAAGGAAAAACAACAATGCAGTCAGATGACAACACTTGAGATTTAGGCAGCTGTTGTTGCAGGGAGCTACCCTGATTGTTACTCATGCTACCCAATGCAAGACACAGGAGGGACAAAATGGAGACTGCAGGGTGACAATTGGTATGCCGGGAGAAGCAGGGCCCACACGAATCACCGGGGTGTCGTTTCTGTTCGAGATGTTGAGCAGGGGGCTGATCCCCGGGTGAGTCTCTCATTGATGGTGTTCTCTGCACCTGAAGTAGCTGGCTGGGCCAGTGTGCAGGGCCCAGACCGGGTAACACAGTTCAGAAATCAGTCCGGGAAGGCTGGATGCAGCTTCCGGCAAGCGTGACACAATTAAACAGTGGGGAACCAAATCGCGACCCACTAACAGCGCACAGCACGTTTATAGTAAAGCAATCACCATACCACAAAGCAGATAGCAGTCCGGCAGTAATATCAATGTCTCTGAGCAAAACCGGGAGTTCTATGGTGAATGAATGTCCTGACAGGCCGATCGCATACAGCAAATCTTCAGTCTTCTTCAGGTTTAAACTTGGTCACACTTCAGTGGCTTTTCTCTCACTCAATTTGTATACAGTCTGGATTATTTACAGATTCCCTCTCCAGAGACAGCAGGCAGACAGGCCAAACTCAGCCTTTCCACCAATTTCCTGCACAAACTACACAGGAGCTGCTGCTCAAATCACTCGAGCTGTTTACTCTTCAAACTCTAACTCCAGACTGACTGACTGCAGCAGGCAGCTTGGA
Source organism: Neoceratodus forsteri (assembly GCA_016271365.2). Taxonomy (NCBI): domain Eukaryota; kingdom Metazoa; phylum Chordata; order Ceratodontiformes; family Ceratodontidae; genus Neoceratodus; species Neoceratodus forsteri. The sequence goes on along the minus strand of CM057450.1, from coordinate 1,774,503,691 downwards.
AATTCCGCTTTGGCTCAAAAGGTTCTGGTTGGTTGATCCATCAGTCTGTCAAAGCAAGGGCTCCCCCTTCAGGTGCATTTAGGCGCCAAAGTCTCAAAACTACAATTCCTACAGAAATTCACTCCCACAAAACCCCTGGGGACAGATTCCATTTTAGGGTCCCCAAAGGTACTGATTGGCCCATTCTGGCAGTCCAGGACCAAGATGGTGGTGATAAACAGAACTGCCCATGCTGCAAAGAAGGCAGGTTAGACAAACTACAATATCATTACTATGCTAATAGATAATCAGCAAATAAGTACAGCTTCTAACAGAGCTCCCTCTGCGCACATAGCGATGGCAGAATGGAGCGATTATCTGGCAGGCCAGGCAGGGCTCGAGCATAGAAACACTCAGCCCCCCTCCCAGATTAAATAAGCACCACGTTATAGGCAGCTCTTAAAGAGACAGAGCACAGAGACATTAAGGCACTCTCATAAACACTTTTAAAACGCTAAGACACAGGATACCAGCCTGGCAGTGGTCATTTAGGCACACCCAAGGAAGACTTTCGGGAACCTCCAATTGTAGTGGAGGGGTTACACCTGATAAAAGTATTTCACATGCTTCTGACTGTTCTGAGCATGTCAGAGGCAGTGGTGCGTGAATTGTCCTTATAAGGGTAAAACTGGACAAATTTCATGTTTTTGCAACACGATTTACCACAGTTCACCAGAGATTCTGGACAACAGTTCCAGCTTTTAAAGGTATCATGAAAATCCATCAAGAAAGTTTTATTTATTTATTTAGTTTTTGTTGACCGGGTAAATGCACTAGACAAATCCTGCCTATTTTCAGGCACGACCTGGGGGAGGAGGATACAAATGAATGCCAACTGACCTTGAACCAAATTAAGCTGTTGGTGGTATTTTTAGTGAATGAGGAGAATTTGCCAGGGCACCGGGGAAAATTCCCCTACTCTTTTCGAGAAGTGCCATGGGATCTTTAACATCCACCTGAACTACCACCAGAACAGGCAGATGGGACCTCAGTTTAATGCCTCATCCGAAAGATGGCACCTCAGGAGTGCAGCACTCCCCTCATGCTGCACTACAGTGTCAGTATTGGGATATTAACCCAAGTGCCTGGTATGGGGATAGAACCCACAGCCTTCTTATATAAGTGGCTACAAATCACAAATGAACAGTAGCTTGGCTACACAACCCTACAAATAATGGTACAGATAATGTTGAGCAGTGTTAATCAAACTACATTAAAAACTGCCTTGAAAATCTGCCAGCCCTGTGATTTGGCAACAGCTCCTTGCTCCACTAACTAGGAAGCAGTTCATTAATTTGTGCATTCATTCATTCACATCTGCTGTCTCTTTCTTTCTTTCTCCGAAAATCAGTAGTCACTGGGGAATGATCAGCTGCTTTGCCAGTCAGTAAAGAAATGACGGTACGATGGCTCCTCATTTGGATAACATTTCCCTTCATTTATAAGTCTGTCACTAGGGTCTTGGTAGCAAGAAAAGAGTCACGTTCCCTGAGAGGAGGGGAGTGAACAAGATGGTCTTGAGATCTTAATTTGTTCATCTATTTTATGTAATCAGAAATGTTTGCTGTTTGACATACAGCAGAGTCCTGCAGCATATCCATAACCCAAGTGCAGTTTGGCCAACTGTGTAGTCTTTAAAGGCAGAATAAAAGTGTCCTGTTCTGCCAGCCCGGTGGCATGGAGGGCAGCGGTATCCATGCCTCACCTGCCGCCACGCCAGTGACTTGGGTTCGGTGATGGACACAGTTCGCTGGGGGATGGCTGGGGAGAGGAGGAATGAGCATCTGGAGGACAGCTGTCCTCCTCTCAGAGGGAAGGCTGTGGGTGGCCAGCACTGGTCTGACCCCTGGAAGAGGCTTGGAGAAAATCAGTGCAACTTCAGGGTTGGAGGGTTGGCAGTTGGCGACACCTCACGTATGGTAGCGTGTGTGGTGCATCTCAGTCGGCATTGCATGTCTGTTCCTCTATTATGAAAGACATGAAAATGGCCAGGTACAGTGCAGATGACACTGACCTCTTCTGGGCTCCACATCAGACTACAAGGACCCACTCCCACAACGGTTCCATGTGTCGGCAGGTGGCATCTGCCGTCGGACCCCAACTACAGGGGGCTAAGCCATGGAGGAAACTAGGGACAAGGGCCCTCAGCTGATCCAATTCACCACCGGCTGGAGCCCCATTAAACTCCACCACAGGGGTTGGGGGTAAGCCATGGAGGATGCCTGGGCTGAGGTAAGTCCCTGGATGCCAGGTAACAAGAGCCGGGGGAGTCAATAGAGTGCTAGGCTGTACCTTGTAAGGGAAAAAAAAAAAACAATTAACAAAAGTGCCCTGTTCTATGTAACAGATATTTGATTTTTTTCTAGACTGGCTGGTGTGGACCATGGAAGTCTCGAGTTACACGACTCCTCTTCCTCCTCCGCCATCGCTTTTGTGGATCTGCACCTACTTACAATGTTAGTGGCACTGAACAGCATTCAAATGACATGTATTTGTAATTGCTGTTTGTATATGTCTGTATACATGTGGCATCCAGCAGATCTGCACCCCAAGAGTTCCCATACTTGATAGGCTGCATGGGAGCAGGAGGGTTACTGGATATAGCCAGCAACTTGTTCATTTTGTCATACACTTCTTGACAGTCATATGTGTCCTGATGTGTAACCCCCCTACAAATGGAGGTTCCCAAAAAGCCTTCCTTGAGCTTGCCTAAATGCTCACTGCCAGGCTGGTGTCCTGCGTTTTAGCAGTTTAAATGTGATTACCAGAGCTTGTATAGCCTCTGTGTACTGTCTCTTTAAGAGTTGCTTGATTGCAGCGTAAGTAATCTGAGATGGAGCTCTGTTGAAAGATGTAACTATTTGCTGAAAACCATTTAGAATGATAATAGTAATGTAGTTTGTCTAACCTGCTTTCTTTGCAGCAAGGACTGTTTTGTTTGTCTCCACTATCTTGGTCCTGGACTGCAAATTGGACCACTCAGTTCTGGTGGGACCTAAAATGTAGCCGGACTACAGGAGCAGTCTGAATTCAAAATCTATAGGAACTGTGGTTTGAGTTTTTGCGCCTTTTTGGCAACTGAAGGGGGAGCTCTTGCTTTGACCGACAGCCAATTCAGCCAACCAAAGCTTTTGGATCTTGGGGAAGTCCTGGACTGCTTGCAGTTTTCAGTTTGAACTAAGCTGGAAGCTGAGCAAGAAGGAGCTGAAGTGATTCTGAGAGTAATCCTGAGTGGATTCGCATGGGAGAACTATGAAAAGGCTGAGTTTGGCCTCCATGTCTGCCTGCTGCTCCTGAGAGGGAGAGAAGAGAATTATTTTGGACTAAATCCAAGTTTGTGTGACAAAAGTAAGCTACTGAAGTGGGCCAGGCTCAACCTGAAGAAGACCGAATATTTTTGCTGAATGCGATTGGCCTGTCAGGAGTTCCAGTTACCCCTAAGCTCCCGGTGTGTGCAGAGACTTTGTGATTGTGCCTGGAGAGCACTTTGCCTGGTACAGTTGAATTCCTGTAAATGTAAATGTGCTATGAGCTGCTAGTGGGTTGTGAGTTAGTTCCCCATTGTGTGAACTGTGTTCTGCTTGCTGGAAGCTGTATCCAGCCCAAAACGGACTGCTTCCAAACGTGTCTCTATGCGGTCTGGGCTTTGCCAGACTGGCCCAGCCAGACTACCCACTGCACAGAGAAGCCATTGACGAGAGACCTGCCTGGGGATCAACCCCCTGCTCCACGCTTGAACAGGAATGACGCCTCTGCAACTTGTGTGGGTCCTGCCTCTCCTGGCATTCCAGATCAACCACCTGCAGTCTCGATTTTCGTCCAGCCTATGTCCAGTCTTGGGTATCGTGAGTAAATACCAGGGTAGCTCCCTACAACAACAGCTTAATCTGAGTGTGTCATCTGATTGTCTTGTTGTTTCGTTTCCTTTACGAAATGAGCACTTTGGCTCCGGATTACAAATATTGTGTACTGTGCATGTTGTGTTTTCCATCACAGGGCCCCAACCAGCTGCAACCCTGGGCAACTGTCCTGGCTAGCCCATCTCTTCTCTACTTGGGTACCCAGAGGTGAACTGTGTGGGGGGACTCAAAGCACATGCATAACTGCTTGATTGATATAACCTTTAAGCTAATTAACCTGATTTTGCCCCTCCCTTGTTCAAGTCCCTTGAAAAAATCAGATCTAACTTTTTCTGCATGTAATCTGACTGTGGTTCCAGTTTGTGCTCAAAGTACTGTACTGTTGCTATTTGCTGTGCTTAACCTTGTTTTACAGGGGTCCCCAGGGTCGAGCCAGAGGAACCAGCCCTGGTGGTAAGTGCAAACAGTGTGGGTACTTGTGTGGTGTACCAGGGGTATTGTGAAAGTGATTATTGTACAGTGTTCAGGCCACTAGAGGGGAAAGAGGAGGGTTACCGTGTCCCGGAGGGCTATGCCCAGGTTAGCTTGACCACTACCAACCCTGACATCCGGGTGAAGGCACCCGTTTGAGAACTCAGGCCCCTTAACCTGCTACTAGCCAAGCAGGCAGGGGTAGTAGCCCATGGGATAGCGCCACCTAGGGGTTACAGATGGATTTCTGGTCGCATACACTTCCACCACATAAAGTTCTTAACCAGCTTTGGGTCCTGAAAATAGTAAGTGTATAGTAAGATAACTTGTACCCTATATTATATTAATGAGGATCTGGTGTCAACTTTTGTTGAGTGTACTGGGTGGGATTTGTAATTATAAATACCGTAACTTTGTTCTCCTCAAAGGAGAGATTAATTTTCTTTGGGGCAACTTGTAGTATTTTGTCTGTTTCTCAAATTATATACTAAAGCAATCATCACTCTCCATTTATTTCTGATTGTGCTAATACTGTCTCTTTTAGTGTGACTAAAAACTTGTATTATTATTATGTAGCTCCAGACCTTCATTTTTATGGAAAACCCTTTAAAGGTTGCTTCATGTAAATAGCAGTTACAATGTTGAGATTTAATAACTGGGCAGCCAAGATTTCAGAAGCAGCATTGCAGAATATACAGGATAAGACTGTCACCATGGCAATACTAGTGGTGATATTTTGCAAAATCCTCCTACACAACATGACCTATTGACCTTTATTTTACTGCACCAGCACATGCAGTCATACCTAATCCGATGAGAAAGGGTCAGTTTCAACTACGGTTCATTTAAAGAGGGTCTATGCTTTCCAGCTCAGTACAAAACACACATACATACTACTGGAAATTGGTCAGATTCAAGAGCATCGATCCTAAACTAATCATTGCTTATGTATATATTTGCATGTATACATAGCAAATAACAAAATATTTATTCAGATTCCTCAGCCCCACTCCCTTCAGGGAGGCCAGAAATTCTATTATTTTGACTGAACTCAGTTTTTGAGACTCCCAGCTCCTTTCTTAATTGGGCTGTTTATTTATAGTAATTTCAGTCAATTTTTAAAATCAGAGGCCTGATATTCAAAAGTTTGAGCAGGCGCTAACCGGTGTTTGCCCGTGCAAGCCAGATTTTGCACTGAAGCCCAGTATTCAAAAGGATCTGTTGCACCAGCAAACAGGGGAAGATGTCCATGCAAACCAGAGGGGTATACAAATGGTGGGGTGGGGTCAGGAATATCAGTGCAAACTGATATTCAGCAGATCTGCGTGGCAGAAAAAGTTTTTTTGTGGTCCTCTTGCGCCGTGCAAATACTGCCTCAAAAGTCCTTTATTCTGTGCAACCCTAGCGGCTGCTGGAGATAATGTAGCCAACCAGCCAGATGGCCACTGAGGGAGCATACCTAACTCCCCCGCCGTCCATGCCCCCATCCCCATTACTAGCCGCTACCATAAAACAGTGGTCCCCCTCCTTCTGATCGCCAGCCCTTAAGTACAAAATATCATCCCTGGTGCTAGTGGCCCTCCTCTCTCCAATCACCAGCCCCCAAGTAGATTTATCTATTCATCAAGGAAAAACAAAAAAAGTGGCACTCAGGACACACAGCTACAGCAATCAACAATGCTCCAAAGATTCTTATTCAGTGAGACCCAGGTGCAGAAATGAAAGCAGGAAGAAAGGCCACACCCTGTCCTATAAATAACAGGCATGCTCCCTGCCGGAGATACAGCAACCGGACAAGGAGATGTAAGGAGGGCTGTACTGGCTGCTGTATGCACCCGTGGCACTACGGATAATACTACAGTGAGTGTGGGGGGGTGCCCGGTGCTGTGGGAAGGGTGGCACTGGATGCCAGAGAGATCCTTTTTTAATCTGGGCTGGCAGTCAAAGGGAAGGGGGGGGCACAACTAGCTCTAGGGATAATTAACTCTCCACTGGTACAAGACATTTTCCATCGGACAGTGGCCCATTAGCCTGCCAACTTCCTCTCCCGGCCGCACGCCTGCAATACTAACTGCCTATGGTGCCCTCTATCTCTTATTGTTACCGCAGCCAGCTGCCTACTCAAGCTGCTCGTTGTATGAATATTATCTCAAAGTATGTTATAACTGAGTATCTTTATTTTTGCTTTTAGTTGTTTTGGTTGTTTATTGTGCATTCTTTTACTACCTCTGTATGTATGTTGACCCTCATCCTTTGACGTGGAACCTTTGTAAACAAGCAGTTTCTGCTCAATGGTATTTGTAATCCAAGAATTTAATAAATAAAAAAATAAATAAAAATAACTCTACATCGGGGCTGGCGATTGGAGGGAAGGTACCACTAGCACCAGGTAAGTTTAAGTCTACTTGGGGGCTGGTGAGCAGAGGGTGGGGCACACCTGCCACCTGGGATGATTAATTCTGCATCAGGGGTGGTGATCGGGGAGGGGCACCACTAGCACCAGGGATGGTTAATTCTACATCGGGCTTGGCGATCAGAGGGGGGGGACCACTGGCACCAGGGATGATTAAATCTACTTGGGAGCTGTCGATGGGACAGTGGGCACCCCTACCACCAAGGATAATTAATTCTACAATGGGTCTGGCGATTGGGGGGGCATCGCTAGCACCAGGGATGATTAAAGCTACTTGGTGGCTGGTGATCGGAGGAAGGGGGGACTACTACCTCCAGAGATGATTCATTTTACTTTGGAGCTGCTGATTGGAGAGAGGGGGGGACCACTACCACCAGGAATTGTAATTATACACTTGGGTCTGGCGATCAGAGGGTGGCGAGGGGGACCACTAGCACCAGGAATTATAGTTCAATTGCCTACTTAGCCAGTAGTGTTATGCTTGCACAACTGTGTTACTTAGGTTTTGGCCATTCACACTGTCTATTCAGGAATTACCACCCTGTAGGGGTACCAAAGGCAAGGAACCCTCTAGAGGGTTCCACCCCTAGAGGTGCCACGGAACGATTCCCTTGGCTAAAGGTACCTTAGGAAGGATCTCCAGGAGAGAGCCGCCACCACTGGAGGAGGAGGAGGGAGGATGTCGGGGCAAAGAAAAAGTGCTTCAGAAGGAGGCTGAGGGGAACTGCTTATATAGCTCAGGAAGTGGGAGTGGCTGGCTGCTTGTCCATCGAACCAAAGGCGGAGTCTTCCAATTCAATGGCCTACACAGCCAGTAGTGTTATGCTTGTGCAACTATGTTACTTAGGTTTTGGTCATTCACACTCTCTATTACAGAGGAATTACCACCCTGTAGGGGTACCAAAGGCAAGGAACCCTCTAGAGGGTTCCAACACTAGAGGTGCCACGGGACAATTCCCTTGGCTAAAGGTACCTTAGGAAGGATCCCCAAAAGGAAGTAGCAGTATGAAGCATATAAGCAATCAGTAGTTGTGATACACAGTACTAGATAAAGCATCAGGCAGCTTGATGATGTGATGGAATGCGCAGGTTAGCAATGGCGTGAGTTTGATGGGTTACAAGAGGGAATGAGGGGACTTCTTAAGGAGAGAGAGAACGGCAGTAGGGACACCATCCCCCTCCATCCAATAGCGGAATCCTGCCTACGGAACTAGGGAACACTACGCTAAGAGTTATGACCTGAGACATGGAGGAGAAAAAAAATACCCTTTGAGGTGGAAATCTCTGGGGATCCAAAGCCTACGTTGCCTTCCCTCCAGGCTTGGGATATTTTATTTAGTGATGGCTCTGCTGCTGCAATTTTGAAACCCAATTAAAGGGAGGTGGAAAATATTCCAATTTGGAGGAAAGCTTTCACTCTATCCTTCTAACAGGAATGCCGTGGAGGGTTGCAAGCCACTGTGCTCTGCAACAAGTCACCTCCAAGGTGGAAGGAGGAGAGTAATAAACACTGAGGCACTCACCAGGCCTACTGATCCAAAAACAAACCAGGTGAACCAGAGGCATTTATAGGGAAAATAGCTTTGAAGGGTGCCTCCAAACCCAGTCGGGCAGCTAAAGGAGCCCCCATGAGAGCCCCACCCCTTCACCGCTGAGTCTTAACTGCTACAACTTGAGGTGCCATCGGTACGGTTGATGACTGAAGGGCCACCCGGAGCAAAGACATTCCCCAACTATGGGCCAGGTGAGAAGGACCCCGCCCCAAGCTTCGCATGCTCAAGCTGCGGACTCAGGTGCAGAGCGAGACCGTCGGCTGCAGGGCAAACCCTGCGCCAGAATGGTATGGCTGGCATGACCCAGAGACTGATGAGGAGCTGAATAAGCGTTGAATGCTGAGACCTTGCAGGGAAGATGGCAGGGAGCATTGAGCAATGATGACGTAATCAGGAGCTGGTCTGGAGGTAGTTCAATAAGCAGGGTAGTTCATTAGGGCAGGGTAACAAATAGTTGGACCTGCACGTAGGTCAGTAAGCAGTAGGAACAGACAGGCCTGCATGTAGGTCTGCAAAACATAGTAGCAATGGTGGGACATGAACATAAGTAAGAGAAGCAGCACTATGACAGTGGGGCAAGCCAGCCAGGCATTCAAAAGCCAGTAAAGGTGACAAATACTCTGAGGATTTTTGGCGGCGGAGACAGGATTTAGAACATAGGTCATTAGCCACATGGGGCCGTGACTCCCCAGACACTTCCAAGTCCCTGCCGTAGGAAAAACAAGAACGTGATGGAAGGAGTCAAGAACCACATGCAGATATTAAAGTTAGTTTACAGCATCAGCAGTAGCTTAGATGACCTCAGAGTATAACAGCAGTGTACAAACATGGAACATCATCAACACTGAGCAACTATGAGTGGTAGTATTCTATAAGCATGGAATGGAGGGAAGCACATTGCTCTGAAACCAGCTATGACCACGTGGGAGGTAGATTAAGCTGGGAAAACATGAATGAGCTACATGGCAAGGGTTCAGAGGGAGCTTGAATCACGTGAAAACAATTAGGCATGTAGTATGGGGAGCAGCTTGGATGGAGTATAACACAGGTACTGATTGCAAGAGCAAGGGGGGGTAACTGAAAGCAAATAACTTGAGCTCTAAATGAACAATAGTAGGAGGTTAGAAACCAAGTCCCCCCAAAAAGCAAAACAAAAACAAAACCAAGATACGCAAACACAGAAAAAACAGGGAAGTAACAAAAGAAACCACACAGCCGGAGGCAAAATACAAACCAGAAGCAGAAGAACAAAACGCAGAGTCCAACAGACAGAAACAGCAGGGGGGGAGGCCCCAGCCAGCTGCAGAGAACAAATGGATAGAGCCTCCGGCTGGCAAAGAAAAAGTGCTTCAGAAGGAGGAGGATGAGGGGAACTACTTATATAGCTCAGGAAGTGGGAGTGGCTGGCTGCTTGTTCATCGAACCAAAGGTGGAGCCTTCCAATTATACATTTGGGGCTGGCAATCAGAGGGAGGGGGACTCACTACCACCAAGGAAGATTAATTCTGCTTCAGGTTGGCGATCAGAGGAAGGGGGGGACCACTAGCACCAGGGATAGCTACGGCTATCATGGCCTGGGAGGGCAGCGTCATGCTACCTGTCTCTGCTACCCATGCAAATGGTCCCTTAGCACCTTGCATGCCCAATGGACTCATTTGCACGGGCACCTTTGGAAATTGCAGATAGTGCTCCAGCACTATCAACCCTTGGGGCCAACTTCGGGAACCATGTCAGGGTGGCACTCCCTGACTTAGCACTGCCTCAACATGGCCCTGTGTTCAGTCAGGTAGTGCCTGAATGAATATAGCATCCTGGGACCCCTGGGCATTTGCAAATCGCAGTGCAAACATTTGCGCAACACCTTGCGCCTTTCTAAATATCGGGTACTCCATTGCATTCTTTCATAGCCTTATCCATTAGCCCCCCCCCAAAATTATTTAATTGGGTAGTCCATTCACACAACTTTCCATTAACCTCTGTAAAAGCAGGTGCAATTAAGCCATTTAAGTAATCGTAATTTCCAATATTGGTTCTAATAGATTTTACGAGTCCATAACAATGTTAAAATCTTAAGGGGAAGATATTCCCCATAATCCCTTAGTTCACCCTGCACCTTTCAATTCTCTCCTTTAGGTACTCCTCCGCCACCACAAAGATAGCTCTCCTGTAAATACTGTGTATTTAAACTTTGTCTTATTATTGCCTCAGCTTGGTATGTACATATTACTCCGCATTTATTCTGTTATGCTACTCTTGTTGTACTGTACTATAATTCATGTGTCTTAATTGTAACATTCCCTCCTGTAACCCTATCCCCCGGGTCGCACCTGGAATCGAGCCTTGGCTCAGCGTGCTTTTCCTAGTTATCAACTTTAAATAAATAAATAAATCTGTACTCAGTGTGGCTTTTTGTTATTTTATTTGGGGGGATGACTTTTTCTTTCTTTAAACTTTACTTTTGGTATGTTGGAAATTGCATTGTTATTATTATTGTTTTGTTGGCTGAATGAGGGGGGCCAGAGCATTACAGTCATCAGGTTGTGCGACTGTGCTGTTGAGCTCCGTCCGAACACTAAATTCCATTGTTGTTGGTAAATATTCCCCCAAACCCTTTATTTTATTCATTTATTTTATTTCGTTTTTCGGAGGATTTTTAATCAGTTATCTTTTTAGTTAGGTAGGATTAGAGTAGTCAGGGATATTGAATGAGTTAGTAGTAGGAGTTAGGTTTTTTATTTTCTAGTTAGGATCCCCCTTTCAGCTCACACAAACTGCCATTCCTGAAGTGCTTGCTTTGCTTTGTTGGATTTATTCCCGCCTACAAGAGTTTATGGTGTTGAGCTACATAAATTAGAATGGACAACTATTGCTCTTACAGCGGCGCCCTTCTGTGAATTTCATCCCTATGAATTTCATCCCTATAGCCAAAGTGGGGAAGGGGACGATTGCCTAAATCCTGGAAGCGGTGACAGAGCGCCGGGGACATACTTTTGCTGGAAATCTATGTGCGCTGAATCCAGTTGTTGCAGCTGCTGCTGTTTTTCTTTTTAAGCATAATAAACTTCAACCTCTCAAGCCACAGCTGTGAACAACCCCCATTATTTGTGGGCTCAGCTTCTTTGCCACCCGGTTTCCTCAACGTAGCATGTTATCTGCCATCCACGAAGTATTTTTTGCTGTTGTGTGGAATGGTCTTCCCTGCTTTATTATGGTTTACCAAAACCAGTCTTTATTGAACTGCAAGCTGTTCTTGTAGTTGCAACTAACTTTCCAAGGCTGGTGAGAGAACCCTCGGACTCAGGTTCTTACATTTTGTTCTGACAGTGTCTGCATCAATTTTAGTCATACACTGTTTAGAAGCAGCTAACGGTTTTCAGTAATGATACTTGATTTTCTCTAGTGAGAGAAGAGATTATTATGTAGGACCTGTTATATTAAGCATTACAAGACACTGCACTTTGAATGGCTGGAGCTTTCCTAACGTTTAAGTTTACACTAAAATTCTCTCTGTTTTACTTATTCAGGGGTTGGGGGGATTTGGATTTATATCAGTGTTGGGGTTGTAAATGCAGTTTGTCTTATTTATTTTGTTTTAGGGGTATGGGTGGGTATTGGGTTTGCAAGTTGGTTTGGGAGGGTGTGGGATGGGGGTTGGGGGATATAAATCCATTCATAATTTATTTTGTGGTTATTAATAGGTTTTGGGGATTTTATTATTTCATTTATGTGTTTTCAGCAAACTGTGATGTGTTGGGATATTGGACGCCCCTAGACGAAGCTACTCCTCAGCCTATCTACTGGACCTGTGCTGTCCCCGCCAGCTGATATGTATAGATGCTGCAGGGTGGCAGGTGTTGTTCAAAGGCAGAGGACCGGGTGGAAGGGCTTGGGGAGAGCTACTGGGGAGAATGGGATTAGGGTGGTGGTATTCAGGAGGTGCCCTGGGGCGAAATGGGTACTAGAGAGGTCCTCCCTGTCTGGTTCCCATACCCATAATTTCCTCTGTTTCAAGTGGGAAGGGAGCAAGTACCCACAGTCTCCACTTGTCCTACTCAGGCAGTGTTCTGCAATGCTAGGTGTATGATGAATAAGACCGTTGTTATGGTGGATCTGACTTCCTTGGTCGACCTGGCTTGCATCACAGAAACCTGGTTGAATGATAACACTGGTCCAGTTCTGGAGGCGGCAGTCCCAACAGGGTTTTCTGTTGCACACTGCCCAAGGAAGGACTGCAGAGGCAGGGGAGTGGCCATCTGTTTTAGAGCCCACCTGAGCTTCTCCATGCTCCCAGTGGGACCCACAAGGTCATTTGAGTATATGGCCATCTGAGGAGCCCCAGGTGCAGGCTGCAGGATCCTTCTTGTGTACCGGCCAGTGAGCCGTGGGAAGGAGTTCCTGCAAGAAGTCATAGACTTCATGACTGGCCTGATGTTGGAGTCACCCAGATGGCTAATACTGGATGATTTCAATGCCTGAGTTGACGATGAACTCTTGTCTTTTGGACAAAACTTCCTCCAGTCTACGGAATTACTGGGCCTGTCACAAGTAATTACTTCTGTGACCCACTTGCAATGTCACTGCTTAGATCTGGTATTCTCACTGGGTCTCACGATTGTTAACCTTGAGGTTGATCCAGTCATTTGGTTGGATCATTGCACAATTAAGTTCTCGTTTGCCCTCCCCGGCCTGGGAATCCTCCCCCCTGCAGAGATGGCCAAATTCTGCCCTTTGCGGAGTTTGACTACATTAGGATTTCAAGCAGTATTCGACCTATCGGGTGTGTTGACTGCTTGCGAAACAAGACTGGGGGAAGCAGTAGTGAACTACAATAGGGCCATTGCCTTAGCCCTCGATTCTGTAGCATCTGTAGTATGTCTAAGATCCTTGACCTCTCACACCTGAAATTCCCATGGTTCGATGGGAAGCTCAGGGAGTTGAAGACTAAAGGTCAGAGGTTGGAGTGCCATTGGCAGAGATCCCAGGCTGAGGATGACAAACTGGTTTTGATATCCCATTATAAGGATTACCAAACGACAATCTCCCATAAGAAGAGCTCCTGTACAGGGAGATTGCCACAGTGAACAATAGACCGGCTCAGCTCTTCCAGGTGGTAGACAAGTTTCTCCCTCCTGACTGTCTCCAAACAGTGAGAGCTTTGTCACCTACTAGATGTGAAGTGTTTGTGCTGTTTTTCGCTAACAAGGTGTCCTCTATCAGATCCAGTATCTACCCTAGGGCCTCTCAGTTGGTGTGTAGGGTCAGCCTTGGACTCACAGAGGCCCTCCCCAAGTCTGGAGCGAGTGATCCAATGGAAGTGGAAAAGGTTAGTGGGATTATGTTGAAACTGCAGCCAACATTCTGTTACCTGGACCTGGGCCCAACTCGCTTCCTAGTGGGCTGTGTGGGGTCGATCAGGCTGGTAGTTGCCGAGATAGTTCAATGTTCCCTTTCGAGAGGGGGGGTTTTCCTGATCCTCTGAAGGAGGCTCTTGTGAAACCCATCTTGAAGAAACCTCCTCTGGACCCAGACTGTCTGGCTAATTACAGACCCATCTCTAACCTACCCTTTCTGGGGAAGGTTATTGAGAAGGCTGTACAGCTCGAGGCATGTCTTACAACCTATATCTTTGACCCACTCCAGTCTGGATTTAGGTTTAGGCACAGTACAGAGACTGCCCTTGTCAAGGTGAAAAATTATCTCTTTAGAGTGAGAGATAGGGGTGAATGATCTAGTCTTGTCCTCCTCGATCTCTCTGCTGCACTTGACATGAGGTGTTGCTGGGTTGCTTTCAGAAACGTTGTGGACTGGCCAGTACAGTCAGCAACTGGTTCAAATCCTATGTCACACGCAGGATGCGGAGAGTGGTGATGGGAATGTATTCCTCCCTCCTGATGCCCCTGTCCTGTGGAGTCTCGTAGGGTTCAGTCCTGTCATCTATTCTTTTTGTGGTGTATATGCTGCCCCTGGGAGACATTACTAGACGGTAAGGCATGGGTTTTTACTGCTATGCAGATGACATCCAGCTGTATGTCTTTTGCACCTGGACAACAGGATGCTGTCTCTGTATTTAATTCTTACTTGTCTGGCTGAGATCCAGGGTTGGATGTCCACAAACTGGCTAAAGCTCAATCCAGATAAGACAGAGGTGTTGGTGACTGGGTGTGGTCATCGGCGGGCCACTGGGTGGGTTGGGGAGAACTCTGGTTTAAAACTCGATAACTATCAGTTTACCATCTCAGCAAAGGTGAAGAATCTGGGCATTGTACTGAACAGTGATCTGACATTAGAGACTCAGGTATCAGCCATTGTCCAAAGTTGTTTTTACCACTTGACAAATATCACCCAGATTATACCTTTTATCCCTCCCGATGACCTGCCCTCACTAATACACTCGTTTGTGACATCCAGGCTTGATTACTGCAATGCCCTAGACCTGGGGCTAAATGGAGGTACAGAGTACATCACCTGTAGCTAGTGCAGAACATGGTGGCCAGGCTGTTGGTGAGCCTTCCCAGGTCCTGCAATATAACACCGGTCTTACGCGGTCTTCACTGGCTGCTGGTGAGGTGACGGATTGCCTTCAGTTTGGCTTGCTGACCTGTAAGCCCTACATGGCCTGGGGCCTTGCTACCTGTGGGATCTACTGTCTTCCTACCAGTCTCCCCCCCCTCGACTCTCTGTTCATCTGAGGAGGGCCTCCTAGCAGTTCCCGGAGTCCATTTGAAATCATCTGGCTAGTGCACATTTTCTTTCACTGGTCTGACCCATGGGATTTAGTCAAATTCTGTGAAAATAGCATGGGTTTTGAAGATACAGATCAGGTTATGTTTCCGTACATAGGGACTGTATTAAGGCTGGAGTAATGATACGTCACTATCTTGCGACGTTTCCAGCGAGATCATGGTGGTTCCAGGGTGCCATACTTAAAAATGTTGAGGCCCACGGGAGGTCAAGATTTTATGAGAGCTGAGTTCATTAAATCTTGATTTATTATGGTGACTGCAGGGGGACGGATCAGTGGCGCCCGATCTGTGCAGCAGTCGAGGCTTCTCCATTTCCGGTAGTACTCCTTTAAAAGGGGTCTAAAGTCCCACCTATTTAAGGAGGCATTTTCCTTAGACTAGAGAATTGCTGATTATTCCTCAGGGACATTCAGTTTTAATTCACTCATTGTGAAAATGGTTTGGTGTTACATGTTATATTTTACTTTATCTTATTTTGGATTGTTGTATTTTATTGTTGTATATTTGTTATCCCTGTACAGCGTCTAGAGCCTCCAGGGATGGGCGCTTTACAAATAAAATGTTACTTACTTACTTTTCCACCAACAGATCAAGTCTTCAGCTAAACAGAAAACCATATTACCAAAGGCTTAGAAATCTCTGCTTTGAGCTGTAGTTGGCTGATTTTCGAAGAGCTATTATACGAGATATGCAGAACATGTATGTGTGCGCTTCTGAAATGCCTGACGCAGCATAGCCTCCCTTTGTCATTACCCTTGCCTTACGGGCTCAGTAAGGTTGGGGGGGGTCTGTGCTGTCAAACTCCTGTTGGGGTTCATGATCCAAGCTGAATAATAAATGTGCAATGCTTCCCCAAAGGGATGCACCAATGCCCCAAACTAGGGCAGTCATTACACTATAAACTACAAGGGTCAAACAAAACAACAACAAACAGAAGTGCTGCGCAGTCTTTGTTTCACATTAAGTCACAGATAGAATTTGAATTAAATCCTGAGAAATTCATTTCCAAAATGTGGTAACTCTATAGGAAAATGACCTCTGACCCCACGTCTTTTTCCAAAATGAAGTGCAAATCCACCAGTTTTGCATGCTTGTGTATTTTACACATTTTTTATGGAAGAAAAAAAGTATTTTGATCCCCTTACAGCCATCCATGGCTTTTGTACTCATAACCCAAGCTGAAAAGTAATTCTACCATCCAATGACAGCCACTCCAGCTGTTCATAAAGCTCACAGTGGTGCATCCATAGATCAGCCCTCAAAACAAATGACATGTTTTATTTAGAAAACTTTGCACCCTTGACAGGGCACTTTCCCCTGCCCCAAAATATACAACCAGACCACATGGGTGTAGGCAGGCATACTCCATGTACTCCATGGTGGACACTCTTATTGAGGGGAAGGAGGCAGCAAATAGGCCCTGCACTGCTTCCTCAGTCCATGGAAACATAACAGGACCAGCAGAACCTTCCTGTATGTTTTATTCATATTAGTCAAAACTAGCAGGAGTGGTCACTGATACTGTCTTTGCATTCCAAGGACTATACAGCCTACAGGACCTGGGCTGGTGTCTTAAGGAACAACGCATGGCATCTGTATATACCAAAACATGGGGGGGGGGGACAGCAACCAGGGTTATGGGGAACATAAGTTGTATTTATTGTGCCAAATGGGGCAACAAACACAGTCCTGGTGTACATATGTATATTATCTGGCTACACCCCTGCCAGACCATAATCAATAATGAACAATTACACATGCTTAATAGCAACCAGTAAGGGCCCTTTAGTATGTGTCACAGTTGCAGACCCTCAGGCCTGTACCTGAAAGCTCTCTCAGGACACTCTGGAGAGCTTACTCATGCAGACTCCCTCCAGTTGATGCATTGGGTCTCTCACTGTGCATAGCAGTCTCCTCCTTTTCTGCTGTTAAAGTGCACATCTACCTCCCAGTGCTGTTGCTGATTTAGCAGTACTGGTTACTGCAGATGCTAAGTCCACATCTCACATCACTCTGACAAGTGTTGACTTTATGTATTTATTTATTGAAATGTTTCACCAGGAACGCACACTGAGCAACAAGTCGCTCGTCTCCCAGTGTGACCTGGGGGAAGGGGTACCACTGGAATGAGACATTATATATTCAAGTTACAGGATCAACATTAAGGTGACACTAGCACCGGACACTGCCCCAGGGGCAGCCCATGGGAACCAATTACACAGGCACTGCCCCAGGGGAAGCGAGGACACTGCACCAGGGGCAGCCAGGACACTGCCCCAAGGGAAGCCTACAGGGACCAATTACACAGTTGCTGCCCCAAGGGCAGCAAGAGCACTGCCCCGGGGCAACCAACAGAAACCAACCATCATGGCATTGCCCCAGGGGCAGTGCCAGTAACCAATCATCATGGCACTGCCACATTCATTACAGTTTATAAATAAAATATATTCTCTCGCTTACTTTTTTTAAGAAAAGGTAATGATTTGTGTCACTTATATGATTAAATGCTCACAACTGAGTTTGACACAAAGCACAAAAAAATGTCCCTGGTTAAGGTCTGAACCCTTGAAGTCTGGCTCTTTTGGATGCAGACAGACATACACCTTGAACCACTACCAAAAAACACTGTTTTTATTAGTTTTCCCAAGTGTTGTCTCTACTCAGAATAAAGTGACATATAAAAAAATATCCCTGCTCAAGGCTTGATGAACCCTTGACTTCTAGATCATTTGCATGCTGACATACCTATTGAGCCACTAAAGCACACATAAGTTTTTTTGGATTTTCAAGTCTAGTCATACTACTTTGTCTCTCTCCTACAGAAAAAGTAAATTAATAAAGTTGGTTACACTAACATCAGAACAATAACACTGTCCTCTGAAATGTTCAACTTTTTGTAAGGTTTATATGCCATGAAATGCCCCCCACCCCCACCCCACCCTCCAAAAAACAAAAACTGGTTCTATAACTGTAAATCTCTATCTGCCATTGGAAATATGGTGTGGGGGAGCAATATATTCAAAGACAAGCAGTGCACATTGCTGGGGGAGCATTTCCCTAACATTGTCATCTACACTTAAAATCCTCAATTCCTCAGACTTGCACCAAGATTTGTGGGAAGTAACAGCTACAGGTTGCTGCCCTGGGGGCAGGGGATGAAATCCACCAATAGGGATAGGAGGTAGGCGGAGAGCGAGGATGCTGCCCCGGGGCAGCACTACCAGTGAGCGAAATCCACCAATAGGAGTTAGCTGGAGGAGGAGGAGCTAAAGGGTGCTGCCCCGGGGGCAGCTCTGCACCGAGAACAGCAAACTGGGCAAAAATCACACTTGAGTGCAGAAGTGGGGGGGGGCTTGTTTCACTTACGTTTCTAGCTAAACAGTTGGTTAATCCTCCCATCTTTCACAGGCAGTTGCTCCTCCCACAGTCATTCAATCTCTGAGTAGCTGTGTCACCTGCAGCTGAATTAAGGAATTCCATCAGTGTGTGTCCCACGAGTCCTCCCAGCCAAGTTAATCATCTTCCTTCTATTCCGATCTCAGTGCCAGTCCAAGTCACCTGGGGCACCCAGTGGGAAGCATAACACTACTGGCAAGGTTCAGGCTTAGGCCCCAGAGAGCCAAATGGGGGGGGGGTACATATATAATATGGAGGTGATCTAATATAAAATAAAACAAGATAGAATCAGACAACAAGGCAACACAAGTGCAGCTAAGAGAAAGGAAGAAGTTCCATTGGACAGAAATGAAAAAAGTAACAAACATGAAAGAGAGATTATTTCAGCTAGGGATTTCTGGGACACTTCCAGACCCAATGAGTAGTCAAAGGAAGTGTTTCTGCCCAGACTTACTGTATATCCAAACATACTAGTCAGGAATACAGGGAGGGCTGAGCTCAGGGGTATGGGAGGGTTAGAGGCAGAGTCAAGTGTTGTTCAGCTCTGAACTGTCCAATAATACTTCCCTACCACCACCCCTTATTTTTTTCCTACTCTGGCTTCTCTTAAGATGATCCTCAGTTCATTCACCTACAGCCTGTTCACAGTTCTCATAGTTTTCCATTCCCATCATTAAAATCCTTATCTGACTCTAAAGTGCTAACCAAGGAAAATGTTGAATCCAACCCAGCCTTTGCATTATTATGATATGTGAGTCCCCTCAGGAGAGGTCCTGAAAGTAATGCAATACAAACAGTATGACGTTGACTGCCTCTATTTCACTGATATTTATTTAGCTAAAAGGATCAGGGAGTATTTTCTAGGGTTATCATCACTTGTCCTGATTTTGGCAGAACGCTGATTTGGGTCGCTCTGTCCTGTCCAAAAAAAACATGAAAAATGTTACATGTCCTTATCATTTGGTACAAAAATATTTTTTTTACTTTCTGCGAATTGTTGCAGAAAACTAAAATACCTTAAACTAAAAAGAAACAATATGAACAACAAAAAATCCACAACACTTAGTCCTAATTCTGATTATTTATAGAAAACAAGTCTGTTACATTGGTTGAGGTTACATACTGTCCTGTGAAAAATCATGTTTCAGTAAGAAATGTCCCACTTTGGGCTTCTTAAAAGGTGGCAAGCCTGTTGCTGATGCTTCATTTTCAGTGGGATCCTGGGGCACGAGGCAGCAATACAAAACAGTCTGAAAGCCACAGGCAACTTTCTCCTGCCTTGTGTAGTCCTAACAACATCTGAGAAGAGATGTACTGCAGTTACTGGTACGCAAATGTTCCCTTTCTTTTTGGCAAGTGTTTGTGAGAGTTGGCGTGCTCAAAGTTCAATCCTTCTAGCACATTTACGCACTAAGCTAAGATTTAAAATAAGAGAATTATACACAGCCAATATGAAATTAAAACTGTGCGTCTCATTAGTTCTAAATCAGAACCCATGTCCTAACGCCTCTTTATAAGATGGCATGAATAAACAAAGCCATATGATTGGTTGAAACAAGTCACACAGCCATGTATATACTATGCAGATGTACTTTTATTTTTTTTACTTTCAAAGCCATTTTCTCAGTGCAATAAGACAGTTCGGGGATGAGTAATTATGTCAATAACTGTACTTCTTGGGTTTGTTAAAAGGCACTCTGCTGTGCCTTATGCCTAACAAACCCAAGGCATGCAATTATTGGCCCATAATTACGCACACTGCTGTGTCTTATTGTGTACATAAACTTGTAGGAATTTTCTCCCTTAGAAAGATTGCTGCAGACTAGCAAAAGATAGCAATAAATACTTGAAAGGCCCAGTCTTTTGAAATAGAATTGGCTTATTTCCACAGAGCCAGGAATAAGACGTCACCATGTCTCCACTGCATAAAAAAGTATTTTTTTGTTGGACCATTTTTTAATTATTCCTCTTTAGTATGACCAAGAAATGTTCATACAGTGCAGAAAAAAACACTCATCCTCCCAAGTATTCTTGTTTAGTGGGGTTTTGATTGGCTTATTTTCACACTGAGTTTGAAGAATATGTTTCTGTTGTACTGTCCATCCGTAGGACACTGATGCCAGTATCTTGAGTTCTTCAATTCGTGTCCTACTTCAGCTAGTACTAATGTAGATTAAATAAAATAATTGTCAGATTTTCCACTTGAAATATTCTCTTTTTAGTTCTCTTGCTACAGAAATGGCTATCAGTGTTTACATTTTAAAATTTCTTATTTAACTGTGTTGTCAACCCAGATTTACGAAGAATCACAGCTGGTTTCCTGGGCATGGCAGCTGCTGTCCTTCTCTGTGGGTGTATTGTGGCCGCAGTCAGCTTCTTCTGGGAAGGAAGCCTCACACAGCATGTTGCCGGACTT
Organism: Neoceratodus forsteri; assembly: GCA_016271365.2. NCBI lineage: Eukaryota > Metazoa > Chordata > Ceratodontiformes > Ceratodontidae > Neoceratodus > Neoceratodus forsteri. Next base: position 1,774,482,800 of record CM057450.1, on the reverse strand, counting down.
CTTTTCCTCATGACAGGTACTGACACTCATAAACTCAAACATCTGATTTGGACATTCCTGTGGAAATAATTTTTATAGAATGAGGATAACTGTCTTTTTTATTATTCTTAAACAAACAAACTGAAATTGGATGCTAATTACAGTGCATGGCTCTTTTCCCCGGAGGAGATCCCATCTAGGAGCCTTATCTAAAAAGGCCACAGGAGGCTTTGTATACCTGCATAGGGGTGTGTAGGAAAGCTGCAGATACACACAGGTCCTGCTTCACACATGCAAAAACCTTTGTGCATCCGCTACTCCCATTGTGCCTCCCTCCATAGAGGCCTGCCCCGAATGGATCCATGCCACTATGTGCGTGGCTGAGCCGGGGGCAGGCTAGAGGGTGGGAATGCACATCTTCACATTCTACAGCAGTATCTGCATGCCAGGGAGGGGACACAGAGCATAGCTGTGTTATTTGAGGTAGGGGGCAGAAGTAACAGCCATTCACCCTCGATGCAAGTGTCCCTTGGAGCTCCCCAGACCTTCCCAGGTTCTGTTATGCCCCACTGCTCCATGCCTCCAGCCCTCTGACCTGATGTATAAATGCTGTATGTATGGCAAGTAATGATTCACATTTAACTTTATCAGTCCAGAGTGCACTCACCTTTGTGCTGTAGACCTCTGAACTGAAATGGAGGGTTTGGGGCCAAAAAATATAAAACAACTTAGTGTTCTTTAAGAACATGTCATTGGAAGATTGCCATATCCCACAATCCCCTGCTCCATGCAAAGCAGGGGATCCACTTGAGCACCAGCTTGGGCACCCCATTGGATGCCTGCTGTCTGATCTGACTCCATCCCACGCGTGGCCTCAGTCCCTCTTCACTCCTCTGTGTGTGCATAGCGGTGAGGCTGGGGGTCATGAATGCTGCCATTACTGCAGTACTCTCTGGGTGTGGTGCTATGTGGACTAGACATGCATCATTCGTGCATGTCTGGGTCATGTTTATGGAACAGGCCCAAAATGCCTCATTGCTTTCAGTAGTGTTTTGACATTTTGTAGAATCTGTGGTAGGGTGAGTGTTCAGAATAAATGCCCAAACTAGCACCAGCTTCATAAACTCCGTGTGTGTGTGTGTGTGTGTGTGTGTTGGGGCGGGGGGGGCTCGCAGTTGTCCTTTTTTGGGAATGCCTGCATTCTAATAGGCAGATTCAGATGTAATGAGGTACACTTGCTTCCCCCTACCAAATCAGTCAACTGCAGCTGCTTCAGTCTGATAAATTTAAAATGGGGCTTTTAAATGTTTTTGATATTTTTGGAAAATGCTACCCGTCAGCAAAATCACTACTCCCTTAATAGGAAACAGTCAGGACCAATGGGCATTTTCAAAAACATTTTGGTCTACTTACTGTTTACTGATTGTATCAGACTAATTTTGCTTAGTTGTAGGCTGACACCTTCTGCTACTACAAATCCCAGAATCCCCTGTACATTACATCAGAGCAGTAGGCAGCCGTGAGAAGACTTGATAGTCTGCAGTACATGTTAGAGTTTATATAAGCTCTGATCTTTTGTTTGTTGGTCCCACTGTCCTCCATGGGGTATGTGCAGCTGCAGAAGACTGTACTTAGTGTAACCCCTTTGCGGCGCTATTCTACGGGCTACTACCCCTGCCTGTATGGATATACACAGGTTAAGGGGCCTGAGTTCGGTAACAAGGAGCCTTCACCCAGAGAAATGGTATTCGGGTTGCTTCAGTGCTCTGGTATAGCCCTCTGGGAAGCTATAACCACTCACCAACCCTCCAAGTGGCCTAGTAACTAACACAGTAGTGAATTCACACCCAGCTGGAAACAGAAATAATATGCTCATGCTCTTCACACTTACCACAAGGGCTGGACTCGCAGCAACTTCCCTGGAGACCCCCTGGAAAATAAGGTTAGCAACACAGCAGTACAATCTTAACACTGTAACCCAATTAATAATATGCACACTACCCAGGTTAGATGTCAAACAAGACAATCAGATTTATTTAGGGGCACTGAACAAGGGATGGGCGTGAATCTAGTCAAATGATTTGTATTCTGATTTAAATCAGGCTTTTCTGGCATACACGTTAAGTCCCAAACATACAGTTCCACGGCACTGGGTACCCAGAATGTTATACAGGCTAGCCTGAAGCATTGCCCGGGGTGGCCGGTGTTGCAGCTGATGTTGGGGCCCTTGGAGAAAGAAAAGGCAGTTAAACATGCAGACAACCCAGTTATTTGTAATCCAAGCCAGTTGGCTCTGTCCTTTGTAAACCCAAGAAAAAGTGAAACAATTATACGGTACCACAGATGATTTAAACCCTTGTTGCAGTGTGCTACCTTGATTGTACTCATGCTACTAGGAATTCACTCCAAGGCAGGTGATATTTAGACCTCATGGTAATGATCAATGGGCAGGGGGAAGCTGGGACAACATGATACACCTCCAGATGGTCGCAACCTGCACGATGTTGCAGTGCAGGGGGCCGAATCCCCAAGTGGGTTTTTCACCAAAATGGTCTCTGGTGCAGGAGTAGCAGCCTAGGCTGAGATGGCAGGGCCCAGGCAGGGTGAACAGTTCTGGCAAAGTTCGTGATCTTCTGTTGGTGAAGCCTCCAGCTGGTGTGACAGATTTGATTGTGGGGAAACAAATCGCGACCCACGAAACACATTCAGCACATTTAAATCAATCACTACTTATGTAAACAGTTCAGATTCAGTCCGGTTGCAGATTAACAATTTTACTGCGCAAATCTTTCGATCCGAGTATACTCCACACACAAGCTGGGCCGATCACTTCAGAAGCAAATCTTCAGTCCCAATCACAAGTCGCACTAACACTTCTTCTCTCCGCCACAGTTCCAGGCCGGAATCGGACAAGTCTGACTTCTGCAATAAGCAGTTCAATGCAGGAGAAAGTGGCAGGAAGGTAAGTCTAGCCTCTTCCTGATGATTCCCCTACGCTCCTTCTGGGAGCAGTTGCTTGAAGGCTCGAGCTGTTCACACTTCAACCTCCAACTCTAACTGAACCACTGTCTCTTGGCACACAGGGCATTTTTCTTGTAAATCCAAAGGTTTGGTTGGCTAGTGGAGCTGCCAGTCACAATAAGGGCTTCCCCTGCAGGTCCATTTGGACGCCAACTGGATAAAACTACAATACTACAGAATTTCCTTCCCACAAGACTCCTGGGGACAGGATCCATTTTAGGTCCCCAGTGGTTCAATTGTCCAATTACTGGAAGTCCAGGACCTAACAGGGTGGCTCCCATCCAAATGTTCGAGCTGCAATCAAAACAAGTTAGACAAATGTCTCTATCTTTAATATAACAGCAGATAAACAGTAAATAATCCCAGTTCCTATAATGGCTCCCTCTGCGTAAGTAGCAACTGCAGAATGGAGTAAATCAGATCACTGTCTGGCCAGTTGCAATCTCTAAATCACTTGAACCCAGCACAGACCATTTTCTAAACACAGATTAGCTACTCTCTTAAAGGGACAGGCACGGAGGCTCAATAGGGCACTGTCACATAAAGACACAGAACTACTTAATACAGGACACCAGCCTGACAGTGGGCATTTAAGGAGCCCAGGAAGACATACTAGTAAACCCCAATTTGTAGGGTGGTTATATTAGCCTCTGGAGAAAAGCAGTCCTTGAAAAAATCTGATCGGAGAGTATAAGAGCTCTAACATGCACTGCAGGCTGAGGCTGTTGAATCTTCCACTGCTACCTACTGCTCTGATGTCAGCTGCAGGGGATTCTGGGATTTGTAGTAAAAAAAAAGTTGTCAGCCTAACAGTAAGCAAAAATAGTCTGATATACTGTAATCTACTATACTACAATAAACAGTAAGCAGACCAAATGTTTTTGCCCACAAAGTGCACATTGGGACCAGCTCCTCTGTTACCTTTTAAAACGGAGGCACTACTGGCAGGAGGCAGTGCAGACTAGTAAATGAAGCACTAGCTTGGGAACTAGGAGAGCAAAGGTTCATTCCTCAGCAGAGCCAAATACTCACTGTATGACCTTGGACAAAACATTTAACCTTCCAGTTCTCCAGTCTACCCAGCTATGAAAATAGGCAGCAGCAGCTGGACCCCACAGGAAATGAGATGTTGCATGTCATCAGGGCTATCCTTGGTAAACACATTGTAAATCGGGTAAAAGGAGACTTTTTGAGTTCCCACAAAAGAAATCACAGTTGTTGTCAGCAGAACATGGTTACCGAAATCACTGTCCAAATCTGAATTTCAGGGCCTTTCATTTCTTACTGCTGAAGGCATTTTTATTCAAACAGGATCTTTTTCCTCATAGACGCCAGCACTTCAGGTTGCTATGAAGTTCTTCTATTTTTTTTGTTGAATTGACTGTATTTTTTACTTCCCAGCCTGACGGTCATTGGCCCTCTTCTCCCTTCTGGCCCCATCACCCACGCTCCTGGGATTTACCTCTAACACATCAGTGCTCCACGGATCACCCCCTGTGGTGGAGCCTTCCAGTTCCCCAAGCCCAGTCGAAGTTACAGCTGAGTTGTGGTCAGAAGCCCAGTGAGCAGTGCGGGACCTGTGGAGGGAAGAAGGCGTCAGTCTGCTTCAGGTGAGGGAGGTGTTTCAGCTTTGTTTCCCTCCCCATGGGTGCTACGTGGGATAGGACCCAGTGGATGGTGGCACGCAAGCGTGGAGTCATCCAGGCCAGGAAGTGCCAAGCCTCCCTTTATAGCTCCGCTGCACTGCCTCCTGTAGTCACCCAAGTTGCAGTAGCATAGCGGAGCAGGTGTCTCACCCTCCCCAGAGGAGGATAGCATCCTCTAGGATGCTCGAACCTCCTCCTGCCGGCCAGCCCCTGACAACCTGAGCTCGTTCCTGAACCTGGGTCACCAGTGTTGCAAGTGGTAGCTCTACCGCTGCACCAACGGGCCAGTCCCTACTGTGGAGTTCTAATCCTCTGTGTATTATATCATAACCTGCTGCCATGGACAGAATTTTTTTTTCTTAAATACTTTTAGGTGCTTTTTGTTTTTGTCCACAGTCCTGATCCCTCATATCCCTGACATGACGCACACATGTGGAAGCACATGCACATAACGCCCTACGGGATGCCCTACTCTACCAGTCACTGCGTTACCACCTACGCCCACCACTAGACCTCCATCTGGTGATGGCAGGACTACGGATGGGCAACTCACCCACCCAGGAGAAGACAACCAACGCTTGATCCCCCCCCTCCCCCGTGCTGGCACCCCGACGACACGAATCCGTTCCCAAACCTGGGTCACCGGTGTTGCACGAGGTGTGGCATCAAGTGCCTCAACCCTCAGCACCACAGGGCCAGCCATGGAGAGGATTTTGCTGCCACCAGCAAAAGATGATGACTTCAGAGCAAGAAAAGGAACAAGGAGCCTGTTTTCATGCAAATGTCCTCGCTAATAAAGAAGAGAATGTCCTGAAATTAATTTTTGGGAGACTATTATGAGATTTGAGTCCTGCTGATGACAACTACAATTCTTTTGATGGAAACTGGAAAATCTATGCTGGATTCATGCCTGCTGCTGCCATTTTGCCTGTAGATCTAAAGCCCATCATACAGACAGCAATTCTCTGTTCACTGTATTCTCACATTTAAGTAGAAAAGGCTTCTTAGTAGATGACCCTTGTTTCATGTTCAGAACCACATTAGGTTAAAGATCTGTTACTGTGCTCTAATGATTAGGCTGATAGGAACCTATTGTGTACCTCCAATGTCAGCCAACTAAGGACAAAGCTACTACTTTATTGAAAAATACAGGTAATAATACATAGGATGGAAAAAGCCGGGGTGGATATGGATTTGAGTTTGGATTTTCCAAATCCAGGACAAGTTTGGATTTTGGTTTTGCTAAGGATTTGGATTTGTCTGGTCCAAACCTCCATGTGTAAGTGGTAAAAAAAACATTTTCAGGCGAATACCATGAAATGTAAAGGGACAGTAGCGTAACAGTACAAAGTCTACTGTGTGAGATATACAGCATCCTGCTGCTTATAAATTCTTCATTTTTGTCCAACCTGCAAAGCAAGACGTAGGGTGTGGAATGAAATATGGCTTACGGCCCCCCTCAAGACTACATATTCATGTATTTGTAATTTTTGACTAGAAAAGGACACTAAGCTGTGGTAGCTTGTTTTTGGGTGCATTCGGGGGGGGGGGGTACAAGGACCTGTTTTACTGATTGGGAATGTTGGCCACGACAGCGTGGAAACTCCACTACTCTTCATCAGTAACTGACATGGAATCTTTTACATCCACCTGGATAGTGACCATAGATGGGGCAGAAGGGTTCTCGGTTTAATGTCCCATCAGAAGGCTGGCCCCTCAGCAGTGCAGCACCCCCCTCATACTGTACCATAGTGTCACTTATGGTTATTGATTTTTTATTTATTAAGTGTTTCACCAGGAAAAAACATACAGAGCAAAACAGCTCATTTCCAGATGCGTCCTGGGGGGAAGGGGGGGGATAAGCTTATGAACAACCAAAAAGATATATACAGGTACACAGTTATAAAACTACAGAAAATAAATGAGTAGGAAGTGGATACAATATAACATTTAAACAGAAAGGATGCAATATAACATTTCAACAGAAAGGAAGGTATATACAAATGAGCAACATACAGCAATATATGTACTGTGGCAGCAAGTATGAACCTGGGTGAATTACAAAGTACAAGAAGGTATATACAAAGGCAAACAGAAAAGATAGGTATATACAACTTAGTGCACAAACAGTGGTAGCAGTTAGGTACTGGGTACTACAAAGTACTGGTAGGTAGACGGTTATGCAGTATACAGTGGCAGCCATTAGGTAACCGGGGAACAAGGGGATGGGCAGAATATGCTATAGATAATGAATTGTGAAAAGGGATTAGGGAGCGATTATAGGCCGGTAGAGGGAGCTTAGGTACAATGGCAGGAGGGAGAGTTGTGGGAGCGGAGAAGAGAGAGTAGGGAGGGTTTTCAAGAGGCAGAGCGAATGTTTTAGGGGAGAGAATTCCAGAGTTTAGCAAAGCGGAAAGAGAAAGCTGATTGACCCGCAAGACTTCTGGGAAGAAAGGTGGAGGGAGCAAAACCCAGAGTTTTGGAGGGAGTATGAGGAGAGGGTGAAGGGAGAGAGTAGGGAGTGGAGATAGGGGGGTAGAGAGGATAGCCAACATTTGGAAGTGAAGGAGGCATAGTGGGACAGACAGCGATCCTCCAGGGAGGGGGGTGCGGGAGAGAGCAGAGTAGAGGGTACAGTGGTGGATGTGGGTAGGGCAGTTAAGAGCAAAGAGGCAGAAGGAGTGGAAGAGGGGATCCAGTCTAGCTAAGGTGGATTTAGGGGCAGCACCATAGACTATGTCACCGTAATCAAAGATAGGGAGGATCATCTTGGTAAGGATGTCACAGAGGACAGGATAGAGGGATGCATCTTTTATGCCCATAGAGGGTACCCAGTTTAGGACAAAGCTTTTTGTGGATAACATCTATGTGCTGGGAGAAATGGAGGTGATGGTCATGCCAAATGCCTAGGTACTTGAAAGCAGGCATGTTGCCAATTGGATCCTGTCTAGAGTGTGGAAGAAAGGAAGGGATGGGAATTTAGAGAGCTGTGGTCTGGTGCCAAAGCACATAGCGAACGCCTTTTTGGTGTTTAGTGGTAACTGATCTGACTGAAAACATTTCTGGACTGAGTTGAAATCAGGTTGGAACTTGGACATCAGCTTAGATGAGGACGAACCAGTGACAAATAGGGCGGTGTCATCTGCGTACATGTGTATAGACACCGATGAGCAAGCAGATAGAAGGTCATTAAGAAATATGGAGAATAAGAGTGGTCTTAGTACTGAGTCTTGGGGGGACACTAGTGGTAATGGAGAGGGGAAGGGTTATGGCTCCTTCGAGCCTTACAGATTGAGATCTACCTGTGATGTAGGAGCTGAACCAATGGGTGGCAGAAACTGAAAGACAAGCTGATCTCAGCTTGTGACATAGGAGTGAATGTGAGACGGTGTCAAATGCTTTAGATAATCAATGAAAATGGTGGCAGTGAGAAGACCCTGGTCCATTGCTGTGTGGATGGAGTCTATTAAATGAAGGAAGGAGGGAGGAGGTGGTGGAGTGGAGTTTACGAAAGCCAGACTGATATGGGGTGAAAAATGAAGAGGAGTCAAGGAAAGGAGAGGGTTGGGATAGAACTATGTGTTCTTGGAGTTTGGAGAGGATGAGGAGGAGGGAGATAGGTTGGACATTGCCAGGAGAGGAGCCACCACCTTTGTGGAGGAAGAGGACAGTAGCTTGCTTCCAGGATGTTGGGACAGAGGCCAGAGAAAAGGAGAGGCTTAGTAGTGAGGCAATGGGAGAAGCAATGGCAGGGGCAGAGAGGTGCAGGAGGTTAGGGTCAAGCCTGTCTGCGCTGTTATTTTGTAGCTGGTTGAGGGCTAGAAGGGCTGTCAGAGAGGAGGATGGGGAGACGGGTGAAAAGGAAAAAAGAGGCGAAGGGGGGAAGGGGCATAGAGAGGGAGGCCGAAGGAAGAAGGGAGGATAGGAGGGTAGATACACAAGTGGTGAAATAGGTGTTAAAGGCATTGGCCACAGTTGGAGGGTCAGAGGCTGAGGAGGCCCCTAAGTTTAATAAGGGGTGGGTGGACTGGGTTGGGGGGCAGAGAAAAATTCTTGAATAACTTTCCAGAACTTAGAGAGGTGACTTAAGTTCCTCTGGAAAGATGACAAGAGAAAAACAGCTTTGGCTAACCTAGTGACACTGGAGCCAACAACAGAAACAGAGGTTGCACATGGAAGGGGGTGCAGGAATAAAGTCTATGAAGCAAAAAGTAGTGAATTCTGCACTCACCTCACCTTGAATAAAAGACCGCTCACCACAAATTAAAGGTGCTCCGTTTTAATACAGTGCCATTGGAACTGGAGATGGGAAGCCAGTCGGTAGACTGTACATCAGCACGGAGGAAGGACAGATCTAATGACCGAAAGGAGAAGATGTGGATAATTTTAAGGGGTGCTTTAGGGCGGTGAACTTTGAGCATGCAGAATACCATGTGGTGGTCGCTGAGTGCTTTGGGTAGGATGCCAGTATTAATGATGTGGTGCAGATCGTTGGTGAGGACCCAGTCCAGGAGAGCGTGATTTTGTGATTTCAGGTTAAGTTGGGTTAGGGAGGAGATGAGTTGAGTAAGATGCAGGGATTTTATATTTTGGCAAAAGTTAGAGTTAGGTGGTGAGATCCAATTTATATTGAAGTCTCTCAGGATGAGGAGATCCCAGGAACGGGTGAGGGCAGTTATGGTAGTCAGGAGCTCAGAGATCATAGTGACAGATAATCCTGGGCCGCAGTAGACACCCGTCACATAGATTGGGAGAGAGAGAGAGAGAGAAAGGGAAGGAGAGTTTGAGTACAAGGAATTCATAGGCAGCAGGAGTGGATTCAGATAACACTGTGGAGAATTGAATAGAGGAGGAGATAGCAATATCACTACCCTTTTTGGAGCGGTATTGGTGGGTGAGGGTGAATCCTGGGATAGTGACAGTTGAGTCAGGAATTTTGGGGGAGAGCCAGGATTCAGATACAATGATGACATCAGGTAGGAGAGAGGTGAGGATAGCTTGAAGCTGGTCAGATTTGGGAAGGAGACTTTGGATGTTGATGTGGGCCAAGTGGAGCCCTTTGGGAAGATCAGTGGTAAAGGGCATGGACAGGGCCTGGGTTGGACTCAAGTAACATCACCAGCCATCAGGAGTAGGAGGGGAAGTAAGTGCTTGATTGAAAGAATGGGGCACCGGAGGTGGCGAGAAGTTAAGAAAGGAAGGGTAGGAGGGTGTGGGCAAAGGGAGAGTCTAAAATGCATAAAATGGAGCCAGGACAAGACAGATGGGAGGAGAGAGGCACCTGGGCACCAGGGGGAGTGGTATAGAGGAGGGAGGCAGGAGGAGGAGGAGGAGAGGGTACAGGATGAAGGCAGGGTGGGGATTAAGAAAAAGGGTTGGATGGAGGGAGAAGTGGTGGATATGGACAGAGGTAGGAGGGAGAGGGGGTATTAGGAAGCAGGAAAAAAGATAGTAGAAGGACAAATGGGAGGAGGTTGGAGAGACGCATAGAGGGAGGTAGTGAGGAGGGAACAGATGAGGAGAGAGAGGAAGGTAAAGGGTAGCTGATAGTAGAAGCAAGTGGAGGAGTGTGCTAATGTTAGGGTACGAGGGGGGAAGGGAGGTTGCATTGACAGAGAAGGAGTAGGAAAGTAGGAGACAGCAGCCCTCTACAGCACACACTGCTCTAGTCCTCTCTACCTGATATAAAACTGCTCCGGCTGCTGTGGGAGGGATGAGAGCACTGTGCCATCTTGGCAGGCGTGTTGGGGAGGATGATTTAAGAAGCAGCCTGTAAAATGGAGAAAGAAGAGGGATTAATAGGTCAAGTATAAAACAATAGTGAGGTCAGGGCAGGAACGGGATGAGAGGGTGGGAGGAGGGGCAAATGGTGACCACAAGTTCAAGCACACTGCAAGCCCCCAATGAATAGTGGCTAAGTGAATTAACTGTAACCATATCAAACAATACCATATGTAACCCCTAGGTGGTGCTATCCCACAGGCTACTACCCCGGCCTGCTTGGCTAGTATCAAGTTAAGGGGCCTAGGTTCTGCAAAGGGTTCCTCCACCTAGGCACAGCCCTCCGGGACACTGTAACCTCCCTCTTTCCCTTCTAGAGGCCTGAGCAATATACGATAATCACTTTCACAGTACCCCTTGTAGATCATACAAGTACCCACACTGTTTGCACTTACCACCAGGGCTAGTTCCTCTGGCTCGACCCTGGGGAACCCCTGTAAAACAAGGTTATGCACAGTAAATAGCAACAGTACAGTACTCTTGGCACAAACTGGAACCACAGTGAGGTTAAATGCAGAAAAAGTCAGATCTGATTTATTCAGAGGACTTGAACAAGGAAGGGGCATAATCAGGTTGATTGGCTTAAAGGCTATATTAATCAAACAGTTATGCATGCACTTTAAGTCTCCACACAGTCACACCTCTGGGTACCCAGGTAGGGAGATGATGGGCTAGCTAGGAATGTTGCAGCTGGTTGGGGCCCTGCGATGGAAGAAAGCAACATGCACAACACACACTATTTGTAATCTGGAGCTGGAGGGCTCAGTTCGTGAAAGAAAAAGCAACCAGACAATCAGATGACAACACTTTAGATTTAGCTATTGTTGCAGGGAGCTACCCTAATGTTTACTCACAGTACGCAATACTGGACACAGGCAGGATGAAATCCAGACTGCAGGTTATTGAGCTGGGGTGCCCGGGGAAGAGGGGCCCACACGAATCATCGAGGCCTCGTTCCTGTTCAAGTGTTAAGCAGGGGGATGATCCCCCAGCAGGTCTCTCGTTGATGGCTTTCTCTGTGCAGTGGGTAGTTGGGCTGGGCCAGTGTGGCAAGGCACAGGCCCAATGGAGATGATTTTGGATTCAGTCCGTGGGGCTGGATGCAGCTTCCAGCAAGCAGAATACAGTTCAAACCACAGTGGGGAACCAAATCGTGACCCACTAGCAGCACACAGCACATTTACACATAAGGAAATTCTAATGCAGCTTCCAGCAAGCAGAGCACAATTCAAACCACAGTGGAGAACCAAATCACAACCCACTATAAGCACACAACACATTCACATGTAAGGAAATTCCACTGTACCAGGCAAAATGCTCTCCAGTCACAATTACAGAGTCTCTGCACAATCTGGGAGTTCAGAGGTGGCTGGAGGTGTAGACAGGCTGATCGGATTCAGCAAATCTTCGGTCTTCTTCAGGTAGGAGCCTGGTCACAATTCAGTGGCTTACTTCGCTCTCCAAGTTTAGATTCAGTCCAAAAAAGGCACAAGTTCCCTCTCAGGGACAGCAGACAGGCATGCAGGCCAAAACTCAGGCCTTTCAACAGTTCTCCCACGCGAATCTACACAGGGGATGCTGCTTGAATCATTTAAGCTGTTATCTCTTCACTTCCCAACTCAGAACTAAAACTAGCTGCAAGAGGCTTGGGGAATTTCCCCAAGATCCAAAAGGTTCAGTTGGCTGATCTGTCTGTCAGTCACAACAAGGGCTCCCCCTCCAGGTTATTTTAGGTGCCAAAATGAAACAAACTACAATTCCTACAAGTTTTGACCCCACCAAGCCCCTGTAGGCAGGTTCCATTTTAGAGTCCCAAGTGTACCGATTGGCCCATTTCAGCAGTCCAGGACCAAGATGATGGAAACAAACAGAACTGTCCATGCTGCAAAGAAGGCAGGTTAGAACAAACTGCAATATTATTACTACTCTAACAAATGATCAGCAGACAAGCACATCTTCTAACAGAGCTCCCTTTTAGATTAATTATGACTGCAATCCAGGCAGCTCTTAAAGAGACAGTACTCAGAGGCTATAGAGGCACTCTCTGGCAATACATTTAAACTGCAAAAACGCAGGACAGCACACTGGCAGTGAGCATTTAGACAAGCTCAAGGAAGACTTTTCGGGAACCCCCGTTTGTAGGGGGGGTTAAACATAGATTTTCCTGAGACACTAAAAATACACTGGGCACTGCATACAGTACTCTCCCAAAGAAAGCAAACAATCCCCAGCAGTGAAAGGCACAACTAAAGTACCTGCTCCAAATACACACTATCCCTGGTTTAACAACAGCAAATAAGGTTGAAACAAAACTATCAGTCATGGTTCTCTGACCGGATAACAGTGCACACAAAATGTCTTTTAGCCCTCTACAGCACACACTGCTCCAGTCCTCTGTACCCAATGTTAAACATCTCTTGCTACTGCGGGAGGGGTGAGAGCACTGTGCTCTCTTGGCAGGCGGGGGGGATGATTTAGGAAATAGCCTCATGTTAAAGTGCTCCGGCTGCTGCAGGAGGGGTGAGAACACTGTGCTCTTTTGGCGGGTGACCCTGAGTACCTGGTGTGGGGCTAGAACCCACAACCTTTTGATCGTCTCAGCTCAGAGGTGAGCTTACTACCTACTGAGCCACTTATGCTTTCAATGTTCCACCATCCCAATCATCGAAGGAAATCTTTAAAATCTTCAGGGGCCCGTGCATTTATGTACCCGGCCCCAGCCCTTTGGAATTCTCTGCCGTCAACTCTTGGTCACCTTGCCGCGACCTGGGGGCTTTAAACAGGCACTGAAAACAAATTTATGGGGCCAATACAGATTCAGGTACGCACCGGACTTCCGAAATAGGGTTGTCAGAACCCTCAGAAGTTCTGGGTTCTAGTTCTAGTCTAGAACTTTTGAAAATGTTCTAGGGTTCTAATCTTTTTTAGAACTCGAACCCTATTTTTATTTTACTGCCAGTAATGAAGGTAATAGTGAAATACACATGAAATTGAGCATATTCTGCCAATTACAAGACAATAGTGAAATACATATGAAACTGAGGACAAAAAGCAATAAAATCTGTTCAATATAAGGGGAGAAAGAAATGATAATGTGCGACTTTGATATATCGGGTGCAGTGCAGCAGTCCAAGGGCACACAGCAGAATGATGAGCTGGCCAGTACACAACATATGAGATAGTCATACAACATACTGAAGGGATTTTCCTGTCTCTCCTCAAAACAGGGAGCTATATTTATGTCATGTATTTAAAGATACCACACAAGTGGCTGCTGGGCTGCACACAGTCACACACATTGGATAGGATAGTGTGGTCAAACAGCACACAGCAGGATGTTGGACTGGCCACACAGTACACCACAGGAGACGGAGTCACACAGCACAGTGAAAGGGATTTTTCTGAATCTCCTCCCAACAGGGAAATATATTTTTGGCATGTGTTTAAGGATACCTCCACACAACTGGCTACTGGGCTGCATATGATCACACACACACTGGGTAGGGCAAAGTGCAGTCAAAGAGCACACAGCAGCAGGGTGAAAGCCTTGCCACTGTAGTCAAGACAAACAGACACACACACACACACACACACACACTGAAATAGATTTTTCTGTCTCTTCGCAACAGGGAAATATATTTTTGGAATATACAGTATTTAAGGATACCACTGCAACTTGTCTACTGGGCTGATCAAAGAGCACACAGCAGGGTGATGGACTGGCCACAGGAGGCAGTCGCACATCACAGTGAAAATGAATATTTCTGTCTCTTCTCCCAACTGGGAAATATATTTCTGGCATGTATTTAAAGATGGCAGAATGAATACTGCCCCAGTGCTATAGTGTGCTCAGGACAAAAATATTAAATCAAAGCATACAGATCCTGGTACTACCACCACTAGCCACACAGTTCAATAAGTAAGACACAAAAAAGTGCCTCAAAATCACATTTATTAAAGACAATCATGTGTAAAAATACTCCCTGTGGAAACCTTTGCAGGTGAAACCAGTAGGAGGAAGTGAGTTGTTCCCCGTTGTCTCATGGTAAGGGGTATTTTTACACACTGTTGGCTTTAATAAATGTGACTTTGATGCATGTTCTTGTATCTTACTTATTAAATTGTGTGGCTGCTAGTGGTAATGCTGGATTTTATGCTGTGGTGTGTGTAGGATACCACGGAACTGGCTTCTGGGCTATACACAGTCACACACAACATACTCTGTGGTACAGTGTAGTCAAAGGGCACACACACAGCAGTTGATGGGCTGGCAGTGGCCACAGAACCCCACATCAGGAAACAACTTAGTGAATACTGTATCAAAAACGAACTGCCTTGTTGTATGTATCAGGAGGTTTGGGGTGAAAGGACCCCTTCAGCAGTTATCATGGTACGATTTTTTACTTGTTGAATTTATTTATTGAAATGTTTTACTAATAAAGCACACTGAACAACACAACATGTTGTGCGCCTCATGGTGTGACCTGGGAGAATTATTTTCCTATTTGTTTCCTACTTTCTGGTTCCATTAATCTCTTCCCCATCCCCAGCCAGGGTGATCTCCTCCAGAGTGCTCCTGACCATTTGTTTCCGCTGTAACCCCGCCCCACCCACCTCTTTATGCAACCTTTTTTTTTTTGGCTTTCAGCAAGACAATACACTTTTAAAACATTTTCAAAACTGCAGAATGCAGTTGGATGGAGTCGAGGTTGGACTTGATAAGAGCACTCCATGGCATGCCTTCCTCAATCGGAATCAGACACAGTACTGGAGCCGCACAGTCACACTTCACTAATCGCTGAATGATGGATCCCAAGAGGCTTACCTCATAACCTTCTTTCTACCACATGACTGTACAGCAGCTGGTCATGTGATAGGGACTCCAGAGCGTGACCTCGCAGCCCCCCCCAACTGTCTTGAGCTGCACAGTAGGGAGGAGCTGAGCTGAAATGACTTGGAAATAGCGCCAGCCGGGAGGGAGGAGGAGCGACACTCCGACAGTAAAGTAATAATTCTTTTTCAAACAACGTGGGCAGCAGAAATGAGCACTGTGATTCGAACCCTTTTGTGAACCCTCTAGTGTTCGAGTTCTAAATTAGAACTCAAACACCAGGGTTCGAGGAGGGTTCGAATCTTTACCGAACTAGTTCTGACAACCCTACTCCGAAACTCGTGGTTTTGAATGCCACTGGTTTGACTGGACACCCAGTGGAGGAGCCAGGCACTGATTGGCAGCTTTGCTCCTTGGCTGATTTTCCAACGCCTGGCGCTTCCTGATCTCAGGGAAATCTCTTTCTGTGCTGTGTTCTGGACTGAATTTTTTCACCGACCCACCCTCCCACACCTCCTCACAGTATTAAATAGACCGTTACTCTGTCCCTTTCCACAGCCTAGCAGCTGATTGGTCACTCCACTGCTGCACATTTTCATGCTATTGGCCTCCCTGTCTTCAATACCTGACTTGACCCACTTTCTCACCACCCCTTTTTAAAGCAGTCCCACCCACAGGATCACACACGTGCTCTCAACTTTTTTCTCCAGCCACTCCATCTAACTCCTCTCAATTACTGCTCTACCTGCCCTATTGTTGGGGACCTCACCCTAATTCGACTATATCCTCTTTCAACGATAAACCAGCTAGCAGTTAAGCAGGCCAGCAACACCAAACAAACTACCATGGGCGCAACCACCTACTACTACTCCTCACTACCTATTTTGGCATTGCTGGTACCGTATACGAATTCGGACCCCTACCTCCCCACTCTGAATCCTCACTGGGTGCAAGCTGGAAGAAAAGCATACACATGGCCACTACTACTTCCGGTAACGATAGGCTCTTTATCCTCCCGCACCTCCCATACACAGTTATCGCCAAGCCAACCTTCCAAACCGTAACCTTAACGGTTAGCTTCCCCCTAATTTAACACAGGCATATAGACACCTCCCCCCACCTGAAGTGCAGGCGACGGAAGACGTGAGGGAAGATAAACATCACCCTATCTGCCAGAAAGGTTATCTTTCTGCTACTGCTACTCTCTGGCAATGTTCACATAAATTCTGGACCAAAAACCCTGAGGAGCAGGGGGGACCATACAGTGAACGGCCTAAAGATAGCATCGCTAAACATCTGCAGCCTAACTGCCAAATTCGACTAGCTCCAGGCTTGGATGACCATCCATGTCCCTGACATACTCTGCCTAACTGAAACCTGGATGTCAGATAGGATCAAAGATGGTGAGGTGGCCATCGAAGGATTCCAAGCATTTCGACTTGATAGAATAGGCAGAAAAGGTGGTGGCAGCCTCCTATATGCCAGAAACTCACTGAGTTGCTCCATCCTCCCTATCTCCAAAGTCATGGAGGATTATGAGTGAGTAGTGGTAAAAATACAAGGCCTAAAAGGCAAGACCCTTACCATCGCCACAACCTACTTTCCTCCCAAGAAAGCCAAGGAAGGCCTTCCTCTTGTTATGGAAGAAATTAGCACACTCAGAAAGGGCTCAGAACTCATCTTGACTGGTGACTTTAATATTAACTAGTTATGTAAGGAGGCAACACCCTCCAGAGACCTAATCACCTCTAACAATCTCACGCAACTCATAACTCACCCCACCAGACAGAACTACAAGGCTGGTACCAGCACCCTCATTGACTGGGTCTTAGCTAGCTCACCAACTCGATTCTCCGAACTCAGGGTTCTCCTGGACGTGCTAAGTGACCACTCCCCAATCTCCTTTATATGGACCACTAAACCTGCCAAAAGCCCACCCCACCTCATCGAGAGCAGGGTTCTGAGGAAAGGCAAACTTGGATCCCTCAAATTGGCCCTGTCTGCCTACAACTGATCCCCCCATCAACAAGGCACCTACGCTGGACCAGACCCTTAGTTTTTTCACTGAGGGCTTCAATTCCATCTGTGATATCTATGCACCAT
Source organism: Neoceratodus forsteri (assembly GCA_016271365.2). NCBI lineage: Eukaryota > Metazoa > Chordata > Ceratodontiformes > Ceratodontidae > Neoceratodus > Neoceratodus forsteri. Next base: position 1,774,465,439 of record CM057450.1, on the reverse strand, counting down.
GCACAAAACGGAAAATTCAGGGGGAGGTTAACGGCTGGATTGATGGCAAGTTCCTCTCCCTCCTAAAGGAGAGGGACTGCCTCTAGGGAAAAAGCCTTAAACTCAGGCAGCTAGCATGACCTACAGTGCTACAAAATGGTTAGAAATCGGTGCACCAAACTTATCAGGCTCACAAAAACCAATTTCCATAAGACCCAGTTTAACAATGCATTGGGAGATGGAAAGAGGTTTTGGGACAACATCAAGAACATCCTTGGTAAAGATCAAAAGCATCACCCTAAGATGCTCAACGTTAATAACTCATCCTCCTCAGATCCGCTAGCCATTGCTGATACCTTTAACCAGGCCTTTACAGACCTGTCCTCTGTGCTACCTCCAAACTACCTTCTGCCTGTGGAGGACCAAGGTTGCGCCAACCTGCTTATAACTAACCACCCAGCCTTCTACTTTAAGAAGGTGTTGGTGAGGGAGGCCCTAACGATGGTCAGGAAAGTCCTAGGCAAAACTAGATTGGGGAGTGACAGGCTAGACATGAAGTTACTATCTCTCACCCTTGATATTCTTATCATGCCCATACTGTAACAATGCTATTTAATAAATCCTTGACCTTAGCTCAATTTCCAGAGGTATGGAAGCAAGCCCTGCTAACTCCAGTGCATAAGAATGGTAACAAGGCACTGGTGTCAAACTACAGGCCAATATCTGTCCTCTCCCCACTATCCAAAGCTTTGGAAAAAATTGTGGCAAGTCAACTCACAGAAAACCTCAGTAAGTACAATCTGCTCTGTCCAAACCAACATGGCTTCAGGCAAAAACATAGTACCACCACGGCACTACTGGAATACACTGACTATGCGCACAAGGCGCTGGATGAAGGCAGATTGGTGGGGTCCATCTTCATTGACCTCACCAAAGCCTTCGACACCGTCAACCACCCTCTACTAGTGCTCCAGCTCCAAAGATTGGGTGTGGCACCAAATGCCGTGAATTGGTTCAATGACTACCTAACACACAGGAGCCAGCGAGTCAAAATCGGGTAGACGTTATCCAGCTCCAGAGACATACACCTAGGAGTCCCTCAAGGATCAATTCTAGGGCCCCTGCTTTTCAGCCTCTTTGTAAATGACCTACCCACAGCTCAGTGACACCAAACTTATTCTGTATGCGATTTGCTGCGGTTGCTGAGCAGCAGCACCTCTCAGGTTGCCCTACAAACAGAACTACAGAACTCTTTCAAGTAAACTCAAGGACTGGTTCGGTAGGCAAAAGCTGCTACTAAATTACAAGAAAACCAAGGCCATGCTACAATCCAGCCCCTACAACAAACACAAGCATGCTCCCCTCGTAATCACCAACAAGGCTGGTGAGCAGATTGAGCAGGTGCACTTGTTCAAGTACCTTGGAGTCACCATTGATGACTTTCTCACTTATACGCACCATGTAGACTCCCTTGTCAAAGTGGTAAACACAAAGATTGGGGTCCTCTATAGGCATAAGAAATCCCTCACCCCGGAAGCACTCCGGATCTCTGTCTCCAGCTCCATACTCTCCATGCTAGATGATGAGCTAGTGGTCTATGGAGCTGCTACTGATACAGTGCTCAAAAGGGTCCAAACTGCACTCAGTAAGGCATGCCACCTCACCCTCTGTGCAGATCACGACACTCATACTTGCACCCTGTATGAGTGTACAAACTGACTTAACCTAAAAGACAGGATCAAATACCAAACTTGCCTCCTGGGAAAGAAGGCACTCCTCGGAAAAACCTCACCCTGTATAGAAAACCTGCTCACGGCTTCTCTCTCAACACACATCACCAGACGGAGGAAGAATGAAGCACTGTCCATACCATTCCGCTGAACCTCACTAGGGCAGCATGCTTTCTCCTATCGGGCCCCCCTCTGGATAAATGAACTCCCGATGAAATTACAAACAAACAACAGCCTGTCTCAGTTCAAAGTAGGCTTCAAACAGCAGCTAATGTCTAACTCAAAATGCACCTGCTTCTCAGGCCCACTTGATGGACAGGCCTACCCCGAAGGTAACACCCAGCAGGGCTACCTAGAGAACCCTGCCCCCATTCCAGCCTAGCCAAGGGCTTAAGTAAGCTATCAGTCCTCTTTAAAACGCACTTGGTACTGCCTCCTAAACTCCCCCCACACACACACACCCATACTCAACAAAGCCCCTGAGCAGCTCCCCCATCATAGCCCCCACCTCTCGCTCACTGCGGTTGGTTTCAAACCCAATCCCCCTTGTTTCACTGTCACCCAGCCTCTCACCATCTGGGATAGCATTAAACCCTATGCAGTTACTCTGCCATAGTCTTATCAACGGATTTGGAGGTTTCCAGGGGTGTGCTACCTAGGGCAACCGATTAGAAATAGCTTAGTATTCAATTACAGCTGCTCAGTTTTTTTTCTCCCATTTGTCTAATTGTCATGTAATTGCTCTTTAGTGCCTAATGATCAGGCCTCTGTAACCCCTGAATATGTGTATTGTTTTATTGTCCACCCTGACGTGGAACCTTTGTAAAAGAGCTCACGCTCAAAGGTCTTTCTGAAATATTAATTAAACAATTAAGCATTTGTTAATTAAGTATTTTTAGCAACAGATTTTACGGATCATCTTTTAGATTGTTGTTTAATGTTATCGTGTTCAGTTATTTTTGTAAAGTGCTTTGGCAACTTTGAAAGGCACTATATCATATAAAGATTTATTTATTCATTATTATCTTATGTCGGACACAGCACAGATAATATCAGCAGTGGTAGCAACCCTGTACACAATAGGCTTGAGTGTGAATCATCTGATTTTTCTGATACTCATGTGGTGTGCGACAAAAATCCCACCAGAAACCCTGAAAATGGTCCATCGGGGCAGCCAACGCAAATGGAGGTGGCAAGGGTACGTCTCCCCTGAAGATACAGTTGTTTTACTTGAGGAGGAAGCTGTCCCTGGTGATAAAAGCCTACCAAATGAAAGCACTGTTACTGCTAGCCAACAGAGACTGTATCTATGCCAGGAAGTAAAACTAAAAAGCTAATGCTTTTATGAGAGAACTACTATTATACTGACTCCCAAAATGCTTGCCTTGCAGTAGGCGTACACTGTAAAACCATTGCCAGAAGGGGGAGACAGGAAAATCACCTTGGCACATCCACTTTAATAGACACTTACGGAGTGCGCACTTGGTTTCATGCAGCAGAAAAGATATGCCATCTTTGTCTAGTAAGACGAGGATGAGGCAGGTGACAGTGACCAAAAAGTTATTTTTGTTTTATAAAAAATTGGTGGCACTGTCAACTATGTTTCGACTCCATTTAACAAAAGAAAAAAACCCACAAACAACATGACCTTTCATCTCCATCACTGTCACCATCTGGCACCTTTGCATCTAACACTTCTATTTAATTACTTATTGTCAATTCATTCCTCTTGCAACATGCCATGCCCCAAACCAAAACGATTAACCATGCAAGAGTTATTTCAAACACAGAAACAGAAGTTGACAACAGATAAGGACTGCTTGGCCTACCTAGTCTGCCCATTTTCCCTGCCTATAGTATACCCCCAGATCCTACTTGATCTCCAGTCCATTCACCCCCTTCCCTTTCCTAAGACTCCTTTATTCCTATCCCATGTATTCTTGAACCCCACCACCTCCACTGGAAGACTATTCCATGAATCCACCACTCTTTCTGTGAAGAAGTATTTCCTCATATCTCTTCTGAAGCCACCCCCTCCAGCTCATCATGCCCGCTTGTCCTTGAGCTTTTTGTCTGAAAAATACTTCCCTCTTGTACCTTGTTTACCCTTGTGAGATTTTTAAATGTCTTTATTATATCCCCCTCTCTTTCCTCTCTGCAGGGTGTACATATTTAGGTCCTTTAATTTCTCCTCATAGGGCTACTGATGCAGACCTTGCACCATTTTAGTTGCCCTCCTCGCGACTGCTTCCACTCTATGTCCTTTCTGAGATGTGCTCTTCAGAACTGGACACAATACTCTAGGTGGGATCTTACCAGTGATCTATATAGAAATATATTCACCCCAGCATCCACACACCCTCCCAATTGTCTTGTCGCACTGCCTGGCCACTTTTAGGTCATCCAATATGATCAACCCCAAGTCTCTTTTCTGCTTGATGGTCATCAGTACCACTCCCATTTTGTACTCCGCCCCTGGGTTTCTGTGTCCCAAGTGCATTATTTTGCACATTTTTGCACTGAAACCCAGCTGCCATACCACTGACTACTGCTTGAGTTTTCTCAGGTCACTGCTCATCCTTTACCCTCCCCCTGGAGTGTCCACCTTATTGCAGAGTGTGGTGTCATCCACAAAGAAGCAGACCTTCCCTTCCAGCTCCTCTGCAACGTCACTTATAACAACCATTTGTCAATGCCGAATGTTTGCTTGCTGGCATTGGCATTGGTAGTGTAGGAGTTAGAGAGCTGCATAATAGGAATGGCAGTGAAGTATTGAACTGAAGCCAACCCCATCACCACCCTGCAGATAGTGACAGGTATTGGGGTGTGCTTTGGGTCGTCAGGCATAACGGCCATGCCATTTCACCACACCCTACCCTGCAGATACTGACAAGTGTCACGGTGTGCTGTGAGGTCTTTGGCCCTTATGCGCACCCCATTCCATCAGGAAATATGGTGAGATGGGTCCTGTATAGGAGAGTGGGGTGAAATTTGGGGCTGAAGAGTCCAAGGCACACCTCGATGCCTCTCACTGGCTGCAGGGTGTGGAATGGTATGAGTATTACAGGCGAGAATCCCAAGTCACATCCCGATGCCTCTCAGTCTCTACAGGCTGGGGCGTTATTGTCAGAAATCCTAACACCTCCGGCATTTGTTGGCATTTTCACTCCAAATTTTCAACATGGTGTTTTGTGACCCCCACCTTATGAACAGTGGCAATATCAGTTTGTTAGCCGAAAGTGACTACGCCACTTGGCACCACAGGTGTGAAAACACAATTCGAACAGGATGTGAAAAATGACAGCTGTACTGCTCATGGGGAGGTGCAAAAAATGGCAATGTTGAAATTCTGCAGTGAAAATATTAAAAAAACTGGTGAAGTCACCAGTGTGCGTAGAAAATGCAATTAGTTTGGGGATTTTTTACAGCAGATTGTCAACACAGGGATTTTGTAACCTCCGCTCATGAACACTGTCACTGTGATTTCTTAATCTGTCCCGAACAGTGATTTCCCACAGCGACCACGCATTTCTGCACTGGAATTGCGAAAACACATTTCGGCCATGGTGTGAAAAATGACAGCTGTACTGTTTATAAGGAAGTGTGGAAAAATGCCAGTGGTGAAAATCTGGACTGAAAATATTAGAAATCCATGAAGTTACGAGGGTACGTGGAAACTGCGCAATGGTCGATCGTAACAAGCCATTTTTTTGAACGTATTTCACCAGATTTTTAACATAGCCATTTTAACACCTCTGCTCATGAACAGTGTCACTGTGATTTTCTTAATCTGTCCCGAACATTGATTTTGCACGCCGACTGCACCATTGTACGCTACATGGGCCGAAACACATTTTGGCTGAGATGTGAAAAATGACAGCTGTACTGCTCACAAGGAGGTGTGGTAAAATGGCAATGTTGAAAATCTGGAGTGAAAATATTGAAAATTCACGAACTTACGAGCGTGTGTAGGAACAGCGCAACACATGCTCGTAAAACAGTACTTTTGGGATTTTTTCACCAAATTTTAACATAGCCATTTTAACATTCTCTGTTCATGAACAGTGTCACTGTGATTTTCTTAATCTGTCCCAAACATTGATTTTGCACACTGACTGCTGCCATTGTGTGCTACATGTGCGGAAACACATTTTGGGTCAGATGAGAAATGACAGCTGTACTGCTCATAAGGAGGTATGGTAAAATGGCAATGTTGAAAATCTGAGTGAACATATTGAAAATTTGAACTTACGGTGCGTAGGAACAGCGCAGCGCATGCTCGTGAAACGGACATTTTGATTTTTTTTCATCAAATTTCAACATAGGGTTCGGGGTCTACCTCATGAACTGTGACATTGTCGCTTTGAAAATTGGTCCCGGAAGGTTGTTCCACGCAGTGACCGCGTAATCACCTTTTGGGGGCGATTAATGCCATGACAGTGACAGAATTCATGAAGGGGGGTCCCAAAAACCCCATGTTGAAAATTTGGTGAAAAAATTCCCCAAAATGCTCGAGATATGCACTAAAGCTGAAATAACTCTATTTATTACATTATACAGCTTACCGGCACTTCCTCATTTCGCGGTCAGCTTTGAAGAGTGCAGACGTGTTCCCAGTCCACCAAAGATCGTCCCGCTGAGCTCCAGAGGTAAGTATGGGGTGAGGAGGGGGTGTGTGGAGGCAGGTTGCGCAGAGGGTGGGCACGGGTGGCGAGAGATTGGGTCAGGACAGTCAGCAAGGGAAGGTTTTTTTCTTTCAGGTTTCTTTCTTTTTTTTTTTAACTTAGACGACGAGGATTTGTGCCACGCTGGTAGGCTCCCAGCATGGCAGCTGGAAGGTTTGGGGGGGTGGGGGCCGGAGCCAATCTGGGATTGGGGCACCCCTAATGGCCATGAGATCTGGGTGCCATGTTGGGGTGGGCCTCAGCGTGGCACCCTGTAGTCTCTTGGGAGGGACAGTAGAGCCGATGGGAGATTGGGCACCCCGCCGGCCATACGATCTGTTGCCACGCTGGGTGGGCTCCTGTGTGGTATCTGGAACTCTGTTGGGGGGCGTAGCACAGCTGACGGAGGATTGGGTAATTTCTTAACGCTATAGCAAAAAGGTAGCAATGGCATGCAGTAAAGCGTATGCAGGTGGGGAGAACGATGAGCATGCGATAACTTATCGCTGCTCACTGAAGTGTAGCTCTCCCTTTTAACTGTACAGCCACTGCATTTTCAACTGCTGTCATAGACAGCTGCAGCATTCATTGGAAAACTGCGGCCGCACCTGCAAATACGCTGACTGAATTGGAAGACAGGTGCCACACCTCCGAAAACTCGGATGATGGCACTATGTTTCTTGACATGCGTGCAAGCAAACATAAAAATGACTGGTCCCAGCACTGATCCCTGAGCCAGCCCGCTGGTCACCCTCCCTTCCTTTGAATGAATTCCATTTACCACTACCAAAGGGCATGTAAATATGATCACACTCATCCAGTCGCTCAGAAATTAAATAACGCAGTAACACAAATGATACCTTTTTATCTGCAGTCCTTCTCTTTTGTTGAATCTGTTGGTTTTAAGAAAGTAATGCAGACTGCTGTTTCATAATATCAAATATCATCTAGAAAATATTTTGCCACCAAAGCAGTACCAAATGTCTATTTTGTGAATTGCAGAATAAGCTGATGCAGGCCTTGAAGTTGGCAGCAGTAGCACAGTTACATGTTACACATGATATGTGGACTTGCTGCCAAACTGTACAATACTTAAAGTAAAGGTGCAAGGTTGCCATAGCAAATGGGAGTAGTAACCTGTACGAGCTTTGAATCAGTCTCCTACCATTCAAACTGCCAAATAATGCTGTTTTCCTTGAAAAAAGACTTTTATTTCGGTGCTCTGCTTCATTTGCATAACCAGACCCTTTTTTCCCTCAGTGCTGCTGCCCCCAACTGTGACATCACACCAGGAAAACAAAGTTATAAAAGGAACAGTGTCACTTTTTAGTTTTAGACAGACAAATCAGCTATGTACTGTACCCACAATGCCTCACAATGTAAATTAGTATTCAGGGTATTATATTTCTGTGCTCACTGCAGAAATAGGAGACTACATCTGTCAGTATAGAAGTCTTGTAGTTATAAATAGTATGCACAATGCATTGTTGTGAAAATAAACATACAAACGCTTATATTGCTGACACCACCACACTAATATGGGTCAGCACCTCAGAGTAAGGAAATTGTAAACCAGGTTTTATTTTACCCACAATTACTTGCTACAGTTATTTACATATTACTGCTCACCACCAGCAACGTAAGGGACTGTACGTCTGAGTAAGGCACATTTAAGGCAACATTATAAATTGCCCAGAATTCCATGTTGCAGTATGTAAATCATCGACAACTCCTGGCATGACATATTTGGGGTGTGTAGCCACACATAGAAAACTGGAGAGAAAAACACTGATAAAAAATAAAAAAAAAGGACTATGATAGATTATTTTACAAAACAAATTGCAGCTTCAGCATCTGAAGCATGTCTGGCAATGGCATGCAATGTGTAAAAGGCATTTGGGGAATCTTGCAACTTTCCTTTAACAGTCACTGGGCAGCCTTTCACAATTCCTCTGCCTTATCCACTGATTTGAACCTGACTGCCACAACATTTAAGAAGCAGGCTGCCTTGTGTATTACTAGTATAACACTCCCCCTGGCCTCTTCACCTGGGGGTATAAATCTTCATCGCAGTTGTTCCAGAGGGCACATAGAGAAGGCTGCATCAAGCACTAACCTGAGCCAGTGCACACATATACCAGATAGGAAAATGGTGGTCCTACCTTTCAGACTCCACACACCAGTGCACCCTCGATCTCACCTGCAAATCTGGATTTTGTCTCTGAACACTGCCCACCAGACCAGGATCTCCCAGCTGCAACCTCCTGACTTTTTGCGCCCATGAGCCCCTTGATCCAGAATGCAGAGTGACAGTATCTCTCCTGGAATTAAAACTTATGAGACAAATTAGAAAAAAGGAGGAGGAGGAGTTCTAATTTCATTCTATCCCCCTTACAGCTTCAATAAGGCAATGTCCACTAGCAATTTCTTCACAAACTAGCTTCTTTATTAAGCTACAACATCCCAAATGATTTCAGGAATGCAGGGGTCACATCCTTCATAAATAAATATAGCAGCTCCATGGGGCTATCGAAACTTTGTACAATTCATCCTGACTGGACACGCAGAGCAGCACGTCGAATACAGACAGTACAGCAGGGCTCCTTCACTTTACCCTACTTGGATGCTTTATCCAAGGAACCTCCCTTCTCAGAAACCCCCAGGCTCCTGACTCACTGGTGCTGGTAAGCCAAAACTTTTTGTTTTTCTACTCATCACTGGGTTGCACACAACACTCTGGCACTGTTCGCTGCCCCAACTCCAGCATGGGAAAGCATGCTGCTTTCCCCACCTGGCCCCTGCACCTCAGCCCAAATACCAGGGATAACAGGATTTTTTTTCTGCGACGCAGGCCCTGCAACCCCTTACTATTGCTCTACAAGGAACCTGCTGTGTAAGGTGCTCCCACTCTCAGCACCCGCTCCCTCCTTGCAGCTCAGTCTTTTCGTCTACAATGGCTCCCACTGATGCAGTGGCCCTTAAACCCGGCCCTGCTCCAGTATCTGAGCCCCTTGCTTCAGGCTGCCCTGCCACGAGAGATCCCTGAGCCCTGCCACCACCCAGTTCCCTCAGAGCAGCCAAACCCTGCGAGCAGCGCCATACTCTCTCTTCTGCTCCCAGCTGACAGTTTGGGGGGGGGGATTCAAGCCCAGGCCCACATCCCTCTCACATCACTCCTGGGCTTCTGGTAAGCTCCAACCAGTGGCCACCCTTCAAGGTCTGTCCCACGACCTGTGATCCACCTGGCCCTTTACTGCTGGTTCCCCAGGACCTATCCCTCCAAGCAGGACCCACTTATGGGTGAAGGGCCCCTTGGTTCCAACTGCCTTCAGGCCACCTTGCCACACCGGGTACTGGGGATAACCACTGTCACTGGCCTTCCCCCCTGTGAGGACCCTGCCACCTTTCCCACAGCCCTGGCAGCCTTAGCAAACTATCTCATGGGGATCTCTAAGGGCTTCTGCCTATCCTGGCCTCCTAACTGCCTCCTGCACCTTAACCCCAGTGACGTAGGACCTGGCTAACCATCCTCCCCCATGGAGCTTCTTTCCCGGCTCCTCAGTGCCACGTCGCTGCAGAGGTTGTCCCTATCTACCACCTATGAAGGGGTCTCCCCCCCGATGGCCCACTTGGACCGCAGAGCTCCCCAATCCTGTCTGCTCTGCTCTTCCAGCCTCCCCCTCCAGCCCCAGGCTTACTGCCCAGGCTAGAAAAATTCCCGAAACCTCCTGTCACTAACCTTATATACCTCCCTAAACCTACTCTCTGCTGCCACCACGAGGCATCCAGCAGGTACTAACCTTCAGAGCACTAACAAATTCCCTAGCTCTGGGGGGGAGGTAGGAGGGTGGAAAGGGATACCTAAAATGGGAGCATAAGCCCCTCTTTCAAGGGGAGCTCACACTCTTTGGGTCTATGTTAATTCGCGCCACATGAATACGCTGCTGATGATTTGCTCCCTTGTCAACTCGCTCCTGACACTCTCGCTCCCTGTCATTTGGCTCCCGCTACCACTTCCTAACTTATAACAGTAACAGTAACACTGCTTTGCAATTCCATTAACTACCCTTCACCTGTGCAATGTACCTACCAATCAGCATTCAGCAGAAATTATAAAAAAAGGCAGCCTCACCCTCACACAAGGTGTTACGCCCAAAAATGGCAGGGCTGTTTGTATTGTCTGAGTGTAAAAGGATGAAGCTGGTAGACACGGATAATTACATTTACACACATCATAAATGCAGCTTCAATGGAAACTCTATCTGGCAATGTGAGCTTGCAGTCAAAAAACAAAAAACCTGTAATGCGCGAGTTCATACAAAAAGTTATGATGACCCAAAGCCGGCCCGCTGGCTCAGCGGTTGGATTTCCACTTGCGATGCCAGTGACCCAGATTCAGGAATGAGTCCAGGAGCTAGAGGGCCAGCCAGGTGGAGAAGGGTTGAGCGTTCTATGGACAGCTCCCCTTCTCCGGGAGGGAAGGGAGGGCAGAGCACGGTACTTGACTGGCCCCAGGCAGAGGCCTGTGGCATAGCAAGCTACCATGCACGAACTGTGGGGGAGGATGTCATGATGTTGGCGCTTGCTCCTTGACATCTGGGCGAGTGACATCCTACAGGAAAAACAGGAAAAACACCTTCCGGAGTCAGGGGATGGAGGCGCCGAGCCAAGTCCCAATTTGCCGCTGCCTGCCCAGCTGTCTCGGGGCCCGACAAGAATTGAAGGTTTATGGGGTGGTCCCACCCCAACCCTGTGTAGGGGGCTATCCACAGCAGGATGGGGATCTGAGCAGTCAAGTAAGGCAGCAGTAGGATCAGGCTTAATTGGCGCATCCTGAGTATGCAACTCCGGAGGGACGTAGGAGGGATAAAAAAAAAAGTTATGATGACCCACTAATCATTTCTACTATTAGTCAGCACTCTCATGCACCAGACCCCACTGCAGTTGAGCGGGCAGGGGCATTAAACACTGCCAAAGAACGTGCAGCTTGTACACAGGACACGACAGCATAAGTCCTGCTTCATTCTAAGGGGCAAGTTTCACTGGCGGCACTGGGAACATTGGTGGACAAAAACATTAAGAGGACCATACAGCGTGTACATGTGCATGGTGCCCCACCAAACCCCTGTACTTTAACTGAGCTGTCATTGCCTGAATACTACACCACTTTTAAAAGTAGCCAAGGCTGTGAAGTCAATTTCTCTTATGTGATAGTGGTCCTGGCAATGAACGAATCCTTGTTTTGGGCACAGAAGCAAATCTGCAGTGCCTTGAACAATACAAACAGTGGTTTGCTGATGGCACCTTCAGCATCACCCCCTCCCCCCCATTTTATCAAATGTTTGTGATTATAGGAGAAAGGTTTGGGTGCTTGCAACCAGCAATGTTTGCACTGCTGCCAGGGAAGAGAAGGGAGCATTACGAAAAGGTACTCTCAGTGCACTTAAAGTAATCAACCTATGTCTACACCCTGCTGTCATAATGACAGATTTCGAAAAGGCTACAATTCAGGCATTCAGTAACATCTTCCCCAATGCTAAGCAAGCAAGGTGCTTTTTTCACTTTTCCCAATATGTATATATAGAAAAATACAAGCAGAAGGACTTGGGCAAAAATACGAGCAGGATAGCGAATTTAGTTTGCGGTGCCGCTACCTGCCAGCTCTTGCGTTTTATCCGCCCGACCAGGTTGTCTCGAGGTTCGAAGAAATAGCAGATGAAGCATTACATGTATTCCCACCAGAATTAGAAACCATAATTGACTATTTTGAGGACACCTGGATCGAGCTGAGGAATAGACGTGGCGCTGAGCGCAGACAACCACACTACCCAATACCTCTCTGGAATCATAGTGACACAGTTGCTGAGAAAAGGGCAAAAACAAATAACTCTGCTGAGGCTTTTCATAGAGGGATGCAGTCTATTCTATGCATGAATCACCCAACAATATGGAAGTTTATTGACGGGCTCGACTTGGTTACTATGGCTGCATGCCATTGACATACTATGACGCCGAAACAGGAAGTGATCCAAATGAACAGGTAATGACATGCATTATTTTGGTACTGGATTGTATGGGATTGTGCATAATACCCTGAATTTCCCTGGTGCTAATGTTATACAGGAACAGGTAATGATGTAAATGTGCATTCCACTTGTTCGTTGTATTTTTACTTGCAAGAGCTAACTGACGCATCATTTTGGTAATGATCGTTTCACTTGCTGAGTCTATATTTTTACTTGCAGGAGCTAATTGATGCGGAGCGAGTAATATAGGAAGCGAATTTGACAGGGGAGAACGGTCGAGAATCAGTTTTCGGGGGACAAATTGACTGGAGTGAATTGACATGCTCCCACACTCTTCCCCCACCCAGGAAATCATTCCCTTCTGGGAATGATGGCAATGATTCAGTGATGGTATCCTCCCATCAAACTGAGTATGCACACTCCCTAGCCTTCTGGAAAAAAACTCACCATATCTGGTCATAGGCAGCACCCAACCTGCCTCACTAAACCCAACACACCCTATAATCTAAAACCTATCTTCACCAGGAGATAATCTAAAAACTTAGAAAACCTTCATTATTTCTTTATCAAAAAAACCAGATAACCTCAATCATTGTTCCATAATGATTTGACTTCAGTCTTAAACATTCAAACAGTAATCAGGTAGTTTTCTAACAGTTTAGCTATGCCCCATTGTACCTCCCACCTATTAAAACAAGTTACTCTGTGTACAGTCCCCAAGACATTCACGCACCAGACTTTTCCAACTTCGATGCCAACAGTTTTATCACGATTTTAAAAATTTTGTTAATAGCAACATAATTGTAAATCTCAACATTTTCCCTTTTTAGGAATGAGAACTGTATACAGTCACCTTGATTCTGCTCCACAGAGCAATTGTCCTGGCGCAGTTCATAAGTCTGACATCCAGAGACCTAGGTTGCGGGCCCCCTTCCAGGAGGGAAATAATACTCTGGGTCTGGCTTGGTCATCACATCCACAAAGGAATCCCGGTCCAAAATGTAGTACTTGGTCCATGTCCCAGTCAAGTCCTGGACCAGGGCAAAATGTCTGAACAAAGTCAGGACAGACCAAGTCCCTGTCCGACATATAGACCATGCCTGATGTACTGTATTAACTGCTGAGATGGGGTACCTCCTCCACAATGGCGATTCTTTAAAAGGTCCATCTGTTCCTTAAATATCCATTCTTCCCTTATCTCCTCGATGATGTCCCATAACCTTTCAGGCACATGAGGATAGTTCATATGGGGATACTTCACACACAGCCTCCTGAGGACCCACCTCTCTGCCTGGCTCTATTCTGGCAGATCTCTCACACTGGTTCTCCTGGCTTGTCCCACTGATAGTCATATCCCCCATCGATACGTGAGGTTTAACTGGTCATTTGGATTCCACCTGTTCATCCAGGTCAGGAGGGTCTTAGCCAGGACCGGGAGCTGTGGGGTGCTGTCCACCAAGGTGATCACAGGGCGGTGTTAAGGTCTGGAGATTGCCCTAACCACCTGGTAGTCCCAAAACTGAAAGGTGCTACCAATATGCTTCTCCTCTTTCAACTCTTCCAACTCCCTTCGTTCAGTACTCTCCCTTGCTGCTGCTACCAGACTTGAGGCCAAACCCACTAGGCTTGATTCTAAACTTGGCTCCCAAGCAGTGGCAGAGTTGGGGGGGGCTGGGGGGTTGGTCGCCCCTCCTGGCTGCCCCAGTGTGAGTAGTGGTGCCCCACCATCATCTTTATTCAATGTTTAGTGCCCACTGTGGAGCCCATGATTGACTGAATGGCCCCCCCTGGCTTCCAAACGCTCCCAAACCTGGCTCCATCACTGCTCCCAAGCAGGCTTTGACTTGGACGACAGGGCCTATGGGCTACCGCTAGACTGGGGCCGAGGCAGAGACTCCCTCAGGCCCTGGAGGATCTCCTGCTAGTTGTCTGAGACCCCTGCCCCTCCCTCTGCCTCTAGGATAGCCAGTAGCTGGCGGCGAGGAGCAGTGCAGACAGCTGTGCTCCCAGTCACCTTCCTTTGTTTTTGCCCCTGCACCTTCCTCTTCTACAGCCTCCTCTATGATGTCTGAGGACTCACTCCTGGCCTCTTCCATCTGGGCACAAGTGCCTTCTCCCATGGAGAGTCTCTCAAAGGCTCCCAAATCCCCACTGGCTGGAGACCACAGTACAAAAGGACTCGCAGTGGAACTGGGAGGGAACATCCCCAAATTTGGAACTGGCAGCATGCCTGTGCAATGCTGGCACACAGGCAGTCTGGCAACACCTTCCCCCTGAAACCCACACCTCACACATCTTTCATTTTCTCATCCTTTTCCCCCAGCTTTCCATAGCCAGGAGAGTAGTGAGGCAAGAACTGTGGCCAATGGTTCCTCCTGGTGGGTTGCCTCTGCTCCACCTTCCTCCCTGCCAGACACATTTCTCCACCAATCCCTGGGCTGTCTGCTCAAGTCTCCTCTCTGTACCTCCCAGTACCCATAGCAAAGAACTCGCTTACTTGGTTGTTTCTGGATTTTTGCCTTTACTTGGCTGCACAGTCCCTTGTCTGGATGTGCATGTGCAAACCTTTCTCTTGCCAATTTTGTTCTCTAGCTCTCTTTCTCCTCACCTTCTCAGCTCTGCTCTCTCCAACCTCCCTCTCAAGATGGTGCTTCTGCTTGCAGCTTCTGTAGTTCCTCTCTGGCCATCACCCAATAGGATTCCACCTAAGGATCATGTGATCAGTTGGTCACGCGCGCACACCACACCAGGCATGCTGAGGCCTACGTCTCATTCAGGCTTACCCCCACAGCTAATTTTCTCTGTGCCACAGGGCCCAGCTAGGCCAGGAGGCTTGACCACACACCAGATCACAAGGCTAAGGGTCCGGCAGCATTTCGAGGTTCGGGGAACATCCTGGATGAGCCCCCGCATGTAACCACCCCATGGCCTCCTTGTCTAGGGGCATAAATCTTCATCACAGTTGTTCCATAGGGCACATAGAGGAGGCTACATCAAGTGCTAACCCGAGCCAGTGCACACTTATACCAGATAGGAAAATGGTGGTCCTACCTTTCAGATGACTACATACACCAGTGCACCCTTGATCTCACCTCCAAATCTGGATTTTGTCCCCGAACACTAATCACTGGACCAGGATCTCCCAGTTGCAACCTCCTGACTCTTTGCGCCCATGAGCCCCTTGATCCGGAATGCAGGGTGACAGTATCTCTCCTGGAATTAAAAAGCTAGTGGATCCAAAACAGGCAGACAGGAAAATAATAAAGATTTTAAGTACTAGTCGGTTGTAACTGTTTATTTCTGAAGTATTTTTCTTCTTTTGCTCATCAGAAAGTCTTGTATGTGATAATATTATGCTGGAAGTATGGAACAGCTCTTAGCCTGACAGCTGACATATCTAACTCCACTGTCCCACAGTACATCATCAGCATTGTGATCTCACTGACAGTGCCATCCACAGGTGAATGACCTGGCAGTCACTCACTTGCTGTTCCTACGTAGCAGTGATTTCACAGTCAGTGAGGTCACAATGCTGATGATGTAGTGTGGGGGCAGTAGAGCAAGATATGTCAGCTGCCATACTAAGAGCTGTTCCACACATCACACCTACTAACACCAGCTAAACAATCTTCTAATTAAACAAAGGGAAAAGAAAAGGTACCTCAGATATAAAAGGTAATGATTGGCTGCTCTTAATATCCAATATTAGTTTTAGGCAGTACACTAGCTCTTTAAAACTTATGAGACAAATCTGAAACAAGGAGGGGGAGTTCCTATTTCATTCTAGTCCCCTTCCAGTTTAAATAAGGCAATGTCCACTACCAATTTCTTCCCAAACTAGCGTCTTTATTTAGCTCCAACATCCCAAATTATTTCAGGAATGCAGGGGTCACATCCTTCATAAATAAATATAGCAGCTCCATGGAGCTATCAAAACTTTGTACAATTCATCCTGACTGGACACTCAGAGCAGCACGTCGAATACAGACAGTACAGCCGGGCTCCTTCACTTTACCCTACTTGGATGCTTTATCCAAGGAACCTCCCTTCTCAGAAACCCCCAGGCTCCTGACTCACTGGCGCTGGTAAGCCAAAACCTTTTGTTTTTCTATTATTCACTGGGTTGCACACAGTACTGTGGCACTGGTCACTGCCCCAACTCTAGCGTGGGAAAGCATGATGCTTCCCCCGTCTGGCCCCTGGACCTCGGCCCAAATACCAAGGATACCAGGATTTTTTCATCGTGACCCAGGCCCTGCAACCCCTCACTTTCCCTCTACAAGGAACCTGCTATGTAAGGTGCTCCCACTCTCACAGCACCCACTCCCTCCTTGTAACTCAGCCTTTTCATCTACACGGCTCCCACTGGTGCAGTGGCCCTTAGACCCAGTCCTGCTCCAGTAACAGAGCCCTCTGTTTCAGGCTGCCCTGCCACAAGAGAAGCCTTGGGCCCTTGCCACCGCCCAGGTCCCCCCTCCCCGAGCAGCTCAAACTCTGCAAGCAGCGACATACTTTCTTCTGCTCTCAGCTGATCCTTTTAGGGGGGAGAAATCCATGCCCAGGCCCACATCCCTCTCACATCACTCCTGGACTTGTGATAAGCTCCGACCAGTGACCACCCTCCAAGGTCTGTCCTATGAACTGTGACCCACCCGGCCCTTTAATGATGGTGCCCCAGGACCTGCCTCTCCAAGCAGGCCCCAATTATGGGTGAAGGGCTTCCTGGTTCCAACTGCCCTCAGGCCACCCTGCCACACTGGGTACTGGGGAAAACCACTGTCACTGGCCTTCCCCCTGTGAGGACCCTGCCACCATCCCCACAGCCCTGGCAGCCTGTATGAACTACCTCACAGGGATCTCTAAGGGCTCCTGCCTATCCTGGCCTCCTAACTGCCTCCTGCACCTCCCTTACCCCCAGTGTCCACAGGACCTGGCTAACCATCCTCCCCCATGGATCTTTCTTCCCAGCTCATCAATGCCACATCACTGCAGAGACCATCCATATCTGCCACCTATGGGGGGTCTCCCCCCTGCTGGACCACCCAGACTGCCGAGCTCCCCTAATCCTGTCTGCTCCTCCAGCCGCCCATCTCCAGCCCCAGGCCTACTGCTCAGGCTGGTAAAGGCCACCAAACTTCCTGTGTCCAATCTTATATACCTCCCTACACCTACTCTCTGCTGCCACCGCAAGGCATCCAGCAGGTACTAACCCCCAGAGCACTAATAAATTCCTTAGCTCTGGAGGGGGGAGGAGGGGGAAAAGGAAGCCTAAAATTGGAGCATAAGCCCCTCTTTCAAGAGGGGGGCTTACACTAGTTTTTTTTAACTTATATTTTGAGTTTGCAATAAAATCAGAAAGTTTTATCACTCATGCCAGACACCCCGATACAGTTACAGAATACATTCAATGTAAGAAGAGTAAGGTAACCTGAACACTCTGATTTGCGGATCTGGGGGTAATATTCCATGCATCATAACATTAAAAATATATAAACCAAATAGCTGCACCTTGCCAGAGTGAGAGCGTCCAAAATATAACCATATTTCCAAACGTTGCTTAGATTCCCATATAAAGACGGGATGTGCTCTAGTCTCTGCCCAAATACAAGGGTTAACTCAAACTTGTGAAACATCCCCCACACACCCGTCCCCCTCCCTCCCAGGAGCCCAACAAAACCAACAGCACTGCAATAATGTACGTGTTATTACATCAGCACTTAAAGAACAACACAGAGAACCACAGACTCTGGAAGACGTTAAAACTGTCAATCCATATCTAGAAAATGTAAACAGGATGCTATCTAAGAAATGTAACAAAAACTATTATTTAGCATATAAAGAAACCCCCCATGCATGAAAAGCTCAGGGAGGGAGGAAGGTAGGAGGTAACTGCCAACTACCAATTGTAGTGCAATGTCCCTCCAAGACACTACCATGGTAGTGACTACAGCACTCTCTAAGGTCTGTGACTCACCCCATGGTGGCTGCCATTACAGCCATGGTATTTTTTTTTTTTTTAGTTATTTAATCAGGAGTAGCACACTAAGCTGAACGCTTTTTTACAGGAGTGACCTGGGAGCACAGGGAAGTTAAGTGACTTGCTCAGGGTCACACAGTATGCAAGTAGAAGCTATGGGATTCAGCCATGGTATTTAACAGGATGAGACCTGAACAAGGATTCCTACAGTGCAAGCATGACTAAAGTGACTCCTGACAAGAAGAAAGGTGGTGTTAATAAATTGCAAATCATTAAACCCCTCCCGTACTACAGCACACTCCCCCTCGAACCAAAACCAGTCATAATATATGAAGACAGTTACGTCTATTAATACAAAAAGGTCATGGAGGGAAAGTTAAGTCAGCCAGAATTCATAGTTTATCAGGTGTCTTCATTGTTGTCTGGGTCTCCTGTTTGTCCAACAGCAGTGGTCTCAAACTCCTGGTGAATGAGTTCCACCCTTTTGCCTGCTTCTGCTGGGTCAATGAATTGGTAGGTATGCCCCCATAAAAGGTGCGCAGATGAGCTGGCATGAGCAGAGAATGGGTATCCCCTAGACTTTTCAATCGGGCCCTTATTGCATTGAACTTTTTCTGTCAAGGTCTGGT
The DNA here is from genome assembly GCA_016271365.2 of Neoceratodus forsteri. Taxonomy (NCBI): domain Eukaryota; kingdom Metazoa; phylum Chordata; order Ceratodontiformes; family Ceratodontidae; genus Neoceratodus; species Neoceratodus forsteri. The sequence continues at coordinate 1,774,446,434 of CM057450.1, read as the reverse complement.
GGCAAAGGATAAATCTAGGAACAAATGCAGTGTAGTCCCATCGTAGTTTAAATTTTGGGAGTCCCAGGAAGCCTGTAGCAGCATATCTCTGGTCACAACAGAAGCATCACTAGCAAGACTATCTGTGGCAACGGCCCTTGCTGGTCTGCCAAACAGAGAAATCTGGTATGCTTTGACAAAACTATGTGCAAGAGCTACTGGATTTAGTCCTAGGGCACCTGGTAGCCAAGATTTTAGAAACAGAAGGAGCTATTCACCTTCTCTCCCTTCCAGGATCCTGACCAGTCAGACATTAGAAGCCCTATGGAAATTTTCCAGGGCACTAAGTGGTAACATAGTTGCATGTTCTCCTGTGCCATTTTGCTGGTAACTGCCAGGACCTGGGTCAATGACTTTTCAGCAGAGGTTGCCATTTTTGTAACAACCTCTGTTTTGGTGTCTTGCTCGCCCATTCATTTGAGGATTGTCTTCATTTTGCAGTCGATAGCTTGTGTAACCCCTAGATGGCGCTATCCCAGGGGCTACTACCCCTGCCTGATTTGCCACTAACAGGTTGAGGGGCCTGGATCCAATGGCGGTGCTCCACCCAGAGGTCAGGGTTTGCAATAGTTAAACTAACTTGGTCACAGCCCTCTGGGACACTGCAACCCCCTTTCTTCCCCACTAGTGGCCCACATAATATATTAGAATTACTTTTACAGTATACACTTACCCCAGGTCTGGTTCCGCACTGGGACCTCCTGTGAAATGAGATACAGTGCAACAATCACAGAACAGTACTTTAACATAGACAAATACCTCAGGCAGTATAACTTTGCTGAAACAAGCAGCTCTGATTTATTTAGGGGATATAACAAGGACAGGGGAAATCAGGTTAATTAGCTTATCACTCTAATAATCTACCTATGGCTCTGTGCACAGGCCTATCCCTATCAGTTACTGTCCCTGGGCACCCAAGCCCAGGTGGCTAGTCCAAACCGCAGTAGCTGGTAGGGCCCTTTCACACAGAGAAAAGGAGAATTAAACAGTCAGCAGTACAGTAATTCCATTTGGATTTAATGTGGCATTCAACAGGAGCGACCCTGAATTAGTACTCACGACCTCCAAATAAGATAGGTCCTTCAATGTCAGCCGGGCTCACTTGGAGGTACACAAACCTCTTCACACATCCATATAAAAAGCACTATACCAGGCAGGCTGCATCTGTATCGATCGCCAATTACTGCACAATACCGGGAGAACACACAGCAGATTCAGTTCCTGACAGACGGCGGTGTAATTTTCAGCAATTCCTCCAGTCTTCTGGGGTGAGCCTGGTTTCTACTCTTCAGAGATCCTTTGATTCTTTTCTACAGGACGGATTCAGTCCTAACAAGCTGCAGACCGGAACTCTGGGCCTTACACACGTTTTTTGGACTAAACTGCACACTGAAAAAGTACAGGGCTCCTTCCTTCTTCACTGCCAAAGCTCAACTGAACTCCAACCGACAAAAACCGGCACTTCCTTTGAGTTCCTCCCAGTTCTTGACTGGATTGGCTGTCACTCACAATAGACTGCTGCTGTTGGTCCAAAAGGCACTGAAGTCTAAACTACATCTCCCAGAGTCACTGCCCATACAATCCTCTTGTGGCTGGCTCAGATTATGAGTCCAAGTTCTGATTCGTCCAAGGCACCATTTTAGAGCTAGCTTACCCCACACTGATTGGTCCAGTTCAGCAGTTCAAAACTAGAATGGGGAACTAGCAGACACAGTTCTGACTGCAAAGAAAGCAGGTTAGACAAACTGTAATTTCATTATTACTCTAAATAATTTCTGGCAAACAGTTACATCTTTCAGATAGGTTCCCTTGCACTCCTAGTGACTGCAAAATGAAGTGAATTGGCAGCAGCTCGAGTGGTACTCAGAGAAGCACACAGTCCCCCATACAACTAATTATGTCTGCAAGCAGACAGCTCTTAAAGAGACAGTACCAGAGGCTCTAAAACACTCACTGATAAATGGCTTAAATGCCAAACACCATTCAGGCTTGGAGCATTACAAGCTCCTGGAAGTCTTTTGGGAACCCCCATTTGCAGGGGGTTACACCTTCCTAGCCTGGGAAAGCTTGGCGTCCGCAGGTCAAGCAATTCCTCATAAGATTTCAACTGCAACCATATACATTTGCATTAGGCTCGCATCATGTAATCATCAGTCAATATATCATTTTACCAAGAACACATTCTGAAACATTGCAGTACGTCACTCTTTACACAGTATTACACACACATTGTACCATAACTCAAGTTATTACCTTTTGTACATGAAACCTGAAGAGAGGGGGCCCTTCCCTATCAGTTACCTTGGGGCTGGACGGGGCAAGGGCACCATACTCTAGAGGGCAACACAAGTAACTTGGAGTTAGCACTGATGCTCAGTTTGGGCAGTGAGCTCGGGACACATACACTCCTTTATGGACAACATTGAGAGGCAAGTCCACAGGCCCCCAAGTGAATTATAACTGAGGTGCACCACAGGCTTTACAGCTCGACCAGTCTTTCTAGGGGAACTGTTATAGTCTCTGCACTTGAGCCTCATTTTCAGCATTGTCCTCACTTGTCAGGGAGTCTCCATGGGGTAGAGAGGCTAGAACTTGGGGCACTTTCAGCTCCAGGAGTTACAGTTTCTGAGTCCACAACATTTGGCTCATGGAGAGCTTTTGGACACTGGCAGTGGACTGTCGGGGCACTCAAAATACTCTTCTTGTTCGGTGTATCACCAGTCTGCCCCAATCTATCATTTTTCTCCCTGAAAGCTCAAACAGTTCAACCATGCACAATGATTCCATTTCATCTGATCTGATGCTTTGCACTTCACTTTCTGGGAGCATTCTCCAGGGACGCTGGGGGCTTAGACAGTCCAGAAGGCCCAGCTTTGTCTCCAGTATTGACTAGGATTGCCTCAAACAATTGACTCAGTTCGTAGAAGGATAGTATTCAAAGTCACTCTCACTTTCTTCCGATATGGACTGACAGTCATGCTCAACTGGGACTTGTGGAGGGGAACACTTTAACTTTGCTTCTGTAGGTGCAGACTTTCTTGATCTTTTCTTAGCAGCAGCTCTAGTCACTGGTCCAGAGGGGCATCTTCTAGGGCTCAGACTCAATTAAGATTTGTCCAATGGGCAGTAAATGATTTCTATGTATTGTTTTACATCTTTGAATTATTCTCAGGCCTTACTTTGTACACTGGCAGATCATCTAGTTTGCCCACTACAATGTGAGGGAGATGGTGCCATCGGTCAGCAATCTTGTGCTTGCCATGCAGTCCCAGATTTCTTAGTAATGCCCGATCTCCTCCTGGAGTTCCTGTGCTTTCACCTTTTTATCATGCCTTTCTTGTTGGCCAGATTTCTTTTGGCAGCCATGGTTTGAGCTAGTTGGTACTATGAGTTAGCTGGGCCTTTAACTTTTGCACATACTGTAAATAGTTGTCAGCTTGAACCCCATCAGGAGAGACCCCAAAACACACATCTACTGGTAGTCGAGCTTCTTCCAAACATCAGGCGGTAGGGGGAGAATCCAGTGGCATCACTTTGGTGCAGTTATAAGCATGTACCAGGGTGCTAATTTGTTGGCTCCATCTAGGCTTGTCCTTTGGGTGCAGGGTGCCTAGCATATCTAGCAAAGTGCGGTTGAAACGCTCAGGCTGTGGGTCCCCTGGGGTGGTAAGGAGTGGTTCTGGACTTTCGCCTCCCCACAGAGAAAGCATCTCTTTGATTAGAGCGACTCTCAAAGTCTCTCCCTTGATCAGAATGGATTCTTTGTGGAGCCCCATAGTGAACAAAGTTTTTCTACAAGTACTTTGGCCACAGTGGATGCTTTCTGGTCTTTGGTGGGAAAGCTTGGGCATATCTCGTGAAATGGTCAGTGACCACCAGCACATTACTGATATTTCTTTGATCTGACTCCAAACTTAGAAAATCAATACAGACCAGCTCCATGGGTGCACTGGTGGTGATGTTAACAAGGGCAACCCTCTGGGCAAAGCTTTCCTCTGTAAGCAGCGACTACAAGTTCAATGTTGCTCCACATCAGCCCCATCTTAGGCCAATAGAATCTGGATCTCACCAAGTCAAGTGTTCTGTCTATACCAAGTTGCCCCATGTGGTTGTGCAAGGACCTCAGTACTAGTCTCGAAAGGCAGATGGTGGCAGTTGTTGTTTGTCTACTTGTCCCCTCTGTCTACTGTTTCTCTGTATAACAGTTTATTGATCAGTTTCAACTTAGGACCTTCTTGTATAACAGTGCAGTTCTCAAATCAGTGGAGCGTAATTGGACACATCTTTTCCTGCATAGAGGGCTTCTAAAGCTGCTTTGATCATGGGATCGCGGGATTGAGCTCCGCCGAATACTGTCATTGTCCAGCTGAGGCAGCACCAATGTCTATTGCAGAAAAGTGGCAATAACGCAGGTATGCAATTCTCAGAGGGTCCCAAGCAATCCACCATGCAGTCCACTGCGTCTGTGGACATTTGTTCCTCCCTGTCAAACTTCGGCAGAGTGCCCGAATGTCAGGTTCTGCCAATTGGACCCAATCATTCTGGGAACAGGCCTCCGGGAGAGCATTAGCATCTATGTGGTTCAGACCTGCTCGGTATCTGAGCATAGTCATATGTAGATAATGCAGAAAGCCACCTATGGCCAGTGGCATCCAACTTAGCTGAGGTCTGCACATAGGTCAAAGGATTATTGTCAGTTTTACTAGTATTTTAGCCCCATACAAGTACTCATGGAATTGGTCAACAATAGCCCACTTCAAAGCTAGGAACTCTAACTTATGTACAGGATAGTTCTTTCGGATGGGGTCAGGCTTCTACTGCAAAGGCCACTGGTCTCAGGCCATTCTCGTGTTTTGGTGCAACACAGCCCCAACCCTGCAAGCTAGCATTAGTGCAGGACGAAGGTTTTCTTGATCGGCATAGGCCAGCACTGGAGCATGGGTAAGTTGATATATGATCTCATGAAAAGCAGTCTCATAATCAGGAGTCCAGCGGCCCCAAATACTACACTGGATGAAAATACACTCTTTCAGTCTTGAGGACGCTGACTTTTGGTATTTTTTGTGGGTTGGGGATACCCTTGAGTAAGGTTAAGTAAAGGGCGGATCACTCTTGAATAGTCCTTGATGAGGCGATAATAACCACAGAATCCCAGGAATCTTTGCAGTTCTTTTAGATTTTGGGCTGTGGCCAGGTGGTCAAGGCCTCAACTTTACTTGGTCGGTCTCTATTCCCTCGGTGGATACTATGTGTCCCATATACTTTACTGATGTTTGAAAGAATTGACACTTATCAATGGACAGTTTAAGGCCAAAGTCCTCCAGTCGGTCCAATACCTTAAATAATCTGCTCATGTTCCTCCAGTGAGCTGCCAAACACAATAACATCATCTAGGTATACCAGGCACTTAGTAAGTTCATGTCCCCACTGCACGCCTCCATCAATCGCTGAAAAGTGGCTGGGGCACCTGAAATCCTTGAGGCATCCTCCTGAATTTATAGAAGCTAAGCGACAGATAAAGGCTGTCCTTCTCACGGTCCCTCTGGGGCCATCGGGATCTGGTAGTACCCACTCAGGAGATCCAGCACAGAGAACCACTTGCTCCCCGCTTAGGCAGTCCAAAGTATCCTGAATGCGGGCATTGTGTACTGATCAGGGATAGTCCACGGTTTAAGTGCGATAATCCACACACATCCTTACTGTTCCATTCTTTTCCTCACTACCACAATGGGGAAGCATAAGGGCTTCTGGATTCTTGTATTACACCAGCAGCTAACATCTCTTGCAGATGCCCTCACATCATCTATGTCAGCAGGTGCCAGGCGTCGAGACCTCTCTCGAAATGGTCTTTCGCATGCCAGTCGATATTGTGCTCAGCTCTTGCACGCATCCTACATCCCATTCCTTTAAAGAAAACACCTGGTCTCTCTGGGCAAGCTTCACTGATCCTCACTTTCCATTCAGCTGCAGCGGAGTCGCGAAATCAAACAAGTCAGGCGCACTCTGTCATTCTTCCTTGAACTCTTGCTGCTGGGTAGCACTGCAGTGTCTGCACAATGCACATTAGCCAGGATGCAACCTCTGTTTACCGAATGTCTCTTTCAGACACATTATGAACTTGGACCATTACCCTTCTGGCATAAGCATGGGCTCTAGCGGGCAAAATACTAGGCTTGACCAGCAGTCCTCTGGCAATTTTCCACCGCTGTGCATCCAAATTAATATTTTATTCTTAACATCCTTTCTGATACTGGACCTCTCCTGTAAGGTACACTGGGCATTTGGCGCCAGGATCAGAGACTCAGGATCCTTCTTCCATCAATTCCGACGGTTCCTCTGGTTCTGTTTTTCAGCATCTCTGTGCCTCATAGGCCTTCTTAATTAAAGCCGGAACTCTTAAAGCCTCTACTAGTCTTTTGACCCCTGTTTTCATAACACAACTGTGCCAGCCTTCCGAACATATGAGCATTTGTTTCAATCAACAAAGGGACACCATCATACAGTCCAGTGGGGGACCACCAGGCTAGGGTCTCTACTTGTTCGGCCACTCCAGCCAATGGAGGTGGGGAAAGACAGCCAAATTCGGATATACCCGGAATAGGGGTAGGCCTTCACTTAACCCCCATACATGCAGTCCTTCTAATGGTTGTAAGGGTACTTCTGACAAATGCTTCTGATACCAATCCTGGAACATAATTGTCACTTGGGAGCCACTGTCTAATACAGCTCTTGTAGACACTCCATTCACCTTTACAGTGGTCTCCATGGAGGGACCCACTATTCTGGACCAGTCTGGAGAGGTAGTGGGGCCTGGGCAACTGACCTTGCCACAAAAGGAGCGTGAATTAGCATTTTGGTGCCCTCACTGGGATCATGTCGTGCACCTCTTAACCACTGATTTCTTCTCCAAGCTCTCCTTGTAGCCTATATGCAACTTTGTCAGTGTCTTTTGGGACTGGCATTCCTTTTATGTGCCCATCTTTCCCACAATTATAGCAAAACATACTTTCTGGAGTTTGAGCTGGCCGAGGCGCCACACTGGGAGCTAGGCGGGGTATTACTAACTGGAAACCTGGGTGCCATCTCTGTTCAAGGTGTAGATAAGCATTTGGAGACATCTCGCCGTTTCTGCACTTCCATGGTTAAGGAATTGAGTTTGGAGCTGCTATTAGTAGGAGATACATGGGTGGGTACCCCACCCCATATAGCAGATGCAGTCGGATATAGGTCAGGGCCTGTGACCAGGCGTGGCCTTCATTAAGGGACTGTTTTTAACTCCGGATCTCTCTCAACAGTTTGCCCCATTGTGGCATATTTTTTCCTTGTCAGAGCACTCATTGACTGTCAACCTCTGCCCCTGAACTTCACTTGATGGGTCACCCTCAGTCACCTGGTCAGACACAGCTGTTGGTGCAGGTACCTCCCGAGCGCCTTTTCTCAACTCCTCGAATTTCTCTCATTAACTCATCATAGGAGGTGGGGATTCCAGGTCGATTTGCCGCAGAACTGAAGCAACAGCAGTTCTGAGAAGGGGCAGACTTAAGGATTCTGTCCAGTCTGGTTCGGTCTAGTTCAATCGCTGGCAAACTACCTTTCTGAGGCATTCTTGCAACAATTTTTCCAGCCGAGACATACACAGACAACAACTCCCTTGGTACTGCTGTGCATTTCTTACTCTCCACCATAGGTCCTCATCAGAATCTGGGCTCCCATACACATTCTCAAGGCCTCAAGATAGGCCTGTGTAGTCGCTTCAGGGTTACTGGCCCGTTGCTTGCACGGATGGTAGCCAGGGCAGGACTCGGAGGCTCTTACTAACCCTCTTCGCCGCCTTCCCGAGTATCGCTGCCATTCTAGCACTTGGGGCAACATACTATCCAGGTCTCCCAGTCATCCTCCCTTGGGGGTGGGAGGTGCCAGAGAAGATCCTCAACCTTCGGTAAGAGTCGTGGACTAATGGCAGGTGCAGAAATAGGAGTCTGCATTGGTTCAGCCACCACACGGGCACTGGAGCAGGAGAGGGTGTTGGGGAGGAACACCCCAGGTGGCAAGAATAGTTTCTTCAAGTCCTCCACAGTTTTCCCTCTCCCAGCAACCATTCAGCAAATTTCTCCTCAAAAGTTTCAGATAGTGGTGGGGCTGTTCCCCGGGTCTTTACTGTCCTTAGTTATCACTCTCCAAGCAGTGAGGCTCCTCTGGGGTAATGGTCTGTGGCACTTGGAGCTATCTATGGGATCCTTAACTCTACTAGGGCCAGGAAAGTGTGGGTGAGCAGATTAGCATGCCGACCCACCACCACAGGGTTTTGTAAACCTTCCACCTTGGAAAGTACTCCCTGCACAGTGTCCGTATTGATACCCAGGGGATGTCCAGGGATAAGCATAGCATTTGGGGTCGATCTCCTCCCAGTACACCACTCCACCAGCCGGTGCTGCACAGCCACTTCTGTCGGGTACCCATTTTTTTCTTAACAGTGGTTCGTAAATATGGCCACCAGAGGACACACAATCCCAGCGGTGCCTCCAAGATGTAACCCTCAGATGGCGCTATCCCAGGGGCTACTACCCCTGTCTGATTTGCATACTAACAGGTTGAGGGGCCTGATCCAATGGCGGGTGCCTCCACCCAGAGGTCAGGGTTGCAATAGTTAAACTACTTGGTCACAGCCCTCTGGGACACTGCAACCCCCTTTCTTCCCACTAGTGGCCCACACAATATATCAGAATTAACTTCACAGTATACACTTACCCCCAGGTCTGGTTCCGCACTGGGACCTCCCTGTGAAATGAGATACAGTGCAACAATCACAGAACAGTACTTTAACATAGACAAATACCTCAGGCAGTATAACTTTGCTGAAACAAGCAGCTCTGATTTATTTGGGGATATAACAAGGACAGGGAAATCAGGTTAATTAGCTTATCACTCTAATAATCTGCCTATGGCTCTGTGCACAGGCTATCCCTATCAGTTACTGTCCCTGGTACCCGACCCTAGTGGCTAGTCCAAACCGCTGGCAGCTGGTAGGGGCCCTTTCTACACAGAGAAAAGGAGAATTAAACAGTCAGCAGTACAGTAATTCCATTTGGATTTAATGTGGCAATTCAACAGGAGCGACACCTGAATTAGTACTCACGACCTCCAAATAAGATAGGGTCCTTCAATGTCAGCCGGGCTCACTTGAGGTACACAAACCTCTTCACACATCCATATAAAAGAAAGCACTATACCAGGCAGGCTGCATCTGTATCCCATCGCAATTACTGCACAATACCCGGAGAACACACAGCAGATTCAGTTCCTGACAGACCGAGTGTAATTTTCAGCAATTCCTCCAGTCTTCTACAGGGTGAGCCTGGTTTCACTCTTCAGAGATCCTTTGATTCTTTCACAGGACGAGTTCAGTCCTAACAAGCTGCAGACTGGAACTCTGGGCTTCACACGTTTTTTGGACTAAAACTGCACACTGAAAAAGTACAGGGCTCCTTCCTTCTTCACTGCCAAAGCTCAACTGAACTCCAACCGACAAAAACCGGGCACTTCCTTTGAGTTCCTCCCAGTTCTTGACTGGATTGGCTGTCACTCACAATAGACTGCTGCTGTTGGTCCAAAAGGCACTAAGTCTAAACTACATCTCCCAAGTCACGCCCATACAATCCTCTTGTGGCTGGCTCAGATTATGAGTCAAGTTCTGATTCGTCCAAGGCACCATTTAGAGCTAGCTTACCCACACTGATTGGTCCAGTTCAGCAGTTCAAACTAGAATGGGAACTAGCAGACACAGTTCTGACTGCAAAGAAAGCAGGTTAGACAAACTGTAATTTCATTATTACTCTAAATAATTTCTGGCAAACAGTTACATCTTTCAGATAGGTTCCTTTGCACTCCTAGTGACTGCAAAATGAAGTGAATTGGCAGCAGCTCGAGTGGTACTCGAGAAGCACACAGTCCCCCATACAAACTAATTATGTCTGCAAGCAGACAGCTCTTAAAGAGACAGTACCAGAGGCTCTAAAAACACTCACTGATAAATGGCTTAAATGCCAAACACCATTCAGGCTTGGAGCATTCAAGCAAGCTCCTGGAAGTCTTTTGGGAACCCCCATTTGCAGGGGGGTTACACTTGCATGGTGCTCATCATGGATTTCCAGGGTGAGTCCACTCCAGAACTAATGGCGGACTGTACAGAGGACATACCGGCCTGCTGCTCAGGTGGTGGTGGCTGATTCTTCGGTCCCTTCTGGTTCCTTTGGGATGGCCTATCTCGAGTCCAGTATCAATCTGTGCCTCAGGATACTAGGGGTCCAGTGCTGCAAATTAAATTTGAATGCAGGCAGTTTTAATGCTGAATTAGGTAAGTTAATCTCCAAGTAGACGCGGAGCGGTGCTGTGGTGCATCTTCCCGGCAACCATGCTCAACAGTGCTCCTGTTTATTACTAGTTTTGAAAGTTTAAAGCTCACACTACTGTACAGTCGACCTCTTGCAAGAATTAAAAAGACATTTTGCTGAATGGCTTACTCCCTATGGCCTGTGTCCAGGGTTTTTGGAATCTGATTACGGGGCTAGCATCATGCATGTTGTGAGGGACGAAGCATATGTGCACATGCCTTGCTTTGCTCATACCTTCAGTCTTGCTGTACATGATTTTCTTAAAGATGATAGAAGTGTTCAGAATGCATTGAGTGTCATATGCAAACTATGGGGACATTTTAGTTATTCTGCTAAAGCACGCACTGCGGCAACTGCGAAAGGACAACAGCCTTCCACAACATTAGCTAAAGCATGAGGAGATCACTAGGTGAAATTGCACCTTCTGTATGATACAGTGGCTTTCTGAGCAGCGTAAAGCAGTGCATCAGTACACTGTGGATCACTCAATAGGGAAAGAGAATGTGTCACTCATGTCAAGCTTGTGCACCCTGATGATACAATTGTGCCACATTCTTCAGCCAATTGAGAAAGCCACTCGGGAAATGAGTGCAGACACTACCAGTCTGAGTCAAGTAATACCCCTGATATTTCTTCTTAGGAACAAAGTTATAAAGCAGAAGGCAACACTTCTTGAGGAAGGCAGTGCCATTAATCTTGCAGAAAATCCAGCTGTATCACTGGAAGTGGACCCAGGAATATCAATGATGTTAGATCAGAACATTATGGCCATGATGCTTAGACCCTTTCTTTGAGGCTAGCCTGGCATTTTTTCTCCTTTCCGGCCTTACAGACACCAGCAGGTGTAAAGACCTGCTCATTGAAAATGTGTCAGATGCAACATTACTATTATTTTTGTTATTATTATTAACACAAAGGTACATAGACAATGACAGCAGAAAAAGGCACATCAGCCCATCCAGTCTGCCAACCCTCCTCAACTACTTTGCATTGGCCCTAGAGGCCAGCCATCCCTCTTGTTTCTATCTCCTTATCTAATAATCATTATGCCTGTCCTATTCCTGAATGAAGTTGTTTACTGATTTGGTCTGTATCACCTCCTTCGGCAGGTTGTTCCATGTGTTCATCACTCTTTCCATGAAAAGCTGCTTGCAATGCCTCTTTTGAATCTCCCCCCACGAGTTTCATTATGTTCCCCCTTGTCCCTGCATTGCAGGTTAAGAAGAAAAGTTCTTTGGCATCCACTCTGTTTCTCCTATGCAGATACCTTTACAGTGCATTAAGCAGCCCTATCACTCACACGCCTAGTGCCACTGCTATTACTATTTCGATTTCCCAGCTGGTTGAGCGTGCACACTCCCAAACCTCACTGCCAGCAGGAAAAATGGTCAATGGAAAAGATGAAGATGGTGACATTTAGTCAGGGCTACATGATACAGGTGCACATCAAAATTGAACCAGCCATTGAATATCTCGAATACCAGTGGTATTCGATGAATACCAGAATACTGGGGTGTATTTGAGGTATTCGATGATCCTGTATTCAACAAGAATTTGAGATCTCGTGAGAGCTCCTCAGCCAATCCTCAGGCTACTCAGAGGGCTTTCCAGAGCTTAACCATGTGACCTTGCCAGTGCACAGAGACACTCAAGCTGAGAGCAAGCCATTTCCCTCTGTGAAGGACGTTTTTCTGAAACAAAGTGGAAAAAAATAATCTTTTATACAAACTTTTTGGGGACTCCTCTGTTTCCTTCTGAGACAATGGTGCTCCACTTCAGTGACAGATTGATTGCTAGAGAACATTTTGAATACAAGAATTGTGTTGAAATCTTCGGGCTAGGCAGGGCAGAGGGAGGAGTGGGGAGGGTTTGTCTGCACAGCAGGTAGTGCACTTGCTCACTGTCTGACCTGAGAAAAGAATCAGTTGGCAGTGTTGCTGCTGTGTGACTTAGTTCTTCTCTTTTGAAACTTTGTTTTCTATTTTATTTTGCAGAAAGCAAAATTATCTCATCTATTTGTGTGAGGGGAAGGGAAGGCAAAACTGTAGTGTGTGTATGTAAATGTGTGTGTGTGTGTGTGTGTGTGCACGTACTCACTGCTAATGCTCAGCTTGATGCTGTGTTCTGAAGCTGACTTCTGCAAGTTTCTGTCATTTAATTATTTAAATTGTGATTAAAAAAATAATTTCTTTTTTCTCCTGAAGTGCTGCAGTCTTTGTTTGGTAGTGCACTTAGCACTTAGGCATTTGCTGTCAGCTTGCCACCACTGCAGTGTACTGAAAGCAGGGGGGGACAGCCTTCTATGGTTTGTGGAACTTGCGGCTTCGGGAGTTCAGGCTTACGCTTGCTGTTCCTGACAGACTGTACCTGGTAATGTCCCATAGTACTTAGCTGAGCTGCAATTTTGTAAAACACCCAATAAAAAAATTGTGTCAGTCTCCATTCATCTCATAACAGACTTTGTCTGTGCCCCAGTGTTGGCAGGAGGGGGGCACCCTTTCTGCCCAAGTGCCCACTGCTCAGTGAGTTTCTGACTGTTGTTAGAACAGTAAAAACTTACAAAGTATAATATTAAAAATCATTATTCCACTTTTTTGGCAATTTAACTGATGAGTGAAACTGTCACACAAGCAGTCAAGTACAGTCAAAAAACATCTGTGGACCAGCCCTTCCAAAATTGATTCAGACAGGGGTCGACATTTGACACGTACTCGCCGTCCTGCTGTCCCCTATCACTCCAAGCAGACCAGTTGCTACTTCAACCAGTGCTAGCACTGCTAGTACCACTGCTACCACCACTGTTCCAGTGCAAGTCTCAACCTCTGTAGTGGCTGATGTTTTTGCCACATCAGCTGCCCCCATCACCACCACCCCCACTGCTGTTGCCAATGCCTCTATCAGCAGTACCTCCGATAGTGCTACTACTACCATCACCACCACCACCTCCACTGCTGCCAGTGCTATCATCTGCACTACCTCCCATAGTGCTACTACCTCCATCACCACCACCCCCACTGCTGCTGCCAGTGCCACCATCAGCACTACCTCCAATAGTGCTACTACCACCATCACCACCACCTCCACTGATGCCAGTGCCACTATCAGCACTACCTCCGATAGTGCTACTATCTCCATCACCACCACCCCCACTGCTGCTGCCAGTGCCACCATCAGCACTACCTCCAATAGTGCTACTACCACCATCACCACCACCACCTCCACTGCTGCCAGTGCCACTATCAGCACTACCTCCGATAGTGCTACTACCACCATCACCACCACCTCCACTGATGCCAGTGCCACTATCAGCCCTACCTCCGGTAGTGCTACTGCCTCCATCACCACCACCCCCACTGCTGTTGCCAGTGCCACCATCAGCACTACCTCCAATAGTGCTACTTCCACCATCACCTCCTCCTCCTCTGCTGCTGCCAGTGCCATCATCAGCACTACCTCCGATAGTGCTACTACCTCCATCACCACCACCCCCACTGCTGCAGCCAGTGCCACCATCAGCACTACCTCCGATACTGCTACTACTTCCATCACCAGCAGCACTACCTCCAATACTGCTACTTTCACCACCACCTCCACTACCAGTGCTGCTAACACAATTACCTCCATCACCAAATCTACCAGTACCCCCATGACCACAGTTCATGATGAAGTATTTAGCCATAGCCTTGGCAGTTAAATCCAAGCAGTTCTGTGCATAATGAAGACAGTGAGGCAATGTCTTCTGGGTCAGAATATGCTCCTACTCCTGAAGAATTAAAAAGGCTTGAAGATGTGTTCCCTGATACATATCTTGACAGCAATGACCTGAGTGAGTCTGAGGATTCTGAAACTGAGTCCTCACCTCATTCCACAAGGAAGCACATGGGTCAAAAGCGATCCAAAAAAAATAGCTGTTCAAGGCAAGCACAAAACATCTGCCACCATTCCTCCTCATCCTTTACATCAACCTCCCACTAAAAAAACTAAGCAGTCCATCCTAACTTTTGGTTGCACTATTTGTTCTGATACTGTATCTGGTGTTAGTTCACAGCAATCTTCTACACCACTCCAAACTGAATCTGGTGGCCGGGGACACAAACAGCACACAAGACAGTTGAGTTCAGATACAAGCACAATTTCCTGCGATATCTGGACATACTTTACTCAGCAGGAAGATGATAAAAGGAGAGCTGTGCGTTCACACTGTGGGCAGAGCCTCAGCCATGATAAAAATATTGATAAACTGAGCACATGTCTTTGGAACCACCTTCTGAAAAAGCCTCCTGAGGTGGCTAACTTGGATAAAGCCCCTGCTGGAGCTGTCTCTTCACACAACTACATGCAGTATTTCAAAAAAGCAAAAGCGGCTTCTGATTCTCATTCTGGTGGTGGTGCTGCTGGTGGTGATGGTGGCTGAGGCAGTCGGCAAGTGACCAAACACCAGCAAAATCTCCTTTCCAGTCCTTGCCCAAGTACTCTAATAGGCTCAACACCAAGTCCCTCACAAACTGCTTCAGATGGTGAGACAGCAGATGTGCAGTTTATAGTGCCCCCCTCCCCCCAGCCTAAATCACCTATATTAGTCTACTCTGGAGCCAGGGCCAGGAGCAAGGCTATGCCATTTCAAAAGCCCACTCTCACAATAAAGGAAGCACTGAGGCATGCACAAAGTTCCTGCCAACTCACCCCACAGCTGTTCAGATCATGCAGCTACTGTAATAGGAGAGATGATTGCACTGGATTTGCAACCTTTTTCTATTGTTGAAGACACTGGATTCCATAGATTTCTGCATTTCTTGCAACCTTGATAGTACATCCCAATGCAAACTACTTTTTCCTTGTACAGTCATGCCAAATATCTATGAGGCAAGCCACTGTCAGGTAGAAAAATTGCTGAAGCAGGCCGTGGGCATGGTTTTCCACTTTACATCTGCTATATGAATCAGTACAAGCTCACTACATGTATATCTCTCACTCACAGCACACTGGTGTTCACCTACACCAGTTGCACATGGTGGCATAACTGCTGCTGTTGACTCCTCTTCCTCTGGCCTTTGCTGTAGTACTACCCCAGCCCACTGGATGTCTGCTCTCCTTAGAGTTGCAGTCCTTCCAAGCGAACACACCAGTGTTAACAGTTTTAAAAGAAATGCTTGACTTCTGGATTAGCACAACAGGTTGACATATTGGGTTCTTTATTATATAACCCCGGGCACCATGTACCAACAGGCTACTACCCTGCCTGTTGACCACAATACAGGCTGAGGGGCCTGGGCTCTGTTACTGATGAAAAAAGGGGTTCATTACCATAAGACAGATAATTAGCATGGTGCCTCCACCCAGAATAAAAGGATAAGTGGGTCAGATGAGAAGCTAGTACAACCCCCTGGGATGCTGAACCTACCCACTTCCTCGCCCACTGGTCCCACACATGGATTAACACACAGTAGTTCAAATAGACTAAAGTCATACAATTAATGGCTATCGCCAATAATATGCTCACATTGGCAGCACTTAGCAAACAGGTGCTGGCTATTGCTGAGACCCCCAGTTACCTGTGGAGAATAGCAAGCAACAACAGCAATACACGTTAAAGGTAGAGACAGTAAAGTTACACCCAGTAATAATATGCTCATGGGCTGTTGAAATAACAATAAACCCTTTTTATTATGGGGATATTTGAGGGAATAAGGGAGTGCAAATTAAAGGCTTGGCTATGCAGGATGCTTTTAACTTTTAAACACATAAACAACTGGAAATCCCACCTCTCACCAGCATGGCACAATTTAGATACAGTTCCCAAATTAACAGTCCAGTTAGACGCTCCCTGTGAACTTCACTGGGTATCCAGACTTGAACTGTTGCAGGTCTGATGTATGTTGTAGCTGGTTGGTCAGCACTGGTGCACATAAACAAATGATTTAATTTATCTCTTTGGCCATGCAAGTGTGATTGAACATTAAAGAAAGAACTTAGTGGCTGAACTCTTAGATAAACTGGTATTTGTAATCCCAGGTTCAATGGCCTGCAGTACATTTCAATGGCAAGTTGGAAAACACTGTTGTAGGGCTAGCCCTGAAGTTACTCACAGCCCTGCAGAACTTCAGTCTGTGCGTTAGCACTGAGAATGGTTGGCTGTCTTGGGCAGAGTTGAACCTCTGGAGTCTTGGATTCAGGCTTCTGGCTTCTGAAGCAGGGATCACTATAAAGGGCCAGCACGACTCACCCCCATGTCCTGGCATAACCCTCAAGGTGTCTGCAAACTAGCACTAGTTGTTGCACTAGTGACTAATGCCGTAGACTGGTCAGAGTGTAGTTGCAGCTTTGGACTTAGGATGCAGTCTCTGAACTTTTCCTCTAGGCTCAGGATACAGGCTCTGAACTTTTGGTTCTGGAAAACAGGCTTTAATAAATTCACTCCAAGTTCCCACTCTGGCAGCTTCCTTCAGAATATCAATGCTGGCAGTTTGGCTCTGGCTTGCAAAGTCACTCTGTCCCATTCTGATTAAAGGACTGGTTTAGCTTAGCTGGTCCTTCTAGGACTGAAGAAACACAGTATTGTAGTCTGATTGGTCAATGAGGCTGTCAATCACATACCAGGCTTTCCAACTGGCTATTCAGAAGGCGCTAAACATACAGTCCTCTATTCATCCCAGCAGCCATAGCTAAGGACACCTTAGGACCATCTGAGTTCTGATTGGATAAAACAAAAGGTCAAAGTAACAAGATGGCTGCCCAAAAGGCAGACAGCTAAATGTCCAACTTCAAAGTCCATTTTTGTAAATAATCAGTTCAGTTTTAAAGTTAAACAATTACAGCATTCAGTAGAGATCCCTCTGCCTTATTCTACAGTGTGAAAGTGGAGTCTGAAAGAGCATTCCCTGGTGGGTTGCAAGCATCGAAGCACTCAGACCCAGCACAGGATATTGCCACTATATACAGATACAAAGTTGTTAAAGCTATAGCACAAGGTGTCAGTTTACACATTCGCGTAGGATCTATGTGTACACAATTATTTGACACGGATTCAAACCTCAAACTGGGTATTAGCCCAGGTTCAAGAGGGCAGAACATTAGGGTTAGAACAGGGCCAGATGTAGGGCAAGGAGGTGCCCAGGGAGATGACTTAAGGTAAGCCTCGGGGGGGTTACAATTACAGATAATGGGAAGAACACGGTAAAAGCCCTGTGGCTGGCTGTTAGACTGGGGTAGGTCCGTAATATATTTTATATATTTGCACTATATCTGCACCATGTATTTGCACTTTATGCCTGCATAATAAATTTGCATTTGTGTTGAAAAATTGTAGTGCATTTTTTGAGCCCAGACGTCTAGACCTGATAAAAATGGACTTTAAAGTTGGACATTTAGCTGTCTGCCTTTTGGCAGCCATCTTGTTACTTTGACCTTTTGTTTCAGCCAATTGAAACTCAAAGGGTCTGAAGGGGTCCTTAGCTATGGCTGCTGGGAAGAATAGAGTCCCAGCGTGTTTGGCACCTTCTGAATAGCCAGTCGGAAAGCCTGGACTGTGATTGACCAATTAGATTATAATACTGTGTTTTTTCAGTCCTAGAAGAACTGTTGAACTGAGCAGTTGGTAAAAGCTCTCGACAAGAGAGGGAGCTTCTCTGTGTGTCTCTCGGATTGTGGCCCGGGGCCTACCAGCTAAGCTAAACCAGCCATTCAGCCTGAATGGGACAGAGAGTGACTTTGCAAGCGAGAGCTGAAATTGCCAGCATTGGTATCCTGAAGGAAGTTGCCAGAGTGGGAACTTGGAGTGAATTTATCGAAGCCTGTTTTCCAGAGCCAAAAGGTCAGAGACTGTATCCTGAGCCCTACACCTGATAGTCACCTTTCCATTTGTGTTCTACACAAAGGCTGCCCATTATATTGTGTGAAGTCCTGACCAGGACACATGTAGGGGAAGCACCCCTTTGTATTACAGAGTGCAGGTTTGTCTTGTGCTGGAAATAGAACAGAGAAATCAGGCCTGCATTGTGCAGAATTGCCATTTTATACTTAAACTGCCCTCCAGCCTTTTGTTTTGCAAACACAATGGTCATTGGTGGCATCACCCACAGAGGCACCGAAAGGACGGGAACTTGTATGTTTTTTAATAACCGTGCTTCTACCACCTTGTCCCTTACTCGTCTTACAGGGCACAGCATCTGAGCCACTCTTTTTTCGCTTCATGTGCCAGGGAGTGGATCGCTTGGATCATAGAGTTGTGCCAGAAATAATGATAATCAAAAGCATAAGGAACATGTGACATATTCCCTGCAACGAGGTGCCTTTGTAAATGAGTCCCTGACTCAGAGGTTGTAAATCCGACTTTCAAAAATAAATAAACATATTTAAATCAACTTCTCTCAAAGTCTAGTGCTATACCAAAAATCTATTTTCCCCCTTTTTTCTCTATACTATACTTAATTAAATTCATCTGACTCTTGTACACCTTTCCACCATGTAGCTGTCTCTCCTTCCCCTTTTCATTATGACATATTGATTTTTGGTATGGCACTAGCCTTTGAGAGAAATTGATTTAAATATGTCACTTGTTCCTTATGCTTTTGATTATCATTATTTTTTGAACTAAAAAGAAGTGGCAAGCATTCTTGGCACAACTCTATGGCATACGATATTGTTTTTTGTGTTCACTTTGTGATTCATTAATATAAAAAAAAATTCTGCGATCCAAACATTTTGCATCTAATATGTATCATTGTTATACAGTATTCAGAGGCATTTTTTGTAACTTTAGCAATTATAAGCAATGTGATTTAAATTCATTTTGCCTCATATTAGTAACTTAACTCATGTGATCTATGACACTGTTTGTGACATCATTAAATGTTTTGTATTTAACTGATACATTGGTGTGATATCCAGAGCCCACCCCCTGAGGAAGACCTAATGGTTGAAGCACGGGGCATCTGGCTATGAAATATTGTACCTGTGGTGCGTTCCATTTTAGAATCAAATTGATTTTGTGCAGCAACTTTGCCTGTGCGTGTGTATATTGGAGTGCAGCCTCTTTTGAATCCATTGAGCATGGCTGGCTGCCCTGGTGTGCACCCCACCTCTATCGGTAAAGCACAAGGACTTTTGTTTTCCTAAGCTCCCTTGAAGCCTTGGCTCCCCTAACCGCCCTACTCACCTCTCTTGATTTTTCAGGTACTCCACCCTATCCTCCCCCCCAGTTTGGATCTCATAAATTTTCTGAAGGCTGCTCTTTTCACCCTCACCTTTTCTAACACCTCCCTGCTTAAAGGGACATTGTCAACCTTTTTGCGCCATATTATTATGTTTGCTTGCACGCATGTGCAAGAAACATAGTGCCATCATCCGAGTTTTCGGAGGTGTGGCAGCCCTCTTCCAATTCAGGTAGTGTGTTTGTAGGCGCAGTCGCAGTTCTCCAATACCTGCTCGTGCTGTCTATGACAGCTCCAAAATGCAGTGGAGTACAGTTGAAAGGGGGAGCTACGCTTCAGTGAGCAGTGATAAGATATCGCCTGCTCATGTGCACTCCCCCTACACACGCACACACACACACATACTGCGTGCTGCCCTCCCCACGCACACACTGTATAGCTGACGGGGGTGCCCAATCCCCACCGGCTGTGCTGCACCTCCCCCAAAAGCCTCCATACCACGCTGTGCGCACTCCCAACGTGGCTACACATGTATAGCCTGAGGGGTGTACAACTCCGCCTGCTCCACTGTCTTCCCCAGAGTACAGGGTGCCATGCTGGGAGCCCACCCAGTGTGGCAACCGATGCTGTTGCCGACAGGGTGCCCAACTCTTGGCTCCACTGTCTCCCCCAAAGCATCCAGGTGCCACGCTGGAGCCCACCCCAGCGTGGCAAATGTGTGTTATAGCCGACGGGGTGCCCAACTCTGCCAGCTCCAGCTCCCCAAACAGTTTCAGCTGCCACGCTGGGAGCCCACCCCAGCGTGGCAAACGCTTTTGTCTTCTCAGTAAAAAATAAACCTGCAAATAAAAAACTGTCCCTCGGAGCTTCTCCTGTCCCCTCCCACAACCCACACCACCCACTGTGCACCCTGCCTCCCCACACCCCCACACCCCATACTTACTCCGACCTCAGCGCCGATGATCTTCGATGGACCGAACATGCTCAATTTCAAAGCCGACCGCGAACTGAGAAATGCCGGTAAGCTATATAATGGGATAGATAGGATTTTTCAACTTTGCGCATATCTCGGTATTTTTGGATTTTTGCACCAAATCTTCAACATGGGGTTTTGAGACCCCTTCTCATGAATGCTGTCACTGTCATGGCGTTAATCGGCCCGAAGGGTGATTTCGCAGTCACTGTGTAAAATCACCTTTTGGGACCAAGTAATGAAATGACACTGCCACTGTTCATAAGGTGGGCTCTCAAAAGCCTATGTTGAAAATTTGGTGAAAAATTCCTAAAAATGACTGTTTTACGGGCGTGCGTTGCGCAGTTCCTACACACGCTCGTAAGTTCTCGAATCTTCAATATTTTTCACTCCAGATTTTCAACAATGCCATTTTACCACACCTCCTTATGAGCAGTACAGCTGTCATTTTTCATATCTTGCCCCAAACGTGTTTCCGCCCATGTAGCGTACAATGGCGCAGTCGGTGTGCTAAATCAATGTATGGAACACATTAAGAAAATCACAGTGACACTGTTCATGAGCAGAGGTCTTAAAATGGCTATGTTGAAAAATTTGGTGAAAAAATTCCTAAAAATGACAGTTTTACGAGAGTGCGTTGCACAGTTCCTATGCACGCTCATAAGTTTGCGAATTTTCAATATTTTCAATCCAGATTTTCAACATTGCCACTTTATCACATTCTCATGAACAGTATAGCTGCTATTTTCACATGTCGCCTAAAATATGTTTTCGCACATGTAGCGCATAATGGTGCAGTCTGTGTAAAGCAATGTTTGGGACAGATTAAGAAATCACAGTTACACTGTTCATGAGCAGAGGTCTTAAAATGGCTATGTTGAAAATTTGGTGACAAAAGTCCATAAAATGACTGTGTTATGAATGAGCATTGCGCAGTTTCCACGCACCCTCGTAAGTTCATGACTTTCAATATTTTCAGTCCAGATTTTCACCAGTGGCATTTTTCCACACTTCCTTATGAACAGTACAGCTGTCATTTTTCACAACATGGCTGAAACGTGTTTTCACACTTTCAGTGCAGAGATGCGTGGTCGCTGTGGGAAATCATTGTTCGGGACAGATAAAGAAAATCACAGTGACACTGTTCATGATCGGAGGTCCCAAAATGCCTGTGTTGACAATCTTCTGTAAAAAATTCCCAAACTAATTATATTATGGGTGTCGTTGCAGTTCCCTATACGCTCATGACTTCACCAGTTTTTAATATTTTTACTGCAGATTTTGTATTGCCATTTTACACCTCACCATCAACAGTACAGTTGTCATTTTACATCCTGTTCGAATGTTTTGCACCTGAGTTGCCGTACCGTGCTAAGCTGTGCATAAGCAGCTTCGACTAACAAACTGATATTGCCACTGTTCATGAGGTGGGGGTCACAAAAACCATGTTGAAAATTTGGAGGAAAATACCAACTAATGCCTGAGGTGTTAGGGTTTCCAACCATAACGCCCCACCCCTGTAGAGAGAATGACAGGCATCAGGGTGTGACTTGGGATTCTTGCCTGTAATGCTCATACCATTCCACACCCCTGCAGCCAGTGAGAGGCATTGAGGTATGCCTTGGACTCTTGACCAAAGTTCACCCCATTCTCCTATACCGCACCCATCTCACCGTATTTCCTGATGGAATGGGGTGCGCATAAGGGCCAAAGACCCCAAGGCACACCATGACACTTGTCAGTGTCTGCAGGGTGGGGTGTGGTGAAATGGCATGGCTGTTATGTCTGACGACCCAAAGGCACACCCCAATGCCTGTCACTCTCTGCTGGGTGGTGGTAGGGTTGGCTTCAGTTCAATACTTCACTGCCATTCCTATTACGCAGCTCTGTAACTTCTACACTACCACTGCCAATGCCAGCAAGCAAACATTCGGCATTGACAAATGGCTGTTGCTAGTTAAAACCCCTTATTTTACAAGTTCTTACCTTTCTAAAATCCATTGATGTTCCAGTTTTTGTATCTGCCTTTTTGCTTAGTAGGACTAATATGCATGCTGATGTATAGTTATAAAAAACTTGGTTTTGAATCTGGGATCTATTTTTATTGCATACTTCCTGAACAATAGAAACACCCCCAAGCAGTGCAGCCACTCATGAAACAATAGTCTCCTCTACTCCCACTGCATAATCAGTGGCTAGATTGTGTTGGGTGTGTTCCTAGGTTTGTCAGCAATGCAGTGGGAGTTGATCTAAGAATGTAAACATCCATGCTTTGGAGTTGTAACACCAGTATGGTGGACAGTCTGTTTGTCATTGTTTAACAGAGAAGAACAAGAATAAAGCAGTCAGCTACATCAGCAGTCTCTACAGAATGCGAACAGTCACAAGATGTGTTTTTTAAACTAGGGACACTGCAATGCCTAAGGGGGCTGACAGTGTCCCTTTAACCAACTCGGTTTCTTGGACCTGGCCTTTTTGCTTTGGATCCTTGTACGAGAGGTAGTGGCCTCTGCTAGCCCAAACTTGATAATTTCCCAGTTCCAGTTAGCATCCATGTGTGGGTGGATGCTGGCTAGGTGCTCTGCCACTATGTCCCTCATCCTTCCTGAGGAGGTCGTGGAGTCAAGAACAGTGGGGGAATTCAAGAATGCATGGAACAGACATAAGGCAATTCTGGAGGGGGGTTAGAGAAAGTAGGCTGTTGGTTAACTAGGATCTGCAGCTTATCCAATAGGTAGGGAAATGGGCAGACTAGGTGGGCCAAGTGGTCCTTATCTGCTGTCAGAGTCTATGTTTCTATCCTGCCAAAGTCAGCCCGCCTGAAGTCCAAAACCTTGGTCCTTGTTTCTGCAGCATCATTACCCATGCTAAGTGAGAACCACACTGTGTGGTGGTCACTTCCTGACAATGGATCCTCCACTCCCCTGCTCCCTGACATGCTCCCCATTAGTCAGCACACGGTCCAGAATGTTACCTAGCCTTGTTGGCTCCCTTACCATCTGTACCAAGAAGCTGTCCTGGAATGCCTCCAGGAGGACCTGTTCCCTGATGCTCGAGGTGGCTGGGGTGCTCCAATTTACCCCTGGCAGATTGAAATCCCACACAGTCATGGTGTTACCTTTCCCACTGACTCTCCTTATCTGCTCCGCTAGCTCCCTGTCGACGTCCTCAGCCTGAGATGGTAGCCTATACACCACCCCCAACCTGAGCCTCCTACCCTTCAAATCTTGCATTTATATCCATAATGCTTCTGCCTGCTTTGCCCTCCTCCCAGGTACACAGTATCCCCTCCCTTACATAAACAGCTGCCCCAGCCCCCTTCTCTTTTTCCCTATCTCTCTAGTACAGCCTGTACCTCGGGATTGCAAGGTCCCAGTCCTGGTACTGAGTGGCCCATGTTTCAGTGATGGTAACTGTATCCACCTCCCCCTCTTTTTTTAAAAGCAGAATGATTTACAAAACAAAAATCTTTTTTTTTTCAAATGTAATTTTTAGACAGTATTGGGCAATTAGCCCAGTAGGTTTATGGCACACTAGCCAAGGGGCTTATGCTTTGCAGGATGGTCAGGGTCAGGGCAAGAACAAAATGTTTTTCTTTATAACAGCAGATAATTTGGAAAACACAGATGAATATTTTTAAAATGCAATTTCTTGACTGACGTGGCCAGCTAGCCCAGCAGACTTGTGGGATGCTAGCCACGGTCTTCTGCTTTGCAGCATGGTCAGGGTCAGGTCAAAAACAAATTTTTTTTTTTTTAAACAGCAGGATGATTTGGAAAACACACAAGAATATTTTTTTTTAATGCAATTTTTTGACTACAGTGGCCAGCTAACCCAGTAGGCTCATGGCACGCTAGCCTGGGGCTTCTACTTTGTAGTTTGGTCAGGGTCAGGTTGAGAACAAAATATTTTTTTAAACAGCAGGATGATTCGTAAAATACACAAGAGTATTTTTTTAAAGGGACACTGTCAACCCCATTTGGCCTCAAAGTGTCCCTAGTTTAAACAAGCATTTGTCAATGCCGAATGTTTGCTTGCTGGCACTGGCATTGGTAGCATAGAAGTTACAGAGCTGCATAATAGAAATGGCAGTGAAGTATTGAACTGAAGCCAACCCCACCACCACCCTGCAGAGAGTGACAGGCACTGGGGTGAGCCTTTGGGTCGTCAGGCATAACGGCCACGCCATTTCACCACACCCTACCCTGCAGACACTGACAAGTGTCACAGTGTGCCTTGGGGTCTTTGGCCCTTATGTGCACCCCATTCCATCAGGAAATATGGTGAGATGGGTGCAGTATAAGAGAATGGGGTGAACTTTGGGGCCGAAGAGTCCAAGGCATACCTCGATGCCTCTCACTGGCTGCAGGGTGTGGAATGGTATGAGCAATACAGGCAAGAATCCCAAGTCACACCCCTGATGCCTGTCATTCTCTACAGGGTGGGGCATTATGGTTGGAAACCCTAACACCTCAGGCATTCATTGGTATTTTCACCCAAATTTTCAACATGGTTTTTTGTGACCCCACCTCATGAACAGTGGCAATATCAGTTTGTTAGCCGAAAGCTGCTTATGCACAGTGACTACGGCATTTAGCACCACAGGTGCAAAAACACATTCCGAACAGGATGTGAAAAATGACAGCTGTACTGTTCATGGGGAGGTGTAAAAAATGGCAAAGTTGCAAATCTGCAGTAAAAATATTAAAAAAACTGGTGAAGTCACGAGCGTGCATAGAAACTGTGCAATGCACACCCGTAATGTAATTAGTTTGGGATTTTTTACAGCAGATTGTCAACACAGGCATTTTGGGACCTCCGATCATGAACAGTGTCACTGTGATTTTCTTTATCTGTCCCGAACAATGATTTCCCACAGCGTCACGCATCTCTGCACTGAAAGTGTGAAAACACATTTGCCATGTTGTGAAAAATGACAGCTGTACTGTTCATAAGGAAGTGTGGAAAAATGCTACTGGTGAAAATCTGGACTGAAAATATTACAAAGTCATGAACTTACGAGGTGCGTGGAAATCATCAATGCTCACTGTAACACAGTCATTTTATGGACTTTGTCACCAAATTTTCAACATAGCCATTTTAAGACCTCTGCTCATGAACAGTATAACTGTGATTTTCTTAATATGTCCCTTACATTGATTTTTACTTTACCGACTGCGCCATTGATGCTTCATGAAGCACAGGCGCTTTCTGAGCAAGATGTGAAAATTGGCAGCTGTACTGCTCATAAGGAAGTGTAATAAAATGGCAATATTGAAACTCTGGAGTAAAAATATTGAAAATTCGCAAACTTACGAGCGTGCATAAGAACTGCTCAACGCACACTCGTAAAACAGTCATTTTTAGGAATTTTTCCACCAAATTTGCAACATAGGCTTTTTGAGAGCCCACCTTATGAACAGTGGCAGTGTTGTTTCATTACTTGGTTCAGAAAGGTGATTTCGCGGACTGCAAGATCACCCTTCGGGCCCGATTAACGCCATGACAGTGAGAGCATTCATGAGAAGGGGTTGCAAAAATTCCAAAAAATGCCTGAGATATGCAACAAAGTTGAAAAAACCCTATCTATCCCATTATACAGCTTACGGCATTTCCTCAGTTCGCGGTCAGCTTTCAAGTGTGAGCGTGTTCGGTCCCCAAGATCGTCGCGCGGAGTCGGAGGTAAGTATGGGGTGAGGGGGTGGGGAGGCGGGTACAGTGGATTGACACGGTGGGGGCAGAGACAGCGAGGACTGTTTTCAGTTTCAGGTTTTTTTAAATAGCTGGGACGTTTGCCACGCTGGGTGGGCTCCAGCACATGGCACAAGGATGGCTGGTGGCAGGGCGAGGAGCCGACGGGGGATTGGGCACCCCTGGCCGGTGATAGCATCTGTTGCCACGCGCAGTGGGCTCCCAGCGGTACCCTGTACTCTGGGGGACCAGTGGAGCCGACGGGGATTGGGCACCCCATCGGCTATATGATGAGTAGCCACACTGGGGTGGGCACCCAGCGTGGCATATGGAACTCTGTTTGGGGGAGGCGCAGCACAGCCGACGGGGGATGTGCACGGGGGGGGGAGACGAGCACGCAATATGAGTGGTGTGTGTGTATATAGGTGTGTGTGTGTGTGTGTGTGTGTGTGTAGGGGGAGCACGCATGAGCAGGCGATATCTTATCACTGCTCACTGAAGCGTAGCTCCCCCTTTCAACTGTACTCCACTGCATTTTGGACTGCTGTCATTGACAGCTCCAGCAGGCATTGGGAACTGCGGCCGTGCCTGCAAACACACTGACTGAATTGGAAGAGGGCTGCCACACCTCCGAAAACTCAGATGATGGCACTATGTTTCTTGCACATGCGAGCAAGCAAACATAAAAACACATTTTGCAATTGTTCTCATTCTATAGAGACTGCTGATGTAGCTGGTTGTTTGATTCAGACTCCTTTTTACTTTTAAAAAGTAAAAAACTGAGTGTCAACCATACTGGTGTTACCACACCAAAACATGATTGTTTACATTTCTTGACCAACTACAAATGCATCTTTTCTGGACTCAGGAACACTCCTAACACTGTCTAGCTACCCATTAAGCAGTGGGAGTAGATGAGACATTGTATCACGAGGGGCTGCACTGTTTGAGGGTGTTTCTAATGTTCAGGAAGCATGCAGCAAACTTAGGTAAACAATCTGGAGCAAAACAAGGCTGTGTAGAACTATACATTCCCATGTATTTCATTTCTAATAAGCAAAAAGGCAGATTAAACAACCAACAACATCAATGCATTTTCGAGAAAGTAAGCAATCGTAAAATGTAAGTTTTTACCTAGAAATAATATACTAAAATGCCAGCAGAATAGGCCTAATGGTCTTTCGTGTCTGCTCGTTTATTCAACCCCCACCCTGGGAGCTGACCTTGCTGCCCCCCTCTCCCTCTCTGGCTTCTCCCTTCCCAGTCCCGGATATTCTCGCCGCACTGGAATTTGCTTCCAGATCCCCTCCCCTGTACCTGTCCCACCCCCTTTTGAACCCTTCCACCATCTCTGCCTCCACCAGCCCCCCTGGGCAGCGTATTCCATGGCTCCACCACCCTCTCAGTGAAGTAGTACCTCCTCCTTTCTCCCCTGAATCTCCCCCCCTCCAGCTTCCACCCATGCCCTCTAGTTACCCCCCTTCTTCCTTCTGAGCACCCTGACTGCTCCTCCCTATTTACCCCCTTCATGTACCGAAGACCTCCCTATCATGCCCCCTTCTCTCTTCCAATGTGTACATATTTAGCTCTTCGAGCCTCTTACCATACGCCCTGTCCTCCAAGCCCCAAATTATTTTGGTTGCCCTCCTCTGGACCCTCTCCAGGAGTTCAATGTCCCTCTTTAAATGTGGCCTCCAAAACTGCATGCAGTACTCGAGGTGCGGCCTCACCAAGTAGTTATACAGTGGGAATGTCACTTCCCTCCTTCTGGAGATGATCCCCCTAGCGATGCATCCCAGCATCCTATTGGCCTTTGCTGCTGCCCTCCTATAAGTCTCCGAGTTGTTCATCTTGACATCCACCACCACCCCCAGGTCCCTCTCAGCCATCAAGACTTGCAGCATCCCACCCCCTCCCGGGTGTACACTTGGCCCGGGTTTCTGGCGCCCAGGTGCAGTACCTTGCACTTTCCTGCAGTGAACCTCAGCCTCCACTTTCTAGACCACCTTTCCAGAGCCTCCAGGTCCTCCTGTAGAGCCACCCTCCCCTCCTCCCCATCCACCACCACCCCCAGTTTTGAGTCATCTGCAAAGAGACTCATCTCACTTCTGATACCCTTCCTTATGTCAGAGACATAGGCGTTGAACAGGAGGGGCCCAAGGACCGATCCCTGAGGGACCCCACTAATGACCCTCCTTGGGATGAGACTATCCCGACAATCATGACCCTCTGGATCCGGTCCTGGAGCCAACTGTCTATCCATCTGATCATCTGGTTCCCCACTCCCATTCCTCCAAGCTTATCCAACAGGCCCCTGTGAGGAACAGAGTCAAATGCCCTGCTGAAGTCGAGAAAGAGGATGTCCACCGGTCTACCCAGGTCCAATGCACTTGTCACCCGGTCATAGAACTCCACAAGGTTTGTCTGACACGATTTCCCTGGGACAAATCCATGCTGTATATCGTCCAGGCACCCCAACTTTTCTAGGTCCCCGCCAGACTCTCCTTGACAATGCCCTCCATCACCTTGCCCACCACTGATGTCAGGCTGACGGGCCTGTAGTTTCCTGCCACCTCCCTTGATCCCCCCTTTTGGATAGGCACTATATGTGCCACCTTCCAGTCCTGGAGAACCCACCCTCTCCTCAGAGGGATGCTGAAGAGCTCCACCAGGGGTTTCGCCAGGACATCCGCCAGTTCCTTCAGCACTCTGGGATGTAATTTATCCGGCCCCAGTGCTTTCTCCGTCTTAAGGGACCTGAGGGCTTCCCTCACTCTCTGCCATGATTTCCACCTCCGCTACCTCATCCCCCTGCTTTGCCTTCCCCCCACCAGCCAGTAATGCCCCCCCCAGACCCACTGATCTGTAAGAGCCCCTCTCAGTTTCACCGCTTGCTCCCATGTAAGGATGCAGCCCCCATTTTCCTTGGTGAAACTGAGGTGAAGTACTTGTAACCTCTCGTGGTGTTATCCTGGGTGGCTACTACCCCTTCTAAGCTTAACTACTAACAGGTTGAGGGCCCTAGGTCCAATGGATGGTGCCTCCATCCAGAGGTCAGGGTTTGCAGTAGTTAAACTAGCTTGGTCACAGCCCTCTGGGACACTGTAACCTTTCTTCCCACTAGTGGCCCACACAATGCATCAAGAATATCTTCACAATGTACACGTACCCCCAGGGCTGGCTCTGTCGACTGGACTCTGGGGACCCCCTGTAAAACAAGATGACACAGTACAAAAGCCACAGTACAATACTTTAACATAAATGAATACCTTAGTCAGTGTAATTTTGCTGAAACAAACAGATCTGATTTATTTAAGGAGCTGTAACAAGGAAGGGGGAAATCAGGTTAATTAGGTTAAACACATTAATAATCACAGTACTGTGCACATATTCAGAGTCCCAAAATGTTACTTTCACTGGGTACCCAGGATGGGGGGGGGGGCTAGCCAGGATCGGTGCAGCTGGTTGGGGACCTGTGATGGAAAAACACTTGCACAATACCCAATTGTAATCCGGAGCCTGATGGCTCCATTCATGAAGAAATAAAACAGCAACAATTAGATAACACACCTGCAATTTGATAAACAGATGGCAGGGAGCTACCCTGCTTGTACTCACAAACTCAATGCTGAAAACTAGATGGAAGGCAGATTGTCCTGGATTGCCAGGAGGAGCAGACCATGTGGGCAAGGTCCTTGTGACTGGACCCCACTGCAGTTTATAGCAAATGGATGTAGTCTGGATTAAGCTGGGATT
Source organism: Neoceratodus forsteri (assembly GCA_016271365.2). NCBI lineage: Eukaryota > Metazoa > Chordata > Ceratodontiformes > Ceratodontidae > Neoceratodus > Neoceratodus forsteri. The sequence goes on along the minus strand of CM057450.1, from coordinate 1,774,416,435 downwards.
TACTTCCAGCTTCTTGCACTCAATTCACTGTACAGGGGATTTGAAATGCGATTCCCATCAAGCACTACACACATGTATATGTAAAAGGAAAGTACTATACCAGGCAGGCTTCTTTTCGATCCCGACCGCAATTACTGCACGATACCCAGGAGAACACACAGCAGCTTCAGTTCCTGACAGACCGAGCGCGATTCAGCAATTTCTCCAGTCTTCTACAGGGTGAGCCTGGTTTCTATTCTTCAAATCTCCTTGATTCTCCTCACGGGTTGAATTCAGTCCGAACGAGTGCTTGCCCAGGCTGCAGACCGAAAATCAGGGCCTTACATGTGCTTCCAGCATAAAACTATACACCGCAGAAGCACAGAGCTCCTTGTCTCTTCACTGCCAAAACTCATCTGATCTTTCCAGTAGACAGAGCTGGGTATTTCCTTTGAGTTCCTCCCAGTTCAGTTGGCTGGTCTGGCTGTCACTCACAATAATCTCCCTCTGTTGGTGCAAAAAGGCGCCGAAGTCCAAACTACAATTCCCAGAGGCATGTGCCATACAGTCCCATTGTGGCTGGCTCAATTTATGAGTCCAAGTTCTGATTTGCCAGCAGCAGGCTCCATTTTAAAGGTCCGCCCACACTGATTGGTCCAGTTCAGCAGTTCAAAACCAGAATGGAGGGCTAGGCAAAACAGTTCAGACTGCAAAGGAAAGCAGGTTAGACAAACTGTATTTTCATTATTACTCTAAATGATTTCGGGCAAACAGTTACATCTTTGAAAAGTGCTCACTCTGCCCACTTAGCGACGGCAGAAACGGAGCGATTTGGCAGCAGCTTGAGCAGGACTCAAGCAGGGAAACACACAGTCCCCCCCATACAAACTAATTATGTCTGCAAGCAGACAGCTCTTAAAGAGACAGTACCAGAGGCTCTAAAAGCACTCACAGATACACGGCTTAAATGCCAAACACCATTCAGGCTTGCAGCATTCAAGCACGCTCCTGGAAGACTTCTTGGGAACCCCCATTTGCACGAGGGTTACACCCTTCCCGGCCTAGGAAAGCTTAGTATCCACATCATGCAAGTACCCCCATAAGTTTCAATACAACCATATACATTTACATCAGTATCACATTAGGCTTATACATGTACTTATCAGTCAATATATCACTTTACCAGAAACACATTTCTGAAACTTTGTAGTACGTCACTCTTTACACAGTATTACACACACATTGCACCATAACTCAGGTTATTACCTCTTGTACATGAAACCTGAAGAGAGGGGGCCCTTCCCTATCAGCTACCTTGGGGCTGGATGGGGCAGGGGCACCACACCTAGAGGGCAACACAAGTAACTTGGAGTTAGCACTGATGTTCAGTTTGGGCAATGAGCTCGGGGACACATACACTCCTTTATGGAAAACATTGAGAAGCAAGTCCACAGGCCTCCCAGTGGAATAATAACTGAGGTGCACCACAGGCTTTACAGCTCGACCAGTCTTTCTAGGGGGAACTGTTACAGTCTTTGCACTCTGAGCCTCATTTTCAGCATTGTCCTCACTTGTCAGGGGAGTCTCCATTGGGGTAGAGAGGCTAGAACTTGGGGCACTTTCAGCTCCAGAAGTTACAATCTCTGAGTCCACAACACTTGGCTCACATGAAGATCTTTCAGACACTGGCAGTGGACCATCAGGGCACTCAAAATACTCTTCTTGTTCTGGTATATCACCAGTCTGTTTCAGTCCATCATTTTCCTCCCCTTAAAGCTCAAAAATTCAACCATACACAATGATTCCATATCATCTGACTTGATGCTTTGCACTTCACATTCTGGGAGCATTGGCTCCAGGGACAAAGCTGGGGGCTTAGACAGTCCAGAAGACCCAGCTTCATCTCCAGTATTGACTGGGGGATTGCCCCGAAACAACTGATTCAGTTCGTAAGAAGGGTAGTATTCAAAGTCACACTCACTTTCCTCTGATATGGACTGACAGTCATGCTCAACTGGGACTTGTGGAGGGGAACATTTTAACTCAGCTTCTGTAGGTGCAGACTTTCTTGATTTTTCCTTAGCAGCAGCTCTAGTCACTGGTCCAGAGGGGGCATTTTCCGGGGCTCAGACTCAATCAAGATTTGTCCAATGGGCAGTAAATATTTCTATGCATTGTTTTAACATCTTTTGAATTATCCTCAGGCCTTACTTTATACACAGGCAGATCATCTAGTTTGCCCACTACAATGTGAGGGAGATGGTGCCACCAGTCAGCAATCTTATGTTTGCCATGCAGTCCCAGATTTCTTAGCAATACCCGATCTCCATCCTGGAGTTCTTGTGCTTTCACCTTTTTATCATACCTTTCTTTGTTGGCCAGATTTCTTTTGGCAGCCATGGTTTGAGCTAGTTGGTACACATAATTTAGCTGGGCCTTTAACTTTTGCACATACTGTAAATAGCTGTCAGCTCGAACCTCATCAGAAGAGACCCCAAAACACACATCTACCGGCAATCGAGCTTCTCTTCCAAACATCAGGTAGTAGGGGGAGAACCCAGTGGCATCACTTTTGATGCAGTTGTAGCCATGTACCAGGATGCTAATTTGTTGGCTCCATCTAGGCTTGCCCTTTGGCTGGAGGGTGCCTAGCATATCTAGCAAAGTGTGGTTGAAACGTTCAGGCTGTGGGTCCCCCTGAGGGTGGTAAAGGGTGGTTCTGGACTTTCGCACTCCCCACAGAGAAAGCATCTCTTTGATCAGACGACTCTCAAAGTCTCTCCCTTTTTTTTTTTTCAATTTTAGCTTTTGTTGACCGGGTAAGTGCATTAGACAAATCCTGCCTATTTTCAGGCACGACCGGGAGGGATACAGATGAATGCCAACTGATCTTGAACCAGATTAAGCTGTTGGTGGTATTTTAGTGAATGAGGGAAATTTGGCCAGGACACGGGAAATTCCCTACTCTTTTCGATAAGTGCCATGGGATCTTTAACACCATCCACCTGAACTACCACCAATCCAGGCAGATGGGACCTCGGTTTAACGTCTCATCCGAAAGACGGCACCTCAGAAATGCAGCACCCCTCTCATGCTGCATTACAGTGTCAGTACTGGGATATTAACCCAAGTGCCAGATGTGGGAACTGAACCCACAGCCCTCTGATCTCCCGGCCTCAGAGGCGAGTGTGCTACCTACTGAGCCACTGACCCTTGATCAGAATGGATTCTTTGTGGAGCCCCATAGTGAACAAAAAAGTTTTCTACAAGTACTTTTAAGCACAGTGATGCCTTCTGTCCTCAGGGAAAGCTTGGCATATCTTCGTAAATGGTCAGTGACCACCAGCACATTACTAATATTTCTTTGATCTGACTCCAAACTCAGAAAATCAATACAGACCAGCTCCATGGGTGCACTGGTGGTGATATAATAAGTGGGCAGCCCTCTGGGGCAAAGCCTCTGTAAAGCTCATCAAGTTTGAATGTGTTGCTCCACATCAGCCCCCATCTTAGGCCAATAGAATCTGGATCTCACCAGGTCAAGTGTTCTGTCTATACCAAGGTGCCCCATGGGTTGTGTAGGACCTCAGTACTGAGCCTCGAAAGGCAGTGTGCAGCACTAGTTGTTGTTTGTCTACTTGTCCCCCTCTGTCTACTGTTTCTCTGTATAACAGTCTATTGATCAGTTTCAACTTAGGACCTTCTTTATATAACAATGCAGTTCTCAAATCAGTGGAACGTAATTTGGACACATCTTTCCCTGCATAGAGGGCTTCTAAGGCTGATTTGATCATGGGATCGCGGGATTGAGCCCGCTGAATACTGTCATTGTCCAGCTGAGGCAGTGCACCAATGTCTATTGCAGAAAAGTGGCAATAAGCAGCAGGTATGCAATTCTCAGAGGGTCCCAAACAATCCTCCATACAGTCCATTGCGTCCATGGACATTTGTTCCTCCCTGTCAAACTTCTGGCAAAGTGCTCGAATAACAGGTCCTGACAGTCTGACCCAGTCATTCTGGGGAACAGGCCTCCGGGAGAGAGCATCAGCATCTATGTGGTTCAGGCCTGCTCTGTATTCAACAGCATAGTCGTATGTAGATAATGCAGAAAGCCACCTATGGCCAGTGGCATCCAACTTAGCTGAAGTCAGCACATAGGTCAAAGGATTATGGTCAGTTTTTACTAGTATCTTAGCCCCATACAAGTACTCGTGGAATTGGTCAACAATAGCCCACTTCAAAGCTAGGAACTCTGACTTATGTACAGGATAGTTCTTTTCGGATGGGGTCAGGCTTCTTCTGGCAAAGGCCACTGGTCTCAGGCCATTCTTGTGCTCTTGGTACAACACAGCCCCAACCCTTGCAAGCTAGCATCAGTGTGCAGGACATAAGGTTTTGTTGGATCAGCATAGGCCAACACTGGGGCATGGGTAAGTTGATATATGATCTCATGAAAAGCAGTCTCACAATCAGGAGTCCAGAGGGCCCCAAATACTTCACTTGGACGAAAATGCACTCTTTCAGTCTCAAGGGACGCTAACTTTTTGTATTTTTTGTGGGTTGGGGGATACCCTTGAGTAAGGTTAAGTAAAGGGCAGCTCACTCTTGAATAGTCCTTGATGAAACGCCGATAATAACCACAGAATCCCAGGAATCTTTGCAGTTCTTTTAGATTTTTGGGCTGTGGTCAAGTGGTTAAGGCCTCGACTTTACTTGGGTCTGTCTGTATTCCCTCAGTGGATACTATGTGTCCCACATACTTTACTGATGTTTGAAAGAATTGACACTTATCAATGGACAGTTTAAGTCCAAAGTCTTCCAGTCGGTCCAACACCTGAATAATCTGCTTTCATGTTCCTCCAGTGAGCTGCCAAACACACAATACATCATTTAGGTATACCAGGCACTCTAGTAAGTTCTTGTCCCCCACTGCACACTCCATCAATTGTTGAAAAGTGGCTGGGGCGCCTGAAATTCCTTGAGGCATTCTCATGAATTCATAGAAGCTAAGCGGACAGATAAAGGCTGTCTTCTCATGGTTCTCTGGGGCCATTGGGATCTGGTAGTATCCACTGCGAAGATCCAGCACAGAGAACCACTTGCTCCCATTTAGGCAGTCCAAAGCATCCTGAATGCAGGGCATTGTGTACTGATCAGGATAGCCCGCTGGTTTAAAGTGCAATAATCCACGCACATCCTTACTGTCCCATTCTTTTTTCTCACTACCACAATTGGGGAAGCATAGGGGCTTCTGGATTCTTGTATTACACCAGCAGCTAGCATCTCTTGCAGATGCCGTCTCACATCATCTACTGTATGTCAGCAGGTGCCAGGCATCGAGACCTCTCATGAAATGGCCTTTCATCATGCAGCCGGATATGGTACTCATCCTACATCCCATTCCTTTAAAGAAAACACCTGGTCTCTCTGGGCAAGCTTCTCACTGATCCTCACCTTCCATTCAGCTGGCAACGGGGAGTCACCGAAATCAAACAAGTCAGGCATTACTCTGTCATTCTTCCCCAAACTCTTGCTACTGGGTAGCACTGCAGTGTTCGCACAATGCATTAGCCAGGGTGGCAACCTCTATTATCGAATCTGTCCTGTCAGACACATTATGAACTTGAACCATTACCCTTCTGGCATAAGCATGGGCTCTCGTAGGCAAAATACTAGAGGCTTGACCCAGCAGTCCCTCCAGCAATTGTCCACGCCTGGTGCATCCAACATTGATATTTTACTCTGACATCCTTCTGATATGGACATCTCCACTTGAGATACACTGGGGCTTTGGTGCAGGATCAGAGACTCAGGATCCTTCTTCCAGACAATTCTAACCGGTTCCTCTGGTTCTACTTCTTTTCAGCATCTCTGCAGCCTCATAGGCTTCTTGATTACATGCCGAATTTTAAAGCTCTACTAGTCCTTGACCCTGTTTTTATAACACAACTGTGCCAGCTGCCTAAATATATGAGCATTTGTTCCAATCAACAAAGGGACTTCATACAGTCCAGTGGGGTACCACACGGCTAGGGTCTCACTTGTTCGGCTACCCAGCCACGGAGGTGGGGAAAGACAGCCAATCCGGATATACCTGGAATAGGGTAGGCCTTCTCACTTAACCCCCACATGTAGTCCTTCTAATGGTTGTAAGGGTATGTCTGACAAATGCTCTGATACCAACCTGGAACATAATTTCACTCGGAGCCACTGTCTAATACAGCTCTTGTAGACACCCATTCACCTTACTGTGGTCTCCATGGAGGGACCCATTATTCTAGACCAGTCTGAGAGGCGGTAGTGGGGCCTGGGCAACTGACCTTGACACAAAGGGACGGAGTAGCATTTTGGACCCTCACTGGGATCATTTTGTGCACCTCTTAACCACTGATTTGTTCGGTAGCTCTTCTTGTAGCCTATATGCAACTTTGTCTGTGTCTTTGGGGACCTGCATTTTCTCTTCATGTGCCCATCCTTCCCACAATTATATAGTAAACATACTTTCTGGAGTTTGAGTTGGTCAAGGCGTGTCACCCTGGGAGCCAGGGCGGCGGGTACTATTAACTTGGAAACCTTGTTGCTATCTTCGGCTCAGGCGGTGTGATAAGCATTTCGAGGCATCCCACGAAATGTCAATTTCCCACTTCCATGGTCAAAGACATCAAGTTTGAACTATTGTCAACATGAGGTGCCTGATAGGCACCTCCACCCCATAGCAGAAGCTGGTCGGCAGTGCTCAGTGCCTCGCACTTGGTAGAGCCGCCTTCTTGATGGGACTGTCTGTTACTTTCCTAATCTCTCTCAGCAGTTCGCCCCATTGTGGCATATCTTTTCCTTCTTAGAGCACTCATTAACTGCCAACCTCTGCCCCTGAACTTCACTTGATGGGTCACCTCGTCACTCGGTCATAGCAGCAGCTATGAGTTCAAGTTCTCCCGAGGTCGCCTTTTTCAACTCCTCGAATTCCTCTCATTAGCTCATCAGTGGGAGGGTGGGGATTCCAGTCGACAGCCAGATGAACTGAAGCAGCAGCAGTTCTGAGAGAGGGGGGGACTTAGGATCCTGTCTAACCTGGTTCAGTCCAGTTCAATGCTCAGCAACTACCCCTTTCTGAGGCATTCTTGCAACAATTTTTCCAGCTGAGATACATATACGGACAGCTTCCCTGGTACTGTTGTGCATTTCTTACTTTCCACCACGGGTCCTCGCTGCCAGAATCTGGCTCCTATACACATTCTCCAAGGCCTCAAGATAGTCCTGTGCAGTCGCTTCCGGGTTCGGGCCATTGTAGCACGGATGGTAGCCAGGCGAGGCTGGTATCCCTGAGGCTCTCACTAACCCTCTTCGCTTTTTTCGGCCTCCTAGTATTGCCATTCTAGCACTTGAGGGGCAAATATAGGTCTATCCAGGTGTCCCAGTCATCCTTCCCTTGGAGGGTGGGAAGGGTGCCAGAGAAGATCCTCAACCTTCGGTGTAAGAGTCGTGACTAATGGTAGGTGCAAATGAGAGCCAACATTGTTCCAGCCACCATAACGGTACTGGAGCAGGAGAAGGTGTAGAGGAAGGAACACTTCAGGTGGCAAGAATAGTTTCTTCAAGTCCTCCACAGTTTTCCTTCCTCCAGCAACCATTTAGCAAATTTCCTCAAAAGTTTCAGATGGTGGGGGCTCATTCTCCCGGTCTTTACTGTCCTTAGTTATCACCTCCAGGCAGTGAGGGCTCCCTCTGGGGTAATGGTCTGTGGTACTTTGGAGCTATATGGGTCCTTACTCTTACTAGGGCTATGAAAGTGGTGAGCAGATTAGCATGCCGACCCACCACCACAGGGTTTTGTAAACCTTCCACCTTGGAAAGTACTTCCTGTACAGTGTCCGTATTGATACCTAAGGGGCTGTCCAGGATAAGACAGAATTTTGGGGGTCCATCTCCTCCCCAGTACACCACTCCCCAACTGGTGCACAGCCACTTCTGTCGGGGTACCCATTTAGTTTATTTATTTATTTATTTTTTTACAGTGGTTCGTAAATGTGGCCACTAGAGGACACACAATCCCAGTGGTGAGCCTCCGAGATGTAACCCCTAGGTGGTGCTATCCCAAGGGCTACTACCCCTGCCTGCTTAACTACTAACAGGTTGAGGGGCCTAGGTCCAATGGCAGGTGCCTTCACCCGGAGGTCAGGGTTTGCAGTGGTTAAACTAACTTGGTTACAGCCCTCTGGGACACTGTAACCCCCTTTCTTCCCACTAGTGGCCCACACAATGCATCAGGAATATCTTCACAATGTACACTTACCCCCAGGGCTGGCTCTGTCGACTGGACTCTGGGGACCCCCTGTAAAACAAGATGACACAGTGCAAAAGCCACAGTACAATACTTTAACATAAATGAATACCTCAGTCAGTGTAATTTTGCTGAAACAAACAGATCTGATTTATTTAAGGAGCTGTAACAAGGAAGGGGAAATCAGGTTAATTAGGTTAAACACATTAATAATCACAGTACTGTGCACATATTCAGAGTCCCAAATGTTACTTTCACTGGGTACCCAGGATGGGGCTAGCCAGGATCGTGCAGCTGGTTGGGGACCTGTGATGGAAAAAACACTTGCACAATACCCAATTGTAATCCGGAGCTGGATGGCTCAGTTCGTGAAGAAATAAAACAGCAACAATTAGATAACACACTTTCAATTTGACAAACAGATGGCAGGGAGCTACATTGCTTGTACTCACAAACTCAATGCTGAGAACTAGATGGAAGGCAGATTGTCTTGGATTGCCAGGAGGAGCAGACCATGTGGACAAGGTCCTTGTGACTGGACCCCACTGCAGTTTATAGCAAATGGATGTAGTCCGGATTAAGCTGGGGTTTACTTCCAGCTTCATGCACTCAATTCACTGTACAGGGGATTTGAAATGTGATTCCCCACAAGCACTAGACACATTTATACGTAAAAGGAAAGTACTATACCAGGCAGGCTGCTTTTCGATCCCAACTGCAATTGCTGCACAATACCCGGGAGAACACACAGCAGCTTCAGTTCCTGACAGACCGAGCGCAGTTCAGCAATTTCTCCAGTCTTCTACAGGGTGAGCCTGGTTTCTACTCTTCAGATCTCCTTGATACTCCTCACAGGTCGGATTCAGTCTGAACGGGCGCTTGCACAGGCTGCAGACCAAAACCCAGGGCCTTACATGTGCTTCCCGCATGAAACTATACACACCAGAGAAGCACAGAGCTCCTTGTCTCTCTTCACTGCCAAACTCATGTGATCTTTCCAGTAGACAGAGCTGGTATTTCCTTTGAGTTCCTCCCAGTTCAGTTGGCTGGTCTGGCTGTCACTCACAATATAATCTCCCCCTGTTGGTGCAAAAATGCGCCGAAGTCCAAACTACAATTCCCAGAGGCATCTGCCATACAGTCCCATTGTGGCTGGCTCAACTTATGAGTCCAAGTTCTGATTTGCCAGCAGCAGGCTCCATTTTAAAGTCCTCTCACAATGATTGGTCCAGTTCAGCAGTTCAAAACCAGAATGGAGAGCTAGGCAAAACAGTTCAGACTGCAAAGGAAAGCAGGTTAGACAAACTGTATTTTCATTATTACTCTAAATGATTTCGGGCAAACAGTTACATCTTTGAAAAGTGCTCACTGTGCCCACTTAGCGACGGCAGAAACGGAGCGATTTGGCAGCAGCTCGAGCGGGACTCAAGCAGGAAAATGCACAGCCCCCCCCCCATACAAACTAATTATGTCTGCGAGCAGACAGCTTTTAAAGAGACAGTACCAGAGGGTCTAAAAGCACTCACAGATAAACGGCTTAAACACCAAACACCATTCAGGCTTGGAGTATTCAAGCAAGCTCCTGGAAGACATTTTGGGAACCCCCATTTGCAGAGGAGTTACATACTCATTTAGTACCTCAGTCTGCTCCCCCGGGTCTTTTGCCCATCCGTCCCCTGTTTTAATCCTGCTAATCTGCCCCTTCACCCTTTGTTTTTCCCCAATGTATCTAAAGAACCCCTTGTTCCCTCTCCTAATTTCCCTGGCCAGGTTCTGCTCCTTCCTTGCCTTAGCCACCCTCACCACCCTAGTGGCCCTTCTGGCCATCATTTCGTACTCCCCTCAATCCCTATCATTCCTTGAGCACTTGAATTGCCTATAGGCCGCCTTCTTTCCCCTCACCACCTCCTGAACCTCCATGATCCACCAGCAGGGTTTTCGGGCTCAACCGCATTTTCATCTTACTCTTGCGCAGGTGCTGGTAGCATCCTGCACCCCTCTCCTGATGATTTCCCACCTACTGTCAGCATCCATGTCTGGCCCAATCCCATCCAAGTGCTCCTTAAGGATCCTTCCCATTTCCTTGAAATCCGCCCCCCTGAAGTCAGTTACTTCCGTCTTTGTGAATCCTTCTACACCTCCTAGGTTCAGGCAGAACTAGACCGTGGCATGGTCGCTCCCCGCCAATGGGTCCCTTACCTCCAGGCCCCCAATCTGGTCACTGTCTGCCAGGACCACATCCAGTATCCATGCCTCCCTGGTCGGTTCCTCCACCTGCTGAGTTAGGAACGCGTCCTGAAAGACATCCAACAACCTCTGTTCCCTAGCCACGGAGGATGCCATAGTCTCCCAGTCTGTTCCTGGCATGTTTAAATCCCCTGACACCACCATCCTTCCCCTGCCCAATCTGCAGTGTCTCCCAACATCTGCCACCAGACTCTCCTCCCTTCTGCCAGTGCAGGGGGTCTATACACCATTCCTATTTTTACTCTCTTGCCACCCCCTTGTTATCAAGGTGACCTAAATCGCCTCCACAGTTCCCTCTGCCTCCTCCACTCCTCCTATAGCAATGCAGTTTTTGACTATTACTGCTACCCCTCCTCCCCTTCCCTTCCCCCTGTCCTTCCTGAACATGGTGTAATCCTCCAGATTCAGGTCTCAGTCATGCCCTGTGGTGGCCCAGGTCTCAGTGACTACTGCCACATCCACCTCTCTCTCAGTTAGCATTGCCTGGAGATCTCAGGCATTTTATTGCCCAAGCTTCTGTCATTTAGCAGGACTACCTTCCACCCTTTCCCTATACTTCCATTTCCCCTGCTCGCGTTCCCATGGGGATTCTGTCTTCCCCTGGTCTGCACCCTACCAGTCGTCCTTTTCCCACATTCCTCCAGCTCCCCAGGGGGTGGAGACAGAGTCCCACCTTTATCAGACCCCCCCAACAGCCTTTTCTCCCATCCATCCCCCCTTCACAAGTTTAAACCCCACCTTTCACCAACGAACCCCTCTATTTTCAACTTAAGGATTTCTTTCCCTCCAAATTGAGATGGAGCCTATCTCTAGCATACAGCTCCTTATCCTCCCAGGTCTCCCCCATTCCCCCATCAACCCATATCCTCTGGCCCCACACCACTCCCTGAGCCACTGGTTTATCTCCCTAATCTTCCTTTTGTGTTCCCCACTAGCCCTTGGCACCGGCAGGATTTCTGAGAAGGAAACTGTGCATCCTATGTCATGACAGACCCTGGCAAGCTCCCTGAACCTTGCCCGTATCTCTAGCTCACTATTTCCCTCAATGTCATTGGTACCCAGGTGGACTAGTATGTCCAGGGAACCTCCACAATCCTTTGCCAGCTGCTATACCTCATGTTTGGCCCTGTGCACCGTTAGTCCAGGGAATCATTTTGTTCTAACCGGGCTGGCTTCCCCCTTCTCTCCCATGTGATACCCCTGATCATGGAATCACCCAACAGGAGCACTCTGACTGCTCCTTTTCCTCCATTTCCTCCCCTTTCATGTCCCTCATCCTTTCTACTGGCCCCTTCCCCCGTCCGACTCCTTGATCCTCCCCCTATCTGGGTGCCACCTGCCGCCCCTTCCTTATTTACCCTGGCCACCCCCTCCCCTCCGATCTTATGCCTCTCCTCCTCCCGAGTATCCTTCTGTACCCCACTACCCACCCCCATCACTGCCCATGACTGGTCCTTCCCCCCCATCTGCTAAACTAGCCTGGCTCATCCTCCCTTCCTTTCCGTCTCCGTTCAGCCCCTCCTTGCCTATCGTGCTCCCTTGGCCTAAACCCTCAGCTCCCATTACTGTATCCTCCTTGTACTTCTGGTCCTTCTCCTTGCCCTTTCCTCCCAACTGGTCCTTCTCCTTGCGCTTTCCTCCCTCTACCCCCTCCTCCTCCTGCTCTGATCCCCTGCTCACCCCGTTTTCCCGCATTCCAAGTTCCCCCCTGTTCCTCCTGCTATCTGGCCCCTGCCTCCTGCCCTCCACTCCCTTTCCATCTCTAACCGCCCCTGCCATGGCTACATTGCCCCCCTCATCCTCAAGCAGAAGAAGAGAATTGAAGTGGTTACTGATCTTAAAGTCCAATCCACCTCCCCACCTTGCTTCCTTCTGTCCAGCCCCAGCCATCTGCCTGCTTCCCTGAGAATGTCCTTCCTTTGGCACCCCTCTGTGAGGGTCCACAGATACCTGCCTGCTTCCTTGGTAGTATCCTCCTTTTGGGCCCCCTCTGTCAGGGTCCCTATGCAACCCCAGAGAACTCTCAGGCACTCCTTTCCCTTTGCCCCCGCCCCTAGTGGTTGGTGCAACCTTGTGGGAGAGCCCCTGCCAGATTCTCCAACCATACCTCCCCCCTCCCCCAGCTTTCTCCTAACCCCCTCAACATCCTCCCTAAGCTGTGCCAGCTGGTAGCACACTGGGCAACCACCGAACTTCCAAGCCCAGTCCAGTATCATGGCCACCCCACACCCTGTGCACCCCACCACCCTCCCAAAGATGCCGGCCCTAATAACGTGTAGTCCCATCCCCCACCAATTAGGTTTCCTTGGGTGAGCCACCAGGTTCCCCACTTGTCCAAGATACACCCCTTCCCACTAATTGGGTCCCCCACTAATCCTAGATACAGTCCCACAGTAAACAGGTACCCCGGTTACTAGGTGCAGTACTACACAGTAAACTTATAAGGGGAGTGTACAACTCCCTAAGCTCATCTCTCCCAGCCTTTAAACCCAACCCTGAGTGGCTAGAACTACATGAGCTACACCTGAAGCCTTGTCCTCCAATTGCAGGGCAGGTGTTCCCCTATAAATGAGCTGAGCTCTGGGGAGGAAGGGGTGGGGGAGGATGGGAATTGGGTGTTCACCCGACTCTCACGAGAGTATATCAGCCCTGGCAACATACTCCCAGCTCTCCTCGGTTTAAACTCAGAAAACAGGATTACCTGAGCAGCTGCTATATTCCCCACAGAAGCTTCTGGTAGTGTAGACAGCACCTCCCCCTCTGCAAATTGTAAAATGATGCAAAGAAAGTTGACAGTGTCCCTTCAAATGCAATATTTTGACTAAAGTGGCCACTGGCCAGCTAACCCAGTACGTTTATGGAACACTGGCCAAGAGGCGGGGGGTGTCTGTTTTGTAGGATGGTTGCAGAACAGCCTTTTTTTCCTCTTTTTTGCCCAGGCTTCTGCAGCAGTGGAACAGGCTGTGAGACTCCAAACTATCTCTCTCCCACACTACTCTTCTTTAAATTTTAGTATTTATTAATAATCTTTTCTTTTTCTGTTGTCAGAAATAACACTGTATTTTTTAAACTACTTGTCTTGTAGCAGTGATTTCGTAGTGCATCCTCCTTTTAGTGTCAACCCACTCCCCCAACCCATGATTGTTTGTCACTGTCCCTCTGAGTCCCACCACCGCAATCCCCACTTTCACTTTCTTTCTCGTTTGCTTCATGTTTTTACTTCTTCTCAGTTTTTAACTTTTTGGTTTTCATCTTTCTTTCTTTCCCCACTTTCACTTTATTTCCCATCTGCTTTATATTATCATAAATTTTTTTTGTTTATTGCATTGTCCACTGACTGTCATGACCTCCCCTCTTCCTCCCATGTTGCAAGTCAAGTTGGGTCGATTGCACGCTGCCCTCCCTCCTGAACTGCTATCTTCCTCCTTTTGCTGGTCTCCAAATGGCACCAGAACTGCAGCACAGTTACCCATTTTTCCCTGGTTTGCACATATCAAACTGGGGTATGCCTGAGACTGCAGCTGTGTGGGCAGTCTTTTACCTCTTCCCTCAGCCTCCCAAAACCAGCCACATGACTGGCATACTTGCGGCAAGCCCGTGGAATAGGCTGGAAGGCTGGAGGGTGGGACCACATTAAAAAAAAGAGAAATCCAAACTAAACAGGCAGTGTTCTGCTCGGGGCTTGCTGAAACTGGGCCACGTGAGTTTGGAGTGGCTCAGTTTCCAGGGGGGTATTTAACCCATCCCTAAATAAAATCCCTAAAATTACAATTACAAAAAATTATAGGCCCCATGGATTCCCCCTGACTCTGTGCTCTGTAAAATAGAGGCTGAAATGCTAGCTCCACCCCTTTTCATGATGTGTCCAGGGGGGATTGGAAGTCCTCTGGGGCTAATGAGAACATAGCTGCTTATTAAAATAGAGCCTTTGGCTTAATTTGTGGCAAAAACTACATGTACAATAGAGGTGAGACTACCCTTTCCAAAGTACATATATGACATGTTGATGGAAAATGGGAAGTCCTTTGTGGAAAATTAGGGCATACTGAAGGGGCTAGTTAGAACAATGCCCCTAGCTTATTGTAATTGTCATAAAAAATTCAAGGTGGCAGAGATAGCATCTCTACCTCCATATTATCATATTAGTCCATATTACCATATAAGTCAAGGTAAGTTGCTCCTCTCCCTACGTGGCACCTTACCTCTCCTTCCCAGCCCCTTAACCCCACCCCCTCCTGTTTCGCCCACTCCCCTCACCCCGCCACATCATACCTCAACCCCACTACCTCCCTTCTCTCCCACCCAACTACTCTTGATACTGCTCCCACCACCACTACCCTGCCTTCTCAACCTCCTCTACCCCCCACCCCATATGGTATTCAATGTGGTCTCCATCCTACCTACCCCACCCTTTCCTCTATCATGCCTACACTGTCCCCCTTTCCACCCCTTATAAGTGTCCATTATTTCCTCTTACCATAATACTGTACACCTCATCCCCCCCAACCTCTAACAACGCATACCTCTGATAGCATCATTTTCTATTACCTTAGTACTGTCTTGATCTTTTTATTGGTTATGTTTTTCGAAGTATGTATGAATTTGTCTTCACACCTCCATGTTCATTTCCCCCAGTCTAACTTGTTTTTTATCATGTTTTGGTGCACTTAGGCTATTCCTCTGACTGTACTGACATGACGGTACTCTACCCTGTCTCAATTGTACTTACCTTGTTTTTATTGAATGTTGTTTCAAAATTATTGTTTTTATATGCCATTGTATTCATATGTTTTTCCAGGCTGGAACCTTTGTAAAAGAACCTCTGGTTCAAAAGTATTGTAATCTGAGATATATATAAATAAATAAAATAAATTATAGAGCTCACACTTTTATGGATGCTGGGGGGGCGGCTGGCAGGGTTTTACTTTTGTAAATTTATTAAGTAACCCTTGTTTGTAGGTAAAGGTGTAGCAGTGTCCTGGAAATACAAGAACCCCAGTGCAAAAGCAGTGAAGTAAGCGTTACCCTAGCAGGGCACAGAAAAAAAAGCTAAGTTTCACATAAATGCACAATTACACAACCCCCCAATGCAAAGCATCCTGGGCAGAATATGTAAATCACCATGAAGAAATCAGAGCTGGCTCAACTTTTAGCAGGACATATGGTGCAAAAAGTCCTTTCAAGCAATCTGTAAAGGCTGAAAATAGCATAGCATAGTAGTGTCTTTAGTTAGGCTGATAGGTATACATTTTGTGCTGTTCGGTATTGCTTGCTGTTCTGCTCTGACTTGCTGTGGGGCTGAGATGCAAATGCCACTGGCCACTCATCTACTTTGGGCATAACATGCAAGATGATAGCACCCCCCCATAGGGGGATACATCACATACAAGGTTGAGAGGTAGTTCAGGGTTGAAGTGGGTCAAGGCATCTGATGATACAGAAAAGGACTTGGCATCAGCTAGTGCAGCATCACATGCCAACTCCACTGAACATCACTTTCCACCAGTGTATGCAAAGGAAGCACTACAGCTGACAAACCTATCAGATTTAGAAGATACAAAGAACTTTATTTTATTAACCAACTCCAGGAAAGATTACAACTGTCACATTGTTAGGACTTGAGGCTGCCACTATCATCACAGTCACATTTGCTGGAGATCTATGAACCTAACTACATCAATGACATGCCCCAAATATGCCACCGATTTCTGAAAGAATTAATACTTCTCCTTTTGGACCTCCGGCCATATTCCTTAAGATACAGTAATGTGGCATCTAGGTTTCAAAGGTGGTCTGTATCATTCCAACACCAGTTCCAAGGATGTCATCCAAATATCCCAACACCTGAAAGCCCTCCAGAATTTGACCCCTCACTCTTTAGAACAGAGCTGGGGATGGTGAGATGCTAAAATGAAGGGGACAGCAGCAAAATAGCCATTTTTGCACTGAAATACATACATTATCAGGACACGAGCACAGAGATCTGCAACACCGGAGCTTCTTTTAATAAATGCCTGCCAACACAAACTAAGACACACAATGGGAAATAGGAAACAGTAAGAGGAAAAAGGCATAGCTATCAGCATGCAATATAGATAGTCCCACTAGTATAGGTTATAGGCAGTCACGGCTAAATGTCTGTAAAGCACTGCAAAATAACAGGCAATACATAGCATATGTAACCAGGTCACTGTGTAACTTATGGTTACTACTCTTGCCTTGCGATCTCAACAAGGTTGAGGGGCCTGGGTTTTTGTTCTGATAGAAAAAGGGGGGTTCTTTCCCAAGATATAAGTAGATAGCTTGGTGCCTCCACCCAGAGTGAATATAGTGGGCCAATTATTTGTGTGGCACAACCCCCTGGGATGCTGTACCTACCGACCTCCCCTTCTAATCACCCCACACAAGAAATATCATAAACAACTTAGTTCTTGCACTGTGCATGCACTTAATAGCTATCACTAATAACATGCTCACCGACAGTACTAAACATTAACAGTAACAGATTTATTAACGGGGAAAAGGGCAACAGGTTGCAGAAATAAATAATTGAGTATTTGATAAACTGACAAAAAGTAAACATCAATAACTGTGCCCACCTCCAAACAGCAACACATAAGCCCACCTCCCCACTGGTACCAATGTCCCCTAAAGTTAGTCTGGCTACCCAGGTAGAGTCACAGGCCTGTATGGTGTTGTGGGTTGGTCGGCGTTGGTACACTTTTATTTATTTATTTTTTTTACAGAATAGGAATTGGTCAGCAAACTTTGTACAAATCCCCAGGATAAGGTGAGTCTTGTGATTACTCACAGTTTTTCTGTTCCATCTCACAGGGTCTGATAAAGATGGGAAGGGCAGTCAGTCAAGCAGGGCCTTAAACTGTACAACAGGGTGGCAGTTGTCTTGGCTGGAGCAGGTTCTGGCAGCTTGTCACCGTCAGGGCTGTTGTAGGCTCTAGCAGTTTATCACTTCCCAAACTGTTTCTTTGTGTATGCTGGTTCAGGCCAGTACTGGGGAGAAGGGCCACAAACCTACCCCACACATCAAGGCCTCTAATTCTCAGGGGAAGATGATGGGTACTGTCTAGCTATGACAGTACTTGCCTGATTCCCCAGACCATCCTAGCTGGTATGGAGTATTGTCCCAAACCACAGATTTGCACATTCTCTCCGTTCTGCAAATGACAGTCACTAGCTCTGATTATGCAGATTTGGCTCACCTCCAGACCAACAGGGTGAACAGTATCTCGGGTCACTCCCTGGATCTCAGGTGGCTGGTCACAAACAGTTTTCTGGCTCCCCCCAGGAACGGATGAACTCTGCTGTCTCTTCCCGACTTTGGCTTTGGGAATCTGACAAATAATTCAGTCTCTTGCAGAATGCAGTTCAACCCTCATAACAGCTCAAAGATATTATCTGGGGGCCACAGGAATCCAGCTACACACAATCGATTTGGCCCTCCAGGTGACAGAGGGCTTTTGGAAAGCCTCCTGGATGGTTGGTTGTGGAAGCCTTAGGCCGACTTCCCAAACAGTTTTTTTGGCTCACACTGTGCTCCCCTGCTTCACTCAGAGTGCCTCTGACAGAACTACCTGTGAGCTGTCCTGTCTCCCAGTGGCTAAAGAGGAAACTCTGCCCCTCTCATTGGTCAGTATATCTGTACATCTCTAAAATTAATATGCATAAAGCTCACACGACACAATTGGGTGACACAGAAGGTGCCAAGAACATCGTTCATTCCCCCCTAACCAGAAGCCATGGCTGCAGTCCTTCACACTTTTCGAATACTGACTGGATAGAACAGAGTCAGGGGTCACCAAAATGGAGTCCAAGTAAACAGTCTATACAGTGTCCCCAACTTAAAGTCCTTCTGGCCGGCAAACCAGGCAGTGTGCACTGTTATCTGGTTGTGGATTTAGCACTACAGGATTCCTTCCCTACTTGTTGCTAGCACAGTAGCACTAAGTCCCCCAGTGACAGGCAGAAAACATATCCACAATACAGTTCCAGCAGATCTTACTTCGAGAAGGTTCCTGCAGTAGGTCTTCACATATAGGACTGTGCCCCCTGGCATCAGGACTGCACGGTAAACTTCTAGCTAGCAGTATATAGCGGGAGATCACGCCCAGCGTCTCATGACGGGACAGCGGCATAGCAGAATATAGGGGGCAGTCCCCGTGCCCACCCTCCAGTTCTTTCCTGCTATTGACCTGCTTTCATTGGACCTCACAGTGAACTCGGCTTCAGTTGACTGCCATTTTCTATAAGTATTTTCAAAATTTTTCTGTCTTTGTCATTTAAATTTGTTGCATGTCTTCACGCAAAATTAAGAAGTGCTGTCAATGCAGTGCTCAGATCCCACACTGGGGCAATCACTCCCACTGCGTCCTCTGCCTGGGCCCAAAACACTGGGTGGTGGATCGTGATATTTGCCAGTCCTTTAACCAGGCCACACACATCCAGCACAGAAGACCTTCGATGCCCATTTCCTAAAACAATGCCTTGCATTGATGGAAAATGAGCTTTAGGAGCTGTGGGAATGTTCCTCTTCACCCACCTCTGAGCACAAGAAAAAGAAGGAGAAGCACTAGGAACGGGAATGGTCTCCCTCTACTCAGCATCACCAGACAGCCAACACCATTTCAGGTGGGGCCTCCACCTCGATGAATACTCCTTCTCCTCCTAGGTCTCCGTCCACCCTGGCAGATCAGTCGCCTTTCCACCCTCCTGTCTCTGTCAGTGGGCAGCAAGGGTGTTCCTCTCAGGAGGATTTGTTTTCGGGGCTTGTAGACAGCTTGGCCAATATGTCTCCCTCTGTCTCCACCACTGGGAGCATGGCCATGGTCGATAAGCCAGACTCCAGCTTCTCTATTGTCTGCCCGACCATGACCAATAAGTCAGACACCAGCTCCTCCATTGTCCGCTCCGCCGAGACCGATCAGTTGGTCGCTCAGCTGAAGCTCTCCTGTCAGATCCTACTGCTGTCTCCAATGTCATGCACAGCCAGCTTCCAGGCTCCCCTGTGTCCTGTGAGGGTACCCCTCCTGGGCCTTACTGACTCAGCCCAACCTCTTGTTTTCCCCAGTCCTCCAGAACTCGAGTCCTGCTGTCCAGGAGACCTCTCCTGCACCGGGCCTCCTAACCAAGATTACCGCTTCCCCAGCAGACCTATTGATGGGGGACTCAATTCCCTTACCCCCCCTTGCCATTCTCGGACCAGACATCGGGTCATATTCCACCCCCAATGCTGGGTCAATTTCCTGTTCTCATTCCTATTGACTTGGGGATGGCCTCTGGATTTTATGCTCCAACACCGGAGCCCCCTTCTGGGATCACGACTGAGACCCCAGGCCTGCCAACAGATCCTCATGTTCCCAGTGGTCCCTCAGCCCCGCTGCCTTCAGGGCACCTCCACCGTCTGGCCCCACTGGCAATTAACCCGGCTACCTGCTGCCACAGTTTCCATCTTACCCGATGCCTGGAGGGCCGTTGCCGGGTTTCCCATCGTAGGTGCCAACGCCAAAGTACCCAACACTGGGTGGTATCCTGTGAACTAGGCTAAGCACAAGTGGGTGCCTTCCAAAACGGTGACCCACTTGTGGCGACTGCCCCGACGGCGAGAGCTTAGGGAGGCGACCAGATGGGGAGGGTTTATGAAAAGGCAATGGGATATTGCACGTATATATGCATGCGGAGGGGAAACGAGCGCACCGAGCGAGGGGTGGGAGGGCTTGTGAGGGGTGGTGCCACCAAGCTGGCATTGTGGCCTGGTGGGGTGGTTGCTGGCCTAGGGTGCCAGGGATGCAGGATTCGGGACTGGGCACTGGTATCTTTTGTTGTGCCTGGCCTGAGACAAGGCTTTTTTTTTTATAGTATGCTTTTTTCCTGCTGGCATCCCTAGCTCTGCGAGCGGGCTCACCCTAGGCCCAGCAACCCTCACCTGGGGATGCCCCCCCCCCCGAGTGGGGCCGCTGAGATGGAACTGAAGGTGGCTGAAGGGTCGAGCACCAAACCCCAGCTCATATATGGGGCCAGCAAATTATTTTTCTATGGATTCCTCTTGGAGCTGGGGACATGCAATGACGCTAATGCAAGGCAAGCATCCATTCCAGCTCCACCCATGTTGCGGTGCAACACCGTGTCCCCCAGCCTCTGCCAGGGGACAAGTGATGCTGGGACCAGCTCTTTAGCCCTCCCAGGAGAAGGAGAGTAGTCCTCCAGATGCTCAATCCTTGTCCTCCCCTGCCGACCCGTGCCCGTGTGACACAGGTCGCCAGCATGGTGAGACAGGGTTTTTTAATTTTTTACGTGGATGCACCCCCCTCGATATGTACCCCCCCCCCGGAGTTGAGAATCTAAAATTAGGGGGTGAGGGGCATAGCCTCACGGGGGGTGCAGGTGGCACAGCCCCCCACATAAAAGGAAAAAAAGAAATACAAGTTTTTGGGCCACTTTCACTGACGCTGGAGTTGCACATCGCCAAAATTGAATCACCCTAATGACATGGAACCATGCTGGGCCATATGTATCAGGGGTGCCATCAGCCTTATCCTTACTTGTACCAGACTCCTGGTTACCTCCCTTACCCTCCCATGCAGTACCCAGGCTACCAGCCTCCACCACCTCCACTGCCCCCTTCCACCTCCTCCTCCTCCTCCTCCTCAGCCAGAACCACTAGAAAGTCTGGCCTGATGGAAAGATGCAAAATCTCAACTGCTACAGGAGTTGGGACAACCCCATCTGGTCGTGGCCACCAACCCGACCCACAGGGCAGTTACAAGGAGCCCATCCCCAGTCGACCACCAGTCATTGGACAGGGACTCAGGCAGGCACTCAACGGGGGGTTTCTCCAGAGCCAAGACCACAGAATCAGTACCTGACATGACTTCCTTACCCAGCAGACCAGAGTGTTCTGACTCCAACTCTGCCGGTCATTCAGAGCCTCATTCCCCCATAGACTACAACCAAAGGAGTTTCCCAATTCTCCACTGGAGGACCCATCTTTTGCAAAACTCCTCAGATCCATCCAGCAGGCCTGCGACTGGGCATCTCAGGAGTTGGACCCAAAAAGAAAGTGGCTTGAAGAGCACCTAGAGCTGACTAATGCAGACCCTCTCCCCATCCCACCATGGAGGGGGCTGCATGAAGACTTAACGTCTACAATATGGCAACAACCATCCTCTATACCTGCGGTCTCAAAAAACGCTAACAGGACTTGTCACTCCCCCCAAAAGGGGCTTGCCACCTAACATGTCAACCTAAGGCCGACTCCATCATTATCACTGTGGCCCATGATAGGTTGGCTCAACCGAAGCATCTGAGCGCCTCCCCTCCAGACAAAGAGTCCAAACAGATGGACCAATATGGCCACAAGTTCTATGCATCCTCCACCTGCACCATTTGGTCTCTTAATTATGTGGCCCACATGGTGTCCTTCCAGAAGTTGGCTTTATCCGACTTGGAGAAGGAGGTTCAAGCGATTCCGGATGAGGATCTCAAAAATAGGCTTTTGGAAAAGTTAAGACTTAACAACTCTTCCTGCCGCCATGCATTGCGTGCCACCTATGATTCCGTTGATTCGGTGGCCCAATGCACAGCTTCAGGCGTTTGCTTGAGATGTCTGGCTTAGAAACATAGAAACAGAGACTTTGACAGCAGATAAGGACCGCTTGGCCCACCTAGTCTGCCCATTTCCCTACCTACAGATTAAGCTGCAGATCCTAGTTAACCAACATCCTGTTTCTTCCTACCCCCCCCAAAAAAAATTGCCTTATGTCTGTCCCATGTATTTTGAGTTCTTCCACAGCTTTAGACCCCACAACCTCCTCAGGAAGGCTGTTCATGCGTCCACCACCCTCTCTGTGAAAAAATACTTCTTCACATTGCCTCTGTACCACTCCCCATCTTCAAATTGTGTCCCCTTGTTCTTGCACATCTCTTTTTCTGAAAGATGCTATCCTCTTGGACTTTGTTGATTCCACTGAGGTACTTAAAAGTTTCTATCATGTCCCCACCTCCCTCCCTCCTTTCCTCAAGAGTATACATATTAAGCTCCTTTAGTCTCACCTCGTATGGCTTCTCTTGCAGACCCCGCACCATTTTAGTTGCCCTTCTCTGGACTGCCTCTATCTTGTCTGTGCCCTTGCGGAGATGGGGTCTCCAGAACTGGACGCAGTACTCCAGGTGGAGTCTCACCAACTGTCTGTACAGAGGGATAACAAGTTCCTGTTTTCTGCTGGTGATGCCTCTCCCTGTACATCCCAGGATCCCCCCAGCCCTTCCTACTGCCTTCTCACATTGCTTGCTAACCTTAAGGTCATCTGATATGATTACCCTCAGGTCAATTTCCATTTTTGTTGTTGTTACTACCTCCCCCCATTGTGTAATCTTCCCCTTGGGTTTTTGTTTCCAATGTGCATTATTTTGCACTTCTTTGCATTGAATCCAAGCTGCCATACTTCTGACCATTCCTCCAGCCTTGCCAAGTCCCTTCTCATCCTTTCCACCCACCCTTGTGTATCAAGCCTGTTGCAGAGCTTTGTGTCATCTGCAAAGAGGCATACTTTTCCTTCCAGTCCCTCTGCAATGTCACTTATAAAAACTGGACCCAGTACTGAACCCTGCAGTACCCCAATAGTAACCCCTCTTTCTTCAGAGTGGACTCCATTTACAATTATCTTCTGTGTCCTGTTGTCCAGCCAATGTTTTACCCAGGCTACCACCCTGGGACCCACTCGCAGGCTGGTTAATTTGACTATTAATCTTTTGTGTGGGACTGTGTCAAATGCCTTGCTAAAGTCTAGGTAGGCCATGTCCACAGCCCCTCCCTGGTCTACTACTTTGGTCACCCAGTCAAAGAAATCAATTAGATTTTTCTGACATGACCTTCCCGCTGTGAACCCATGTTGCATTGGGCCCTGTGCCCCACTGGCCTCTAGGTACTCAACAATTCTTTCCTTCAGAAGTAATTCCATCACTCTCCCTACCACAGAGGTTAAACTGACAGGTCTGTAATTTCCTGCCTCTGTCTTGGTCCCACTTTTGTGAAGAGGAATCACATACACCTTCCTACAATCCTCAGGTACCACCCCATCCTCCCAGGACTTCTTAAAAAGGGTAGTCAGTGGTTTCACTAGTTCTCCCCTTAATTCTTTTAAAATTCTGAGGTGAACCCAAATGCTCACACTGCTCTGCCCCATTGTGACACCAAACCACCACCTCCAAACCCCCCCTTTAGGTTCCAGATCATTCAAAAAAGAGAAGTAGAAAAATTACTTCTCTCCATCCATGAAAACACTAGCCCTGGATCTGATGGTCTCGAACCTATGCTCTTGAAAGCCGAGGCCCCTTTCATAGCCTCCTCACTAACCAA
Organism: Neoceratodus forsteri; assembly: GCA_016271365.2. Lineage (NCBI taxonomy): Eukaryota > Metazoa > Chordata > Ceratodontiformes > Ceratodontidae > Neoceratodus > Neoceratodus forsteri. The sequence continues at coordinate 1,774,392,556 of CM057450.1, read as the reverse complement.
AATCTTTAATATGTCCTTATGCCATGGTATAGTCCCAAATATATGGAAAATTGCTAAAATCACTCCTATTCCAAAAAAAGGAGACCAAAAGGAAGTCAAGAACTATCTTCCCATCGCTATATTCTCTGTCTTAAGTAAAATCTTGGAAAGATTAGTCGCCACACAAACAATTGAATACCTCTAAAAATACAACCTCCTTTCTAGTTCTCAACACTGTTTCCATAAAGGTCACAGTACCACCTCTGCCCTGCCAATGCTGACTAGCGATATTTATTCTTCCATGGACTTAGGCCTCTTGACTGGAGCAGTTTTTGTCAACCTAACTAAAGCTTTTGACCTGGTCAACCACTCACTTCTTCTTTCAAAACTTCAGTCTTTTGGTTTCTCCCCAGATACCACAAACTGGTTTGAAAGCTACCTGACTGACAGGCAACAGGCTGTGGTCTTTAATTCTGCAATCTCAGATCCTGCACCGATCCACGTTGGAGTACCCCAGGGCTCTATTCTTGGTCCTCTACTCTTCATAATCTTCATTGATGACATCCCCTTAATTGCACCAAACTGCTCATCTCTGCTCTACGCGGATGATTTGGTTGTCTACCACAGTGCAAAATCTTCAACTTCCCTACACCATCCCCTTGCCTCGGATTTTGCGAGTATCCAAACCTGGCTCACTGATAATAAACTAGTCCTCAGCTCTAGCAAATCCTACTCAATGTTGTTTGGCTCTCAGGCCAGACTTAGAGCAAATCCAAATCCCCTTATCATCTCCTGTGCGGACAGCTCTCCTCTACCCTCTGCCAAATCCTTCAAATATCTCGGTGTCACCCTGGATGAATCTCTTGACCTTGACCTTCATAGCTCAACTATCTGTAAGTCGGTAAATGCTAAGTTAGGAAGTGCCTATCACACCAGCTATGCACTTACCCCTCAAGCCAGACTAGCCGTGGCTCAAGGTTTCCTTATACCGGCACTAGTATATGGCTTGTCAATCTTCCTATCTGCATCTAAATCCTCCCTCCATAAATGGGACACCACTTATAATAGCATCTGTCACTATGCCGCTGCCTCATCGCGTTTCAAGCACCACTGCCACCTCTATTTGGACTTAAAATGGCTTAGCCCTTCCGCCTATCGTCTTCAGACCTTTGGATCATTAATTGACTCTGTCACCAGAACAGGTCTCCCCTTATCCCTTTCTTCCGCCTTGGAACTTCAACCTCTCACTCATGAACTACGATCAAATGATAAAGCTCTTCTGCACGTTCCAAGATGCAGAACAAATGTGGGCACACGTGCATTTGCCTACACAGCTCCTAAATACTGGAACTCTATACCCTTCTCTATCCGTCAAACAAACACCCATGCTGCCTTTAAGAAACTACATCGGGAACACCTTCACACCTTACATCCCTGCACTTGTTTTAACCCACCTTGAACCCTCATTCATTCCTGCCCTCTCCCCATCTCCATCCTATCTACCCCCTTTATACTTTCCCTCCTCTCATGACCTGTACCTGCCACGCTCTTTCATCATCTCTTTCCTCCCTCTCTCTCCCTCTCCACTTTTCTTGGCACTTATTGTACTGTAACTTACTACCTTCCTATGTTTGAATTTTTCCTTTGTTACCAATTCCTGTTTATTTTTTTTGTTTTCACAGTACTTCAACCTTCATTATTCAGTATGTCAATGTACTTATATCTAATATCCACACATTGTTTTTATCCTGATTTGTACTGCCTTCATGTGCTGTGTCACGTTTATTGTTTGTCTGTAAACTGTTTTCTCCCGGGTCGTTCCTGAAAATAGGCATTGTTTGCCTAGTGCACTTACCCGGTCACCAAAAGCAAAATAAAAAATAAATAAATAAATCCCGTCAGGCCCCATTGCTTTGCCACCTTCAGTTTTAGGAGTCCTTTCAGAACCCCTTCTTCTGTGAAAGGACTGGGATTGACCCCCATATCCAGAGTTCTTCTGTTACCCAGGTCCACCTCGAAAAGGAGCTTGCTCAATGGTGATCACCCGGTTAAATAAAGACTTTGATTGATTGACTGATTGATTGACTTGGATTAGGCACCTCCCCTTCCTTCTCTTTTGTGAATACTGAACAGAAATATTCGTTCGGTATCCCTGCTTTTTCATTGTCCCTCTCTGCCCACCCACTATCCCTTCTATTCAGCCTCACTATCCCTCCCTTTGTCGTTCTACGCTCCCTGATGTACCTATAAAAGTTTTTATCCCCCTTCTTAACTGAGTTGGCTATCTTTTCCTCAGTTTGGGCCTTTGTTATTCTGACTTCCCTCCCTGTTTCCTTCTGCCTTAACTGGTACAGCTGTCTGTCCTGCTCCTTCTGTTTCCTTATGCTTCCTGAATGCTATCTTTTTCTCCCTGACCTTCCCCGCCACCTCTTTTGAGAACCATAGTGGCTTTTTCTTTCCTTTTGATTTGTTTATTTGCTTCACACAAAGGCTTGTTGCCTCTATAATGGCAGATCTGATGTTTCCCCATTGTTGCTCCACCCTTCCTTCTAGCCTGTTTGCTAGTGCTTTTCTAAGGCATTCTCCCATCTTGCCAAAGTCATCCCTCCTGAAGTCCAGTACCGTCACTTTTGTATGGCTTGACTCTGTAGCTGAGTTTATCATGAACCACACTGTTTGATGGTCACTTGTTCCCAGATGGCTACCCACTTCTAGATCTGATATCCTCTCACTGTCCCCATTTGAGAGTACAAGGTCTAAGATTGCTCCCTCACGAGTGGGTTCCAAAACTAGCTGTCTGAGGCATGCCACCTGTAGGGCATCGAGAATGGCCCTGCTGTTGGATGTGGCTGCAGCAAATGTGCTCCAGCTAACATCTGGCATATTCAGGTCTCCCATCAACAGTATCTCCCCTTTCTCTGCCATCCTAAGAATGCCTTCTATCATGTCCTTGTCCATTCCCTTCCCCTGACATGGGGGTCTGTATACAACCCCGTGCAGATTGGCTCCGGCTCGCGGGACTGACGCAAGATGTCCAAACCACTCTTCTGGATGCCCCCTTCAGGGGTTCCGTTCTATTTAGTGGTGATGCAAAATATATCATAATGGAGCCACAAGAGAGCGGCAGATCACTCAGGGATGTCCGCTCCATGTATCGCTTGGGCCAAAAACCCAAGCAGCCTATTCGTTACCCCCAAAAGAGGTGGAATAAGTAGAACTAGGGCAGACGCCACGGCAAGCACCATGCCACTGGTTCTGGTTGCTAGACCTCCCAGACAAAAGCCCAAAAGGCTGCTGAGTGTAGCAAACAATCCCTCCCCTCCATGTCCTGACTCAAGGGGGATCCCCTTCACCTCCTCCCATGACTTGCGAGGAATCGGTGAGGAGAAGGTTTGCTCTTCACCTAGAAGGACTGAAGGCGATAACCACAGATGCTTGGGTACTCCAGTTCATTGCAATAGGGCATACAATTGAGTTCCTGGATGGTCCCCGGCCAACCTTCCAGGCAGGTCTCACTACCCGTCAAGCCATCAAAGTATCATTCAGCAAGAAATCCAGGCTGTATTAGAAAAGTCAGCTATACAGCGGGTTCCTCTCAGGCAGACAGGAAGGGGATATTACTCCCACTTCTTCCTAGTGCCCAAAAAGACAGGAGATCTGAAGCCCATCCTAGATCTCAGCTTGCTCAACCTCTTTGTGGAATACAAGAGGTTCCACATGTTAACTCTCCAGGAACTCTTACCCCTGCTCCAACAGAACCAGTGGCTGTGCTCGCATGCACCTACCTTTCCTCCAGGCTCACCACCATTTCCTGAGGTTCACCTTTTCAGGAGAACCAGTATCAGTTCAAGGCCCTTCCATTTGGCCTCTCTTCAGCACCTTGGGTGTTTACCAAGTGCCTGGTGGTGGTAGCTGTGGCCTTGCACCGCAGGGGAATTTATGTGGTCCCTTATCTGGACGACTGGCTATTGTCAGTACCGTCTCAGGACAGTCTGATGGATTTTCTTTCCACCACTCTGGACCTCTTTTCCAGACTTGGCATCACTGTGAATTATTCCAAGTCTCAGCTCTCACCCTCCCAGTGCCTTCAATTCATTGGGGCGGTGCTGGATACGATCCAGGACAGGGCCTTTTTACCTACTGACAGGGCGTAAACTCTGATTCATCAAGCTGTGTTGGTGTCCAACTCCCGTTGGACCACAGCATGCTGTGCCCTCCACCTGTTGGATTTCATGGCAGCTGCCATCCCCTCAGTTCCATTGGCCAGACTGCACATGAGGGTGACCCAGTGGAACCTCGGGGTCCACTGGGACCAGTGTTTGGATGACATGGACCACAGGGTCCTAGTTTCTGGCAGCATGAAGAGGGATCTCCTCTGGTGGCAGGATCTATACAACCTTTCCTTGGGAATTCCCTTTCATCCCTCATCCCCTTCCATGACCCTTACGATGGATGCCTTGGGTCAAGGTTGGGGAGCCCACTTGGGAGACCATCAGATTCAAGGGAGATGGTCCCCGCAAGAGATGCATCTGCATATAAACATTTTTGGAAATGAGAGCTGTGCTCTACGCTCTCCAGATATTTTCAGTCCCTCTTACTACCAGGAACACTCCTAATCTAAACTGACAACATGGCCATGGTCTGGCACATCAACAAACAGGGAGGCATGCGATCATACCCCCTTTGCAGGGAGGCAATGTGGGTGTGGTACTGGGCAGTCCAGCACGGCCTGTCTCTGACAGTAGTCCATGCTCTGGGAGTTCACAACGGCCTGGTGCTCAGTCTCAGCTGCACTGTCATGCGGTCTCATGAGTGGGAACTAAAGCAGGAAGTAGTGAAAGATCTCTTGAATCGCTTCCCCATCCAACACAAAACTACCCAGCTTTTGCTTGCTCGTTCCTGGCATTTGGTGTGATGCGCTGTCTCTATCTTGGACAAGGAGGTTTCTGTATGCTTTCCCTCCCTTTCCTGTTCTTCAGAAGGTTCTGCTGAAGCTTCAAGCAGAGGGTGCTCACATGACCCTCATAGCCCCTCTCTGGCCTCAGCAGATTTGGTTCCCTCTGCTGCAGCAGCTGGCACTGGAACCCCTGGTACCACTTCCTCTCTCCCATGACCTTCTGTCTCAAGAGCCAGGCAACCTGCTGCACCCAAGCCTCAGATCTCTCCACCTGCATGGCACCTTTGGGCATAGCTGTCTCATGTTTTGGCGTCTCCTCTCAAGTAGCCCAGGTCATAGTGAAGGCCAAGAAACCCTCCACCAGGTCTATGTACGCTATGAAGTGGAAGAGATTCTCTAATTGGGCCATGGCTAAGGGTCTGGACCCATTCTCTTGCTCGGCGCCCCAGATCCTTGAGTATTCTTGCATCTGTCTGATTCGGGCCTCAGCCACTCTTCTCTGAAGGTCCCCCTTTCTGCAGTTTCCGCCTACCACCTTCCGGTAAAGGGCAAAACCCTCACACAGTTGGAGGTCTCCAAAACTTTTCTTAAGGGGATTCTTCACCGTAAACCTCCCATCTGTAATCCAGTTCCCCCCTGGGACTTAAACTTTATTTTGGAGAAACTTACTTTGTCCCCTTTTGAGCCAGCAGCAAGTTACAACATATGCTATTTGTCTTGGAAGGTGCTCTTTTTAGTCACTATTACCTCAGCTTGAAGGATTTCACAGCTTCAGCCCCTGTTTCCAAGGAGCCTTATTTGATTTTCCACAGAGACCGGGTGGCTCTGCGGACTAACACTTTCTTTCTTCCGAAAGTAGTCTCAGAATTTACATTGAATCAAGATGTTCAATTGCTGGTTTATTATCCAGAGCATTCCAACAGGGGGAGAATACCTTTTGCACATGTTGGACGTTCACAGTATTTTGAGATACTACAGTATATCTCTCGGACCAAGGAAGTGCGCAAGACTGAACAGTTGTTTATGGCTTTCGCACCCAGACATCAGGACTTGGCCATTTCTAAACAGGGTTTGTCTAAATGGTTGGCTATTTTCATTTCATACATTTATCAAAAGTATGAGAAGCCCCTTCCGGGGGAAGTAATAGGCCACTCGACCCGAGGCATGGCTGCCTCTAAGGCCTTCTTGCGGAATGTGTCCACCTCAGAAATTTGTGCTGCGCCCACTTGGTCTTCAGTCCACATTTTCACCAAACATTACAGTCTGGACATCGCCTCTAGGTGTAGGGCTGGTTTCGGTCTTGCGGTTCTGTAAGGCCTCCTGTCCTAATCGAATTTCTTTGTTTTTTTCCCCCCACTCCTCTTGCCTCACGACCTACCACTCCTTCTGGCTGGCAATGTCCTTCATCTGCTCCGCCTTTCCCGTCCTGAGCCCTCCATCTGCACATTGAAGCCAGCCCCAAGGTAACCCAGATGTAGCCCTTCACCAGGCGGGTCCCCCTTCTCCGAGGGGAATGGCACCAGGGGGACAATCAGCAGATATACTTGGCCCCAGGGTGCTACTGCAGTGGAAGAGCTCTTTCAGGGCATTGGCGGTAGTGGAGGACTGTCAGCCGTCATCCGGTCAGTCGAGAGACGGATTTCCGCTTTTCAATGGTGTTCCCACTTGCGTCTTCTGCAGTGCTCCTGGTCTCCACCAGAAGCCGCTGCAGAGCGACACCAACCTGCTACCCACCCCAGGAGAGGAGAGCAGTCACAACGGATGCTCGAACCTCTCCTTTCCCTGCCAGCCCCCAGCGTCCCGAGTCCGTTCCCGAACCCGGGTCGCCGACGTAGCGCCCAGCGCCTCAACCCTCAGCGCCACCGGGCCGACCCCAATCAACTTTCTAGTTGGCAGACGGTTCCTCCTACCAAACTTATGTCTCTGACTTCTTTTTCTTGACTGCTTGGTATTCAGTTCTATAAGTGAAGACCTACTGCAGGAACCCTCTCAAAGTAAGGTATTACAGTTATGGAAGAAATCACCGTAACAGTAGATCTTCGAGAGGGTTTCCTGCAGTAGGTCACCTTTTCCCTCCCACCTTCCCTTTCCCAGGGCTTTGTTTTTAGTGGCTCTGGGCTCAAGGAGCTTTTCTCCTTTCTCCCATTTTTCCCCTCTTCTGGGTCTTCCAGTGGGAGAACTGGAGGGCAGACATGGGGACCACCCCTATATAACGTCACACCAACACTGGGGGGGGGGGTTCCCCACTATATATTGCTAGCTAGAAGTTTGCCATGCAGTCCTCACGCCAGGGGGTGTAGTCCTACATGTGAAAACCTACTGCAGAAACCTCTCTCGAAGATCTTCTGTTACGGTAAGTTCTTAAAGCAACAGTATACATATATATATATGTGTATATATATATATATATATATATATATATATATATATGTGTATATATACATATATATATTTGTACATTTATGAAGTTCTCACTTTCCTTTTTACCTTCTGGTAAATGGTGTATCTGAACCCCCACACATGTTTCTGGGATCCCAGGAGTCATAACACACACACACAAGATACACTGGTCTGTCTCTGCAAATGCAAAGCTCAAGTTGAGCACTGCAGTGCTAAAGGATACGCTACCTGTCTGCCAGCTTGCATGTTGGAGCAGACACCAGCTTGAACATGCACACACTAAGCTGTGCGGCACTTCAGTGCTTGTTCTGCACTAGCTGCATGGCACCAGTAGGTGGTGAACTTTAACTACTTACATGATTCCTCTAGGCTCCATAGCAGGACAGCATTCTGGGGTTGGTAGGAGCAATATAAGGGCAGCCAGGTACACAGGACTGGTGAGACTAGGTGGCTAGGAGACCAAGCAGATACATTTCACCCATGGGGAAGGGATTACATATAGAAACATAGACATTGTTGGCAGATAAAGACCCCTTTGGCCCATCCAGTCTGCCCATTTTCCCTGCCTACTGTGCCACCACAGGCCTTGCACAATCTCCGGTCATCCCCACCCCTTCTGTTCCTTCTAAGGTTCCCTTGTATCTGTCCCATGCATGCTTGAATCCTACGACTGTTTTGGCACCTACCACCTCTGCTGGTAGGCCTTTCCAGGCTTCTACCACCCTCTCTGTAAAGAAATGTTTCCTCACATCCCCTCTGAGCCTTCCCCTTTCAGCTTCGTAATGTGACCCCTTGTCTTCGAGTGTGTCTTTCTGCAGAAAATGTTACCTTCCTGTACCTTATTAATACCTGTTATGTATTTGAATGTTTCTATCATATCTCCCCTTTTCCTCCTTTCTTCCAGTGAGTACATATTCGGTTCTCTTAGTCTCTCCTTGTAGGGCTTTTGATGCAGCCACTGCATCATTTTAGTTGCCCACCTCAGTATCGCCTCCACCCTATCCCTGTCCTTCTGGAGGTGGGGATTCCAGTGCTGGACACACTACTCCAGGTGTGGTCTTACCAGTGATCTGTACAGGGGCAACACTACCTCCTTCTTTCTACTGGTGATACCCCTCCCTATGCACCCAGCATTCTACTAGCCTTTTCCACTGCCTTTTCACTCTGCTTGGCTACCTTTAGTTCATCAGAAATGATTACCCCCAGGCCCCTTTCCTGTTTGGTGGTTCATGGCCCCCCTGTTTCTGTGCCCCAAGTGCATGATTTTGTACTTTTTAGCCTTAAAACCCAACGCCAAACACTTGATCATTCTTCTAACTTTCACAAATCATTCCTTCCTCCACCCCCCACAGTGTGTCCACCATGTTGCAGATTTTTGCATCATCTTTTGCTATGATGCTGATGAAGACACTGAAGAGGACCTAGACAGGGTAGCTTGTTCACCAGTGTTCTACGTGGGATGGTGTTGAAGCCCTTCCTGAAATCCAGGTATGCCACATCTACCATTCCACCCTGATCCACTTCCCTGGTCACCCAATCGAAGAACTCGATCAGGTTTGTCTGACAAGACCTCCCCACTGTAAAACCATGTTGCCTTTGATCCTGCAATCCACTTGTTTCTAGGTATTCCGCTATCCTTTCCTTCAATAGTTATTCCATAACCCTGCCCACTACTGACGTCAGGCTGACTGGTCTATAATTTCCTGTCTCCTCCCTATTCCCCCTTTTGTGAAGTGAGACCACATTCACCCTTCTCTAGTCCCTTGGAACTACCCCTGTATCTAGCAATAAGTTGAACAAAACTGCCAGCATGGAAAATTCTACCTTCCTGTACCTTATTAATACCTGTTGTGTATTTGAATGTTTCTATCATATCCCTTCTTTCCTCCAGTGAGTACATATTATGTTCTCATATTGTGTTCTTGTATTATGTATCATTCTCGGGGTACCTCATATTATGCTCTCACCAGTTCTTTAGTTCAGCAGTTCTGGTATCTGTGGTTCATCTTTGTACATCAGCCACAAACTCTCCCTTCTCGTACTGGGAGAGTCACTTTGTTCACCAGGAGTGAAGTACTAAGCTGATGAGGCTCCCAGGCTACTGTTTCCATTTTGTTGTGCCAAACACATATCTTCTTCTTACTTCACAGGTACACTACAGTACAGTATATATAGTGATCTGTTTTCTAACCAGGTGATGAGGGTGAAATACCCCACCCCCCCACTAACCAAGATATTATTCTGCTCTACAATGATGGTCAGTGTCCTATCTCTTCTGCAGGGAGCAAGAACTTACAAACCTGGGATGAACCATTCTTCCTGATAAAAGGAACAACTGGTCTAGACCAGTCATTATGATCCAACCGGGTCATGTCTGGATCACCAAGGGCAATAAGGCACGTGGTACCACTCCAGCCTCATAAAATTTAGTGGGACCATCTAGTTGCAGCTTCACTGAAACCAATTTCATGGCTTCAAATGCAGGCTGGAAAACATCAGCGTTCTCGCCAGCACTTCTGCCAGATCCATTGTGTCTTGTGTCAGGGCCATACTATTCAGCCACTCCAGAAGACTCATCTCTGGTCTGGACCTTCCCATTAATGGAAGATAGTTGCCAGCCACCACATACAACAGAAGTTCTGCCAGTTTGTTGTTCAGGGCCACCATCACATCTAAAACTCCCAGTGGCAGCAGATTCTCCCCTGTATACCTTCAGCATGATCAGAGTAAATCACAGCGAGGTATGTTGGAAAACAGATTGTACACCTCCACTGTGATCAGGGAAGGTGCTGACTCTATATCCACTTCCAGTGCCAGTGGTGTGCCATCAATAAGTGGAATATAATGACTGCTATCCGAGGACCTCAGCTAGGACAACACCTGTACTGCAGGGCCAGTAATTCTTCAGAGTTACATGAATCTTATGCCACTTGTATAGAGTGTACCTCTTCTTATGTCAAGGCTGTACTTCTGACTTACTGTGTCATTATGGTAATGGCCCCATCCCAGAGACCCATCGACTGCATGCACAGATAGCACAGCTGCATTTCCCACAGTGCCTGCTTACCAGTTCTTTAGTTTAGCTGTTCTGGTATCAGTGGTTTATCTTTGTACATCAGCCACAGTCTCTCCTTTCTCATACTGGGAGAGTCACCTTGTTCACCTGGAGTGATGTACTAAGCCGACAAGGCTCCCAGGCTGCCGTTTCCATTGACAGCTATCTCCGCTGCTTTTTGGTATATTAAAGCAGCTTAGGATGATAGGTGTTTCTTGATTGCATCGCTCCGCAGACCACACACCAAATAATCTTGACAGGTGTCATGCAAAGTTGCATCAAACTCATAATGCTCGGGCAGCTTTATCAATACTGCAACAAACTGGGTAATCAACTCTTCCTCCTCTTGGTTTTGTTTGTGAAATCAAAAACAATCAGAAATCATGAGGGGCGTGGCGAGAATTGTGCTTACAGTACAACTACAATCTCTTGATCGTTTTTGTCTCCAGGGCGGTCCAGTGCCACAAGGCTATGGAGAAGACCATAAGCTTGCTGTATAATACAAAGGAGCAAAGTGAACACTTGGTGTTCATCAGGAATAAAATTGGCTGCAATAAAGGTTTTTAAATGCTCAACATATGCTACCTAAGGCTGTGCAGTGTTTCCATCTCTGCTGCCTCATCATACTGCAGCTGCTGAACTGTGTTCTCCAGCCACGAAGCCTAACTGACTACAGCACAAGACTTGCTGTCACTGTCTAACTAGATTAACCACATCCAGCATTTGGGGACCAGTAAGCAGAGTGGGGTACTACAGAAGGAGAAGGAGGAGCTGTGATGTCAGCGGGGGAAGGGGGCAGGCTCAGCCACTTCAAAAGTGGAGCCTCTCTGAATTGTGTCAGCTGTGTAGCATTTCCATCTCTGCTGCCTCTCCAACCTGCAGCTGCTGAACTGTGTGTATGCTCTAGCCACCAAGCCTGACTGACTACAGCCTGAGACCTGCTCTCTCTGTCTCACTAAACAGACCATGTCTGGCACCCCAGGGACCAATAAGCGGGGGGGGGGTGGTTTCCAGGACTGACTGGGAGGAGGAAGACCTGTGACATTGGTAGGGGGCAGGCTCGGCCACTTCAAAAGTGGAGCGGCTCTTTCCTTGGGTGATTCCCACTGGAGTGACAGGAGACTCAAGCAGAAGGTTGAGCAGAAGGCTGTTTCTTTTTGTTTTCTTTTTTTTTTTTTTTTTGCGTATATGATAAAAGCTTAAAAAAGTTGAAAGTGAGTCTCTCTGAGGCTTTTTAGCTGGCTTGAAACTCTGGGCAAAAGTGCTTCCACCTAAGAATGATTAAACTACCAGCATTAGAAGAAGGAAGACTGTTGAATAAATAATAAATTGGGATTTAACTCCTTACTCCAGTTGGCCTCTTAAAAAGCAATTAACAGAAATTGGAATTGTTGTCTTCATTCCAGACACAGGGTCATAGTGCTCCCCACCCAAGTACAAACTGTGTAATTTGTCCAGGGTAAATACAGTAATTGTTTGTCCGTTTTTAGTATAACTGAGTTTTAATAGGATTTCAACAGGGGAGTTCTTGTATACTGTTGAGAAAAGCTTGAGAAATGTATTTTTTAATTTGCCATTTTGTTTCATTTTAATACCATTGGACTGTGTCAAGGGGAATTCAAAAAGCAGATTGTGTACCTTTCAGCATGGTGGCTGCCATTGCGGTCACGCTTCTAGTCTAATTAAAATTGGAACTGTAAACTTACACGGCAGAAAAGCCATTTTAAATCAGGATTAGTTACGTATACTGCACTGTACCGTACTATTAATGTTAGCTAGTGGGGACACTGAGCCAGGGCCTAGACTAGAAGTAAGACAGTTAAACATCACAAAGGACAACATGAGTCTGGCTTAAGAAAGTGGATCATTTTAAAATATGGGTAAATGAAGGGAGAGATGCTATTGCAGGGCTTCCAGAATCAAGGTTGTCTAAAGCAAATCCTGTTTCAGAAGTTGCTTTGGAGGATTACCTACATTAAAGAACAGGAGGGTAATCCTATACATTCAAAATGACTTGGGACATTCAGAACTGCTGTTTTCAGGCAATATAGAAGGAACTGAGGCAATATGTGTTTTCCTTCCACTACAAAATCTTTGCCCCATGCATGAATAGGCCTTGTGTGCACCGGTAGTACTGCGTTTTTGGGCTGTTTAAGTGTGCACCGCATAGCTGGCCTCTGCAGGATGCACAGGGCTGGTATGCGTGTCCCCTGGGTGGTCCTGGGTGCCCCAAATGCAGCTACGTATCTACACCTTAGGGGTGGGGCCTGAGGCTTCCAATCAGAAGTCCTGACCGGGCCCCATAGTGGATCCTCTGCTCCACAGGAGCAGCAAATCATGGGACATCGCGACACGCATATGGGTGCCATGTCCACAAAAGGAATTTAAAATAATATACTGATGTCAAGGTCAGCAGTCCTACTGCCTGTCACCAACCCCTAGCTCTCCGTGGCTTTGAGATGGGCAGGGTTTAATGGTTGTGGGGTGCCATGGTTCTATCAGAACTTTTAGTGGGGAGGCACACAGCCATTATGGAAACAGTCTGGCTGCTGTAATGATAAAGACCTCTGGCAGAGAGGAAATGGCATCATACATGTCTCACTCTGCTGGGCCTCCACGGGCATGCCCACTCCCCAGCTTAGCCTGTAGAGCCCTACATAGTTGCGTAAGGTCCCAGGCAGGGGTGCAGAGTGGGTGCTGGCCATTAGTGCATCTGGGGGTTTCCACTGTACACCTGGGATGTGCGTATGTTGACACTATGCACTGCTTAAAAGGCACATAGGGCTGAGATAGCCTTAATGAATAGGGACCTCTGTGTATAGAGGTAAACTATTTCCTTCCTAGAACTAAAGTGGAATTATTTGACAAAGTTGCACAGACCTTGATTCTTTTGATCAATGGCAGGGGGAACATTGTAATGGGTGATTTTAATGCTACATTGGGCGGTCCCAGGGTGAGCAGTCTTGTTTTAAGTTTCTCCTCCCTGGCCCTAACTCAGTTCATTGATATCCACACAAGAAAAGGCCCACATCAGAGCCCAGGAAACATTTTGGATTTGTTTTTTAAGATCCCCTCCAATAACAATTAGGGACTTCTTTTGGAACATCTATAGGCTCAAACATCTCCTGTTCACAGAAGTCATACTGGTGGTGGAGAGGGGTACCCTACTCCCTTTTCTGGAATACTGCTCCCCCATTATATCCCTAACATCCTCATAGCTACTCAACTGGCTTAACATGGCATATAATAACATCCATAGATTTGTTTTTCAAGCCCCTTATCATACCCACCATTGCCAACTTTACCAGACTGTAGGCTGGCTCTGCCCCCAGGATCGAAGGGACCAACTCTTGGGCTCCTTTACTCTCAAAACCCTGCAAGTGGGAAATAAATCTCCTATGGCAGGCTTACTAGCTCCTAGGATTAGTAGATAGGAGCTTAGGGTCTCTGCTAACTGCCTGCTAGAGTATCCCAGACTGAATACAGAAATGAGTCATAGAGCATTTTCATATGCCGCCCCCAAACTCTAGAATTCTCTGCCAGAAAATCTTCTAGCCCTTGTCTCACCACCGTCTTCAAAAAGCACTGTATGGATACATTCTTACCTGGAGCTCAGTGTACCTGTTCTAATTAAATGTTGTTGCTTGACTTTACTCAATTGTAACTATTTCACTGTGAGCTGAATATATATGATATATATATATATATATATATATATATATTTGGGGTTATCATCTCTGATGACCTCAAGGTAGGGGAAACAGTGTGACAAGGCAGCAGGTAAAGCAAATAGGATGCTGGGATGCATAGGCAGGGGCATCACCAGCAGGAAAAGGGAGGTCATAATTCCACTATACAAGACACTAGTGAGGCCCCACCTGGAGTACAGTGTACAGTTCTGGAGACCTTACCTACGTAAGGACATAGACAGGGTAGAGAAGGTTCAGAGGAGGGCAGCAAAGATGGTACATGGATTGCATCCCAAGTCCTATGAGGACAGGTTGAAGGAACTGAACATGTAATCCCTGGACGAGAGGAGGGAGAGAGGGGATATGATAGAGACATACAAGTCTCCAGTTGTACCTCTCCACAATTCCTATGCCATTCTGGCAAAGTGTGGTTCCTCTATGGAGGCACCTACAGTGGAGACCAAGGAGGATGCTGGGAACCTCCACAAAGGAGACCCACAGGAGGGTGGCAGGGGACCCTGCAGGGGAAGGAAACAACTCCTGGTGGGGGACTCCATTGTTAGAAAGGTAGAACTGGGCAAGGAAGGGGAGAGGGAGGTAAGGTAGCCTGCCTGGCCATGGCTTGAGGGACAGGGAGCCGAATCCTCAGGATTGCCGAGCAGCTGCACAGGGAGGGAGCTGGATGTCATTGTCCACCCAGGGACAAATGACCTGGCTAAGAAAGGATTAGAGAAGTGCAGGAAGAGTTTGTGGAATTGGGGGAGGGCCTTAGTCAAGTAGCACGCATGGTAACCTTCTCGGAGGTGCTACCCATCTATGGCATAGGAGAGGCTAGGGTGTTCCACTATGGGATTCAATCAGTGGTTGAAAAACTGGTGTGAGCCAGGGATTTGGCTTCATTGGGGACTGGGGTCCACCTGGAGTGATGCAAGCCTATACTGGCATGATGGGCTGCATCTGTCCGGAGGGAACCAGGATCCTAGGTGATAGGTTTAAATGCTTCATTGGCAAGCTTTTAAACTAGCCAAGGGGGGAGGCACTGGAAAGGAGCAGGAAAATCCTAGCCCCCAAACAATCACAGTAGTAAGTGTGGCAAACACCAACATGGAGGTGTTGATAGGGAGAAGGGCAGGGGTAAATGGAGAAAGTGACAAAGGCAAGAAGGACAGGGATGGGGCAAAAGGGGGTAAGGCCATCAGGAAATGGAGGGTAATGAGTACCAATGCCCGTAGTCTGGGCAACAAGCACCCTGAGCTGGTGGCCTTAATGGAAGAGGGATGCCTGGATATCATAGCAGTCACAGAAACATGGTACACAGAGAACCATGACTGGGATGTTAACATACCAGGGTACATAACCTGACAGGAGAGAGACAGGGGAGAAGAGGGGAGGAGTAGCTCTCTATGTAAAGGAAGGGATAAAAGCAACTGAACAAAAGAGTAAACAGGGAGGAGAGGAGGCACTGTGGGTCACCTTGGAGACTGGAAAGGGCACCACAATCCGCACAGGGGTTGTGTACAGACCCCCATGTCAGGGGGAAGGAATGGACAAGGATGTGATGGAAGGAATTCTTAGAATGGCAGAGAAAGGGGAGATGCTGTTGATGGGAGACCTGAATATGCCAGATGTTAACTGGAGCACATTTGCTGCAGCCTCATCCAAGAGCAGGGCCATTCTTGATGCCCTACAGGTGGCAGGCATTAGACAGCTAGTTTCAGAACCCACTCGTGAGGGAGCAATCTTAGACCTCGCACTCTCAAACGGGGCAGTGAGAGGATCTCAGATCTAGAAGTAGGTTGCCATCTGGGGACAAGTGACCATCAAACAGTGTGGTTCATGTTAAACTCAGCTACAGAGTCAAGTCATACAAAAGTGAGGGTACTGGACTTTAGGAGGGCTGACTTTGGCAAGATGGGAGAGTGCCTCAGAAAAGCACTAGCAAACAGGCTAGAAGGAGGTGGAGCAACAATGGGAATTATCAAAACTGCCATCACAGACGCAACAAGCCTTTGTGTGAAGCAAATAAACAAATCAAACGAAAGAAAAAGCCACTATGGTTCTCAAGAGAGGTGGCTGTGAAAGTCAGGAAGAAAAAGATAGCATTCGGAAGTATAAGGAAACACAGAAGGAGCAGGACAGAGAGCTGTACCAATTAAGGCAGAAAGAAGCATGGAGGGAAGTCAGAATAGCAAAGGCCCAAACTGAGGAAAAGATAGCCAACTCAGTTAAGAAGGGGATAAACCTTTTATAGGTACATCAGCGAACGAGAAAGACAAAGGAGGGATAGTGAGGCTGAATAGAATGAACGGTGGGTGGGCAGAGGGGACAGTGAAAAGCAGGAATACTGAATGAATATTTCTGCTCAGTATTCACAAAAGAGGAGGGGAAGTGCCTAATCCAATTAACAGAAGCACTTTTGATAGGGGGGCAATCCCAGTCCTTCACAGAAGAAAGGGTTCTGCAAGAACTCCTAAAACTGAAGGTGGACAAAGCAATGGGTCCTGATGGAATTCACCCAGAATTCTAAAAGAATTAAGGAAAGAACTAGTGAAACCACTGGCTACTCTTTTAATAAATCATGGAGGATGGTGTGGTACCCGAGGACTGGAGGAAGGCGGATGTGATTCCCTTCACAAAGTGGGACCAAGACAGAGGCAGGAAACTACAGACCTGTCAGTCTGACCTCTGTGGTAGGAAAGTGATGGAGTCACTTCGAGAGGAAAGAACAGTTGAGTACCTAGAGGTCAGTGGAGCACAGGATCCAAGGCAGCATGGGTTCACAGCGGGAAGGTCATGTCAGACGAATCTAATAGATTTCTTTGACTGGGTGACCAAAGTAGTAGACCAGGGAGGGGCTGTGGACATGGCCTACCTAGACTTTAGCAAGGCATTTGACACAGTCCCACACAAAAGATTGATAGTCAAATTAACCAGCCTGGGAGTGGGTCCCAGGGTGGTAGCCTGGGTAAAACATTGGCTGGATAACAGGACACAGAAGGTAATTGTAAATGGAGTCCACTCTGAAGAAAGGGCGGTTACTAGTGGGGTACTGCAGGGTTCAGTATTGGGTCCAGTCCTTTTTAATGTCTTCATCAGTGACATTGCAGAGGGACTGGAAGGAAAAGTATGCCTTTTTGCAGATGACACAAAGATCTGCAACAGGGTTGATACACAAGGAGGCGTGGAAAGGATGAAAGGGACTTGGCAAGGTTGGAGGAATGGTCAGACATATGGCAGCTAGGATTCAATGCAAAAAGTGCAAAATAATGCACCTGGGAAACAAGAACCCAGGGGAAGAATACACAATGGGTGGGGAGGTAGTAACAACAACAAAACAGGAAAGGGACCTGGGGGTAATCATATCAGATGACCTTAAGGTTAGCAAGCAATGTGAGAAGGCAGTAGGGAGGGCCGGGGTATACTGGGATGTATAGGGAGAGGCACCAGCAGCAGAAAACAGGAAGTTGTTGTCCCTCTGTACAGACAGTTGGTGAGACCCCATCTGGAATACTGTGTCCAGTTCTGGAGACCCCATCTCCGCAAGGACATAGACAGGATAGAGGCAGTCCAGAGGAGGGCAACTAAAATGGTGCAGGGTCTGCAAGAGAAGCCGTATGAGGAGAGACTAAAGGAGCTTAATATGTATACCCTTGAGGAAAGAAGGGAGAGGGGGGACATGATAGAAACTTTCAAGTACCTCAAGGGAATCAACAAAGTCCAAGAGGTAGCATCTTTCAGAAAAGAAACTTGCAAGAACAAGGGACACAATTTAAAGATAGAAGGAGGGCGGTTCAGGGCAATGTGAGGAAGTATTATTTCACAGAGAGGATAGTGGATGCATGGAACAGCCTTCCTGAGGAAGTTGTGGGGTCTAAAACTGTGGGAGAATTCAAGAATGCATGGGACAGACATAAGGCAATTCTTGTGGGGGGCAGGAAGATAAAGGCTGTTGGTTAACTAGGATCTGCGGCCTATCCTGTAGGTAGGGAAATGGGCAGACTACATGGGCCTAGCAGTCCTTATCTGCCGTCAACGTCTATGTTTCTATGTTTCTAAGTATCTTATAGGGAGGAACAGGGTACAGGAATACACTATTTTTAAGCGAAAAAAATGTTCCAGGACTAGAGGGCATTGGATGAAGTTGGAGGGAGGACGATTCAGAGGAAATGTGAGGAAGAATTTCTTCACAGAACGGGTGGTGGACAAGTGGAACACCATGCCAGAGGAAGTGGTGGGGGCTGAAACAATCACGGGACTTAAGAATGCATGGGATAGACATAAAGGAATTCTGGAGGTCAGGGGTAAGGGGCAACAGATTTCTAGGAAAACACAAACTGAAATTACAAGCTCAAATGGGCAGACTGGGTGGGCCATAGGCCCTTATCTGCTGACACTGTCTATGTATCTATGTATCTATGAGGTTTCTATAACACATCATGTATCTCCTGCTGACACCTGTTTAGTGCTATTTACATTTGTAGCTTCAATCCTATTTGTAAAATTACAAAGGGACTTTGATTTACTGCAGCATTGGTTCAGGGGCTCATAAATGGTAAAGAGTGCTAAAAATAACTCAAGTAATGTATTTTAGAAACAGAAATAGCAGGAATAAGAATTTACCACAACTGGAGATAAAAAACATACTTAATAAAGAGAGTCTGCTAGCCACTGAGGAGTATAAATACCTCTGTATAACTACTGATAGCTCACTTACTTTTGATAGCCATATTAAAAAAATTGTCCAAAAAGGCAATACCAGATTGGGATCCTGAAACACAAGGCATTTGAAATGCGAAAGGAGACTAGAAAAGCCATTGTGAAGCAAATTTTATTAGCAGTACTTGAGTATGGAAGTATCATCCACCAGCATTTGAGCCCTACTTTACTTAATAAATTAAATGCAACTTCCAATAGAATGGCCTGTTTTAGTCTGAGATGTTCTTTCAACAGTTATCACAACTTGAAATGAGACTCAGTGGGCTCGATTCTCAAATGTTTTTGAATGCTGCAAGCCCTGGTGTGCTAAACAGATGGCGCATGGGGCTTGTGGCATTCCTTGGCTGGCAATCGGGATTCTCAATCCCGTGAACCACATGCTATGAGTTAGACCAGCATTTGAAGGTCTAACTTTGCGTCTGTCGGGGGACCTTTTTGCGGGGTTTGCACCACATATTTGGTGCAAGCTGCTGTAAAAGGGGTACAGTGTCGCAAATGCACGTGACCTATGAGAGTCGGGTGCAAGGTGTGTCAGAGTGTTCGGTTCAGCACTGGGGTTGACACAGGCTTGACTCAGTCCTTGTGTCAACCTTTGAGAATCAAGTCCACTGAGTTTAAAGATCATATGCGATGATATTTACAGAAATTAAACTGTCAGCATCATTCATTAAATATTGTTATACCAACAGTGTCTGCCTAGTGTTTTATGCGAAAATCTACCATTTCATACCATTTATGACTATTTATTGTGTGGTGTGTTTCAACAACACTGCTAGATGCTGAGACTTTCTGTTCCCTGTGGTAATCGGCATGTCTCCGCCCTGGTGATGTCATTTGGGGTGCTATTCTCTTTCTTCAATATATAAGCATTGGTGGCAGTCTCATTACTGAGGACTGTAAGGACCTCTCATTCCTTGCACTGTGCCTGTTGCAAGAATCTGAAAGTTGTTGTGATTGTGTCATGTTCAATGCCAGTAATGCACAATAACAGTTTATATTTAATTCTACAGCCTGTGCAGAAGTCAGGGAGAGTAGCACAGTGATGTTAACGTAAATGTTGAAGGTCCCCCAAATGCCTGTTACACATGACATGCCATTGCCAGGCATGCTTCAAATGTTGACGCTGCAATTTGTTTTGTAAAAAAAATCTGTCATTCTCATTTTTTCACTGTTTTATCAGGGTTTTGTTCTCTAGCTTCCTGTGTGTGGCCACACCCTCAAAATGATGTCATACCAGGGCGCTGTCATTGCTTTACATACGGCAACAAGGAATTCTGGGTAATTTATAATGTTGCCTTAAATGTACCTTACTCAGAAGTACAGTCCCTTATGTTGCTGGTGGTGAGCAGTAATATGTAAATAACAGCAGCAAGGCATTGTGGGTAAAATACAAACCTGTTTTACAGTTTCCATATTCTGTGATGCTATCCCATATTTGTGCGGTGGTGTCAACAATATAAACTTTTGTTTGTTTATTTTCACAACAATGCATTGTATATACTGTATCTAGCTACAATACTTCTATACTGAGAGATGTTGGCTCCTATTTCTTCAGTGAGCACAGGCAAATTAAAGCCTGTATACTAATTTACATAGTGAGGCATTGTGGGTACAATAGAGTACACTCCTACAGGTCACTTCTCCCATTTTCTATGGCAAACCTCAATAAATCATTTTAAAATGGTCTGTTTACCAGGGCTAGCACCACCATCCCTAGTAGGAATTACTGCAGATAAGGTCCCTATTAAATCTAAATTATTGTAAAGCAGACACTGATGAAAACAGCAGTGAAGTTACCAGCACTGTGTAACCCCCTAGATGGCGCTATCCCAGGGGCTACTACCCCTGCCTGATTTGCCACTAACAGGTTGAGGGGCCTGGATCCAATGGCGGGTGCCTCCACCCAGAGGTCAGGGTTTGCAATAGTTAAACTAACTTGGTCACAGCCCTCTGGGACACTGCAACCCCCCTTTCTTCCCAATAGTGGCCCACACAATATATCAGAATTACCTTCACAGTATACACTTACCCCCAGGTCTGGTTCCGGCACTGGGACCTCCTGTGAAATGAGATACAGTGCAACAATCACAGTACAGTACTTTAACATAGACAAATACCTCAGGCAGTATAACTTTGCTGAAACAAGCAGCTCTGATTTATTTAGGGGGATATAACAAGGACAGGGGGGAAATCAGGTTAATTAGCTTATCACTCTAATAATCTACCTATGGCTCTGTGCACAGGCCTATCCCTATCAGTTATTGTCCCTGGGTACCCAAGCCCTTGTGGCTAGTCCAAACCGTGGCAGCTGGTAGGGGCCCTTTCACACAGAGAAAAGGAAAATTAAACAGTCAGCAGTACAGTAATTCCATTTGGATTTAATGTGGCAATTCAACAGGGAGCGACCCTGAATTAGTACTCACGACCTCCAAATAAGATAGGGTCCTTCAATATCAGCAGGGCTCACTTGAGGTACACAAACCTCTTCACACATTTATATAAAAGAAAGCACTATACCAGGCAGGCTGCATCTGTATCCCGATCGCAATTACTGCACAATACCGGGAGAACACACAGCAGATTCAGTTCTGACAGACCGAGTGCAATTTTCAGCAATTCCTCCAGTCTTCTACAGGGTGAGCCTGGTTTCTACTCTTCAGATATCCTTTGATTCTCTTCACAGGACGGATTCAGTCTAACAAGCTGCAGACCGAACTCTGGGCCTTACACACGTTTTTGGACTAAACTGCACACTGAAAAGCACAGGGCTCCTTCCTTCTTCACTGCCAAAGCTCAACTGAAACTCCAACCGACAAAACCGGCACTTCTTTGAGTTCCTCCCAGTTCTTGACTGGATTGGCTGTCACTCACAATAGACTGCTGCTGTTGGTCCAAAAGGCACTGAAGTCTAAACTACATCTCCCAGAGTCACTGCCCATACAATCCTCTTGTGGCTGGCTCAGATTATGAGTCCAAGTTCTGATTCGTCCAAGGCACCATTATAGAGCTAGCTTGCCCCACACTGATTGGTCCAGTTCAGCAGTTCAAAACCAGAATGGGGAACTAGGCAGACACTGTTCTGACTGCAAAAGAAAGTAGGTTAGACAAACTGTAATTTCATTATTACTGTAAATGATTTCTGGCAAACAGTTACATCTTTCAGATAGGTTCCCTTTGCACTCCTAGTGACTGCAAAAATGGAGTGAATTGGCAGCAGCTTGAGTGGTACTCAATCAAAGAAACACACAGTCCCCATACAACTAATTATGTCTGCAAGCAGACAGCTCTTAAAGAGACAGTACCAGAGGTTCTAAAACACTCACTGATAAATGGCTTAAACGCCAAACACCATTCAGGCTTGGAGCATTCAAGCAAGCTCCTGGAAGTCTTTTGGGAACCCCATTTGCAGGGGTTACACCCTTCCTGGCCTGGGAAAGCTTGCTGCTCAGTCCAAGCAAGTACTCCATAAGTTTTAACTGCAACCATATACATTTGCATTAGGCTCACACATGTAATCATCAGTCAATATATCATTTTACCAAGAATACATTTCTGAAACATTGCAATCGTCCTCTTTACACAGTATTACATACACATTGTACCATAACTCAAGTTATTACCTCTTGTACATGAAACCTGAAGAGAGGGGCCCTTCCTATCAGTTACCTTGGGGCTGGATGGGGCAAGGCACCATACTAGAGGGCAACACAAGTAACTTGGAGTTAGCACTGACGCTCAGTTTGGGCAATGAGCTCGGGGCCGCATACACTCCTTTATGGACAACATTAAGAGGCAAGTCCACAGGCCTCCCAAGTGAATCATAACTGAGGTGCACCACAGGCTTTACAGCTCGACCAGTCTTTCTAGGGGAACTGTTACAGTCTCTGCACTCTGAGCCTCATTTTCAGCATTGTCCTCACTTGTCAGGAGAGTCTCCATGGGGTAGAGAGGCTAGAACTTGGGGCACTTTCAGCTCCAGGAGTTACAGTTTCTGAGTCCACAACATTTGGCTCGCATGGAGAGCTTTCGGACACTGGCAGTGGACTGTCAGGGCACTCAAAATACTCTTCTTGTTCGGTGTATCACCAGTCTGCCCCATCTATCATTTTCCTCCCTGAAAGCTCAAACAGTTCAACCATGCACAATGATTCCATTTCATCTGATCTGATGCTTTGCACTTCACTTTCTGGGAGCATTGGTCCAGGGATGAAGCTGGGGGCTTAGACAGTCCAGAAGGCCCAGCTTCATCTCCAGTATTGACTAGGGATTGCCCCGAAACAATTGACTCAGTTCGTAAGAAGGATAGTATTCAAAGTCACTCTCACTTTCTTCCGATATGGACTGACAGTCATGCTCAACTGGGACTTGTGGAGGGAACACTTTAACTTTGCTTCTGTAGGTGCAGACTTTCTTGATCTTTTCTTAGCAGCAGCTCTAGTCACTGGTCCAGAGGGGCATCTTCTAGGGCTCAGACTCAATTAAGATTTGTCCAATGGGCAGTAAATGATTTCTATGCATTGTTTTTCCATCTTTGAATTATTCTCAGGCCTTACTTTGTACACTGGCAGATCATCTAGTTTGCCCACTACAATGTGAGGGAGATGGTGCCATCTGTCAGCAATCTTGTGCTTGCCATGCAGTCCCAGATTTCTTAGCAATACCCGATCTCCTCCTGGAGTTCCTGTGCTTTCACCTTTTATCATACCTTTCTTTGTTGGCCAGATTTCTTTTGGCAGCCATGGTTTGAGCCAGTTGGTACGCATGAGTTAGCTGGGCCTTTAACTTTGCACATACTGTAAATAGTTGTCAGCTTGAACCCCATCAGAGAGACCCCAAACACACATCTACTGGTAGTCGAGCTTCTCTTCCAAACATCAGGCGGTGGGGAGAATCCAGTGGCATCACTTTTGGTGCAGTTATAAGCATGTACCAGGGTGCTAATTTGTTGGCTCCATCTAGGCTTGTCCTTTGGGTGCAGGGTGCTAGCATATCTAGCAAAGTGCGGTTGAAACGTTCAGGCTGTGGGTCCCCTGGGGGTGGTAAGGAGTGGTTCTGGACTTCTCGACTCCCACAGAGAAAGCATCTCTTTGATCAGACGACTCTCAAAGTCTCTCCTTGATCAGAATGGATTCTTTGTGGAGCCCCATAGTGAACAAAAAAGTTTTCTACAAGTACTTTGGCCACAGTGGATGCTTTCTGGTCTTTGGTGGGGAAAGCTTGGGCATATCTCGTGAAATGGTCAGTGACCACCAACACATTACTGATATTTCTTTGATCTGACTCCAAACTCAGAAAATCAATACAGACCAGCTCCATGGGTGCACTGGTGGTGATGTTAACAAGGGGGGCAGCCCTCTGGGGCAAAGCTTTCCTCTGTAAGCAGCGACTACAAGTTCGAATGTGTTGCTCCACATCAGCCCCCATCTTAGGCCAATAGAATCTGGATCTCACCAAGTCAAGTGTTCTGTCTATACCAAGGTGCCCCATGTGGTTGTGCAAGGACCTCAGTACTGAGTCTCGAAAGGCAGTGGGCAGCACTAGTTGTTGTTTGTCTACTTGTCCCCCTCTGTCTACTCTTTCTCTGTATAACAGTTTATTGATCAGTTTCAACTTAGGACCTTCTTTGTATAACAGTGCAGTTCTCAAATCAGTGGAGCTGATTTGGACACATCTTTTCCTGCATAGAGGGCTTCTAAAGCTGCTTTGATCATGGGATCGCGGGATTGAGCCCGCCGAATACTGTCATTGTCCAGCTGAGGCAGTGCACCAATGTCTATTGCAGAAAAGTGGCAATAAGCAGCAGGTATGCAATTCTCAGAGGCTCCCAAGCAATCCACCATGCAGTCCACTGCGTCCGTGGACATTTGTTCCTCCCTGTCAAACTTCCGGCAGAGTGCCCGAATGTCAGGTTCTGCCAATGGACCCAATCATTCTGGGGAACAGGCCTCGGGAAGAGCATCAGCATCTATGTGGTTCAGACCTGCTCGGTGTTCGAGAGCATAGTCATATGTAGATAATGCAGAAAGCCACCTATGGCCAGTGGCATCCAACTTAGCTGAGGTCTGCACATAGGTCAAAGGATTATTGTCAGTTTTTACTAGTATTTTAGCCCCATACAAGTACTCATGGAATTGGTCTTCAATAGCCCACTTCAAACCTAGGAACTCTAACTTATGTACAGGATAGTTCTTTTCGGATGGGGTCAGGCTTCTACTGGCAAAGGCCACTGGTCTCAGGCCATTCTCATGCTCTTGGTACAACACAGCCCCCAACCCTTGCAAGCTAGCATCAGTGTGCAGGGCGTAGGTTTTCTTGGATCGGCATAGGCCAGCACTGGAGCATGGGTAGTTGATATATGATCTCATGAAAAGCAGTCTCACAATCAGGAGTCCAGCGGGCCCAAATACTTCACTCGGATGAAAATACACTCTTTCAGTCTTGAGGGATGCTGACTTTTGGTATTTTTTTGGGTTGGGGATACCCTTGAGTAAGGTTAAGTAAGGGCGGATCACTCTTAAATAGTCCTTGATGAAGCGCCAATAATAACCACAGAATCCCAGGAATCTTTGCAGTTCTTTTAGATTTTGGGCTGTGGCCAGGTGGTCAAGGCCTCAACTTTACTTGGGTCGGTCTCTATTCCTCAGTTGGATACTATGTGTCCCATACTTTACTGATGTTTGAAAGAATTGACACTTATCAATGGACAGTTTAAGGCCAAAGTCCTCCAGTCGGTCCAATACCTTAAATAATCTGCTCTCATGTTCCTCCAGTGAGCTGCCAAACACAATAACATCATCTAGGTATATCAGGCACTCTAGTAAGTTCATGTCCCCACTGCACGCTCCATCAGTCGTTGAAAAGTGGCTGGGGCACCTGAAATCTTGAGGCATCCTCATGAATTCATAGAAGCCAACCCGGACAGATAAGGCCGTCTTCTCACGGTCTCTGGGGCCATCGGGATCTGGTAGTATCCACTGACGGAGATCCAGCGCAGAGACCACTTGCTCCCGCTTAGGCAGTCCAAAGCATCCTGAATGCGGGGCATTGTGTACTGATCAGGGATAGTCCCACGTTTATGTGCGATAATCCACACACATCCTTACTGTTCCATTCTTTTTCCTCACTACCACAATGGGGAAGCATAAGGGCTTGGATTCTTGTATTACACCAGCAGCTAACATCTCTTGCAGATGCCGTCTCACATCATCTATGTCAGCAGGTGCCAGGCGTCGAGACCTCTCAGAAATGGTCTTTCGTCATGCAGCCGATATGTGCTCAGCCCTTGCACGCATCCTACATCCCATTCCTTTAAAGAAACACCTGGTCTCTCTGGGCAAGCTTCTCACTGATCCTCACTTTCCATTCAGCTGGCAGCGGGAGTCGACAATCAAATAAGTCAGGCGTTACTCTGTCATTCTTCCTTGAACTCTTGCTGCTGGAGCACTGCAGTGTCTGCACAATGCACATTAGCCAGGATGCAACCTCTGTTTACTCGAATGTCTCTTTCAGACACATTATGAACTTGAGCCATTACCCTTCTGGCATAAGCATGGGCTCTAGCGGCAAAATACTAGGCTTGACCAGCAGTCCCTCTGGCAATTTTCCTCGCCTGGTGCATCCAACATTAATATTTTATTCTTAACATCCTTTCTGATATGGACCTCTCCTGTAAGGTACACTGGGCATTTGGCCAGGATCAGAGACTCAGGATCCTTCTTCCATACAATTCCGGACCGGTTCCTCTGGTTCTGTTTTTCAGCATCTCTGTGCCTCATAGGCCTTCTTAATTAAAGCTGAACTCTTAAAGCTCTACTAGTCTTTGACCCTGTTTTTCATAACACACTGTGCCAGCCTTCCGAACATATGAGCATTTGTTCCAATCAACAAAGGGACATCATCATACAGTCCAGTGGGGGACACACTAAGGCTAGGGTCTCTACTTGTTCGGCCACTCCAGCCACGGAGGTGGGGAAAGACAGCCAAATTCGGATATACCCGGAATAGGGGTAGGCCTTTCACTCTAACCCCATACATGCAGTCCTTCTAATGGTTGTAAGGCGGGTACGCCTGACAAATGCTTCTGATACCAATCCTGGAACATAATTGTCACTTGGGAGCCACTGTCTAATACAGCTCTTGTAGACACTCCATTCACCTTTACAGTGGTCTCCATGGAGGACCCACTATTCTGGACCAGTCTGAGAGGCGGTAGTGGGGCCTGGGCAACTGACCTTGCTACAAAGGACGTGAATTAGCATTTTGGTGCCCTCACTGGGATCATGTCGCACCTCTTAACCACTGATTTCTTCTCCAAGCTCTCCTTGTAGCCTATATGCAACTTTGTCAGTGTCTTTGGGGACTGGTATTCCCTTTTCATGTGCCCATCTTTCCCACAATTATAGCAAAACATACTTTCTGGAGTTTGAGCTGGCGGGCGCCACACTGGGAGCCAGGGCGGGGTATTACTAACTGGAAACCTGGGTGCCATCTCTGTCTGCGGGCGTGATAAGCATTTGGAGACATCTCATCAGTTTCTCACTTCCATGGTCAAGGAATTGAGTTGGAGCTGTTATCAGCAGGAGATATATGGTGGGTACCCCCCCATAGCAGATGCAGTCGGATATAGGTCAGGGCCCTGACTTGCAGGCATGGCTTCATAAAGGGACTGTTTTGAATTCCGGATCTCTCTCAACAGTTCGCCCATTGTGGCATATCTTTTTCCTTGTCAGAGCACTCATTGACTGTCAACCTCTGCCCCTGAACTTCACTGATACTGGAGTCACCCTCAGTCACTCGAATCTATAGCCACAGCTGTTGGTGCAGGTACCTCCCGGGTCGCCTTTTCAACTCCTCGAATTTCTCTCATTAACTCATCATAGGAGGGTGGGGATTCCAGTCGATTTGCCAGGCGTAACTGAAGCAACAGCAGTTCTGAGAAGGGGGCAGACTTAAGGATTCTGTCCAGTCTGGTTCGGTCCAGTTCAATCGCTGGAAAACTACCCTTTCTGAGTCATTCTTGCAACAATTTTTCCAGCCGAGAGACATACACAGACAACAACTCCCCTTGGTACTGTTGTGCATTTCTTACTCTCCACCATAGGTCCTCATCAGAATCTGGGCTCCCATACACATTCTCCAAGGCCTCAAGATAGGCCTGTGCAGTCGCTTCAGGGTTACTGGCCCGTTTAGCACGGATGGTAGCCAGGGCAGGACCTCGGAGGCTCACCAACCCTCTTCGCTTTTTCGCCTCTCCGAGCATTGCCATTCTCAGCACTTGGGGCAACATAGTTCTATCCAGGTCTCCCAGTCATCCTCCCCTTGGGGTGGGAGGGTGCCAGAGAAGATCCTCAACCTTCGGTGAGTCGTGACTAATGGCAGGTGCAGAAATAGGAGTCTGCATTGGTTCAGCCACCATTACGGGCACTGGAGCAGGAGAGGGTGTTGGGGAGGAACACCCCAGGTAGCAAGAATAGTTTCTTCAAGTCCTCCACAGTTTTCCCTCTCCCAGCAACCATTCAGCAAATTTCTCCTCAAAGGTTTCAGATAGTGGTGGGGGCTGATTCCCCAGGTCTTACTGTCCTTAGTTATCACCTCCAAGCAGTGAGGGCTCCCTCTGGGGTAATGGTCTGTGGCACTTTGGAGCTATCTATGGGATCCTTAAACTCTACTAGGGCC
The DNA here is from genome assembly GCA_016271365.2 of Neoceratodus forsteri. Lineage (NCBI taxonomy): Eukaryota > Metazoa > Chordata > Ceratodontiformes > Ceratodontidae > Neoceratodus > Neoceratodus forsteri. The sequence continues at coordinate 1,774,364,145 of CM057450.1, read as the reverse complement.
AGGAAAGTGTGGATGAGCAGATTAGCATGCTGCCCACCACCACAGGGTTTTGTAAACCTTCCACCTTGGAAAGTACTCCTGCACAGTGTCCGTATTGATACCCAGGGGGATGTCCAGGATAAGCATAGCATTTGGGGGGTCGATCTCCTCCCCAGTACACCACTCCACCAGCCGGTGCACAGCCACTTCTGTCGGGGTACCCATTTTTTCTTAACAGTGGTTCATAAATATGGCCACTAGAGGACACACAATCCCAGCGGTGAGCCTCCAATATGTAACCCCTAGATGGCGCTATCCCAGGGGCTACTACCACTGCCTGATTTGCCACTAACAGGTTGAGGGGCCTGGATCCAATGGCGGGTGCCTCCACCCAGAGGTCAGGGTTTGCAATAGTTAAACTAACTTGGTCACAGCCCTCTGGGACACTGCAACCCCTTTCTTCCCACTAGTGGCCCACACAATATATCAGAATTACCTTCACAGTATACACTTACCCCCAGGTCTGGTTCCGCACTGGGACCTCCTGTGAAATGAGATACAGTGCAACAATCACAGTACAGTACTTTAACATAGACAAATACCTCAGGCAGTATAACTTTGCTGAAACAAGCAGCTCTGATTTATTTAGGGGATATAACAAGGACAGGGGAAATCAGGTTAATTAGCTTATCACTCTAATAATTCATTTATGGCTCTGTGCACAGGCCTATCCCTATCAGTTACTGTCCCTGGGTACCCAAGCCCTAGTGGCTAGTCCAAACCGTGGCAGCTGGTAGGGGCCCTTTCACACAGAGAAAAGGAGAATTAAACAGTCAGCAGTACAGTAATTCCATTTGGATTTAATGTGGCAATTCAACAGGGAGCGACCCTGAATTAGTACTCACGACCTCCAAATAAGATAGGGTCCTTCAATGTCAGCAGGGCTCACTTGAGGTACACAAACCTCTTCACACATTTATATATAAAAGAAAGCACTATACCAGGCAGGCTGCATCTGTATCCCGATCGCAATTACTGCACAATACCCGGGAGAACACACAGCAGATTCAGTTCCTGACAGACCGAGTGCAATTTTCAGCAATTCCTCCAGTCTTCTACAGGGTGAGCCTGGTTTCTACTCTTCAGATATCCTTTGATTCTCTTCACAGGACGGATTCAGTCCTAACAAGCTGCAGTCCGGAACTCTGGGCCTTACACACGTTTTTGGACTAAAACTGCACACTGAAAAAGCACAGGGCTCCTTCCTTCTTCACTGCCAAAGCTCAACTGAAACTCCAACCGACAAAACCGGGCACTTCCTTTGAGTTCCTCCCAGTTCTTGACTGGATTGGCTGTCACTCACAATAGACTGCTGCTGTTGGTCCAAAAAGGCACTGAAGTCTAAACTACATCTCCCAGAGTCACTGCCCATACAATCCTCTTGTGGCTGGCTCAGATTATGAGTCCAAGTTCTGATTCGTCCAAGGCACCATTTTAGAGCTAGCTTACCCCACACTGATTGGTCCAGTTCAGCAGTTCAAAACCAGAATGGGGAACTAGGCAGACACTGTTCTGACTGCAAAGAAAGTAGGTTAGACAAACTGTAATTTCATTATTACTGTAAATGATTTCTGGCAAACAGTTACATCTTTCAGATAGGTTCCCTTGCACTCCTAGTGACTGCAAAATGGAGTGAATTGCAGCAGCTTGAGTGGTACTCAATCAAAGAAACACACAGTCCCCCATACAACTAATTATGTCTGCAAGCAGACAGCTCTTAAAGAGACAGTACCAGAGGTTCTAAAAACACTCACTGATAAATGACTTAAACGCCAAACACCATTCAGGCTTGGAGCATTCAAGCAAGCTCCTGGAAGTCTTTTGGGAACCCCCATTTGCAGGGGGGTTACACCCTTCCTGGCCTGGGAAAGCTTGACGTCCGCGTCAAGCAAGTACCCCCATAAGTTTTAACTGCAACCATATACATTTGCATTAGGCTCACACATGTAATCATCAGTCAATATATCATTTTACCAAGAACACATTTCTGAAACATTGCAGTACGTCACTCTTTACACAGTATTACATACACATTGTACCATAACTCAAGTTATTACCTCTTGTACATGAAACCTGAAGAGAGGGGGCCCTTCCTATCAGTTACCTTGGGGCTGGATGGGGCAAGGGCACCATACTTAGAGGGCAACACAAGTAACTTGAGTTAGCACTGATGCTCAGTTTGGGCAATGAGCCTGGGACACATACACTTTTATGGACAACATTAAGAGGCAAGTCCACAGGCCTCCCAAGTGAATCATAACTGAGGTGCACCACAGGCTTTACAGCTCGACCAGTCTTTCTAGGGGGAACTGTTACAGTCTCTGCACTCTGAGCCTCATTTTCAGCATTGTCCTCACTTGTCAGGAGAGTCTCCATGGGGGTAGAGAGGCTAGAACTTGGGGCACTTTCAGCTCCAGGAGTTACAGTTTCTGAGTCCACAACATTTGGCTCGCATGGAGAGCTTTCGGACACTGGCAGTGGACTGTCAGGGCACTCAAAATACTCTTCTTGTTCGGTGTATCACCAGTCTGCCCCAATCTATCATTTTCTCCCTGAAAGCTCAAACAGTTCAACCATGCACAATGATTCCATTTCATCTGATCTGATGCTTTGCACTTCACTTTCTGGGAGCATTGGCTCCAGGGATGAAGCTGGGGCTTAGACAGTCCAGAAGGCCCAGCTTCATCTCCAGTATTGACTAGGGATTGCCCTCAAACAATTGACTCAGTTCGTAAGAAGGATAGTATTCAAAGTCACTCTCACTTTCTTCCGATATGGACTGACAGTCATGCTCAACTGGGACTTGTGGAGGGAACACTTTAACTTTGCTTCTGTAGGTGCAGACTTTCTTGATCTTTTCTTAGCAGCAGCTCTAGTCACTGGTCCAGAGGGGCATCTTCTAGGGCTCAGACTCAATTAAGATTTGTCCAATGGGCAGTAAATGATTTCTATGCATTGTTTTTACATCTTTTGAATTATTCTCAGGCCTTACTTTGTACACTGGCAGATCATCTAGTTTGCCCACTACAATGTGAGGGAGATGGTGCTATCTGTCAGCAATCTTGTGCTTGCCATGCAGTCCCAGATTTCTTAGCAATACCCGATCTCCCTCCTGGAGTTCCTGTGCTTTCACCTTTTATCATACCTTTCTTTGTTGGCCAGATTTCTTTTGGCAGCCATGGTTTGAGCCAGTTGGTACATGAGTTAGCTGGGCCTTTAACTTTGCACATACTGTAAATAGTTGTCAGCTTGAACCCCATCAGGAGAGACCCCAAACACACATCTACTGGTAGTCGAGCTTCTCTTCCAAACATCAGGCGGTAGGGGAGAATCCAGTGGCATCACTTTGGTGCAGTTATAAGCATGTACCAGGGTGCTAATTTGTTGGCTCCATCTAGGCTTGTCCTTTGGGTGCAGGGTGCCTAGCATATCTAGCAAAGTGCGTTGAAACGCTTCAGGCTGTGGGTCCCCTGGGGTGGTAAGGAGTGGTTCTGGACTTTCGCACTCCCCACAGAGAAAGCATCTCTTTGATCAGACGACTCTCAAAGTCTCTCCCTTGATCAGAATGGATTCTTTGTGGAGCCCCATAGTGAACAAAAAGTTTTCTACAAGTACTTTGGCCACAGTGGATGCTTTCTGGTCTTTGGTGGGGAAAGCTTGGGCATATCTCGTGAAATGGTCAGTGACCACCAACACATACTGATATTTCTTTGATCTGACTCCAAACTCAGAAAATCAATACAGACCAGCTCCATGGGTGCACTGGTGGTGATGTTAACAAGGGCAGCCCTCTGGGCAAAGCTTTCCTCTGTAAGCAGCGACTACAAGTTCGAATGTGTTGCTCCACATCAGCCCCCATCTTAGGCCAATAGAATCTGGATCTCACCAAGTCAAGTGTTCTGTCTATACCAAGGTGCCCCATGTGGTTGTGCAAGGACCTCAGTACTGAGTCTCGAAAGGCAGTGGGCAGCACTAGTTGTTGTTTGTCTACTTGTCCCCTCTGTCTACTGTTTCTCTGTATAACAGTTTATTGATCAGTTTCAACTTAGGACCTTCTTTGTATAACAGTGCAGTTCTCAAATCAGTGGAGCGTAATTTGGACACATCTTTTCCTGCATAGAGGGCTTCTAAAGCTGCTTTGATCATGGGATCGGGATTGAGCCCGCCGAATACTGTCATTGTCCAGCTGAGGCAGTGCACCAATGTCTATTGCAGAAAAGTGGCAATAAGCAGCAGGTATGCAATTCTCAGAGGCTCCCAAGCAATCCACCATGCAGTCCACTGCGTCCGTGGACATTTGTTCCTCCCTGTCAAACTTCCGGCAGAGTGCCCGAATGTCAGGTTCTGCCAATCGGACCCAATCATTCTGGGGAACAGGCCTCCGGGAGAGAGCATCAGCATCTATGTGGTTCAGACCTGCTCGGTATTCGAGAGCATAGTCATATGTAGATAATGCAGAAAGCCACCTATGGCCAGTGGCATCCAACTTAGCTGAGGTCTGCACATAGGTCAAAGGATTATTGTCAGTTTTTACTAGTATTTTAGCCCCATACAAGTACTCATGGAATTGGTCAACAATAGCCCACTTCAAAGCTAGGAACTCTAACTTATGTACAGGATAGTTCTTTTCGGATGGGGTCAGGCTTCTACTGGCAAAGGCCACTGGTCTCAGGCCATTCTCGTGCTCTTGGTACAACACAGCCCCCAACCCTGCAAGCTAGCATCAGTGTGCAGGACGAAGGTTTTCTTGGATCGGCATAGGCCAGCACTGGAGCATGGGTAAGTTGATATATGATCTCATGAAAAGCAGTCTCACAATCAGGAGTCCAGCGGGCCCCAAATACTTCACTCGGATGAAAATACACTCTTTCAGTCTTGAGGATGCTGACTTTTGGTATTTTTGTGGGTTGGGGATACCCTTGAGTAAGGTTAGTAAAGGGATCTCTTAAATAGTCCTTGATGAAGCGCCGATAATAACCACAGAATCCCAGGAATCTTTGCAGTTCTTTTAGATTTTGGGCTGTGGCCAGGTGGTCAAGGCCTCAACTTTACTTGGGTCGGTCTCTATTCCTCGGTGGATACTATGTGTCCCACATACTTTACTGATGTTTGAAAGAATTGACACTTATCAATGGACAGTTTAAGGCAAAGTCCTCCAGTCGGTCCAATACCTAAATAATCTGCTCTCATGTTCCTCCAGTGAGCTGCCAAACACAATAACATCATCTAGGTATACCAGGCACTCTAGTAAGTTCATGTCCCCACTGCACGCCTCATCAATCGCTGAAAAGTGGCTGGGGCACCTGAAACCTCTTGAGGCATCCTCATGAATTCATAGAAGCCAAGGGACAGATAAAGGCCGCTCTCTCACGGTCCTCTGAGGCCATCGGGATCTGGTAGTACCCACTGCGGAGATCCAGCACAGAGAACCACTTGCTCCCGCTTAGGCAGTCCAAAGCATCCTGAATGCGGGCATTGTGTACTGATCAGGGATAGTCCGCGGTTTAAGGTGCGATAATCACACACATCCTTACTGTTCCATTCTTTTCCTCACTACCACAATGGGGGAAGCATAAGGGCTTCTGGATTCTTGTATTACACCAGCAGCTAACATCTCTTGCAGATGCCGCCTCACATCATCTATGTCAGCAGGTGCCAGGCGCCGAGACCTCTCACGAAATGGTCTTTCGTCATGCAGCCGGATATTGTGCTCAGCTCCTTGCACGCATCCTACATCCCATTCCTTTAAAGAAAACACCTGGTCTCTGGGCAAGCTTCTCACTGATCCTCACTTTCCATTCAGCTGGCAGCGGGAGTCCAAATCAAATAAGTCTGTATGCTACTCTGTCATTCTTCCTTGAACTCTTGCTGCTGGGTAGCACTGCAGTGTCTGCACAATGCACATTAGCCAGGATGCAACCTCTGTTTACTCGAATGTCTCTTTCAGACACATTATGAACTTGGACCATTACCCTTCTGGCATAAGCATGGGCTCTAGCGGCAAAATACTAGGCTTGACCAGCAGTCCTCTGGCAATTTTCCATCGCCTGGTGCATCCAACATTAATATTTTATTCTTAACATCCTTTCTGATACGGACCTCTCCTGTAAGGTACACTGGGCATTTGGCGCCAGGATCAGAGACTCAGGATCCTTCTTCCATACAATTCGACCGTTCCTCTGGTTCTGTTTTTCAGCATCTCTCTGTGCCTCATAGGCCTTCTTAATTAAAGCCGGAACTCTTAAAGCTCTACTAGTCTTTGACCCCTGTTTTTCATAACACAACTGTGCCAGCCTTCCGAACATATGAGCATTTGTTCCAATCAACAAAGGGACATCATCATACAGTCCAGTGGGGGGACACACTAAGGCTAGGGTCTCTACTTGTTCGCCACTCCAGCCACGGAGGTGGGGAAAGACAGCCAAATTGGATATACCCGGAATAGGGGTAGGCCTTCTCACTTAACCCCCATACATGCAGTCCTTCTAATGGTTGTAAGGGTACGTCTGACAAATGCTTCTGATACCAATCCTGGAACATAATTGTCACTTGGGAGCCACTGTCTAATACAGCTCTTGTAGACACTCCATTCACCTTTACAGTGGTCTCCATGGAGGGACCCACTATTCTGGACCAGTCTGGAGAGGCGGTAGTGGGGGCCTGGGCAACTGACCTTGCCACAAAAGGACGTGAATTAGCATTTTGGTGCCTCACTGGGATCATGTCGCACCTCTTAACCACTGATTTCTTCTCCGAAGCTCTCCTTGTAGCCTATATGCAACTTTGTCAGTGTCTTTTGGGACTGGCATTCCCTTTCATGTGCCCATCTTTCCCACAATTATAGCAAAACATACTTTCTGGAGTTTGAGCTGGCCGAGGCGCCACACTGGGAGCCAGGGCGGGGTATTACTAACTGGAAACCTGGGTGCCATCTCTGTCTGCGGCGTGATAAGCATTTGAGACATCTCATCAGTTTCTCCACTTCCATGGTCAAGGAATTGAGTTTGAGCTGTTATCAGCAGGAGATACATGGGTGGGTACCCCACCCCATAGCAGATGCAGTCGGATATAGGTCAGGGCCTGATTTGCAGGCGTGGCCTTCATAAAGGACTGTTTTGAATTCTCGGATCTCTCAACAGTTCGCCCCATTGTGGCATATCTTTTTCCTTGTCAGAGCACTCATTGACTGTCAACCTCTGCCCTGAACTTCACTTGATGGGTCACCCTCAGTCACTCGGGTCGAGCCACAGCTGTTGGTGCAGGTACCTCCCGAGGTCGCCTTTCTCAACTCCTCGAATTTCTCTCATTAACTCATCATAGGAGGGTGGGGATTCCAGTCGATTTGCCAGGCGTAACTGAAGCAACAGCAGTTCTGAGAAGGGGCAGACTTAAGGATTCTGTCCAGTCTGGTTCGGTCCAGTTCAATCGCTGGCAAACTACCCTTTCTGAGGCATTCTTGCAACAATTTTTCCAGCCGAGAGACATACACAGACAACAACTCCCTTGGTACTGTTGTGCATTTCTTACTCTCCACCATAGGTCCTCATCAGAATCTGGGCTCCCTACACATTCTCCAAGGCCTCAAGATAGGCCTGTGCAGTCGCTCTCAGGGTTACTGGCCCGCTTAGCACGGATGGTAGCCAGGGCAGGACCTCGGAGGCTCTCACTAACCCTCTTCGCTCGCCTTCCGAGCATTGCCATTCTAGCACTTGGGGCAACATAGTCTATCCAGGTCTCCCAGTCATCCTCCCTTGGGGGTGGGAGGGTGCCAGAGAAGATCCTCAACCTTCGTAAGAGTCGTGACTAATGGCAGGTGCAGAAATAGGAGTCTGCATTGGTTCAGCCACCATTACGGGCACTGGAGCAGGAGAGGGTGTTGGGGAGGAACACCCCAGGTGGCAAGAATAGTTTCTTCAAGTCCTCCACAGTTTTCCCTCCCAGCAACCATTCAGCAAATTTCTCCTCAAAGGTTTCAGATAGTGGTGGGGCTGATTCCCCGGTCTTTACTGTCCTTAGTTATCACTTCCAAGCAGTGAGGGCCCTCTGGGGTAATGGTCTGTGGCACTTTGGAGCTATCTATGGGATCCTTAAACTCTACTAGGGCCAGGAAAGTGTGGGTGAGCAGATTAGTATGCCGACCCACCACCACAGGGTTTTGTAAACCTTCCACCTTGGAAAGTACTCCTGCACAGTGTCCGTATTGATACCCAGGGGATGTCCAGGATAAGCATAGCATTTTGGGGTCGATCTCCTCCCAGTACACCACTCCACCAGCCGGTGCGCAGCCACTTCTGTCGGGTACCCATTTTTTCTTAACAGTGGTTCGTAAATATGGCCACTAGAGGACACACAATCCCAGCGGTGAGCCTCCAAGATGTAACCCTAGATGGCGCTATCCCAGGGGCTACTACCCCTGCCTGATTTGCCACTAACAGGTTGAGGGGCCTGGATCCAATGGCGGTGCCTCCACCCAGAGGTCAGGGTTTGCAATAGTTAAACTAACTTGGTCACAGCCCTCTGGGACACTGCAACCCCTTTCTTCCCACTAGTGGCCCACACAATATATCAGAATTACCTTCACAGTATACACTTACCCCAGGTCTGGTTCCGCACTGGGACCTCCTGTGAAATGATACAGTGCAACAATCACAGTACAGTACTTTAACATAGACAAATACCTCAGGCAGTATAACTTTGCTGAAACAAGCAGCTCTGATTTATTTAGGGGGATATAACAAGGACAGGGGGAAATCAGGTTAATTAGCTTATCACTCTAATAATCTACCTATGGCTCTGTGCACAGGCCTATCCCTATCAGTTACTGTCCCTGGGTACCCAAGCCCTAATGGCTAGTCCAAACCGTGGCAGCTGGTAGGGGCCCTTTCACACAGAGAAAAGGAAAATTAAACAGTCAGCAGTACAGTAATTCCATTTGGATTTAATGTGGCAATTCAACAGGGAGCGACCCTGAATTAGTACTCACGACCTCCAAATAAGATAGGGTCCTTCAATATCAGCAGGGCTCACTTGAGGTACACAAACTCTTCTACACATTTATATAAAAGAAAGCACTATACCAGGCAGGCTGCATCTGTATCCCGATCGCAATTACTGCACAATACCCGGAGAACACACAGCAGATTCAGTTCCTGACAGACCGAGTGCAATTTTCAGCAATTCCTCCAGTCTCTACAGGGTGAGCCTGGTTTCTACTCTTCAGAGATCCTTGATTCTCTTCACAGGACGGATTCAGTCCTAACAAGCTGCAGACCGGAACTCTGGGCCTTACACGCTTTTTGACTAAAACTGCACACTGAAAAAGCACAGGGCTCCTTCCTTCTTCACTGCCAAAGCTCAACTGAAACTCCAACCGACAAAACGGGCACTTCCTTTGAGTTCCTCCCAGTTCTTGACTGGATTGGCTGTCACTCAATAGACTGCTGCTGTTGGTCCAAAAGGCACTGAAGTCTAAACTACATCTCCCAGAGTCACTGCCCATACAATCCTCTTGTGGCTGGCTCAGATTCATGAGTCCAAGTTCTGATTCGTCCAAGGCACCATTTTAGAGCTAGCTTACCCCACACTGATTGGTCCAGTTCAGCAGTTCAAAACCAGAATGGGGAACTAGGCAGACACTGTTCTGACTGCAAAAGAAAGTAGGTTAGACAAACTGTAATTTCATTATTACTGTAAATGATTTCTGGCAAACAGTTACATCTTTCAGATAAGTTCCTTTGCACCTCTAGTGACTGCAAAATGGAGTGAATTGGCAGCAGCTTGAGTGGTACTCAATCAAAAGAAACACACAGTCCCCCATACAAACTAATTATGTCTGCAAGCAGACAGCTCTTAAAGAGACAGTACCAGAGGTTCTAAAAACACTCACTGATAAATGGCTTAAACGCCAAACACCATTCAGGCTTGGAGCATTCAAGCAAGCTCCTGGAAGTCTTTTGGGAACCCCCATTTGCAAGGGGGTTACAACTGTATTACTAGCTGCAATATAACTTCCTAACAGGCAAGCACCCCACATAACATCAGCAGCCTGGAGGCATGCTGACTCAGCATCCAACAATCTTGAGGAAATGGTCCACAACAAAAAGACACTAAAAATGCATTAATGTGTTGACTTTTCTTACACAACCTGGAAAACAAATTGGTTTTATAGCAGTGTTTATTGAATGGTGATTTCTTAAGTATTAAAAACCTTTGCATATGACCTTTAGAAGGAAAATGGGAGCTGTGATGGCTGTCAAAAGAGTTAATGCTTTGATTGGTGATTCAGCTGGAGGCACTTTTAGCACCAATGATCATGGACACCATTTGAGAAGATATCAAACATGGGGGGTTGTCTGTACCAAGAACCTCAAATTCATAGGAGAATATGGTGTCCAGCTGTTATATTCCTAGGTTATGGAATGAGCTTACACCAGAGATTTGGAAGACTGGAAAGCTTGAAGCTTTGACAAAGGCTTTGAATATTGAATTGTTTGAACAATGTAATTGTGGGTAATCTGAACCATGCATTCAAAAAAAAATTCTTCTTAAAGAGCAGGTGCTTAGTAAGGGTGCATATCTTAAAGAATGAAGGTTTGGTGCCTTTAGATGCCTCTGCAACCATTCAGTTTGCTTTTATTTGTTAATTTACTTACTTTTCCATCTTTTTATGTGTACTTTGCCACATGCTAGTGAAAAAAAAAGAGTCCAATGGTGTCCCTTTGTGATGATGTCATAAAATCCTTACTAGCAAGGCTGCCCGTGTATTTCAATGGGAAACTACAAGTCTGTTTTCAGATTTATCGTCCAGACTGACCAATAGGTGGAACTGTGAACAGACCCAGCCTGCCCCATGTGCTTCCAGGCTGACCTACAGGTGGAGCTGTGGGACCTGCAATAGTGCTGTGCAATCTACATGCAAATCAGGCCATAATGAGATGCTAATATGGATGTTTGCCCACTGACTGACTAAGTAGGCTTATTTGCACATCACTTTTGAATATAGCAAATGCTTGCCCTGGGAAGACGTTCTAGCTCTGGGCAAACGTGTTAGCCCTGCGCAAACACTTCACAAATGTATTTGCAACATGCAAACCTGTCTTGAACCATAACACAGTCCTGCAGTATTTGGCCTGCACTGTTGTTTGCAGCTTTAGTGCATCTACAGTACTTCTTTGCTAGCATACACATTAGCCACGTAGGTCACCTATACTTTCTTCCACGTCTGTGTGCACTGGGCTGCTGTTTTGGTTTGCACTTCCTGGATGCTATATTCAGAGCTGTCTTATTTGCTGGGCTATTATTGCACTGCGCACCCAGCCCTGTAGTTCAGACAGGTTTGCATGGCGCAAATACATGTGTGCAGTGTTTGAGCAGGGCTAACACATTTGCTCATTGCTAGGACATTTGCCCAGGGAAAACATTTGCTGTATTCAAAAGTGACATGCAAATGAGCCTACTTAGGCAGTCAGTGGGCAACCATCCATATTAGCATCTCATTATGGCCTGATCTGCATGTAGATTGTGCAGCACTATTGGAGTGTCCCACTACTCCACCTGTAGTTCAGTCTGAAAGTACAGGGGCAGGTTGGGTCATCTCACAGCCCCACCTGTAGGTCAGTCTGGAAGTACAGGAGCAGGCTGGGTCTGCTCACAGCTCCACCTATAGGTCAGTTTGGAAGAAATATCTGAAAAGTAGAAACATTGTGGTTTTCTATTGAAAAATACTGGCAGCCTTGCTAGCAAGGATTTTATGACATCATCACACAGGGACACCATTGGACTCTTTTTTTTTTTTTCACTAGCACTTGGCAACATACTAATAAAACAATGGAAAAATAAGTAAATAAACACATACAAGCAAACTGAATGATTGCAGAGGCATCTAAAGGCCCCAAACCTTCATTCTTTAAGATATGCACCTTACTAAGCACCTGCTCTTTGATGTGTGACTATAATGAATATTATTTTTTCATAGGTTGGCTGTTGTATAATTTACATATTTAGCAACATTGTTTATGTTTACTTCAGTTCCTTTTTGTTTATTTTGTGATTGTTATTAATTTTGCATTGTATGTCTATATTGCACTTGAAGCCTCCCTACAGGACAACTTTGTAAAATAGGGCATCTTGTGTCCAAAGAGTCTGAATCCTGTTAAAGATTATTCTACTACTAACACCATTATCAAACACACTGAGGTGCCCAATAATGTCTGCCATAGTTCAGATTAAATGAACTGATAGCCCAAAAACAAATAATGGATAACTGTCCAACTCAATAATAGAATCATGTACTTGCATGACAGACAGTTCACCATTGGGTCTGTAGACACAGTCCTTACTGACACATGACAGCAGTAAAGCATTACAAACAAGCATTTGTCAATGCTGAATGTTTGATTGCTGGCACTGGCATTGGTAGTGTAGAAGTTACAGAGCTGCATAATAGGAATGGCAGTGAAGTATTGAACTGAAGCCAACCCCACCACCACCCTGCAGAGAGTGGCAGGCATTGGGGTGTGCCTTTGGGTCATCAGGCATAACGACCACACCATTTCACCACACCCTACCCTGCAGACACTAACAAGTGTCATGGTGTGCCTTGGGGTCTTTGGCCCTTATGCGCACCCCATTCCATCAGGAAATACAGTGAGATGGGTGCGGTATAGGAGAATGGGGTGAGGTTTGGGCCCAAAGAGTCCGAGGCACACCTTGATGCCTCTCACTGGCTGCAGGGTGTGGGTGGGGGTGGAATGGTATGAGCATGACAGGCAAGAATCCCAAGTCACACCCCTGATGCCTGTTATACTCTACAGGGTGGGGCATTATGGTCGGAAACGCTAACGCCTCAGGCATTCGTTGGTATTTTCACTCCAAATTTTCAACATTTTTTTTTGTGACCCCCCACATCATGAGCAGTGGCAATATCAGTTTGATAGCCAAAAACTGCTTTTGCACAGCGACTATGGCATTTGGCACCACAGGTGCAAAAACACATTCTGAACAGGATGTGAAAAATGACAGTGGTGCTGTTCATGGGGAGGTGTAAAAAATGGCAATGTTGAAAATCTGCTGTGAAAATCTTAAAAAAAATGGTGAAGTCACAAGCATGCATAGAAATTGTGCAACGCACACCTGTAATGTAACTAGTTTGGGGATTTTTTTACAGTAGATTGTTAACACAGGCATTTTGGGACCTCCGATCATGAACAGTGTCAGTGTGATTTTCTTTATCTGTCCCGAACAATGATTTCCCACAGCGACCACGCATCTCTGCACTGAAAGTGTGAAAACACATTTCGCCATGTTGTGGAAAATGACAGCTGTATTGTTCATAAGGAGGTGTGGAAAATGCCACTGGTGAAAATCTGACTGAAAATATTACAAATTCATGAACCTCACGAGGGTGCGTGGAAACTGCTAATGCTCACTCGTAACACAGTCATTTTATGGACTTTTGTCACCAAATTTTCAACATAGCCATTTTAAGACCTCTGCTCATGACCAGTGTCACTGTGATTTTCTTAATCTGTCCCAAACATTGTTTTCATAAAACCGACTGTACCATTGATGCGCTACATGTGCGGAAACACATTTGGCGAGATGTGAAAAATGGTAGCTACTGCTCATAAGGAAGTGCGGTAAAATGGCACTGTTGAAAATTTGATGTAAATATTACAAATTCTCAAACTTGCTGCTATGAGGGAACTGCGAACGTGCGCCCTAAACAGTCATTTTGGGGAATTTTTTCACCAAATTTTCAACATAGCCATTTTAACACCTCTGCTCATGACCAGTGTCACTGTGATTTTCTTAACGTGTCCCATACATTGATTTCGCACACAGACTGCGCCATTGTGCGCTACATGAGCAGAAACACATTGTGGGTGAGATGTGAAAAATGACAGCTGTACTGCTCATAAGGAGGTGTGGTAAAATGGCAATGTTGAAAATCTGGAGTGAAAATATTGAAAATTTGCGAACTTACGAGCGTGCATAGGAATTCTGCAACGCACACTCGTAAAACAGTCACTTTTAGGAATTTTTTCACCAAATTTTCAAAATAGCCATTTTAAGACCTCTGCTCATGAACGGTATCACTGTGATTTTCTTAATGTGTCCCATACATTGATTTCGCACACCGACTGCGCCATTGTGCACTACATGGGCGGAAACACATTTTGGGTGAGATGTGAAAAATGACAGCTGTACTGCTCATAAGGAAGTGTGGTAAAATGGCAATGTTGAAAATCTGGAGTGAAAATATTGAAATTTTGCAAACTTATGAGCGTGTGTAGGAACTGCGCAACGCACGCCCGTAAAACAGTCATTTTTAGGAAATTTTCACCAAATTTTCAACATAGGCTTTTTGAGAGCCCACCTTATGAACAGTGGCAGTGTCATTTCATTACTTGGTCCCAAAAGGTGATTTTGCACAGTGACTGCAAAATCACCCTTCGGGCCCCAGTAACACCATGACAGTGCAAGAATTCATGAGGAGGGGTCCCAAAAACCCCATGTTGAACATTTGGTGCAAAAATTCCAAAAAATGCCTGAGATATGCAACAAAGTTGAAAAACCCCTATCTATCCCATTATACAGCTTACCAGCATTTCCTCAGTTCGCAGTCAGCTTTGAAGAGTGCAGATGTGTTCCCGGTCCACCGAAGATCATCGCGCCAGACTCCGAAGGTAAGTATGGGGTGAGGGGGTGTGGGGAGGCAGGGTGCGCAGTGGGTGGGTGCAGGTTGTTGGGGGCAGGGAGACTATGAGGGACAGTTTTTCTTTTACAGGTTTTTTTTTTAAAAAGACGACGAGGGATGTTTGCCACACTGGGGTGGGCTACCAGCATGGCAGAAGGACAGCTGGGGGGGCATGGAGTCGACGGGGGGTTGGACACCCCCGTCAGCCATGGCATCTGTTGCCACGCTGGGGTGGGCTCCCAGCGTGGCACCCTGTACTGGGGGACAGTGAAGCTGGCGGGGATTGGGCACCTCCGTCGGCGACAGCATGGGGGTGGGGGAGACAGTGGAGCCGGCGGTTAGGCACCCCCATCGGCCATTACATCATTGCCACGCTGGGGTGAGGCTCCCAGCGTGGCATCTGGATCTTTGGGGCGTGGAGCCGACAGGATTGGGCACCCTGGCCGCCGCTCATTGTGGAGGCGCATGAGCACGCAGTGTGAGGCGCGGCGCGCATGCATGCCGGTGTGTGTGTGTGTGGGGTGGGAGAGCTCTGCTCACTCAAGTAAAGTTCTCCCTTTCAACTGTATGCCACTGCATTTTTCAGCTGTCATAGACAGCTGGAGCAGTGATTGGTGCTCTGCGACCGCGCCTGCAAATATACTGACTGAATTGGAAGAGGCTGACACACCTCTGGAAAACTCGTATGATGGCACTATGTGTCTTGCACATGCATGCAAGCAAACATAAAAACAAGCCATACATGACCCGTATCTAGCAGCCTATTAGAAATGCAACACTAGAGGCTAAATATTCAAAACGGGGAAACGCTGGTGTAAAAGCGTGATCCACTTGCATCTGCCCACTTACAACCAACCTCCCTCACTGTGATTTTTTAAAAGATCCATCCGTTTGTGACAAAAAGTTGCACTTTATATCAGTTCGCATTAAAAAATTACACAAATTCAATGTGCATCTTTTTTTAATGCAACTTTGACAGATATTTGGATGGATAGAACTGCGAGACCAGCTAATAGATGATTTACCAGTTGAAACAAATGCACTCCACAAGTCTGCCAGTAAAGATCTTGTGCAGATGATTCTTTATTTAGTTGTTTAACCAGGTATAGCACACTAAGCTGAAAGCTTTTTTACAGGAGTGACCCGGGAGCACAAGGAGGTTAAGTGACTTGCTCAGGGTCACACAGTATGCAAGTAGAAGCTGTTGGATTCAAACCCACGTCTGGTCTGCTGGATATCACCAGATTTGCAGCTTAGAGCCTTAGACCACTGCGCTATACTGCCTCCTGACCAGAGGCTTTTGTAAATCCCCCTTGTCTTTTCTAAAGGAGCTTAGCCTTTTCTGAAACTCTTTTTTTGTAGGAACTTTGGAAGGCAATAAAGTGAAACAGAAAGGTAGAAGTGTCAAGTAAATTGTAGCCTGTGGAAAACACCATTCAGTTATGATAAATGGATGTTTTCATGAGTGCAATAACACCTGACTGGGTGCTACTTTTAGTGAAGATATAGGCCCTCCTCAGGAGTGTATAAAGAGGGGTACTTGTCCAGTGGCCTTGTATCTCAGAACAGAGGAGTACTTAGATCTCCATGTGAATGCACACTTATTCAAGTGTTATTGCACATGTAAACCCAGTGCCTTATTAAATGTATTCACTCATAATATTTATTTTCTGTGAATACTGCATTTCACTCTTCTATGAATTAATTCAACTATTAAAAAAGCCTTGTCTGATATGGGCAACTGTTGCATTAAATGAAAAACAGTTTGGCGGATTGCTACAGAACAGCTTCCGCAGTGCCAGTTGGGTAGTGCTTCAAAGTGGTAGTCATAGAAAACTTTCGCAGTACTGAGGTATACCTAGGTATACTGAGGCAGAATGAGGCAGGATCACATTACAGTCAATGCAAATTACCTCAGTGGTACCTCGAGGTAGGAAACTTTTCAATAGCAACCACTGTACAATGCTGTGCTAGGAAAGTGAAGGTTGTGAGTACAAATCGGTGCTTTCAGATCTTAATCCCCAGTCCAGTGAAAGCTGCGTGCAAATCAGCAGTGATGTGTGTGGCAGCCCCAGGGGGGAGGGGCTGAACTGGCCCCTTAGTGTCTAGGTCACATCACCTCCTTCCACCCCATCAGTTAACATCACGGACATCAGCTGCAGAGGAAGAGTAAAAACTAGTTACTGAAGTACTGATTATTGTTAAACATATATCTAATGCATTTTTTTCCATACAGTAGATGTGTAAATAATAAGAGCTAGGGAATCATCTATCACAAGGCTATAATTCCATGGAGAGGTGCAGGCAACATCAAACTATGAAAGCAAAGCACAGGTGGTTCTTCGATGTCACCAATACCTCAGGATGGAATTTTAGCCGAGCAGCAACTGGTTCCTTGTTTGTTTTTTCTTTTTTGTAGTACATGGATCCAATTTGTTTCTATATTGCAGCCCCCACTGTATCAGTGTTCAGAGGCACTTTATATAAAATATAATCCCCCACACCCACCACTCAGCCTAGCACTGCTCTCCCTATTAAATTACATTTTCTTTTAAATCCATTCTACCTTATTTTATTTGTAATCCACTTTATTTTCTTTCACACAGAGAATTGCATCTTTCTCGGGAGATGTTTGGCATGTGTGAGTTGCCATTGCATTTCAAAGGTCTTCCAAGAAAGACACTGTTCAGCATGTGACAGTGAGAAGCAAAGCAGGCTTAACTTAAAAAAGGTACAAAGTTATTTGAAAAAAAATATGACTGTCCAGAAGGAAGTGTTAACATGGATACTATCTGGGAGGATTACAATTTACCTACAGTAAAAGAAATTGAATATAATTTTACACAGATAATGGAGGGAACAATTTTCAAAAGGGATATAAATGACCTCGACATCAATGTTCTATCTCTTAATACCATGGATGTGACATCAGATAGATCAGTGGTATTATCAGATTCTGATATCACATCAGTGGTGTTTGGGGGTTTGGATGTCACTGATTCCCTAGGGGAAAAAGTGTCTGTTCCTACAGTGTATTACATATATTCTACCTATTATTAATTAATTGTATACTTTTTATGTTTACAGGAATATTTTGCACTATTTCTCTCTGCACTTACGCAGCAAGCATATCGTATGATCTGAACCGACAGCCTAAATTCATTTATGGTCTTCCAAAGGATGTCATACATGGTTACGGCTGGTCCATATTCTGTGCCTGGGGCAGTTTAGGTTTAACAGTGGCAGCAGGATGTCTCTGTACAGCATACCCTTTCATCAGCAAGACCAAGATCATGCATTCAAAGTCCCCCAGGGATTCCTCGGTATGAAGGCATAATGTTGAACCACTAGAGACTTGGCACGCCTTGATCATGCTTCTTGTTGTCTAGCATTTTCCAAAAGAAAGGCTCCTTTGCCACTAATGTAGCCAACTGATAAGCACAAAACCAATTTTTCTTCAGAGATGTAGTACAAGTGAACCGTACTAGTGAACCGAGAACTAAACAGACTGTTCAGCGGGACAACAAGCTGTGCTTCACCAAGAACAATACAATCCATGCAATAATTGCCAACTTGTGATCAGTTACATGATTCATGCAACATTTAATAACTTCAGGGGGAAACAACCAATTTGTTGACATGGAAAGACAGAGATTTGTGAGGAAAAGTGGGCTTACCATCCAAAACACATTTCTGAATGTAAATCAAGGCAATGTATGTGTAAGTCCAGGTATATGAGCAGGGGCCTCCCTTCTTCTGAAGGTTAGTTAAGAGGTGTACTGTTCCTATTTAAATAAATTGATGTGTTATGTGAGTTGTCAAATAGGGAAGAAATTTCCATGAACATTCTAATTCAACATTTAAAGTGGGCAACAGCTTTATGGAAATGTTAGTTTTGGACTTTCTGTAATTTCATATGATATTTTATGGAAAGTAAACCTATTCCTGGGTCACAGTACAACTACAGTACATTGTTACCTGTTGCCTGCTAGGCTTTTGTGTCCTTTTCTTACAGATGCCGTCTGCTGCCTGTCGTTTGGAAATAGTACTGTGGAATACTTGTTTCCTAACATTTCATGTCAGAAAGTTTTGACGTTTTGAACACATAGAGGTTTTAAATGTCTGTTAGAAGTTTTACATGTCTTTTGAATTGTCAACGCAACATCTGGAACATTTTTTATACATTCAGTTCACTCTTTTGTCCAAATTTTTCCATACAGTATTATACAGTTGCTGTGAGTCCCTTCAATGTGGTTGTTACTGTGAACTGCATAAACAGAATTAAAAAATAACATCTGTGTCAAAATACTTAAGCTACTTAATGTTACTTTTTATGCAGCATTATATATGCATACTGTATACAGTTGGTAATAATACATTACAGGGTGTGTGTTTTCCATGAAACCTAAATTCTTTCATGGTAATTTGCATATATTACCCACAATGTTTTGCATTAAAAGGTATGTGTGATTTTGTGTTTCTTTAAAACTTGGCATTACCGCCAGTGTTCTTTTAACATAATCCTTGGATCAGTATGGTAATTTGCATATATTATCCGTGATGTCTTGCATGAAGGGATATGTGCAATTTTGTGTTTTTTTAAAACTTGGCATTACCACCAATGTTCTTTTAGCACAATCCTTGGGTCAGTGCTTTTGCTGTGAGGGTCTTGTCTTTTAATGTACTTTCCTGTTTTTGGGGCTTATCATGCTCCAAACCACTGTCAACATTTGACTTGCTGATTCTGTGTCCTGAGCCAGAACAAATGGCTATAATACAGTGATAAGTCTTAACAAGAACTAAACAGTTTCTGTTTTTGCTGTTTTTAACCTTTGCAGACTGTTTATGAGGCCTTTTGGCATCATACAATTCTGCTTAACTCATTGCTAGCCTAAATTCCTTCACAATAATTTGTATATATTACCCATGATGCCTTACATTAGGATGTGTGTGTAATTTACTTTAACATTTATTATTACTGTCAATGTGTTCATAGCGTATTTCTTTTTTCAGTTTTTTCAATATACATATATGTATATATATATATATATATATATATATATATATATATATATATATATATATATAATGGCATACATACACCAGTTAGAGTTCAACTTAACTCCACCAAAACAGTTAAATGTGGTGTTCGGGTTTCCAGTCCTAACTCCATCCTCCAAAGCAGCAAAAGGACAAGACCACACAAGCAACCGCAGATGGCCACTATCAGGTAAGACCAACAACATACAGCTGTTTCCAGATGACACAAATGCAGTAGCACTGATATGCTACCTTCATGGATTTGCATCTGTGGCATGCACATTGCAAGACACGCACAATCACTTCTGGCTGCAGATAGAAAGCCACAATACTCAAATCACAACACTGTTTCTGCTTGCAGAAGCACAGGCCCATGTGGGATCAGCACTTCTGCAACAACAGGTACCAACGCACACAGTAAGACATACACAGTCACTTCTGGCTGCAAGACTCTGGGCCCTTGTGGCCTGCACTTCTGCAGCCACAGACAGAAATGCAAGATACCTATCTTTCAGCACATCTGTGTGCAGAAGTGCAGACCCCTGCAGGGTCAATACTTCCTTAGGCACAGGTACTCATGCAAACTGTAATACATACACCCACTTCTGCAGCAGCAGGTGTAAGATGTACACACTAGCTTTCAGCTGCAGAAATTCAGGCCACTGTGGGGTCTGCATTTCTGCAGCCACAGATGGAAATTCATGATGCCCAAACTGCAACACTACTTCAGTCTTCAGAAGCACAGGCCACTTATGAAACTAGAGGTACTCCATATGCACTGTAAGACATACACACACTTCTGGCTGCACAAGAGTAAACAAGTAATTCAGACTGCAGTTCCATGATATCAGATACCATTCAGAAAACATTTTGCCACCAAAGCAGTACTAATTGTTTATTGTGAATTGTGTGAAAAAGTGAGACAGGCTTTGAAGTGCACAGCAGCGGCACAAATACATATTACAACTGATATGTGGACTAGCATAGAAACATAGACTTTGACGACAGTAAGACCACTTGGCCCACCTAGTGTGCCCATTTCCCTACCTATTGGATAAGCTGTAGATCCTAGTTATCCAACAGCCTACTTTCTCCTACACCCCACTATAATTGTCTTATGTCTGTCCCATGCATTCTTGAATTCTCCCACTGTTTTTGACCCCACGACCTCCTCAGGAAAGCTGTTACATGCATCCATCACCCTCTCTGTGAAAAAATACTTCCTCATGTTGCCCCGAGCCATTCCCCCTCTATCTTCAAACTGTGCCCCCTTATTCTTACACATCTTTTTTTCTGAACAATGCTGCCCTCTTGGAGTTTGTTGATTCCCTTGAGGTACTTAAAAGTTTCTATCATGTCCCCCCCTTCCTTGAGGGAATACATATTAAGCTTCTTTAGTCTCTCTTCATATATTTCTGGTACAGACCCTGCATCATTTTAGTTGCCCTCCTCTGTACTGCCTCCATCCTGTCTATGTCATTGCAGAGATGGGGTCTCCAGAATTGCACACAGTACTCCAGATAGGGTCTCACCAACTGTCTGTACAGAGGGATGACAACTGCTTATTTTCTACTGGTGATTCCTCTCTGTATGCATCCCAGAATCCCACCAGCCTTCCTTATTGCCTTTTCACATTGCTTGCCTACCTTTAGGTCATCTGATAAGACTACCCTCAGGTCCCTTTCTATTTTTGTTGTCGTTAGTATCTCCCCTCCCCCCCCATTGTGTACTCTTCCTCTGCCTTTTTGTTTCCCAGGTGCATTACTTTGCACTTCTTTGCATTGAATCTAAGCTGCCATACTTTTGACCACTCCTCCAACCTTGCCAAGTCCCTTCTCATCCTTTCTACCCCCCTTGTGTATCAACCTTGTTGCAGATCTTTGTGTCATCTGCAAAAATGCATACTTTTCCTTCCAGCCCTTCTGCAGTGTCACTTATAAAGAGATTGAAGAGGACCAGCCCCAGTACTGAACTCTGTGGTACCCTGCTAGTAACCCCCCTTTCTATGGAGTGGACTCCGTTTACTATTACCCTCTGTGTCCTGTTGTCCAGCCAATTTTTAACCCAGGCTACCACCCTGGGACCCACTCCCAAGCTGGCTAGCTTGTTTATTAATCTTTTGTGTGGGACTGTGTCAAAAGCCTTGCTAAGATCTAGGTAGGCCATGTCCACAGCCCCTCTCTGGTCTACTACTTTGGTCACCCAGTCAAAGAAATCTATTAGATTCATCTGACATGATCTTCCCACTGTGACTCCATACTACCTTGGGTCCTGTGCCCTGCTAGCCTCTAGGTAATCAACAGTTTGTTCTTTTAGAAGTGATTCCATCATTCTCCCCACCACTGAGGTCAAACTAACAGGCCTGTAGTTACCTGCCTCTGCCTTGCCCCTACTTTTGTGAAGGGGAATCACATCTGCCCTCCTCCAGTCCTCAGGTACCACACCATCCTCCCATGATTTGTTAAAAACAGTAGTCAGTGGTGCCACTAGTTCCTCTATTAGTTCTTTTAGAATTCTGGGGTGAATCCCATCAGGCCCCATTGCCTTGTCCACTTTGAGTTTTAGGAGTTCTTTCAGGACTCTTTCTTCTGTGACTGGACTGGTATCGACCCCTCTATTCAGAGTGCTTCTATTGTTTAGTGTAGGTACTTCCCCCTCCTCTTTTTTGTGAACACTGAACAAAAGTATTCATTGAGAATCTCTGCCTTTTTGCTGTCACTCCCTGCCCACCATCCCTCCCATTTATTAAGCCTCACAAGCCTTCCCATGGTCTTGCTTCTCTCACTAATGTACCTATAAAAGGTTTTATCCCCCTTCTTAACTAAGTTGGCTATCCTTTCCTCAGTTTGGGCCTTTGTTATTCTAACTGTCTTTCCAGCTTCCTTCTGCTTTGCCTGATACAGTTCTCTGTCCTGCTCCTTTTGTGATTCCTTATACTTCCCAAATGCTATCTTATTCTCCCTAACCTTCACTGCTACCTCTTTTGAGAACTGTAGTGGGTTTTTTCTTCATTTTGTTTTATTTGCTTCACACAAAGGCTTGTTGCTTCTTGGATGGCATTTTTGATTTTTCCTCATTGTTCCTCCACCCCTCCTTCCTGCCTGTTTGCTAGTGCATTCTTTAGGTGCTCTCCCATTTTGCCAAAATCAGCTCTCCTGATGTCCAGTACCCTCACTTTTGTATGACTTGACTCCACGGCTGTATTTATCATGAACCACACTGTTTGGTGGTTGTTTGTTCCTAGATGACTACCCACTTCTAAATCTGAGATCCTCTCACTGTCCCCATTTAAGAGTACCAGGTCTAAGACTGCACCCTCCTGAGTGGGTTCCAACACTAGTTGTCTGAGGAATGCCCTGTAGGGCATTGAGAATGACCTTGCTCTTGGATGTGGCTGCAGCAAATGTGCTCCAGTTAACATCTGGCATTTTTAGATTCCTCATTAGCAATGTTTCCCCTGTTTCTGCCATTCTAAGTATGACTCTTATCATTTCCCTGTCCATTTCCTCCCCCTGAGATGGGGGTCTGTATACAACCCTGGTGTGGATTGTGGTGCCATTTCCTGTCTCCAGGGTGACCCACAGTGCCTCCACTCCTCCCTGTTTACCCTTTAGTTCTGTTACCTTGATCCCTTCCCTTACATAGAGAGCTACTCCTCCTCTTCCTCTTTTACCATCCCTGTCCCTCCTGTAGATTGTGTATCATGGTATGTTGACATCCCAGTCATTGTTCTCTGTGTACCATGTTTCTGTGACTGCCACAATATCCAGGCGTCCCTCCTCCATCAAGGCCACTAGTTCAGAAAACTTGTTACCAAGACTACGGGCATTGGCACACATCACTCTCCATTTGTTGGTGGTCTTGCCCCTTTTAGCCCCATCCCTGTACTTACTGCCCTTGCTTCTTTCTCCATTTTCCCCTGCTCTGCTCCCTATCAACCTCTCTACCTTGGTGCTTCCCTCACTAACTACACTGTTATGTGGGGGAGGCTGGGAATTCCCTGCTCCTTTTCAGTGCCTTCCCCCTTGGCTAGTTTAAAAGCTTGCCAATGAAGCACTTCAACCTATCACCTAGGATCCTGGTTCCCCTGCTGGACAGATGCAGACTGTCTCACCAGTATAGGCCTGTGTCCCAAACTGTAGACTACTTGGTGGTCATTGATTACTAACCATTTTTTCATGATTCCTCTACCTCATCCTCTGTCTCAAACATGTCCACCACAACATTTAAGAAGCAGAATGGATTTGTATTACTAGCTTTGAGTCAAAAGATCACATTGCAGTGAACCTCTTGTAGGAATTAAGAAGATGGTTTGCTGAATGGCCTACTCCTCGCAGGGACATCATTAAAGGTATAAAACTGAGGGGGCAAATGCCCCACAGTTAAAATTTTAACAAAGCTAGCAGGGTCTGGGGGCATGGTCTCCCCACCCAAAATGTTAACATTTTTACCTTCAAGTGGTGGCTCTTCCTACATTTTTATTTATTTATTTTTATTTTAGTCTTTGGTAACCAGATAAGGCACACTAGGCACAAGTGCCTGTTTTCAGGGGTGACCAGAAGCACTGTGTGGTTAAGTGACTTGCTTAGAATCACACAGTATGCAAGTGGAGGTTGTGAGACTCAAACCCAGGTCTGGTCTGCTGGATGTACCAAGCTCGTTCACAGCTTGTTACTCTAACCTCTAGGCTATACTGCCAGCCCATTTTCATGGTGAAAGATATATATGAAAAGCTTGGTTATCATCACCTGTATTTATTGGCACATGTGGAAAGACTTGGCTACTGGACCACCAAGGACAATGGACAGAGACAATTTTCCCAGCAGATCTCTCGAGAAGACAGATTATAGGACACCAGAGGGGAAAAGAGCCAAGTCAGACACCATTATGCCAGCAGATCTGCTGGGAAGGTGACAGGACCCCAGAGGGAAAAAGAGACAAGTCAGATGCCATTATCCCAGCAAATCTGCTGGGAAGGTTACAGGACCCCATATGGAAAAAGAGACAAGTCAGATGCCATTATCCCAGCAGATCTGCTGGGAAGGTTACAAGACCCCATATGGAAAAAGAGACAAGTTAGATGCCATTATCCCAACAGATCTGCTGGGAAGTTTACAGACCCCAAAGGAAAAAGTCAGACACAAGTGTCCCAGCAGATCTGCTGGGAAGGTTACAGGACCCCAGAGGGAAAAAGAGACACATCAGATGCCATTATCCCAGCAGATCTGCTGGGAAGTTTTCAGGACCCCAGAGGAAAACGTCAGACACTAGTGTCCCAGCAGATCTACTGGGAAGGTTACAGGACCCCAGAGGGAAAAGGGACAAGTCAGATAACATTATTGCAGCAGATCTGCTGGGAAGGTTACAGGACCCTACAGGAAAACAGACAGGCAGACACCGTTATCCCTACATATCTGATAGGAAGATTACAGGACAGACCCTAGAGAAAAACAAACAGACACAGTCAGACAGAGACAGTCTGACATCATTATCCCAGAGATCTGATGGAATCTAAAAGTTTTCTTATGAATGTAGAAACGCATGAAGCAAAACATGAGAGTGTCACCCAGCTTTTACTAGATTATTGTCTTGCTGACATTGGGAGAAGCAGCTCAACCTTCCATTTTGTCATGGATGCAGATTCATCAATCAGTTCATCAGTGTCAAGTTTTCCACTTTCTTCAATCTGAATATTGAGAATGCCAAGTAAACTCAATCTCTCATTTTCAGTCTTGTTTCTCAGGTGTGTCTTAATGCAACTCATGGCACTGAAGGCACGCTCACATACACGTGGTAACTGGGATTGTTAAATCAATCTGCAAGGATTTATACAGCATTGGATACATCATTTCTGGAAGAACTTTATAAAGACTGGTCATGTCTTGTGGACGTTCATTTTCTGGCAGCCGTCAAATGAAGTTTCTTCCTACTACTAGTTCCTCTTCCAGAATGGGACAGTTACACATTTCTCCAAGTGGCCTCAGTTTGTCATGGTCCAGAAATGTGCCAGACTGTGGTCTGAGAGCATTGATAGCAAGCATCAGTATTTGGCTATGCTTTGGAAAACCTGTCAATCTCTCCAATCATTTTGTCAATCACAGGGTAAAAAACACTGATTCTAAAATGCACAGCAGTTCTCTGTTCATGTGATGCAGTTTGTTTGGTACCAGTTCGTAAGGTGGGAACAAATTCCTCCCAAGAACAAGGTAACTTCCTTTGCCTCTGTGGAGTGTTTTCGGGTGTGTGTGCCCCATATTTTTCTGCCATGGTTTCCGCTTCCCTGTAGAGAACTAAAAAGTTATCTTCAATATGAAATTCTGCAATTATGTCTCTCAGAGCAGATACAACAGTCACAGCACATCAAAAGTTCAAAGCCTGAGTCCGAAGCCAAGTTATTTGTTCCATTAGACACTGACAGTAATTTGTCAAACATTTTAAGGAGAAAGATGTTGCTGAATTCTAGAAGCTTGTTGTGGAGTCCTCTGGCTTTTGCTGTTTCTCCTTCTTCACATTCTGATAGATATTTTAGAAGAGCTCGATAGGTTTTTATTACTGCATTTGTTGCTCGCTTTTGACAAGCCCACCTGGTAGAACTTAACCCTGGTATCTCAAGAATTCTATTTAACCCAAGCTCCTTTTGAACATTTAAGAACCCCTGGTGAGTCAGGATAGATTTTGAAAAGAATGTGTGTATCTCTTGAAGCATGTCAAAGAATTTCCATATAGGAAGAAGTGAAGAAGTGAAGAACAGGCATCTACAAAGATCAAATTCAGAATATGTGCATAGCAATGAACATATATAGCATATGGATGCTTTTGAAGAAATAGTTCCTGGATTGGCTCATAACAGATGCATCATCATAAGCTTGAGCTACTCAAGTCACAGAATTGTCATGGAGGTACAAGTTAGCTCTGAACACAGTTCATTTGTCAGACCCTAGGCATCTATTTTTGTTACTTGACGGAAGCACAGAAATTTCTCTACAAAGGAACCATGGTGGACATAACGAAGGCAAATACTCATTTGTTCTCTGCCAGCAACATCTCTAGATTCATCAGCAAGTGTTGCAAAATGCTTTGCTTCCTTTACCTCATTTAAGATGTTCTCTCTTATTAATTTTGCACAGCATCCTATCATCTGATTCTGACTGAGTGGTGAGAGAGAGGTGGCATTTCCTGGCATTTTGCATTTGCAAATTTTCCAATTTAGGATCAAACTTTTTAAAAAGATTAAAAGCCTCTAAAAAGTTGCCTCTGTTTGAGCTCCCGTCACACTCCCTGTGGCCTAGAAAAGCAATTTCCTGTCTGCCAAACAACAAAACATTTCAACTATTCTTCTCAGGCACTTCATGCTTTTTATGTTTGCTTGCACGCATGTGCAAGAAACATAGTGCCATCATCCGAGTTTTCGGAGGTGTGTCACCCCCTCTTCCAATTCAGTCAGTGTGTTGACAGGCGCGGCCCCTGTCCGCCAATGCATGCTGGAGCTGTCTATGACACGCTCCAAAATGCAGTGGCATACAGTTGAAAGGAGGAGCTACGCGTCAGTGAGCAGCGATAAGATATTGTCTGCTCATGCGCAGCTCCCCCTATACACACATACACGCTCGCACGCATACTGCATGCTGCCCCCCCATGCCCACACTGTATGGCCGACGGGGGTGCCCAATCCCCCGTTGGCTCCACGCCCCCCCCAAAGCATCCAGGTGCCACGCTGGGACCCCACCCAGCGTGGTAAAATGATGTAATGGCTGGACGGGGTGCCCAATCCCCGTCAGCTCCACTGTATCTCCGCACCCCACCCTATGCTGTCGCCGATGGGGTGCCCAATCTCATTGGCTTCACTATCTCTCCCCCCCAGTACAGGGTGCCATGCTGGGAGCCCACCCAGCGTGGCAACAGATGCCATGGCCAACGGGGTGCCCAATCCCCTGACTCCACGCCCCAGCCATCCTTGTGCCGTGCTGGAGCCCACCCCAGCATGGCAACGCTCTGTCGTCTGAATAAAAAAACACCTGTAAAGAAAAACGGTCTCACGAGTCTCCTGACCCCCACAACCCGCACCCACCCACTGCGCACCCTACTCCCCACACCCCTCACCCCATACTTACTTGACTCCAGTACGGCGATCTTCAGTGGACCGAGAACACATCTGCACTCTTCAAAGCCGACCGCGAACTGAGGAAATGCCGGTAAGCTGTATAATGGGATAGATAGGGGTTTTCAACTTTATTGCATATCTCAGGCATTTTTTGGAATTTTTGCACCAAATTTTCAACATGGGGTTTTTGGGACCCCTCCTCATGAATTCTTGCACTGTCATGGTGTTACTCGGGCCCGAAGGGTGATTTCGCAGCCACTGCGTGAAATCACCTTTCGGAACAATTAATGAAATGACACTGCCAGTGTTCATAAGGTGGGTTCCCAAAAGACTATTTTGAAAATTTGGTGAAAAAATTCTAAAATGATTGTTTGTATAACATGCATTATGCAGTTCCCACGCATGCTCGTAAGTTTGCAAATTTTCAATATTTTCACTCCAGATTTTCAACATTGCCATTTTACCACACCTTCTTATGAACAGTACAGCTGTCATTTTCACATCTCACCCAAATGTGTTTCCGCCATATGGCGCACAATGGGCGCAGTCGGTGTCAAAAAATCAATGTCACGGGACACATTAAGAAAATCACACTGACACTGTTCATGAGCAGAGGTCTTAAATGGTTATGTTGAAAATTTGGTGAAAAAATTCCTAAAATGACTTTCTTTTATACAAGCGCAGCAGTAGTCTTACGCACTGTAAGTTTGCTAAATATCAATATTTTCATTCCAGATTTCAACATTGCTATTTTACCACACCTCCTTATGAGCAGTACAGCTGTCATTTTCATATCTCACCCAAAATGTGTTTCTGCCCATGTAGCGCACAATGGCGCAGTCGGTGTGCGAAATCAATGTATGGACAAATTAAGAAAATCACAGTGACACCGTTCATGAGCAGAGGTCTTAAAATGGCTATGTTGAAAATTTGGTGAAAAAATTCCTTAAAATGACTGTTTTATGAGCGTGAGTTGCAGTTCCTACGCACGCTCGTAAGTTCACTAATTTTCAATATTTTCACTCCAGATTTTCAACATTGCCATTTTACCACACCTCCTTATGAGCAGTACAGCTGTCATTTTTCACATCTTGCCCAAAATATGTTTCCACCCATGTAGCGCACAATGGCGCAGTCGATGTGCGAAATCAATGTATGGGACACATTAAGAAAATCACAGTGACACTGTTCATGAGCAGAGGTCTTAAAATGGCTATGTTGAAAATTTGGTGAAAAAATTCCTAAAAATGACTGTTTTACGAGCGTGCGTTGTGCAGTTCCTATGCATGCTCGTAAGTTTGCGAATTTATTATTTTCACTCCAGATTTTCAACATTGCCATTTTATTACACTTCCTTATGAACAGTACAGCTGCCATTTTTCATATGTCGCTCAAAATGTGTTTTCGCACATGTAGCGCACAATGGTGCTGTTGGTATGCGAAAGCAATGTTTGGGACAGATTAAGAAAATCACAGTTACACTGTTCATGAGCAGAGGTCTTGCCTATGTTGAAAATTTGGTGACAAAAGTCCATAAAATGACTGTGTTACGAGTGAGCATTGCACAGTTTCCACGCACCCTTGTAAGTTCATGACTTTGTAATATTTTCAGTCCAGATTTTCACCAGTGGCATTTTCCACACTTCCTTATGAACAGTACAGCTGTCATTTTTCACAACATGGTCAAGTGTGTTTTCACACTTTCAAGCGCAGAGATGCGTGGTCGCTGTGGGAAATCATTGTTCGACAGATAAAGAAAATCATGGTGACACTGTTCATGATCGAGGCACCAAAATGCCTGAGTTGACAATCTGCTGTAAAAATCCCCAACCTAATTATATTACGGGTGTGCGTTGTACAGTTTCTATGTACGTCACTTCACCATTTTTTAAATATTTTACTGCAGATTTGCAACATTGCCATTTTTACACCTCCCCATGAACAGTACAGCTGTCATTTTTACATCCTGTTGAATGTTTTGCACCTGTGGTGCTAAATGCCGTAGTCGCTGTGCACAAGCAGCTTTCGGCTAACAAACTGATATTCCCCCTGTTCATGAGGTGGGGTCACAAAAAAAAACATGTTGAAAATTTGGAGTGAAAATACCAACGAATGCCTGAGGTATTAGGGTTTCCAGCCATAACGCCCAACCCTGTAGAGAATGACAGGCATCAGGGGTGTGACTTGGGATTCTTGCCTGTAATGCTTATACTGTTCCACACCCTGCAGCCAGTGAGAGGCATCGAGGTATGCCTTGGACTCTTCGCCCCAAAGTTCACCCCATTCTCCTATATCGCACCCATCTCACCGTGATTTCCTAATGGAATGGGTATGCGCAAAGACCAAAGACCCCCAGGAACACCGTGGCACTTGTCAGTGTCTGCAGGGTGGGGTGTGGTGAAATGGTGTGGCCGTTATGCCTGACAACCCAAAGGCACACCCCAATGCCTGTCACTCTCTGCAGGGTGGTGGTGGGGTTGGCTTCAGTTCAATACTTCACTGCCATTCCTATTACGCAGCTCTGTAGCTTCTACACTACCACTGCCAATGCCAGCAAGCAAACATTCGGCATTGACAAATGCTTGTTACTATCTGTAATCATTGCTGAATCCATTAGCTGTATAATATTGTCTCATTCCTTAGATTTCATAAAGGTAGACCAGGCCTTCGT
This sequence comes from Neoceratodus forsteri, assembly GCA_016271365.2. NCBI lineage: Eukaryota > Metazoa > Chordata > Ceratodontiformes > Ceratodontidae > Neoceratodus > Neoceratodus forsteri. The sequence continues at coordinate 1,774,333,596 of CM057450.1, read as the reverse complement.
TGGTCCTATATGTATTGTTGTTTGTTAGTGTTCCCTCAACTTCTCTGTTGCCTTCTTCCAGTTGTTAAAGCCTCTGGACGTGAAGGCTTTGTCTTCTCAACCAGTGCAACTGGAAAACATTCGGCAGGCAAAGCAAAATATGGCATGACTGCTGGCACTATATTTGAGGCAAGTGAATGATGCATGCCAACTGTTTGAAAATGAACGCTTCTGCTTTCCAAAATCCCTTTGTTAAAAATTAGACAACTTTAGCTGCATAGGACCAATTTCTTTGGTTCCTTACCCACTGGGTACAACAAAGGCAGCAGGCTTAAATCTGGCTACTGATTCTGCATCGCAAGACGCTCTGGGAGATGATGTGTCCGTTACACATAAATCTTTGGGTACTGGTACTTCTATTTCATATCTTGATGGTTTCTCTGGTTCCATCTCTTGATCTGGACTGGTGTCTGGGCTGCTATTTGCTTTATTCTGATTTTTTGATTTCGGATGGAAAAAGTCACAGATACTCATTTTTTAACAAGATGAATGTATAGACGCCAAATACTGAGTATATTATGTAACCCCGAGGTGGCGCTATCCTATGGGCTACTATCCCTGCCTGCATCACTGTGTACAGGTTGAGGGGCCTGAGCTCGGTGAATGGGTGCCTCAACCCGGATGTATGATCTTGGGGTAGCATAGCTGCTGTTGGTATAGCCCTCCTGGATGCTATAACCCACCAACCCTTCTAGGACCTAAACAGTTTAGCAACAGAATATTCACATTTACCATATGACAGTAATGATATGCTCACATTCCTTGCACTTACCACCAGGGTTGGATCTTCTGCAACTGCCCTAGAGACCCCCAGGAAAATAAGACCAGTGATGCAACAACACAATAACAGTACTATATCCCCACCAAGAATGTACACACAGCCAGGTTAAATGTGGAAAACCAAACAATCTGATTTATTCAGGGGAATGTGAACAAGGGTGGGGCGTAAATTTAGCAAGTGACTTGCAGTTCTGATTAAATTCAGGTTGAATAAGCTTGCACTGTAAGTCCCTTTGACACAGTCTCACAACCCTGGGTACCAGTATATTAAACAGCTAGACTGAAGTGTTTCCCGGGGTAGGCCGGTATTGCAGCTGACCGTTGGGGCCCTTAGGAAGGAAAACAACAAACATGCACTCAACCCAATATTTGTAATCCAGAGTTGGATGGCTCAATCCATTGCAAACAAAACCCAAACAAGCAAATTAGATGGTACACAATGATCACAGCTGATGTTGCAGTGAGCTACCCTGTTTGTGCTCACGCTACCCAGACTAGGAGGATGATCCGACGACATGAGACCTGTGCAGAGATTTCATGAAGCATGAAGATGGGTTCCCTCATGGTCCTAATCAAAATGCTGGTCTTCGGGATGCAGGAGCAAACAGCCGACACTTAACTGGTTCAAACACTGGCCGAAACATGCAAACCGGACATCTCAAACTAGCCGGCAGCACAACGCTTCGACAACTAAGCACATTTATATGTAAAGCTTGTCCTTCTCTGGTCCTTCCAGCCAGCTTAAAGGCTGATCCTGAATTCCAGCTTGATTGCTGCCTGAATTCCCTGCTGCTGTGACCCCAATATAGGCTGACTGGACACTTGGACCCATGGACTAATGACCGAAAAAGTCTAGGCCTGGCAGGCCTAACCTCTAAGAGCTGGCAAGCTCCCCAGAGGTTCACACACTGGACTCCTGGGCAAATCTGACTGATCTGAGCAGTTTCCCCATTTTATATGGGGCTTAGGTCCAGAGATCCTAATGGCTACCAAAACTGTCCTGAACAGTTCCTATTTGTTAAGTGGCTTTCTTTTCGGCACCTAGATTTTGTCCCAGATAATTCCCCATAAGTTTCTGGCTTTGCCCCAGAAGTCCCTTTGTTAAATCCTGGCCACTGGTTGGTGGAAAGGCACAAAGATAGAGGCTGCAATTCAGTTTTAGGCAGTCTATCTCAGTGTCCCCATAGATTAAAGTTCTAATGTAGTAAGATGTTTTACTTTTGTTTGATGATAACCCCACTGTCTTGTAACCCCAACAGTTCTCCCTTAAGCAAGTCCACTGTTAATTAAATAGACTGTACCCTTGGGGAGTCACAGCTCCTGTAACACACTGCCCCCAGGAACACAACAGCAGGCTCATGAATATTCATTAGGGTGTCACTGCCTTGACCTTTGCCCCTAAGCTTCTGGTGCCCCAGAGGCAGTGCTTACGGCGTCTGCTGGTTTATTTATTTTAAATATTTTTTTCTTGCCTTTTAACTTAGTTTGGCACCAGGAACCATGGAGACACCTTCCGACTGTTGACCTCAACAGCGGTCGGATGATAGTGCATCCTCCTCGATCATGCAAGTGGCCGCCCAAGGCAAAAATGCCAACCACTCGAAAATGGATTTTGCAAGCCCTGCAGGGCTCACTAACACCAGGAAACACTTGGGAAAAATGGCAAAGTGTCGTGGAGTAGCGTGGATGCTGAAGACAGCAGGAGAACACCAAGAGGCTTTCAGGTAAGCCCCCCAGGCATCACAGTTATAAGAAAAATGCCTTTTTATCAGGAAAACAGGGTCTGGCATGCAGAGATGAAACTGTTTATCCGACAGGCTAAGCCTCACACACAAGGCTCAAAGTATGCTAAGAAATGAGTCCATTACAGGAAAAATGCTCTCTTATAAGTCAGACGGACCTAAAACACAGGGCTCACAGTATGCCAAGTAATGAGTCTGTTACAGGAAAAATGCTATTTTATGAAACCGATGGAGCCTAACACACAAGTCATAAAGTATGCCAAGTAATGAGTCCACTACAGGAAAAATGCTATTTTATGATATAGATGGAGCCTCACATACAGGGATCAAAGTATGTCAAGTGGTGAGTCAGCTACAAGAAAAATGCTCTCTTATAAGTCAGATGGACCTAACACACAGGGCTCAAGTTATGCCAAATAATGAGTCGGCTACAGGAAAAACGTTCTCTTATAAGACACAGGGAGCCTTAAACACAGGGTTCAAAGTATGCCATGTGATGAGTCCACTACAGGAAAAATGCTCTCTTATTATATAGATGGAGCTTAACACACAGGGCTCAAAGTATGCCACGTGATGAGTCCACTACAGGAAAAATGCTCTCTTATTATAAGACACGCAGAGCCTAACACACAGGGCTCAATTATACTTAGACAGTAGTCTGTATCACTGGCTGCCTGAACTGACTAACTTTGTTTGCTTCTGTTTGCCACAAAGCCACAACACAAATCCCTGTGGGTAAGGCAATTTAGAGAAAGTGCTTTTATATTATTTTTTTTTCTGAGCTCCAGCCTCTCACAGTCGGTTCTAGCTATTTGTTGGTGACAGCCTTAAACATAACCCACCAAAGTGCTGTTTTATTATCAACAAACAGGGTACATACACTGCACTAAGTACTGACAGTAAAAGTAAATAAAAGTTTTAAGTATTGTTGTATGTCACTCACAGGCTGTCTGTGAGCTTTTCAAATCCACACAAAATACCCCCTCCCCCCGACTTTTCTCAGACTCGGAAGGAAGGTAAAATAAAATGAACAGTGATCTTATTTATTTCTGAGCTCTCAGCTCTAGTATGAGAGCTTTTGATTTTTATCAGTGAGTGTATATTTTATTCAGAGAGTCCTCTAATCATCACAGGCAAGCAACTGATCGAACCAACAGCACAACTGCTCAGCAACTGACTCCGCCAACAACTGCATTACTATCTCTTGCTGCACAGTGTTTTGGGCTAGTGTGTACCATGTGTGTGTTGGAAAAACACACCACGTGTCTGTATACTGATTGGCTGGGCTGTGCAAGCAAGAGCTATGCTGTTGGCAGGCAGGGCAATGGAGGTGAGTGCCAGTCAGAAGAACCCCCCCTTGTGGCTGTTGTCCTCTCTCCTCCCACACAGTGCAAGGCAGATGCCCCCGCCCACACCCCAGACCTCTTGTGCCAAATCTACCTAAGTGCTGCCCGCAAATGAGAAGTCGTGAACCTGCCCCCCACCAACTGCCAGGCCAGTGCTCATTCACCATAGTGAGTGACAGTCCCACTAACCTGCCAGATGCTGATGCTGAGGGCAATGCCCAGAGACCACCAGTCAGTCAATTAATCCCTGCCCCAAGCTGTCAACTGTGAGGGTATCCAGCGAAGATGGTGATTGAAAATGAGCGACTGTAAAACAACTACTCATTTTCAGCACTATCATGTTGGGCTACCCTGCAAGGGTAGTGACAGCACAGTGAGGGACGGTGACCAGAAGGGGAGGGTTGTGACAGGGGAGTGTGTCTGCTGCAGCTGAGCCAGTCATGTGGTGTGGTGGTGAGGGTGGCTGGCTCCGGAGCAGTAGGCACTGGGTTCGAGGCTGGACCAGGGAGAGACTTTTGCCGCTGCTTGCGGCTGTTGGTTTTTTTTCCCCCACAATCCTGAGTGTCGCCCCCTCCTGACATGCACCCCCCTGGAGTTGGTAATCCAAAGTCAGGGAGGTACGGGGGTGTGGGGGGCACCCCCCTTGCATAAACACTTTGTATTTGCTGATGTGTGTTCGCTGGCACGTGTATATCACCAATTTGTTTTTCAGCGACATACACTCACCATAACAGTGATCACTGTTTTGCAGTTGCTGTTATGACATGGAACCAGCTGTGAGCTCTCTGTTCCGAGTCCCAACCCGAGGCGTCTTAAGTCTTAGTCTGGTGGACTGTTCCCAAACTGAATCTGATCCCAATGACTCCCGACTCCGAGTCCATACCCAATCTTCTGTTTTGGCAATCTCCCCTGCGCTACAATGGAGAAAAATGGTGTGGTGGTGCTGTAAAGGGAGGTGACAACAGAAAAAAGCGGCGCTGGCTTTGGCTTGTGAAGTTTTTAGGAAACATGATTGAGGGGCTGTAAATTACATTGGGGGGCTATAGCCTCCCCAAAATTAATGTGATGATGCCACTCATAGCCAGAAGCACCACTTGTGGTTGACAGAAACTTTGCCAACGTCCCGCATAGCAACAGCATAATACCAACACTGGTATTGAGCCATCATGAAAGAGAGTGTTTTTGCAGGGGGCAGATCGCACCCCCCACATTTCAATATAATCACCTCCATGTCGGAGTTGTTCCAGAGAGGGGACAGAACACTGGGAGAAGCTGCATTGGTGAAAAAAAACCATTACAGTGACTGTCGCTGTAATGGTCTGTTTTCCAGTTTCGCTGTCATGGTGCCGCTCTCAAGTGGGCCACCGCTTATGGCCTATCTCCAGGATTTTTGGTATCTGATAACAGGGCTAACATCGTACGTCCTGTGAAGAATGGGGGTATGTGCACATAAATTGCATTGCTCATACCCTCAGTCTTGTAGCACATGATTTTCTTAAAGATGACAGACGTGTTCAGAATGCATTGAGTGTTGCATGCAAAATATGTGGACATTTTAGTTTTTCTGCCAAAGCAGTCAAAATAATGTGGTAAACACAAAAGGGCAATAATCTTTCTCTTCATCATCTAAAGTAGGAGGTGGTCACCAGGTGGAATTTCACCTTCTACATGGTACAACGGCTTGTTAAGCAGTGTAAAGCAGTGCATTAATGCACCATAGATCACTCAAGAGGGAAAGGGGATGTGTCACTCAGTTCAAGCCGGTGGACCCTGATGGCACAGTTGTGCCATATTCTTCAGCCATTTGAGAAAGCCACTCAGGAAATGAGTGCAGACACTGCCAGTCTGAGTGAAGTAATACCCCTGATATTTCTTCTTAGGAACAAACTATAAAAGTAGAAGGCAACACATCCTGAGGAACGTAGTGTTTCTTTTGCCGAAAAGCTAACTATATCCATAGAAGTCGACCCCAGAATATCAATGATATTAGAATCAGAACATTATGTTCTAGCCACAATGTCATAGTCTTGATTTAAGGCAGCCTGGCATCCATTCTCTTCTATAGACTCACAGACATCAGTAGGTATAAAGAAATACTTAAAAGTGTCAGATGAAATGATGGATACTATTTAAATTTCCAAACCAGCTGATTATGCTCCCTCACAAACCTCACTGCTAGCAGGAGGAACATCCAATGGAAAAGATGAAGATGGCGACATTTGGTCAGAGATACATGATATTGCAGGGTTTTAAATAATTGATTAGCAGTTTTTTTCTTGGGACAATACTAACTGTACAGAAAGTATTTATATAGGTTTTCTAGAAGTGTTATGCTTGTTAAACGCACTGAGGCAAGCGCTATGCATTTTCACAATGTTTTAGCACTTTTATGAGCAAAACGCTAATCAATTTTTAGAGTTAAATAAATCCCTGTATTGATACAGATAGTAGTTCTTCCTGTGTTGACCAAGGCCATACTACAATCACTATAGTTGAAGACTATCAGAAAATTCAGCATATGGGATAACCCTTTGAAATATTGGCTAAGTTGAAGAAAAACCTGGCCTGCATTGTGCAGTGTTGCAGTTTTGTGCTTAAGTTGCCCTCTGACCAGTGTCTCCTCTGAGAGAATGTTAAGCAAAATCTAACCAAACTAGGCAATAAACCGGCTTCCCTTTTGTCCAGTGTCTCTTTCCCAGAGATTCTGCCTGTCTGGAAGAGGGGGTGCAGCAGGCAGAGGTTCAGAGAAAGGGACATAGCTGAACTTAACAAAGGGTGAAGGACTGGTGCAAGAAATAAGGACATCATTTATAGGCGACTGGCACACCTTCTGGGAGAGGGAATTCTTTGCGTTCAACGGCCTGCACCTCACAAAACAAGGGACACATGCGCCCAGGCAAATGTTCAACATCCATATCACCCAGTTAAACTAGCAGGGGGGGAAGAAACAGTGGCACACATCACATCACGTGAAGTGCCATCTAACTCTCCCCTTCCTCAGCAAATGCTGCACCGCAACATCTTAAGGAACACAAAACCATCAACCATGATAAAACCAACATGGATGACCCATCAAGAAGAGGCAGTATAAGAGTGAATTGCAAACAAAGTAATCCAAAACTGCACAATCGGGCCCAACTAAAACAATTCCAGGGATGGAAGACAATGGGCATAAATGCTCACAGCCTACCAAATAAAATCCCAGAGCTCACAGCCATGTTGGCAGAAATGCCACTAGACTGGGTCACAGTTACGGAAACATGGTTCACCCCAAATCACACCTGGGATGGTGCCATACCAGGATACACAATCTTCAGAAGAGACCGTGAGATGAGAAGGGCCGGGGTGGCTCTGTATGTTAAGGAGAGCATCAATGCAACAGAAAACCAGGTAAAAAACCAAAATGCAGAGGCCCTATGGGTCACCCTGGGAGCTGGGGACAAGGACCCCATCAGAGTGGGAGTTATATACAGATCCCCCATCCCAGGAGGCAGATGTAGACAGAGAACTCCTGGAAGCCATCTCAGTGATGGCAGACAAAGGTGAGCTACTGCTGGCGGGAACTTCAATCTGCCAGACATTGATTGGACCTCATACACAGCATCCACCAAAAGGAGCAGGGAGTTCCTGTTCACGCTAAATGGGGCAGGGCTCAGCCAACTAGTAAACTCACCCACCAGAGAAAATGCGATTCTGGACTTGGTACTCACAAACAGCAGCAGGATCTCTGACAAAGCGGAAGGTTTATATCGCTCAGCAGTCAAGATCCTCAACTTCCGAAAAGCAAACTTCCATGAGATGAGATTGAGAATCAAAGCCATACTAACCAACAGTGGACCAGGGAACGTAGAATAGGATTGGGATCATTTCAAGCAGGCCATAACCACAGTCAATGAACAATATGCACAACACATCAGTAAATCAAAAAGAAGGAAAAATCCTTTCTGGTATACCAAGGACTTAGCAGCAAAAATAAGAGAAAAGAGAAGGATCTTCAAGAAATACAAACACAGAAGGAGGTTGATAGGGAAGATTACAGGAACAAACTCAGGGAGGCAGGAAGGGCCATTTGGAATGCCAAAGCCAAAACAGAGAAACGAATAGTACAGGGGGTCAAACAAGGAGATAAAACCTTCTACAGGTACATGAGAGACAAGAGAAAGAGTAAAGGGGGAATAGTCAGGCTAGCAGCACAAGATAGACAGATTGTAGAAAAAGACAAGGACAAAGCAGAGGTTCTGAATGAATTCTTCTGCTCAGTATTTACAGTTGAGGATAGTGGTACAGGTCCTTCACTAAAGCAAACAAAACTCAATAACAAGGAGGCCAACACTAGCCACTTCACAAGGAAAAGGGTACTAGAGGAGCAGAACAAACCTAAAATAGACAAAGCAATGGACCCAGATGGTATTCACCCAAGAGTGTTGAGGGAGTTATGAGAAAAAATTGCAGCACCACTGGCAGAACTGTTCAACAAATCACTGGAGAGCAGCATAGCACCTCAGGACTGGAGAAGGGCAACAGTGGTGCCCTTGCACAAGGGAGGTAACAAGGAGATGACCAGAAACTATTGCCGAATCAGCCTAACCTCAATAGTGGGAAAGATTATGGAGACATTGCTCAAAGACAGAATGGTGGAATACCTAAAGGAAAATGGCAAACTAGACCCCAAGCAACATGGATTCACAGCAGGAAGATCATGCCAAACGAATATAAGTTTCTTTGACTGGGTTACCAAGGTAACAGACCAGGGGGGTGTGGTGGACGTGTTGTACCTTGACTTCAGCAAGGCCTTTGACACCGTCCCCCATAGGAGGCTGGGAAACAAACTAGAGTACAAAGAGTTAGGGCAGAAGATAGTTAACTAGGTTAGAAATTGGCTTCAAGAAAGGACACAGACAGTCATGGTCAATGGAGCCCTATCATGAGAGAGGGAGGTGACCAGCGACGTACCACAGGGATCAGTACTGGGCCCAATCCTCTTCAACATATTCATAAGTGACATCACAGAAGAACCAGAGGGGAAGGTGTACCTATTCGCAGAGGATACAAAGCTCTGCAACAGGGTGGACACACACGAGGGGGCCACCAGTATGTTAGCTGACATCAGGAAACTGGAAGAATGGTCAGGAAGATGGCAGTTCAAATTTAACACCAAGAAATGTAAAGTCATGTACCAGGGAAAGCAAAATCCAGGGATAAAGTACACACTGGAAGGACACCAGCTGGAAGAGACAAGAATGGAAAGGGACTTGGGTGTACTCAATACCCATGACCTAAAAGTCTCAAAACAGTGTGAAAAAGCAGCTCAATGAGCAAGTGCCATACTAGGGTGTATAGGTAGAGACATTACAAGCAGAAGGCAGGAGATGAGCATGCCAGTGTACAGATCACTGGTGAGGCCACACCTGGAATACTGTGTCCAGTTCTGGAGGCCTCACTTGAAAAAGGACATAAACAGACTAGAAACAGTGCAGAAAAGGGCTACAAAAATGGTGCAGGGGCTATACCATGACACATATGAAACTAGGTTTAGAAAACTGAAATTATACTCGCTCAAGCAGAGAAGGAATGGAGGACATGATAAAACATTTAAATATGTCAAGGAAATAAACAAGGCAGAGAAACTCTTTCAGGTAATGAAGGAAACTAGGACAAGAGGGCACAACTTGTGTTTGGTGGGAGGCAAGTTCAAGAGCACCTTGAGGAAGTACTTCTTCACAGACAGAGTAATAGACCCATGGAACAGCCTGCCACCATGATAGGTGTGGGCAGCTAAGACAGTGAAAGAATTCAAATTAGCATTGGACAAGCAATGTGGGCAGCTTGCCAGGAACACGGAAGTGGACGGGGTAGCCACCTTGGGCAGACTAGATGGATCAAATGGTCCCCATCTGTCGACACCATTCTTATGTTCTTATGTTCTTAAGTACTCAGTGCCCACTGCTTCATGCCCACTAGGCACTTTCAAAAATTACTTAATTTGCTTGCTTTGCTACATTTTCTATTGGGCCTAATTTTCAGTTGACCACTTTAGTGTACCATTTAAATTCTGGACAGATTTTCTGCATCTGTATGTTGTTTCCCTGCCTTGAAGCTAGTGTCAAAGTTGTATAATGATAAGGTTGCCAACCACTAGTGAACTCACTGCATCCACTTTAGCAGAAGTAAGGACATACTGTAAGTAAAGGGGTTGTTACCAGAAGTACTTTGAATTCTGTGCTGTAGAGGTAATCATGGAACTTTTCCACAATTGCCCCCTTCATAGATAAGAACTCGAGCTTGTGAAGTGGTTAGTTCTCTCACTCCTTTTTTTTATCAATTCTGTTTATCTCTGTGCTGCAGGTGGGGACATTCCTCAACTCAGTGTCCTCCGTCCAACACTGGCATTCCCCCAACGGCCACCCCGGAACCAAGGCCCATAGCTTACCACCTGTGGTGGGGCACCCGAAAGGGGAGACTGAGATCCACCAGGTTTCGGTCCCAGGGACGGATGCAACATCATTCTGCACAGGGTTAGTGGCCGTCATGCTGTGCTGCCACACTGGATTTTCCCTTGTGTTCATCCCCCAAAGCATGGACGTGCAATGGCATCAGCGTGAGGGCATACATGCTCTTATGCATGCCCTGCAGACATCTGCCACTGCCTTCCCCTCTGTTACGTGGTCCCAATTTGCTGTACTCCCAGTCTCCACCAAGTGTCACCCAAGCACCAGGTGCTACCAATCCTACCCTCCTCCAGAGGTGAACAGCTACCCCAGGATACTCATCCAGCCTCCCACCCCCCAGCCAGCCCTCTGATGCTCCGGGCTCATTCACAGATCTGGATCATCAATATCGCGAGCAGTAGCTCTATCTGTGCCGGCGGACTGGCTAGTTCTCTCACTCTTGCTAAGTCCTCTACTTGTGTAAGCTACCACTTGTAGCTTTCTTTCATAAACCTGGTAAAATGCTGCCCCAGCCCTTGAAAGCTTGCATCTGTGTGGAGGATGTATTGTAGTCTCCAATCACCAAAACCCAATACTGGTGCAGAGGTCAACTTCTTCTTCAGGGTACTAAAGCCTGTTGACATTCAACTGACCAATAGCTGGTGATATCTTTCTGTATGTATTTCTTCCTTCCACTGGCCTTTAGGCAAATGTGCCTCTACAACAGGGCATTCAGAGACTTGGCAGCTGAAGAATACTTCTCCACAAATCATCAGTAGCACCCCGTGAGCCCCAGGAAGGAATGTAGCTCTCAGACAGTGGTGGGTCTTGGCCATTCTTCTATGGCAGATATTTTATCTCTGTCAGATTTGATCCCATCTATAGATATCACATGGATCTCTGAAACAATTAACATGTGAATGCCGATAACTTCTGCCCATGTTCAGCCAATCATTTTAGGTCTTTATCAGACGATCTTCATGCTGCTCCAAGATTGCAGAGAAGATAATCAAATTGTCCAAGAAGGCAACTACCTCTGTAAGATTAATTCATGCCATTACCTTTTCCCTCATGCTCTGGAAGGTTGCAGGGGCACTGGTCAAACATTTGGGCTTCATCCTGAACTGCCACTTACCAATGGGCGTAGTAACAGCTTTCTTCAGTCAATCACTCTCCTCCACACTTCTCAACCTTCTGGCTCTGAAATAGGGACACATTTGCTCAAAATATGGAATACTGAGAGACACTGGCCCCCATAATGAGGGTCACATCCTTAAAACTTGAAGATACAAGCTCAGAACACTGTGGAAACCATTTTATTTACTTGTACATAGGTTGTGATTTAGCATCTTAAAATATGAATTTTTGCTTTAAAGTCTGAATTTACAGCACATTCTATGTGTTGGCAGCACCTTTTTCCATGAGGGATGGATGAGGGACAAAGCAATAATGAGGGTAAAATGAGGGACATCCCACATAACCAGGGACAGCTGAGAGGCATGCTCTCCTCTACCCTTGCCTGGTAGTACCAAGTTTTTTGAATATAAGATAAAGAACCAGCTGGATCCAGACAGTAGTGCAAATGACTCCTCAATCCAAGGAACTGGATTGGCATCCTTTTGAGTCATGTTAATTAGTTTCTGGTAGTCCATTGCCATGTAAAGTGTTCCATTCTTCTTCTGAACCAGAATTACAGGAGAAGTGCATAGTCTATCTGACTCTTGAATGACCCATTTTTAGCAGTTCAAACATATGTTGTCATAGATCCTCAAAATCTGCTGAAGGCATTCTTCAAGCTCTTTCCTCAAATGGAATGTCATCCTTCAGCCAAATTCAATGTGTGACACCTGGCACATGTCCAAGATCCAGCTCATGCCAGTAAAAACTATTTCCAGTGTCTGTAGAGATCTTCCTCTCAGTGCATTCTCTGTAACTCACATCCAAAGCTGAATCCCCAAAATCCATTTTCAGTGGCACTTCTTCAGTTCTCCTCATATGTTCATGCGTAACCTTTGGGATAGGCATAGGTTGCACCCACCTACTAAGTCACCTTGAGCTATAATTTTCTGGGGGTACATCACTATGTCCCTTTGTAACATATTCTTCAGGTGCACCACAATTTTGGCACAGGTGAGTTGTGAAATTTACATAAACTGAATCTGTAGCACTAGGCCTCCAGGAAACTATTATCCATTGCTTCCAGCAGAAAAATGACTTCTCTCTGTTTGGCTTGCATCCATACAGCAACCTGTGCCACTTCAATACTTTCTTTGGCAATCATCACTAAATTCTGCCCGGCAATTCTCACTGACATCTGAGTCCCAGAAGCCTCCTGCTGCTTCAGTAGAATGGACAGGTATGTACAGCATATAACTCCATCCAATCTTCATTCTAAGGAATAACATGCATGAAGTTATGCCCTATGGCATCTCGGCACTCAGGCAATATCTTTTTAGTTACATTGGTTCCTATTAACACTGGGATTGCTTAATTTGCTCTTTTGTCTAGGCAGGCAAGAGCTATGACTTCCATAGCTTTTCAGACTCAACCTTCAAGTTCAGAAAATCATAGGTCCATGAAAATTCTTCCTATGTAAGGCACCTCTTTCCCTGCTGCTCCCATTGTTTGAAGTATGTCCTTCAAAAGTTGTACCATTCTGTGGAGCGGGTGATTTCTGTAGGAAACTTTTAGAAACACAAGTTATCTGGGATCCTGTATCCAGGAGACAGATGATTTTTACTTCATCTACTTAAACAGTAGCATTTGTGGGCTCTCCTACCAGGGCTTATAGCTCATCAAATTGTGGCACCTCTTGCTCCATTTGAGCTATTTGGTTTGGCATCACTTCTGCAGGCTCAAGTTCCATGCCAGGTGGCTCTCTGGTTCTTTCTGTATCTCTTTTCTGCAGCTTCCGGTGCACTAAAATTGGGTTCTGTGGTAGATTATACTTAGTTTCACTATAGTTTTCTTCCCCATAATTATGGAAGAAGAAACGTGTGCCACCAGAACCCTGATCCTTGGATACTGGAGGTCTTTGTACAGACCTCTGAGTTGTTTCTGATACCATGGGTTAGATAATGGACCTTGAGGTGTTGAAGTGATGGAATGGCTGCATTCAGTGACTATCCTCGCCAACTTAACTATCCTATCCTCGTGAAGTTCCCTTTCTTTCTCATAGCTGCCAGTTCCTGAGTTAACTGTTCTTCTCTCTCCCGGTCAGTAAGTGTTGTTCTACTAGTAGGGAGTTGTCACACATATTCTGAATTGCTCCTTTAGACCACAGTCCTATCAATCTGACTTGCAGAATGAGTCTGTCCTTTATTGAAGCCCACTGCTCTTCTCTTGTCCTTGTCTTCTCTTCTCTGTCTTCCTTCCACATGTGAACCTTCAGGAGAAGCTCTGAGTATGAGATCCTTATTCTTCTTTGTGGGTCCTGTCACACTAGGCCTCCCCTCTCTACCAATATTCTGAGGTAAGAGTACATCCTGGTTAAATACAGGGAGGGTGTCTCATCTGGTAGCTGCTGACAAGACACAAACTGAGAATAAAGTGCGTTAGTACTGATCTCTGCTCTGTAGGCCTTTTTCATTTCAAAATAACACTTCTGCTGTGGCTGTGGACCCTATAATCAGCAGTGGTAGAAGAAAACTTTCCCTTAATTTTCTTTTCTTTTTGATAGGTCTCATTTTAGGGTTTGTCAAAACCTGCTGGACCTACAGCTTCCAGATTTCAAAATGTACCTCCGTCTCCCCTCAGGTTTTGAGACAGTGCCCGACAATTTTAATTTGTAGGACCCATGGCTGCAAGGGTTGCTACTTTCAGCTTTGACAACATGCTTAACAATTACATTTTGCACACTAGTAGGTATTGTGACAGTGGCCGGTATAGAATACGAAGGCAGGGCAGTACCTTTAAAGGGATTTGAGGGCACACTCCCCCAATCTGGGCATTTCCCACCTATGACCTTTACCCTTGGGGTTGGGGTGGATCAAATCTAGGCCTTTCTGCCCTCTTTAGGATGCCATGACCTGGGACTCCTTTTGGTGATGTGGTATTCATGATTATAGAAAAATGTGCTGGTATAACTTGCCACTTACCTTGCAATTTAATTTGAGAAAGATTCTCCATCAGCATAAATACAGCATTAGCGTCAACATATTCACATAACATTGTATCAGGCATTGCCCCCTTAAAGCACTCTAACTCTGTAACATTACCATGTACTTCAAGCAATTTCCTTACATTATCAACTGGTACATCAATGGGTATGCCATCTAACACCACACACTTTTCTGGGAGAAAATGGTATCAACAGTATAAGCCACCTTCTTTTGCTGTCACCCCTAGTCATCATTAGATGCCATTTCACTGGCGATCTCACGGAGGGCTTTACAAAGGAAATTTTTTTTAGATACCAAAATGTTCCACTAGATGACACCAGTCCCCATTGTTCAGGCACCACTTTCTGTAATCCCTGAGGCAGCCTGAGTAAAATAACCAAGCATGCCCTGGTAGGGTTCTAGTAAGGCCAGACTGGCATGTTGACAGCAGCTTTTCAGCGGATTCTAAACAAGAAAAAAAACACCAACACCATGTGTAGCATAAAGTTGGCACTTTTACTTTTTTGTTGTATATTTATTTATTTATTTATTTATTTAGGAAATCGGAAGAGACCTTTGAGCACAAGCTCTTTTACAAAGGTTCCACATCAGGTTAACAAACATTAGACAAATTAACATCACATGGACAGGCTAGCTAGGTAGATAGCTAGCTTACATTAGGTTACAGTGTTACAGTGTCATTATTAGTACCAGGGCTCAGTACAACATCAGTATAGATAGGATTTAAGAGGTAGTGAGCACTTGGAGGAGAGAGGAGGAGAAGATCCCAGTCTGGAGGCGATGAGACAGCAAGTAAAAAGTTGAGCAGTCCCTGGGAGGCTTGGTCAAGCAGGTGAAAGTAGCGAAGGGGAGTGCTAAAGGAAAGTGGGAAATAGGGAGAGGTAAGGGGATTAGGGAGAGCAAGTGGAAGAAGGATAAGGGAAGGGGGGGCCAAGGTAGGGCTGAGGGGATGTGTATGGTTGGGGGGTAACAGAGGAAAGGGGTAGGGGTGGTGGTACAATAACAGAGGTGGTTCGGGTGGCAGCATTGGCGGCAAGGCAGGAGAAGCTACTGGGGGGTATCTAGAAACACTAATAGGAAAAGCTGGCAAAACCATAACTATTTCACCAGACCCAATACACCACACAGATATACAGTAGGTTGCCCAAACCATCACTTATCTAGTGGAGTTTTTGTATGATAGTGTTTGACAGACGTTTCACGATATGTCGATACACATTTCATAAAACAGTATCTCTTTCCCAGAATGTCCACAGGTAACCTGTAAACAGTATCCACAGAACCTTAGCATAATTGCTGACTTGAACATCCTTCCTGGGCTGAACTGTCCCAATGTTTTGATCCTCACTGGGATGAAACCTGGTCCCAATTTTTTCCCCTTTGGTTTCACAATTCACAGTAACAATTTCTGCAGTTACACAAATAAAGGCCATGAGTCCTACATCCGTCTAGACTCTGAAGCAAACTGGACTGGTTTGGTTCACTGCCCCTCCTGTTATCTTTTTCCTCCTACTGGGCTACTAGTACTACAGTTTAATACTTAATATCTTTTACAGCTGACTCAGCTCACAGACATAAATATGCATAAACACTGAATATATGTAACCCTGGTGCCATTATACCGAGGGCTACAACCCCTGCTTGTGGACCTGTACAAGGTTGAGGGACCTGGGTTCCTACTTTACACAGTAAACTGGTTCTTTCCCAAGACAGTACGTTGTGCAGGGCCTCCACCTTTAAGTGGCTGTAGACTTTTAAATTAAAATGTAGCCCTCTGGGAAGCTACACTCACCCACACTACTACAATGCCACCTCAAGCATCACCCACCAGGTAAAACCCCACATTTTAACACTTTTGCATTTAGTGACTTGACACTAATAATATGCTCACAAGACAGGATTATGCAAAAACAGCAAGAAGAAAAAATTACTCACCGTAGTAATGTTCTTTCTTCCAGGAGATTCTTCAGCATTATTGACAGGTGCAGTATGCCAACTGGGTTAAGCTGCCCCAGAGAGGTGAAGTCAATGTAAATGAGGAAGGCATTGACCAGTCAGGATAGAGAGAGAGAGAGACAGGAGGGTGCTACCTGCAGTCAGTCTGAAGGATCTCAGAACTGTTTCAAAGCTGAAAAAGAGCAAAACTGTGCCCAACAGCGGCAAACACTGTTAGTAAAAACAAACTACAAATTCCAAACCACTACCGTGAAACAATTCAACCAGAAACCAATAAAACTCAGCAAATTTGGCTAAATCCCATAACAGAGCCATCCCTGGACAGGTTTAGCAGGGGAGGATGGGTGGGAGTGTCATAATGCTGAAGAATCCCCTGGAAGAAATAACATTACTACAGTGAGTCATTTTTTTCTTTTCACCCCAGGAATTCTTCAGCATGTATTTGACAGGTCCAGACTTCAAAGCAGTACAGTTGGGAGGAGGGTACAGAAACCTACTTAGGAAAGAGGCTGTATAGCGCCGCTCTGCCAAATTTGGTATTGGATCTGGACTGCACATCCAAGAAATAGTACTTTGTGAAAGTGTGGACCATTTTCCAAGTAACTGCTTTTTACACTTCTAGCAAAGGTATGTCCCTGGAGGCTGCCACGAGGCAGCGGTTCCCCTAGTAGAGTGGGCTCTGAGCCCAAGAGGGGTTGTTTATCAGCCTTGCTATAACAGAACTAGATACAATAGACAATCCAGGAGGAAATGGTCCTCTTGGTCACTTGTTTCCCTCTGCTCACTTCACCATAGGCTAGAAAGAGCTGAGTCTGTGAATCTCTAAACTGCTTAGTACAGTTTAAGTAGTAAGACAGGGCTCTCTTGACATCCAGGCTATGCAGCTTGCATTCACCTGGTGTGGACTTGTCTGTGAACAGAACCAGCAAAGAAATTGACTGGTTCAGGTGGAATTAGGAGACCACTTTGGGCAGGAATTTCCTATTCATCCTAAGGACTACTTTTTCCTTGTGGGGAATGATGTAATTAGTGTCTGTACAAAGGGCCTGCAACTCCAAAAACCATCTGACGAAGGTAATGGCCTCTAGAAAGACTGTCTTCCAAGTTACAAACTTGAGATCAGCAGTAGCCATGGGCTGGAAAGGAGGCTCCATGAGCTTGGCTATGCAGAGATTCAAGTCGCAAGGGGGAACTGGCTCCATCAGAGGGGATTGAAGGTGCAACAGCTCTTTGAAAAACTTCTTGAAAATGGGTTGTGAGATGACAGATTTCTCTTTTCTGGTGGAAAGATAGGCCAAAGTGGCTGCTAGATGTATTCTTAAGGATGAAGCCTTCAGGCCCTGTGCCTGAAGGTGAACTAGATAATCCAGCAAGGTAGGAGAAGAAGCCTGTAAGGGCTGTATACTCGTGCCCTTGCACCACAAAGAGAACCTCTTCCACTTGGAAGCATAAGTTTTCCTAGTGCTAGGTTTCTTGGCCATCCACAGAATCTTCAGGACTTGCTCAGAGTACTGGAATTCAGGAAACTCCAGCACCTCAAGAACCAGGCTTTGAGGTGAAGGGACTGGGTGTTGGGGAACACAACTCCTGTCTGAGGAAGAGTCAGGAGACTGTGGAATAAGGGCAGCCTGATGAGCTTCCTGACTGAGAGGGTGAGGAGCAGAGAGTACCAAGGTGGTCTCATCCAATCTGGAGCCACCAGAGTCATGGTGGCTGGCTGAACCCTGAGTTTGAGAAGAACCCTGTAAATCAGAGAAAAGGGAGGAAAAGTATAAAGAAACTTCCCTGTCCAGTCCAGGGTCAGAGCATCCGCTGGGATGGTCCCCTGAGCTGGGGGCCTGCAGCAGTACTGGGGTAACTGGTGCTTGAGGCTGGACATGAATAGGTCCACATCTGGACCTCCCAACATTATGAAAACTATGGCTAGGACCTGTTTGTTGAGGGTCCACTCATGGTGGCCCTGATTAATGTGGCTTAGAGCATCTGCCAGAGTGTTGTCCTTGCCTGGAAGATGGAAGGCCAACAGGGATATGTTCAAGGAGTAGGCCAGGGACAACATTCTCATAGCCTGTGTGCAAAGTTTGGTCAACCTTGTGCTCTCCTGCTTGTTGATGTAGAACATGGCAGTCATATTGCCCATTCTTATGTGGACTGACTGGCCTCTGAGCTGTGAGGCAAAAGCCTTGATGGCAAGGAACACTGTTCTGAGTTCCAAGAGATTGATGTGGAGTGTGGACTCTTTGGGTGTCCATGTGCCACTTATGGACAGGTCCCCCAACCTTGAAGGGAAGCATCTATAGTCAAAATCTGGGAGTTGTGGAATTTTAAAAGGAACACCGACCCTGAGATTTTGTTTCCTTCCACCAGTCCAAAGTCCACAGAAAGGTTTCTGTGACTGGTACTAGCTTTGTGAAGGGGTCTGTTTTCTGGGACCAATGAGACCTGAGGCAGGGTTTTATTTAACTCTAAAAATTGATTAGCGTTTTGCTCATAAAAGTTCTAAAACATTGTGAAACTGCATAGCACTTGCCTCACTGTGTTTAACAAACATAACACTTCTAGAAAACTGACATAAATGCTTTCTGTACAGTTAGTATTGTCCCAAGAAAAAACTGCTAATCAATTATTTAAAACCTTGTGAGGTGACAATGAATGTCCCTCATCTGGAATCTGGCACCTGGGACTACTGAGGTCATTGAGACCATGCAGCCGAGTAGTCTGAGGAAGTGTCTGGCTGGTCTTGGCTGGCCTAGACTGAGCGAGTTTAGTAGAGTGAGAAAATTCTGAATTCAGTCTGCGGGAAGGAAAGTCTTC
Organism: Neoceratodus forsteri; assembly: GCA_016271365.2. NCBI lineage: Eukaryota > Metazoa > Chordata > Ceratodontiformes > Ceratodontidae > Neoceratodus > Neoceratodus forsteri. The sequence continues at coordinate 1,774,314,370 of CM057450.1, read as the reverse complement.
CCCTGCAGAGTGTTGAGCTGTACCCCTATGAATTGCAGGATTCGGGCAGGCTGGAATTGAGATTTTTCCTTGTTGATAACAAAGCCCAATGACTGTAGAGTGCATTTTGTCAGGCTTAGGACTATTGTCACAGCCGGAGGAGCATTGGTCACTACAAGGTAAAAAGGCAGAGCCGCACAAAGGAACGGGTGCTCTGTGACCTACCCATACATACAGAAAAGAAGGTCACAGCACACCAACGACCACAAATAAAAACTCCACAGTCAGAAGAGTGCTGGTATCAAAGCCCATGTTTGGGTGAAATGTGAGGAGTTTTCTGTGTCTGGACTCTCTATTTTTGTACTCTTTTTTTGGCCGCTGCTAAGTAAAGTTTTTTGATATCAGCATTCGTCTGACTGTGGAGTTTTTATTTGTGGTAGTTGATGTGCCATGACCTTCTTTTCTGAGCGTTGGCCACTATTTTCCAATTGTCCAGGTAGGGAAAAACTGAAATTCCTTGTCTTCTGAGATGAACTGCCACCACTGCCAGGCACTTGATGAACACTCTGAGAGTGGAAGTCAGCCCGGAATGCATGGCTGCAAATTGGTATGGCCTGAGGGAAGCTTGAATCTGAGGAATGTTCTGTGGGATTGCCTTACTGAACATGAACGTAGGCATCCTTTAGATCCAAGGAGACTAGCCAGTCCCCTTGCCTCAGAGAATGGATGACCTGAGTCAAGGTTACCATTTTGAACTTTGGTTTCAGTAGATGTTTGTTGAGGAACCTTAAGTCCTGAATAGGTCGCCACTCCCCATTTTTCTTTAAGGTTAGGAAATACCTGGAATAGAGGCCCTTTCCCACTGGGGGAGTGGTACTCTTTTTACTGGTTTGGCCTCCAAGAAGTTCTTGACCTCCAATTCCAGCAGCAGTTTCTCTGTTGGGGTGAAAGGTTTTAAGAGTTTGGGGCTGTGGAGAAGAGGACATTTTCTGAACTGAAGAGAAATGCCCTGTTCCACTACCTCCAATACCCACCTGTCTGAGGTAACTTGGCGCCAGTGATGGAGGTAGTGGGAGAGAATGCCCCTACAAGGGGAGGAGAGGTGACCAAAAAGGAGTCAGGAAGACTGCTGTCTGGACTGGTAGCGGTTAGAGGAAAGGGGTTGGCTTTTCTCTGACCTCTCCTACCTCTACCTCTGAAAAAAACGCTGTGGAAAAAATCCATAGGCATTGGCATAGGAAAAAATGTCCTAGGGAAGTAAACTCTACCCCTGCCCCCTCTGCTCTGAGATTTCTGGGAGGAAGAAGTATTTTCTTTAGCTGAGTTACTCTTGTAAGTAGTTTTGAACTCACCCATTCTCTTCATGTAAGCCTCAATTTGGTTTCTGAAAAGGAAATTGTTCTCACAAGGAAAATCCATAACTTGCGACTGGATATCCTGAGTGAGACTAGTAGTTCTTAACCAAGCAAACCGCCTGAGAGAAATGGCCTGTGCTATGACCCGTGAGGCTGTGTCGTTATTATCTATGACCATGTGAAAATGATACTTGATAGCGTCTATGGCCCGCTTCACAGTTTCAGTGACATCCCTGAGCATAGTGTCCCCCCATGTTGCACTATGGCAAGAATAGATTTCAGTAAAGCTCTCTGGTATCTAGCTGTGTATGCCATGTAAGTAGACAAGCGTAACAGCAAAGATGCATAGTATATGATTTCTTACCCATAGAATCCAGTTTTTTTGAGTCTTTCTCTGGAGGCAGAGCAGACAAAGGCACATCGGCTTTGTCACGGGCCACTGCCTGCACCACCCCTTTGTGATCTGGATGTGTGCAGAGAAAATCAGCAGTACACTTACCGAGCTGGTATTTCCTCTCAATCTTTCTGTTCACCCCTGAAGTAGATGGAGGGGTTTCTAGAACTTTAAAAATTGCTTTCTTCAATGTACTGTGAATGGGCAGGATGAGTTTCTTTGAAGGAGTCTGACTCACCATTTCTACGTCGTCCTCCTCCATCTCTTGTTCGGTGTCATCCTGGAGGGGAAGTTCCAGGGTGTCCACCAACTGCTTAAGAAATGCGAAAAAGGAAGAAACTTCATCGTCATCATTTAAGTCAGCCCCGGGGTGGCCATCTGTGTCCAGTGGGTCACCCAGTGGCATTCCTTCAACATCATTCTCTCCTTTATAATATAAGCCTCGGGCACAACTGTTGTCACAGAGAGGAGAATTAGGCCACCGAAGGTGCAGAGAAAATATTGTCCATAGATTGTAAAGTCTGATATAAATGTCAATCTTTAGCTAATTCATTGGCAGAGGGCATATTTTTATCAACCACTGTTGTCCCCCTAGGTCTTTCAGGGGGAGAGATAGCAGTGTTGTTACCTTGCTTAGTCTTTTTAGCAGGAACTGAATCAGAACCCCACTCACTTTGTCTTTTAGAGGCTTGGCTAGAATTTTTTTTTTATATACTATGCTTTTTCCTGCCACTGGCCACCTGGTACCTCAGCCCAGTCAAGGACCCTTCGGCTTCCACTCTCATATTGGTCGTGACTCCCTGATTCCCCCTGGCTTACCCTCCAGGGTGGGTTTACCGCACCGGCCCTATAGTGCCACATCCGATGGGATAGGTCAGGGAGCTGGCCTTAGAGCAAATTAAAGTGGAGGGTGGGCTTCATCAAGAATGGCCATCAGTGTTTTTCTAGACTGCCCAAGGGAGTGGACACGCAATGACATCCAGTGTCTGCCCCGCCCTTCTTGCATGCTGGCACCGGTTGCCTGTGGTTCCCCCAGCTCTGCCAGGGGTCCATCAGGCGTCAGATACTCTACCACTCCCTCCCGCTGAAGAAGGAGAGCAGTTCTTCTCCCCTGGCTGGCCCCACGACTCCCTGGGTCTGTTCCCAAACCCAAGTCACCGGTGTCGCAAGTGGAAATCCAACTGCTGCACCGGCGTTCCAGTTTGGCTAAAATTTTTACTTTTATCAGACTTATAATCATTAGAGTTCTTAGAGGACCTGTCTTTACTTCTGTGTTGACTTGAGGTACCCTCCTCAGTGCTTTTAGAGGAGGAGGAGGCAGACTGAGAGGCCGTGATAAGGAGAGTTTGGCCAAAAAGTAAAAGCAATTGAAATTAAACTTTCTATGTTTTTTTTTTCATAACAGTGGAAAGAAAAACAGTAACCACCTCCACACTTCTTGCCAACAGTAGCCCACTGCACAGTAAAATAAGGTTTTACACCAGAGAAGAGAGGGGAAGTAGCCTTCAATGTTAACTTATATAAAATGTACAGAAAAAAGGTTCCAGAAAATAACGCTAATACGTGAAACATATTTACCACTCAAGCACGAATAAAAATATTGATTTTTAGTACAAATGCAGTAAAAATACAAACATACAGACTAAATGCTATTGAATAAAATAAAAATGACACAATTTATTGTGCATACGGCAAACTTTAACCTCAGAAAAAAACTGCAGAAGTGGGAAAAACGGTAAAAACCTCATAACTGCACCGAACCAAATTCAGCCGCAATAAAATTGGTAGAAATGAATACCTCAAAGGCAGCACTCAAAAGGGAGAAAATGTCACAGGAAGATCTCTGAAGAGGGCGTGCTCTGGGTCAATGTTGCCAGTTCAATGGAGAAAAAGTTCTGAGGTCCTTCAGACTGACTGCAGGCAGCACTCTCCTCTCTCTCTATCCTGATTGGCCAATGCCTTCCTCATTTGCATTGACTCCATCTCTCCGGGGCAGCTTAACCCAGCTGACATACTGTACCTGCCAATACATGCTGAAGAATTCCTGGGGTGAGAAGTTTATTTAGATGGGGAGGGCTAGGAAGGGTGACGTGGAGTAGAGGTTATGCTATAATTTAGATTGGTTTGATTTGATTTGAGGGAAGGATAAACATTTTGCATTTTAAATTAGCTGTAAATCCCAGTGGCCACCCACCAACCTCTGAAGAAGTCAGATTCCTGACTAGCTAGCTAGCTGCATGATTATTAAACATATTTACAAGGTTTGTACCCACGCATGTATCAGTCCCCCAAATTTGTATGAGACCCTGAAATCCCATACCTTAATCTGGGTACCCAGTACTTTAAAGTTCTTACAAGTTGCAGGCCTAATGTTCAGTGCAGCTGTGCGTTAGTCAACTAGATGGGGCCCTTAATAAAGAAGGAAGATTAACCATATACAGAATTCTTATAACTCAAAAACAATTGTATCCGTCGCCAGATGGCCCAGTCTGTTTAAACACTCTGGCCTGATAAGCAGATAGCATGTGTTAACTATTTACAAGTCACTTTCCTTGATACAAGGCTGGACCCTGTATTTATTTACACTGAGATGTTGTCATTGGTCTGTAATAGGCAGGTTTGAGTGGTTTCAGCAGGTGAACTCTGACTCCGAAGGTCAAGATGCAGGCAATCTAACAGCCAGGCCTCTTTCTGACTGCAGAGATCTTACAGTTTGATGACGGAAACAACACTTTCAAGCTCTGAAGCAATGCCCCTCTTTGGGCCGAAAGCACTTCTTCTGGATGACCAGGCTGGGACCCGGGCTGGAATGTCTCAACCCCCACATCTGGCTATACCCCCCCCAAGGGGAGATGCATATGGCAGTGCCAAGGTTGGCACACTATGAGGCTGTGTCCCAAATGTGATCAGGTTAGATTTGTCGCCTCAGCAAATTTATAAGTCAGCACATTTATATTTCTGTGGTAACTATATCAATAGTCACAGGTTCATGGAAGACATAGCCCTTTTTTCAAGTCGGCCAGAACTTTCAACCAGGCACATCCCCAAGCATTTTATGGACATGCATCTGCACTCCATACAGCAGAGTGAACAACCAGAGCCCAGGTTATGGCTCCCACACTGATTACAGGACAGCCTCTTAGGCAAATTCTCATCTTACTTTTTTTTTTTTAGTTGGTCTTGTTTCTCCTACCTTGGCTCCCAGTCTGCATTCACGTCCACACATCCCATTCATCCGGATGCCACCCAGTCCATCCTGGCTCTCAGTCAGACCCTTGCTGCTTCTACCCCCATGGCTTGACTCCCCGTGGCTGGCTGGCTGCCTGGTCCATCCCGGCTCCCAGTTGGACCCTTGCTGCTTCTATCCCCGTGGCTTGCCCCCCCACGTCAAGGTGGTGGATAGCCCCCGCCCTCTCCTACCAGGATCGGATGCAGTACACCCAGCAATGCCCCCGAAGCTGGGCGTCCCATGGAATGGCCATAAAGCCGCCACAACCAGTCACCATTTTTCCCTGTTCTGAGCCCCTGTGAGTGAGGCGTGCAATGACGCCAAAGGGGGGGTGCACGCATGCTTCTGCACACGCTCCCTCCCGGTGCCATGCCCCAGCTCACCCCCATGATGAGCAGTGCAAGCGCACCACCCCCAGCCTCCACTAAGGGCCACTAGCGTGCCGATTGCAGCAGGTTCCCCCACCCCAGAGAGGGACAGCAGTCCATTGGGCACCAAATCCCTCTCCTCCCCTGCCAATCCCCGGTGGTCCGAGTCCATTCCTGAACATAGGCTACCAGCGTGGAGTGAGGTGTGGCCTCCAGTGCCTCGACCCTCAGTGCCACTAGGCTGGCTAATTCTCATCTTTCTTAACAGCATGAACTTGGAGCTTAAAGTACAATGGTCATTATCACGCTGGGCTGAGCTTGAGGCTTGGCTCCCTACCTTTCTGCAGACTTTGCGCTTGGCAAACAGATGCAATAGGCTCTTTCAATGGAAACATTTGCACTTGGCAATAAACTTGTTTACTATAGCTCTTTTGGGCTCAAACAATACAACATGCAGTCTCTTGTGGCCTTCGCTGACACTTGCAGCTCCCACAGACAAAATGCCACACAATCTGGGTACTCCCCTTCCAGTCCTATAGGCACTTAACAAATCAGACACATTTATATACGTTATTGGATCCCTCTGTGGTCACTTGGCTAATGTCCACCCTCTGATCATTGATGTCAACACAGGGTGCAGACAGACAGTCACACTAGTTTTCTACAGGCTTCAATGCCCCTCAAATCTTTTCATAAAGTTGCACTTGGCAGACGCAATTTACTCACTCAGGTGTCTTGCAGAATTTGCTTTCTTCCTTCCAAGGTGTCTGGATTCATGAGCACTCACACTGCTGAGGCAGGTTCAGCTCTCTCACAGCTGATTTTGCATCAAGTTGCTGGCCCACGTTTTCCCTCAATGTGGAAAAGCTCTGGCTAGCCCTGGAGGACATTCTCTGGCAACCCCCAGGCTAGTGACTTCTGGTTCTGGCAGCCACTTATTTCTCTTGTCAGGAGAAAGGCCTTCTCCCCTGTGGAGGGGTTTGCACTAGATTGCTAGGCCCATTTTCTTTAGCAGAGGGCCTGAGCCCCCAACCCTGTGGGGGGCCCATGCTAGATCTCACTGATTTTCAGCCCCAAGCACTGTCTTTTATGGCACTCCCCTGAGGCTCCCGATTGGCTGAAGCTATCCACTGCTTCCATCATGATTGGCTCATCCTGCCTGTCAGTCCAAGAAATGAATATTCATTAACTTCACTCGATGCACTATAGGCTCCCTGTTTTGGTGCCTGAAATTAGGCCCCTGCAGTTTCCCCATAAGCACTTTGCTATGTCCCATGAGCTCTGGCAAAAGACCCATAAATTCTGGCTGGAAATCCTTGCTTTCTGATTGGCTGTTGCTGCACTATCATGGCTGCTAATACACACAGTCCCCTTGCAGATTAAACACAATCCCAAAATAAATGTTCTGGTACAGCCAAGTTAATGACTTTATTTATTCCTCTTCCCCACGGTCCAATAGCCACATGTGTATTCTTTTCATTGCTGCATAGTTTAAATATTTTGTTTCGGTCCCTGTCCTGTCGCTGCTGCTGAAATCAAGTGCCCCCAGACAGCAGACAGGCTCTCATAAGATTCACAACATTTTGCCCTGGTACAGCCAGCAATACATCTTTTATTTAAGTTATTTTCCCATTGGCAAGTAGTCCCTTTAGTATCCTTTGGGAGTGCTGCCCTTAATACACTTTTATTTACATATTTAGACTGGCAGCAACTCCTGAAACTTGCAGCCCTTTACTTTACAGCAGACCCACTTATGAATAATAATGCATACTACTAATTAATATTCATAAAGCTGAGCCTGATATTCTTAGCATATGTGGCACTATTTACTGATTTAAATGACAGCTCCCTCCAGTGCATACCAAGTCATCAGCTCCCGCTCACCAACACGCAGGGATCAGGACCACCAGAGGAGCCAATTGGCAACCACAACTGTGGCCAAAAATGAAGTGTGCCCTTTGGCACACATACAAGCCTGCCAACCAGCCCAGAATGCCGTCGGCCCATAATTTGGCTCCATGAGCCCTTAGCGGGCTGAAGAGGCACAAGAGCAAACAAGGGGAGATCGGGCACAATGAAGAGTGCAGGAGCCATCCGCCCAGCCGTGAAGAGGAAAAGGGAAAAGGCGAAGGCTCCTCTAGCTCCATTGGCTCAAAGAGGGCAAAGCAATCCAGGCTGTGGCAGTGAGAAATGGGGAGCTATTCAGGGGACCAGCAGGCAATCGGGAGGCCCTCCATGGATGGGAGCAGAAAAATGGGATAAATGGCAATAAGGTAAGTCCCCATATTTGGGGGAGGCTACATATATGTATATGTGTGTGTGTGTTTCTATATTACAGCTGCACAGTAGTGCAGCTATAGTTAGAGTTGAGCAGGCACTTTATTGTTAAAGCCTCACATTTTGTACTTTAATAACTTTGCAACCACACATCTGATTGGCTTGAAATTTTGCATGTTATGTGTGCTACTATACATATGGGGATTTGCCAAGTTACGTTTCAGTCAGATGTGCGGTTGTGGAGCTGCAGTGTGCAAAACAATATGCAAAACAACACTTTTTTGGCAAATTCTTTGCTCATCTCTGCAGACTGATCGGTTTGTCTGTCTGGTCTAACATTTTCACGGTATATGGGGACTGAGTCGGGGAAAAAACCTTTTGAAGGTTTAGTGAAAAAATATTAATCTATTCAAAAGTTATTAAAATTTAAAAGTTCTAATTATAGCCTATGGGAAAAAATATATGCCTGGCTCGAAAGTACTTTTCACTTTTGCAAATTGTTTTTTTTTTACTTTCGTGCTGCCGCCATCTTGTTTTCAGTTAGCGAGGCGGAAAAAGCGTTGTAGTTAAAAAAATACTGCCCCCTAGGTAAACATCAACACTTGGGTTTACCTAATCATGGCCCTAGCAACACAACCCTGGCATTAGTTTTTTGCCAGGATGCCCAGAAATATGTTTTTAAAGTTTTTCTGCCATCTTAGCTGGGGACTTTTCGCGAAAGTCTGCAGGTACATTTATGAAAGTCCCACATCTACAATGGCAGGAGTTTGCAAAAGTTCCGCAATACTTTTGTGAAAGCTCCCCATGTAAACCAATGGGATTTTCGAGAAAGTTCTGCAGTTTAACAGCCCCAAAACACCACTTTCTTTGCCACGTCATAACAAGACAACGGTTAGGAATTTTGAGCTGAAATTTGCAGCATGGCAAGTCCTTGCCCCACAGATGTGCCTTTTGTTGGTCTGGTGAAAAGATTTACACTGGCTCTAGAGTTGCAGCACTCTGAAGTTGCAGATTTTTCCATAGGATAACACTGTGGCAGCTGCAGCGCATTGTGGTGCCTATATCTCCAAAATGGTTTGAGATACGGAAGCATGTGTGGAGGTGGCTAGATCATAAATACAACTGTGAAATAATTTTTCTGCAGTTGCTATGGTTACTGAGCTATTGTCAAATACGCGTTACACGGGTTACTTGGAATGCCTCTAGGCCTGCACTATGTGTCTGTACTTATGGGTAGGTGGGAGCACAGGGCCCAGAGGGCCCATGTTGCCACGTATGCATACCATTAATGTTAAACTGGGAGCATAGCAACATCATAGAAACATAGAACTTGTCAGTAGATAAGGGCTGCTAGGCTCATGCAGTCTGCCAGTAGGCCCTACACATTGTATGTGGCCACTGACCCTATGTGATCAATGGCTTTTCCATCCTATGCTACACTACTGTACTCATTGGTGGGAGCACAGGGCTCAGAGGGCCCACGCTCCTGCCTATGGATCTGATTTATGCAAAACTGAAAGCACAGGGCACTCCTGCGCTATGTCTCTATACTTATAGGTGGGTGGGAGCACAGGGCCCAGAGGTCCTGAACTCCAACCCATGGATACCATCTTGTAATACTGGGAGCACAGGGCCCTCTGACGCCACGTCTCTACACTTACAGGTGGGTGGGAGCACCTGCGCTCCCAGCTATGGATCCCATTATGCAAAACTGGGAGCACAGGACCCTCCTGTGAGGAGAAGTCAGAAGGGGAAGGAAGGAAACATATTCAATTCAGTGCTTTAGAGTAACTGGTAATTGCTATTTTTCTTTTAAACTTAGATTGTGGGCTTTTAGTGACACTATACTTTCATTGTTGTCTTTACTTATAATTGTTTTTGGGCGGTTGAAAATTTAAAACATAGTGGTGGTGTAATTCTGTGCTGTCTTTAATTGCTGCAAATTTTCGCCCCCCCTTCCCCCAACTCTTAATTATATGCCCTGTTAAATCTGATTGACAGGAGCTAAACACAGGGTATAGTAAGGGGTGTGAAGTAGGAGGGGCATAAGGGGGAAGAAGCCCACCCTCAGCACGACAAGTGTTTTGACTTATTTGTTTATTTATTGGTCTTTTTCTTTAAAAAAAAAAAATTATCTGAGGATCAGTGGCAGGATTTTTAGTACAGCAAATTAATAAAAAGGGAACTAGGAGAGCTTCAGTAGCAGAAAAGTAGTGGAATTGCAGTATAATGTGGGGAGTGGTGCAATGCAGTGGCTGTGGGGCAGCTATATTCAGGCAGACCTTCTGGACACTGAGGTGCTGCCCTATCTGCATGCATCTCTCTGGACTGCGGGATGAGGTAGCAAAACTCAGAGCAGAAGTAAACTGGGTCAGGAGTACCATCACCCCTATCCAGGGACCACCCAGTCAAATGCCACTGACTCAAAGGATGCCGAGAACGAGGAACACTTGGATGACAGTGGGCTCAGGGAGGGTTAGAGCAGTTAGGCAGAGGCACATCCCAGATCCTGTTCCACTCAAGAACTCATATGCCACACTGGTAAATGAGGACAACTAAATAGAGGTACCCAGAGAAGTGGAAGGAAAGGATGTGGAGGTTAGCCAAGGAGGTGACCTCAGCGGGGAAAGCAGTGGACCCCAGAGGAGGAGGAAGTGAATCCTGGTGGGGGACTCCATCATAAGAGGGATCCAGCTAGGAACACAGGAGGGGGAGGACAGGGAGGTGAGGTGCCTACCAGTGCCATGGCATGAGGGATGGAAGGAAGATCCTGGGGATCACTGGGAAGGCAAGACGGGAGGGTGAACTGGATGTCATTATCCACCTAGGTACTAATGACCTGGCAAATGGGGAGCCAAACGAAGTTCAGGAAGAGTTTAGGAAACTGGGGAGGGGTCTCACAAGTAGCTACTTCTGTCACTTTCTGAAGTACTACCTGTGAGAGAGGCAAGGAGAGCATAGAGTGCATGCACCAGGAACTTTAACTCATGGTTGAAGAACTGGTGCTGTGAGGAAGGGTTTGATTCATTGGTGACTGGGGACCCACCTGGAGGGATGGAGGTTTGTTCAAGCCTGACGGCCTGCATCCATCCTGGAGGGGAATCCAAGCACTCAATGATAAGTTTAAATGCTACATTGACAATCATTTAACTAGCAAAGGGGGGTGACAGGCCAGCAAGGAGGGTACCTACTTGCTCACCCCCCACAGCTAGCAGTGGAACCAGTAAACCAGAGGAGTGGCTATCTCTGCAAAGCAGTGTGCAAAAGATGGAGATTAGTGCCCAAGAGGTGGATAAGCAGAAAGGGCAAAATTCAGCAGAAGGGCAGACAGCAAGGAGAACCAGGGATAAAATGACAACCAAGGAAGCGGCTAGAGTAGAACAGTGAAACAGTCTAGGAGGTCAAATCATGGAAAGCCATGTGTGCAAATGCCAGGAGCCTTAGCAACAAGATGGAAGATCTGGAGGCTGTCATGGTACAGTCAGACCTGGACATTGTGGCCATCACGGAAACCTGGTGTAATGATAACCACGACTGGAGATGACCATACCTAGCTACAACATATTCAGAAGAGACAGAGCAGGCAGGAAGGAGGAGGAGGCACTGTATGTGAAAAATGACATAAAGGCCACAGAGATCCAGGAGGAACAAAATGGGGAGAGATACTGTGGGTTAAGCTGGAAAGGAAAATGGGAAAGCCATCCGCACAGGTGTGGTCTATAGACCACCAGCCCAGGAGGAAGAAACAGATAGGAGTTGATGCTAGCCATCCAAAGGATAGCAGACAAGGGTGAGGTAGTACTGGTTGGAGACTTCAATATTCCAGACGTGGACTGGAGCATCCCAGCAGCAGCATCAACTAGGAGCAGATTTATCCTGACTCCTTCAGGGTGCCTTCCTCAAGCAACTGGTCATGGAACCAACTCGGCAGAAGGCAATACTGGACCTTGTGCTCACAAACAGGGACAGTGTGATGGGGGTAACAGTGGGGAGCACCTGGGAAACAGTGACCACCAGTCATTGTGGTTTGAAATCACAGAAAGAGCAGAACCAAACCACACAAAAACACGTATCCTGGATTTTAGGGGGGCAGACTTTGGGAAAATGGGAGATACTTGAAAGAGGCATTAAGGGGATGGGACAGGAATCAGGGGTTGAGGAACAGTGGGCAGTATTTAAAATGGGGATTACAAGAACAACAGAATTATGCATTAAGCAGGTTAGCAAGAGGAAAAGGAAGAGGAGACCATTATGGTTTTCCAAAGAGGTAGCAAAGAAAGTGAAAGCCAAAAAGATTGCATTCAGGCAATACAAAAGACACAGGCAGAAGGGATAGGAAGAAGTACCAGGAGAAGCAAAGGAGGCAGGGAGGTCAGTAAGGGAAGCCAAAGCTCAGACAGAAGAACACATTGCAAAATCAGTGGGTAAAGGGGACAAAACCTTTACAGGTACATAAGTGAAAAAAAGAAAGACAAAGGGAGGGATAGTGAGACTGAAGGGGAGGATGGGGGCGTGTGGAGGATGACAACAGTAAAGCTGACATTTTGAACAGGTATTTCTGCTCAGTCTTTACTGAGGAAGAGGAGGGTAATGGGTCTGAAGGGAGTACAAGGGTGAGAATGGTACAGAAATGGACACAAGTCCCTTTACACGAAAGGGTCCTGAAGGAACTGAAGTAATAAGAGTTGATAGCAATGGGGCCAGATGGGGTGCACCCCAGGTCCTTAAAGAACTAAGAGAGGTGGTGGCTGAACCTCTGGCTATCCTGTTTAGCCGATCACTGGAAACAGGGAGGTACCCAAAGACTGGAGGACAGCAGATGTAGTCCCCTTATACAAAAGTGGGAACAAAGAGGAAGCAGGGAACTACAGACCAGTCAGCCTCACCCCGTAGTGGGAAGACTGAAGCTACTCACTGAAGGAGACATTGGTGAAACATCTGGTTGTCAATGGACCACAGGACCCAAGGCAGCATGGTTTCACCAGCGGGAGGTCATGTCAGACCAACCTCGTTGAATTTTTTGACTGGGTGACTAGGAGGTGGATCAGGGAGGGCAGTGGACATGGCCTATCTGGACTTCAGCAAGGCCTTGACACTGTGCACATAGAAGACTATTACACAAACTGAGGAATATGGGTGTGGGCAGGACAGTAGTGTGGTGGGTAGGTAACTGACTAGGTGGCAGGACACAGAGGGTGGTGGTAAATGGCTGTCACTCCACAGAGGGAAGAGTGACCAGTGGGTCACAGGGATCAGTGCTGGGACCGGTCCTATTCAACATCTTCATCAGTGACATTGCGCAGGACCTAGAAGGCAGAATTTCACTGTTCGCTGATGACACAAAGCTCTGTAACAGAGTAGAGACACCAGAGGGTGTAGACAGAATGAGAAGGGACCTGCAGAAACTTGAAGAATGGTCAGGGGTTTGGCAGTTGAAATTCAATGCAAAGAAGTGCAAGATAATGCATATGGGGCACAAAAACCCTGGCACAATATATCAGCTGGGGGGTGAGGATATAGCATGCACCAAGCAGGAAAGGGATCTTGGGGTTGTCATCTCTGATGACCTCAAGGTAGGGAAACAGTGTGACAAGGCAGCAGGTAAAGCAAATAGGATGCTGGGATGTATAGGCAGGGGCATCACCAGCAGGAAAAGGAGGTCATAATTCCGCTATACAAGACACTAGTGAGGCCCCACCTGGAGTACAGTGTACAGTTCTGGAGACCATACCTACGTAAGGACATAGACAGGGTAGAGAAGGTTCAGAGGAGGGCAACAAAGATGGTGCATGGATTGCATCACAAGTCCTATGAAGACAGGTTGAAGGAACTGAACATGTACTCCCTGGAGGAGAGGAGGGAGAGGGGATATGATAGAGACATACAAGTATCTTACAGGGAGGAACAGGGTGCAGGAAAACACTATTTTTAAGCATAAAAGATGTTCCAGGACTAGAGGGCATGGGATGAAGTTGGAGGAGGACGATTCAGAGGAAACATGAGAAAGAATTTCTTCACAGAACGGGTGGTGGACAAGTGGAACACCCTGCCAGAGGAAGTGGTGGGGGCTGAAACAATCACGGGATTTAAGAATGCATGGGATAGACATAAAGGAATTCTGGAGGTCAGAGGTAAGGGGCAACAGACTTCTAGGAAAACAAACTGAACTTACAAGCTCAAATGGGCAGACTGGGTGGGCCATAGGCCCTTATCTGCCGACACTGTCTATGTATCTATGTATCTATGTATCCTGCACTATGCCTCTACACTTATGGGTGGGTGGGAGTGCATGACCCAGAGGGCCCACACTCCCACCTATGAATACCATATGAATAACATTTCACATTCTCAAAAAGAAGGGAAATTCATTGCAAAAAAACTGCATTATGATTATTGCATCAGTTAGAGTTGATTCCATACCAAAAAAAGTCTGAAAATTCAATGTTGGGGTTACCAACCCTACCACCCCCAACCCCTAGCTCCATAGGCCAACAGGTGCTGGGGTGTGCCTTGGGGTCATCAAGCCTATCACCCCATTCTCCTATACTGTACCACCTCAGCTTGTTTACACATGGCATGGGTGAGAGTTGGGCTTAATGACCCCATGCCACACCCCGATGCCTGTTGGTGTGTGGAAGGTGGGGGGTGGGGTTGTAGGGTGGAGGGGTTAGGGGCTCAACCCTAGCATCTCATTTTCATACTTTTGTCACTTCAACACTAACTGATGCATTAAAGAGCAGGTGCTTAGTAAGGGTGCATATCTTAAGGAATGAAGGTTTGGTGCCTTTAGATGCCTCTGCAACCATTCAGTTTGCTTTTATTTGTTAATTTACTTATTTTTCCATCTTTTTATGTGTACTTTGCCACATGCTAGTGAAAAAAAAAATAGTCCAATGGCGTCCCTGTGTGATGATGTCATAAAATCCTAGCTAGCAAGGCTGTCAGTATATTTCAATAGAAAACCACAATGTTTCTACTTTTCAGATATTTCTTCCAAACTGACCTATAGGTGGAACTGTGAACAGACCCAGCCTGCCCCATGTGCTTCCAGGCTGACCTACAGGTGGAGTTGTGGGATCTGCAATAGCACTACACAATCTACATGCAAATCAGACCATAATAAGATGCTATGTATTATTATGTTGACCTTTGTATGTATGTATACCCCCCCATTCCTTCGACGTGGAACCTTTGTAAACGAGCAGTTCCTGCTCAAAGGTATTTGTAATTCTAGATTTCAAAAAAATAATATGGTTGTTTGCCTTAGGCTTATTTGCACATCACTTTTGAATATAGCAAATGCTTGCCCCAGGAAAACATCCTAGCTCTGGGCAAACGTGTTAGCACTGCACAAACATTGCACAAATGTATTTGCAACATGCAAACCTGTCTTGAACCATAACACAGTCCTGCAGTATTTGGCCTGCACTGTTGTTTGCAGATTTAGTGCATCCATTTCTTTACTAGCACACACATTGGCCACACAGATCACCTATACTTTCTTCCATATCTGTGTGCACTGGGCTGCTGTTTTGGTTTGCACTTCCTGGATGCTATATTTAGAGCTGTCTTATTTGCTGGGCTATTACTGCACTGCACTCCCAGCCCTGTAGTTCAGACAGGTTTGCATGGCACAAATACATGTGTGCAGTGTTTGAGCAGGGCTAACACATTTGCTCGGTGCTAGGATATTTGCCCAGGGAAAACATTTGCTGTATTCAAAAGTGACATGCAAATGAGCCTACTTAGGCAGTCAGTGGGCAACTATCCATATTAGCATCTCATTATGGCCTGATTTGCATGTAGATTGTGCAGCACTATTGGAGTGTCCCACTGCTCCACCTGTAGTTCAGTCTGAAAGTACAGGGGCAGATTGGGTCATCTCACTCCCCCACCTGAAGGTCAGTCTGGAAGTACAGGGGCAGGCTGGGTTTGCTCACAGCTCCACCTATAGGTCAGTTTGGAGGAAATATATGAAAAGTAGAAACATTGTGGTTTTCTACTGAAATATACTGGCAGCCTTGCTAGCAAGGATTTTATGACATCATCACACAGAGACGCCTTTGGACTCTTTTTTTCACTAGCATTTGGCAACATACAAATAAAAAGATGGAAAAGTAAGTAAATAAACACATGCAAGCAAATTGAATGATTGCAGAGACATCTAAATGCCCCAAACCTTCATTCTTTAAGATATGCACCCTTACTAAGTACCTGCTCTTTGAATATATGCATTTCCCATAATGCACAGCAGCCAAACAGCAAACACATCAGAAAAACAGAGATGATTCCACTCTATCTGTATCTGTGTTTTATTGTACTTGCTAATACAGGATGCCTTGTTACAATATCATATACAGTGTGTCATGTTACAAGTGTATTAAGTCACTCCAAGGCATGATTCTACTGTGGAATTAACTTTGTTACAAAACCTGAAACTCATATAGTTTTTAAAGCAATGTTTTTTGAAGGGTACTGCTTGTTTTATATGTGAAACCCATTGCACATGATCTTTACAACTTTGAAGACACAGATCCTATAAGATTGCTGACAGGGAATATTAGATTGTGAGTTCCCAAGACGACATCATCATCAGCTCTTCACTGATGCAGGCTTTTTTGTACAGGTAATGAAATCAGGGTTACAAAATGGCTAAAAATACAGTAACGCATTAATCTAGTTTTTGGTATGTGATTTATCTGGGGCATGCTTATTCGGGTTCTGCAGTGTAGTACTTTCGGCATCAGTGACTCTTTAACATACACCCACTTAGCTTCATGCCAAAAATGATATTTCTAAGTTATGTTGTTTAAAAGTTACATGTTATTTTACAACCCTCAATTCACTTCCTGTTCTAAAAAGCTAGTTTCAGTGAAGAGCTGCTACTGATGTCATCTCCTGAATTCACAGTCTAGCCCTCCCTGTCAACAAGCTTATAGGACCTGTTTCTTCAAAACTCAAAGTGATTTTGTAAGCTTTTGCAGATGCCTTTTTCACCTAGTATGCCATTGCCACTCATGCTTCAGATGCTGAAACTGCAATTTGTTTTATAAAACAAATCTGTCATAGTCATTTTTATTTATGTTTTATTAGCACTGTGTTCTCCAGTTTGCTGTGTGCAGTCACACCTCCAGAATGAAGTCATGCAAGGGAACAGTCAATGTTTTACATACAGCACCAAGGAATTCTGGGTAAATTATCATGTTGATGTAAATGTTACTCAGAGGTGCAGTCCCTTATTTTGGTGGTGGTGACTGCACCTTATATGTAACTGTCCATTGCAAGGCTTTGTGGGTACAGGGTCAGTTCACAAATAGGGGTTACCAAGGCATCCATCACTTTGATTAAATTATATTATAAAAATAAAAAAAGATTTCCCTAATGAAAGTGATGCTTTTTAAGGGTATTTGGTAGTAGAGATAGATAACATAATGTTTTTTTGCAATTACATCCCTAACCTATTTTTTTAATGTAAGTTAATTTACTGCTGATTTTCTTGCCACAAAATGTGACATAAAAACCTATGTGTTTTTTGTTTGCTACTGTGAATTCTTTTTACTTCAAAGTTTGCAAACTAAAATACTGTGTTGCTCAAAACACACTATGTTAAGATAACCACTCTGTCCTGGCCCTTTATTTTATTCCCTCTCGCTGCCGAGATGCTCAGTAGTTTCCATGTTGGGTGTAACCTGTGGTGTCCTCCTTTGTTACACCCATAACAGTGAACCCCACACTTACTTCCAGTTAATGAAAATTCTTACACTTTTCCTTGCTCCCTGGATCTCAGGCTTGAGAGAAAACACTGATTTGTTGATGAGCCCTAGCACCATGTCAGTATGTGGCCATTTGACCCCCCCCACCTGACACGGTGTCCTAGATTTGCATACGTTTGCACATCATGAGTGGGTGAGTCAATCTGGTAACCCAGCATGGTATTTGCATCATGTCTGAGTGGGAAAAGCTGTTTGAGTTGGCAGCAGTATAAAAGCCGCGTTTGTGACTGGCTCCTCCTCTGTTTGTTCCCATCCAGTGCAGTTTGAAGCACCGAGTGTTTGCCGCTCCTCTGTGTTGCAACCATCACAAGGTGAGTAACTGTTACAATCATCATGGGGAACAAGTAAAAGTTAGCAAACTGGGCAACTGAGATTGAACCTATTGGATTGACTGTTCACCGGTGGCATTACTGTGCAAGTTCTCCAATTTTGGAGATGGGTGAGGGCAATCATACACTAAGTGAATTTGCTGGAGTTAATGAAGCACACCAAAATCTGTGGTGTGTCTGATCACCCACCACATTCTCCCATCAGTGTATCTAATAAGAACAGCATGTTACAAATGGAGCCATTTATTTTACATTCTTAAAGGACTATGTCCCTGAACATGCTGTATTGTAAGCTCTGTGGTTTGGTCCCAGTCCATTTATCTGCAGTTCTGCTTGTAATGTTCCCCTTTGAGAGACCAGCATTGTGGAGTTCTCCTCTGGATAGTTTTAACTAGGAGGCAGGATGTTGAATGACAGCAAAAATAATAAATACCTAATCAAGCATGCTGGTGGTGTTTATTCTGGATGTCAGAGAGCTATTTCAATAAATGTCATTGTGATGCTAACTGTGTTAGAAGCTATGAATGAGCTTGGTACATGCAGACAGACCTGGGTTTGATTCCTTCACCCTCCGCTTGTATACTGTGTGACTCTGAGCAAGTCCCTTAACCTCCCCTGTGCTCCCTGATCATCCCTGAAAATAGGCACATATGCCTAGTGGGCCTTATAGAATAAAATAATGTTTAAATGTGCAATTAATGTAGTTGATGTCCTTTTGTACCAGATTTTTTGTAGCTGCCAAATATTGTCCATCTACCTTCTGTGTCCTGTTGTATTATTCATATTTCATTGTTTACTGTCTCCTACCTAGGACCTCCTTGTAACCAAGCTGTGTAGGTGGTGTAGTCATTATATCACTTTATGCATGGTCTGGCACAAGGGTTCATTGGATGAAGGACTAGGTCTCATCTGTCATTACAAGTAAGTTTAAGGGGGCAGTGACTGAAATAAAATATTTGGGCAGTCTTTGTAATTGCTGTTCACACATTTTGTAAGGGGGTGGAAATGGTGGCTTAATGTACTGTGAACTGTGAATGCTTTTGTTTAAATTTGTAATGTTGGAAAAAATGTTATATATTAATGTATGTACCAAAAAAAAAAGTGAAATCATGTTTTGATTCAGCCTGTGTGAGCGTTCATATTCGGCCTTCATAAGCACCATGCGACTTCTCTACTGGTGGGTGATACTGGTGTCGGGGGGTACTCTTGGTGCCTTTGATGCTGGTCTCATTATGGCCAAATATGAATGCTCACACAACCTCAATACTTCCGACTGTCAGAATCATCGTGTCTGGGTAAAATAAAAAAAGTGATGTAGTAATGCTGTGATTATTATGCTGGCCTCTGAGCTCATTTGTTGAGTAATTCATAAAATACCTACATGTGTCTTCTCTCTCCTACAGTCCTAACTTTGTATAGTTGCAATAAGGCACTACCAAGTGTTAGATTAACAATTTGTTAATCACCCCTAGTAGTTGTCATGTAGTTATGGCACAGCTAGTACCATGTTTTCCGATGGGATACTTAACGGACTGTTAATTAATCTCTTGGGAGTGCCTTATTGCAATTATAAAAATGTATGCCATGGTGATCAGGCTGTACATGACAGTGTAACAGGGATTACTGTTGGACTCCTAACAGCCAATCAGATTGCAGCATATCTGAAAGCCTTTTCATCATATCCCATCTTTTGTTCCATCAAATGGTCTTGAGTGTTCCATGCCTCTCCCTTGATTGAAGTATCATGTGGAGTGTGCATGCTGATTATTTTGTACCATCGAATGGCCTTGAGAGTTTTGTTCCTCTCTCATCGAACTGCCTTGAGTGTTCCGTGCCTCTCCCTAGACTGAAGTATCACACGGAGTGTGCAACCTCTTCATCTCATCCCGTCAACCTGTGTTCAGTGTTGTTAGCCTTTCCCAGGATTTACCGTTTGTTGTGACTAATCATTCTGTATACAGTGCAGTGAAGTAATTGATCATTTCTTTCGATGGAAGATTGCTGGAGAAATGGAGACCATCTCAATTACTGGAGAAATGGAGAACGTGAGACGAAGATCCAGAGTATCTGCTGCAGTGCTTTTGTAAGATGCACTGAAGACTGCATCCATCCCACTTTCTGACAGCGAATGAAGTCAGCACTACAGAGACAATATGAAAAAGGATCCTGAACATTACGCACAACATAAGGAAAAAACAGTAGCACGCTGCAGAAACTACAGGGCTTTGCTTAGTGACAATAAGCGAAAAGACTATAATGAAAAGGCATGACTGCGAATGCAGAAAATAAGGGAACGGAGGAAGAACACCACCCCTGAGCCTGCAGAGAGCACCACAGCAAAGGGATCAACCAGGAATTCAAAGAGAATAGAAGAACAAAAGAAAAAGGAACAGAGAGTACGCTGGAGGAAATGTGGAAGGAAACAATGTAGCAATATGTCTGCACAAAAACATAGAAGAATAAATGAAAAGATGAGAGGGAAATGCCAGGAAAGCAAAGAAAAGGAGAGACACAGCAGTATAGATACAACTGTATCCTCCACGACAACCATCGCTGCCTCTTCTCCATCCCAACAACAGTACCAGAGTCCACAGCAAGTGGAAGCATATGTGAAACACCAGTAACTGACACACGATCAACCCATGCCATACAGAAAGCTTTGCAAAGAGCACGCAAAGGGCTTCCGCAGTCTCCAAGAAGGTTTGCCAGCCCACCACTGTTACTAAACTCATTTCATCATGCTCCCCCACAAAACAGGCGGCTCTATCCAAGGTCAACATAAGTGTGCCATACCACGTAAACTTGAATGACAAGCTGGTGGCGGTAATGAAGGAGAAACTAGCGGATTTAAAGAATCAAACTACAGAAGCACAAAGAGATTTCAAGCATCCTTTATAAGTTCTATATTGGTAGTAAAAAAGTACAGGATGCTCAGAAATGCAAGTCAGACACCAGGAATCAGTTGGAGGCAGAGGATGAGGGCATGACATAGACAAGGGGTGAAAACCATCAACAGGCACATGTCTGCATTGCTTGAAGAGATGGTGCAGAAGGTCGAAAACTTTGAGGTCTCATCCACGACTCTACCACATAAGAAGGCTGTTTCAAAATGAACGGGGATTGCAAAAGCTTTCCTAGAAAAGCCTCTTCAGTCTCTCTACAATGAGTTCTGTGAGCAAAACCCGGGGATGCAAACTGGCCCAGCCAAATTCCACAGTCTGCAATCTAAGAATACAAAATTGGTAAGGGAGCAAAAGCTTGAACAGTGCTTGTGTGAGTACTGCACTAATCCCATCCTAAAGTTGTGGTCCTTAAACATATTAGTTGATGTGCACAAATTCCTGCACTGCAAAATTTCCAGTATATACAGTGCTGTAAACCTTACTATGTGCCCAAGGTTACAAGGTGAACAGTTCTTCGCAAAGGAATGCGTTGAAAAGACCTGTGAAAAATGCAGCGCAGTTGCCATAGAACAAAATACAAAGGAACTGTTGGACAAACATGGCTTGGAAGAACTAAAATGGTACCAGTGGGGCAATGTAACCATTACCAAAAACACAGATGGAACTGGGACAAAAAAGACCAGAAAGTGCTGAAAAGAAAAAGCAACACAGTATTAACACTCATTGAAGTTCTGAAAGATGACATAACGTTTTGGGGTAAATACCTTCGTGCTGCATCCTGGCAACAAAGCCAGTACAAGTCCCTAAAAGAAAATGTGCCAGAAGGATGGGTATTTACGGTCCTGGACTTTGCGGAAAATTACACTTGTACTTTTCAGGATGAAATTCAGTCAGTCCATTGGCACCACAAACAGGCTATTGTTCATCCCATAGTAACATTCAACAGGTGTCCAACATGCCAAAGTACAGCCAGAGAGTCATCAGTGTTTATATCAAGTGACCTGAAGCATGACCACCATGCAGTTAGACACTTTAAGGAGGTATCTATTGATTATCTTAAGAGCATCCACTCACTTAAGATCAAGAAAGCAGTGCATGAAACAGATAGCTAGAGAAGCCAGTACAAATCAAAGTGGGCAGTCCGCAATATTTCTGAAGCACCTGTTAAATATGGATTTACCATTGAGTGAGCTTTCTTTGGTTCAAGACATGGCAGAGGGCCATCAGATGGGGAGAGTGCTGTGATAAATTCCAGTGCCACTAGAGCAGTGCAATCCCAGCAAGCTGTAATTGCCAGTGCAAAACACCTGTACGATTACTGCAGAAAGAACATCAGCAAAGAACCAAAACCTGAAGGCTGCAGTCATGATCTGCGTATATTCTTCTGGGTGGTGGAGAATGTTCTAAAGAGACCTGAAAGGCCACAAATCAGAGCCATACCAGGAACACGCAAAATACAGTACATAGTGTTCGCTCTGTGGCTTCTGGTGTTATTGCCAGATGGGAGTATAGCTGCTAATGCAATGCATGCAGAAGTGGAGATGGACACTGTGACAACAGTTGCCATGTAGAACAATGGAAGTCAGCGACACTTAATGTTGGCAAAAATCCTTCTGTGCCAGAGACCAAAGCAGGTCCTACTGTACACACAATGGATACTCCAGCCACTCATAATTGTGTAACACTGGCATCTTCCTCCCAGGTCATTCGAGATGGTACTGACATGCCAGATGAGCCTGAATACTTAAATCCTATAGCTCTACAAATGCCACATCATGTCAAACTGCCAACAGTTCTGGTACAAACTCTTGCTACCCTAGCTTCATCTAGTGAATCCACCAATAAGCCCCTTGATGCAGCCACTTCATCAGCATCATCAACCACTGTGGTCTCTCACAAAAAGCTGGAATACCTAAAAGTCAACAGCTTTTATTCCATTTACTATTCAAGTAACTTTTTTGTTGGAGAGCTAACTATGATTGATAACAGGAGGCGATTACACTTCAGTTTCCTGGGGCATCGTGAGGATGGCATCTTCTCATGACCACGCTGGAAGGACTGTGATGCTTTAAGGAAGACCAGCCGTATTTTCCACAGACTAATTGCTTTTGCAGTGCTAGACACATACACCATACAGCAGGAAGAGCTGCAAAAGGTAATGGAGAAATATGAGGAACTGCAAGCCCGCTGGTATTAAAATTCAGCAACATAATCAGTGATGGACTCCACAAAATTCTAATAAAAAAACACTGTGGAAGCAATTTTCTTAATGTGTGGACAGTGCTTATTGTGGTTGCAACTTAGCCAATTATACATTTCGTTAACATGTGTTGTTTTTTAGTATGTGTGTTGAATGGATATTGCCTGTTCTATGTAGGAGGAACTAAGGATATAATAATTGCTAAGGGTGAAATAATAGTCATCACTTCAAAGCAGAGACCGTTGACAGGTATGCAGTTGTGTGACTGTTACACTCATCGCAGTGAACTACTCTGTGTTTTCTGCGCATGACGTGTACAGCTGACTTGTATGGAGGTCACAAAAATACAGTATTACGGTTGGTTAGAATTGTTTTGTATAATGAAAATGTCACATTAAGCAATTAGAGCAGACATTTATGTTACAATGCTGATTTCACAAGTGTAGAATAGTTTAAAGTAGTGTAATTATAATAAACATGTTCTTGCTTAAAGAGCCACTGATGCCGAAAGTACTACATTGCAGAATCTGAATAAGCATGCCCCTAAAAAGTCACATACCAAAAACTAGATTACTGTGTTACTTCATTTTAAAGTTATTAGCCATTTTTGTAACCCTGATTTCATTACCTGTACAAAAAAGCCTGCATCAGTGAAGAGCTGATGATGATGTCATCTTGGGAAGTCACAGTCTAATATTCCCTGTCAGCAAGCTTATAGGATCTGTGTTTTCAAAGCTGTAAAGATCATGTACAATGTGTTTCATGTGTATAACAAGCAGCACCCTTCAAAAAACATTGCTTTAAAAACTATATGAGTTTCAGGGTTTGTAACAAAGTTAATTCCACAGTAGAATCATGCCTTGTAGTGGCTTAATGCACTTGTAACATGACACACTGTATACAATATTGTAACAAGGCATCCTGTATTAGCAAGTACAATAAAACACAGATACAGATAGAGTGGAATCATCTCTGTTTTTCTGATGTGTTTGCTGTTTGGCTGCTGTGCATTATGGGAAATGCATATATTTAACTGCAATTCGTATAAATAAAAATAAGTGACATGTACTGCCACCTTTGGGCTCTAGTGACCATTTAATGGTAAGATTTGACTATATAGGGGCATTGAGTCAAAATTTGGGTAACACCATAATATATTGATATGATAGGGCCAATATAATGGGTATGCAGAGAGATTTGTCAAATTGGAACTGGGAAGCAGAGTTTAAAGGTGTGTCAATATCAACAATGTGGGATATCCTTAAATCCAAAATCCAAAATCATCAGCCTGATCCAAAAATTTGTACCAACCAAGATTAAATATAATATAGCTAAAAAGCACCTCCCCCTTGGATGACAACAGTAATCAAGAAAGAAATAAAGGAAAAAATAAAGTTTTTAAACATGCTAAATTAAGAGGATATGTTGATAGCTGGGCAAACTATAAAATGTGTTTAAAGTCCACCAAAAAAAGTATAAAAGAAGCAAAAAGTAAATATGAAATTACGTTAGCTACTAGGGTTAAGGACAATTATAAATCCTTTTATCAATATATCAAGAACAAAAATGGTGAAGCAAAAAAGTTAGGTCCCAAGCTGGATACCGAGGGAAAATTAGTTGCCGATAACTTTGGTATGGCAGAACTAATGAATATTTACTTTGCTTCAGTTTTCAATACAGGACAATCACTATCAGGGATTAATTGTGGTATACCCAATGATGACCTGGGAGTAATTATTGACGGGCAGGAAGTTATGTTAAGACTCCAAAAACCTTGATCAGAATAAGACACAGGGCTCATATAGGATACATCCTAGAGTGCTCAAAGATTTAGCTGAACAACTTGCAGGCTCAGTTACTGTATTATTTCAGAAATCATTAAAGGATGGGGAGGTCCCTGAAGACTGGAAACAGGCAGATGTGATTCCTATACACAAGAAAGGTCCCAAACAGGAGGTTAAAAATTATAGGCCTGTTAGCCTGACCTCAGTTTTGAGAAAAGTGCTAGAGGGATTTATTAAGGATTTTATTTCGGAACACTAATATAAAACTGGGAATGTTGACAATACACAGCATGGCTTTGTTAAAGGGAGGTCTTGTCAGACTAACTTATTGGAATTTTATGGGAACGTAAATCAGGCGTTGGATGGGGGTAGTTCCGTGGATGTTATTTTCTTGGATTTTGCCAAAGCATTTGACAAGGTACCTCATGTCAAACTACTAGAAACCCTGGTTGATATCAGAGTTAGCTATAATGTCATTTGTTGGATAAGATCTTGGTTGACAGACAAGAGTCAGAGAGTTTGTGTAAAAGGAGAATTCTCCAACTGGCAGAGGGTGACTAGTGGTGTGCCACAGGGTTCGGTGTTGGGTCCCTGCCCATTTAATGCCCATATAGGGACAATGAGGGCCTAACCAGATATTTGGTTTTCAAAATTTGCAGATGATACCAGACTAGGGAGGGTGGTTAACCTTAATAAGGATGCAGACTTATTGCAATCAGCCCTAAGTGAATTAGAAATGTGGGCACACAAGCATGGTTCATTTTTCAACATGGATAAGTGCAGTGTGATGCATTTGGGGAAGTACAATATTCTACATGATTATAATATGGGAAGTAAAATTCTCAAAGAGACCTCAGAGGAATGTGATCTGGGAATAAAAATCAGCAACAATCTGAACTTCACACCCCATTATAATCAGATAATTAAAAAGCAGGTAGCATACAATGTTGTATTAATAAACATATTAAAAATAGAGATAAGCTGGCCCGGTGGCACTGAGGGTTGAGGCGCTGGGCGCCACACCTGCGCCTGCGCTGGTGACCAGGTTCGGGGAACGAACTCAGGTTGCCAGGGGGTCGGCCGGGGGAGGGAGGATTGAGCATCCCAATGGATGCTCTCCTCCTCAGGGTGGATGCCAACCCGGGGAGGCTGGTGGGAGCACCGGCTTTTCCGGAGATGGCGGCTCCATTTCTGGAGTCCAGGGATGGGGATGCCATTAGGCACTTGAGGGAGGCATCAGCACGTTGCCCCTCTAGGACGTATGTCCTTGTGTGCCGGCATCCCAGGGGGCCGGGGTAGAGGGACACAGAAAAAGTGGAAAAACAGCCCTCGGTAGTCCTAGATGAAGACTGCCCCATCCAGAGACCATGTAGGACAGACCCCACTGTGCTGGAGAAGGAAAGGAGAGAGAAGCACTCTAGGGGCAGATCCGGGGGGGCCAAAAGTGGATATGAGCAGTCGGAAGGAAGGGGACACCGAGGGCAGAAAGGAAGATAAATAAATAACACAAAAAAAAAATAGAGATAAGGGTGTCCTTTTGCCTTTATATATATATCATTGGTGAGTCCACATATGGAATATTGCTCTCAGTTGTGGTCCCCTTTTAAAAAAGGGGATATAGCATCGATTGAGAGGGTCCAGAGAAGAGCCACCCATAGAATTAAGGAAGTACAGGGGATGGACTATAACCAGAGGCTTAGTACACTGGGGTTATACTCTCTAGAGATCAGAAGATTAAGGGGGATATGTGTTTGATTTATAGGGCCATAAATGATCCAATATTATGGGAACAGCTTGATTTAGAAATCATGGATCCTAATCATAATACTAGGGCACACCCATTACAAATAAAATCAGATAGATTTCATTCAAGTAGAAGGAAGTACTAGCTGACAGTAAGAGCGCCTAGGATCTGGAATAAACTACCAGTAGAAATAATTGTTAGTAATAGTATAGAAATCTTTAAGAGAGACCTGGATAGTTATTAAATAGTGGTCTAGTAGGATATCCTTGCAAGCTTATGGACTTGGTCTTTAAAAGCTCTGTATACCTATGAAAATTGTGGGTGCAATGGTGAACAGTCATTCAATTACTGATTACATTTAGATGGCATCAGCATTTCAGAATATGTGTTTATTTTGGCTGACTTACATTTGTGAACTGTTGAACCAACTCAGTTGTTCTGCTGGGTTTGCTGTTTGAAATTTGGCTGGTCCGCTTTATGGGTAATGCATATATTTAACTGCATTTTGTATATTGTGGGTGCAATGCTGAACAGTCTTTCAGTTACTGGTTACATGCAGATGTGATCAACATTGTATAATATCTGTTCATTTTGGCTGACTTACGTTTGTGAACTGTGGAATCATCTCCATTTTTCTGCTGTGTTTGCTGTTTGGGATTTGGCTGCTGTATTATGGGAAATTCATATATTAAAGTGCACAGGGGTATTCAGCTCTGGTACTTGTTCTTGAATTCCTTTGGCAGGCCAACAGATGGCTGTGGAACAATGCTACAGACATATTTAGATCAATTTCCAAATGTACTGAATTCAGTCACTCAGAAAAATAACTTTCAAGACCAGGTAAGAAACAAAAGAACCCACAAAGTTTGCTTGACTGTGTGCTGCCTTTGTTTTACTTGTGGAAACCATTGCACATGATCTTAACAACTTTGGAAAACCAGATCCTATAAGCTTGCTGACAGGGAACACAAGACTGTGAGTTCCCAAGATGACATTATCATCAGCTCTTCACTGACACTAGCTCTGTTTGAACAGGTACTGAAATCAGGGTTACAAAATGGCTAATAACTTTACAATGAAGTAAAATCGACATCTCATTTTTGGTATGGGATTTACTGGGGTATATTTATTTTTATTCTGCAATGTAGCACTTTTGGCTAGATGGTGTCAGTTGCTCTTTAATGTAATGTGTTTAAAAAGCTTTCAATCTCCATAAGTAAACCTTTCTACTCATTAAAAAGCCACTGATGCCAAAAGTACTACATTGCAGAATCCAAATGAGCATGCCTCCAATAAATCATATACCAAAAACTAGATTACTTTGTTACTTCATTTTAAAGTTATTAGCCATTTTGTAACCCTGATTTCACTGTCTGTACAGAAAAACCTTGTATCAGGGAAGAGCTGATGATGTCATCTTGGGAACTCACAGTCTAATATTCCCTGTCAGCAAGCTTATAGGACCTTTGTCTTCAAAGTTGTAAAGATCATATACAATGGGTTTCTCATATAAAACAAGCAGCACCATTCAAAACACATCGCTTTAAAAACTATACGAGTTTCAGGGTTTGTAACAAAGTTAATTCCACAGTTGAACCATGTCTTAGAGTGGTTTAATGCATTTGTAGTATGACAAATGTAGAAACAGGGAATTTTGCTTCATACAACATTGTAACATGGCATCCCATGTTAGCAAGTACAATAAAACACAAATAGAATGGAAACATCTCTGTTTTTCTGCTGTGTTTGCTATTTAAGATTTAACTGCAGTGCGTTATGGGAAATACATACATTTAACTACATTGTGTATATTGTGGGTGCAATAGTGAACAGTAATTCAATTACTAATTACATTTAGATGCAATCAACATTTCAGAATATGTGTTAATTGTGGCTGACTTATTTTGCAAACTGTTGAAACATCTAGATTATTCTGCTGTGTTTGCTGTTTAGGATTTGGCTGCTGTGCATTATGGGAAATACATATATTTAACTGCAGGTTGTTTATTGTGGGTGCAATGATGAATGGTCATTCAATTACTGATTACTTGCATGTGATTAACATTGTACATATGTGTTCATTTTGACTGACTTATGTTTGTGAACTGTGGAATCATCTCCATTTTTCTGCTGTGTTCGCTGTTTGGGATTTGGCTGCTGTGCATTATGGGAAATGCATATATTAAAGTGCACATGAGTATTCAGCTCTGGTAGTTGTTCCTGCAATTCCCCTTAGCAGACCAACAGCTGGCTGTGGAACAATGCTACAGCCATATTTAGATCAATTTCCAAATGTACTGAATTGAGTCACTCGGAAAAATAATTTTCATAGACCAAGTAAAAAACCAAAGAGCCCACACAGATTACTGACTGGTGCTGTCTGTTTTACTTGTGAAAACCATTGCACATGATTGTAACAACTTTGGAGAACGAGATCCTATAAGCTTGCTGACAGGAAACACAAGACTGAGTTCCCAATATGACATCAACATCAGCTCTTCACTGACACTGGCTCTGTTTGAACAGGTACTGAAATCAGGGTTACAAAATGGCTAATAACTTTCCAATGAAGTAAAATAGACATCTAGATGTTGGTATGGGACTTACTGGGGGTATGCTTATTCTAATTCTGTAATGTAGCACGTTTGGCCAGATGGTGTCAGTTGCTCTTTAACAATTGTGTGGTGCCCTTCATTATACTCGCAGTGATGTGTCTTGTTAGACTCACCACAGTGTGTGGTGTGTATTATTACACTCATCATGGTGTGTTTTGTTGCAATCATCACAACAGACACTATTTTTCTTGGAAACCATAAAATATTTTATCTTAAAACATTCTCTTTTTTAAAACAGGGCTGAAATCCCGGTGCAAGCAATAGGGCAGCATGCTCTTGTGCATGTGCGAGATCTATACTCATGCTGCCCTTGTGCTTGTGCGAGATCTATACTCATGCTGCCCTTGTGCATGTGCGAGATCTATACTCATGCTGCTCTTGCACATGTGCGAGATCTATACTCATGCTGCCCTTGTGCATGTGCGAGATCTATACTTATGCTGCCCTTGTGCTTGTGCGAGATCTATACTCATGCTGCCCTTGTGCATGTGCGAGATCTATACTCATGCTGCTCTTGAGCATGTGTGAGATCTATACTCATGCTGCCCTTGCGTTTGTGCGGGATTTCAGCCCTTTTTAAAAAAGTGAATTACTAGACTCTCAGTGCTCGGTTTTTATTTATGCACACCACCAGAACCTTAGAAGATCGCAATGCTGCTAAGAAACTTAATTTTCCATGCTGCATGCCCAAAAAATACACTTTGGGACAGCGCTTGTTCCAGATGCTTGGGCTCATGTAGCATGTGCTTCCGGGTGGTGGGCGAGTTTATGTCGGCCCGACCGGCAAGCAAATCTTTAAAAAATAAGCATAACTGGAATACTTTCATCAGTTTGTGATGTACGAGGGAATAATAGAATCAGTGTTTAATACTTGTGTGCTAAGAGGCACACTACTTGCATATACACAAAAATGGACAACCAAAGCTGACAATGCCCCTTTAAAGAGCAGGTGCTTAGTAAGGGTGCATATATTAAAGAATGAAGAGTTGGGGTCTTTAGATGCTTCTGCAATCATTCAGTTTGCTTGTATGTATTTATTTACTTACTTTTCCATCTTTTTATTTGTATGTTGCCAAGTGCTAGTGAAAAAAAAGAGTCCAATAGCGTCCCTGTGTGATGATGTCATAAACTCCTTGCTAGCAAGGCTGCCAGTATATTTTAATAGAAAACCACAATGTTTCTACTTTTCAGATATTTCTTCCAAACTGACCTATAGGTGGAGCTGTGAGCAGACCCAGCCTGCCCCTGTACTTCCAGACTGACCTACAGGTGTGCTGTGAGATGACCCAACCTGCCGCTGTACTTTTAGACTGGACTACAGGTGGAGCTGTGGGTCACTCCAATAGTGCTGCACAATCTACATGAAAATCAGGCCATAATGAGTTGCTAATATGGATGTTTGACCACTAACTACCTAAGTAGGCTCATTTGCATGTCACTTTTGAATACAGCAAATGTTTTCCCTGGGCAAATGTCCTAGCACCCGGCAAATGTGTTAGCCCTGCTCAAACACTGCACACATGTATTTGCACCATGCAAACCTGTCTGAACTACAGGGCTGGGAGTGCAGTGCAATAATAGCCCAGCAAATAAGACAGCTCTAAATATAGCATCCAGGAAGTGCAAACCAAAACGGCAGCACAGTGCACGCAGATGTGGAAGAAAGTATAGGTGACCTACGTGGCCAATGTGTGTGCTAGCAAAGAAGTGGATGCACTAAAGCTGCAAACAACAGTGCAGGCCAAATACTGCAGGACTGTGTTAAGGTTCAAGACAGGTTTGCATGTTGCAAATACATTTGTGCAGTGTCTGTGCAGGGCTAACACATTTGCCCAGAGCTAGAATGTTTTCTCGGGGCAAGCATTTGCTGTATTCAAAAGTGATGTGCAAATAAGCCTACTTAGGCAGTCAGTTGGCAAACATCCATATTAGCATCTCATTATGGCCTCATTTGCATGTAGATTGCGCAGCACTATTGCAGGTCCCACAGCTCCACCTGTAGGTCAGTCTGGAAGCATATGGGGCAGGCTGGGTCTGTTCACAGTTCCACCTATAGGTCAGTCTGGATGATAAATCTGAAAACAGACTTGTAGTTTCCCATTGAAATACACTGGCAGCCTTGCTAGTAAGGATTTTATGACATCATCACACAGGGACGCCATTAGATTTTTTCACTAGCATGTGGCAAAGTACACATAAAAAGATGGAAAAGTAAGTAAATTAACAAATAAAAGCAAACTGAATGGTTGCAGAGGCATCTAAAGGCACCAAACCTTCATTCTTTAAGATATGCACCCTTACTAAGCACCTGCTCTTTAAGCTTGTGTCTGTGAAAAGCTGATGATGATGTCATCTAGGGACCTAACAGTCTTGTCTTCTCTGTCAGCAAGCTTAAAAGACCGGTTTCTCCAAAGTTCATGTGCAATGGTTTTCACAAGTAAAATAGGCAGCACCAGTCAGTAAATTATGTGGGCTCTTTTTTCACTTGGTCTATGAATGCCCCCCCCCCAGTGGTTCAGTCAAGTATATTTGGAAATTGATCTAAATATGGCTGTAGAACAATGCTGTGTGCTAGCATTGTTTCACGGCCATATGTTGGCCTGCCAAGGGAATTGCAGGAACAACTGCTAGAGTTGAAATTTCCTGTGCACTTTAATATAAGCATTTCCCATAATGCACAGCAGCCAAATCCCAAACAGCAATCATAGCAGATTAATGGAGATGATTCAACTGTTCACAAAAGTAAGTCAGTCAAAAATGAAAACACATTCTCAAATGATCACATCAGCATGTAATCAGTAACTGAACAACTGTTCAAAATTGGACCCACAATATACAATTTGCAGTTAAATATATGCATTCCCCATAATGCACAGCAGCCAAATTCAACACAGCAGAAAAACGGAGATGATGCCACTATATCTGAGACTGTATCTGTATCTTACTGTACTTGCTAATATAGGATGTCATGTTACAATCTCTTATAAAGCATAACTTCCTGTTTCAACACTTGACATGGTACAAGTGCTTTAAACCACTCCAGAGCATGGTTCTACTATGGAATTAACTTTGTTTCAAAATCTGACACTCATATAGTTTTTATAGCAATGGTTTTTGAATGATGCCGCTTGTATTACATGTGAAAACCATTGCATGTGATCTTTACAACTTTGGAGAAACAGGTCCTATAAACTTGCTGACTGGGAATACCTTGACTGTGAGGTCCCTAGATGACATCATAGGTAGCTTTTCACTGAAACAGGCATTTTTGGACAGATAATGAAATCAGGATTTCTAAATGACTAATAACCTTAAAATGAAATAATGTAAAAATCTAGTTTTTGGAATGAAATTTTCTAGGAATAAACGTATTTTATATGTAGTACTTCTAGCATCAGTGGTTCTTTAAATGTGCCTTACTTAGATGTACAATTCTTTATGTTGCTGATGGTGAGCGGTAATGTGTATATAACTATAGCAAAGCATTGTGAGTAAAATATAAACCTGTTTTACCATTTCTATACTCTGAGATGCTATCCTATATTTGTGTGGTGGTGTTAACAACACAAGTTTTAATTTGTTTATTTTTACAACAATGCATTGAACATAGTGTAGCTAACTACATGAAGTCTATACTGAGAGAAGTTGGCTCTTATTTCTTCATTGAGTACAGAAAAATAAAAGCCTACATACTAATTTGCATGGTGCAGCATTATGGGTACAGTAGCATACACTCCTACTTGTCACTTCTCCCATTTTCTATGGCAAACCTCGATAAATTACTTCAAAGTGATTTTGTGAACTTTGCCACAGAAAATGTGATTAATAACCTGCAGTAACTGGTAGGAGTTGTTATTCAATCTGCTACTATTCAAACTGCCAAAAAGTGTTGTTTTCCATTAAATCAATGCTTTCAAGTCTGTGCTCTGCTTTATTTGCATAACCTGCCCCTTTTTTTCTCAGTGGTGCAACCCACATGCATGACATCATGCAAGGGAAACAAAGTTTATAAGCACTGTTTTGAAACAGAGACCTCTTGGTATTGCAGACATTTACACTACCGACATAGGAGACTAAATAACTCAGTAAAAAAATCCTGTCAGCTAGATACTATATGCACAATGCCTTATTTGGAAAATCAACATATGAGAGCTTTTATTGCTGAAATCACTACAAAGAAGTGAGACTGTACCTCACAGTAAGGGAATTGGAAAACAACTTCTTACTGTATCCACAACGCCTTGCTATGGACAGCTACATATTAGGGCAATCAACACCACCAAAATAAGGGATTGCACCTCTGAGTAACTAATATTTACATCGACATCTTCATTTACCTAGAATTTCTTGGTGTTGTATGTAAAACATTGATAATTCCCTTGAAAGACATCATTCTGGAGGTTTGACGGCACAAGCAAAACTGGAGGACACTGCTGAGAAAACATAAATAAAAATGATGTTGACAGCTTTTTTTTATAAACTAAATTGCATTTTTAGCATCTGAAGCATGGGGGGCAGTGGCATACTATGTGAAAAAGGCATCTGCAAAAGCTCCTATAAGCACGTTAAGTCTTATTTGCTAGAAACTGAATTTGTACTTGTAACACATCATAATGTGTTCTGTTGGCTTAAAGGTCGTATGCAAAAGTTTTTAAAACTAAAAGAAACAGCACCATTCAATAAACACTTCCAAGTTTTGTAACAAAAGTCAACAAATTAATGCATTTTAGTGTCTTTTTGTTGTGGTCCATTTTCCCAAGGTTGCTGGATGCTGAATCAGCATGACCCAAACCTGCTGATGTCATTTTGGGGTACTTGCCTGTTAGGAAATTGTACTGCTGCTAAATACAATGCTGGTAACTTCACTGCTGTTGATCAGTGTCTGCTTTATAATAACTTAGATTTAACAGGGACCTTATCTGCATTAATTCCTACTAGGGATGGCTATGCTAGCCCTGATAAAAAGATAATTTTAAAGTGACTTATTGAGGTTTGCCATAGAAAATGGGAGCAGTGATCTGCAGGAGTGTATTCTTCTGTACCCACAATGCCTCACTATGTCAATTAGTATACATGCTTTTATTTGTCTGTGCTCACTGAAGAAATAGGAGCCAACATCTCTCAGTATAGAAGTCTTGTAGCTAGATATGGTATGTACAATGCATTGTTGTAAAAATAAACAAACAAAAGCTTATATTGTTGACACCACCAGACATATATGGGACAGCATCTGAGACTACAGAAATTGTAAAAGAGGTTTGCATTTTACCCACAATGCTGTGCTACAGTTATTTATGTACTACTGCTCACCACTAGCAACATAAGGGATTGTACATCTGAGTAAAGCAACATTATAAATTACCCAGAATTCCTCATTGTTCTATGTAAAACAATGACAGCTCTCTGGTATATCATTTTGGGTGTGTGGCCCCACACAACAAACTGGAGAATAAAACAGTAAAAAAATAAGAATGACAGATTAAAAAAAATGAAATTGCACTTTCAACACTTGAAGCATGCCTGGCAATGACATGCCATGTGTAACAGGCATTTGAGAAACCTTCAGCATTTACTTTGATATCAATGTGCTACTCTACCTGACTTCTGCATAGACTATAACATTACATTTAACCTGTTATTGTGCATTACTGGCATTGAGCATGACAGAACCACAATCAAACAACTTTCAGATTCTTGCAACAGGCACAGTGCAAGGAATGAGAAGTCTTTACAGACCTCAGCAATGTGACTACCTCCATAGCTTATGTATTGAAGAAATAGAATAGCACCCCAAATGACATCACCAGGGTGGAGACATGAAGATTACCACAGGGAACAGAAAGTCTCAGCATCTAGCAGTGTAGTTGAAACATACCACACCATAAACAGCTATAAATGGTATTGAATAGTAGATTTTCATATAAAATACTGGGCAGACACTGTTGTTATAACACTATTTAATGAATGATGCTGACCGTTTAATTTCTGTAAATTTCATCGCATATGACCTTTAACCAAATGAAAGATAAAAAAATTCAGAATCACAAGGTGGTACCTGGCACTACATCCATTTAAATTCAAGGTGATACACAAATCTGGTAAAGGGAATAGCAATGCTGATTTTATGTCATGATATGGTTTGGGAATTAAGGGTTCTGAAGGTTGAAAAACAAATGTATGAGTTTAAACTTTGATATTTGCTATATTGTTATAGAAAAAGGATACTGCACATGTGCTTAATTTCTGAATGGTGGAAACTAATATTAGTATACAAATAACAGAACATTTTGGAAATATATTTCATAAAAGAGATTTGAAATCTATTTCATAAAACAGATTCCCTGTTAAGGAGGGGAGTGTATGTGACTGGGTTGAATAGCACTCTGTCCTAGTTGTTATGGAGAGTTTGAATGCAGGGATCTGTTCTGTTCTTTCCTGTCCTATCTCTTGTCTGTCTAGTTGAACAACCACATTTTCTCACGAGACCTAGAATTTGATCACTCTGACAGTCTCGCAATTCTTTGTCTCTCACTGTCAGTCAGTCTTCCCTTGCTGCTTCTGTTTTTCCTCCCTTGCATATCTACTAGTATAAAAATATATGCAGATCATTATGTGGAAATTAACTGATATTGAGATCACTTTGTTTAGAAATTATATAGTGTTACTATTGAAATGTCTATAATTATAGTCTGAGATGATTGCATAAAGCTATTGGGAACTCAAGGGGTTAATCTGACAGCAATTTTAAGTCCCTTTTCAGTAGCTGTGGAGAAGAGGCCTCAGTTCTGGGACATTGTGTTCTTGCTGCACCTGCCTAAAATTTACAAGAACATTTTAGAAAAAAAAAGATGCTTATTAAGAAGAGGGTTGCAAAGACTTATAAAAGAGAGAGCTGCAATGTTTTGAGACACACTGAGACACACAGAGATTGAAGGAAAACTCAGATGGATCTTTTCTGTTTATTCTACCTTTGTAAATAGTTATTCTGAACAATTTAATTTGTTTATGTTACTGCTAGTACTAATAAACACTTTTTGCTAATTTTACAACTGCTCTTGTTTTTTTCCTGTGATTCCTGACCTGTGCCTTGATGACACCTAGCTCAGGGAGGGGGGTAGGAGGTGGAAGGGGTCCCTAATGGATGCATAAGCACCTCCTAGGAGGGGGGCTTACATATCTTCTTCATATAGGCCTCTGTCTGTTCGCCAAACAAAGAGGTTGGCTCACAAGGAAAGTCCAGGGCTTTAGTCTGTGTGTTCTGAGACAGAGTAGAAGCCCTGATCAAGGCAAACCTTCTCAGGGACACTAGAGTTGCCATTACCCTGGCCACAGTGTCATTAGAATCCACTGCCATGTGGAATTGGTTCTTGGAAGCAGATCTACAGTGCTGGTTCGACAAATGTTTTGTTGACTGACATCACAGTGAAGAAGTTATGTTGACTGCAAGTTGCAGTCGACATAAACCGCAAGAGACCAGGTTCTTTTGTATCAGAGCTTTCATCCACCTGCAACCCTGAACTTATGGACTATCAATCTAAGTTGGAGTTGATTTGGGAGGGTGCAGGACCTGGGAAAGAGTGCGCGGTCTCAGGCAGACTATTACAGTGAACTATCAATGTTGTTGACATCGACGTGTTTGCTGTAATAATATTGTTGCTATGCAGATTGCATAACCTTGGAAGCTTCAATTCCAAATTTTTCAGCTTCTGTAAGATCATTTGCCAGTGGAGAAGGAGCTACCTTAGTGATCGCCATCACAGAATTCCACAAGTTCTTTTGATACCTGGAAACATAAGCCATATAGGAAGCTTGTCTTATGGCCAGGTATGTTCCTAAATAGGCCTTTTTGGCCATGGAGTCCATCTTTTGAAATCCTTATCAGGAGGATGGGAGGACAGAGGTATGCTTGCTTTATCACAGCACCTCCTTTGGCCAGGAGGAATAGAAGTGGGATTCTGCAGAATCTTGGTGGCTTTCCTTTTCTGAGATTTGTGGATAGGAAAAAAGCAGTCTCTTGGTTGCTGGTACATCCATCATCTCCATGTAATCTGGCTCCTACTTCTCAGTGGTTTCCTTAGTGGAGGGGTTCAGAGTCTCTGCCACCTTTTTCATAAAGGAAAAATGGGAGGCAGTATAGCACAGTGGTTTAAGGCTGTGAGCTGCAAATCTGGTGACATCCATCAGATGAGACCTGGGTTTGAATCCCACAGCTTCCACTTGCATACTGTGTGACCCTGAGCAAGTCACTTAACTTCCCTGTGCTCCCAGGTTGCACCTGTGAAAAAGCTTTCAGCTTAGTGTGCTACTCCTGGTTAAACAACTAAAAAAAAAAAAAGTGAGGAATAATCTTCAGGATGTATGGGGAGGGATTCAATTTGTCTGTCTCAGGAAAACCCTCTGGTTTAATAGGTTCCCCATAGTCCTCCTCTTCGGTACCCACAATTCCTCACTATGTAAATTAGTATACATGCTTTTATTTTTTTCCTCTTTTCACTGAAGAAATAAGAGCCAACATCTCTCAGTACAGAAGTCTTGTAGCTAGATATGGTATGTACAATGAAGTGTTGTAAAAAAAAAAAAAAAAAAAACAAAAGCTTATATTGTTGACACCACCACACAAATATGGGACAGCATCTCAGAGTTAGGAAATTGTAAAACAAGTTTGTATTTTAGTCACAATGCTGTGCTACAGTTATTTATGTAGTACTGCTCACCACCAGCAACACAAGAGATTCTACATCTGAGTAAGGCAACAGTATAAATTACCCAGAATTCCATGTTGCTATATGTAAAACAATGATAGCTCTCTGGTATGACATCATTTTGGGGAGGTGGTCACACACAACATACTGGAGGATTAAACTCTGATAAAACAGTAAAAAAATGAGAATGACAGCTTTTTTTTATAAAAGAAATTGCATCTTTAACACTTAAAGCATGCCTGGCAATGGCATGCCATGTGTAACAGGCATTTGAGGAACCATCAACATTTACTTAGACTTTAATGTGTTACTCTCTCTGACTTCTGCACAAACTATAAAATTACATTTAAACTATTATTGTGCATTACTGGCATTAAGCATGACAGAACCACAAGCAAACAACTTTCAGATTCTTGCAACAGGCACAGTGCAAGGAATGAGAAGTCTTTACAGACCTCAGCAATGTGACTGCCTCCATAGCTTATGTATTGAAGAAAGAGAATAGTACCCCAAATTACATCACCAGGGTGGAGACATGAAGATTATCACTGGGAACAGAAGGTCTCAGCATCTAGCAGTGTAGTTGAAACACACCACACAATAAATAGCTATAAATGGTATGAAATGGTAGATTTTCATATAAAACACTAGCTAGACACTTGTTATAACAATAGTTAATGAATGATGCTGACAGTTTAATTTCTGTAAATTTCATTGCATATGATCTTTAAAAATCTCACAGTCTGTCTTCAGGTGGTCAAACCCTAGACAGACTACACAAATTAAGTGTGTGTTGGCCTTAGCAAATGGCTCACCACATTCGATGCAGTGTTGGAAATACGTATGGCCAATTTTCTTTAGGTTTCTGTGACATAATCCAAGACACTAAATATATGTGTTGAGGATTCTGAGAGTAACAAACTAAATAACCAAAAAGTTCTGTTTTTTTTCTGTTGGCTCGGCGACTGATAAACAAACTGAGAAAAACCCAGTAAAACCCCACAATTTAAAGAGCCACTGATGCCAAAAGTATTACATTGCAGAATCTGAATAAGCATGCCCCTGATAAATCACATACCAAACACTAGATTACTACATTACTTACTTTTAAAGTTATTAGCCATTTTGTAACCCTGATTTCATTACCTGCACAAAAAAGCCTACATCAGTGAAGAGCTGATAACGATGTCATTTTTGGAACTCACCATCTAATATTCCCCGTAAGTAAGCTTATAGGATCTGCATCTCCAAAGTTTTAAAGATCATGTGCAATGGGTTTCACATATAAAACAAACAGCACCCTTCAAAATACATTGCTTTAAAAACTATGTAAGTTTCAGAGTTTGTAACAAAGTTCAAAGTTAATTCCACAGTAGAACCATGCCTTGGAGTGGTTTAATGCACTTGAAACATAACCAGTGCAGAAACATTACATTATGCTTTATACAACATTATAACATGGCATCCTGTATTAGCAAGTAAAATAAGACACAGATAGAGTGGAATTATCTCTGTTTTTCTGATGTGTTTGCAGTTTGGGATTTGCCTGCTGTGCATTATGGGAAACACATATATGCAACTACATTTTGTGTATTGTGGGTGCAATGGCAAACAGTCTTTCAATTACTGATTACATTTAGATGGGATCAGCATTTCAGAATATGTATTCATTTTGGCTGACTTACTTTTATGAACCATTGAATCAACTCAATTTTTCTGCTACATTTGCTGTTTGGGTAATGCATATATTTAACTGCATTTTGTATATTGTGGGAGCAATACTGAACATTCAGTTACTGGTTACATGCAGATGTGATCAACATTTTATAATATCGGTTCATTTGGGCTGACTACATTTGTGAACTGTGGACTCATCCCCATTTTTCTGCTGTGTTTGCTGTTTGGGATTTGGCTGCTGTGCATTATGGGAAAAGAATATATTAAATTGCACAAGAGTTTTCAGCTCTGGTAGTTGTTCCTGCAATACCTTTGGCAGGTCAACAGATCGCTGTGGAACAATGCTACAGCCATATTTAGATCAATTTCCAAATGTACAGAACTGAGTCACTCGGAAAAATAACTTTTATAGAATAAGTAAAAAACAAAAGAACCCACATAGTTTGCTGACTGGTGCTGCCTGTTTTACTTGAGGAAACCATTGCACATGATCTTAAAGATCATATGCAATGACATTTACAGAAATTAAACTGTCAGCATCATTCATTAAAGAGCCACTGATGCCAAAAGTGCTACATTACAGACTCTGAATAAGCATACCCCCAATAAATCTCCATACCAAAAATTTGATTTCTATGTGACTTCATGTTAAAGTTATTAGCTATTTTCTAACCCTGATATTACTAACTGTACAAAAAATGCATATGGCAATGAAGATCTGCCGATGATATAATCTAGGGAACACACTGTCTAGCACTCCCTATCAGCAAGCTTATATGACCTTATTCTCCGAAGTTGTAAAGATCAAGTGCAATAGTTTTCACATGTAAAACAGGCAGTACCATCCAAAAAACATTGCTATAAAAACTATGTGAGTGTTAAGTTTTGCAACAAAATTAAGTCCACAGTAGAATAATGCTCTGGGTTGGTTTAATGTGCTTGTAACATGGCAAGTGCAAAAACAGGGAATCATGCATTATAAGAGATTGTAACATGACATCTTATATTAGCAAGTACAATAAAACACAGATACAGGCATAGATAGAGTGGAATCATCTCCATGTTTCTGCTGTGTTTGCAGTTTGGGATTTGATTGTATGTATTATGGGAAATGCATATATTTAACTGCATTTTTTTATACTGTGGGTGCAATGGTGAACAGTTATTCAATTAATGATTACATGGAGATGTGATCAACATTTCAGAATATGTGTTTATTTTGGCTGACTTACTTTTGTGAACTTTGGAATCCTCTAGATTATTCTGCTGTGTTTGCTGTTTGGGAATTTGGCTGCTGTGCATTATGGGAAATACATATATTTAACTGCATTTTGTATATTGTGGGTGCAGGGGTGAACAGTCATTCAATTACTAATATACATGCAG
Organism: Neoceratodus forsteri; assembly: GCA_016271365.2. Taxonomy (NCBI): domain Eukaryota; kingdom Metazoa; phylum Chordata; order Ceratodontiformes; family Ceratodontidae; genus Neoceratodus; species Neoceratodus forsteri. The sequence continues at coordinate 1,774,273,655 of CM057450.1, read as the reverse complement.
ATGTGATCAACATTTCAGATATATGTTCATTTTGGCTGACTTACTTTTGTGAACTCTGGAATCATCTCCATTTTTGTGCTGTGCTTGCTGTTTGGGATTTGAATGCTGTGCATTACGGGAAATGCATATATTAAAGTGTGCAGGAGATTTCAGCTCTGGTAGTTGTTTCTGCAATTCCCTCGGCAGGCTAATAGATGGCTGTGAAACAATGCTAGCAGTACAGCACTGTTCTACAGCAATAATTAGATTGATTTCCAAATGTACTGAACTGAGCCACTTGGGGAAAAACTTTCATAGACCAAGTGAAAAAAGAGCCCACATAGTTTACTGACTGGTGCTGTCTGTTTTACTTGTGAAAACCATTGCACATGATATTTACAACTTTGGAGAAACAGGTTCTATAAACTTGCTGGCAGGGAATTCTAGACTGTGAGGTCCCTAGATGACATCATCATCAGCGCTTCACTGACATGAGCTTTTTTGAATAGATAGTTAAATCAGGGTTATGAAATTGCCAATAACTTTAAAATGAAGTAACACAGACATCTAGTGTTTGGTATGGTGTTTGCTTGAGGTATGCCTATTCTAATTCTGCAATATATCACTTTTGGCCAGATCATGTCAGTTGCTCTTCAATAGACATATGTGATTTTAGATAATATATGGAGCCATATATTCAAAATGTAGCCCCAGAGCAAAATTAGCACTGCACAGTGTGCTAAATTAGCCCTGAACCATTCGCATACTGCATTTAAAGGAATAGCCATGGGGCTAAAATAACTGAATATAGTGTGCAAATAAAGCCATGCAAACAGGGCTGGGAGTGCAGTGCAATAATTAACCAGCAAATAAGACAGCTATGAATATAGCATCTGGTAAGTGAAAATCAAAACTGCAGCCCAGTGCACACAGATGTGGAGGAAGGTATAGGTGAACTATGTGATCAATGTGCGTGCTAGCAAAGAGGTGGATGCACTAAAGTTGCAAATAACAGTGAAGACCAAATACTGCAGAATTGTGTTATGGTTCAAGACAGGTTTTCACGGCACAAATACATTTGTGCAGTGTTTGCGCAGGGTTAACACATTCACCCGGCACTAGGACGTTTTCCCTGGAAAAATATTTGCTGTATTCAAAAGTGTTATACAAATGAACCTCCTTAGGCAGTTGGTATGCAAACATCCATATTAGCATCTCATTATGACCTGATTTGCATGTAGATTGCACAGCGCTATTGCAGGGTCACACAGCGTTACCTGCAGATCAGTCTGAAAGTACAGGGGCAGGGTGGGTCAGCTCACAGCTCAACCTGTAGGTCAGTCAGGAAGTACAGAGGCAGGCTGGGTCTGCTTACAGCTCCACCTATAGGTCAGTCTGAAAGAAATATCTGGAAAGTAGACAAGTTGTAGTTTCCCTCTAAAATACTCTGGCAGGCTTGCTAGTAATGGTTTTCTGACATCATCACACGGGGACTCTAGTAGACTCTTTTTTTTTTTTCACTAGCACTTGGCAAAATACAAATAAAAAGATGGAAATGCAAATAAAAGTAAGTAAATAAATAAAAAAACTGAATGATTGCAGAGGCATCTAAAGTCCCCAAACCTTTGTGTTTTAGGATACACACCTTTACTAAGCACCTGCTCTGTAAACTACTATGGATGATTCCTAGCTCATCTGTCCACATTGTTGCAACCACTCCATGACTTGCTACAAAAAAGCTCAATAAAATTAGTTCCCACAGTGTGAAAAAGCATTCCAGGCTAGCAAAAAATGTCTTCTAGGCAGCAAATGATTAGTGCACTATGACCCAGCCAAACCTCTAAGGCTGTCATGTAATGCACCATCATATAAAGTGGGGGCTGTTATCTCACATGTGTTACCTTCTAAAAAAAAAAAACCACCCAATTGCTTTCTCTTCTTGGAACTTGTCCCCATGCAAAAAAAACTATGCTCAAATTAAAAAAAAAGCCTTGAGCATAATATTCGATGTTAAAACGTTCCATAAGTATGCCAACAGACAAAAATTCACGCTGCTAACAAATCACAAGCCTCTACTGGCAATTCTAAGGCCAAAGCCCGCAATACCAATTCTTGCAGCACTCCAAATGCAGCAATGGGCCTTAGTTTTATTGGCATATGACTATGACATCAAATACCAATGTTCTCAAAATCACACAGATGCAAATGCATTGTCAAAACTGCCATACAAAAATGTTTCCACAAAAAAAATGCAACAGTATTCCATCTTTCACATCTCAAAGACTTACCAATTGCTTCACAAAATGTTGCAGCAAAAACACGGCAAGATCCTGTCCTCTCTAAAGTTCTACATTTCACCCTAAATGGCTGGCCTAACTTCACAAAAAAAAAAAAACTCTGGCCTTTCTTAATAAAAAAAACCAAAAAAAACAGTTGCCCACAAAACAAGGCTATGTTCTGTAAAAAGCTCAAGTTATAATACCTCCGAAGTTCCACAAATTTCCACAAAAAGTTACTTTCTAACTCACACAACAGTCACCCCAAAATCTCTCAGATAAAGGCATTGGCAAAAAATTACCTCTAATGGCCAAAACTTAAACCCCTACATCCTTGGTCCTAGGCTACCACACCATAAAATCACATCCATGTCAACTATGCTAAAACAAACAACACTTCTTGGTAATAAAGTCTTGCCTACACAAGTCACAACTACAGTACTAAAAAAACTATACACCTTTTAAAACAACTTTTCATGTCTTATAAACTATCACAAACTTCAGTGTCAAACAATGGTCTCCACTTTTCTTCCCATGTCTTTAAACTATTCTTAAAGATCACATGCGTTGGAATATACAGAAATTAAACTATCAGCATCATTCATTAAATATTGTTATAAAAACAGTGTCTGCCTAGTGTTTTATATGAAACCCTACCATTTCATATCATTTATAACGATTTATTGTGTGGTGTGTTTCAACAACACTGCAAGATGCTGAGACTATCTGCTTCCTATGGTAACTGGCATGTCTCCTTCCTAGTGATGTCATTTGGGGTACTATTCTCTTTCTTCAATACATAAGCTATGGAGGAAGTCACATTGCTGAGGTCTGTAAAGACTTCTCATTCCTTACACTGTGCCTGTTGCAAGAATCTGAAAGTTGTTTGATTGAGGTTGTGTCATGCTTAATGCCAGTAATGCACAACCGCAGTTTATATTTAATTGTTTAGCCTGCACAGAACTCAGGCAGAGAAGCACATTGATGTTAAAGTAAATGTTGAGGGTTCCCAAAATGCCTGTTACATATGGCATGCTATTGCTAGGCAGGCTACAAATGTTGAAGCTGCAAATTTTTTTTTTATTTAAATCTGTCATTCTCATTTTCTTACTATTTTATCAGAGTTTAATCTTCCAGTTTCTTATTTGTGGCCACAACCCCAAAATAATATCATACCAAAGAGCTGTCATTGTTTTACATACAACAACAAAGAATTCTGTGTAATTTATAATGTTGCCTTAAATGTGCCTTACTCAGATGTACAGTCCCTTCTTTTGCTGGTGGTGAGCAGTAGTATGTAAATAACTGTAGCCAGGCATTGTGGGTAAAATAAAACCTGTTTTACAATTTCCATACTCTAAGGTGCTGTCCCATACTAGTGTGGTGGTGTCAACAATATAAAATGACATGACATCATTTGAGGGCATGGCAGCACACAGAAAACTGGAGGGTGGGCAGGAAGAAAGAACTGACAAAACATGAAAAAAACAACTGTGACAGATTTATTTTACAAAACAATTTGCAGATTCAACATGTGAATCTTGTCTGGCAAAGGCATACTATGTGTAAAAGGCACTTGGGGAATCCTCAACTTTCCTTTAAAGGTCATATGCAAAGGATTTTAAAACTAAAAGAAAAAGCAACATTCAATAAGCACTACAATAAAACCTATTTGTTTTCCAGGTTTTGTAACAAATATCAATGAATTAATGCATTTTTAGTATCTTTTTGTTGTGGTCTATTTTCCCAAGGTTGCTGAATGCTGAGTCAGCATGCCTCCAGGTTGCTAATGTCATTTGGGTTGCTTACCTGTTAGGAAGCTGTACTGCTGCCAGTGATACAATGCTGGTAACTCCACTGCTGTTGGTCAGTATCTGCTTTACAATAATTTAGATTTAATAGTGACCTTATCGGCACTAATTACTTCTAGGGATGGCTGTGCTAGCCCTGGTAAAAGGATAATTTTAAAGGGATTTATTGAGGCTTGCCATAGAATATGGGAGCTGTGACCTATAGAAGTGTACTCTACTATATCCACAATGCCTCTCTATGTAAATTAGCATACAGGCTTTATTTTTCTGTGCTCACTGATGAAATAGGAGCCAACATCTCTCAGTATAGAAGTCTTGTAGCTAGATACAGTAAGTACAGTGCATTGTTGTGAAAAATAAACAAACAAAAGCTTATATTGTTAACACACCCACATAAATGTGGGACAGCATCTCAGAGTATGGAAACTGTAAAACAGGTCTGTATTTTTCCCACAGTGCCCTGCTACAGTTATTTACATATTACTGCTCACCACCATCAACATAAGGGACTGTACATCTGAGTAAGGCACATTTTAAACATCATTATAAATTAACCAGAATTCCTTGTTGCTGTATGTAAAATGACAGCTTCCCTGGTATGACATCATTTTGGGGATGAGGCCACACGCAAGAAACTGGAGGACAAAACCCAGATAAAATAGTAAAAAAATAAGAATGACAGATTTGTTTTAAATAAATTGCAGGTTCAACACTGGAAGCATGTCTGACCATGTGTAACAGGCATTTGGGTAACCTTCAACATTTACTTTAACATCAATGTGCTACTCTCTGTGACTTCTGCACAGACTATAAAATTACATTTAAACTGTTATTGTGCATTACTGGCATTGAGCATGACAATCAAACAACTTTCAGATTCTTGCAACAGGCACAGTGCAAGGAATGAGATGTCTTTACAGACCTCAGCAATGTGATTGCTCCCATAGCTTATGTATTGTAGAAAGAGAATAGCTCTCAAATAATCACCAGGGCAAAACATGTTGATTACCACAGGAACAGAAAGTCTCAGCATCTTGCAGTGTTGTTGAAACACACCACACAATAAATAGCTATACATGGCATGAAATGGTAGATTTTCATATAAAACACTAGGCAGACAGTGTTGTTATAACAATATTTATTGAATGATGCTGACAGTTTAATTTTTGTAAATTTCATCGCATATGATCTTTAAAGCTAAATGGTGTCCAACATATTTTAACTCCTACTTACCATCCCACATGAAACTGCACCAACAAAAAAAATCTTAAAAGTGCTTTTCTGAGGTTTTGCAGATGCCTTTTTTGTATGGTATGCCATTGCCACCCATGCTTCAGACACTGAAACTGCAATTTGTTTTGTAAAACAACCTAGCATTGTCATTTTTCTTATGTTTTAGTATTACTTTGTTTCTGCCCACCTCCATAATTATATCAAGAAAAAAAAAAACTATCAATGTTTTACATGCAGCAACAATAAATCAACGATACATTGCAAAATGGCTTAAATGTTTGTTACTCAGAGGTGCAGTCCCTTATTTTGGTAGTGGTGACGGCAGTATAGCACTTACTATATAGAAATATTTATTTAAAAGTCTAATCAGAAAAGACATAGTGAACACATGTTTAACCAGAAAAGATATACTGAGCAAATAAGCTCATTTCCAGATGCATCCTGGGGTAGGGGGGAAAGAGGTACACAATAGGCACATATGTAGCAAGGCATTGTGGGTACAATAAGAAGTTGTTTTCCAATTTCCTTCCTCAACAATAAATGCTCTCATTTGTTATTTTTCCAAACAAGAATTATGCATATAGTATCTAGCTCACTAGATTTCTTTACTGATAGATGTAGTCTCCTATGTCTATAGTGCAGATGTGTGCAATATCAAGACTGACCAACAGAGGTCTCTATTTCAAACATAGAAACATAGAATTTGATGGCAGATAAGGACCGCTTGGCCCACCCAGTCTGCCCATTTCCCTACCTGATGGATAAGCTGCAGATCCTAGTTAACCAGCAGCCTACTTCTTCCTACCCCCACCCCCTAGAATTGCCTTATGACTGTCCTATGCATGCTTGAATTCCACCACTGTTTTTGACTCCACAACCTCCTCTGGAAGGCTGTTCCATACATCCACAACCCTCTCTGTGAAAAAATACTTCCTTAAATTACCTCTGAGCTGCCCCCTTCTATCTTCAAATTGTGCCCCCTTGTTCTTGCACACCTCTTTCTTTGAAAGATGATACCCTCTTGGACTTTGTTGATTCCCTTGAGGTACTTAAAAGTTTCTATCATGTCCCCCCTCTCCCTCCTTTCCTCGAGGCTATACATATTAAGCTCCTTAAGGCTCTCTTCATGTGTCTTCTGGTGCACACCCTGCACCATTTTAGTTGCCCTCCTCTGGACAGCTTCCATCCTGTCTATGTCTTTGCGGAGATTGGGTCTCCAGAACTGCATGCAGTACTCCAGATGTGGTCTCACCAGCTGTCTGTACAGAGGGATAACTTCTTGTTTTCTACTGGTGATGCCTCTCCCTATGCATCCCAGTATCCCCCCAGCCCTCCTTGCTGCCCTTTCACATTGCTTGCCCACCTTTAGGTCATCTGATATGACTACCCCCAGGTCCCTTTCCATTTTGTTGTTGTTAGTATCTCACCCCAGTGTGTACTCTTCCCTGGGTTTTTGTTTCCCAGGTGCATTACCTTGCACTTTAGCACTGAATCTAAGCTGCCATACATTTGACCATTCCTCTAACCTTGCCAAGTCCTTCTCATCCTTTCCACCCACCTTGTGCATCAACTCTGTTGCAGATCTTTGTGTCATCTGCAAAGAGACATATTTTCTTCCAGTCCCTCTGCAATGTCACTTATAAAGACATTGAAGAGGACTGGTCCTAATACTGAACCCTGTGGTACCCCACTGCTAACCCCCTTTTTCAGAGTGGACTCCATTTACTATTACTCTCTGTGTCCTATTCTCCAGCCAATTCTTTACCCAGGCTGTCATCTTGGGACCCACTCCCAGGCTGGCTAACTTGTATATTAATCTTTTGTGGGACTGTGTCAAATGCCTTGCTAAAGTCTAGGTAGGCCATGTCCACAGCCCTCCCTGATCAACTACTTTGGTCACCCAGTCAAAGAAATCTATCAGATTTGTCTGGCATGACCTTCCCACTGTGAATCCATGCTGCCTTGGGTCCTGTGCCCCTCTGGCCTCTAGATATGCAACAATTCTTTCCTTCAGAAGTGATTCCATCATTTTCCCTACCACTGAGGTTAAACTAACAGGTCTGTAGTTTACTGCTTCTGCCTTGCTCCCACTTTTGTGAAGGGGAATCACATCTGCCCTCCTCCAGTCCTCAGGTACCACCCCATCCTCCTATGATTTGTTAAAGAGGGTAGTCAGTGGTGTCACTAGTTCTATCCTTAGTTCTTTTAGAATTCTGGGATGAATCCCATCAGGCCCCATTGCTTTGTCCACCTTCAGTTTTAAGAGCTCTTTCAGAACTCTTTCTTCTGTAAATGGGCTGGTATCAACTTCGTATCCAGAGTGTTTCTACTGTTTGTTTTAGGTACCTCCCAATTCCTTTGTAAATACTGAGTCAAAATATTTATTTAGTATCTCTGCCTTTTCACAGTCACCCTCTGCCCACCCTCCCTCCTCTTTATTAAGCCTCACTATCCCTCCTTGGTCTTCCTTGCTCCCTGATGTACCTATAAAAGGTTTTATCCCCTTCTTAACTGAGTTGGCTATCTTTTCCTCGGTTTGGGCCTTTGCTGTTCTGACTGCCTTTCCAGCTTCCTTTGCTTTAACTGATACAGTTCTCTGTCCTGCTCCTTCTGTGATTCCTTGTACTTCCTGAATGCTTTCTTTTCTCTTGAACCTTCACTGCCACTTCCTTTGAGAACCATAGTGGTTTCTTACCTCGTTTCGTTTTGTTTATTTGCTTTACACAAAGGCTTGTTACCTCTGTGATGGCAGTTTTTATTATTCCCCATTGTTCTTCCACCCCACCTTCCTGCCCATTTGTTAGTGCATTCCTTAGGCACTCACCCATTTTGGCAAAGTCAGCCCTCCTAAACTCCAGTACCTTTGTCTTTGTATGGCTTGACTCTATTGCTGTGTTTATTGTGACCCATACTGTTCGATGGTCGCTAGTTCCCCAGATGGCTACCCACTTCTACATCTGTGATCCTCTCTTCATCTCCATTTGAGAGAACCAGGTCTAAGATTGCTCCCTCTCGAGTGGGCTCCAATACTAGTTCTCCAAGGCATGCCCCCTGTAGGGCATCTAGAATAACCCCACTCTTAGAAGTGGCTGCTGCAACTGCACTCCAGTTAACATCTGGCATATTCAGATCACCCATCAGCAATATCTTCCCTTTATCTGCCATTCTAAGTATACTTTCTATCATTTCCTTGTCCATTTCCTCCCCCTGAGTGGGGGGGTCTGTATACAACCCCCTGTGCGGATTGTGCTGCCATTGCCTGCCTCCAAATTGACCCACAGTGCTTCTTCTCCTCCCTGTTTACCCTTTTGTTCTGTTGCTTTGATTTCTTCTCTTATGTAGAGAGCTACTCCTCCTCCTCTTTTACCCTCCCTGTCCCTCCTGTAGATAGTGTATCCTGGTATGTTTACGTCCCAGTCATGGTTCTGTGTGTACCATGTTTCTGTGACTGCCACAATATCCAGATCTTCCTCCTCCATCAAGGCCACTAATTCAGGAAGCTTGTTACCCAGACTATGGGCATTGGTACTCATTGCTCTCCATTTTTGATGGCTTTTACCTTCTGTAGCGCAACCCCACTGACCTTTCTACCTTGGTCTTTTTCTCATTTAGTACCCTGTTTTGTAGGGGAGGCTGGGATTTTCCTTCTGCTTATCAGTGCCTCCCCTTGACTAGTTTAAAGGCTTGCCAATGAAGCATTTTAAACCGATTGCCCAAAGACTTGTTCCTTCCTGGACAGATGCGAGCATCCTGCCAGTATAGGCTGGTGTCCTCCAGGTGGAACCCCAGTCCCCAATGAAGCCAAACCCTGTGCTCCACACCATTTTTCAACCATTTGTTAAACTGCATGGTGCAAAGTACCCTCGACTCACTATGCCACTGACAGGCAGCACCTCTGAGAAGGATACTGAGTGCTACTTGTCTTAAGCCCCTCCCCAACTCTACAAAGTCCTTTTGCACTGCTCTAATCTCATGATGAGCCAAGTCATTTGTCCCTAGGTGGACAATGATGTCCAGCCCAGACTCTCGTGCAACTGTTCTCGTGATCCTAAGGATCGCCTTCCTGTCCTCCAAGCCATGGCACCAGGCAGGCACCTTACTTCAGATTTCCCTGCTCCCCCCAGTTCTATCCCCCTAATAATTGAGTCCCCCACCAGGAGCTGCTTTCTTTCCCTGTGGTGCCCTCTGCCTCCTTCCTGAGGGCCTCCCTTGTGACAGTTGTCTGCACCCTCCTTAGTCTCCTCTGCGGGTGCATCCATAGGGGAACTATGCTCCTCCAGAATGGTGTATGGATTGTGGAGTGTAACAACTGACTGGGTGTGCCTCTGTTCCACCACCCTTACCCTTCCTGAACCCACTGTGGTCCAACTGCTGTGCTTTCTTTGCAACCTCTGAGGTAGTGGTGGTGGCTGTGGTGCTCTCTGGATGGGGGAGGTTCCCTTGCCACTGTGCAGTGCGACCTGAAGATGGGCAACTTCCTCCCTCAGGGCAGATAGTTGTCTGCAAACAGGGCAGCATCTCAGCCTCCAGAAAGATTCCCGGAAGACTGCTGCCCCACAGCCATTACATTGTACTACTCCCCACATAACTGTCTACCTTGTTTAGTTTTTTTTTTGTTTGTTTGTTTTTTTTTTTGTGTGTGTGTGATTGGTGCATTATATAGAAATATATGTATGTATTTTTATAATGTGTATGCTTATATTGTCAGTGCAGTGTGCTAGACAGGATATGACAGTGATGTGTACCTTGCCCTCTTGAGAAAATGATGTCAGAACCCCAGGTATAAATGAACTATTTCCAGGGGTGGGGTGGGGTGAGGGTGGGAAGGGTGGGGCCTAAACTGTGCCCTCACAAACAATCAGCTAAACACCTGACCTACCGTGCGATGAGTGCCTTCCTGTCAGCAAGATGCCATACACAACAATTTGTAATACTGCTTCAAACCAATTTGACAGAGAAAATACCCTGCTAATCAAACAGAGAAAATCCAAACATCCAAGTCAGACACAGGTAAACCTCCCCAGCCCCAAAAGAGCCTGGTGACTTGTGCTCTGAAAACAGTCAGCCCCAAAACACGTCAGCTGTGCAGAAGGGCAGACACAGAAAACAGTATTTAGCCTATGTGGGTTTAAACTCTTTCTGCACTGAAAACCTTAACACTTGTAACACAAGTAAAGCAAACTCCACCTCCCTCTGTTGATTGAAAGACTGCCTTTTCTGATAATTCTAAGTTGCTTATTTCACCCTTCAGTTAGAAGTATCCTCCACCTGAAGAATATTAACTTTCCTAAGGAATCTGCTTCAAACCAAAGACAATTGTAAATTGTAAGGTTCACCTCCCTCTGTTGTGAGCACTACTCACTTTCTTGCAAATCTTAAGACCAGTGTTGCAGCTTGCAGCCAGAGGTAGCTTCACCTGAAGACTATGAGGTTATCAAAACAGTACTTATAAACTTTTTTTTTGTATAATGTCACACTTGAGGGTTGCAACACTGAGAAAAAAGGGGACAGGTTATACAAATGAAGCAGAACACAGAAATAAAAGCATTTATTTAATGGAAAACAGCAATTTTTGGCAGCTTGAATGGTAGGAGATTGAATCACAACTCCTATAGGTTATTACAGAGGGTCTGGAGGGAAAGGTATGCCTATTTGCAGATACGAACATACGAACATACAAAATTTGCCAGCAGATAAAGGCCTAGATGTCTATCAAGTCTGCTCGAATGTGCAGCTAGCACTCCTTATTCTGCAGCTGCCCCTCCCTTCCGCCTTTCCCCTTCATTAATCCTCCCCCTTGTCCTGTCCCATCTTCGTTTGAAGCAGTCCACTGTTCTACTGCATATCACTTCTGCAGGTAACGCATTCCACCCAGCCACCACCCTTTCTGTAAAAAAGTGTCTCCTCATCTCCTCCTGAACCTTCCTCGCTCCAGTCTCATATCATGGCCCTGTGTCCCTCCCTCCCTTACTCTGAACAGCCCCTCTGTACCGTCTTGTTTACTCCTTTCATGTATTTAAAGGTTTCAATCATGTCACCCTGTCTCTCCCTCCAGTGAGTACATGTTCAACTCCTTCAACCTCCTCTCTGATGATAAGTCCCCAGCCCCTTGATCATCTTTTGTCACCCTGCACTGCACCCTCCAGTAACTTAATGTCCCTCTTCAGATATGGACACCAGTACTGCATGCAGTACTCCAGGTGTGGTCTAACTAATGACCTATACAGTGGCAGAATCACTCCTCCCTCCTCGAGGATATACCCTGCAATACAACCCAGCATTTGTTGGCCTTTGCAGCTGACTTCCTACATTGTGCTGAGTTGTTCATTGACCCTGTAATGAGCACACCCAGATCCTTCTCCTCCTCTGTCTGGGCTAGCTGCACTCCCCCTAGCTGGTAACTCCTCCTTGGGTTCTTCATCCCAAAATGCAGCACCTTGCACTTTTTGGCATTAAACCCCAGTTGTCAGGTGTCTGACCAGGTTTCAAGCTTTGCAAGATCATCCTGCAACCCCTGCCATCCCCCTAGGTCATCCACCACTGCACCAACCTTGGTTTCATCAGCAAACAGACTGATACTGATCTTGCTCTTGATGTCCCATGATATGTCTGCAATAAATATCCCAAACAACACTGGTCCCAACACCGAGCCCTGTGGGACACCGCTTGTCACTGCCCTTGGGTGTGAGAGCTCCCCACCCACCACCACCCTCTGTTGCCTTCCCTGCAGTCAGTTTCCTACCCATCTCACCAGTTTTCCACCTGCCCCTGTGCCTACTAACTTCCTTCCCAGCCTTCCATGTGGCACTGAGTCGAATGCCTTACTGAAGTCCAGATACAGGACATCCACTGCATGGCCCCTGTCCAGTTGCCTAGTTACCCAGTCATAGAACTCGACCAGGTTGGTTTGGCAGGATCTGCCATGTATGAAGCCATGCTGTCTGCTGTCCTGTAGTCCTTTGGCCTCTAGGAGGGCCACCAGCCTCTCCTTCAGGATAGTCTCCATTAGCTTACCCACGATGGATGTGAGGCTCACTGGTCTGTAGTTTCCCGGTTTATCCTTGGGGCCACTCTTGTGGAGTGGCACCACATGAGCCATCCTCCAGTCCTGAGGTGCACACCCCAAATGTAGTGAGGCATTAAATAGGTCTGCCAAAGGTCCTGCAAGGATGTCTGCCAGCTCCTTCAGTACCCTGGGGTGGATGCCATCTGGGCCTGGTGCCTTGTCCACCCTCAGTGCCTTCAAACCCTCTCAAACTCTGCCCTCCATGATTTCCCCATCTGTCACCACTCCCCCCCCACTTCTGCTATTTCTCCCACCTTGGGTGTCACCCCCCTCTTCTCTTTAGTAAATACTGAGCAGAGTACTCATTTAGTGCTTCCGCCTTATCGTACTTGCTTCACCCAACCCCTCCTTCCTAATCCTTACTATGTGGTCCTTACAGCTCCTTTTCTCCTGATGTACTTAAAGAGTCCTTCTTCCCTTCTTAATGCCTTGTGCCAGCCTGAGTTCCGTAGATGCTTTGGCTCCTTACTGCCCTTGTCACCTCCTTCGATTCTGTCAAGTACTCCTCTGTCCTCCCCTCCCTGTTTTCTTGTACTTCCTAAAGGCAGCTCTTTTCCTCCTTACCTTTTCCATGACCTCCTTGCTCAACCAGCTCGGTTTCTTAGCCTCATGCCTTCTTGCTCTGGGCTTTGCAGCAGGTTTTGGTTGCCTCCACTATCCCCAGCTTTATGAGCTCCCACCTCTGGTTAGTATCCGTACTAGATTGAATTCTGGCCAGGTACCCTTTTACCACTTCCCCCATCCCCCCAAAGTCGGCCCTCCTGAAGTCCAGCACTCTTGTGCCAGATTCTACTCCTTCCTTGCCCATATCCAATGTGAGCCATACTGAGTGGTGATCACTCCCTGACAGCAGTTCCTCCACTGTAAGTTCTCTCACAAAGTCCCCATTTGCCAGCACAAGGTCAAGGGTATTCCCTAACCTGGTTGGTTCACTGACGATTTGCAGCAGGAAGCTGTCCTGGAAGGCATCCAGCAGTAGCTGCTCCCTTCTGTTCCTGGTTGTTGGGGTGCTCCAGTCCACTCCTGGCATATTGAAGTCCCCCACAATCACCACACTACCCTTCTCACAGGTCCTACTGATCTGTCCCGCTAGTTTCCTGTCTAACTCCTCCATCTGAGATGGTGGCCTGTACACCACTCCCATTCTAAGAATCTTATTCTTGGAATCCTGGATTTGCACCCAAAGTGACTCTGTACTACCCTCCTCCCCTTCCTCCCTTACACACTTCAGCCTTTCCTTCGCATAAAGTGCCACTCCCCCTCCTTTCCCAATCACCCTGTCCCTATGAAATAACCTGGACCCTGGTACAGACAGGTCCCAGTCATTATATTTGGTGGCCCATGCTTCCATGATGGCTGCAATGTCCACTTCTCCCTCTGCCATGAGAACCTGTAACTCTGCAGTTTTCCTCCCAAGGCTCCTAACATTAAGGGTAACCACCTTCCACCCTTTCCCATCCTGCCCTCCTTTCCTAGCATCACCAATAGTACTTGCCATTTGTCCTTTGTCACTGTTATGGGGGTAAGCTCATATGATTTCCCAACCTGTGGTCTCTGCATATCTTTTCCCCAACTGCCACCCCCCACTCCTAGTTTAAATTCCCAACTTCCTCTATATACTTTTCCATCCTCTGTTTCAACACTTTCTTTCCCTCCTCACTCAAGTGTAGTCTGTCCTTGGCATAGAGACTACTGTTCTCCCAGGTCCCTCCCCACCCCCAACAGCCCATACCCTTTAGCACACCAGGTTTTTAGCCATCCATTAAATTCCTCTATTCTCAGCTTTCTTGTTGTGCTTGCCTTTGGCACCGGAAGTATCTCAGAAAAAGTTACTGATCTTCCTGCCCCCTCACATAATTGTGATAGTTCCTCAAACCTCCTCTGGACTATATCTACTGTCTTGTCAGCCAGGTCATTTGTCCCAAGATGTATAATTAAATGATGCTTGTCCCTACCCCCTCTAGCATATTTCAGAACAGACTGTCCCACCCTTTCCGCTGTCATTCCTGGCATGGCCCCCAACCAAATGAGACTATGCCTCTCCCCCTTGCTACCCCACCTAACTCCTCTTAGTATTGAGTCCCCCAGCACTAAGATTCCACCCCTCTTACTCCTTACTTGCTTCCATTCATGTCCCTCTCTCATTTCCAGCTCCTCTTCTTCCTCCTGCACATTATTTCCCCCTTTCACCCCTGTTGCAATTCTCCCAGCAGAACTTTCCCCTGCTCCAGTTTGGTCCAGGTATTTATCAATTACTCCTCTAATTTCATCATTTCCCTCCTCTACTTTCTTCCTCTCTAGCAGTGCACAACTATTTTCTGAAGGCCCTTCACAAATGCCCGCTCCCTCTCTCTTCATAGTAACCTGTTCTCTCCTTTCCACTCCATGACTTTTGCCACTTCTTCACCTCCTCTCACAAGTCCCTATCTCCTCCTTCCATTTGTCTTTTGTCTCCTGACCTGGTTTCCCCGGCAATCGTTCTTCCTGGCCTGGGCCCCTTTGCCTCTGCTTCCCTTCTTCTGACCCTCTCCTCACCACTGTTGGCTTAAATCGCCCTCCCTCATCTCCCCTTCTTCCTCCCGCCAGTATTGGGCTAAACCCACCCCAATCTGCCTTGCCTGTCTTAGTTCCTCCTGCAGACCCTCAATCTCCTTTCTAAGTTTTTCTATGGTTGCACACTAAACATCCTCCCACACTCCAGGCAATGTTTAGAAAGATTGGTGCACCGTGAGTTGTTGCAGCCTACCACCCTACCCATTGCGCTGTCATTGCCCACCAGTGACCCCCCACCCTTCCAGATGCAGGATACCAAACACTCCCCCAAGTCTCCCCTCTCCTCCCTCTATCAGTGCAAAACATTTTCTTTATTTTCCTTACCTCCTTTGTTGCACACGTTTAGATATATTGAGCAACTATTTTTTATATTCCTATCCTTCCTATCCTTCCTATCCACACTCAAAAAGAGACTTTAAGTAGCCATTGCACAACCTTCTTCAAACTCCTACTCCTCCTTTTCCCAATGCAAAATCAATGTGAAGAAGTAATAATGAAAGCTCCTAGATTTGCATTTACTTCCCTTCCACTGAGAGAGCACTCACCTCTTCACTTGCTGCTGTTCCTTTCCTGGATGTCTGCTTTTACAGACAGGTGCATATCCTTTGCCTGTTTGAGGAAGTGATGTCAGAACCCCTAGTATAAAGGAAATAATGGACCAAGGGTGGGACCAGCCCAAGTCTTCCAGAAACAATCAGGTAGCTGAGGCCTCTGGTCAGACCATCAGCAACCTTCCCCCATTGTACACTCAACTTTGCAGCTAGTGAAGCCAGCAACAATGAATCACAATTCTACTCAAAGCCCCCAAAATAGGTTTGCTACCCAATGAAACAGGACTCCAATTCAAACAGCTTCACCAGCAACACATCAAAATAGGATTGGAATTAGAAGATATAGGTCTCCAATTCAAAGAAACAGACCCAATTAAATTACACCAATTTTGTTTTAAAACAGAAGAAATAGGCCTCTACAAATGCAGCCTGCCACACAGTGAACCAAACAAATGAGCCCACTTATAGCTACCAAAACAGGTTTCAAAATTCCAACAGCCCCAGACAATACCCTGCTAGCCCCTTAATAGTAAGAAAGAAAATAAATAACATTCTACCAAGTAGAATCCATGAAAAACAATGTAAAACAAGAAGCTACTGTACTGTAGATCTGATCCTGTCCCCCTTCTAGTTCCTTCTCTGTAAAACAAGAAGATACTGTACTGTAGATCTGATCCTGTCCCTCTTCTAGATGATACAAAGATCTGTAACAGAGTTGATACACAAGGGCGGGGTTAGAAAGGATGAGAAGGGACTTGGCAAGGTTGGAGGAATGGTCAGACATATGGCAACTTAGATTCAACGCAAAGAAGTGCAAAGTAATGCACCTGGGAAACAAAAACCCAGGAGAATAGTACACAATAGCGGGGGAGGTACTAACAACAACAAAAATGGAATGGGACTTGGGGGTAGTCATATCGGACGATCTAAAGGTGGGTAAGCAATGTGAGAAGTCAGTGAGGAGAGCCAGGGGGATACTGGGATGCATAGTAAGGAGCAACACAAGTAGAAAAAGGGAAGTGGTTATCCCTCTGTACAGACAGTTGGTGAGACCACATCTGGAGTACTGTGTGCTGTTTTGGAGACCTCATCTATGCAAGGACATAGACAGGATGAAGCAGTCCAGAGGAGGGCAACTAAAATGGTGCAGGGTCTGCATCAGAAATCATATGAAGAGAGAGAGAGAGAGCTTAATATGTATACCCTTGATGAAAGGAGGGACGGGTGACATGATAGAAACGTTCAAGTACCTCAAGGGAATCAACAAAGTCCAGGAGGGTAGCATCTTTCAGAAAAAGAGATGTGTAAGAACAAGGGGACACAATTTAAAGATAGAGGGGGGACGGCTCAGGGGTAATGTGAGAATCTTTTTCATGGAGAGTGTGTGGATGCGTGGAACTGCCTTCCTGGGGAGGTTGTTGGGGCTAAAACAGTGGGGGAATTCAAACGTGCATGGGACAGACACAAGGCAATTGTAGTGGGGGTGGCAGGAAGTAGGCTGTTGGTTAACTAGAATCTGCAGCTTATCCAGTAGGTAGGGAAATGGGCAGACTGGGTGGGCCAAGTGGTCCTTATCTGCCGTCAAAGTCTATGTTACATGTTACTAATCCCATTTGCTGTGGCAAAGCTCACAAAATCCCTTTACAATTACTAATATACAAATAGTGTTGTATGGACTATTTTGGGGGCAGAAGAATATATTCTCTATACAATAACAAAAAAAAGCATTTTAAACAGAAGAAAAAATTACTCACGTCTTCTTTCTTCCAAGGGTTCCTTTAGCATCAGTAACTTTAGCAGTTAGCTGGCTAGATGCAACTGCCCTGGAGGTGTGCCTTTTAGAGAATTTAAATGAGCTTAGGCAATAGTCAATCAGAAAACAGGAAGAGTAGTGAGCTGAGTGAGAGCTGCTGAAGGCTAAAGAATTTTTTTGACGGAAAAGTGAGGGCACATGCCCCGAAAAAGAATCAACAGGATTCAAAAAACATGCAAATGTCTACAAAAGTGGAAACAGAAACAAGAACACTAATTAAAAACTCATTAATATGAAAACCCACATTTGGTAAGAGATGTGATTAAAGTCATTTTGTGAGCTTTCACAGATGCGTTTTTCACATAGTATGCTATTGCCACCTGTGCTTCAGATGCTGAAGCTACAATTTGTTTTATAAAAAAAAAAATCTGTTATAGATATTTTTATTTATGTTTTATCAGCATTGTGTTCAATCACACCCCCGGAATGATGTAATGCAAGGAAACTGTCAATGTTTTGCATACAGAAAAAATGAATTCAGGGTAACTTATCATATTGATATACATGTTAGTTCCTCAGCTGTGCAGTCTCTTATTTTGGTGGTGGTGACTGTACCTAATATGTAGATTTCCATAGCAAGGCATTGTAGGTACAATAAGACATTGTTTTCCAGTTCCCTTGCTGTGAGGGGCAGTCTCAAATCTCTGTAGTGGCTTCAACAATAAAAGCTCTCATATGTTTATTTTCCAAACAAGGCATTGTGTATATAGTATCTAGTTGTCAGCATTTCTACGCTGAGAGGTGTAGTCTCCTATGGCGGCAGTGTAAATGTCTGTAATACCAAGACTGACCAACAGAGGTCTCTGTTTCAAAACAGTGCTTATAAACTTTGTTTCCCTTGCATGTTGTCACGCATGGGGGTTGCAGCACTGAGAAAAAAAGGAGGTGGGTTATGCAAATGAAGCAGAGCACAGAAATGAAAGCATTTATTTCATGGAAAACAGCACTTTTTGGCAGTTTGAAAGGCAGGAGATTGACTCACAATTCCTACAGGTTACTGACAGGTTATTAATCCCATTTTCTATAGCACAGTTCACAAAATCACTTTAAGAGCCCTTCTCCGACAGGTGAACCGGGGAGGAAGGGTGGAAGCTTACTGTTGCTAAAGGACCCCTTGGAAGTAAGAAGATTATTGCAGTAATTTTTTCTTCTTACCCCAGGAGTCCTTTAGCATCAGTAACCCCCCACCCCATGAAAGCAGTGACACAGAATGATGCAAAGTGTTATTGTTTTTTATATACTTCACCCTCTCCTCCCATGAAAGCAGTGAAACAGTACGATACTTATGTGAGATGTTTTATGTTTTTCAGATGCTCTTTTTTATTAGGAAATATATTATTAAAAAACTACAAGGTTTTACAACTTTTTTTTTTAGTCTTTGGTAACCGGGTTAGGCCCAGTAGGCACAAGTGCCTGTTTTCAGGGGTCACCTAGGAGCACTGGATGGTTAAGTGACTTGCTCAGGGTCACACAGTATGCAAGTGGAGGTTGTGAGAATCAAACTCAGGTCTAGTCTGCTGGATGTACCAAGCTCATTCACACCTCATTCCTCTAACCTCTAGGCTATACTGCCAAGCCTACATTGGTTTGCTGTTGTTGTGTTTTATAAAGGGTAGCAGTATAAATGCTGCATAAGCACTAATCGCTGTACAATTTCTACGGAATTTTGGTAGGGGGTTCCCAACAGTGCGGACCGGTGGCCAGGGGGTCCCCAGACCAAAAAAGGTTGACAACCACAATCTGAGTCTAGGCAGTAGAAGATGGCTCTTTTGACACCCAAGCTGTGGAGCATTATGCTTGCCAGAAGTGGGTTTTTCATTAAAGAAGACAGGCAGAGTAACGGACTGGTCCAGTGGAACTCTGAAACCACTTTTGCAGAAATTGCTATTTGTCCTGAGCCCAACTTTTTATCGTTGTGAGGGAAGATGTACAGTGGCTCAGTGAACAGGGCCTATACTAAAAACCTCCTGGCAGAGGAAATGGTTGCCAGGGAGCCTGTCTTCCAAGTTAATGAGATATGAGCCATGGACATAGGCTCAAAGAGTGGATTCATGAGCCTGTCTGTGGAAAGGTTAGGGCTCCAAGGAGGAACAGGCCACCAGATTGGAGGCTGGGGTGCAAGAGGCCTTTGAGAAACTGTTTAAATATGGCATGGGAAAAAAATGATTTTTGCTTTCCCACCAAAAGGTAGGCCGAAATTGCCACCAGGTGTAGCTTGTGGGAGATGATTTCAACCTGCGCCGTAGAGAATGTAGCAATCTAGCAGCTGAGGGTCTGAAATGAATGGGATCTGACCTTTTTGCTCTTGCACCGGTTGGAAAACCTTTAGGGCTGCATACACTTTCTTAGTGTTTGAATTTTTAACCACCCTCAGTATCCTAAGGACCTATTAAGAGTACTGTGAGGATGCAGACTGTAACTTTTCCAGAACCAGGCTTTGAGGTGAAAGGGATGTATTCCCAGATACTGCATTCCTGTCTGAGGAAGATTCAGCAGGGAGTGAGTTGGAGGTAGGCGAATGGACTGCTGCAGGTTATCGAGAGAAGGAGAGGGTACCAGGTTTGCTTGGGCTAATCCAGAGCCACCAGGATCCTAGGTGCAGGCTGTTGTAAGAGTGTCAGAATTACCCTCAGAATCAGGGGGAAAAGAGTGGATGCACGTAAGAACCTCCCTGACCAGACCAGGATCAAGGTGTCCAGAGGAGGCAATACTAGGACTGAAGCCTGCAACAGAACTGAGGAAACTGGAGACTGAGGGGAGAGACAGACATATTCACTTCTGTGTGCCCAACCACTTGAGCACTGTGACTAGTATTTGTTTGTTCAGAGTCCATTTGCTCTGGCCTTGACTGATGTGACCAGAGCCTCTGCCAGAGCATTGTGTTTGCCCGGGAGGTGATTCACTGAAAGGCAGACTCCCAGGTAGAAGGCAAGAGACCAATTTTTATAGTGCCTGTGAACAGAGCACTCCTGATCTGGCCATTGCAGTAGTGTTTGTTGGCTCTGTAAGTCTGTCCTTCTTTTTTAACTAAATGTTTTATTAGAGGCATAAATCATACATATAGACAGTTGCTTCAGTATAAGAGGATACAGCATCCTGCTTGTGATTATACACTCCATAAACTGATATCCATTCTTTTCTTGTTACAGGTATCCTGAAGATATGACATTTCACAATCAAGAGCAATTTTGTAATGAACTTAGGCTAATTTTCAGATAATCATGTCTTGTAACATCAATTAACCTCACTTTCTACTGATTTCAGTCTCTAAAGTTGCCTCTATTTATTGATTTTTCCTCAGATCTAACAAATAAAACTTATATAAGAAACAAAGGAAAAACAATAAAAATTATTTAAAAAAAACCCTATAAACTTCGTGTCTGTCTGTGTTGTCTGATAGCTTAATTGTATGTACCATTGGTTTACTATTAGATAATGATTCTTCCTTCCCCACTTCATGCCTCAAGTCAGTTTTTGAGATAACAGTGATAGTCCCTCTGTTTCCTCTAAATTCTGTCCTTTTATGACAGGAGCAAATGCATTGAGCTAGAAAGATTTCTCTGAGTTCCAAAATAAATATAGTTAACTGTGACTCTTGGAAAGTCTAGGTGCCACTTACTGAGGCAGTGTCCAGATGTGCTTCCCAGCACAAGGGGAAGGCACCTGTGGAAATGCTCTGTCAGAGTTTTCATCTTTGAAAATTGTTGCTTTCTGAAACCAGTAAGCTGCAAGGAGACTTGCGAGTGACGCACCCCGTATCTGAACCCTGGGACCACTGCAGGCACTGAAGCCATGTGTCTCAATAGCCTGAGGAAATGTTAAAGTTATGTGTTTTGCTCAGGACCACGTCATGTACTGAACCAGGAGGGTTAATGATTCAAACCCAGTCAAGCATTTGCTGGCTGGTCTCGCTGTCCCTGGATGAAGAAAATTGCCGATGAGGTACATCTTGAATTCTTGCCTGTGGAAGGAAGGCATAGCCTTCCTGGATGCTGGGAGGGTTCCAGGTGAGACTTTGCTTAGATTTACCAGGAAACTCCAAGACTACAGAGAGAGCCCTGTAAGTGGGGAAGAAGGGGGCTCCTTGACCTGACAAGGAGACACTGGCAGCTAATCGACAACTTAGGTGTAAGTAGAGATGCTCAGATTCCAGAGGTGTGCTGCTACCATTGCCCAGCCCTTTGTAAAGATTCTTGGGGCTGAGGAAGGCCAAAGGGCTGCAGTGAGCACCCCCTTGTATGAGACCTCATTAAAGGCACTGGAAAAAAGGGGGCCTTTTTTGGACCAGGAAGGCTAACCTGTCTCCCTACTGTAAGGGCTATATGAATAGTAACCGAGTGACCCTCCTGAATTTGGGTTTTAACAGCAAGATGAGAAGCCACTTCCCAGTTGTCTTTTGTGTCAGGTATTACATGGAGTAGAGGCCCTTTCTTCTTTTCATGGCCAGGGGCCCACTCCACCATTCGCAAAGCTAGAATGGTTTTTGCCTCACGTTCCAATAGTAACGTCTGTGTTGGGGACCGAGGCTTAGACACCTGGGTACGCATGAGGCATGCCCACACTAACTTCAGGCTTTAGACTGTGAAAACATCCCTGTACTGAGAGAAGGCTGGGAAAAAAAAACTCTGCCCCTAATGACCTTGGGAGGAATTTCCATGGGGCAGGGGGCCTTGTTGCAGTGAGATGATCCGGAATTGAATAGCAACAAGTTTTGAGCACAAGGAAAACCTATGACTTAAATTGGGAGTCTGAGGGCAGACCAGTAGTTCTAGGCCAGACAAAGCACCTCAGAGAGATGCCAAAGACCATGACTCTGGAGGTGGTATCCTTGTTGTCATCCTGTGGAATGGGTACTACATAGCTTCTAGAGCAGGTTAGCTGTATCCACCAGCTTTCACAAATCAGAACCAGCATACAGTTCTGCAGTGCTCTTTTTTTTTGTGTGATAGTTGGCTGAAAAGCCAAGTAGGTAAAAAATGTTGACAGGCTTCTGCAGGTAACTAAGAAACCTATTTTCTGGAGTCGTTATCCGGGGAGTAAGGAGGAAAAGAAGACCCCAGCTTTCTTGCAAGCTGTCTGATGCACTACACTCACATGGCTGGGATGTACAGACAGGCACTCAGTATTGTTAAACAATTCATATATTTGTGAATTTATTTATTAACACCTTTAGACCACTTGCAAACCTCTGTCACAGAAGTGGGGGTTTGAAGCAGTTTTGTGGTATTTTTATTTATATGTTTTCATTATAGACAGGGCTTTTAGGAAGTGGAATCTTTCATTTCCCTATAATCTTTTCTTATCCTTATCCTCACCTTGGAAGGACTCCTGAGAAGGGAGGTCGAGGGTGTCCAATATGTTTTGGATAAATGAAAGCATGGAGGGAGAACCTCCTTGGATATATAGGGTTCTAGACCCTCCACGTCATAAAAATTCTTATATCATCTGTATCACCCTCAGTATCAGGGGCAAGAACTGTGGAAGAGTGATAGCAGCCCCTGCACACAGGGGCATATTAAATTATTTACCATCAACTGTATCACCCTCACAGTCTCTGGGGTGAGAACTGTGGAAGAGTGTTAGCAGCCTCTGTAGGCAGTGGCATCATAAAATTATGTATCTCTTATATCACCTTCACAGTCTATAGGTAAGAGAACTGTGGAAGAGTGTTTGCCAGCCCCAGTAAAGAAAGGACCCATCTTTTGTAGCGTCTGAAATAGTTGGCATGCTTTTTCCATATTTTGCACAGATAGAATACTGTGCAGACTTTGCAAGTACTTTGTTGGGTTTTTTTTTGTTTTTTTCAGAATGCTTTAAAGATCATATGCGATGAAATTTACAGAAATTAAACTGTCAGTATCATTCATTAAATATTGTTATAACAACAGTGTCTGTCTAGTGTTTTTATATGAAAATCTACCATTTCATACAATTTATAGCTATTTATTGTGGTGTGTTTCAACAACACTGTTAAATGCTGAGACTTTCTGTTCCTTGTTGTAATCGGCATGTCTCCACCCTGGTGATGTCATTTGGGATGCTATTCTCTTTCTTCAATACATAAGCTATGGAGGCAGTCACATTGCTGAGGTTGAAAAGACATCTCATTTCTTGCACTGTAACTGTTGCAAGAATCTGAAAGTTGTTTGACTGTGGCTGTGCCATGCTCGACGCCAGTAATACACAATAACAGTTTAAATTTAATTGTATAGCCTATGCAGAAGTCAAGGAGAGTAGTACATTGATGTTAAAGTAAATGTTGAAGGTTCCCCAAATGCCAGGCATGCTTCAAATGTTGAAACTGCAATTTGTTTTGTAAAACAATCTGTTATTCTAATTTTCTTTACTGTTTTATATGGTGTTTTGTCTTCCAGTTTCTTGTGTGTGGCCACACGCCCAAAATGATGTCATATCAGGAAGCTGTCATGTTTTATATACAGCAACAAAGGATTCTGGCTAATTTATAATATTGCCTTAAATGTGCCTTATTCAGAAGTACAGTCCCTTATGTTGCTGGTAGTGAGCAGTAATACGTAAATAACTGTATCAAGGCACTGTGAGTAAAATACAAACCTGTTTTACAATTTCCATACTCTGAAATGCTGTCCCATATTTGTGTGGTGGTGTCAACAATATAAGCTTTTATATGTTTATTTTTATAACCATGCATTGTACATACTGTATTTGGCTACAATACTTCTATACTGAGAGATGTTGGCTCCTATTTCTTCAGTGAGCACAGAAAAATAAAAACCTGAATACTAATTTCATAGTGAGGCATTGTGAGTACAGTAGAGTACACTCCTACTGGTCACTTTTCCCATTTTCTATAGCAAACCACAATAAATCACTGTAAACTTATCTTTTTTACAGGGCTAACATAGCCATTCCTAGTAGGAATGAGTGCAGATAAGGTCCCTATGGAATCTAAATTATTGTAAAGCAGACATTGACCAACAGCAGTGAAGTTATCAGCATTGTATTACTAGCAGCAATACAACTTCCTAACAGGCAAGCACCCCATATGACATCAGCAGCCTGGAGGCATGCTGACTCAGCATCCAGCAACCTTGGGGAAATGGATCACAACAAAAAAACACTAAAAATGCATTTGTTTGTTGACTTTTGTTACAAAACCTGGAACACAAATAGGTTTTATAGCAGTGATTATTGAATAGTGCTGTTTCTTTTAGTTTTAGAAACCTTTGCATTTGCCCTTTAAAGAGCAACAGACATGGACTGGCCAAAAGTGATACGTAGCAGAATTAGAATAAGCATACCCCCAGTAAGTCCCATACAAAAAGTGAGATTGCTGTGTTACTGCATTTTAAAGTTATGAGCCATTCTGTAACCCTGATTTCACTACCTGTTTAAAAAAAAAAAACCTGTGTCAGTGAAGAGCTGCTGCTGATGTCATCTAGGGACCTAACAATCTAGTATTCCCTGTCAGTAAGCTTATAGGGCCTGTTTCTCCAACATTGTAAAGATCATGTGCATTGGTTTTCACAAGTAAAACAGGAAGCACCAGTCAGTAAATTATGTGGGCTCTTTTTTTAACTTGGTCTATGAAAGTCCCCCGAGTGTCTCAGTTCAGTACATTTGGAAATCTATCTAAATATGTCTGTAGAATAGTGCTGTGCTGCAACTATTGTTTCACAGCCATCTGTTGGCCTGCCAAGGGAAATGCAGGCTCAACTGCCAGAGCTAAAATATCCTGTGTACTTTAATATATGCATTTCCCATAACACACAGCAGCCAAAAATCAAACAACAAATACAGCAGAAAAATAGATTCCACAGTTCATAAAAGTAAGTCAACCAAAATTAACACATACTGTATTCTGAAATGTTGATCACATCTGCATGTAATCAGTACTTGAATGACTGTTCACCACTGGACCCACAACATACAATTTGCAGTTAAATACATGCATTTCCCATAATGCACAGCAGCCAAATTCAACACAGAAAAAAAACAGATGCTTCCACTCCATCTGTGTCTGTATCTGTGTTTTATTGTACTTACTAACATAGGATGTCATGTTACTATCCCTTATAAATCATAACCCTCTGTTTCTGCACTTTCCATGTTACAAGTGAGGTAAATCATGCCAGGGCATGGTTCTACTGCAGAATTAACTTTGTTACAAAACCTGAATCTCATATAGTTTTTATAGTAATGGTTTTTGAATGGTGCTGCCTGTTTTATATGTGAAAACCATTGCATGTGATCTTTACAACCGTGGAGAAACAGGTCCTATAAGCTTGCTGGCTGGGAATACCTAGACTGTGAAGTCCCTAGATGACATAATTGGCAGCTCTTAACTGAAACATGTTTTTTTGGACAGGTAGTGAAATCCGGGTTACAAAATGACTAATAACTTTAAAATGAAGTAACGTAGGAATCTAGTTTTTGGGATGCGATTTATTGCAGGTATACACATTTACATTCTGCAATGTAGTGTTTTTGGTGTCAGTGGCTCTTTAAGCTGCCTGTTGTCTTGCTACTGGCTTTCCCAGGAGCAATGGGAGCACTTATGTCCAGACAGAGTTCCTTTTTAGCCACTTCATCAGCAGCTTAATAAAGCTTCCTTCTTTCATCACTTCTATTATTTTTTAATTTGTGAGGAACTTCATATTTGGAAGCTTTATTTTTGACTGGGACCTGAAGGGTTGCTCAGCACCTCCATACATTTTTATTACTTTTGGATGGCCCCTAGTCAGAAGCCTTTGATATGTCCTCAGCCATAATAATCAAAGGTTTGTCTGCTAAGTTTGCCAATTCAAGCAAAGCAGTCCTGGACCTAACAAACTGAGTTCAGGTTTCTGTGAAAATGCCACCAGCCAGTCCTGCCCCAGTTAATTAGCTTTGTCTGTTGCCAGTGCCTTTTTTTTTTTCTTTTTGTGGGTGTTGAACTGGAATCTATACCAGTGCCAATCTTAATAGAAAACCCAGCAATACTTGTCAACTGCCACAGGTGACTGCTTGACTTTTACAGACAGTCCTGTGACAGGTGATACCTTAGGTCTAGTTTCTTATGTATAAATATATATAATAGTAGGGTTTCTCTTAATGTGCCAATCCTGAGAGAGAGACCCCCAGGCACTGTTAAGATTTGATCTCCAATGGCGTGCCTCGCAGAAAAACCCGTGAGATGTGAGGTAAAAAAACAACAAGGCAACTGTCCCTAATTTGACAGTTTCCACAAGAATTTGGTCAGAAAAGAGAGGAACTGTCAAAATTAAGCACCGGTGATAAATTGAACATTTAAAATGAACAGTTGCAGTAAAAATAAAGTCAAAATAGCACAATTGTGTTAAAAATATTAGCATAATGCTAACAAATTTGCAAAACTTTCACTCAGCACACTATTAAAAAAGAAATATGAGGAAAACTTTACCCAGATAAGCACTAGGAGGCTGTCAAAAGGAAAGCTGAGAGACACCTCAGGGCCAATGTTGCTCAGTCCAGCAGAGAAAAAATTCTGAAGCCTTCAGCAGCTCTCACTCAGCTCACTACCCTTCCTGTTTTCTGATTGGTTATTGCCTAAGCTCATTTAAATTCTCTTAAAGGCATACCTCTGGGGCAGTTGCACCTATCCAGCTAACTGCTAAGGTTACTGATGCTAAAGGACTCCACGTGTAATAACTGCCTTCCTATTTTATTTGCCACTGTATAATTGCAAAACACCACTTCAGGTTGTGAGTGATAGGAGAATTTACCTACACCCTATTATAATATATGGGTGCTGTCGATTTTGGATGGATTTCAGCAACTGCTAAAATCTTGTTGTAGGACAGTTCAAAAGTCAAAAAAGTTGTACTATCGTTCTGACGTCACATTGATAGTACAACAACTTTTTAACCTTAACCTGTCACCTGACTGGCTCAGACAAGGCTCGATATACAAAATGAAAACAAACATGGCGTGATTTGGTGAGCACCGGGCAGCACAGCCACCGACTTTTAAGTTCAGAGTCAGGACACAGAGAACCATACATGGCCCCTTTCAGAAAAACAATTTCTTTTTTTTTTACCTAATTTTAAAAATAAACAGTGCGGAGAAGTGAAAGTGAGAAGTGGGACAGGGCAGGAGTGGCAGCAGCGGGAATGGAAACGAGCAGGAGCACCAGCGGGAGCGGAGCAGCATCCACAGCAAATAACTACGGAAATAAAATAATGTGAAATGAAACAAAAACCCATATACTATATAAAACAGTGGATGGTTGAATATCCACAACTAAGGCTGCATTTCCATCTCAGGCAGTTCATGACATCAATAAGACCTCTCGAGGTCTGTGCAATGACTTCAACTCTCTCAATGGAAACACAGCCCTGTTGAGGATGTTTATCCAGCCACTATTGTACACTTAGAAAATGGGCAAGATAATCCCAGCATGCTGATTGGTCAAGAAGCCGACCTAGGCAGGCTGGTATTTTTCAATAGAGCCCGCAATAAAATAAGAGCCAATTCGGGGTGCCCCATTACTCAGTGAATTATTGGGCACCCCAAATGTTAAGACTCGCCAACCGCCATTTGTTTTCTCTTTCCCGACACCTGAAAAATAGCGGCTGGGCCGCTCTCCTCCTTCCACTGAAAGGAATCATATAACAACAAATTGCCAAAAGAAAATGGCATCAAATCTCTTAGGAACCATTCCGGTTTCCAAAAGGCACACTGTGAGCATTTACAAACACCAGTATCTCTGCACACTACTAAGCTGCAGAGCAGTGGTGCTTTTTTAGTTTTCTATACTGCCCAAGGATGTCCATCCGCAGTAAAGAAAACCAAGAAAATACCGTTCCTCTCATACACTGCAGCGGGAGATACCGCTCGCTATCGGCAAACCAACGAAGCATTTCCGGACCATAATAAGAGCAATTTGAGAAAAAATAAAGCTCCACAGACTAAAATGCTTGTTTGTTCATTTTAAAGAAATACCTGTACACCTACCACACTCGATCATCCACACTGCAGCTTGCTTCCTAAACCACTACAGCTCTTGTCTGCAATATTTAAAACAAAAATGAAGAGGAGAAACAAAGGGGAAAGAGAACTGCGGGGGCGGGTGTCAGACTGAAGATAGAGAAACTACTATGGGGCATCAACAGCATTCAGCAGCATTTTACGAACTACAGCATCTCAGTTAGACCAAATGTCCTGTATTCCAATACAGGCGGATGAACTATTTAATTACAAAACTTAATGGGCCAGATATTCAAAACTTTGCGCTGGGCAAAAACCATTTGTGCAGGTTTAGAGCGGGATTAGCGCGGGTCTGCCATATTCAAAAGGCCAAATAGCGCGGGCAAACTGCATTAGCGCCGGGCAAAATTATAATGTATGCAAGGGGCAAACTGACATGAATACAGGCGCAATGCTATATTCAGCGACTTAGCGCGCACTAATTGGTTTGCGCGACTTAGCGCGACATAGCAGTGCACAGCACCGCCAGAAACTGGTCTTAATCCTGGGCAATCAGCTTTGCGCCGACATTATGGCTTAAGTAGCCGCGCCGGTTTAGCCTGCTGGTTTTGCGTACCCTAACAAATAAATATGACACATAGATAAAGCCAAACATAGAGGAAGCATGCTGCTAACTGATGGCATCACAATGATGCCATCATTGTCACCAGTCCCAGCCATGCCAGGCAGTAAGTGGTGACCCTGCCACCAGTGGACAGCACGGCAGTGTGGCCATACAGCACACACCTGTGGACCACACTTCCGGGACACCAACAGATGCCAGCACACACATGCAGCACTGTGGGCATGGAGGATGTTGAGGGAGCATATATGGGTGGCGAGGCTGTGCTACAGATCAGGTGTGGCCACAAGGCTGGGACACGCCATGCAGTGTACATGGGTCAGTATTGGGAATACCCCAACACCAGTGTGCCTTTCGGATAATATATGCCCCCCCCGGCCACATACCTCACAGCTGTACAACTGCCATAGCACACAAAGCCAGAAATGTACATGTCACTGTGAGCATCCATGCCACAGGTGCAGCATCTGT
Source organism: Neoceratodus forsteri (assembly GCA_016271365.2). Classification (NCBI taxonomy): domain Eukaryota; kingdom Metazoa; phylum Chordata; order Ceratodontiformes; family Ceratodontidae; genus Neoceratodus; species Neoceratodus forsteri. The sequence goes on along the minus strand of CM057450.1, from coordinate 1,774,244,354 downwards.
GGGTCACACAACAGCGTAACACTAATGTCCAGTGTCAGAAAACATCCACAGGTTGGGCCGCTCACTGTGTATAGTGCAGTCATCATCACTGCTCTACACACCATAGGCATTGCTGTGTCCACGCACTACTGGCCCCCTTGCTACTGTAGTTTCTGCTGTGCACTGTAGCATGCCCTACAATGTGACAGTTGCATGCAGCACCACCACCACCTGTGACTATGGTGTCCTGTCCCCTGGGGTATAATATGCTATGCTATGCTGTACTGTTTACATGTAGCCCGCAGCTATCATCATGCACTGCCAGACTGACCTACAGGTGGAGCTGCGGTTGGACCTGGTCAGCCCCTGTACTTCCAGACTGACCTACAGGTGGCTCTGTGGGACTCTGCAGTAACGCTGGGCAAACTGCATGCAAATCAGGTATAATGAGATACTAATCCGGTTGTTTGCCCAGAGACTACGTAAGTAGGCTCATTTGCATGGCACTTTGAATATGGCACATTTTAGCCGCTGGCAAACGTGTTTGCTCCGGTCTAACAGCTTATAGTCTTCGCACTAATGCCGTACACGTGTTAGCGCCGTGCTAACGGCTACGGAATACTATACAGTTTTGATCACTGTTCTTTCACATCTGCTGCTTCCTGCAGCTGTACTGAGTCCATGCATTTGCTGGCACACACATTGGCCACTTAGTTCGTCCTGTACCTGCCCTCATGTTGCTGTGTACTGTGTTGTTGTTGTGGGTTGCACTTCCTGGTTGCTTTATTCAGTGCTGTCTTATTCCAGGGCTATTTTTGCCCTGCACTCCCAGCCCAGTTTGCATGGCCTCATTACCATGCCATATTTGGAAGCTGTTTGCCCTGGGCTATTCCTTTTGAATATAGCGTGCTCTGTGCTCCGGGCTAAGTTTGCCCACTGGGCAGTGCTAATTTTGCCCCGGGGCAAAGTTTTGAATATCTGGCCCAATGTTAGTTAATTTTTTTATTAAAAACAAACATTCTCAAGCATTTCTCTTTGCTGTGCCCATTTTCTAAGTGCAATAATACCCTCCAGGGTGGGCTTTATGTAAGCAATAATACTCAACAGGGTGGGTGGTATTGGGTAATACTGGACCACCCAGGGGCATAATGAGGCCTGACTCCGAAGGTGGAGGGCCTTATAGCCCCTGGAAGGTCCGATATTGCCCATACCGCCCACCCTGGAGGGTATTATTGCACTTAGAAAATGGGCTCTGTGGCATTTTTATATGGATATTAAAAATATTGAGTAAAAACATTTAAAAAAAAGATTAAGAATGCCATTTAACTATGTGTTGTAAAGTAGTCCCTCCCTGTGTTTTGTGCTGTTCTGTGTCCTGACCCCCTCCCTGCACAGAGCTATTCTGTTGTAATTATCCACCTCCCAAAACCTCCACAGAAACACATAGGGCCAGATATTCAAAGCTTTGCGTGGTCCGCAGTTTGCATGGGTTTAGCGTGGGATTAGCCATATTGCCATATTCAAAAGGCCACATAGCATGGGCAAAGTGCATTAGCACCGAGCAAACCATAATTATATGCAAGGGGGCAAAGTGAACATGGATACAGGTGCTATAAGATATTCAGCGACTAGCGCCGCGCTAAGGTGGTTAGTGTGACATAGCGCGACCCTTAGCATGGAATAAATTACCGCCCAGAAAAAGCTGGTCTTAAGCCTGGGCAAACAGCTTTGCATGTCATTGGTGCATGGCGCAATGTTTGCGCGGGATTAGTGCGGCTCGCGTGACCCTAACATAAGACCATGGCACTCAGAAAATGCCTGACATGGAAGACACATGCTGCTCACTGCTGGCAGCACCATGATGCCAACAGCTGCCACCGGTCCCAGCCAAGCACAGGCATTAAGGGGGAATCCAACCCACAGGGGACAACTAGGTAGTGTGGCCATACAGCACACACCTGCAGACCATATGTCTGTGGTGACCAGCAGATGCCAGCATGCACATGCAGCACTGTGGGCATGGCGGCCATTGAGGGGGAGGCTGTATGGGTGGCCAGACCTCACCACAGCCCAGGTGTGGCCACATGGCTGGGACACATTATGCAGTGCACATGGGCCAGTAGTGGGAATACCCCACCACCTGAGTGCCTGTCAGAGCTTGCATGCACCCCCAGCCACATACCACACAACTGTACAGAAGCCACAGCACACACAGCCAGCCATGCAAATGTAACTGTGAGCATCCCATGCCACAGGTGCAGCATCTGTGGAGCACACAACAGTGAAACAGTACTGTCCACCATCAGTACTCACCTGCATGCTGGGTCTGTCACTGTGTACAATGCAGTGATCATCACTGCCCTACATACCATAGGCATTGACATGTCCCTCACACTACCGGTCCCCTTGCTACTGTAGTGTCTGCTGTGCACTGTAGCATGGCCTACAATGTGATGGTTGCATACAGCACCACCATCGCCTGTGCCTATGCGGTGTTCTCCCCTGGGCACACAATGTACTGTACTGCATACATGTAGCCTGCAGCAACCATCATGCACTGTCAGACTGACCTACAGGGTGGAGCTGTGGCCAGACCTGGCCAGCTCCTGTACTTCCAGACTGACCTACAGGTGAAGCTGTGAGACTCTGCAGTAACACTGGGCAAACTGCATGCAAATCAGGGAGTGATGAGATGCTAATCTGGCTGTTTGCCCAGAGACTACCTAAGTAGGCTTATTTGCATGTTACTTTTGAATATGGCAAATCTTAGTACCGGGCAAATGCGTTAGCACTGGGCTAACAGTATAGTTCTGCGCTAAAACCGCACTAACATGTTAGCGTGGTGCTAATGGTTCGGGGATATTTATACAGTTTTGATCGCTGTTCTTTCACATTTGCTGCTGCCTGCTGCTGTACTGGGTCCACACATCTGCTGGCACACACATTGGCCACGTAGTTCACCTCTACCTACCCTCTTTTCGCTGTGCACTATGTTGTTGTTGTGGTTTGCACTTCCTGGTTGCTATATTCAGTGCTGCCTTATTCTAGGGCTATGTTTGCCCTGCACTCCCAGCCCTGTTTGCACGGCCTCATTCCCATGCTATATTCAGAAGTTGTTTGCGCTGGGCTTTTCCTTTTGTTTATAGCTTGCTTTGTGCTCCGGGCTACGTTTGCCTGCTGGGCAGTGTTACCAGGGCAAAGCTTTGAATATCTGGCCCATAGAGTTTTATTAAATCCCCCATCATCATTTTTGTTTCATGGTCGGAAGAAGTGGCAGTAAGTAAGGTGCTAATAAACAGGGCAAAAGCAGGAAGTAGAGAATTATAAGGTGACACAGACAGCAGCAGTCTTCATTTTTTTTAAAACTTTAAGATATCCCTTTTGTTATTTTCTGATTTCTAGGATAAGTATGTGAAAAGAGACAGCTCCTTTGCCAGTAAGCTGCTGAGCTCTTGAAGTGTGTTGTGCTGCCGATCGGCATCAGGGAATGCGAGCTGTTAGAAAAGCTGAGAATAAAAGAAAGCTGATTGGTCCAACTGCTTTGCCTTTGTTGTGCATGTAACATATTTCAGGGAAATGTGTCCTGTTTAAGGGATTTCAGTTGTGGGGATGATTCTGTGTTGGCTGAAATGGTAATTGAGGGAGAGGTGGGAGCGCATGAAACAATGAATGATGAAGCTAAATACTGAGTTCGGGAAAGCGAGTTGTGGCAGAACGGGGCTGCTTGCTAATGAACAGAGTGGCCCACGCTGTGGAGAAGGTGGAGCGAGAGCAGGAGAGCACTGCCATTGGAGATGAGCATGGGGATGCCAATTTCTCTGACTCCTCGACCACAGAATAAAAAATTGGTACTGTGTCTTAATGGTTATTTTTTTTTAAATATAGCGCTTCACATTTGGAGGGAGATTCAGTTGTTAGAGGACTGTTTTGGAAGCTGTACATTACAGCAAGCAGCATCAGAAGCAGCGCCGGTTATCAGTGTATTGCACAGCACCACAATTGATTTTTTTTTACTGAAACTGTTGTTTTTTTTCCATCTTTGAGAAACTGCCGTTGGAGGAAAGGCTGACCTTAGGCTGTGTGTCTGTAAATGAGTGTGTGTGTGTGGGTCTATAGTATACATATATGTATATGTGTAGGAATTACAACATGTAAGCAATAATACCTGACGGTGGGCTTTATTGGGAAATACTGAACCACCCAGGGGTGTAATGAGGGCCGACGCCACAGGTGGAGGGCCTTATAGCCCCTGGAAGGTCCGGTATTTCCCATTAGAAAATGGGCTTTTTATTTCCTGGCATCTGATTGGCTAGTACCCTTGCCAGGGGGGTTTATTAAAGTGATTTACCAAGTTTGGATATATGAACACATATACTGCATCGTGACTGCATATAGAACTGATTTGCAATGTATTTTGATAGATGCATAGCCTATTTTAGCAAATTAAATCAGGTTTTCACCCTCACAAACCAGGAAGTGTCATTTTGTATATTGGAGCCTGTATTTGGTGACCTTTGACACATCTTACCTTTGCAATGTCACCACAGGTGCTCTGCAATTAAAATTAGTTCTTGGTCACAGCAATTCTGTCTTGATAACAGAGCTCTTGGTCGCAGCATGCAGCACGACAATGGCAATGTCAAACAGTTCATTTTCAGGGTCCGATGATGAAAGCATTATGTTGCGCTGCACTAACAGTGATCTTTCAGACACTGACATAGTGCCACAATTTGACAGTCGCTGCATAGTAGATCCCCATAGGGATGACCCTATGACAGCAGCGAGAATGATGTGGGCAGTAACTCAGGCAGTCACAGCAGTAGTCCCGATCCATTCCAGTACAGCAGCGAGAGCAGACTTAGCAACACAGACTGTTAATATTATATTTTGCTACTTAGTGCTACAGTTTGGTTCCCGTCATTGCTGTCATTTTACTGTGCAAAATCGAGGTATGGTGTGTGTTCTGTTACTCCCAGCATCGATCTGCCCACACAAATGCTAGTGATAGTACCCTGGGGCTGGGTTTTTATATTTCCTTTTTTGGGGGGGATTGCTTTCCCTATGCGAATGAGTTGTTGGCTACTCCAGCTTGACACTGAGAGCACGGCTCAATCTGGTGGCATTGCTTGAGCAAGATAAATGGCTCACAATTTGTCCAAATCCAATTTCTCCAAATTCCTTACCTGGTACTAGTTAGTAGTGACTTCCTGCCAATTGATTTGTCAGTCATTCACTCTGATGGAGCATAGGATGGAAATTACAAGCAGGCACCTTGTACACCAACCACTCCAAACCCCCCAGCTGCACACATAGACTTAGAAAAATGCTGCAGCAAAGAACTTTTATTATCTGTAAATTATTTATACTGTTTGGGTCTGTCTTTGCCCTAGTGCCAACTGGTCTCACGCTATAGCTTTCTTCTCTTTGTATGTGTGTGTTTGGGGGTGGGGGGCCTGCTTGTACTTTTAGAGGCATCAGTGATTGAGTAACATGTTGAAGTCACCGGTTTTCTTGTTTACGGCATGTTATAAATTTAAAACTACAAATTATTGCACCAGCTTTGTGTTACCTCTAAGTGCTCAGGAACTATACAGACTGCAGCTGTCATTAGTGTCTGCATAAGCATCTGTAATACCATCCTGGTATTGGCTTATTGCCGCTACATGTGTGCCTCCAGGTGCATTATGAACTGAGCAAAAAATACACAGTACAGTCGGTGATCGTCCCCCACCCCCCCAAGGTTAAAAATGACACTGCCAATCCCCTTCTCATGGAAAAAGAGACTGCATTTATGTTTAGATAGCCTATATACCATTTGATTGGTCCACTATAAAAAGGGACATATCCTTGCAGTAGGTACTCAAGTGTTAGACTGTCTTTGAACCACCCTTCCTCAGTTATGTCACCATACTTCATTACCACTTCGGTCTGTGTCAAGCCGTTTGTGTTTTCCCATTTTTTCCATTACAGTGGATCTCTGATGCACATGCGTGAAGTGTACGGTAAATACAACAGAAGCTACACTATACTGTCTCCCATGTCTTACCGATGTCATGGTGCATTGTGTAGACTCCCTGCATTCATTGCTGTGTAGCCCATATTTTGGTTCAGACATTATTTCCTAAGTATGCTGAACTGACTAGCACACTTTGCAATATAACACCATAGAAGCCATACATTGGTACCACAGTGTCGGGAGAGGATGGCAACTGCAGTCTCTTCTTTTGCTGATGATCCGGAGTACATACAATGATGCTATAATCCTAATTATAAATAAAGACTGTATGTTAAAATGTAAATAAAAAACTGTTTAATTTTGAGATACACTGTAAACTATGTAAAGTATAACTATGTACAGTATATAACTGATTTTATTGCATTCATTTTTAAACTTAGCGAGGAGCTGACAAGCTGGAGAAACAATTCAGTGCACCATGTCCCTTTATTCATGCACATCTAAGCATACTTTGGTGATCAGTGTTATGGTGCTTGCATGAGAACACCAAATGAGCCCAAGAAAACACAGGAGGACAGGAAAAAATATAAACTGTCTATAATGATGGTGACAATCATAAATGCAATAGCAAAGGCAGTTTACTGAAGCAATCACACACTGGAAGCAGCACTTGCCAAAATACACAGTTTATTGCACTGTTCTCCTGGGATTGGACTGTGCAGCTCAGTGCTTATACTCTTACTGCACATTACAATTCTGAACTGTTGAAAAGTCATCCATTTAACACAGACCTCTATGTACCAATACTGAAAAGCTTACTGCAATTTATAGATCTGTCCAGTTCAAAGTCGCCCTTTGTGTCCCAGTATGCTACAGATTACAGCTCCACTCAGTTAAAAATGTATTTTTATACAGACTTTTGTTATAATTATGTACTTGCACTTTACTAAAACTTTAACACTGTACTGTAATTGTGATGTTCCTAGAACCGATGGACCTAGGACACAGAGCTTAGTCACATGAGTAAAATTGAAAATCAGGAGAAATTACCACTTCTGCAATCCCAAAAGCAAGTAGCAGCTTCAGCTGCCAAAATAACAAACAGTTTCAGTCATCAGTGCTGTAATTTTGCCAGTTCAGTTTTGGATCTGCAATCTGCACTCACTGAGGCTGGGTCCAGGAAAGATGAATGAACAAGCAGAGAAAGGGTGCAGTGAGAACACCTTCCCTGTTCTGACGTCACTCATGCATGTGGATGCACTGCTCATGTGCAAACTTCAAACAAAGAAAAAAAAACATGCAGAGACAACTGTGGCACAAAAATGTTAAAAAACTAATCATCTGAATATATTTAATACTTAACTTCAGGGCAACTGAGCTTTGCATCACTCAGTGAAGGACAGGTGATGACATGACATCGGTGGAAGGGGAGAGTTGGTAAATCACTTTAACTTTTAATAGATGCACAGAAAATTAAAAAAGTAACAGCCCTAGGACCCCTTCACCTTCTCTAAAATCCTTGTGCTTACGTGCTTATCCTACTATCTCATTAGCCGAAAGACCCCCAGCAAACTCCCAAACTCCACACTTTTTTCCTTTGGCAAAAATTATAATTTCTACAGAAACCAAAACAAAATTTTTATTGACCATGAAAAATAACCCTGTCTATGGTACAGGGCTGCCAAATATTAATTTTATTCTGACTAGAATCATCTGTATAAACAGCTAATATAAACAAACAGGTGCCTGAAAACTTCTTATATTTCAAGCTACATTTATTTATGTCATGGGACTGAATATCACCATTTTGATTTTTTTATAGTGAAAAACATATGCAGAGTGAAAGCAATTCATGCCTTAAATAAGAAATTATTATAAAAATATCTGCTTCTCTTGTATACCACGCCACAGGGATATATTTGAATGTGCAAAGCACTGCATCATGGGTATGCAAATTATTTATTGCCTTGCATCACCTGGATACAGTTCAGAGCTACATGTAGTTTGTTTATTTTACTTTTTTTTTTTGACAACTTCCTGTCTTCGAAATACACTAAATAACATTTTTCTAGAATAAGGAATAGAAGGTTTTGTTATTCCATGTTTAGCCTTCAGGCTCAGTTACAACTGCCTTCATGTACCTTCCTATTGAATACAACACTGCTAGTCATACTGTTAGCTGTCAGGCATCTGGGGAAATGTAGTTCAAGCCATCAGAATAAGGACAGTTTCACACTGTACTGATTTCATCAGGACTGTCCTGGTTTGAGCAGCCAGACTATGTCCAGTGATAAAACACAGCAAATGCTAAATGTTCTGATTTTAGAGCAGAAAAATATTTTCTACTTTCCTTTAGAAGTCAGAGAAAACTAAGATATCTTGACTCAAATACCTTGAAATGACAGGATACATATATATTAGTTTAGTTTAGTTTGTTGTTCTAGGAATTATTACCTTTGACCTCTGAGAACCCCTGGCAGGAAGGTGGGGAACAGAATCTGCCGGAGAACAGAGGGTACCATGGGGTGTGAGAGGGGCATGGTGGCAGGTATAAGGACCACAGGCGGCACTCTGGCAGGGTGCCTTAGGGCATATCTATATGCTCTATGGCACCTCTGTACCAGACCCTCACTCCTTCACCTTGTCTCTACCACATTCACACTCGGGAAGTTATCCTTCACCTACAGGCTCCTGCCTCCCCACTAGGTCTGCCTCTTTCCCACTGCTGCATCCCTCAAACGTATTTAAAATCCATCTTACACCATGCTGCTGTTTCCCTCCTCATCTCCCCTGACACCCTCCACTCCTTTTTCTCTCCCCCTCCCCGATTTCCTACCCCTCCATTTAATGCTCAAGCCATCATTTGCCACTCCTAGCACTTCGCTCCTCATACTCTTGCCTGATCTTAAAACACTGTACTCTCTCATTTGTATATATTGTATATGTAACCACCCTGTCAAATGGGGGCTTACCTGCCACCATGCAGCTCTTGCTTTCAGTCTCTCTCTAAGTGCCTCCAGGACTGGCCTTTAGTTTTTTTTCTGCACCCCCAGGTCCTCTTCTGCCCTTTTCTGGTGCCCCATTCCAACTCAAAGCACAAATTCAGCCCTGCAGGGATTAAAAATTCCAAACCGTGATTTCTCACTTTCAGCATGCCCTTGGGACAGCAGGGATCATGCTGGCGCAAGCAGCGCCTTTGATCCGCAATTGTTTCAATTTGCAGTCAAATCAGAGAGTGTTCTATTGGTCCCAGGATCCCCGTCAACTAAGTGGGACCCACTGACCATGGACAGGTCCCTGAGAGGCCACTCACCTAAAAATCTAGAGATCCGTGAGGGAATTTTGATCGGGGCTCATTAATATTCATGAGCTAGGATCCTCGATCATTTGAATATTCATGAGGGCCTGTCTGCCCTTGGGGCAGCTTGTTCCCAGCTGTGGCCAAAAAAAAGGACAATAACAGCTGCTAAAATTAAAGTAACTATTGTAACTGCAATGTATGTTTGGGAGAAAATGTTTGCATGGGGATAGTGTTTAAATAAATGAATGGTTTTCTCCAAGCTGCACCAGACAACTTTGGGACTCAGAGCAGACAGCCTATTTGCTGCTGCATACCAGGGAGTTAGAACATTGGCAGCAGCGACAGGAAAACAGACTGAGCAAATTCCTTTCTCTGTGCAGTGCCTGTAAGTACACATTCAGGGCAAATGGGCTGTGCAGCATCACAGCAAATAATTACTTTATTCTGGCTGCACCAGACTTTGGTTCAGAACTGTACCTATCTGCTGAGAGACTATGACTATCAGCAGCCATTGCAATAGCAACCACAGCCAATCAGAAAGCCAGAATAACAAAGCCAGGACTTGTGGGACATTAGCCAAAGCTCATGGGTAAATGACATGTGCTCATGGGGACTTACGGGGACCTAATTCTAGGCACAAAAACAGCAGAAAAATAGTGCATCGAGTGAGGGTCATGCATTATTAATTGTTCTAATTGACAGGTCCTCCAGCCAATCAGAGTCCATGCAACCAAAAGCCACAGCCAAACAGGAGCCTCAGGAGAGCCCTATAAGAAACAGTGTTTTTCAGCATTTGCTGGATTCGAGAGAGAGATTGGAGCAGGAGGCCCACACAGGAGTGGTGGCTCAGGCCCCCTGCCATACAACTGGACCTGGTCAACCAGCTAAGCCCTCCAGCCTGGAGAGTGTTTCTTGTTAAATGCAGTTAAGTTTAAAGTAATTCAGTTAAGTTTGAAACTTAACTTGAAACTGCTTGACTCCCTTAGATGCCTTGGTTTCTCCCCCGGCCCCCTTGCATAGTTCACCAGCTACCTCTCTGCCAGAACTCAGTGTGTAAAAATCAATAGCACCCTATCTGACACACAATTTGTCCGCTCTGGGGATCCCCACTGCTCCATTTTAGGCCCTCTCCTCTTCAGTCTATACTTCAACTCCCTCCCCATGGCCTGCCCAAGTAAGATCCTCCTCTACGCAGATGACACTGTGCTCTTCGCCACTGACCCCAACCCCAACACACTCCAGGCCACCCTCCAAAAAGCTTTTGATAGAGCTGACCATTGGTTCACATCATGAAGGCTAGTCCTGAACAAAAAAAGACCAAAGCTATGCTCTTCTCGCATCGCCAAAGAAAAGCCAGTGGTGCCCCTCTCGTGATACTGCCTAGCACACTAAACCCCATTGAGCTGGTTTCCTCTTACAAGTATCTGGGCATTACCTTTGATTCAGCACTCTCCTTCCATTCCCATATCAATGCCCTTTCTGCTGCCACCAATGTCAGGATTGGACTGTTGTACCACCATAGGGACTGCCTACCACAAGAGGCCCTTAGATTGGCAATCACCTCCTCTGTCCTGTCACTAATCAACTATGGGCTGCCCATCTATGCTGCAGCCAACAACACTGGCTTGCAAGACTCCAGCTCTCTATAAACAAGGCCTGCAGGCTAATGCTGGGAGCCTCAGGCGCACCCATATGTGCCTGCTGTACTCCAGCACTAACTTGCTCAACCTTGAAGAAAGACTCTGCCCAAACCTGCCTTCTTGTAAAAAAGACTCTGCTAGGGCTCTCCCCCCCTGGGGTCACCACCTCCCTGCATCGTGCCTACCCCTCATCCTCCACCCACAGCACTGTCAAAACCTTCCTTATTCTCCCCAGGGTAAGGACCTCTATGGCCCAGAGATTCTTTTGCTATCGGGCTTCCCCCAGTTCAATTCCCCCCCAGCCAATATAGTTGACTCCACTAAGCTTAGTCCTTTCAAGGTCTCCCTCAGAATCCATCTGACAAGCACTCGCTGCTGCAACTGCACATAATCCCCCACCTGCCCCTGACCTTCATCCCTAAGCTGGATCTGCCTTGTCTACTTTTGCTGTATATACCTGCGGTCTCATGAAACTTCTGCTGACTGATGTAATAAAATATCTCTGGTTGGTACCTGACGTGGTAATCGTGTACCTATATTATGACCGCTGTGATCTACCTATTACCAAGCATGTACCACCAGTGAATGCCTGTAATACTGGTTCTTTTTTTTTAATCTAATCTAAGCCTTATGTACCGTGCTGTTTGTTTGTTGTGATGTATTGTTCTCTTGATGAGGTGCCTTTGTAAATGAGTCTATGACTCAAAGGTCTGTAAACCAATGATCTAATAAATAAAATAAAAATAAATAAACTGCTAGCCTGATTTTGCCAGAATGTCCTCCAGGTGTTAGCCCTCTCTTCCACATCGGGGAAAGATGTGGAACCGAACCAGATGACATCAAGCAGTGGTGAGAACACTGGAAAGGGTCTCAGTTGTGAGCGAACTGAAGATCATCAGGAGCCTTCATAGCAGGGATCATCCGTGAGGAGCCTCAGTAAGCACTCTTGTACCACCCAGTACAAGAGGGAAAGCCAGCTATATAAATATGGGCCGTCATGTCACAGTATCTGGTCAAGGGGAAGAAAGCAAGTTTAAAGAATCTGGGCTGTCTTGCCTAAATTGACTGTTCAATAAAAGATAGTTCTTCATTTCACACCTTGCCCTGCTGCCCTGTCTGGCCCAGCATGGGTGGATCTCTGGAACTGTTATTGCAGATCGTCGCTGTTGCTGGGGACCCAAGAGAGTCCAAACAGCATCCATCTATTTTTGGGACCCACTGCGAGCTCAACAAAAACATATAAATGTGCTGAGATGCACCCATGCTAATTATCTGGTCAAGACTGTCCTGTGGAACTGCCAGCATAGCCACATGCCACACTGTGGACTGAAACCTTAGAGTTATGTCAGACTGGCCGATAGAATTCTGGAAATGACAGTTTTCTATCTTTCTTCATATGCTGGAAATGACAGTTTTCCTCCCTTTTGAATGAGTCCAGAGATATAAATGTGCTGGATGTGACAAAATTATAAATGTGCTGAGTGTTTAGAAATTGTATAAATGTGCTAAACAGTCAGAGGGAAATGCTAAATTTCTAAATCTGGTGTGACCAACTGGTTACACCAAACTCAAAGTTCAATCTGCAACTAGCAGGGCAACCCCTGCTCTTCTGCCATCAGTAGGACAACCCCTGTATTTCTGCCAAAAGAAAAATTGTTGTTGTTAGTCTGTCTTCCAAGTTAATCCTTTCCTCTTTTTGAATTAAAGCCGGAAATGCCATCAGCTGCAATGTCCACCAGACCTGCAACCTTCTCGACTTTGGTAACTGGGTACCCAGGTATAATGTAGATTGAGGGTTTCACATGTGTCTTGGGATTGGTACCAGTGGTGGGGAATGAAAGGTGTGATATCTGATTTAAAGGTTACCTAAACACAAATCTTATGGGACATACTGTTCCAAAATCCTCGTGTGGAAGCAGAGCAAACAGGGAGAGTTTTTGAATTATATAAACAGTTACCCTAAAATCAAACATTTTAGATCTTTACAGCAAGTTTTTCTTAACACTGAAACCAGGAAACATTTTCACACCACTGTGCCAATCGGAGGCTATGACTGCTGTGAACATGAAGCGCGATGATATAATCTTATCAAGTCAGGATGTCCCTAGTATTCAATCCCTATGGAGCCTTATGTTCTGTGTGTGAAATTAGCAGTATATGTGTTCTTTGTCATCCTTATTGCTATTTAACATGTACAGTATACTGTACTGTATATGTTAAATAGTGATAAAGATGACAAGGTACATATACTACTAAAGGAGGATAAAACTTTTTCGGTATGTGGGAAGAGAGGAATGCAAGGCAGGGATAGTAAGGTGAAGCTGGGAGTAAAGGGACGGGACTTGAGAAGGTGGAGGTACTAAATATGTACTTCTGCTCGGTCGACACGGTGGAAGGGGAGAGAAGGGGGATGGTTTTAAGGGAGAGGGGCAGGGATGACATAAGGGTGGATCCTACTGTAACCCCTCTACAAATGGGGGTTCCTAAAATATCTTCCTGGGCTTGCCTAATGCCCTCTGCCAGGTTGGTATCCTGTGTCTAAATCATTTACCAGGGTTTGCATGCGAGTGCCCTGTTAGCTTCCATGCCTGACCCTTTAAGAAATGCTTGTCTCATAGCTTATAATCAATCTGGGTAGGGGCTGAGTGTTTCCAGGCTCCAGTCCCACCTGGGCTGCAGTGTGTTTGCTTCCTTCTGCCATCGCTATTTGCACAGAGGGAGCTCTATCAAGAGATGTGATTGTTGGCTGATTATCTGCTTTAATGATAATGATATTATAGTTTGTCTAACCTGCTTTCCTTTGCAGTGTGGATTTTTCTGTTTGCACCACCATCTTGGTTCTGGACTGCCAGTTTGCACCAATCAGTGCCTTTGGGAGCTCTAAAATGGAGCCTGCCCTCAGGGGTCTTGTGGGAGTAAATTTCTGTAGGAATTGTCATTTTCACCCTTTGGTACCTAAATGGACCTGGAGGGGGAGCCCTAGCTGTGACAGACAAATGGATCAACCAACCGAACCATTTGGATCACTGGGAAAGTCCCGAGTTGCCTGCAGCAATGAGTCAGTGTGACTTTGGAGTTGAAAGAGTGAGGAGTTTGAGTAATTTGAGCAGCTGCTCCTGCGCAGTGCGCAGGGGAAATCAGTGGAAAGGCTGTGTCTGGCCTGCCTGCTACCATCTTTCTAAGTGAAGAGGCCTTAAGCCTAGAATTGGACTTGATCAGAAATTGCGACTTGCTTCCTAAACTGTGACAAATTTCACCTGAGGAGGACCGAAGACTTGCTTTCGTCAGATTGGCCTGTCAGGACTTCAAAACGATCAAGAGAGCATACAGCTTCAGTAGAGACACTGTGAACTGCCATGGGACTGTCATCCAAATCTGTGGTATTTACCTGCTTTATTATAATTGTGCTGAATGTGGATTGTGGGTCTCGATTTGTCCCCACTTTGCTGAATGTGTCACACTTGCTGGAAGCTGCATCCATCAAGATAATCAGACTGCATCCAACTTATCTATCTGGTCTGGACCTCAACATCTTGGCCTAGATCGCCACTCATGCTACAGAGACTACATGTGGGGAGTGATGCAATGCACTGGCTGTGGGTCAGCAGTCTTCCGTGAGTCTTTCTGGAGGCTGAGATGCTACCCTATTTGCAAGCAACTCTCTGCTCTGAGGAAGGAGGCTGCCCATCTTCAGGCCACACTGGACAGTAGTAGAGGAACCTCCCCAACCCAGGGAGCACCAGGGCCACCACCACTGCCTCAGAGATTGCCAAGAAAGCACAGCGGTTGGACCACAGTGGGCTCAGGGAGGGTGAGGGTGGTGGAACAGAGGCACACCCAGTCAGTTGTACCACTCCACAATCCATACACCATTCTGGTAGAGCACAGTTCCCCTATGGATGCACCCACAGAGACTAAGGAGGTTGGAACAACTGTCACAAGGAGGTCTACAGGAAGGAGACAGAGGACACCACAGGAAAGGAAGCAGCTCCTGGTGGGGACTAAGTGATTAGGGATAGAACTGGGAGCAGGAAAGTGAAGTAAGGTCCCTGCCTGGCACCATGGCTTGGAGGAACATGAAGTGCATCCTCAGGATCACGAGAACAGCTGCACGGAGACAGAGCTGGACATCACTGTCCACCTAGGGATGAATGACTTGGCGCAACATGAGATTAGAGCCGTGCAGGAGGAGTTTGTGGAGTTGGGGAGTGGCCTAAGGCAAGTAGCACGCACAGTATCCTTCTCAGAGGTGCTGCCTGTCAATGGCATGGGTGAGGTGAGGGTACTCCGCACCACGTGATTCAATGAATAGTTGAAAAAAATGGTGTGGAGCACAGGGGTTTGGCTTCATTGGGGACTGGGGTTCTACCTGGATGGATACCAGCCTATACTAGCAGGATGGTATGCATCCGTCCAGGAAGGGAACAAGTCTTCTGGGTGATCGTTTTAAATGCTTCATTGGCAAGCTTTAAAACTAGTCAAGGGGGAGGCACTGATAAGCAGCAGGGAACTCCCAGCCTCCCCCTACAAAACAGGGTACTAAATGAGGTAAAGACAAAGGTAGAAGGGTCAGTAGGGAGCAGGATAGGGGTGAATGGAGAAAGCAAAGTCAGTGAGGACACGGATGGTGCTACAAGAGATAAAGCTATCAAAAAATGGAGGGTAATGACTACCAATGCCCGTAGTCTGGGTAACAAGCTTCCTGAACTAGTGGCCTTGATGGAAGAGGAACATCTGGCTATGGTGTCAGTCACAGAAATGTGGTACACACGGAACTATAAGATATAAACATACCAGAATACACTATCTACAGGAGGGATACGGAGGGTAAAAGAATGAGGAGGAGGAGTAGCTCTCTACATAAGGGAAGGAATCAAAACAACAGAACAAAAGGATAAAAAGGGAGGAGAGGAAGCACTGTGGGTCAACTTGGAGACATGCAATGACACCACAATCTGCACTGGGGTTGTATACAGACCCCCATCTCAGGGGGAGGAAATGGACAAGGAAATGATAGAAGGTATCCTTAGAATGGAAGAAAAAGGGGAGATATTGTTGATGGGGGATCTGAATATGCCAGATGTTAACTGGAGTGCATTTGCAGCAGTCACTTCCAAGAGTGGGGTCATTCTAGATGCCCTACAGGGGCCATGTCTTAGACAACTAGTATTGAAACCTTCCCGAGAGGGTGCAGTCTTAGACTTGGTATTCTCAAATGAAGATGGAGAGATGATCACAGATTTAGAAGTGGGTAGCCATCTGGGAACTAGCAACCATCATACAGTATGGTTCACGACAAACACAGCAGTAGAGTCAAGCCATACAAAGGCAAAGGTATTGGACTTTAGGAGGGCTGGCTTTGCCAAAATGGGTGAGTGCCTAAGGAATGCACTAGCAAATGGGCAGGAAGGAGGGGTGGAAGAACAATGAGGGAATAATCAAAACTGCCATCACAGAGGCAACAGCAGATCTTGCTTCGGGAACGGATTGGAGGCACCAACCCCCCCCCCCATCAGCAGGCGAAAGGTCGTGAGGGCCAGGCTGGTGAAGCCCTCCCTCCAGCTTTGCACAGATTCCCAGTGCAGCATAGCTCCCCACAAATCTTGGTTCATGAACAGATCAGAGGTGCCACCCCCAATCAGCGGGCAGACCGTCGCGAGGCCAGGCTGCTGAAGCCCTCCCTCCAGCTTTGCACAGATTCCCAGTGCAGCACAGCTCCCCACAGATCTTGCTTCTGGAATTCTGGAATGGATCGGAGGTGCCAAACCCCCCCCCCCCATCAGCGGGCTGACGGTCGCGAGAGCCAGGCTGCTGAAGCCCTCATTCCAGCTTTGCACAGATTCCCAGCACAGCACAGCTCCCCACCAGTACGGACGTCGGTAGAACACCACACTGCTTCAGCCACAAGCTGCTACTGCACTACAGAGCAGAGGAAGCATTTGCCGCCCTTTTTCATGTTTGAATCTTGGACTCCTGTAGTAATTATTGCATTTTTGTTGGTGTATGAGTGGAGATAGTCTCTCACTCAACAATTCTGTGCAGCATCTGTAGGTTGTTACCTGCATCCTGAGTTTACTTTAATTTTCTTAATTGAAAGAGTGCTTACTGTACTGCATGCCCATGGGCTTTATTTGGAAGTTGATTTAGCTGACACCATTTTCCATACTGCAATCTGATTTAAACTGAAAACAGCAGGGTGCCTTTAGAGGGTTTCAGACAGGGAAACTGCAATCACAAAAACTGTAGATCTGAGATTCCAACCAGCAACTTGTTACTAGCTAAATACACCATCTGCTGACCTGCAGGCTGAATAAAATAAAGGCAGGGTTTTGTTTTTTAAAGTTAATTATTGGCAACTTACACAGCCTCAGTTGTTCTGAATCTCTTTGGGAGTTGTTACCTGCAACCGGAGTTACTTTAACTTACTTTAAATTGAAAGTGTGTTTATTGTACTGCATGCCAAAGGGCTGTATTTGGAAGTAGTTTTAGCTGGCGCCATTTTCCCTCCTGCAATCCGATTTAAACTGAAACAGCAGAGTGCCTTAGAGGATTTCAGACAGGAAAACTGCATCACAAAAACTAGAACTGAGACTCCAACAGCAACTTGTTACTAGCTAAATACACCATCTGCTGACCTGCAGGCTGAATAAAATAAAGACAGGGACTTTAAATTTAAATAATTGTAACTCTCAGCCTAAATTGCTCAGATTCTTTAACCCTCCCCTTTCTATACACCCCCTTCCCTTAGGGCTGGCAAAGGGCCCTTAACTGCTATAAATGAGCCTCTCTCCTCTCTTCCCCACAGATCTTGTTTCAGGAATGGATTGGAGGAGCCAACCCCCCCCCCCAATCAACGGGAGGACAGTCACAAGGGCCAGGCTGCTGAAGCCCTCCCTCCAGCTTTGCACAGATTCCCAGCGCAGCACAGCTCCCCACAGGTATGGACATCGGTAGAATGCCACGCTGCTTCTGCCACAGGCTGCTGCTGCACTACAGAGCAGAGGAGCCCCGCTGATGCTCCGTGTTGGCTCCCCACCACCACCCTTGGTCGGCTCTCCCTTATATAGGGCTGAGGCTGAGTGCTGAACCAATCAGCCCACTTCTCCACTAGCAGTTTATAGCCTTTAGCCACTTGAGGCAGCACTGCACTGGTTCTCCATTTATTGACTCCACTTGTCCTTTGCATGCCTTTTCTTTTATCTCTCCTGCCAACTTTATTACTGTGCCACCACAGGCAGCTGCCTCTCTGCTTCTCTAACCCCTGGCATCTCTCACTGTCCCCAGCCCGCTAGTTCCTGTACTAGAATGCTCTTATTAATCTGCACCTCAGTCATCCTCTCCACCAGGGTATGACTAATCCTTTGCCCGTGGCTCATACTTCTGGCACCTCCATGCAACATCAGCTTCCACCTACTCTCCCATTCACCATAGCTCACCTGTCCCCCCCATTCAACTACAAGCAGTCACTTTCCAAGATCACCCACCATGTCAAATTACCTTCCTCTCCTTCCCTACTCTCATCTCACTGTCCATTCCTTGTTCACACGGCACATCTGTCAAGAAGCCTCTTGCCATTTCTAGCAAACAGCAACTGCTGGCCCTCCTGCGAATATTTGCTCTACTGCTCCTTATTTCAGGCAATGTGCATCCCAATCCGGGTCTCTTCTCACACAACTCTAGCACCTCACACCATGGACTAAGTATGGCTGCAATGAATATCTGCAGCCCGACCAAAAAGCTGGTGCCTCTACAATTCTGGTTGCTGCAGCATCAGCACAAGATGTGCTAGCCCTCCTGAAACCTGGCTGTCAAAGAAGACACTGACTCCTTTGTCACACTCCCAGGCTTCACCCTTTTTAGAGCCAACAGAATCGGCAAACGGGAGCGGGGTGTGCATTTTACATCCGAAACTCCCTGTTATGCAAAAAACAGCCAGCCCCCTCCCTGGATTATGGGGCACAAGCCCTGACATTAATAATCACACCAGACCCCTTCAGGGGCCCTGTAACTGTTACCATGGCTTACATCCCACCAAGAAACCAAGCCACAGCCTTTCGATCCCTGGCCAACTATATCACCAACTTCCCTCCCAAAACTGAGCACATTATATTAGGGATTTTTAATGTGAACTGGCTGTCGAGCTCAGTCTTCCCTATCAAAGACACTCTAGCTGCCCTATGTATATCAGTAAATGAATGATGGTTCACCATTGCACCCACACTATACGAAGTGCAGTTAAATATATGCATTTCCCATAATGCAGAGCAATTAAATCCCAAACAGCAAACACAGTAAAATAATCTAGATGATTCCAAAGTTCACAAAGGTAAGTCAGCCAAAATGAACATATATCTGAAATGTTGATCACATCCCCATGTAATCAGTAATTGTATGACTGTCCACCATTGCACCCATAATGGGTCTTAGGAGAGTTCCCACCGTTTGTTTAAGCCTAACAAGTTAAAATTTTGTAAGTATTTCCTAACTCCCTGTGCTTGAAAAATAAAAGACCCATGTAGACATAGGGTTTAGCTATTTCAAGCCTATATTTGCCTACCATCCATTTAAAGAGTCACTGACACGAAAAGTGCTACATTGCAGAATCTGAATAATCATGCCCCAATAAATCTCATACCAAAAATTAGATTTCTATGTTACTTCATGTTAAAGTTATTAGCTATTTTCTAACCCTGATATTACTACCTGTAAAAAAGCATGTGTCAGTGAAGAACTGCCAATGAAGTCATCTAGTGAACATAGTCCAATATTACCTATCAACAAGCTTATAGAACTAGTTTCTCCAAAGTTGTAAGATCAAATGCAATGGTTTTCACAAGTAAAACAAGCGACACCATTCAAAAACCATTGCTATAAAAACTATATGAGTGGCAGGTGTTGTAACAAAGTTAACTCTATAGTAGAACAATGCTCTGGGGTGGCTTAATATGCTTCTAAAATAGCAAATGCAGAACCAGAAAATTATGCTTTATAAAAAAAATTGTAACATAACACCCTGTATCAGTAAATCCAATAAACCACAGATACAGTAAAATCATCTCCATTTTTCTGCTGCATTTACTGTTTTGGACTTTACTCTGCATTATGGCAAATGCATATATTTAACTGCATTTTGTATGTTGTGGGTGCAATGGTGAACAGTCATGCAAATACTGATTACACAAAGATGTGATCAACATTTCAGAACAAGTGTTCATTTTGGCTGACTTACTTTTGTGAACTCTGGAACCATCTTATTTTCCTGTGTTTGCTGTTTGGGATTTAACTGCTGTGCATTATGGGAAATGCATATATTAACTGTATTTTGTATATTGTGGGTGCAGTGGAGAACCATCATTCAATTACTGATGTACATGCAGATATGATCAACATTTCATAATATGTGTTCAAGCTGGCTGATTTACTTTTGTGAACTGTGGCATTATCTCAGTTTTCTGCTGTGTTTGCTGTTTGGGATTTGGCTGCTGTGCATTATGGGAAATGCATGTATTAATGTGTACAGGAGATTTCCGCTCTTGTAGTTTTACTGCAATTGGTTGGCAGGCCAACAGATGGCTGTGAAACAATGCTAGCAGCACAGCACAGCAATATGTAGATTGATTTCAAATGCAATGAACTGAGCCACTCAGGAAAAAACCTTCATAAGCCAAGTAAAAAAGAGCCCACATAGTTTACTGACAGCTGCTGCTTGTTTTACTTAGAAACCATTGCACGTGATCTTTTCAGCTTTGGAGAAACAGGACATATAAGCTTGCTGACAGGGAATGCTAGACTATGAGATCCCTAGATGACATCATCAACAGCTATTCATTGACAGTTTTATTTTTTAACATATAGTGAAAGCAGGGTTACAAAATGGCTAATAACTTTAAATGGAGCAACACAGACATCTCATTTTTGGTATGGGGTTTACTACGAGTATGATCATTCTAATTCTGCAGTGTAGCACATTTGGCCAGATGGTGTCAGTTGCTCTTTAAAGATCATATGCAATGAAATTTACAGAAATTAAACTGTCAGCAGCATTCATTAAATATTATTATGACAACAGTGTCTGCCTAGTGTTCTATATGAAAATCTAGCATTTCATACAATTTATAGCTATTTATTGTGCTGTGTGTTTCAACAACACTGCTAGATGCTGAGACTTTCTGCTCACTGTGGTAATTGGCATGTCTCCACCTTGATGATGTCATTTGGGTGCTATTCTCTTTCTTCAATACATAAGCTATGGAGGCAGTCACATTGCTGAGGTCTGTAAAGACTTCTCATTCCTTGCACTGTGCCTGTTGCAAAAATCTGAAAGTTGTTTGATTGTGGTTGTGTCATGTGCAATGCCATTAATGCACAATAACAGTTTAAATAAAATTGTATAGCCTGTGTAGAAGTCAGAGAGAGTAGCACAATGATGTTAAAGTAGATGTTGAAGATTCCCCAAATGCCTGTTACATGACACACCATTGCCAGGCATGCTTCAAATGTTGAAGCTGCAATTTGTTTTGTAACACTTCTGTCATTCTCACTTTTTTTACTGTTTTATCAGGGTTTTGTCCTCCAGTTTCTTTGTGCGGCCACACCCCCAAATTATGTCATACCAGAGAGCTGTCACTGTTTTACAAACAGCAACAAGGAATTCTGGGTAATT
The DNA here is from genome assembly GCA_016271365.2 of Neoceratodus forsteri. Taxonomy (NCBI): domain Eukaryota; kingdom Metazoa; phylum Chordata; order Ceratodontiformes; family Ceratodontidae; genus Neoceratodus; species Neoceratodus forsteri. The sequence continues at coordinate 1,774,222,815 of CM057450.1, read as the reverse complement.
TATAATGTTGCCTTAAATGTGTCATACTCAGAAGTACAATCCCTTATGTTACAGGTGGTGAGCAGTAATATATAAATAACCATAGCAAGGCACTGTGGGTAAAATACAAACCTGTTTTACAATGTCCATACTCTGAGATGCTGTCCCATATTTGTATGGTAGTGTCAACAACAGAAGCTTTTTTTTGTTGGTTTGTTTATTTTCACAACAATGCATTGTACATACCGTATCTAGCCACAAGACTTCTATACTGAGAGATGTTGGCTCCTATTTCTTCAGTGAACACAAGAAAAATAAAAGCCTGTATACTAATGTACATAGTGAAGTATTGTGGGTACAGCAGAGTACACTCTTACAGATCACATCTCCCATTTTCTATGGTAAACCTCAATAAATCACTTTAAAATTACATTTTTACCATGTCTAGGACAGCCATCCCTAGTAGGAATTAGTGCAGATATGGTCTCTATTAAATCTAAATTACTGTAAAGCAGACACTGACCAACAGCAATGAAGTTACCAGCATTGTATTACTAGCAGCAATACAACTTTCTAACAGGCAAGCACCCCAAATGACATCAGCAGCCTGGAGGTCTGCTGACTTGGCATCCAGCAACCTTGGAGAAATGGACCACAACAATAAGATACTAAAAATGCATTAATTTGTTGACTTTTGTTCCAAAATCTGGAACACAAATAGGTTTTATAGCAGTGTTTATTGAATGGTGCTGTTTCTTCTAGTTTTAAAAAACTTTGCATATGACCTTTAAAGAGCAACTGACGCCATCTGGCCAAAAGTGCTATATTGCAGAATTAGAATAAACACATCCCAATGAATTCCATACCAAAAACTAGATGTTTATTTGACTTCATTTTAATTTTGGTAAACAATATACAAAATGCAGATAAATATATGGATTTCTCATAAAGCACTGCAGTTAAATCTCAAACAGCAAACACAGCAGAACCACAAAGATGATTCCACTCTTATTTGTGTTTGTAGTTGTATTTTACTGTACTTGTTAATATAGGATGTAATGTTGCTGTCTCTTATAAAGCATAACTCATTGTTTCTGCACTTTCCATGTTATTAGCACATTAATCACTCCAGTGTATAGTTCTACTGTGGAATTATTTTTGTTGCAAAACCTGAAACTCATAGTTCTTAAAGCTATGTTTTTTGAATGGTGCTGCTTGTTTTACATGTGAAAACCATTGTACATGATCTTTACAACGTTGGAAACACAGGTCCTATAAGCTTGCTGACAGGGAATACTAGACTGTGAGGTCTCTAATCGCAATTCCCTGGTATCTAGTGGACCCTCTACCCACATATACACCTACATCGGCAGCTCTTCACTGAAACAGGCTTTTTTTGTACAGGTAGTGGAATCAGGGTTACAAAATGGCTAATAACTTAAAAATGAAGTAATGCAGAAATCTAGTTTTTGGTATGAGATTTATTGGGGGTATGCTTATTTGGATTCTGTAATGTAGCATGTTTGGCATCAGCGGCTCTTTAAGGGTGGGGGGGCTAGGCTTATGGGCAGACTGGATGGACCATGCAGACCCTTCTGACGTCACTTTCTATGTTTCTATTGTTTCTTCTTATAGGAAAGTGATCTTACCGAAACTGAAGGTAATGGATCTGCACAGAGATCTTGACTCTCTAGCGACATATACATTTAGTCCCTGGTACATTAATAGTAAAAAAGCTCATAGAGACAAGACTTGAGTAAAAAGTCCAACTTTAAGGAAAGTCTTCTCTCTTAGTTTAGATTTCAATTTTGAATCAAATGTCTTGAAAGCATACTTTGAAGGCAAGTCTAGCAGTCAAGAAGCATCCAAATGTGGATGCAGACATGGCACAGTATAAGATATAGTGCTCTCGTAGCAGTCTGTTGCCCAAGATACACTTCTTTATGGTAAAAAAATGTTTGCATTCATTTTTCTCTAGTTCAGTGGATCCACCACTTAAAGTTAGTTTCTGAGTTTTGCCATAACAAATGGGATTAGTAACCTGTAGGGATTGTGATTCTATCTCCTACCATTCAAACTGCCAAAAAGTGCTGTTTTCCATGAGAAAAATCCTTCTGTTTCTGTGTGCTGCTTCATTTGCATAACCTGCCCCTTTTTTCTCAGTGCTGCAACCACCAACTGAGACATCATGCAAGGGAAACATTTCTAAGCACTGTTATGAAACAGACCTTAGGGTTACCACCTGCCTTGATTTTTGCAGGACACCCCTGATTTGGGAAGCTGTGTCCTGCAAAAAAAAAAAAAAAAAAACATGAAAAATACTGCATGCCCTGACCTTATAGTAGAAAAAAAGCATCTTTCTTTTAAATGTTGTAAAAACTATACCTTAACTAAAATAACCAGTAAAAACAACCAAAAAACTACAAAAGTTAGTCCTAATTCTGATTATTTTAAGAAAACGGGTCTGTTATATTAGTCAGTGTTATACATTGTCCAGTAAAAAACACATTTCAGCATGAAATATCCCACTCTGAGCTTCTTAAAAGGTAGTAACCCTAAGAGACCTCTGTTGGTCAGTCTTGGTATAGCAGACATATACAGCACTGAAACAGAAGACTACATCTCTTAGTAAAGAAATCTTGTCAGCTAGATATTACATGCACAATGCCGTGTTTTGAAAATAAACATGTGAGAGCTTTTATTCTTGAAGCCACTACAGAAAAATGAGACTGCACTTTGCAGTAAGGAAATTGCAAAACAATTTATTGAATCCACTATGCCTTGCTACATATCTACATATTACATCTGGCACTGTGCTAGGGCAACTAGGGTTACCACGGGCATACATAATTACAGAGCTGCCAGAAACAAATGTACCTGGGCAATATGACAGGTCAAAGCGGTGTTTCACAAGACATGGCAATCTCAGAGTTTGGGTGATGGGAAGAAGTTCTGGGCCTCAATAAAGAACCGCCCCTGGACCGGTGATAAATCACCCCCTACATGCTCCTACATAAGGGGGGGATCATTATTGATGATGCTGCCATGGCCAATGTATTCAACAAAGCCTTCTCGGTAGGGGTGGGGGTGGGTGAAAGTTGTGAATTCTGCTTTTGGGGAACTTCTGCAAAATTTCAGAACTTTTGCAGTTGGTGAAACTGGGATTTTCCAAGGATTTTCGCAGAATTCCACAGACTTTTTTTGGGAACTGCATAAAAATGCATATAAACTGCATAATTCATTCTATTCACAGTGTAATGAACGGTCAGTGAATGAATGCCTGCTTGTACAACCATGCGGTTATTCACTGACAATTCGGTGGGCCTCTGGAGGAGAGAGGAGGGCTGCACTGGTGGCCCACTCAGGGGCGGGGGGGGCAGTGTGGTGGTGGATGAACTGTCAGGGTGAGGGGGGCCACTAAACACCAGGGAACTGGGATATTATTATATATTTTTTTTATATAAGGGATTGGGGATGGCGAGGTTCACTAGACACCAGGGAATACTGGGAATAGAGGGGGATGAGTCGGTGGACTGCTAGCTGTTTTTTTTTTTTGTGGATTAAGGAATCCAGGATAGGGAGGGGGTTTGCTAGACATCAGGGAAATAAAATGTTTTAGGGGGGCCAAATAAGGGACTACACCTCAGAGTAACTAACATTTATATCAACATGATAATTTACCAAGAATTTGTTAGTGCTGTATGTAAAACATTTACAGTTCCCTTGCATGACGTTATTCTGGGGGTGTGACTGCACACAGAAAATTGGACAACACAGTGTTGCCAAAACATAAATAAACATGTCTAAAACAATTTTTTTTTATAAAACAAATTGCAGCTTCAGCATCTGAAGCATGGGTGGCAATGGGATACTATGTGAAAAAGGCATCTGTGAAATCTCACAAAATCACTTTAAGGGCGGGAAGTTAGGCTTATGGGCAGACTAGATGGACCATGCAGACCCTTCTGTTGTCACTTTCTATGTTTCTTACTACAGGAAAGTGGTCTTACAGAAATTGAAGGTACTAGATCTACACAGATCTTGACTCTCTAGCAACACATACATTTAGTCCCTGGTACATTAATAGTAAAAAAAGCTCATAGATACAAGCCTTGTTTATACTTGAATAAAATGACCAGCTTTAAAGAGCCACAAACGCCAAAAGTGCTACATTACAGAATTAGAATAAACATACTCCCAATAAATCTCATACCAAAAATTAAATTACTATATTTTAGAGAACTACTGACTTGGGAACCAGGTGGCCACCCTAAGCAGAAGGCAGAACCAGTAGCAATGATAAAGTACTACATTACAGAATCTAAATAAGTAAGTCCCTGATAAATCACATATCAAAAACTAAATTGCTACATTACTTCATTTTAAAGTTATTAGCCATTTTGTAACCCTGATTTCATTACCTGTACAAAAAAAGCCTGCATCAGTGAAGCACTGCTGATGATGTCATCTTGGGAACTCACAGAGGTGCAATGGTGAACAGTCATGCATTACAGAATAAGTGTTCATTTTGGCTGACTTACTTTTGTGAACTGTTGAATCAACTCAGTTGTGCTGCTGTGTTTGCTGTTTGGGATTTGGCTGCTATGCATTATGGGCAATGCATATATTTAATTGCATTTTGTATTTGTGGGTGTAATGCTGAACAGTCATTCAGTTACTGGTTACATGCAGATGTAATCAACATTGCATAATATCTGTTCATTTTGGCTGACTTACATTTGTGAACTGTGGAATCATCTCAATTTTTCTGCTGTGTTTGCTGTTTGGGATTTGGCTGCTGTGCCTTATGGGAAATGCATATATTTAAGTGCACAGGAGAGTTCAGCTCTGGTAGTTGTTCCTGTGGTTCCTTTGGTAAGCCAACAGATGGCCATGGAACAATGCTACAGCCATATTTAGATCGATTTCCAAATGTACGGAATTGAGTCACTCGGGGAAAAATAACTTTCATAGACCGGGTAAAAAACAAAAGAACCCACATAGTTTGCTGACTGGTGCTGCCTGTTTTACTTAAGGAAATCATTGCACATGATCTTAGCAACTTCGGAGAAACAGATGCTATTAGCATGCTGACTGGGAACACAAGACTGTGAGTTCCCAAGATGACATCATCATCAGCTCTTCAATGATACAGGCTTTATTTGAACAGGTACTGAAATCAGGGTTACAAAATGGCTAATAACTTTACAGTGAAGTAAAATAGACATCTCGCTTTTGGTATGGGATTTACTGCGGGTGTGCTTATTCTAATTCTGCAATGTAGCACTGTGGTAGCATTGCCCCCCCAACCCTCGTGTGGGATTGAGCAGAGTGACTCTCTTACTTTAGTCTATTGTGCAACAGCACCTCTCCTATTCTATTCTTTAATTTCCCCTGTAGGATGGCCACCTACAGTCTTTAATCTTCTTTCCTATGTATTTATTTTCCTTTCTTCATAGCTCTGCCTCTCCCCGAGTTCCCTATGGGTATCCTTGCTGCCATATTACTAAAGTGCCAGGTCTCCACTATATTTGTGGGACATAACGTTATTAAGCACATCTTTATTTTTGTTAGCACTTGTTTACATCCCTTTAGCAATGGCAGCTCCTGCTAGCGAACCTGCAATATCCTGTGTACGATCTTAGTAGCACATGATCGCAGCATAGCAAAGCTGCTGTGTAAAGGTTTCTGTTTGAGTGAGGTTCCCCCTTTAGACAGTACAGTCCATGGTTGCCCTAATTTGCATGCCCTGTCTTTTTCTTTTAATTTACCTCATTTTGTTTTAAAGAGCAGAAAGAAAAAATGATCTAGTTTTACAAACAGCAGAAAAAAGTCAAGGGAATTGGTAATTTTTAACCCCTAGCAACACTGCTGTTCTCCTTCAATTGTTAGACTTGCCTCCACCTATGAAGTGGAAGACTCTGTGGACCAGCAGATTCAAGAGCACAGGTAAAACTGACTCTGTTCTGAAAGTTTGTTTTTTGTCCCCTGGTATAGCTGCACTGCTTGGTCCTTGTCTGCCTGGAAGTCGTTGTGGGGAAGTACTGTCCCAATAAGTAAAAAACACTTAAAAATTAGTTATACAGAGAAAGCTTTTGTAATTGCTTCTAGACAGTGTGTTTTGTTTTCTAAAACTGTTTAAAGCCTTGCTTTGTCCTTTGTGAGGTGACTTCCCTGTGAGTGTTTTAGTTGGTGCCAAGAAACACTCCCAGAATTTGCAGAGGCACCTCAAAAACAGCACAGAAGCAGGAATAATGAAGATTTATAAGTTTTTAAGGGATATTTGAAATATAAAAAGCTCCCCCACACCTGTTAACTTGCAAGCCATTACAGTTCAAGGTTACAAACACCATACAAACAGTTAAAAGTGCTGAAATTACATGTTATGAAAGTCATGTTTAGCATTTTTCCTTTGCACTAACTTTTTTCTATTTCTCCGGCCAATTTCAAGTATTTTGTGTTTATATTTGGTGTTTTAGTGAGTGTCTCATTCCTGGTGCACAAAGAACTGAGACAAATGCTGAAATACTAACCTGTTCTGTTGTCCTGGTTGCCTCTATAGAGCAAGCGCCCCATTGCACTGTTGGTTAAATGCAAAGGGGGCTGTCACTCTAGGGAGGTGGATGGGGTTACAAAGCAGAAACAGATGCATTTATGGAATTAATAGATATTTTTTGGTAACTAGAGATCCTAAAGCAAGTTTATGTTGTTTTCATATGTAATAAAAATGTTTATTTGTGTTTTAAAATTAGTTTAGCACTATTTTGTTAGAAAGTGGGCAGAGTTTCACATATCATGTGATTTCTTCCTATAAAAAGGTGCTTCTTCTCAGCCTAAACAGATCTGTTCAGCCTTGGAGAGGGCTGAGGAAGCACGGAGGGTAGACCAAAGCTGGGTCTTGACTGTGTTTATTCTTTTGCTTTATTTGTTTATTTTACAAGTTATGCTATTTACTTCTTCCTAATTTAATAAATCTGCACTTCTGAGTGAATTTATACACCATACTCCTGTTGTCTGTGTTTTACTCTGAGCACCCACGATTACACTTGGTGTTAGCAGTGGGATAACTGGTGGTCCAAGTAACCAGGGGGACATCAATTTTGGTATCAGTCCTGATACGAGTAAACACAAGGAGTGGTGCTATGGCAGAAAAGAACGTGATGTTGGAGAAGAAGAGACCTGAGGAATCCAGAGGCATGCAGACCAGGCAAATGGTGAGCCAGACTGGTAAACAGCTTCTGCCTGGCTTGAGATCAGGTGGCCACCCTAAACAGAAGGCAGAACCAGTGGCAATGGTAAGTCTCTCAGATCAGAGTGAAGAAGATCCTATGGAGGACCCTGCTGCAGAAGAATCTCCAACTAACATTGCAGACTTGTTGTGGTGGTTGGCTATCCACCAACATGAGATGGAGAGGCAGAGGGAAATCAAGATGCAGCGTCAGGACCGGAGATGGGCTGAGATAGACCAGAGATGGGCTAAGACCTTAAGGGCCATCCAGAACATCAGTTCAGGTAATAGAAACTAAGATACCAGCCCAAAAGATATTAAATTGACTAAAATGACCTCCATGGATGAGATAGAGGCATATCTCACAACCTTTGAATGAGTGGCAAGAGCTTGTGGGTGGCCCCAGACACAATGGGTTGTGAGACTTGCCCCTTACTTGACAGGAAAGGCCCAATTAGTCTACAATAATATGGATCCATGGCAAGCAGAAAAGTATGAGTTGGTTAAGAAAGAAATTCTGAGGCATTATGATATTAATGTAGAAACACAGGCAGCGGTTCCGCACTCTGTGCTACCAGTCTTCATACATGCCTAGAGAGACTTTCATCAGATTAAGGGAATTGCGTGTAAAATGGCTACAACCTGAGGAAAGAACTTCATCTTAAATTGTAGAGACTTTGGTGGTAGTGCACTTTCTGTAGATACTTCCAAATGAGGTCCAATTGTGGGCAAAAGAGCATAACCCTGAATCTGCAGAGGTAGCCATCACATTAGCTGAAGATTACTTGTCAGCTATACCAACTCAGAGGAAAACTACTCCTGTAGGAAGATCTACAGCTACCTCTTCCGTCCCACCACAGGGCCAGGATTAACTCGGATTGATGTAGGAACTGGGAGAGGAGGGAGGGTGTACTCTTCAGAAGTGATTTGCCATAACTACAGTGAGAAAGAGCATATTGCTAGATTTTGCCCCAAATGGAAAGCTCCAGCACATCTGGCCTTACTCATGAATGGGTATGCAGTGATTGAGGTGACAATTAATAAGAACCCTGTGGTAGGACTTCTGGACACTTGCAGTAAGTACACTCTGGTATGTCCAGAACTGCTGGAAAATAACTATGTCCCCAAAACACCTGTGGACGTTGTGTGTATCCACAGCGACACCCATCGGTACCCTACTGCAGAGGTTAACATTACAGTGCATGAAATAACAAGTCAGGTGTTTGCAGGTAATGCCCCTAACCTGGCTGTTTCTGTAGTCCTAGGATATGACTTTCCAAGGTTTGAAGCTCTACTTAAAAACAATCCACAACTTGCAGCTGTTACAACAAGGGCCCAAGCAAGACAAGAGAAGTTATTGGGGTAAGTGTTTGCATTTCCTGATGACCTCATGAGTACCCCTGGATGGGACAGGAAGTCCAAACAGATGAAAAGAACTTTGAAGGCCTTGTGGAAGGATAAAGGACGTAAATACCTACCTGAACCCTTAAATGTAGATAAAAATTCTATTGTTGTTGGACAAAGTACTGATTCCTCATTAACTCCTTTTTTTCAGCAGGTTGGTAAGATACCTAAAGAAGGTACCTCTGAGATTGTACAAAAGAACAAAATCCTGTATAGGAGGTGTGTGCATCCTAAAACTGGGGAAGTGGTGGATCAGTTAATGGTCCCTACAAAATATAGGGAACAACTACTACATTTGGCACATGATTTACCTTGCACAGGTCACATTGGCAGAGATCGTACTCTGGCCCATTTATTACAACAGTTTTTCTGGCAAGTGGCAAGCCATTCATGAACAGGTGACTGCATATTGTAAATCATGCCCAGAATGCCAGAAAGTTGTGCAAGCAGGAAAGTGTGATCTAGTTCCCTTGGAACCCTTACCCCTTGTAACAACACCTTTTGAGCATATGGCAATAGACATTGTGGGTTCACTAGAGAATTCAAAAGGGAACCGCTTCATACTGGTGATCTGCGACTACGCAACCCGGTACCCCGAAGCCATACCCTTATAATCAGTTACCACTGAAAGAATTGCCCAAGAGTTGGTAAAGGTTTTCAGTAGGCTGGGTATCCCGAAGGAGATACTCACAGACAGGGGTAGTAATTTTAATGCAGCATTATTGAAAGAGTTGTACCACCTGCTGGAAGTGGTTGCAGTTTAAACATCACCCTACCACCCCCAGACAGACGGATTGGTAGAGAGATTCAACCAGACACTGAAAAGAATGCTCCAGAAATTTGTAGTAGATGAAGGGAAGAAATGGGATCAGTACCTTCCATTACTACTCTTTGCATATCGAGAGGTGCCCCAAGCATCCACCGAGTATTCCCCACTTTAATTGTTGTACGAGTGTAACCCATGAAGACCCCTCGATGTGGTCAAAGAATATTGGGAAGATGGGCAAGATGTGGGTTCCACCAGTATTTCTGATTATCTGTTACAGCTGAAGAAAAGACTAGTTAAATACACAGAGTGAGCACTTGCTAATGCTAGTCATGCCCAACAGAAACAGAAATAGTATTATGACAAAAGGTGTCTGAAAAAGAGTCTTAAGAAGGGGATAAGGTGTTGCTTCTACTGCCCTCTACGGAGAACAAGCTCCCAATGAAATGGCAAGGTCCATATAAGATTCTTAGAAGGGTAGGTAGCATCACCTATGAAGTGGAGACCCCTGATAAATATCCTGGTGTAAAGATCTATCATGCCAATCTTTTAAAGAAGTGGTATGAACACTCTTAACCCCCTGTTAGTTTGTTGATTATGTCAGAAAAAGAGGAGTCCAAGATAGATATGGCATATAGCCACCTGGAAGTTAGAGAGCAAAAGGGAGAAGAAGAGGTAGCCATTAACCCAGCCCTTGAGGAACAGCAGAAGGAAGAACTACTTAATGTTATTAAACAGCATGCTGCGGTGTTTACTAAAGTACCTGGGAAAGCTAAAGGGATGGAACATCAGATCTATATTTCTTCTCCTCCCCCTATCAGACAAAAGCCTTACCGGCTCCCTGAGAGAGCTAGGTCAGATGCAAAACAGGAGATTCAGAAATTACAGGAATTGGATATAATCATACCTTCCAAGAGTCCCTGGGCATCACCCATTGTAGTTGTGCTGAAGAAGGAAGGAGACATCTGGCTATGTCTGGATTTTAGGAAGTTAAACCAGGTGTCACAGTTCGATGGGTGAGAAGACTGCATTCAGTACCCCTGTAGGATTTTTTCAATTTGTGACCATGCCCTTTGGTTTGCACGGGACCCCCACTGCCTTTCAGAGATTCATGGACCATCTTTTAGCCCCTCATGTTGCCTATGCTGCTGCCTATCTTGACAGTGTTGTCATCTTTAGTACAGATTGGCAGATGCATTTGAAATATTTGGCAGCTGTGCTTGAAACCATCAGTGGAGCAGGGCTTACTATCAATCCCAGTAAGTGCGCATTGGTCATGCATTGGTCATGCATGAGACCAGATACCTAGGATTTATTCTAGGCAATGGCCAAGTGAAGCCTGAGATCACTAAAGTTGAAGCAGTGGCCAAATGCCCCGTACCTCAAACTAAAAAGTAGGTACGATCGTTCCTAGGACTTGCCAGTTACTACAGGCGTTTCATGCACAATTTTGCCACTATTGCTGCCCCTCTCACTGACTTGACAAAGAAAAGGTATGGCAACATGGTCAAATGGACTCCAGAATGTGAGGAAGAATTCAAGGCCATTAAACGTGCTTTATGTTCCTCCCCAGTCTTAAGAAGTCCTGACTTTGACAAGCCATTTGAGGTCCATACGGTTGCCTCCAATGCTGGGATGGCAGCAGTACTAAACCAGGATACAGATGGAGAGGAACATCCTATGCTTTACATCTCCAGAAAACTTCATGACCGTGAACAAAAATGTGCCACTATAAAAAAGGAATGCTTAGCCATTAAGTGGGCTATAGAGGCATTATGTTTTTACCTTTGGGGCACTGATTTTGTCTTGGTCACTGATCATAATCCAGTATGTTGGATGAATCAGATGAAGGACAAAAATGCTAGAGTGCTCCGCTGGTATTTAGCCCTTCAGCCTTATAAGTTTGTGGTAAAGCACCGACCTGGATCGCAACATAAAAATGCGGACTTTATGTCCCGCTATGCAGCTGGCATAGAAAAGGATCAGACTTAAATGTAAATATGTAAACAGTAATTAAGTAAATAACAGCTAGAATTGTTGAATATAGGTATAGCGTGAGGCTACGGATAGGTGAGTAAGAAAACATTATGACCCTTTGTTTTCATGTAAATAAAGTTTTTCTAAACCCCAGGGCAAGTGTTTAGTCAGTAGTTAGTGCTACTCATGGATAAGTACCCTTGAGTAGGGCTGGTGTTAACACACCATTTGTATAAGGATGCCCTGGGGTGGGACTTCTCGTGAGGGTGGGTGGAAGTCCCAACAACCCCCCTGGGTTGATTCAGGGGAAGTAACCTAATTCAGGGTATAGTTCTGAATATAGGAAACTAGTTAAGGCTATCCCTAGTTTCCATTTGGGTACGATAGCGTGTGGTAGCACTGGGTCCCCCCCATATGGGATTGAGCAAAGTGACTCTCTTACTTTAGTCTGTTGCGTAACAGCAGCTCTCCTATTCTATTCTTTAATTTCCCCTGTAGGATGGCCACCTACAGTCTTTAATCTTTCCTATGTATTTCTTTTCCTTTCTTCATAGCTCTGCCTCTCCCCGAGTTCCCTATGGGTATCCTTGCTGTCATACTACTAAAGTGCCAGGTCTCCACTGTATTTTGTGGGACGTAACGTTATTGAGTGCATCTTTATTTTTGTTAGCACTTGTTTACATCCCTTTAGCAATGGCAGCTCCTGATAGTGAATCTGCATGATCCTGTGTACGATCTTAGTAAAACATGATCGCAGCATAGCAAAGCTGCTGTGTAAAGGTTTCTGTTTGAGTGAGGTTCCCCCTTTAGACAGTACAGTCCATGTTTGCCCTAATTTGCATGCACTGTCTTTTTCTTTTAGTTTGCCTCATTTTGTTTTAAAGAGCAGAAAAAAAATGGTCTAGTTTTACAAACAGCAGAAAAAAGCCATGGGAGTTGGTAATTTCAACCCCTAGCAACACTGCTGTTCTCCTTCAATTGTTAGACTTGCCTCCACCTATGAAGTGGAAGCCTCTGTGGACCAGCAGATTCAAGAGCACAGGTAAAAGTGACTCTGTCCTGAAAGTTTGTTTTTTGTTCCCTGGTATAGCTGCATTGCTAGGTCCTTGTCTGCCTGGAAGTCGCTGTGTGGAAGTTCTTTAAAATTAGCTATACAGAGAAAGCTTTTGTAATTGCTTCTAGACTGTGGCCTAGATGTTCAAACTGCGTCCAAAAAGTGCACAACAGCAGGAGCAAGCACAAGTCCACTGCGCCCATGCACAAGAAGCACGATATTCAAAAACTGCACAGACCAAGATGCGCCTATGGCAGATGACTGAATATCGCACCACCTGCGCCATAGCACAACCAGGGATGTGAAGTTGCACATATCTGATGCACCATAGCGCAACAAGAGATGTTCAGCGGAGCAGTCCAGATGTGCCATAGCGCAACCAGGGATGCCCCCTGCAGCAGGGCAGCAATGCAACAGCACAACCAGGGATGCAGGGGCCCACCACACATGTCATAGATGAGCAGAGGAGCACAAAGCAGAACAGACATCGTCCCCCACACCGCATGCACTGCACAACCAGGGGAGAGCTGGAATAACCACTGGCCCATGGATACCAGTAACCAACCCACAGCTGGGCCATGGTGCCCCAGTACACCCCCTAGCAAGCTGTGACTGGCACACAAGGAGGGCCGACCACCCCGTGCCACACCATCTCACCAATGCAGAGTACACCCTGCACCACAATCACCATACACCTTTCCCAGGAGTAGCGCCCAACAGTGCAGGACACCCGATGCATGCCACCACCCCCACTGTGACTATGCAACCCTGTGCACCACGGAGACATGCAAGGCAGCCCCACCATGTGCACCCTGCTGTGGGTGGCAGTAGACAGCAATGCAACAACAGCACACACAGTGCCACCCTGCACGTCCCCCCCAGGTACAGCTGAGAGACCTACCATGCGTCACCACACGAGGTACCCCACATGTGACAGGGCATGCCCCAGACCCCACCACCAGAGGTACAGCACCCTGCACACCCTCCCAAGGACACATCCCATCCCAGCACAGGCCACAACAGCCAGCACAAACACACACAGTGTTGCATGGAAGCATGCACCACACAGGATGCAACACAGTGCATGGACAAACACACACCCATACGCAGGGCACTCCAACACAGGGACACAGTAGCGGATCAACCAAGCCACTGATGTGTGGCCACAGCTGACGTGTACACATGGCCAGCACCCCAACATTGCACAGGTGTGCCAGCCACCCTACTCAGGCACCATGAAGCTGTATGCCACCAGCATGCTGCCGGAGCACAGGTGAGTGACACTGGAGCACATCCCCTGCAACAGACACAAGCGACAGCATGGAGGGGGGACAACAACAGTGGAGGCCACAGTGCCACTGGAGGCAGACATGCAGCATACTGGTGATGGAAGGCAACCTGGCATTGTGCTTGGTACAGTTGTTATCCAGCATGGAAAGCCACCACTGACACACCAGCAGACCGTGCATATCATAGACATGCAAGGGTGTCAGCTACACAGGCCATGGACGGTCTGACAGGGGTGCCATGCACACAGTGCAGGCACCGTGGACCACTGCACACAGGCATCCAGTGCACAGAGTACAACACACAAACCACAGACAGTGACTGATCCCCCTGCCCACACCATAGGTGGTTCACCTCTGCACACACACACACACACACATGCGTGCACCACCCCTGACGCCATGCACACCACTGCAGCTGAGCACCTGTAGCCTGCTGCAAATCAGAGACCACCACAGTTGTCATAACAAAATGCATATTTTCAAAAGAAGTAACAACAAACTATGTACAGGTATTTACAAGAGGGGGGAAGGGCCATATACCAGGTGGGGCGGGTAAGGGGCAGGGGTGAACATATGGGAGAAGGAAGAAAGGGTGTGAGGGTGGGTCCAAGGGGGTAAGATGTTAGTAGGGGCATGGGGTTTCATCCTGTGCCCTGGTCCTCCTCCACACGGCAACTATGTCTTCTCCTCCTCCTCCTCACTCTGTGGCGGTCCATCCTCTGCAAGAGCTCCATGGTCACCCTTGCCACCTGGAGCAGCTCCTGTACACCTCTCTCCAGCGCCTGGAGTCACTGGACACCTAGGACGAGGGAGCAGAGTCAATAAGTCTGACTGTCCAGCCCCCTGCAGTCCACCCATTGTCCATGGCATACAGCCATGTGCCACACCACTGTGATGGTGTGTGACCACCCACAGTGACCATGTCCACAAGACCTGCCTACCCAGGCAGCCACAGCCATGTGGACTACTGCACAAACCCACTGCCCATGTCCTGCACAGCACCACTATGGCCGTACAGTGACTTGGCTATGCGGCATGAAGGCAGTGCCACAGCCATGTGCCCGGTGCATGCATGGACCACCATACTCCCAGACATGCAGTGCCACTGGACAGTGCTTACTGTAACAAGTTGTGTGCATGGCAGTGGTGTCAATGGATGGTGGCCATACCCCACTGCCCGCCCAGTTATACAGCATGCAATAGCAATCATGGATGTAAGGCACTCACCATCATCAGGCTGGTCCACACACCACTGCACACCTTCAGCCCTCCTGCCCTGCTGCTCCTCCAGGTGGTGTCTCCACTCCCTCGCCTGTCTACGTTCTTCAGGCCCTAAGGTGCAAACATGGAGAGAGGAACATCAGTACAATCTGGTAGCAAAGTCCCCCCGCCCCCATGTGTGTGCAATCCCACACAGCCATACCCATCCACCCCACACCCCGATACCACCACCACCATGGCCAACACTGGACGGCCCCCCCATGTGCCAGACACATGCAACCATGATACCCATATGGACGATAACAGTGTATGGATGTGACACCTACTTGGCCATGGCACCGTGCCCCTCCTGGCATGCCTACAGGTGGGCAAGCAGGTCGGGACCCTGCACCTGAGGTCCCCATAATGGTGGTGACAATGCTCCACCGTGTGCCCCATACCAGTGGCCTCCTCAAGAGCATCAGCCACCTCCTGCCACACTGCACTCCTGGCCCTGTCCAGGAGTACATCACCATACAAAGCCCCAGCAAGGGGCTCTACAATTGCCACCAGGTTGGCAAGCTCCACCTGGCTCCACATGACTGCCCTTCTCCATGCCATCTCAGCAATGTGGTGGATTCAAAATGGTGCTTGGCAGCATGGTCCTGACACGTGCAGATGCTGCGCAGTATAGCACTGCCATTCCCTATCACGTTGTCACCGAACAGCATGATAGTGGTGCACCAATGCCTGATGCATGGTGCCTAGGGGGCAAAGGTTGGGCACAGGGTCAAGGATCTCTGGCGCACAGACAGCCACAGCATGACTGGAACCCAATGCGTGTAGCGTGATTGGGTGCCTGTGTGCCACCTCCTGTAGTGGCCTACAGCACTGTTGCCCCAGTGCGCCTACGACGCCCCAGTGCCACAGCGCCATATATGTGAACAGCGCAATAGCGCCACTGGCACAATGGTGGCCGTGCCCTGCATTGCCTCCTGTGCACAGCATGTCAGCAACACGGCAGGCACCTGGGTCATCAACCCGGGCATGCGCAGTTAGGTGTGTACTGCGCATGTCACAGAACTGCACCCTTGGCTCAGCATGTTTAACACAGTTGCGCAAAGTGCAACAGCGTACTATTCAGCCAACATATGCAAATCAGTTAATCAGCCATTCAGTGACGCAGTCACTACATTTGCATTAGCTTAAAAATGCGCCTCGCCTCATTTGCATGCATTGCGCTATAAAAATGCGACATTAGGCTGCACTGGCAATAGTTGGTTACTGCAGTCTATTGCGGTGAGTTGCATACTGTTTGGGAGTGTGGACTGTGGTGTTTGGGACATGCATGGGACTGCACAGTCACAGGTAACACCTGTCATTCTCATAGGAGGAATCATGACCAATCGTGAGGTGCAGGAAGAGGAACAGAGACGTGGGAGGAAGAGGAGGCCAAACTTCACAAAGGCAGAGACAGATGCCCTGTTTGAGGCCTACCTCGACCAGGAGCCGCTGCTCAGTGGACACCAGGGAACACCACAGGCCCATGCTGCTGCATGGGAGGAGGTGGTGCGTGCTGTCAACCTGCATGGCAGCCACCAGCGTTCTGTGCAGGAGTGCAAAAAGAAGTTGGGCACAGACAGGCGGAGAATTAAAGAGAAGGTGGCTGCCATCAGGGCAGCACAGTCTGCGACTGGTGGGGGACAGCTGGAGGTGCAACGCCTGACCCCACAAGAAAAGCGGGTTGCTGGCAGCATGCAGCGTTGTGCCATCGAGGGTGTTCCGGGTGGTGGATTCCAGATGGGTGATAGCCCTTCACTGCATGGTAGGCCCTGGTCTGTCAATGGTGGGGGGGACAGGGTAGGTCACATACATTAATGCTACTGTGTTTCCCTTACAGCTCCTGAGCGTCTACATGGGTCAGTGGTGGTGGGCTTCTCCACTGAGGGCAGTAGCATGGAGATGGAGGAGGGGTCCATTCACCTCCACAGGCATACAGAGGTCAGGGCAACAGTGGGCCCACCTGGACATCCCGACAGATGTTGGAGCACGTGCGGAGGAGGCCCTGCCCATGTCCCAGTGTGCCAGTGCCCATGGATGCCAGCATGCTGAGACTCGGGCTGGTGCCGGATCCATCACCAGTGATGATGGAGATAACATCATGGGCAGTGAGATGTGTGGGCCACAGGATGGCCACACAGCAGGTGACATCGCGGCCATGGCTGTGGGTGGTGCTGCCGTGGAGGCCTGTGTGACATCACAGTCCTAGCCTGTGCCTGTCTGCACCAGTGGGGCAGCACTGGTGTGTGTCCAGGACAGTGGGGCTGTTGCGGCCACTGTGGTGTCACCATTGAGCCCTGGAGAGTGGCAGCCAGAGGGGCAGTATCAGCAGTTGGCCAATGGCCATGGGGGTACAGTGTTAGGGGGCAGCGTCAATGCACCACCTGTGGACATGCCCAGGCCTGGCCCTGGTGTGCAGTGCCTCCCTCAAGAGGTGATGATCATCAGGGCCATGAACACCAAGAGGGACAGCATGCCGATCAGGCAGATGACCTTTTAGATGAGCACACCAGCATACTCCAAGCATCAGTCAATCAGCAGATGCGGCTTGTGACAGCGGTGGATGCACTGAGTGCAGCTCTGTGCCAGGCAGAGGAGAGGCGCAGCAGAGACACTGCTCTGCTCCTGGCAGGGATGGACCGGTTGCGGAAGGATGTGACCACTGCCATTGACAGGCAGACACAGACATTCACAGCTGTCATGGCCACAATGGGCACACAGTTATTTGCCCATGCATGGCAGACACCACGCAGTGCAATGTTCACCCCCCATTCCTTGCGTCGTGCGACACCCTCCTTGTCGACACCGGGCTCAGCTGTGGGCATCCCGAGCACGCCTGGTGCAGGCATGTTCGGTGTGCTGCAGACCCCTGCGTGAGCACAGTCATGTTCACGCAGTGGAACCCTTGGGGGACCGTCGGTGCCACCCCATGAGACCATTGGTCAGCCTGTCACTGCTGGCGGGTCTCGGCAGGGCCACCCACGCATCCATGGTGGCCATGGCACTGTGGCACATGACTGACCTGTCTCCCAGCATGGCTACTGTCTGATGCTGCCCTGTGTGCATTGTGTTGTTCAGCGTGCAATGCACGGGTGGGGTACCTGGCCCTGCATGCACACACACGTTCCATCTGCACATCCTCCCGGCTGCTGTCCACTGTGGTGTGTGCATGATGATGCCTGCGTTGCGCTGTCTACCACTGTGCAATGGTGCCCAGCATCTGACACACGCACAATGACAGGCAGTGGGCGTGGTGGTCTGTGGACGTGTGTGTGGCTAGGTGTAGCGGTCTGGGTCGGTGTGCCTCCTACCCTTGGTGCATGTCTTGTGAGGTGTGTGTGTGTGTGTGTGTATGACTTCGTGCCATGTTAGACCTTGCCCATCCCTGGCGGTGTGTGCGGTTCTATGCTCGGCCACTTCCCTTGACAGCATGCACCCCTGGCATTTGTCCATGCGTGTTTGTGGGTTGTGCCTTTGCCGCTGGTGGTTGCACATGGCTCCATGACTTACCTGGGTTGGCTGAAGTGCTCCTCTGTGATGGTGTCCCAGTGTAGCTGTGCCAACTGGATCAGTCGGGGGTCCCGTCACCCAAGGGGAAGGCTGCCCATCACCATCTTCACCAGCGTCCTCATCGTCCCTATCACTGTCCCCCTCTTCGACCTGTATGGCTATCCCACAGTCGTTGGCCATGTTGTGCAGGATGCAACAGACCAGGAGTAGCCCGCAGGCCTTTGAGGAGCTGTACTGTAGGGCACCGCCAGATGTGTCCAGGCAACGGAAATGTGCCTTCAGCATCCTGAACACCCACTCGATGATATTGCATGTGGTGGCATGCGCCTCATTGTAGCGTTGCTGCGATGGGGTCGCCGGCCACCAGTATGGTGTGAGCAGCCAGGGACAGAGTGGGTATCCACTGTCACCTGCGTGTAGAGGGTGGAGGTTAGTTTGGTGATCAGTGTCGCCCTGCCTTGGGCCATCTAGACCAATACCCATGTCACCTCTGACCATGCCCTCCCAAGCTCTATGTTCTTCCATGTGGTTTGCATTCTCACCCACTAAGTGGCCAGTGGGGATGTCCCCACTCTTGAATCTGTGGCACAGTGCTGACTGGTGCCAGATGAAGGCATCATGTGCTCCCCAGGGTGCATGGCACAGACGTTGATTATGCGCCCCCTGGCATCGCACACCACCTGGCAGTTGATGCTTGCATAGCCCTTCCGATTGATTTATGCGGCACCATTGGGGCCAGGTTGTGTGCGGATGGCCACATGGGTGCAGACTATTGCCTCTAGCATGCCAGGCATACGTGCTACCCTGTGGAACTCCTGTATGTTTGCTGTGTGATCCGCTGGTGTGCTGGGAAAAGGGATGTACTCCGCAGCATGTAGCAGCAGTGCGCTGGGGAACTGGGTGAAGTGGCATGACGAGGCCAACTGGGTTATGCCTGTGGTGTCCCCTGTTGGTCTCTGGAAGGTACCCGTGGCGAGCAGGCACATGCAAGATGTTACTTTTGTCTCCACTGACACAGCATGGCTCCGTTGTGTGGGCGCCTGCATCACATCACTGCACAGCTCACAGAGCCGCCTCAGAATTGCCTGATTCAAGTGGTACCGGCCCATGATCTCGGTATCCATGTACAGCTCGAAGCTGGTGTGGGCTCGGTACTGCCTGTTGGGGGCATACCACCGGCGGGCCCTTCTATGGCCGTGCCCCCCTGCTGCCTGCCTTCTCACTCCCCTCATTACTGCCTTCATCTGGATGGTGGCACTGACCATGTCCCTGGCTTGTGTCCCCCCCACCCGGCAGCTGTGTATGTGTTCCCCATGTTGTCCTGGCTGCTACTTCCCCTGCACCGGGAACACCTTCCTCTGGTGGCCTCAGTGCTGTGTGGCACTTCCCCCTTCTGCATTGTGGCTGTGGCTCCCCACACCTTCCCTGTGCCTGTGGGTTCAGGGTGCCCTTTCTCTGTCCTGCCCTGTGTGTCTGTGTTGCCTGTGTGACTGGCTATAGTTCAGCAACATGTGCCTTCCCTGTAGCATTCTTGTGCCTCTCCCTTGTTCCTTTTTATTTTGGCTCATTTCCGCTATCACTCAACTTCCACTTGCTCCCCTATTGCACATGGTGCATGTTGTTGAATATCACACTGCGCCATTTATGCATGGTTCCTCCCCCTTCAGTTGCGCATGCATCCATTATCATTGCGCACTTGCACAGTGTGATTTGGGGGGCGCATCTGCCTCCCGCTGAATATCGCAGAATGACGCATTTTCGGACTTGCGCTGGAGCAACCCTATTGCGCATGGCGCAGCCCTTTTTGAATATCTGGGCCTGTGTGTTTTGTTTTCTGAAACTGTTTAAAGTCTTGCTTTGTCCTTTGTGAGGTGACTGCCCTGTGAGTGTTTTAGTTTGCGCCAAGAAACACTCCCAGGATTTGCAGAGGCACCTCACAAACAGCATAGAAGCAGGGATAATGGAGATTTAAAAGTTTTTTAGGGGATATTTGAAATATAAAATGCTCCCTTACACCTGTTAACTTGCAAGCCATTACAGTCCAAGGTTACAAACACCATACAAACAGTTAAAGAGCAGGTGCTTAGTAAGGGTGCATATCTTAAAGAATGAAGGTTTGGGGCCTTTAGATGCCTCTGCAATCATTCAGTTTGCTTATATGTGCTTATTTACTTACTTTTCCATCTTTTTATTTGTATGTTGCCAAGTGCTAGTGAAAAAAAAAAAAAGAGTCCAATGACGTCCCTGTGTGATGATGTCATAAAATCCTTGCTAGTAAGGCTGCCAGTATATTTCAATAGAAAACCACAATGTTTCTACTTTTCAGATATTTCTTCCAAACTGACCTATCGGTGGAGCCGTGAGCAGACCCAGCCTGCCCCTGTACTTCCAGACTGACCTACAGGTGGGGCTGTGAGATGACCCCAACCTGCCCCTGTACTTTCAGACTGAACTATAGGTGGAGCTGTGGGACACTCAAATAGCACTGCACAATCTACATGCAAATCAGGCCATAATGAGATGTTAATATGGATGGTTGCCAACTGACTGCCTAAGTAGGCTCATTTGCATGTCACTTTTGAATACAGCAAATGTTTTCCCTGGGCAAATGTCCTAGCACCGAGCAAATGTGTAAGCCCTGCTCAAACACTGCACACATGTATTTGCGCCATGCAAACTTGTCTGAACTACAGGGCTGGGAGTGCAGTGTAATAATAGCTCAGCAAATAAGACAGCTCTGAATATAGCATCCAGGAAGTGCAAACCAAAACAGCAGCCCAGTGCACACAGACATGGAAGAAAGCATAGGTGATCTACGTGGCCAATGTGTGTGCTAGCAAAGAAGTGGATGCACTAAAACTGCAAATAACAGTGCAGGCCAAATACTGCAGGACTGTGTTATGGTTCAAGACAGGTTTGCATGTTGCAAATACATTTGTGCAGTGTTTGCGCAGTGCTAACACGTTTGCTCAGAGCTTGGACGTTTTCCGGGGGCAAGCATTTGCTATATTCAAAAGTGATGTGCAAATAAGCCTACTTAGGCAATCAGTGGGCAAACATCCATATTAGCATCTCATTATAGCCTGATTTGCATGTAGATTGTGCAGTGCTATTGCAGGTCCCACAGCTCCCCCCTGTAGGTCAGCCTGGAAGCACATAGGGCAGGCTGGGTCTGTTCACAGTTCCACCTATAGGTCAGTCTGGACGATAAATCTGAAAACAGACTTGTAGTTTCCCATTGAAATACACTGGCAGCCTTGCTAGTGAGGATTTTGTGACATCATCACACAGGGACACCATTGGACTCTTTTTTTCCACTAGCACGTGGCAAAGTACACATAAAAAGATGGAAAAGTAAGTAAATTAACAAATAAAAGCAAAGTGAATGGTCGCAGAGGCATCTAAAGGCACCAAACCTTCATTCTTTAAGATATGCACCCTTACTAAGCACCTGTTCTTTAACGAACTTTTTGAATTGCAGATATATATACATACACACACACACACACACACACACACACACACACACAAACCATATATTCATTGCAAAAAACTGCATTAATGCATCATTAGGGTTACAACATCAAAAGTGAGGAAATTCGACCTTAGGGTTCCCAAGCGTAAGACCGCACCCCCACTGTGCATGCAGAAACAGACATGAAGCATGTGTTTTGGCGTTTTGAACCCCAGTGCTTACTTCTTTGTCCTATACTACGCCTACCTTACTTTACTTATGGAACGGTGTGAGCACTGGGGTTTAAAACACCAAAACACATCCATCATGCCTGTTCCTGCATGCACAGTGGGGGTGCAGTCTTATACTTGGGAACCCTAAGGTCAAATTTCTCTGCTTTTGATATTGTAACCCTAATGATGCATTGATGTAATATTTTGCAATGAATTTCCCTTCTTTTTGAGAAAGTGCAATGTAAGTGGTATGTCACTGCAGGAGTGTAGGGCACTCTGGGCCCTGTACACCTTTCATGTTGCCATGAATATGTAATGTTCTCCTTTTCTTGTAGGGCCCTGCACTACCATATATCCATAAGTGTAGAGACATTGTAATGAACCCTCATCTCCCTATGGGGGGGGCATGGCCCGCCACTGCATAATGACATGCCCCCATTCCCATTTTTGCATAATGGTATGCATATGTGGGAGCACATGCCCTGTACACATAAGTACAGAGACATACCACAGGCCTAGAGACACGAAAAGGAATCTCTGTAACAAAAATCTGGAAATTTGTCAGTAACCAAAGCAAGTATGGGAAAAATACCATTGCTGTTGTAATCATGACTTGTAAACCTCCACGCGTGCTTAGTGCACCTAAACACTGAGTAGCAAAAAATGCGTATCTCACACTGCTTGAGATACAGGCACCAAAAGGCACTGCAATGTTACCTTATAGGAAATTTGGGAACTTTGGAGCACTGTAACTACGGAACCATCATCAATTTTGTGACCAAGCCACCAAAAGGCACATCTGTGGGGCCAGGGCTTGCTACACTGCAAATTTCAGTCAAAAAAGCCCTAACAGTTACTTTGCTATGAACTGGCAAAGAAACTGGCTTATTTTGGGCTTTAATTTCTCGAAATTCTATAGCTTTCATAAAACTCCCACAGGTCAACATAAGGTACTTTCCCGAAACTAAAAAGTAGTGTCACAACACTACCAGTACTTACACGAAACTAAGGGTAGTGTCGCAACACTACTGGTACTTTCACAAAACTAAAGGTAGTGTCGCAATGCTACTGGCAATTTCCTGACCCACTTTCGAGATTGAGATACGGGTGCCAAAAGGTGGCATGGACGCCAATATAATGTTATCCACAGTTGCCTTTTGCTTCTTTACTGACAAAATTTACACCAGTTCCATTGTAAATGTAGAGTAATGCAATCGGTATGTGGTTGTGGGAGCACACGCCTTCCGGGCCCTGCAGTCCCCTAACACTGAAAATGTTTGTGTAATGGTATGCAAATATGGCAGCACCGGCCCCGCCCATGCTCCCACTTACACATAAGTACAGGGACATATTGCAGGCCTACAGACATGAAAATGAACCCTTGGAACACTAATTTGCCAATATTTCAATAACCATAGCAGCTATGAAAAAAATTCCACTTTGGTGGTATTCATGACTTTGAAACCTCCACCTGTGCTTAGCTGTGAGCTGCAAAAAATCCACATCTCATACCATTTTCGAGATTATGGGCATCGAAAGGCGCCATGAGCTTTGTACTGTTAGACTATGGAGAATTTTGCAAGAAACTGCACAACGGACGCTCGTAACGCAGTGAATATTTTGAATTTTTGAATCACATTTTCAACATGGGCTTTTTGGGACCTCCCCTCATAACCACTGGCCCTGTGATTTCCTTAATCAGTCCCGAAAGTTTATTTTGCACAGCGACCATGCCATTCTGTGGCACAGGTGTGAAAACATGTTTCGGGCTAGATGTAAAAAATGACTGCTGTATTGTTCATAAGAAGGTGTGAAAACAATGGCAATGTTGAAAATCTGGAGTGAAAATATAAAAAATTGGCGAAGTTACAAGTGTGTATAGAAACAGCACAACGTACGTTCATAATGCGGTCATTTTTTGGAATGTTTTCACCAAATTTACAACACAGGCTTTCTGGGATCTCCCTTCATGAACAGTTGCACTGTGATTTAGTTAATCCATCCTGAAAGTTGATTTCGCACAGCGACTGCGACACAGTCCTCCATGTGTGGTTACCATACCCAAGGGCTCCAGTATTTCTGGGCAGATAACCCGGTCAGCCCCAGAACCCCATCCGACTCACATGGTGTTATGCAATGCCAGGTCTATTAGGAACAAGACAGCAATTATTGCTGATCTTGTTGGGACAGCAGACCTGGCTTGCATCACCGAGATCTGGCTTGATGACAACGGGGGCCCCATTTTGCAAGCGGCTATCCCAGCTGGGTTCTCAGTGATACCCCACTCGAGATCGGACTGCAGGGGCGGGGGGCCGGCTATCTGTTTGAGATCGAAATTTGGCCTTACTGGTGTACCCGTTGAGGGGGCCAGATCATTTGAGTTTACCATGGTAGCAGGTGTGGGCTGCAGGATCATTCTCATCTATTGTCCACCTGGGGATGAGAAATTGTTCTTGCAGGAAGTAGCAGACTTCATCATCGATGCAGCGTTGGAGTCACCAAGGCTGATGGTCCTGGGCAACTTCAATGCCTGGGTCAATGATGAACTCTCGCAGTTTAGTCAAGACTTCCTCCAACTTATGTGTTCATTGGGATTCACACAGGTAGTTGCCTCTGCTTCTCATAATCAGGGTCATTAACTTGATCTGGTCTTCCTCTTGTGGATCGAGTCCTTTAACTTGGTGGTGGAACCAGTCGTATGGTCCAATCACTACATAGTAAGATTCAATCTCCAGCCCCCCCCCCATAGGCCTGCCCCTGTGGAGATAATCAGATACCGCCCATTGAGGGGTGTAACTCCAGAAGGTCTTCTGGCAGTATTAGAGCTGTTGGGAATTTTGAGAGCAGGCGAGAATCCAGAGTCTAGTTTTGGCCTATAATAAGGCTATTACTGAGGCTCTGGATTCTATCGCCTCAGTCCATGTTCATCCTTTCTCTCTCCATCCTCGGTCCCCTTGGTTTGATGGGCCCTTGAGGGAGTTGAGACAGGTAGGACTTAGGTTAGAGCATCACTGGTGGAAGTTGACCCTTGAAGCCGACCACCTTAGATTGATAGATCATTACCAAAACTATCAATCAGCAATCACACATAAGAAGGCAGAGTTCCTGTTCAGTGAGATTGCTGCTGCTCAAAATCGACCATCCCAGCTCTTTCGAACTGTAGACAGGTTGTACAACCCAACCTGTCTACAGGTTTGAGGAGCATTTTCACAAATTAAGCGTGATGTGTTTGCTCGATTTTTCACGGATAAAGTGGCTGACATCAGGGCAGAGATCTTTTCAGCGCCCCCTATGGGGGTTGGTGGTGGTCAGTGTATGGTTGCTTCCCCTCAGTCCTCCTGGATATCTTTTGAATGGCTGGAGATAGGGAATATGGCTTGGATCATCCAGAATTTGTGGCCAACATGTTGTAGTTTGGATCCGGGCACTACATGCCTATTATTAGGGTGTATGAAAGCCATCAGCCCAGTCCTTGCAGAGATTATTTGGTGCTCCTTAGATTCAAGAGAGTTCCCTAGCTCCCTGAAGGCGGCAGTGGTGACAACTCTTCTTAAGAAAGCTTCTTTAGACCCAAACAGCTGTGCAAACTACTGACCCATCTCTAACCTTCCCTTTGTTGGGAAGGTGATTGACAAAGTGGTTGTGCTGCAACTGGAGAACCATCTTACCATCCATGCAGTCTTTGATCCTCTCCAGTCAGGCTTCTGGAAGAGACACAGTACCGAGACTGCTCTGGTTCGGGTGCTCAATGATCTCCTGATGGCGAGGGACTAGAAGAGCTGCTCCATTTTATTACTTCTGGATCTCTCTTCAGCGTTTGACACTGTGGACCATGGGGTTCTGCTTGAGCACCTGAGGGTTATCTGTGGCCTGGCTGGTCCAGTTCTCAGGTGGTTCCATTCTTTCCTAGCCGGCAGGTCTCAGAGGGTAGCATCTGATAATTTTTCCTCTGAGCCATTCTCTCTGCTGTGTGGGGTTCCCCAGGGCTCAGTGCTGTCCCCCATGTTGTTTGCCGTGTACCTGCTGCCCCTTGGAGACATTGTAAGATGATATGGGCTGAGGTTTCATTGTTATGCTGATGATATACGGCTCTATCTGTCTTTTGCACCCAACCAGGATAGTGCAATCTTGATGTTTAAAAGCTGTCTGGTGGAGATCCATGACTGGATGAAGTCCAGCTGGCTGAAATTGAATTCTGGGAAGACTGAGGTGTTGGTTGTGGATCCGGGGCACCAGATAGAGAGGCCAGTGGAGGGTTTAATTCTGGGCTGTGGCTAGATGGTATACAATTGCCTACCTCTGAATGGGTGCATAGTCTGGGGGTGGTTCTTGATGATATGTTGACACTGCATGCGCGGGTGTCGGCAATCATCAAGTCTGCCTTTTACCACCTTAGAAACATCGCCAGAATTAAGCACTTTGTTCCATCCAATGATTTGCCCACACTGATTCATGCCTTTGTGACCTTGCGCCTTGACTACTGAAAATCCCTTTACCTGGGGCTTCCAGGGGTTGATATCCACCGCTTGCAGCTGGTGCAATACACTACAGCACGGTTACTGACTGGGACTTCGTGCTCCAGTCATATTACCCCTGTGCTCTGCGATCTGCACTGGCTGCTTATACAGTGTCAGATCACCTCCAAGGTCAGTTTACTGACCTATAAAGTCCTGCAGGGACTGGGACCGAGCTAAC